>OY747131.1:70875079-72147589 GCA_963556465.1 Berberis vulgaris | reverse complement strand
TTAAAGTCAAATGATGGCTTGTTTTACTTTTGCACTATGAGTTATATATACAATTATTGGTTAGTGTATCACACAAATGATGTTTAACATAAACAAAAAAATTGTAAGTTTATTGGACCATAAATTTTACATGACATTTACTACAATGATAGTTAATGTACATAAATTGACATTATTGGTGTGTGAGCAATGTGTGATGAATTCTTTTGTATTCTTCATTAGAAAATTATTTAGTACTTGTTCATCCCGTCTCGAACCCGTTTGGGATGGAACAAGGTCGAGATGAGATCTATCCCACTATGTCCCGATCCCGAACGAACGAGATGGGATATGGATGAGGTCTGTCTCGTCCCATCTCGTCCCTTGCCCACCCCTAGTGTACACTACAATATGACCAATGCCACAAAACTAGTAAGGACCTTTGAGTTCTCGACTGGCTTTCTTTGTTCATTAGGGCAGTTGACATCGTAAGTTCCAACTTTACTTCTTAAATCTGACCTGAAAATAATTATTTCATGGTTTGTATAGGGTGGTGGTATTCCTTCTAATATGAATTGCTCTGAATTGCCATAAATGATTTTTCCTTTTAATAAAATTTTGATTTTCTGATAAAAAAAATAAAATAAGGTGGTGGTATTCATGCAAGCATAGTTTAGTGGTTCTGGTACTTAGCTTGCAAACACACATATATGTATGTGGTTATATACAGCAGTTTTCTTACAAATCCATGTGTTTTTGCAATCACACAGGGGTGGGCAAACGAGTCGAGGAACCACGGATTCAAACCGATCAAGATCGTTTTGCTCCAAACGGTCAGAATTTTAAATTTGTAATTTTGATACGGTCCGGATCCGTTATAAAACTGTCGAGTCCAGTTCCAATTATTTAAAATGAAACGGTCCGGAAGCCATTTTACATAAAGCTTCTTCGACTTCTTCTTCAACTCCTTTTCAAACCCTCCTCCAGACTTCGATTCGTATTTCTCCTCACCGGTAGCATCTCCCTCTCCAGACTCCGACGACTTCTCTTTTTCCCCTGCATTCTTCGCCTTTTCGTCCTCCTTCTCCTCTACTTTCTTCAAACCTTTCTTCGCCGAATGAGGCTTCTTCACCGCAACACGTTTCTTTGCCGGAGACTTCTTCACAACAGGCTTCTTCGATCTTTTTGGGGAGAAGAGGAAATTGATTACGGATGACTTAGGAGAGGAGAAAGCCTCCTTTGGTGCTAGGGCCTGGCTCTCTAGAATTTTTCTAACATAAGATGTGGTTGTTGTTGGTTCCATTCATGATGTGGGGCTGACCAACTTCATTTTGATTAAACAAAAAACAACTCTAATAGTCTATGTTATTCACCACTACTGCAAACTTGAAAATGAAGAAAAATCATTGAGAAATTGCACTGAAGGATAATCATGTAGTTGATATGTTGATTAGTACAATCTCATGTTTAGTTACAATTATATCTTGAACAAGTACAAAATGAAAAATGAAAAATGAAAAATAAATTGATCTATAATATGGAACCGTTTGGAACCGTAGGAACCAAGCTGTTCCAAACGGTTCGAGTTAGGTTCGATCCCAATGTTCAAAATGAGGGAATCCGGCTAGACTGGATCCGTTAAATTTAAACGATTTGAATTAGGTTCCTCAAAATTTGGAACCGATCCAGACCATGCCCACCCCTAATCACAATGATTTGGGGTAACTTATATTTACAACACTGTGTGTATTGGTATACCTTACAGTAAGCAACTTAATGTGTTATCAACAATATGGTTAATTGTTTATCCATTTGTATTTTAATCAAAAGTGATTATTATATTTGCAACTATGTTTTACTATTTCAATCCAATTAATGCTCGATTGTTGTTAGCATTTAGTATTTTAATCTAATCTAATTAGTTTGTTGCTTAGTATGTGTATAAAGAGACATTTTCTTGCCAGCAATAGTGTTAGTAAGCCTGGAGTGATTTGACATAAATTCCATATGTTTTGGGGGCAAAAATAGCCTCAACAGTATTGTCTAAGGGGGTATGTCAACTTTTGGATTAGTAAAAAGAGACCAAACAATAACATTAAGAGTACCAAGAACAATGATCATGATGATTTCAGTAGTAAGAAAGGTCAAATATATGTTGCATGTATACCTTCTAGTTTTTCAGCATCTTCCTTTTCCAAACAAAGCTTGTGATGAACTTTAATCTCTTCCAGATACATGCGAATCTCCTGGCCTATTTTCAGCAGATTGCTGCACACAACCCTGTTACCCAATTGAATAATGGGGAATACCAAAGTGATCATATTGAATGCAAAATAAGGGTGCAAACTTGCCTTTAGAAGCGCTTCATTAAGAGCGTTCATGGCTTCCAAGAGTTTCTGAAGATAAAACAAATTTAAGTGAACTCAGTTAATGAGGGAGATCTAAATATTCGAAGAATGAAATTGTGTCATTATGCCCAGTATGACAATATACAAAGGCTAAACAATATACGTTATACAATAAGGAGAGTGTCAGAGAAATGTGGTTGAACTAAAGAAAAATGGGGGCACAAGTGAAAGTGAAGAAAATGATTCAAGTAATGGAAGTTATGAAAGTGATAATTCTGAGCATGAAACTGAAGAAGATGTTTTCTGCTTGGAATGTGATCTATAGCAACATCAAGTTCACAGACAAAAGGAAATGCAATCAGAAAAAGTTAAGATCAATCCAAAAGGTCTCAAGGTTTTATTACCTACATATAGGTTTTGTTCATTTATATTACTTTGTTTTTTAGGTCTTCATTGTGTTAGTTAGTTCTTTCGTGTAAGTTTGTTTGAGGCTTGGGCGTTACTTTGTTTTTTAGGTCTTCATTGTGTTAGTTAGTTCTTTCGTGTAGTTTTGTTTGAGGCTTGCGTGTTTTCTTTTATATTTTGTGTTGTCGAGGGTATTCCTTGGGTTGTTTTGTTTCTTTCATAAAAGGGAAGTCCCTTCAACCCTAACTTGCATTGCCAAAATATATATATATAGAGAGAGAGAGAGAGAAATCTATATATATATAATAGATAATATCATTGGTCATCACTTGGAAAATTTTGCATCTATACTTTCAATTTCCAAAGGATCTGTGAAACAATAAAAGATAAATAAACAAAAACTCATTGTTAATGTTATTGAAATGGATATTACCCACTTATCATTTATTTGTGGAGGTTAACACACAAAGTAATTGACCATGAAATATGAGATTAGTGACAGAGCTAGGATTTAAGTTGACAAGGGGGGAAATAGTTCGTTAAACAATATTTTACATGTTATAATAAGATACAAATATTTTTTTCTTAAAAAGATGTAAAATTTCTTACTTTTAATCTTGACAATTTGTGAAGTTTATGCATTAAATTTAGGTTCAATAACCACTCTTGCACATGCACGCACGCACACACACCTTGCTTTCTATCAATAAATATAATGAGATGGAACCTAAAATATTTAAGGTAAGTGTTGAAAATTGTTTGGTATTTGCTACGTGATGTTATATTATGAAAGTTCTTATTGAAAGGACACATATGTTTACTTATATCAATAAGTAACTTGTATGATGGATATTGTATTGCCAGTGAAAATTCCAAAATGTCAAATTACAAATAATAATTTAATTGGTGAAAAAATTTCAACATAGGAAAGACGACAACTAAAAACAAAGGAAAAAATGTTATTACTTAAACTAAACAGATAGTCAACAAAAAAAATCTAAAACTTAGCCTTAAAAAGGTTGTATTCAACTGCGCCTGGTTTAATTGCTTCAGTGTTTGATGTCTTACCATTTAGAAAAGAATATTTATAAAAACAAAAAACAAAAAAATCAACAATTGAGGGAAAATTCAGAGTGTTGAAATTAGATTTATAAAGTCCATAAAAGAAAACACTTTAATGATGGAAGGAGACAAGAGTAGTTGGTTAGGAAAAGTGATTGTCGGACTCTCTACTTCAGTGGTTATCTCACTGCAACAGATAACTTGAAATTTAGTTTTAGGTAATCCTCAAAAAGCTAAAACCTTGAAATATATGGCGTGCTTGTAAAAATGATCATTTACAGTGTCTCCGTTGTATTGCTACATGAGATGAGTCATCAAGGCAGAATCGTGAGAGCTAATTGAGAGGGGAGGTGATATGAGTTTTAAACTTACAACAACATTACAACCCAAACTCATCCCATGGATTGCACAACCAAAAACTTATGCCAAGGGCCAGTCTCAAAAAATAATAATTGGACCAAATATATATAAAACCGGAATTTTTCATAAGCATTTCTTATAGGATTGTAGAATATAACCAAGTAGTACAGGAAACCTTGCCTTAGAAATTTGCTTAAGATTTATATCATTACTTTGCACATTCAATGATTGGCTTTAATTGTTTTGGTGCACATGGCAACCTATTTGCCTATACAAATCATCAAAAACATCAAAGTGGATTAGACAAAGAAAACAGTGTAGATTTCATCTACAATAGCATTACCACCACATTGGCTTTACCTCTTATTATCAAAATCATTGCAGTACAAGAAAAAAAAAAAAAAATCAAGCATAACAACAAAGACTAAAGTAAATAAAAAATCATTCTAATACGATAACTGCAGGTGGAAGGTGCATATCCAAATAATGTTTATGGTTGGTCAAGCTAAACATTTTTTAACCAGAAAAAAACAAGTATTGCGATATATTCTCTATCAAACACACAAGAAGAGAATTGGATCTCTCCAACGTTTTCCCTAATAGTGCTCCATGGCCATAAGGTGACTTTGATGTCAATCCATAAGCTATTTATTGACTTAAAAGACCGTGGAAACCCTGTTATTTATCGCCCTCCAGACTACTTGTGGATGCAAATTTTCATCAGATCACGTGCGGATCACGCAGTGGTGTCAATCTGCATAAAATAGAAATTAACTCTTGACACCGTTGTGGTGCTTGTCATGAGGACTCGGATGCCAGAGTTAGAGCAATGCCTTTAGAGAATTGTGAATCAAGAAAGTTACCTCCATATGGCTCTGTGTTTGAATATTTATAGAGGTAGATGAGTGAGACACGTGGCAGATGAGTGGGTCATTTGCTTGCAGGCGGTTGTAACTTTTCTTAGGTAGTTGTAACTTCCATAAATAGTTGTAACTTCTTGTTTGGAGACACCTCTCCTATAAACTTGTGTGCTCAGCTGAGCATGGTGATCAACGCCGAACACTACTCATTTGCTGAGAAAAGAGTGTTCTGCTAAGTTGTATTGGCTCAGACTTGGGTTGCATTGGGCCCAAACTTGAGCTTTTTCTACTTGTAACTTCCGTGGGTAATTTTTGGGTTTCTCTGAAACAAGCTAAATCTTTGAGATTCCTTATCTTATTGGGCTAAGGATCATTTTTTGCTCTCACAAATGCCCCTCATCTCCTTTGCTTTTGAGCTGACCGTTTTTCTTTTCATTCTTACTTAAAAACAGAGGAAATGTATTTTCACTGAGGTGCTCAGCAAAAAATAGAAGTAGAATGCCCTTGATCTTGCTGACTTATATGTTTTTATTGATACAAGTAAATGATCTGCATGTAGAGGCTTCTGTTATTGTTGAAATGTAGTCTGCTGAAGACAAAATGATCTGCATGTAGAGACTTTTGTTGCAGATGAGGTGATCTACCGAATGAGTCACACAAAGTAATTTCATGGACCCTTGGACTTTGTCCAAGTAGAAGATCATCCTTAGGTCAATAAAACATGTCCTGCTCCGACATCCTTGTGATTCGACGATTCATCCACATATAAATGTCACATATCTTCGAACTGACCTGCCCATGTTTCAACAAGAGTCGATGAATCTTCATTTATTGGAGGACGCGACAATGATCTGTTGGTTGACTTTTTTTCCCTGATTGAAGAGGGAACGAATTCTACTATGAAATTTGCTAAGGTTTGAGCCTTTATAGTTGTCCTCGGCTGGTAGATTTTGTTGAAGGACACGACACTGATCTCCTGGCTGACTTTGTTTTCCCAGTTGAGGAGGGAGCGAATTCTACTGTGAAACTTGCTAAGGCTTGAGCCTTTATAGTTTTCCTCGAGCAGTAGATTTTGTAGAAAGACACGACATTGATTTGCTAGCTGACTTTGTTTCCCCAGTTGATGAGGGAATAAATTTTGTTATGAAATTTGCTAAAACTTGAGCCTTTGAAGTTGGCATCGACCGGTAGATTAAGTCGTATTGGCTCAACTTCATCGTCCATTTCATGAGATTTTTTATAAGCGTTTGGGAAGAAGTTGTGCTCCCCAACTCTTTGCTAATGAGAACTGAGCTAACTGCTATATTTGAAACTGCCAAATAGATGTGCATGTCCTCCCCGGGATTTATCTACTAATCTACTCAAGAAGAGATCCAAAGGTGTTGCTCTACTAGTGAGACTTTGAATTTCTTTTGAAATTGATGGTGACTTCATGTCAAGTGGTGGTCTTCTTTGCTTTTATGATCCCCAAACTTTGTGTGTGTTTGTTGGTCTGCTGACTTAGAAATATTTTCATTAAAAGCTCAAAAACTTGATTGGCCTGATCTTTCATGAGTTTCCAATATGCTTAAGTCGTAATTTAAGCATAACTTGAGGAAATTAATCATGGATTCAAATTTATTTATTTTGGAAATTGCATGGAAACCTTGTGTGATTTGTTGACCATTTGACAAAACTTAAAGAGATTTAAGTAGTCTTGAGTAACATGTTTATATGCTCAATGATTGATTAATTGAATTACCCACTCAAAGATAGTGACATCCTCTACTGAGGTGTGATCATCTACTGAGGCATTTGGCTTGTGTGGTCTGCTGACCACTTGACTAAACTTAAAAGAATTTAAGTAATCCCAAGTAAGATGCTTTTATACATTGAATTACCCACTCACTGAGAGTGTGATCCTCTACTGAGGTGTGATCCTCTACTGAGACATTTTGCTTGTGTGGTTTGCTGACCACTTGACTAAACTTACAAGGATTTAAGTAGTCTTGGGTAAGATGTTTTTATGCATTGAATTACCCACTCAGGAGAGTGTCATCCTCTACTGAGGTGTACATAAATGTTTGTATTTCTGAATGTCTTATGCTGAAGGACATGCATAATGAATTCTCGTATTTCACTATTTCAACTGAAGGTGTGTTCTCTTCTGAGAAACAAAATAATGTATCCTCTACTAAGGTATATGTAAATATTTGTTCGGGGTTTTTTTTGCAGGATCTTCTTTCATTGGTGGCGGTCTCTTCAGCCAAGGTTGGTTCTTCTCGTGGAGAATTTGATTGACCGGAATGGAGAATTTTGTTTATGTTCTACCAGATGAGAAGTTTCTTGTTGAAGAGATAAAATACAATAAAGAGATAAAATACAATCAAGTTTTTCTTATATGTACATTGCATTTTTAAAAAACAACTAAAATTAAAAAAAAAAAAAAACTAGGACGTTTAAGCTTCAATTCACTTTGTCAAATGGTCAATTGCCAAAATCATTAGATTCTTCTATGTTGGAGAGTTTGATTGATCGGAATGGTGAACCATGTGTATGTTCTATTGGCAGATGAGTCTCTGGTTGGGGAACACAATCTATGCTTGTCACCCTTGTTTTTTTTATCCTTCTTCTGATCTGCATTTGTTTGTGCAGGTTTACTATCTTTCTCAGGTATATCTGGTGGCAATGATGGTTGTGACTGTGCAACATTATTTTTGCTAGTTTGTTTTCGAGTTCCCACCATTGTATTGAAAATGAACTTTGAAAATAAAAGTGTTTGTGAAAGAAAATTTAAAGTGAATGAGCGAAAATATTTTTTTATCAAATGAATAGAGCTTGCATTGAATTTGATTCAAGATCTCATTGGAAGCACCAATTTGTGGATGCAAATTTCCACCAGATCACGTGTTGATCACGCGGAGCAATCTGCATAAGATAGAGATTAATTCTTGACACCAGTATGGTGCCTGTCATGGGGACTCCAATGCCAAAGTTAGAGCAATGCCTGTAGGAAAATATTTATTTCTCTGTATTTGAAGAGAAAAAAATCAAGAAATTTACCTCCAGATGGCTTTGTATTTGGCTATTTATAGAGGCGGAACGAATAAACTGCTAGCAGATGAGTGAGACACGTGGCAAATGAGTGAGTCATTTGCTTGCAGACGAATGTAACTTCTCTTAGGTCGTTATAACTTTCGGAGATAGTTGTAACCTCCCGTTGGTGGTTGTAACTTCTTGTTTGGAAACACCTCTTCTGCAAGCTGACGGAGTTTTTATTAACCTAAATTAATAAGTTAATAAACTCTACTTGTAATACCGCAACTGCACGGTTGTCTAACTAGTAGACAGTGGCAAATACGGGTCGATCCCACGAGGATTGACGAGACAATTGAATTCTAAGACTTATTTGAACTAATTTAGAGTTGGGGGTTACAACAGATGTAAAGTACTAAAATTAAGAGCCTAAATTGACAACTAAAATTAAACTAATAGGATGATAAGAGAGGGTACCAAGACGTCGAATCCACCACAGGTTCTTCGAGATTTGTGTAATCCAAATTATTGTTTTCAAGAATTAACATGACTAACCTAAAGATTAATCTAAGTTTGCAATTGACTTCAGCAAAGGTGTAAACCCTTAGCATTGCGTGTCTTCTTACGGCACACACAATCACAAGTTGATTTTAACTAATTCTAAATCGCTAGCATTGCATATCTGCTTACGGCACACACAATCACATATTCAGATTAATTGATTAAAGCAGGTTTTGAATATCAATAAAGGGTACTTCTAACTACCGACTAGTCTAGAAAATTAATCAGGATATAATCGGTGAAAGCAAATTATTGAAACTTGATGCGGATTTAACTAACCTAAATTAATAGGCTAATTTAATCCACTTGTAATAATCGCAAGTGCACGGTGTCTAACTAGTAGACAACGGCAAGTACGGGTCGATCCCACGAGGAAAGTGGATGCAATTGGATTTAATAATTTAATTAAACTGTTATGGAGCTAACGAGTATGAGTGAAACACAACCAAATAGGGTACTCGAAAATCAATCCAGACTAACAACAAAGACACACAACTAAAGCTAGGCTGCCTCCTAGGAGCGCTTGGTTTACCGTCATCAGCCAGACAAATAAAAACTTGATGCGAGTTTAACTAACCTAAATAAATAGGCTAATTTGACCCACTTGTAATAACCGCAAGTGCACGGTGTTTAACTGGTAGACAACGGCAAGTACGGGTCGATCCCACGAGAAAGTGGATGCAATTGAATTTAATAATTTAATTAAACTAATTTGGAGGCAATGGGGTTACAACATTTTTAAAACTAAACTAAAAATAAATTAAAAATAAGAAAAATAAAATAAAAGAAAAAGATGGGTTTTGTGGGCTTGGACTCACCAATGAGTTAGCAAAAATATTTAAATCTAAATTACTGAAATTATAAACGAGAAGCTTTAGGGATGAGGATCCCTTGCTTACACCGAAGATTTGATCATTAAAATCCAATTTCAATCATATTAAGTTTCTGACAAACATTAACAATTAATTTCAAGCAAATAAACTCTTACCAAATATTAAGTGTCTTTTTAGGGCACACTTAATCAAAGTTCAAGCTTCATACTTTTTAGCACATGCTTTGAATATTTGAATATTGATAAAGGGTAATTCTAACTACCAAACATATCAAGTTTAATTTCTCGAACATGAAAGGTGAAAACAATTTATCAAAAAAATTCAGAAATAAATTGTAATTAACAATTAAGCACACAATTCAGTAAAATAAATAAAAATGCATTATGCAACCCTTTTGGTTTGTCGCAAACTCGATGTGGTGGTACTCAGTAGATCAGCAGGTGGTCCGAACACAAATCTCGAGGAAAGGTTCAAAAAGGCTCTGTGGTGGTACTCAGCAGAACCGGGGTGTGAATAGCCAAAAATAATTTGACTCATTCTCTTGCCAGAGCTACAGTGTCTACGCTCCGCTATCGTCTCCAGCGAGCAGCGCCGCTCGCGGTGCTGTGTTTCCGCTCCTCGCGAGCTCCTCGTCCTCCAACCTGGCTCCGATACCTGCAAGAAGACAGAGAGAGGGTGAGGAAACAATGAGATAAGGAAACAGACAAAAAAAACAAAACAGAGAGCGGAGTGGCGGAGCCCTGTTTTTGCTCCTGTCGCGACGGTTGCGTGCTGGCTGACGCGCCGCTTGCGACGGTGGCCGTGAGAGAGGGAGGCAAGAAGGAGGTCGAGATGAAAAGAGGCCGAGAGAAGATAAGGGTCTGTGGCGAGGCGGAACAGAGTCGCGGTGGTTGTGGCTCTGTTTCGCGACGATGATGGTGGTGGTGTTGCTTGTGACGATGAGAACAAGGGCTTGAGAACAGGGGCTGATGGCGGTGGAGTGGTGTGCGAAGCTCGGTGGTGAGGTGAAGGTCTGACGTGAAACAGGGTTGTCACTCCCCTGTTTCGTGGTCCCCTGTTTCGTGGTGGTGGCGGTGCTCGCACGATGGTGGTTGAGGGATGATGGACAGGGAGAGGGACAGGAACGATGGATGAGAGAGTGATGGTGGTTGATGGTGGATGGAGGTGGCGATGGGTGTGATGAAAATCACTTTTTGAGGAAGAGGGTTTGGTTTTGGCTATTGAGGCTTGATTCCCTTCTCCTCCTCCCCTTTCTCATTAATTTATCTTGTATTTATAAAGAATTAAGAAAGTGAATATGGACAAGTTAAGGGGAGGGTTCAATGAGTGATTTAAGGTAAAAATAAATCAGAATTTTGGATAATTTAGGGAATATGCCTAAGGTTTGATTGGGCTTAGCATTGGATTTGGGTTTATGGGTTTGGTTTTGGGTTTAAGGGTTTGATTTTGAGTTTGGTTTTGAGTTTAAGGGTTTAGATATGTGACCCTTTACTTTGTACCACCGCTAGAATCGACCAATTGTCATTTCTTAAATTGTCGCCTTAATACGATTTCATCGTTTACGCTCAAATTCCTACAAAGACATGAAAACAAAATAATTACTATAAAATATAATAATCGAAACACTAACATATATAAATTAAGGGATATATTATGTAATAATTATGTGAATATCAAAACTCAGAAATCAAATGTGTTTAACGTTCAAGTATAAAGAAAACAATAAATTCAAATACAACAAACTTTAGGAAACCTTGTGGTTTCATCTTCGCTTCGGCGCGGGGTCTAGAAGATCATGGTGGTGGTGGTCACAACATCAATGGAGGTGGAATTCATCTATGCACGAACACGAATCCCGAGAAAATGTTACAAACGCTCTGTGGCTGCTCTTACCGAATCTCGGGGTGCCAATAGCCAACTGTTTGAAAAACAGTTGGTTCCCGCCAGAAATCACGCGTCCTCTGCGCCTTCGTTTCCAGCGAGCCGCGCTCCTCGCGAGCTCTTTCTCCCTCCGAACGGCTCTGGTACCTGCAAGAAGACAGAGAGAGGGTGATGAATCAACAAGAGAGAAAAATACGCGAAGGAGGAAGAGGAATAGGGACGGTGAAACAGGGAGGCAATCCCTGTTTTCGCTACTCCTCGCGAGCTCCTTCGTCCTCCAACGAGCACCGGTCCTTTCAAGATAGAGAGGGTCGGGAGAAGGAATAATAGAGAGAGAGACCGAAGAGGGCGAGAACGGAGGAGGGAGACAGGGCGGTGTCGCCCTGTCGCACGGTGGAACAGGGCGGTGGCTGAGAAAGAGGGAAGCAGGAAGAAGGAGGTGGTGGCGTCTGATGGTGGTGCTTGACGGTGTGGATGCTGGACGGTGGCGAGGTGAAAAGAGAGACACGAAAACAGGGGAAGAAGATATGAACAGGGGAGTCGTGGATGGTGGTTGTGCGTGGTTGTTTGCGACAGGGACAGGGTGTGGCGTCTCCCTAGTGAGCGATGAAGAGCGGGTGAGGGAGGAAGGCGAGGTGACGGCTGATGGTGGAGGACGAGGAGGAGGTGGTGATGGCGGGATGATCGCACTGCCGGCTCTCTTATCGAGCGAGGATTGCCGGCAGGATGGATTGGCGTGGTGGCTGGAAAAGAGAGGAAGAAAACACACGTAGGAAAAGAGAGAAACTCTAGAGAAGGGAAGAAAGAAACCCAAATATGGTTCTCCTATTTTCTTGGGCTTGGGTTCTCCAAAAGGCGTTGGGCTTGGGTTTTTAGGTTAGTTTTTTTGGGTTTGGGCTTAGGTTAAATTAGGTGGCTATATCTTCGTTCAGAGCAAAAGGCTACTTCGACCGCCGATATTTGACCTCAGTACACTCGAAGGTTCTAGTGAGGACAGTGATGACGTCAACTCAGAATCTGAGCTTGATCCACAGGTAGCGAACATTGATTTGGATTTAGGGGCTATGTCAGACGGAAAGATGAATAAGAGGCGCCACACCAAAGAAATCAGAATTTGTCCCCGAAAATCCAATAGAACTAGGACAGAAAACAGAAGGTACATAGACTGATTTTGTCTAGGTTTGTATTGGTGCATCATATCTTTTGTGAGGTTTTGTTTCGGCTTTTTTGTTAACCCTATTGGGTCAGTCATGTAGCCTTCGGGCGTGGATTTTTATTTGAATAAAATGGGTCAACATCCCAAATTTATAAAAAAAATAATAATAATAAAAAAAATAAAAATTAAAATAAAAATTAAAAAAAAAAACAAAAAAAATGAAAAAAAAAAAAAATTAGGTGGACCTACGTTTATTTTGGTTAGGTTTAGATATGTGACCCTCTACTTTGTACCACCGCTAGAATCAACCAATTGATTATTCCTTGAATTGTCGCCTTAATGCGATTTCATCGTTCACGCTCAAATTCCTACAAAGACATGAAAACGAAATAATTAGAATGAAATATAATAATCGAAACACTAACATATATAAATTAAGGGATATATTATGTAATAATTACGTGACTATCACAAGCTTGTGTGCTCACCTGAGTATGGTGGTCAGCATCGAACACTACTCATTTGCTGAGAAAAGAGTGTTCCGCTGAGTTGTATTGGGCCCAGACTTGGGTTGCATTGGGCCTAAACTTAGGCTTTTTCTACTTATAACTTCCGTGGGTAATTTTCGGGGTTCTCGGAAACAAGTCAAATCTTTGGGCTTCCTTATCTTGTTGAGCTAAAAATTATTTTTGGCTCTCACACAAATGCATGTACACATCTCTGACACATCCATAGGTCAAAGTCTGAAGTGCTAGGAAGGTGAGTAAAATACTCATTCCAACCTTCAATCCACTCCAGGAAGGAAGAAGGAGAAGCAAGTTAATATTGAACTCCCTCAATACTTTGCCCCATTATTCCCCCACATATGGGCAACCAATCAGACTTGCATGATGTGCATTGGTGGGGAATGATAAGGTCTCTTCTGGCAATATTTTCAACTATGAGTATTCTACCATGCAACACTGTTCAGAGTAAAAAGGATGATCTAGGAGGAACTTCATTCATCCATAGGAAAAAGTAAAGAGTGAAAATTGTCACTCCCCTCATCTCCATTCTGTAGATCTGCATGAGGAGCACTCTGTGAGAGAGATCTATCTTCTTGTCTTTTTTGTGAGCGAGAGCAAAATAAAAGAGCAGTCTGTAGATCTACGCGAGATAGATCTATTTTCTCGTCATCATCGTGAGGAGCATTCTGCATGAGAGATCTGTCTCAGATCTGCTGAAACATCGTGCTTGCTAATTAGAGATTCTGCTATGTCTTAAGTTACACAAAATAGATGATGACTACCACTGCCCAAGAGTTTCATTTTAGGCACTTATGGCCTCCACCGACCTGGTGCCGGATGGATCAAAGGTTGTCAATCTCAGCAAAGATAGACATAGTGGAAGTTGGAAAAGGCACTACCAAGAATCAATCCCTAAAGTGGACTCCTTATTTGGTGGAAGTAGGAATTGGGATGAGGTGGAGTCTCCCATCTATTACTCAAACCTCATGTTTGATGAAGGTGTGTTAGTATGCCCACCATGTATTCGAGAAAAGGCCAAGCTGGTGTAGACAAACTAATTGGTGGGGATGTTCTTTGAGAAACCTCGCCCATTTAGCCAAGTCAAAATAGTTGTGGAGGGGAAGTGGAAACCAAAAGGAGTTCTTAAGGTGACATCGAATGGAGAATTCTTCTTCTTCAAGTTCACGAATGAAGATGATCAAACCAAAGCACTTGAAGGAGTGCCATTCAAAGTCACGGACAAACTCATGGTGACTAAACCATGGAAGGAAGAGTTAGGGAGTCTAAGAAAGTAGATCAATGTAATTTCAGTATGGGTGCATTTCTAAAATGTACCCACATGTATGTGGTCCAAGGAGGGGCCAAGCTATATTGCTAGTTTGATTGGGAAAATTGGCAGGTTTGATCGAGTCACCTCAGCTAGAACTCGCCTCACATATGCAACAATTTGTATGGAAGTGAAGCCGGATAAGGAGCTCCCAAATCTCATTAAGTTAGATGTGGGTAGGGAAGGAGGTGATTTTGAGAAATTGTAATTGACTATCTTTAGAAACCATTGATGTGTTCTGAGTGTTGTGTTTTTGACATGACAAAGGCCAATGTATGGTGAGTGTGCATAATAAAATGGTGGAACAAAAGAAAGAGTAGTAACTAGAAGGAAAAACTGTGAAAGGAATAATCAGATGAATAATGGAAGAAACAATGACAAAGGAACAAAAAACGTGTTGCAGAATGGGTTGAGGTGAGAAGGAAGTCGAGGCATAACAAAAAAGAAATGAGGGATGAGAACCTTAGGTTGGATAATAATTCATTCAATGTCCTGCAAGGTGTTGATGAAAACAATGTTATGGAAGGGACAAACAGTAAGGAGCCATTACGTGTAGATACAGAGGTAGAGGAATGCGGGATTGAAAGATATATTAATATTTCTGGCCAGAAGATCGGGCAAGGTGATAAAGCTCAGATTGAGAATATAGATCAGCCATTGAACGAGATTATCCATGAGCCAAGTATGAACGCAGGGGTAGATCAGTCCTTGAACGAGGTTTTCCATGAGCCAAGCATGAATGCATGCGGAGCTGACATAACGGAGCTTCAGGAGTATAATGTGCCCGCTCAAAGATATCGAAATGTTAAAGGCAAAAAATACGAGAAACTCAAGGCTTTATTAGAATCCCATGAGAAAATTATGTACCAAGTCCTCGGCGATCCACTAGACATTGGAAAGGAAATAAAAGGTACATGGAGTATACTCCACAACAAGGAAAGAGGTACAGCCTCGCCCTACCAAATGACTGATCGATGCGTCCAAATCTTGTATTCCTGTAAGTTTGATCTTCAAAACAAATGTTATACTGCCAAATCTCCGATGCTTAAGCCAACAATTTTGTTTGAAGACGGAAGTAAATATGGAAGAAGGAAGTAAATATGCACAAAACTCAGTTAAAGTTGCATACCTTGGTCGATTATTCTCTTTACCTTATATAATGGTCGCAATTAATTCTCTGTGTGACTTAAGCATGTAGGGCACAACCGAAGGAGACGTTCTTCGTAACAGTCTCCTCATTTATGAAGACGCGTCAGTGGAGGTGTAACTCCCTCTACGACTATTTTCTTATGTAATGTTTCTCTTCTTTATAAGAGAACTCGTGTGGGCCCGAAATTGGGCCTTAATTATGACTTCTTTTGACGGGCCCTGTTTGGGCTTTTAGGATTGGTTTTGCCTTCTTGGGTTATATGAGTTGGCCCGGTAGGTGGGATACTTGATCCTCGTGATGGATGTTTTCTTCCACGTGTACGATTGTGATGACGGTCTATTTTGATGTATCATCAACTACTCCCCTCCTTGGTGGGTATGCTGACATGGCCACTAACTTCATGACGGTTGCATCATTGCCTTGTATTTAATGTTGTCAGCATCTTTTGTTGGGTTGGGGTCTCAATTTCTTGCTTACCCATTCATTCTTGCACACATTTTTTAGATTTTGCGTAGCCATCATATCTCGCACGTCGTTCCATGAGCAGTCCCTTCGTTGCTTGGCTCTATAAAAAGGGAGCGTGATGGGTTTGTTTTCCCTTTTTACGCTATCTTTGAAATTAGGGTTTTTTTTCTTCATCTGTTTTCTTCATTCTCTTTGCTTCTCCATTTTCTAGCGATGTATGCTGGTGATAACTATGCAGTAAGGCGCTAGCTACTTGCGAAACTTATTTTTCTCCCAAAAAAGTTTTTCAAGTGATGTTGGACAACCTTCATGCATGTTTTCTTCTGGCTTTGAATCCCAGTTCTAGAGTTGTTTTAGGAGTATTTGAATTTTTTTAGCATTCCTCCTGTCCAAATGGGTCCTAATGGTTGGAGGGTCATGGTTTCTTCTTACACGAGGGCCATTTTATCCGACATTTCTTTGACTGTTAAAGTGTTGCATTCTGTAGTTGGTCTGATGGTTACCAAGGATATTTGCTTCCTTCGGTCTTCTGCGTGTTTTGCGAAGATTAATGATGACATCTGAGATTGGTCGAGGTCCTGGTTTTATGCTTCTGTTAACTCTTGCTACTTCTAATTGCGAGGTCATCCGATTTTGCGGTCGTTCCGAGTTCCTAATAAATGGAAGGATCTACAGTTAACTGCAGATGAGAAGAGGGTCAATGACCAATTCTTGAAGCTTCCAAAGTTTTCTATGGAGGCATTTCTCTCCGAGGACATTTTGGAGTGTAGCGGTTTGTACACTATGAATGAAGCGTAGCGGGCCTTGCTTACTAAATCTTGTGTTGAGGAAATTGCTGCACCCGTTGTTCTCACTGACGTTAGTGGTACTAGCATTGATTGAAAAGTGAGATCAGATAGGCGCGTTACGGATCTTGATGCTCCTGCCTGCGTCAATGTCGTTGGCTCGGCTTCTAGGAAGAGGAAGCTTCTGAAGCCTGCTAGTCCGTCGAAGAGATTGTTGGTAGACCCTGGTTGGGTTCCGAAAAAGAAACGACTCTTTACTCATGGTGCCGCTCGGACTGCATCTCATTCGAGTCCTTCTAGCAAGGATTTTACGGAAAAGGATTGCGCATTTCTTGAGGAGATGACGTTGGTGCTGGATAAGAGCAAGAAAGAGACTACTCGTCCATTGGACGATAACAAAAAGAGGTTTCTTTTCGCCTATGGTGTTTCGAACGTTGTTGAATAGTCTAACGATGATCATCGGGCTATTGATGATAAGATGCTCCAGCTGGCGGTGGAGCAATCTAAAGAGGTCGTCGATAGTGGCCAGCATTTCGAGGTTCTTCCTCCTCGGTCTCCTTCCATTAATGTTAGCGATGCGGTCGGATTTTTAGTTTCTTCTCCCGCTCGTTTGGACTCCCTTGCTCCTGCTGCCACTACTACTTGTTCTGCTCCTACTATGGTTGTTCTGCGCCGGAAAGGCAAGAGTGGTTTTTCTTTTGTTGTCGTCGTTTCGCCTACCCTTCCAACTGTTGGAGGTGGTTCCTTTGTGCTTTTGAATCCCCGTGTTCTTCATCCATGGATTAGATGGATCGAACCCCGCCCGAAAAATATCCGTATCAAATCAGACTGAAAGTTTTGCTGGTTTACTCAGCTTGAAGTGCAAGATGGTGCGTGCAGGCTGATAAATGAATGGCACTGGCATTCAATGGAAAGACCTTCGATGCCTTATTGGATCCGAACGCTCATCTTGATTACGGTCTTAAGGAGATAATGGACGGGATGAGTCATCTCACTTATGCGAGGGTGATGGGCTCGATTTATTAAGCTGGTCGTGATCAAGTAGCTTCTTTGGAGATAAAGTTGGCAGCATTGTTGCTGGTATTTTCTCACGTTCTTTCTTAATTCGACATGTTGAAAGCGCGATGCACATAATTGGATAACGCTGTCAGGGCTGCTTCAACCTTGTTGATTAAAGCGGAAGTGCATGAGATAAGTCTGCAGCTGAGCTCGAGTCCTTGGGGACCAAGTTGGATGGGATCTGTGCCCGTTTGTGTGATGTGGAAAAGGAGTTGTCTGCCGAGAAAGCAACTTATGATGAGGTTGCACGTGTTGTGATGGAGCAATCCGTTAATCGTGATATTGCTGAGAAACAGGTGGAACAATTAACAACTGCACTCAACGAGGTCAAGGCAGACACTTTCGAGATGCTCACCATAATTGAGGGGTGCTTATTGCGGCAAAAAATGAACTTGTTACCGCCAAGGAAAAGCTTCGCATTGCGGATGTGGAAGATTGAGAGTTGTTAATGGGCGGATTGAGCTTTTTATTATATTGAGGGACTCGGTGTTGATTTGTCTAAGTACCGCCACTTGGTTGATCAAGCTTTCAAAGATGATGACGGTGAAGAAGGTGTTCTAGACTCTTTGAGCGTTCCAGTGGTTGAAGAACCATTGCTTCCTTCTCCTTCCAAAGAGAGAGCTTCGCCCCTCCTGCAGTTGATGTCGCCAACGATGTTGTGGTTGCCTCTGTTTGAACTCCTACTCCCTTATCTTTTTCCCCGGATGTAACAAAATAGTTTATTAATGAAAATAACTCTCCTTCTTGGTATTTTTATTTGCATGTTTTTTCATTGTAATTTTAATTTCAATTTTAATTTTAATTTTAATTTGTCTTGTTGACTCGTTGCATGTTGCTTGCACCTTCTTTAGGTCAGTCGTAGTTGTCGAAGTAAGTTGCACTGCGTATCTCTAGTTTGATTTTTTCGACTGGCCAAGGGGCCTTTACGGCTACATTTTCGATCATGTCTGAATTTCTTGATCTGAATTCCCTTATGGCTGCTTTATTGGTTGCCTCGAAGTGGGTTGACTTTATCCTTTCTTCCTGATGCGTTGGAGCTTATTCGGGCAAGTTGTTTTTTCCATCTCGACTTTTACTTTGTATTGGTTATCCAGTCGGTTCATTTGTCCAACTTTTACTTCGATGGTTTGATGTATCAGTCAACATAAAGTTTTTTAATTGAGTAGGCTAACTCGTTCGTCCAACTTTTACTTCGTCGGACCGAAGTACTAGTTAACCCGAAGTTCTTCAGTTGAATAAGTTGATTCGTTCGTCCAACTTTTACTTCGTTGGTTTGACGTACTAGTTGACCAGTAGTTCTTTATTTTAATAAGTTCACACGTTCATCCAACTTTTACTTCGTTGGTTTGATGTACTAGTCAACCCAAAGTTTTTTATTCGAATAAGTTGTCTAATTTATCCAACTTTTACTTCGTTGGTTCGACATACTAGTCGACCCGAAGCTCTTAATTTGAATAAGTTGACTCATTTGTCCGCCTTTTACTTCGTTGATGTACTAGTTAACCTAAAGTTCTATTATTTTAATAAGTTGACTCGTTCGTCCAACTTTTACTTCGTTGGTTTGACGTACTAGTCGACCCAAAGCTCTTTATTTGAATAAGTTGACTCGTTTCTTCAACTTTACTTCATTGACGTACTAGTCAACATGAAATTCTTTAACTGAGTAGGTTGACTCGTTCGTCCAACTTTTACTTTGTTAGTTCGACGTATTAGTCGACCCAAAGCTCTTTATTTGAATAAGTTGACTCGTTTGTCCAACTTTTACTTCGTTGGTTCGACGTACTAATCGACCTGAAGCTTTTTAATTGAATAAGTTGACTCGTTTGTCCAAATTTTACTTTGTTGACATACTAGTCAACCTGAAGTTCTTTATTTTAATAAGTTGACTCGTTCGTCCAACTTTTACTTGGTTGGTTCGACGTACTAATTGACCCAAAGTTTCTGAGTAAGTTGGTTCGTTTGCCCCAGCTTTTACTTTGTTGGTTCGTTTGCCCAACTTTTACTCTGTTGGTTCAACATACTAGTTGACCCGAAGCTCTTTACTTTAATAAGTTGACTCATTCGTCCAATTTTTACTTCGTGGTTTATCATACTAGAAGTTTATTGTATATGTCTGACTCGTGTCCTGATCTATTTTGGTTTTATATGCTGATTGTTTTGTATATCGAGTTTTGATGTCTTTATTTTGTTCTCCATGCGTAAGATGAGGATTTTGAACTTGTAATTTTATTGATATTCCCTTCTCGCATATTCTGACCTAGTTATTTTTTCTTGAAAAGTTATGCTAGGTTGTAGAGTGATTTGCTTCATTTTCCAGACCTTTGCTTGATCGATCATCGTGTTGTTAAAGATTTACGTTGATGCAATCATTTTTTGCTCCATGCTTTGACCTAGTCTCCCTGACCTGCACAAGTAACGCACGTGACCCACGGATCACTGTTGTGGTGGTCGATGACACTCCGATGCTAAAGTCAGACAGGGATATGAGGAAGGCGTAATGTTGTAAACAGGGAATTCGTAGCGTACCTTAGCTTACCAACCTCATGTCTTATTTATAGTGCAGGAGTCTGGTTCTACCAGGCCATCGTAGGCATAGTTTAGGAATGAAATCTTTCGTGGAAATTCTTCTCTAATTAGGAGTCGTGTTGAAAAAGGGAAGTTCCATGTTAGCCTTGTGCTCCTAGATACGTGGGGGATAGTTCCCAAACCAAGAGCAATCCGTGGAAGGGAGTTTCCTTGTGTGGAATGTACTCTGGTATTTGCTTCCTAGTTGGAAGCAGAGAGTTGTTGTAGGTGCCCGTCTGAAGCTGATCCTCGAGATATTGCCTTACTAGGACTTATGGGTATTGAGGAGAGCTGTGAGACGTGTGAGCCGAGCATGCTGTAAGAGTTCAGGTCCGTCTGGTGGACTGAACTAGGCAAGCTTGGAATCGATTGGTCTGGATTAGTGTTGGGTTGAAACTGAGGCCCGTATTTTCCTCGAGATCATCGTGACACGTGTATGGCTCAGGGATATGACCATTTTTATGTATTATCATACGTCTTTATTGTTTTGTCTCGCCTCACCAATGTCTTCAAGTTGCCGGATTTGCTATTGGTTTCATTTGTTTGTTATGTCTCGTTGTTCGATGAATATGTTATTATAGCTAATGGACTCGGGATGCTTTCCGACTTGGTAATTGAGCAGTGTTGAATTGTCCGATCATGCTCACATCAGTGCCAAACTGTCCAATCATGCTCACATCAGCGCCAAATTGTCCAATCATGCTTGCATCAACACCAACTGTCAAGGTTTAATCGAGTCTGTTGTCGTCAATTCGTCGTTGGTAATTCAGGTTGGGCTTGCATCCGACAGTAGAGTCTTTGAATTGTCTTAATTGATTGGTGAAAGCTTTTCCGTGTTCTTTTACCATGAATCGGTAAATGGTTTGTCTGGTGTTAATACTCCTACTTCGATATAGATCAACTCGAGTGGAAGGTGTTTTCGGTTGCTTCTTCAGTTGCGTTGATTGTTTTGTTCCCTCCGATCATACAGTGTAGGGCATATATTAGTTCCTTTGGTTGTTCTTTCGATCCCATAGTGGTATCTGCCTTTTCTTTTCTTTTGAGCTACTTGTCTGGCATTCCGATGAATTCGTCAAGCCGTTATCTTTGAACCCAATGCTCAATTTTCATCTTTTGGATTGTAGCAAGCTTTGGTATTGTGCCCGTGATCCTTGTGGAAGGAACAATACTTGATTTTATCTCTTCCTTCTGTCTCTCCTCTCATTCTGAGTGGCTAGTTGACATCTTCCCATTTTGCCATGTGTTTCAGTATATTGGCCCGGCTCGTTTTCAAGGTTGTGTACGATTTATATGACTTTTTCATCACTTGTTACCCACTTATGTCTGGGCCTTGCCGACTGCAGCTTCTCGGGCTCTTGATAGTTGGATTCGGACCTCCCATTATTCTGATACCTCTTCGACTGAATGCTATCCTCCTGGGGTCAGTCGTCTCTTATTTTTTCCTCCTTCCTTTCCCACTTCTTTGAGTGGTTTTCTCTTTCCTAGTAATTTTTCTTCCTGGCAGCTCTCATCTCCTCAAGAAAAATGTGCTTTTGGACGGTTTTCAACAGGATTGCCATGTTTTTTGGGGGTTTCAGGTTAAGAGCATAAAAATGGTCTTTTTTTTCAGTTTGGCGGTGAAAATAGCGGTGGTCGTATCATCGTTGCATCCATTGATCATTGTCAACTCGTTAGTTAAACGAGTGACATATTCCTTTATCATCTCCTCAGGCTTCCGTTTGATGTGAAGAAGGTAGTGTGGTCCTTTCCTCACTCGCTAACTTTCGATGAATCTTGTGATAAAGGCGGTGGCTAGTGCCTAGAAGGAGTCTATTGACCTCAGTGGTAAGCTGTTGAACCGGTTCATTGCTGTCGAGGTAAGACTAGTTGGAAACGTTCTGCATAGGATGGACTCCGTACTCTCCTTAACGCCATCATGTGGTGGAAAATGTCGCAAATGATCTGTTGGGTCGGTGGTGCCATCATATGTCTCAAACTTTGGTGGGGTGAACTTCATTGGCATGGGAGTTATTATGAGGGCGTTAGAAAATGACGGCTTGGCTAGCTCGTACAATACATTGTGATCCGTGACTCCGATCCTGAACATGATTTTAGCAAGTGTTTCATAACTATGTGGAGTCTTACCTTGGGGAAGTTCATTGCTTTCGAGATTTCCTTGTTGAGGTTCTGTAGGAACCTCATTGCTTTCTCAAGTCTGGTTGGTAGAGTTTTGCTGGGGCGGCGCTAGGATAGGGTCGGCTGACTGAGTGCGCTATTGAGTAAGTTTTTCTAGCATCTTCATTATGTGGTTGATTTGGGTCATAAGAAAATCTACCCGAGGGTTAGTAGTAGCGTCGCTGGATGTCTGGGTTATATGAGCTACTGCTTGTTGTTGATCTTGATCGTCGGGTGTAATTGGCCTAGTGGTAATTTCTGGGTCTCGATCGTGGGATTCTGGCAATGTAGTGTCACCAGTGGGAGGGTTATTGTGATTGTCGTTGGATTGAGGGTTTGCACAGTGTTCCATCTGTTTTGATAGCTTCT
This sequence comes from Berberis vulgaris, assembly GCA_963556465.1. NCBI lineage: Eukaryota > Viridiplantae > Streptophyta > Magnoliopsida > Ranunculales > Berberidaceae > Berberis > Berberis vulgaris. The sequence goes on along the minus strand of OY747131.1, from coordinate 72,124,749 downwards.
TGATCGTGATCAGATCTTAGTGAGTTTGTTATTGTGGATCTGTTTTCATAAAGGAAATTTGTCGTTCCCCACAGACGGCGCCAAACTGAAGCATCCAAATCCCGTCCTCTTGTAAGTTTGACCTACAAAATAGATGTTAGACTACCAAAGACCACATTTTTGGTAATCGAAGGCACTCCGATGCCTAAGCCAACAACTCTGTTTGAAGAAGGAAGTAAATCTTGACAAAACTCAGTTAAAGTTACATACCTCGGTCGATTGTTTTCTTTACCTTATATAATAGTAGCGATTAATTCTCTGCGTGACTTAAGCATGTAGGGCACAACAGAAAGAAACGTTCTTCAAAACAGTCTCCTCCTTTATGAAAACGCGTTCTTGGTAGGGGTGGGCAAACGGGTCGAGGATCCGCGGGTTTAAACCGAACCAAAACGGTCCGGATTTTAATTTTGTATTTTTAGATACGGTTCGGATCGGTCCGGATCCGTTATAAAACAGTCTAGTCCCGATTTCTATTTTTTAAAAAGAAACGATCCGGGTTGGACCCGTCCGGACCGTTTCAAATCGCATTTACTATAAAAACCTAAACTCTCCTCTCTCTGTCTCTCCTCTCTTTGTCTCTGTCTCGAGAAGGGGAAGGAGATCTCCCTCTCCTCTCTCTGTCTCTGTCTCGAGAAAGAGATCTCCCTCTCCTCTCCTCTCCCCTCCTCTCCTCTCTCTGTCGAAGAAGAGATCTGTCGAAGATCAGCAGCAGTAGATCTGTCGAAGATCAGCAGAGAAGAAGAGATCTGTCGAAGAAGAGAAGAAGAGATCTGTCGAAGATCAGCAGAGAAGAAGAGATCCGTCGAAGAAGCCCTCTCCTCTCCGTGTCGAAGAAGCAGCAGCAGAGAAGAAGAGATTAGCGAGATCAACAGACTCCTTTCTCTGTCGAAGAAGCAGCAGAAGAGAAGAAATCAGCGAGATCTCCCTCTCCTCTCTCTGTCTCTGTCGAAGAGAAGAACTCACTCTCTCTGTCGAAGAGAAGAACTCCCTCTCTCTGTCTCTGTCTCGAGAAGAAGCAGCAGAAAGCCACCACCACCAGTAGATTTGGAAGATGAAGAAACCAACACAGTAATCATTCTGTGTTTGGTTGCTTTGATGTATCTGTGTGTAGCTTTTTCAACTATTGATGTATGTATCTGATTGGGTTATTCACTCTGTTTGTAGCTTTTTAACTATTGTAGATAGTTTGGTTGTTTTGATGTTCTTGTTTGGATTTAGTCCAAAAACAGTAATTATTCTAGCAATTTCTAACTAGAAATTGATGCATTTTTAGTAGGAACCGTAGGACCGGACCGTTCCAAACGGTTCGAGTTAGGTTCGGTTCCAATATTCAAAATGAGGGGATCCGGACCGGACCGAATCCGTTAATTTTAAACGGTTTGAGTTAGGTTCCTCCAAAATTGGAACCGATCCGGACCGTGCCCACCCCTAGTTCTTGGAGGAGTAACTCCCTACACAACTAGTTTCTTATGTAACGTTTCTCTTCTTTATGAGAGAACTCGTACGAGCCCGAAATTGGGCCTTAATTATGACTTCTTCTGACGGACTCTGTTTGGACTTTTTTTTTTTTTGGGAAGGCGAACTGGGTTTTTAAGGATCCCATAACCTATCAACTGGGCGACCTATAGGTCAACACCCATTAGAAAGTAACCATGCCGCAGGTGGGATTCGAAGCTAGGACGTGTGGGACAAACCCACACAGCCCTAACCACTAGGTCATAACACCATTGGCCTCTGTTTGGGCTTATAGGATTGGTTTTGCCTTCTTGGGTCTTATGAGTTGGTCCCAGTAGGTGGGATACTTGATTCTCGTGATAGATGTTTTCTGCCACGTGTACGACTGTGATGACGATCTATTTGGATATATCATCAATTATTATTGAACGTTAGTATGAGCCTTCCTCCTTTATGTTTAGTCATTAGGGGTGACTTACTCCCCTCGAAAGATTGTAATTGTGATTTTCTATTTTATTAATATAAAAGTTTTGGGGTCGTTAAAACAGTGCTTGCTTTAAAAAAAACAGTGAAGATTGTTGATTTTGGTTAAGTTAAACATTTCGACATGGTACATGATCATTTAATCCTCAGGCTCTAGCCCCATGAAAGTCCCTTCTTCATGAGGAACCTTACATCTAAATAATATAACGACTGCAACACTGGATGAACATTGTTGATGTCTTCAACCTGATTTTTATTCCCATTTTATCTTCCTAATTTTGTAATATTTACAGAAAAAAAAATCAAAAGATAGGTAAAAATGACAAAAGGTGTTTATGTCTTTTAAATGAAAAATACTATTACAATTTTCAAAATTTTACCCTCCACATTTCATATGTTTTACAATCAAAATCAGCCACTTTCAAACATTGATTAATTATTTTTTCCATATTTAAGGGATGGCAGTGGAGCAATGTGTGTCAAGGTGCTTCAATAACTTGACCGCTTTATAAGTAGATGTTGTATCAACCCATTTTGGCATGGTGGTCTACTTCATCAGATAAATACACGAAACTAATATACTCATTGGAGTTCAAAACTCATTTGAGTTTGTGTGGGAAGTCAATACCTAATTATTAAAGTGTGGTGAAAAGTCACAAAGTTCTATCATCCCATCCCTTTTTCTTTCTTCTCAAACGCTCTTTTTCGCCATTTTTAATGAAACTGATTTCCTCCGTCAAACACACCTCAAGGTTTCAAAGAACTTGTTTGTTAATGGTTTCTAACACGAGTAGAATGTTGAACGCCAAGGGAGCCAAATGCGGGTTATCATGGTGGTTTGTTTCTTTCCTACGAAGAGAGCATATAAGGAAAATAATGTATATGCGTGTTGTGTAAAGCTCTCTTTCACTAGCCATAGCAGCAGTGATCCATCTATTAACTTTCCTAAGAAGGTTGTTCATAAATGTTGAAAGGCCTGTTGGAAAGTTTGAGAGACCAAAGCCTGATGTTCATTCTCTTGGGAAGTCTTTAGGAGACTTGGAGGGAGCCACGGCCTACAGAAACCTTAGTGCTCCTCCCAACTTCCCAAATGTAATCCTATTTATACACAAGATTGCACATCTCTTCGAATTTGCTTTCACAAACAGACAGCATATTATGTTTACTGTGTTCCCAAGAGTTACTTGAAAGATCATGAAAGCAATAGTTGTTGAGTCTAAAAACAGATGTTGACCCCCTTGCCAAATGATTCACTGGTTTAGTAGCATAACAAAAAATCTGGTGGGAGTTGATTTCACGAAAGGAAAACATCAGGTTGTCGCACCAGTATGCTTGATTCAGCTATGAGCTTATGCCAGATTTCCATTTAGCATCAGAAACGTCCAATGAGTTCAATTCTCAGGTATCTTTAATGAACATTCATTATAGAGAACTTAAAATACAAAATACAATACAATGTTACAAAAGTGGGCGATTACTTGGGATGAGATGTGCCCAGCATCTCGCTCTAAGATCTGCTTTTAGTTCCACATTTGGAGCAATTACATGTCCAATGACAACACCTAGATCAGCTTGATGTGCTAAAAATGCACAACCTGATCTGCTTCGTGGTATATCTCAGACAGTGAGAAAGGGCGATATATGTTTGGACAGGTAGAGAGATCTCCCAATTTCCATCATCATGTGTTGAATCCGAAGTGCTTGCAGAATACCTGTGCATCAGATTAAAGCATTATACAGGTATATGCATTAGTCTTGGTCCAAAGAAATACCTATAATACAGCCAATGCCTCGTATTAGTTATTAGTTGCAATACGCATATTCACATTAAATCTGCCCTAAAAGCTGCGAATGACAACACGAAGACCTGCGACTCCCATCGTTACTTGAGCTAGAACCATAAGAGTGAATGCAAGCCTAATTTGGTGGAGGATTATGAAAACAAGGAAGCAGTCACTATCTGATTTATTTTTCCACGTCAATTTTATCCCTTTTATATTTAGGGTTGGTTTATCTTATGATGTCGCACACCCTCTGTCCAATTTGCTAGTCGCCCTTGCCCTGATTAGAAACAAAGTACCAACTTAATTGCCGCGATACATTGCCATGAGAAGTTGTTCTGATTATTTTGCCATTGTTTCACTTCAACCAGGAGTTGTATAACAAGCAGTACATCTCATAACTGGCATTGAGTTATCTAACAATCACTACTTAGCACAATTGACATTGCCATCCTTCCCTTAGATACCCTATAACCCCATTGTAGATTGACTGCAACTTAGCTTTTAAGTTCATACCTTTTAAGAAAAATGATTCTTAAGCAATCTCTTTTATGCCAATTCAAAATATCAGTTTGTCTTCAGCATTTTTTTCCGTGTCACTTTGGTTTGCAAATCATCTGACAAGTTCTTAAGATGGGCACATTCAAAATCAAAGAAAAGAGATGCCACTCAAGCCTGTTGTTGTATCATGTACGACTAACATGCAAGATTTGCCTGCATATAAAGTTTGCTGTTTTGAATGGTGAAATGAAGGTAGATGAGGGTGGAAACAGAGTGGAATCTAAAAAGATTAGAATGGTGGAATCAAGGATTAAGATTTTCATTTTTGAAGTGATTTCGGTCCCCCTACTAGACAAATGAAGTTTCAAAGCACTCCACCTCTCAAAAAGACCCAAGGCCATGAAGGATAAAAAGTCATCAAAACCGATCATTAGAACAAAATTTGCCATGATGAATACTAAAGCAGCACTTCATGCCCTATGTGACATTCCAAGTGGATAAGGGTATTAGTTTCTGGAAAGATGGATCAATGAGCAGCTATTGTGTGAAAATACAAACTTGTGTTCCAAATTACTAGAATCAAGGAAGCAGCCATTGCAGATCTTGTATCGAATGCTGAAGGGAACTTAGCCTGGAATCTGAACCTGAGGTGAGGAGTCGGAGACTCGGAGATGGCAGAGATGATTGAGCTATTACAATTTCTTGAAAGCGTCCATATAGATGACGAGGAGGGCAAACTGATCTGGGATCACATAACCAATAAGTTCTCAGATGCAAAACTTAGTTCTATCTCAGCACCTGCAAGTCAGGCCCCCAATCCTTCTTGCTTCACCTCTTTGCAAGTTCCCCCCAGGCAAAAAAATTTCCTGTGTTGCCTTGCTCATGGGAAAATTCTGACTGTAGAGAATCTCACAAAGAAGTCTCTTATCATCACAAACCGGTTTCCCCTTTGCGAAGCAGCCACAAAAACAATCACCCACACCTTCCTACAATGCCCCTTCACCCAATTCATATGGGCTTGTATAGCTAATGAAGCTCAGTTGGGATTCATTCCCTGCTCTGATCTGGCCATTTGGGTTCAGCACTAGAATTCGAGAAATCTTTCCTCTATCAGTAAATGGTTGTGGGACATTGACCTGTGGGTTATTTGGAAAGAACGAAATAGCATAATCTTTGGGGGCAGAAAATTGGAGAAACTTGAATCATGGAACATCGTCAAAATAATGCCCGATTCAATGTATCTTGGTGTGGAACATAATTCCCACTTCCTCCTCCAATTCCGGAGCTGTTGTTTGAATGGAATTCCCTCATATGCAAGATGTAGTTTCTGTTGCTTAGGCTTTATTAGTTTTTATTTCTGCCGACTCTTATCCCTGTATCCTTTTCTGTTTCTTTGGGAGCCTCTCGCTCAGCTATTGTACTCTTCTCCTCTTTTTCTTTTACACGAATGTTTTATTTATAAAAAATAAAAAAACAGCGTGTACTTAGATTAAGAGTAGATATTTAGAGAATGGAACAAAAATTGTCCAAGAAGGGAACATAAATTCAAATAGTTTTTTTTTGCTTTCTCGGTTTCATTTTGGTGTGGTGTGGACTTCAAAAGTATGTAAGATAGTAATGTAGGTAGTATCACTGAAAATTATGGTGTGATATTTCTTTTTGCTCAACTTGGGGTAAATTATATGTTTTGTGTTTGTGTCCATGATTTATCATTATTTCTTCTGTTCTTTTCTCTTTGACATATTTACACATCTCCTTATTTTCTCTAATTTCCATATGCATCAATCATTTCAATATCTACAGGGAAGGAAACTGGATGGAACCGCTACACAGTTAAACATACAACAAAGTTCCAAAAGTATCACAGAGACACCATACGTTGCAAAGGAAAATGTAACATAAAGGACTTACAAAAATTTGGAGAGTACATACCATACATGATTGTTTCTTGTTTAGTATATATCGAACTCATACTTCAATCTTCCATATCATCTTCTTCCTCGTCTTCTAATTCAGCTTCCTCCTCTTCTTCCGCATCCTCTTCATCGCTAACAATGAAGCCTCCAAGAGTATCATCATCTTCCTCATCATCCTCATCATCTTCAATCTCCCGGACTGTTTTCCTTCCCCCCAATTTTCCTCTACTCCCTACATCCTTAGGCTTCTTGCTTCCTAACTCACTCGATCTTGTTGCACTATATCTAGGCCTCTTCCCCCTACTTAAATTAGAAATCACAACTTCCTCATCCTCACTCTCACCTCTCCAATCCTCATCACATTCTTCATCCTTCTTCTTCCTCCTCACACCCCTCTGCCCCTTCAACCCACTCCTCCTCCTCTTCCCATTATCATCATCATCAGTCCCACTATCCTCCCTTGCCCCCTCATCAAGAAACCACTCCCAATCCTTCACATCCCTTATCGAACTCTTTGAATACCCATCAAATTCATGCCCCATCACCAAAAACCCAAATTCTTTCACATAATCCACACCCCCATTCTCATTATTTCCCTCCTTCAAATTGAACAACAGGGGTTTCTCATCTTTGATGCACACACAGAACCAATCACCAACCCTCATAAACCCTTTCTCTGATTTCCTGAAAACTTTAATCGCCCCACTTCCACTGTCAAATACCCAAATGGGGTTCTTCCCCAGAGCTTCAAAATGAACGAGATTTTTTGATTCTTCATCGATATTTTGACTACTTTCACTACTCTCTCCTCTTTTGTCTTTTGAAAAAGAGCCGTCAAGAAGCTCTAAAGAAATGTGACGGCGAGATACTCTTCGATCGTCTACTTGGAACCCCAGACCTCTACCTAGCTCTGTTTTGAAACCGGTTTTAATGGCGATTTTCGCGCCATCTTCGCCTTCTATCTCCATTGATTTCATTCTACTCGAACTCGAATGTTGAATACTGATTGATCTGAGCATTACGCGGACACAAGCCGAAGCGGTAGAGGGGCTGCTATATCCATCCATAGGTTCCATTAGGTTCATCCACAGAAAAGGTCAGCTGCTATTCACACCCATTTGCTATGTTAATCAACTATTTCAGATACGAATTTTCCTGGGTGTTAAGTGAAAATCAAACAACATTCTTGGGAGGGTGATCGTTGATTTCTTTTTTTCTTTTTTTGTATCAGCAAAACATGACAAACATTTCATTGTTATAATCTAGCAAACAAAGGAAGATGATTCACTAATGGCTACGCTTAAAATACATCAAGTAATTGTATTATGCACAATATCTTTCTAATCTAATCAAACTTATAGATATGAAAACTTATAAAATGAAAAGTGGTGGACTATAATACTCTTTTGTGGACGGACCTGAGGGGGAGGGTGAGGGAGAAGCTCAAGAGCTCATGGATTCTAAAAGGGTTAGCAAGCTACAAAGGGGAGTTCATAACCTCACATCGCCTGAGTGCGAGTGTGTGTTGTACTATATATATACGAGGTTGAATCTACAAAGTACTATGTTTTTAAAGTCGTATGGACCTTGGGCCCAAAGCGGACAATATAGTACTCTGTGGACGGGTCGTGACAGAATGGTATCAGAGCCTGACCCAGTCGAAAGTGTGCCAACAAGAACGTTGAGCTCCCAAAGGGGTGGGGGTGGACTGTGATACACTTGTGTGGGCGGACCTAAAGGGGAAGGTGTGAGAAAAGCCTAAGAGCCCATGGATCCCAAAAGGGTTGGCAAGCTACAAAGGGGAGATCATACTCGCACACAGTGTTCTAAAAATCGGCCTAGGGGGTAGAAAAACGCCCAGATTAATGGCTGGGTGGGTTCTGGACAGTCTGGGCAGCCTAGGCGGGGTCTAGGCGGTTTGGGCGAGTTTTATTTTTTTTATTTTTTATTTTTTTTAATAAGGCTGATTGTGTTCTTATTTTATTTTTATTTCCTTTTTTTAGAAATAAACAATTTTATTATTTTTTATTCAGTATATGTCTAAATGTAGCAAATGATGATTACTTAATGGAATTCTCAAAGGATTTGTCGGTACCAATTTTAGTAATGTAAATTTTATCAAACATGACTAAGGTTATTCATGCAATTTGAAGAAAAATAAAAGAGTAGGTTTGGATATTTGTTTACAAATTCAACTTTGTATAAAGTACCCATCATGACCAACTTTAGTCATTCGAGTTTTAATAAATTTTGTTCATGATTGTTAATTTTTCATGTTTTTAAATTTTGCATATGTATTTTGGCATTAAATTGGATGTAATTGATAAGGTATTATGCTTAACTTTTTTAAATTATTAAAGTTATAATACAAAACCTAAGACCGTCTAGGTGCCATCTAGGCCCTTGGGCGTTAGGCACTTGCTCGCCGCCCGCCCACCGCTTAACGCTTTTTAGAACACTGCTCCCACATCACCTAATATACCGGGTCGTGACAAACCCCACGTATAATTTCAAATTTACAAATTTACTTTCATGTATATCCATAAATTACTATATTTTTTTAAAGATTTTATCATTTTTTTTCCTTCCAAGTTACCCAAGCAAAAGCTTGAAGGGTTATCTCCCATGCTCATTTGCTTTTTTTTTCCTTAACTCTCTCCATCCAATGTTGCCGACCGGGTTTGAACTCATGACGTGTGATTCCATGAAAGAATGGTATCAAAGCCTGAACTAGCCGAAAGTGTGCCAACGAGGACGTTGGGCTCCCAAGAGGGTGGGGGTGAACTGTGATACCCTTGTGTGGACGGAACTGAGGGGGAGGGTGAGAGAGAAGTCCAAGAGCCCATGGATCCCAAAAGGGTTAGCAAGCTACAAATGATAAATCATAGTCCCATATCGCCCGGTGGATCGGGTCGTGATAAACCCCACGTATAATTTCAAATTCACAAATTTACTTTGATGTATATCCACAAATTACTATATTCTTATAAACGTTTTTAAAGATTATATCATTTTTTTTCCTTCCAAGTTACCCAAGCAAAAGCTTGAAGGGTTATCTCCCACACTCATTTGCTTTTTTTTTTTTTTTTTTTTTTTTTTCTTCTTTTCTTAACCCTTTCAATCCAAGTTGCCGGCTGGGTTCGAACCCATGACATGTGTCCATCCGCCGCAGTATGCCCACTCAATGAACAAGTTGGAGGAGGGAGCATGGATCTAGAAATTGGTAAAGCATTTGCTCCAGAGGGAAGTAGAAAGCTCATAAGACAAGAGGAGCTAGTAATTAATTGTTTCTTGAGCTCAATTATAGGGATGGCAACGGGGCGAATTTGAGTAAATCCATCTCCGATCCGTCAGGAATAACGGATCCCCCAATCCGCCCTTCAATCCGTTTGCAATTTTTATTAAAAATCGTAACCGCCCTGTGCGGATTGGCGGATATCTGCCCCGCCCCGCCAATCCGTTTACGGTTATCCATCTAACTACATAAATTATAACAAAAATTACAAAGATACAAAAATCCATACAAAAATTACAAATAAATTACAGAAATTACAAAGAATCTATACAAAAATTAACAAAAAAAAAAAAAAAATCGATCTCTGATAGATCTGATATCTTGATCTGAAAATTAACAAAAAAAAAAAAAATCGATATCAGATCTGATATCTTGATTTCAGATCTGAGGTTTCTTCGAGTGTCCGTGAGAAGGAGAAGAAGGGACGACCCTTCGGAGTTCGGCCTTCGCTGTGAGAGAGAAGACGGGAGGGTCGACCTCCGCCACCCTTCGCGGCCTTCGCTGTTTTGAGAGAGAAGAAGGGACCCCCTTCGGGAAGAGACGAAGGGACCCTTCGCGGCGGCCTTCGCTGTTTTGAGAGAGAAGAAGGGACGAAGGGACCCTTCGCTGTGATGAAGGAGACTGGAGACGAGAATGGGGGTAAGGGGGAGGGGGATAATGTGAGATGGAGTGACAGATAAGGGTTTAATCCCTTTATGTAGGGGAAGAGTATTTTTGTAATTTTATCGGATAAACGGATATCCATGGGGCGGATATGGCCAAATCCGTATCCGCCCCAATTAATAAACGAATACAGATTTGAAATCCGTATCCGCCCCAAGATCCAGAAATCATTTACCAAATCCGCCCCAAACGGGGCGAGTGGGGCGGATATCTGTGAAAATCTGCCCCACTGCCATCCCTACTCAACCACAAAAAATCCAATTATTGGATTGAAAGTACTTAGCACGGGGCGAGTTCACTTTTTGACGGATTTTTTTTTTACACTCTTAGGTTATTTGAATATGAGCTCAATCTTTAGTTTTTTTATTTTTAATATACATTTATCACGTTATTATTTTTTTTGTGAATGAACCTGACAATACCTGCAGATTTACAGAGCAACTCCCAATAAAAATACTTTTAATGCCAGTGCTACAGTGCACCGGGATCTTGCCCGGTTTTGGTGCCTGGTGCCACCAAGCACCATTGATATGCCTCGAGATAGGCATATGTTCCTATCTCGAGGAACATCAACGGTGCCTGGTAGCACCAGGCACCAAAACCGGGCAAAATCCCAGTGCACTTAAGAATTCCCGGCTACATACATATGGTATTCCTCTCAATACATTCGGCACACCCTTATTGAGTGTGTGTGTGTTTGCAAAAGTTCTTTGCACTGCTTTTTAGCGTTATATATATACAATGGAAAATTTTGCAGCAACCACGATCGATCAACCATCCTTATGATCTCATATTTCCCTCTATTGGCTTTTCAGTTACACTACGATTGAAAAACCCCTTGTTCCTCGAACAATTTCAACAACCATTGCCAACCACTTTTTTGCCATCTCACAACACCAATGGGTTTGATCATCGTTAAAGGCCTTAATTATACTTTTATGATTTCCAATCCTTTTTTAACTTCAAATTTACTTTCAGATACCACACTATCTTTACAGAAACCAAATGTTCATGACATTATTAATTAATTAATATAACTTTTGCAAATATTTAACTTTGCCAAACCACTATGCATGTAGCTTTGCAAATAAATGCAGAAAACACTGTAGATGCACAATTAAATAAAATGTGGTATTTTAAGCGTGAATGTACAAAGATAAAATGATACAAACCCCTCCTTGGAAGGAAATTTTTTCTTGTAGGGTGTGTTTGGTTGCATGAAAAGAAAACTTTTCTTGAGAAAATTGATTTTCTAAGTTGCTTGCAAAAGAAATTTTTGTCAAAGTAAATATTTTCTAAGTGTTTTGGTTGAAATTTACATCAACATATTTTTTTCTTGAAAATTTAGCATTGACAAAATGTTTTTTTTGAGAAATATTTGGTAGACAAAATTTTCATTTTCCAAAACCAAAATTTTCTTGACATCTAAACAATTGAAAAAGAAAAGTTCGGGGGGGGGGGGGTGATCTACACTGCACAAGGTAGCTAGGTTGAAGAAGAATAAAAAAGACGATTAGAAATGATGAATCCAAGAACATAATCACGGATGAAGATATGATAAGTTGTTTGCTGATATTCGTACTTCATCAGATTCTAGCTTCCCTTTTTTAAAATTAAACCTCCAATATGGAAGGGCAACTTTGGGATGTCAGACATTTATTACTTAATAAAAAAATATGACTACAAACGGGGGTTTACGACTTTGGCCTTGAAAAACTCGCCAAACTTACACTTTTTCCTAATATAAGGAGTTCTAGCCTAATCGAGCTGCAAAAATGCCTTGGGTCTGTATTGGTTTCCCTAAAGACATGCCTGCAAATACAATCCAGATTACCACAAATTTTCTTAATATCTTTTCACCAATTCTCTAAGAACCATGGAACCTAAATTTCCTGGTAAAACCATTGTTTCACCAGGAAGAAGTCCGTTTGAATCACACACTGCCTTTTTCCCCTACTCTGACAGTTTTAAACCTTCTAATATCACACCCGTTTCTGCCAAGTTATTTGATCCTGCACCGAAATATATTTCTTTGCAATAACACAAACTCCCTCTGCATCCCTGATAATTACCTCCTGCTGCCACATTATTCATCGAGGAACCATCATCATTCAAAGTACACCAACCATCAGGAGGGAAATCCCAGAATAAAACAAATGGTGGAGAAGACAATACCATCGTGGTTCTCAAACCCAGTCTTTGTAATAACCACGTGTCCCTACTTATCTTCTTTGGAACAAACAATTTAGAAGCTAGCCTGATCCAGTTGATTATCACATATTTGGCACTCTACTTATTCCCTTCATACATTTTTTTTTTTTGTTCCGTTGCAGCCACAATTACCATAAAATGAATAAAGGTGCAAAATTGAAAAGGATACCAACCTGGGAAGATTGCTTAGCTTGATTAAACCATCTTGAAAGAAGGCTCTGAACCTCTACCGGTCTCCTAAAGTGTACATCAAAAATTAAATCAAAATGAAACCAAACTCTATCCGCAAAACCTCCCTCGATAAAAAGATGTTTCATAGTTCATCACTCGACCTGTTATAGCAACTGCACCTTGAAGTTAGGATGAAACTCTTCCTTCTAAGTTAGCCATCAACTGGCAGTGACCTATTGATCACTTTCCACACAAAAACTGATTTTTTTGTTGGCAAAATAGGTGCCAAATCATTTCCCAGAAGCGATCAACCATGCCCTTGTTTCGTAGTATCTCAAAGGTCGAGCTAACTGAGACTTTTCCATCGTTACAGGGGACCCAAACACGCATGTCTTACTCCCCTGCAACTCCACGCAATCTGTTCCTATATAGCAATATCGCTTTTTGCTGTAATGCAGGCCCCAACAAACGGAATTTTTCCCTACGCATGGTTTGCCATGATGCCCACTGGTCTTTAAAATCCAGACGATCAAACTACTCTACCATCGACTAGTGTTCATTAAAGAAACTCACATTCGCATCACCAATCTTCCAAGTTGAATTCTCAACAAGAATATATCTAAACTCCAATAACTCAGTAATGAATGGTGATGTTCCGACTTTTACAATCTGTTGTCTCAATGGAATTCCAGTCATCAAATACTTTCGTCGCATATATACCGCCCATAGCAAATTTGTACACACTAAATTCCGTAAGGCTTTGATTCTAAATGCTTTAACAACATTGGCCAAATCGCGAGCACCCAAACCTCCTTCCTCAACGGGCATATTCAACTTGTCCCCAGCAACCCATTTTCTTTTATGCCTGCCCTCATGATCTCCACAGAAAAATTCCACAATGATTCTCTGCACCGTATCCAAAACGTTAATCGGTATACAGGGTAGCTAGGTTGAAGAAGAATAAAAAAGACGATTAGAAATGATGAATCCAAGAACATAATCACGGATGAAGATATGATAAGTTGTTTGCTGATATTCGTACTTCATCAGATTCTAGCTTCCCTTTTTTAAAATTAAACCTCCAATATGGAAGGGCAACTTTGGGATGTCAGACATTTATTACTTAATAAAAAAATATGACTACAAACGGGGGTTTACGACTTTGGCCTTGAAAAACTCGCCAAACTTACACTTTTTCCTAATATAAGGAGTTCTAGCCTAATCGAGCTGCAAAAATGCCTTGGGTCTGTATTGGTTTCCCTAAAGACATGCCTGCAAATACAATCCAGATTACCACAAATTTTCTTAATATCTTTCCACCAATTCTCTAAGAACCATGGAACCTAAATTTCCTGGTAAAACCATTGTTTCACCAGGAAGAAGTCCGTTTGAATCACACACTGCCTTTTTCCCCTACTCTGACAGTTTTAAACCTTCTAATATCACACCCGTTTCTGCCAAGTTATTTGATCCTGCACCGAAATATATTTCTTTGCAATAACACAAACTCCCTCTGCATCCCTGATAATTACCTCCTGCTGCCACATTATTCATCGAGGAACCATCATCATTCAAAGTACACCAACCATCAGGAGGGAAATCCCAGAATAAAACAAATGGTGGAGAAGACAATACCATCGTGGTTCTCAAACCCAGTCTTTGTAATAACCACGTGTCCCTACTTATCTTCTTTGGAACAAACAATTTAGAAGCTAGCCTGATCCAGTTGATTATCACATATTTGGCACTCTACTTATTCCCTTCATACATTTTTTTTTTTGTTCCGTTGCAGCCACAATTACCATAAAATGAATAAAGGTGCAAAATTGAAAAGGATACCAACCTGGGAAGATTGCTTAGCTTGATTAAACCATCTTGAAAGAAGGCTCTGAACCTCTACCGGTCTCCTAAAGTGTACATCAAAAATTAAATCAAAATGAAACCAAACTCTATCCGCAAAACCTCCCTCGATAAAAAGATGTTTCATAGTTCATCACTCGACCTGTTATAGCAACTGCACCTTGAAGCTAGGATGAAACTCTTCCTTCTAAGTTAGCCATCAACTGGCAGTGACCTATTGATCACTTTCCACACAAAAACTGATTTTTTTGTTGGCAAAATAGGTGCCAAATCATTTCCCAGAAGCGATCAACCATGCCCTTGTTTCGTAGTATCTCAAAGGTCGAGCTAACTGAGACTTTTCCATCGTTACAGGGGACCCAAACACGCATGTCTTACTCCCCTGCAACTCCACGCAATCTGTTCCTATATAGCAATATCGCTTTTTGCTGTAATGCAGGCCCCAACAAACGGAATTTTTCCCTACGCATGGTTTGCCATGATGCCCACTGGTCTTTAAAATCCAGACGATCAAACTACTCTACCATCGACTAGTGTTCATTAAAGAAACTCACATTCGCATCACCAATCTTCCAAGTTGAATTCTCAACAAGAATATATCTAAACTCCAATAACTCAGTAATGAATGGTGATGTTCCGACTTTTACAATCTGTTGTCTCAATGGAATTCCAGTCATCAAATACTTTCGTCGCATATATACCGCCCATAGCAAATTTGTACACACTAAATTCCGTAAGGCTTTGATTCTAAATGCTTTAACAACATTGGCCAAATCGCGAGCACCCAAACCTCCTTCCTCAACGGGCATATTCAACTTGTCCCCAGCAACCCATTTTCTTTTATGCCTGCCCTCATGATCTCCACAGAAAAATTCCACAATGATTCTCTGCACCGTATCCAAAACGTTAATCGGTATACAGGTCGCCACCATAGTATAGATTGGCATCGAACATAACACATGTCGGATTAATATCAATCTACCCATGGTGACAGGAGACATGTCTTTCATCCCTTCACTTTGTTTTTATTTTCTGAACCAGTTCATCAAAATACATAATTCGGCATTGGCCTTGGTAAATCAAAAAAGGAGAGGCCTTACATTGAAATCCAATCCATTGTTTGAGCAAAACAATTCTTTCTGCTGGAGCTTTCTCTACTAACACAAATGAACTCTTCCCAATATTAATTTTCTCCCCTGAGGTTGCAAATTATCAATTGAGAAATCTCATACATCTTGGTACAGATTGTTTTCGTCCATTTAAAAAAATCAAGGAGTCGTCCACACACAACAGATGAGTAATATGTGCACACAATCTGGGAGTATAGAAGAAACCAATTTCCTCATTGTTGAACGCTCTAGTGAGCCCCCTGCTAAGGACCTCTGCAGCTATGACAAATAATAGTGGAGATAAAGGATCACCCTGTCTTAATCCTTGAGAAGATCTAAACTACCCATCATATCTGCCTTTTAATAAAACTGAAAATCGACAATGAGTCACATAGTTGCATATTGATAAACATAATCTATTATGCCCGCAGCATTGTCCTTGGGGATACTAAACAACGATGTTTTAACCTCCTCCAAGCTTGGTTGTTGCATGAGTAAGTCACAATCTTCTCTTTGCCCTTTTGAAGTCAACATGTGATTGAAAAATTAATTAGCCTCTTTTATAATTTATGTATGTTCCGTAACCAAGTTGCCATCATATAAGTTATTTTGGTTACCGCTCGCCTGTTTTGCTTTGATTTAACAGAAGCAAATAAAAATTTTGTACAAGCATCACCTTCCTCCATCTCATTTTCTCCTAACTTTTGCATTTAGAAAATTTCCTCATGTTTCAAAGCCAACTTATATTCAGTTTGACATCTATTCAAATCAACACTAGCATTAACATCCCAACCATTTAAAAGCGCGAACTACCACTGTTGGATCTCATCTTCAAGACTTCGTAGAGTGCTAAAGACATTTCCAAAAATCTCCTTATTGCATATTTTAAAAGTCTACTCATGTTTTTATTATGAAATCCAACCTGTCTATGGAACTAGTATACAAGCATTCAACATTCCAGTGAGATGCAACAAAGTCAAAAAAATCTTATGAGTTGACCACACCCTCTAAAATCTAAAGGAGTCATACCTGGCCTCGAACATATTGGCTAGGAGACCAGTAGAGGGGTATGATCCGAATATGTACGGTGCAAGTGTTCAACATGAGTACTTTGCATTGCATTTATCCATTTCGGCATTGGCCAAAAATCTATCTAGCCTGGCCCACATCCTGTTACTCCCTTGTTGGTTATTACACCAGGTGAATTTAGGACCATCAAAACCAATGTCCGCTAAACCACGCGTTGAGATACAACCTGCAAACTCCTCAAAAGCTATATGATGCGGGTTTCTTCCTCCTAACTTTTCATTCCTCGTCATGATCACATTGAAATCTCTACCTATCAACCATGGTTCATCAATACCCATTGCAAATTGCTCCACCTCCACCCACATATTGTGTCTCTCCTAGATGGAGCATTTCGCATACACAAAAGAAACTTAGAACTCTTGATTTGCAGAAATTAAATTTACCCTGCAATATATGGCCCAGTATGAGGCACCAAGTACACACATCAATTTCATTAGACCAAAAGAGCCATAATTTACCACCCAATAACTCATTAAATTTAAAAAGTGGTAAATTTAAAAAGGTTTTTTTTTTTTCAGTACATATGTTGTCAATTGTCTTTATTGGGTTGGGCGGGCAAGTTTCTCGTCACTTTGCACTCCCCAATTGAAGTCATAGCTTTCCCAATCTTCTTTTTCTTCTTCTATTTAGCATCAACCAGGAGCTCTTTTATTGTTACATCGAAGATACTCGACCTCAACCTTTAGATTAGATTATTAGAGGTCCTACTGTTCTCTTCACTATATGACTGAGTTTTTCGCACATCAGGTTCCTCCAAAGGCATTACAACCTCCAGCTCTACTCCATTCGATCCTGAATCTCAATATGCATATCCGCATTTTTGTTCCCCTCAAGTTGTTGTTTCACTTCTAAATCATTCTGGCCTTCATCTCCTGCATCACGATCTGCCTGGACTGCTTTGTCTATAGCACTTTCGGTGAAGCAAAGCTCCAAACAATCCTTTTTGAAGTTTACTTTATCGATAGTTGATTTATGAAGATTGATGATTAAAAAAAAATAGTGTACAAAGATAAAAACAATATGCTTAACTAGGGTTGTTTCTTTGCACCATCTGTTAATGTAAAGTAAAAGAGAGAAATATGGCTTCGTGTGTACTCACATACTTAATTGCTATGGATACGTATGAGTGAATGAACGAGGGAATAGCTTAAATAAGATAGACGAAAGTCTTCAATTTTAAAAATATCTACAACGACATTTTAAACCAAATTGATTATTGAGTGTCAAGGTGATTGTAATATTTGTTTTATAAAAATAAAAATAAAAATAAATAAAAAATTGCTTGAAAGGGTATACTCAGTAAATGCGGTGGGGACACATAGTCACCCACCCTTTAAGAGACAACCCCCCTTTTCTTTCTTTCTTCCTTTTTTTTTTCTTCTTTCTCACAGAGTGTAAACTCTGTAGCTCTGTGGCGATTGTGATTTCGGCGTGTGTTTGGGTGAATCAAGCGATTCCTTCGCTGAATCTCGCCCCTTTGTCCTACATTTCTTCCCCTCTTATTTATCTCTTCATTCCCTTTTGTTTTTTGCGGAAAAAAATAATCAGTTTTCAGATTGTGGGTTTGATCGGTGTTGGGTTGTTTGATTGGTTTGCGTAGCTCCGATCGGCCATTGAGGGGCATTTGTGGTGTCATTTGGAGCCCTTGGACCTCACATGCAAGGGTGATTTCGGGGTTAGCCAAATTTTTCAAAAAATCAGGGTGCATGTCTGTTTTGAGGGTTCTTCGGCGTGATTCGGGCTTTGGGCGCGTGGGTGCGTTGCAAATTTGTGACTCCGAGTGTTCTTAGACCTATTTCCGGCCTGTTGTGCAATTCGGTGGCGATCAGACCGGAGTAGGGAGGGTTTCGGCGAGTTTTCGCCAAACTTTGGGTTTCGTCGGGGAGTTTGCCAGATTTTATTTGCCTGTAAGTTTTCTTTCAGTCACGCGCCGATGGTAACTTTTTTTTTTCTAGTTTTCGGCTAGTTTGCTCACCTTTGAGTCCGCCTTGCAGTTTTAAAAATTTTCGTGGTCCCGCATTCGCTGTTTTGCGAGTTTGGAGCTTCGACCTGTAGGATTTGGGTTCTGACCTTTAGGATTTGGATTTGCATGTTTTGCGATTTGGGTTCGCGCCATACACGCACATGCCTCCCAAGCCACCGACGCCGATGACAAGTCCGTGGCCATTCGCACAATGGGGATGGACATCGTCGGACCGCTCCCACCATCAGCCAGCAAAAAGTTCCTTTTTGTAGCAGTCGACTACTTCATCAAGTGGGTCGAAGTGGATCCCCTATCCTAGATAGGGCAAGTCCAGATAGAGAAATTCATATGGGCAACCATCGTCTGCAGATTTGGCATCCCCAAAGTATTGGTCAGCGACAACGGAACTCAATTCGAAGGTATCAAGGTAAAAAAAATGTGAAAAAGTGTGAACATCAATCATCATTTCTCCTAGCCAGGGCACCCACAAGCCAATTACCAAACGGAGGTTACCAACCGAACAATCCTAGAGACAATCAAAAGGAAGCTTGACGCTGCCAAAGGGAAATAGGTTCCAAAGCTACCATGAATACTATGGGCATATTGGCCAACCAAAAGAATCCCAACCGGAGAAACACCCTTCGCCCTAGCATACGGGTCAGAAGCCATGGTTCTGGTAAATCTCAAAGTGTCAACCTTCCGAATGGAAGAATTCAGACTGGACGATAACAACGAATCCTTACGTGTTGGACTAGACCTTTTCGAAGAAAAACAAGACCTTCCCTCCACCAAGAAGCTGCCTACAGCAACGAATAGCTCAATACTACAACAAGAAGGTGAAGCCATGTGAATTCAGAGTGGGAGACTGGGTACTTAGGAAAACCCAACAGAACACCAAAAAAGCGGGCGCAGGAAATCTGAACCCGAAGTGGAAAAGACCCTACAGGGTAACCAAGGTCAATAGGCTGGGGACGTTCTGGTTGTAAGACATAAATGGCAACAGACTTAAACAACCATGGAATGTAGAACATCTCAAAAAATATTATCAATAAAAGTATTTGTTTTTTTTCTAAACTTCCAATACTATCCGTCACGATCAACGCGACTTCCACTCATCCCCGCAACAACAAGACCTGAGAGATTATGCCCAACGCCTAGCCCACTGCGCACGGGCAACGACGGCCAAGGAAGTGGGAGTCTAGTCAGCACTCTTACGCCTAATGATGACGACTTGCCAAGAGATCATTACTCTCCAACAAACAATGATCACCGAACTTACCAGGTAAGCTTAGTCAGTTTGTGACTGATGACGATGGTTTCTGGTGCCCAACGACTGGTCCGGTGTGCACGAACGTCGACGACTGAGGAAGTGAGAGTCTAGTGAGCGCTCTTACGCCTGATGACGACGACTTTCCAATGGATCATTGCTTTCCAACAGACATTGATCGCCAAACTTACCAGGTAAGCTTAGTCAGTTTGTGACTGATGACGATGGCTTCTGGTGCCCAATGCCTAGTTTGCTGTGTGCGGACTACAACGGTCGAGAAAGTGGGAGTATAGTCAGCGCTCTAACGCCTAATGATGATGACTTTCCAATGGATCATTGCTCTCCAACAGACAATGATTGTCGAACTTACCAAGTAAGCTTAGTCAGTTTGTGACTAACGGATGACGACTTATGGTGCCCAAAGCCTAATTCGTTGTGCGCGAACAACGACATCCGAGGAAGTGGGAGTCTTGTCAGTGCTCTAATACCTAATGACGACAACTTGCCAAGGGATCATTGCTCTCCAACAGATAATGATCGTTGAACTTACCAGGTAAGCTTAGTCAGCTCACGACTGATAAACGACGGCTTCTGGTGCCCAATGCCTAGTCCGCTGCGCGCGGACGATGATGGCCGAGGAAGTGAGAGTCTAGTCAGCGCTTTTACGCCTGATGACGACGACTTGCTAAGGGATCATTTAAAAAAGACACAATGGCACGACAATACAAGACCCAAAAGCGCGGACGATGCTTTTACGCCTGATGATGACGATGATGGCCGAGGAAGTAAGGCCCAAAAGTACTAGATCCTCGACCTGCAAAACTTTTAAAGAAGACACAATGGCACGACAATACAAGACAAAAGGCAAAGTTACAAAACACGACTTTCATTAAAAAAAATTGTCTTTCTTTGTCCCTAGAAGGACGTTACAAAACTATTTCAAAGTGGAAAGGGAGGAAATAGCTTCCTCAGCAGCCTGTCCCACAAAGCCAGAAATCTCCTTTTGCACAATGGTTCCAAAAGCTCTAATATGCTCTGAATGACATCCGATGAGATTTGCGGCTTCTGTCCTGAAGTACTGAAATCCATCACGCCTACCAAGGTGGCATAATGCAAACGCTCTTATAACAGCAAACGCTTTGCCTCGCGAACATGGCAAAGTCCCTCAGCGACTTCAGACTCAAGTTGTCGTCACGTGATGACCCATTTCGTTTCCACACGCTTCCTCTCAACAACCTGGGCCTACAGATCAGACGACCACTTGTTCACAACAACGTCTAAGTGTTCCAACTCAACACGAGCCCGTCCCAATTTAGCACATGTTGAAGCCAAGTCGGATTCAGCCGACCTCAATTGAGCCCTTATGATCGCGAACTCGGCTTCAGAAGCAGACACCGTGGCTTGCACGACCCCCAAGTTCGCAGCAGCACCAAAATTCAGCAGTTGGCCGGTCAAGGAATCCACTCGATGGAGAACATTCGAATATGACACCTGCAGGTCTGTGAAAGCCTTCTCCAGGGCAAGAACTCTCCCGCGAGCGCCATGATGCAGCACAACGGAACCATGTGACTCACGAGCGCGAGCCTCCACCTCGGACCTATGGTGACTCACAACATCAACACCTAGTCCGATGCGTTCCCCCTCTAAGTCAGCAGGGGGCAACAACATCAAGCGAGAGACGACGATCCTCTGAAATGGCCTCTTGAGTAGAGGAAGGTAGTTCGTTCTTTGCAACAACCACTTCATTTTCTAGCAAGGACAACGACTCAGAAGAAGAAACCGCATGGTTAGAGGGTTGCCTCCTTTTCTGAATAACGACATGAGGCACACTCGTCTCCAGTTTTGCCAACCTAGTTAGACTGGGCATGGCCAGGCTCCTTTTCCCTGAACGACAGCCAACAACCTCTTCAGTTGGCGAACCTGGCGCAACAAAAACATCATGGGGGCACCGTAGCAACCCGCTCCATACGACATTACCCGAAATTATTACCTCCTCAACAGACATCAATGTGAGTTTTATAAACTCCCTCTCTACCCATTTTTCCTCCTCAGTGAGAATCGGAGCCACGAACTTCCTGGAAAAAGAGATGACATGTCAAATCAGCACTACATTTGGGAACGAAAGGACGAGACAACAACGAAGAAACTTACTGAAGTCGAACTAGAAGTATCTGGAGATTCGACGCCCTCCGAACCTGAAGTACGTTGAATTAACCGAAGCCAGAAACCAACACTTCGGCTAGGATTCAATATCATCCGCTATCGAACGCAAGCAAGCGGGATTATTCAGTATGCAAAGGCCCCTAGAATCCAACCGAGCGGCAGCTAGATGATGAACTATCGACGAGGTTAAACAAAGGCCAACATCATGCACTCTGAGAATCCCCTCAGAGCCAATTGAGCGGGAGGCATGCAGAGAGAAAAGAAGAAGTGCCAAATATCGTCTGGAGCCGGAGCCTAGATTCAAACATGCCTCAGTGCAACCCTATGTACCCTTGAGGGGTGAAGATGGAGCCCTAGCCACGAGTGCAGGAATGATTTCCAGATCCCATGGAATATGATACAGGCTCCAAAGTTTGATTAACTCAGTTTCTTCAACTAGACTATTATCGAAAAACTTGAGGCAAAAAAAAACAATAACTGCTTGGAAGTAAATTCAACATTATCTGCCATTGATAGAAAGTACAAATTGAGCTCTATGGAAGCATAATCGCACAAAAGAATGATGCAAAAAAGGCAGGAGAGATCCTCCTCAAAGCGACGACTATTTATAGAGAATATAAACCGTACTTCTTCTCCTTGAGTAGTCGCATATTCATTAATGTCATGTGCCACTCAAGACAACGCTTCGAATTCATTCATCACGACGGTACAATTACTTTTCAGAGATTTAGTGGACTGACTAGATGCCCCACTAACTAGGGGAGAGTAGCTGACGATACACCAAAACGGTCCCTCTTTTACACTATACACGTGTCATGATTAGGGGTGGGCATCCCATCCCGCGATCCCGAACCCGTCCCGTCCCGATTTTTTTGGGTCCTTTTGGGATTGATCAAACTCATCCCGATCCCGTCCCGTCCCGTCCCGATCTAGAGTGGGATGGGATCGGGATGGAGATTTTCAATCCCGCCTATCCCGTTCCATCCCGAATTTACTTATTTAATATTTATTATTATTAATTTTAATCAAAATACTCTTCTATATTAAAGTTTAGGACGTGTTGAAATTAAATCAATGTAAGATGAAATTATATATGAAATCTAAATGAATTGAATTATTAATTCTAAATGAAATTTAATATTTATTTGCCTTCCAAAAAAAAGTTTAATATTTATTTATTTAATATCTATTATTATTTATGATGTAAGTTATATGTATATAAATTTGACATTATTTGTGTGTGAGTAATGTGAAATCATCATCATCATCATCAAAGCCCATTCCCGATATTTTCGGGGTCGGCTACATGGATTTTGGTTCTCCAAGCAATGCGATCTTCCCACATATCCTTGCCTAATCCAAGCTCAATGATATCTTCATTCACGGCCTTCATCCAATTTTTCAACGGTCGTCCCTTCCGTCTACACCCTCCATTAACTTGCCAATCTATACATTTCCTAATTGGCGTCGTGCTTGGTCTCCTTCGCACATGACCAAACCAAGTTAAACGTCTTTATCTAATTTTGTCATCTATGGGCGCTACACCTAAGTATCTCCTAATTCTTTCATTTCTAATTTTATCCTTACGAGTTTTACCACACATCCACCTTGACATACGCATTTCTGCTACTGCCATCCTATGTGTATGTTGTCCCGTAGTAGCCCAACATTCTGAACCGTATAGCATGGCTGGTCGAACAATTGTCTTATAGCATTTCCCTTTTAGCCTTGCAGGCATCCTTCTATCGCATAATACTCCTGACGTCATTCTCCATTTCAACCAACCAGCTTTAATCCTATGGTCTACATCTTCTCCAATAGCCCCATTCTTTTGAATTATAGATCCTAGATATCGAAAAGCCTCACACTCTGGGACCTCTACCCCTTCAATCTCAATTGCATTACTTCTCCCTCGTGGTTCACAACCAAAGTTGCACACTAGATACTTCGTCTTCGAACGACTAATTCTAAAACCTTTACTCTCTAAATCCGCCCACCACCTATCTAATTTCTGACCTAAACTTGCACTAGTCTCATCAATTAAGACAATATCATCTGCAAATAACATGCACCAAGGTACATCTTCTTGTAGATGTCTCGTCAACTCATCTTCTTGAGATAAATCTCTTTTTGTTATTTTTTTAGGGGACTATTTAGTATGTATTCATCCCGTCCCGATCCCGTTTGAGATGGGACGAGGTCAGGATGAGGTCTATCCCGTCTCGTCCCGATCCCTAATGAACAGGATGGGATAGAGATTTGTCCATCTCGTCCCATCCCGTCCCGTGCCCACCCCTAGTCATGATGATCTCAAGGAATAATAGGCCCAAGCGTCAGCCCGACACTGATCCGACCCAAGCTGTTCCAAGCTTGCACAATGCAATCCGCCAGACGAACCCGAAATCATTACAGCCTGCGAAGCCCTCACGTCTCACAACTATCCTCAATACAAAGTATCTCGAGGATCAGCTTTGGACAGGTAAGACAACAACACTTTGCTTCCAACTAGGAAGCAAATACCAGAGTATATGTCACACATGGAGACTTCTATCCATGTTCTACTCTCGGATTGGGAACTATCTCCCGTGCATCTAGGAACACAAGGATAACAGGGAAACTCCCCTTCTCAACACAACTCCTAATTAGATAATGATCTTCACGAAGATCTTCTTCCCTAAACTACGCCACCGATGGCCTAGTCGAACCAGGACTCCAGCACTATAAATAAGACACGAGGTTGGTAAGCTAAGGTACGCTAGAAATTCCTTGTTTACAACAACACACCTTCCTCAGATACCTGCCTGACTTTAGTATCGGAGTGCCATCGACCACCACAACGGTGGTATGTGGCTCACGTGCGTTCTTTGTGCAGGTCAGCAGGTTTGCAGGTCAAGGTCAAAATAGGGAGCGAAATCGACTGAATCAGTTCCAATTTCCAATTTCCTACACATGCAATAATTGAAGGCACATATTCTTGTCACGCCAGAAGTTGATAGGTGGGGGAGTTGGAACTCGAATTTTGTTTCTCTTACTCAAATAAGGGCAAAGCCAACTATTTATAAGTTTATAGGTTGCAGAGAAAGACTGAGAGATGAAGAGAGGAGGGACTTGTTGCATCAAACACTTCTTATATAGTCTGTTGAGTGTAACAATGTGGTGTACTTTCAGTCGGAATTATCAAGAGTGGTGAGGGAGAGAAAGGAGAGGGAGTGCACAAGAAATGATGAAATCGAAATCTTTTGGAAATAATTTCTTTGTTTTCTTTCTAATATGGGAAGTTGTTGTAAATTAGTCTATAATAGGTCATGTGGTGAAAATCAAAGCAAAGCAATGGGATCATCTATGGCTATACGTAATGTTTTGGGAAGTAATCTGTGGGAGCCAAAAATAATCCTTAACCTAATAGGAAAAGGAAGCCCAAAGATTTGAGATGTTCTCGAGAAGCCCGAATATTACCCATGAAAGTTACAAGTAGAAAAAGCCCAAGTTTGGGCCCAATGCAACTCAACAGAACATTTCTTTCTCAGCAGAGGAGTAGTGTTCGACATTGACCTCCATGCTCAGCTGAGCACCCAAGCTTGCAGGAGAGGTGACTCAAAACAGGAAGTTACAACCGCTAACAGAAGGTTACAACTATCTATGGAAGTTACAACTACCTAAGAGAGGTTACAACCACCTCCAAGCAGATGACTCATTCATCTGCCACGTGTCTCACTAATCTGCCATGTGTCTTACTCATCTGCCATGTGTCTTACTAATACTCCAGCAGTTTATTCATTCTG
Organism: Berberis vulgaris; assembly: GCA_963556465.1. NCBI lineage: Eukaryota > Viridiplantae > Streptophyta > Magnoliopsida > Ranunculales > Berberidaceae > Berberis > Berberis vulgaris. The sequence goes on along the minus strand of OY747131.1, from coordinate 72,099,001 downwards.
CCTCTATAAATAGCCAAACACAAAGCCATATGGATGTAACTCTTTATTGATTTAGAATTCTCTCTTCAAATATAGAGATATATAAACATTTTTCTGAAGACATTGTTCTAACTTTGGCATCGGAGTCCTCGTGGCAGACACCACACCGGTGTCAAGAATTAACTTCTATCTTATGCAGATTACTCCACGTGATCAACACGTGATTCTATCTTATGCAGATTGCTCCACGTGATCCGTCGAAAATTTGCATCCACAAATTGGTGCTTTCAATGAGAGTTTGAATCAAACTCATTGCACGCTCTCTTCCATTCACAAAAAAAAAACTTTCATTCATTCAATTTCAATTTCATTCCCAAAAACTATTATTTTCAATTCAATACAATGGTGGGAACTCGAAAACAAACTAGCAAAAATAATGTTACAAAGTATTCTGCTCGTACTAGGCTACCATCGTCATCACGGGTTCAGCCGTTACCGGTCGGACAATCACTGATAGTGGATCTGCCACCGCTTGCTGACCATCAATCACAACCTTCTGCTCCAAGCCAAATGGAGATGACACAACAAGAAAATCTTGCAGGTCAGATCGCCAATCTGACCAAAGTATTGGAAGAACAAACTCAGGTGGTAGAGCGATTAGTGAGCGAACAACCAAGGCAGACGACACATCGTCGTCTACCAGCAGATCATGCGCATAGAAGTGGAAGTAGTCATCCATCAAAGGGAAACAATCCCTCTAGAAACATTCATTTGAGATCAGGGCCACGAGTAAATGTGCACTCTAGGCTCGGACCTCAAACGGAAGTCATCTCAAGGTTGGGCTCCCAAGCAACTGTGCACTCAAGGCTAGGACCGCAGACTACACCCAATATAAGTGGTTGGCGCAGAAGACAATCCTGATGGATGCGAAAAATGCAGGGGACCGGATCTAGATCACTACACTGATTTGTCCCACGTCCCACATTCAGAGGCTCGTCAAATCAAGAGGAGCCTTCAGGTGAATCCTATTGAGACTCTACCTCACTCACATGCAGGTAAGTCACAATCAAATTCAGAATATGAGGAGTCATCTACAGTAGATAATCAGAATCGAAATCACCACACGGCCGGTCAGCAGGATACACACAAGCCCTTGGGAGTAGATGATGTGGCACGAATGGTCAAAGAGCAGTTGATGAATTTACAAGTTATGAGAAATTCAAATGATACTCTGCGCATAGAGATGGCCTTGGTAAATACTTCACCTTTTACAAATGACATTGAAGGGGATCCTTCACCAGCAAAGTTTACCATACCAACCTTTACTCCTTTCAAAGGAGATTTTGATCCTGAGAGACACTTGAAGCATTTTCGAAGTCTCACGACTCTATACAAAAATGATGACCCACTTATGTGCAAAATATTTGCAATGACTTTACAAGGAGTGGCCCAAGATTGGTTTCACACTTTGACCCCTTGGTCGATCAACAATTTTGGAGAGCTCTCCCTTACTTTCACAAAAGAATATTCATTCTATCAAACCATAAAAAAGCATGTTGACTGCCTCTTCAACATAAAGAAAAAGTCAAATGAATCTCTCCAAGACTTCATCAAAAGATTTAAGGCAGAAAGGGCGAGCATAAATGGGTGTGATGACCAAATTGCATCATTAGCTTTCAAGAAGGATCTGCCCGCAGATCACATATTGTATGGCAAATTGACCATGAAACCAGGAAAAACTCTTACCGAAATCTTTGCCACAGCTGAACACTATGCATTGTGGGATGAGGAAAAAAATAGTGCTAAGGCACCAGATATACCTGAGAAAGATAGTCAACCTGCACAAACAAATGTAGATCAGAAAGAGGATAAAGAAAAGGGTGACAAACGTAGAACACGCTCCCCATCAAGAGACTCCTCAGCCAGTAGAACATACACAGAGTTCACTTTTTCGATCAATCAAACTCTCCGGGGCAGAAGGATATGATGATTGTGGCAACCGACCATTTCACAAAGTAGATTGAAGTTGAGGCGTCCTAGCTTTTTCATTTTTTACTTCTTAGAAAAAAAATGCAATGTACATGTAAGAAAAACTTGGTTGTATTTTATCTGTTTATTGTATTTGATCTCTTCAACAAGAGACTCCTCATCCGGTAGAACATACACAGTGTTCTCCGTTTCGGTCAATCAAATTCTCCACGAGAAGAACCAACCTTGGCCGAAGAGACCGCCATCAATGAAATAAGACTTGCAAAGAAAAGATCTGAACAAATATTTACATATACCACGGCAGATGATACATTATTTTTATTTTCAGCAAAGAACACACCTTCCTCAGTTGAAATAGGGAAATACGAGAATTTGTTCTATATGTCATACAGCTGAAGACATCTAGAAATACAAATATTTATGTACATCTCAGTAGAGGATGGCACTCTACATGAGTGGGTAATTCAATGCATAAAAACATCTTACTCTAGACTACTTAAATCCATTTAAGTTTAGTTAATTGGTTAGCAAACCACACAAGCAAAATGTCTCAGTAGAGGATCACACCTCAGTAGAGGATGACACTTTTAATAAGTGGGTAATTTAATGCATAAAAGCATCTTACTCAAGACTACTTAAATCTGTTTAAGTTTAGTCAAGTGATCCACAGACCGCACAAGCAAAATGCCTCAGTAGAGGATCACATCTCAGTAGAGGATGTCACTCTCAGTGAGATGTAATTCAATTAATCAATCACTTAGCATAGAAGCATCTTACTCTGGACTACTTTAAATTTCTTTAGGGTGTGTGCGTTCCTAATCCAAAACTATTACCACATTATTCTGCGGTCCACAACTTACTTGTGACTTGGTGTACCGGGTGAGTTATCCATGTGGTAGAGGCCTCCCGAAGTTCATTGAATGATTAAACTCAGCGTCACATTTAGCTTTGGTCAACAAAATTAAGCCAATTTACCTTGGTCTTGATTGCCCTATGAACAATGATGATACACCAAAACAGTCACATCCTTGAGCCATACACTTGTCATGATGATCTCAAGGAATTACAGGCCCCAACGTCAGCCCAACACTAATCCGGCCCAAGCGGTTCTAAGCCCGCTCAATGCAGTCCGCCAGACGGACCCGAACTCTTGCATCTTGCTAAGCCCACACGTCTCACAACTATCCTCAATATTCGTAAGCCCTATTAAGGCAAATATCTTGAGGATCAGCTTCAGACAGGCAACTACAGCAGCTATCTACTTCCAACTAGGAAGCAAATACCATAGTACATTCCACACAGGGAAACCTTCTTCTACAGATTGCTATCGGATTGGGAACTTTCTCCCTCGTATCTAAGAACACAAGACTAGTAGGGAAGTTCCCTCCTACAACACGACTCCTAATTAGAGAAGGATCTCAACGAAGATCTCCTTCCTAAACTATGCCTTTGATGGCCTGGTAGAACCAGGACTCCTGCATTATAAATAAAACATGAGGTTGGTAAGCTAAGGTACGCTAAAAATTCCCTATTTACAACATTACACCTTCCTGAGATCCCTGTCTGACTTTAGCATCGAAGTGCCATCGGCCACCACAACGGTGGTCCGTGGTTCACGTACATTACTTGTGCAGGTGAGCACAATTAGGTCAAAGTAGGGAGCAATAAAAAACTAGTTCATCTAGCACGGATCCCGATGTTTTAGGAAGCTTAGTCAACCGAGGCTTATGACGATGGCTTTTGGTTCATCTCGACACCTAGTCCGTCTAGCACGGATCCCAATGGTTTAGGAAGTGGGAGTCTAATTAGTGCTATCACACTCGATAATGACGACTCGCTATGGATCATTGCCTAGCTGGTGACGACTGGCAACGAAACCTTCTGATCAAAGCTTAAACCTATAGTCCCCACTGCGCAGGCGTAGATGGTTTGGAAGGTGGGAGCCTAGTCAGTCCCGAACTTATTCCTACGGCTCACCACGGGACCACTGCTTTTCAGAGTGGCTGCCAAATTACCAAGCCCAGACCTATAGCCCCCACTGCTGAGGTGTAGATGGTTTGGAAGGCGGGATCCTAGTCAATCCCAAACTGATTTCGACAGCTCGTCACGGGACCACTGCTTTTCAGCCTGGCCACCGAAATACCAACCCTGGACTTGTAGCCCCCACTGCGCAGGTGTAGATAGTTTAGAAGTTGGGAGCCTAGTCAGTCCCGAACTGATTCCGACGGCTTGCCACGAGACCATTGCTCTTCAGCGTGGCCATTGAAACCCCCCAAAATTGTAGCTTGATGCGTATATGTGTAGATGATTTGGAAGGTGGGAGCCTAGTCAATCCCGAACTGCTTCCAAGCCACGAGGCCACTGCTTTTCAACCTGGGTGCCGAACCCCTTCGTCTCAAGCTTGTAGCCCCCACTGCGCGAGTATAGATGGTTTGAAAGGTGGGAGACTAATTAGTCCTTGACTGATGACGACGGCTTGCCACAGGACCACTGCTCTTTAGCATGGTTGCCAAATCCTTATTACCCGAACCTGTAGTCCACTCTGTTCGGACATAGATGGTTGGGAAGGTGGGAGCCCTAAGCAGCTCACCACGCGACAATCGCTCTCCTTCAAAACAGTGGTCGCAAAGATAAATCCAAGCTCAGTTAGTGTCTTCACGTTCAAACAGATTGGCATTCTATTATCAGCAAAGGCCACTCAGGCCGACACATAGATCATCCAGCTAGTGCCCGGATAAATGCTACATAGAATGTCAACCTGAGCTTACGACGCCTGACTTGGTACAAATGCTCCAACGCGCACGCTCGACTATCGCAACTCACCTATGGCCGCAGCCACAGCCGACAAATCAGACAAGCAAGATAAGCCTCCAACTGCTTACCTTAATGAAAAGACACAACTCGGGTAACGCAACCCTCTACAAAACTTTTTGCGACAGGTCTACTATCAGACATGACTATGCAACAGTGACTCTGAGTCATTCGCAACGCAAACTGTCAAGCTCTTGACTGCAGACAGACCACTCGACTTTTTATCAATCCAACCAGCCTATGCTAAAGTAAGACGACAAGGCAAAATGGAAAATGCACAAATGGGTACAAGTATACAAAGTTTACTCCTTATTAGGAGAAGGTACAGAAACAAAAGAGCTAAGCTTAACGAGGGAATGAGCAGGGGTCACGTCCATACAAGCCACGACCTGAGCATTAGGGTCTAAACCGCCCTCTTTGTATGACGACGCAAAGGCAATGGACAAGTCCACATACGACATCTTCTATCGGCCAAGATCCCATTCCGGATGCTCCTTCTTCATCAGCGCTAGCTGCTCCAACCTACCATGTACGACCCAACGGAACTCGCACTTGCCTTATTCCTACATAAGCTCTTCCTCTCGCGCCTTCGCGTCAGCAAGCTCACGCTCCAATAGCTCCAACTTGCCAGTCAACGCATCAAGCTGAGACTGCTTTGTAGCCAAACTGCTTTTCACAACACTGAGCTTATGCATGTCTAATAGGAGCTGGTCTTCGGCCTTCCTTGCCTCCCGAGCATTGAACTCTACATAAGACTCTAATTGATGCTTCTGAACAACCCAGTCAGCCTCATTTAAAGCATTCTCTTCAATGAGAGACCGCAGTACAGAATGCGCCTCAGCCACTGCTTCCTGCGCGACCTCCATGTCTTGGCGGGTCTGACCCAACTCCTGCTTGAATTTGTCCCTCACAGACACCGCATCTGCTAGATCACGCTCAAGGGCTTCCAGAAGAACCTTCTGAGTCTCAACAACCACGACTGACTACTCTGACCTCTCCTCTTCAGCCTGTTTCCTCAACCGCTCAATTTCATAAAGTGCGTCAGAATACAGTGCTTGCATGTGCGAGAAGACACGCTCCATGGTGTACACCCTCTCACGAGCCGCCTCGACTTCCATTCTAGCAATGGCCACCTGGCTCAAGTGAGACATACCCAACATAAGGTACTTTAAACCCTTATCCATACGCCCTTCTAGCGTATCATCCTCGGGTTTTGTAGCGTAATCCATGAGCCAGCTATGACGTCTACTTATATGCTTCCTCGAAGCATAGTCCACATCAACCTCCCGATGCCAGACCTAGGTGTTCATTTTTATTAAGTCTGGTGCAAACATGTTTTTTTGCGCATCCGTATGAAGCTCCCATGGATCAGGAATTACGCTGGCACCACTGTAACCAGGCTCTCCTCCGTAACTTTTCCCTTGTCACGAACAACTAACCCTTTAGTGCGAGACGGCTTAACAGAATCTGGAGGAAGTGAGTTATCCAAAGGACCCTCCAACACCTCGAGTTGTGACACAGAATGATACGGTGAACAATCTGGACTACGTGAAACGTGGCTTGTGCCACCAAGACCACTACCAGATAGCACACCAACGGGACGAACATGCTCCAAAACCTCAGGCAGATCTTCATGAAAATCTTCTATTGGAACAGTCCCGCGCAGATTGACATCGATAGAGGCCGCCATTGCAATACTCATCAACTGCTCACTCAAAGCTTCCACCTGCGCAGCACTGAGATTTGACATGTTGTCTACCCCTGCAAGTCGCAGGTAGACTTTCTCCCAGCCAGATACATCAGCCTCCGCTCTGACAAGCCAATCAGACTCTCACTTTTTACTCATTGGAGTGGGTCGTGTTGAAGACAACCGAGTTCTGATGCGAGACCTTTTTGAACCCATCAAGGAGGCAAGCGTCTCCGACGGCTTCTCCACATCGAACAAAACATGAGCTCTGGCCCCAACGGTCTTCTTCTTCCTAGAAGGGGCCCCATCTTCAAGCTTAACTCGCGATGTTCAGTAAAGAGTGGGGGCCACGTGCCAATTGTTCCACAACCTGCTGCTAATGAAGTTGGGAACACATATAACATCCACCACTTTTCTCATTGACAAGCCATGGAATGTCTCCATAGTGTTTCGCTCCTCTAGGGTAAGAAGAGTCGTAGGAAACTGTCTTGCGAAGAAACTCAAGCAACGATTAGTATGCAATTAAGCGCAACGAAACCAAAAGAAAAAGTTGTACTTACGGAGTGGTCTGAACTCCAGCTCGAGTGGACGACCCCTAAACTGGAGGTACTTTGAATGTGCGGGGGCTAAGAAGTAATACTTCTCTGCCAAAACTTGAAGTCATCAGGCAGATTCACGAAGCAAGCCGGCGATATCATCTTACAGACGACATTACCCTTTAACCGATGAGAAGTCAACAACTGAATCACTCATGGAGTCACGTGGACACCAACTTCCTTCGCCCTAATCAGGATGAAAATGATGATCCGGTATCCTTTAGGCCCCAATTGGGCCGGAGGAATGCCAAGAAAGTCTAAGAATTCCCAAATCACATCCAGAATAGGAAAAACGTACTCCGGTTTGAAACATACCCGGTTGCAAGCAGATGAACCCCGTCTGTGGCGACATAGGCATCTGGTCGCCCCTCAAAACAAACAATAGTAGGTCCTCAGGGACCCCAAACTTTGTACGGATCTTAGCAAGGTCGGGTTTAGAAAGCAACATGTCTTTAAAAAACTCAAGGCCCCCGGCCAAAGTTGCGTCATCAAGAAGGTTTTGTTGATCCATGAAGAAGACGAATGATATTTTTAATCAGAAGATGAACAGAGCAATATTTACAAAAGCAAAGAAAATAAAAGGTTCAGACTCCGCACAACGGATGACCTAAATAGGGTCCCGCCTCTTTTCCACTGAACCGACGCACGTTCAATAAATGCAACGAGCGACTCAAACAACGATTCAGACTCAATCATCATGAGCAGTGTATCTTTTCAAGAGATGACTTAGTGAGCCGATGTGATGACCCACTAACTCGGGGGGAGTAGCTGATGATACACCAAAACGGTTACATCCCTGAGCCATACACGTGTTATGATGATCTTGAGGAATTACAAGCCCCAGCGTCAGGCCAACACTGATCCAGCCCAAGCGGTTCTAACCCCACCCAATGCAGTTCGCCAGACAGACCTGAACTCTTACAGCTTGCTAAGCCCACGCGTCTCACAACTATTCTCAATACCCGTAAGCTCTATTAAGGCAAATATCTCGAGGATCAGATTCATATAGGCAACTACAACAACTATCCACTTCCAACTAGGAAGTAAATACCAGAGTACTTTCCACATAGAGAAACCTCCTTCTATGGATTGCTCTTAGATTGGGAACTATCTTCCGCGTATCTAGGAGCACAAGGCTAACAGGGAAGTTCCCTCCTACAGCACGACTCCTAATTAGATAAGGATCTCCACCAAAATCTCATTTCTAAACTACTCCTTCGATGGCCTGGTAAAACCAAGACTCCTGCACTATAAATAAAACATGAGGTTGGTAAGCTAAGGTACACTACAAATTCCCTGTTTACAGCATTACACCTTCCTTAGATCCCTGTCTGACTTTAGCATCGGAGTGCCATCGGCCACCACAACAGTGGTCCGTGGCTCACGTGCGATACTTGTGCAGGTTAGCAGGATTAGGTCAATGCAGGGAGCGGAAAACAACTGCATCAAACACCATTCTAATTGGCTCTAATCTTGGTTGATTTTATTATAGGCATTGATTTCACACAACTGGAGTGACGAGGTAGGTGATGAAATTCACCGGTGCACTATTTCAGTAGCACACAACTTAATACCCTGCTTTGTGATTAACCGAGGATTAGAGGGCTTGCCAACTAGCACTAAGAATAACTAAAAGACAACTTACAACCTAATTAAGTAAATGTTGGGGGATTAGATTTTCTAAGTTAAACTATGAATATAACTACTAAAATTACTGTAAAGATAATAGAACTAAATGGATGACAAAGATGAGAAATTAGCTAAGGGTTTATCTCCACACACCAAACATATGTTCATAAATCAATATTCAATAATCACTTGCTAACTTGTGAGAAACAATGCTCAAGATTAACCGTGATCAACACTGCATTAATCTTATTATTTTCCCAAGTTCGTTGAATTAAACTTAGCGTCATTTTGAAACTATTATTATCGTGCTATCTAATTAGGAATCGCAAGTTAGATAACAATCTAAGATCATTAAGTTTTGTGAAAAATATGAACACTGACTAGGAAATTACAAGTATGATCAGCATCTTGTTCTTACCTAGGTTTTTACTTAAGCTTACCAACGTTCCTTGGTATTTGTTACTTGTGAGTACAATATTATAACAATTAGGTGAAACTCTCCTATACTCTAGCCCCAGATCCTAGTATGCTTACTAAGTTGGTCACCTTAACAAACATACAAAGAAAAGTTCTCTATAAAACAGTTAAGCAAAACACAATCACTAATAACAATGAAGATTAAATTCAATTAATTCATAAAACACGTGTTCGGGGCTTCGAATCCACCCCTAGCTAATAGGGAGTTTAGCTAGACATATTAATTATGTTCAAGCAGTAATCCATAATCAATAAACAAGCAAAATAAGAAAAAGAAAGGTATAGAGATGAAAAACGATGTCGCCTGATTCGTGGTGGTACAAAATGGGCTGCAGGGTGCAGATAGCAGAGAGAAAGAGAAATAAATCTCTTCCTCCTCCTTCCTCGCGATCTTACTTCTTCCTTCACTGATTTGCTGATCTGCTTTGAGAAAAGACTGCGAGTGAAACAGGCGATGGTGGTCGGTGTTTGCATGGTTAGTGGCAATCAGGGAATCAGGCGAGATAGGGATGAGGACGATGGTGTTGTGGAAGGGGTTGGCGAGGTTGTTGTTTCAAGGAGGGGTTACGGTCAGGCAATGGGTGTGATGGAGGAGAGGTGGAGGAGGTTGTGGATGGATTGTTGTGATGGGTTCGACAGAGAGCTGGACGGTGACGATGGGTGGCGAGTCTGCGGTTAGCTGTTGTGAGGATGGGTAACAATGATGGAGGCTTTGCGGTTTGCTATTTCGAAAAGGAAGGGTTACGCTTTAATGGAGAGATGTGATTACGCCCAAACAGTACACGCGGTCAATTGCAGTAAAGATTGGGGTGTTGATTCCACAAGGAAAAACGATCTACAAAACAAGGTCTAGGAAGAAAAACTATGCGAAACTAAATGTAAGAAATTCTAGCAATTTTAAAATATGAAATTGAATTTAATTTAATAAAAATTAAGTTTAGAAAAATCACAAGGTTCCAAGAATCCCTCCTAGATTTCACGCGCCAACTAGTATTGATTCGCTATGATGACTCGATTATGTGTCTCACATCCCAAACAACATAATCGGAAAAATAGTCTTTAATGCACCAATATATGTAAATGGATTTTAGATTTCACTTTTTCTAGAAAGCACAAAGGTTGGTCATATGTGATATCCTAAATTTACGATATATCTGAAGACAATAATGTAATAAAATACGATCACATATAACTAACCTACTGGAATCAATTGATCCTTAAAAATTCCACACATAAGAAAAGTGTGACTAAGCTTATATGGAGAAGAAAAAGGCAACCACCGGAATAATAATCTACGAAGAAGTTGATGAAATCTGTCACTAAAATAACATAAACTCCTATATTAAATAAAAGTGAAAATCATAAACATCATTATTCATCGTGAAAGCATAAAACGAATCAAATACCAATTAAGTGTGTTACATCTAGGAGTTCATCTTTTCGCCTTGCGTGGAGTTTAGTGACACACGGTGAAGGTGATGACAGCAATAACGGTGTGGAGCTTCATGGCAGCGCGTGGTGGATTAGCGATGCGTACTCGGCTGTTGATGCATTGTGTGATTCTCTTCCCTCTGTGTTGCTGTATTTATGGTAGAAAGAAACAACTCCTTATTGGAAACCCAATTGGAAACCAAATATAATTGGAAACCAAATATAAATTGGAAACCAAATACAATTGGAAACCAAATATAAATTGGGAATTGGAAACCAAATATAACAGGAAAGGTGGGTTTGGCTATGTTCATCCATATTACTCCTTTGTTCCACCAAAATTCAAAACTAATTTCCTTTATTTTTTTTCTTTGGTTCTCTTAATCTTTGGCTTGAGTGTCTCCCGCTCCACTTCGTCAATTTGTCTATGAATTTCCAAATTCGCCACGCTAATGCATTTTTGTCATTTAAACTCCAAATCTTACAAAATACAAAAATAAAATAATTAAACTAAAATACACTATTCAAAACAATAACAAATATAAATTAGGAGGTATATTATATAATAATTATGTGAACATCAAATACCCCCAAACCTATATTTAGCTAGTCCTCAAGCAAAACAAAATTAAGAATAAAATCCTAACTCACTTTCGTAGGACTCATGGTTGCACTTACCTTAACGTGCAACAAGACTTTAAACCTCTAGATTACCTCTAGAGGACGAGTTATAGTCTCGTGAGGGTTTCCAGAAATAATACCCTTAAACATTACTAACTCAATAAAACAAAATCTATTTTCTAAAAACATAATGCAAAAACATGAGCATTCCCCTTTATTTTCCTTAGAGTAATTTTCTAATTGCTTAAAATTAAAGAGTACAATAATTTAATAGTATCTAAAGGTTAAATAAATTTCATAATCATTCTCAACTCAAAGTGTGTGTGAGAAACCTTATCAACATAACTCTTCATCTCATAGTAAAGATGGGACGAGATAACCTTTAGAAAGTACGCTTCGACCACAAATCTCTCATGTCACTCAGAAATAAAACACTCAAAGATTGGGCACTCAGTTTATATGTGAGGAAAAGAATATAAACTATGAAAAATGCAAACGTCTCACATATAATTATCATGAAAAACGAAATTTTCAAAGAATGAAATGAATATGATCTCATGGATAGGAATATTGATTACTTTTGATAATGTTGAATCAAACACCATAGTTCTTGCCTATTCAATCTCCACATCTACTGAACCAACTTTCACTTAAGATCAATTGGGTCTTTACTAGGTTGTAATTGGGCTTGGATTATGCAAACAATAATGGCCAAAAAAAAAATACAAAGATTTTCTTAGAATGGCTACACCCTTGAATAAACACATAGGGCATTGAAGAACAAATCAATGTTGTACACCATTAACTTTTTCTTCATTATTTTCTTCTTTAACCTTTTTTTTTACATGCTTTTCCCCTTTTATACAATCAAACACTTTTATTTTGAGGGCGCATGAAATATCTATTTTCAATTCTTTCTATTTGCCCATTCCATAAATATATCTCACCGTATACATTCTCAAAAAATTGGGTAAGTATAAAATAATAGAGGTATTACTCCTTGATTGGAGTAGGTATTGGGAATGGGGATAACAAAGAGAAGGCTATTTACGGGCTCAAAGGGCTGCAAATAAATATTTATTATTGGGTAGACTAAAAGGATAAAAAATGGTTTAAAGAAAGAAATGCATATATCATTTCATAAGTTCTAGTTAGTGCTAGGACATCTCAACTAAATAAAGCAAGAAGTTCTAGTGTAAAAATTCAATTTTTATGTCATTCTTAAAGCAATCAATAAGAAAGTCAAGAATAATGAGATCATCAATGAAATAATGCAGATTCAAGAAAAATCAGAGTGTAATTAATAACCCTTAAGAAATAAAGAATGACTCAAAACTCACAAGGGTTAAGTCTCCACTATTATTCTAAGGTTTTCTAGTTCAATATCTCACTAATCAACTTCAAATCATGTTGACTTGGCTTATAGTGCACGAATAGTCGAGTTGAAAAATCTCATGAAATACAACTAACATAAGGATAATATCAAATATCATGTTATCTACTAATATAACTATGTGACACGTGTTAGTATGTGTTTTCTCAAAATTAAAGGCAACAAAAATATTCTCTAAAATTAAAAAGACTCAAAACCCTTTCTTTTTTTTTAATTCACCAAGAGTTCAGATTTCGAATGCATTTTCATAAAGATTTTGCACAATTACTGTAATCATCTAAGTATTCAATGGAGATTGAGTAGAACACAAAAAATGAGTCAATTTAATTGTAAAATACGTTTTAAGCTCAAAGATTTTTGAAAATTGCACAAAAAATCTAATAAACCACCATCACCTCCAAACATTGTCCTCAATGTATAAAATAATAATCATGACAAATGAAGGAAAAAGAAAAGAAGAGGGTTAGGGTGATATTACCATGGTGAAGCTTTACCAATTTCAAATAGACAATGTCCTCACAGTCACCAAAATATAAGAAAATCATACCGACGGGAGAAAGGAACACATGAGATGAGGGTCTCCGAGTGACTCCGGTAGCAACACCTAAAATAACCTGAAAAACTACAAGAAAAAACATAAAAACAAAAACCTAAACTAAAAAATAAAATAAAAACCTAAACTAAAGATAGGGTGGAGAACATCAAATCAAGTAGACAGGGGCAACTAGAGAGATCTCCTTTGACACCTCTACTCGCTCCACATCGTGCTTCAAACGTTGCCCATTTACTCGAAATACTCTCCCATCTTCTAGATCTTCAATTTATATGGAACCATTGGGAAAAACTTGTTTTACCATGAATGGGCCCGTCCATCTCGATCTTAGCTTGCTAGGATGAAGATGAAGTCGTGAGTCATAGAGATAGACTCGTTGATTAGGCTCGAAATGTTTCCTCAGAATTTGCTTATCATGAGCCGTTTTCATCTTTGCCTTGTATATTCGGGAACTGAAATTTCCGCTGAATACCTTCAGGGATACAACGCCTCATGATTTGGTCAGGGCAATACTTATATAGATAAGGATCATCCCAATAAAAATTTCTTGCCTCGACCAAAAATTTGCGCTTATCTTGAGCACTCCATGATGATGGAACTTCGCCGGAAACCAAGTAATTAACAATGAGCGCATACCATGGCACTTGAGTGAAGGAGAATAGGTGTTCATCAGGGATGTTATCACAAATGGGTGGGCCATTGGCAGAGTCATTGAACTCCAAAAGAGACAAGTGATCCGCCACAACATTCTCGACCCCCTTCTTATCCTTTTATAGTTAGATCAAACTCATGCAAAAGTAAAATCCACCTAATCAATCTTGCCTTAGCATCCTTTTTAGAAAGAACGAACTTAAGAGCCGCATGGTCAGTAAAAACAGTGATAGGTGTACCAATCAAATAAGCACGAAATTTATCTAAAGCAAAAACTACAGCTAGCAACTCTTTTCAGTAGTTGAATAATTCTTTTGAGCATCATTAAGTGTTTGACTAGCATAGTAAACAACAAAGGGCTTCCCTTCCTTTCGTTGTCCCAAGACTGCCCCCACAGCATAGTTGCTGGCATCACACATTATCTCAAATGGTAAATTCCAATCTGGTGGTTGCATGATGGGGGTAGAGGTAAGCCTATCAATGAGTGTTCGGAAGGCGTCCTCACACTCTTGTGTTCATTGAAACACGGAGTCTTTGACCAGGAAGCTACTTAATGGTCTAGAGATGGCAGAAAATTTATGTATGAACCTCCTATAAAAGCCCACGTGCCCTAGAAATGATCTCACATCCTTGACACTTTTAGGTGTAGGTAATTTAGAAATCAATTCAATTTTAGCTTTATCAACCTTGATTCCTTTATTAGAAACTATGTGTCCCAGAACTATTCCATAGGAAACCATGAAATGACATTTTTCCAAATTAAGCACCAGAACCTTCTCTTCACATCTACTTAAAACAACCTTCAAGTGAAGTAAACATGAATCAAAGGAATCACCAAAAATAGTCAAATCATCCATGAATACTTCCATATATTTCTCAACCATGTCACTAAAAATACTCATCATGCATCTCTGAAAAGTAGCAGGTGCATTACACAAACAAAATGGCATACGCCGAAAAGCATAAGTACCAAAATGACATGTGAAAGTAGTCTTATCCTGATCTTCTAATGCAATCTCAATCTGATAGTATCCTCAATACCCATCTAGAAAGCAATAGAAAGAATGACCAGCTACTCGCTCTAAGATTTGGTCTATGAATGGAAGTGGGAAGTGATCTTTGCGGGTGACAGAATTAAGTTTCCTATAATCAATGCACATGCGCCACCCTGTCACTACCTTAGTAGGAACAAGCACCCCCTCATCATTAGTCACCACTGTTATTCCAGATTTCTTGGGAACCACTTGAGTTGGACTAACCCACTTGCTATCGGAGATGGGATAAATGATGCCTGCATCTAACAATTTTAAGACTTCATTTTTCACCACCTCTTTCAAAGTAGGGTTAAGTAGTCTTTGAGGGTCTCTACGGGGGTTAGCTCTTTCTTCTAAGTGAATCCTATGGGAACATATTAAGGGGCTAACACCTTTTATGTCAGCTATAGTCCAACCTAATGTAGATTTGTGCTCACGTAACATATTAATCAATTCTTCTTCTTGTGAGCTATCAAGCACGGAAGAAATAATAACAGGAAAGGTATCACCTGGTCCGAGGAATGCATGTTTAAGTCCCTCAGGCAGTGGAGCTACGTCAACTTTCGGAGTTTCCACGGTGGATGGTTGTGGTTTCTGTCTTTCCTTTGGTAACTCCTTAAAGCAAGGTTGCCATTGTCATCATGTTTTATCCCTTAACCCTGAAACAACAGAAGTATCAAAAGCATTGTCAGGATAAAGTGAACTCTCAGAATCAGAAATAGAAAGGAGGTACTCTAAGGTTTCAGAATCTGTGCTCAGGAGCGCCTCCTCTGATATCAGCGTGTCTATCATGTAGGTATGATGACACTCATCATCATCACGTGGTTGCTAGCTAATATTGAATATGTTGACCTTCAGAGTCATGTTCCCAAAAGACAGCTTCATTAGACCGTTCCTGCAATTGATAAGAGCGTTAGCTGTGGCAAGAAAAGGTCTACCTAAAATAATTGGAACTGTAGACTCCATATTAACCGTAGAATGAGTATCTAAATTAAGAAAGTCGACGGGATAGTAAAACTTATCAATCTGCACACATCCTCGACTATTCCTCTTGGCTTCTTAACCGATCTATCGGTCAATTGTAGTACCACAGATGTGGGTTTAATTTTTGCTAGACCCAGTCGCAAGTAGATAGAATATGACATCAGATTTACACTTGCTCCTAAATTCAACAAGGCTTAGCCAAACTCATGAGTCTTAATCTGGCAGGTGACTGTAGGACACCCTGGATCTTTGTACTTGGGTGGTGTCTTCTGCTCAATCACCGCACTTACATGTTCTGTCAAGAAGGTAGTCTTCTTGACATGATGTTTCCTCTTAATAGTGCATAGATCCTTGATGACCCTCGCATAAGTTGGTACCTGTTTAATCACATGCAGCAAAGGTAAGTTAATTTTAACCTGTTTCAAGTGTTCTAGAATCTCACCATGCATTTTTGAATTTTTTCCAGTAGGTCGTAGTGCTTGAGGAAAAGGAACTAGAACTGGAATGTTCTTGTTGGGCTCATCCTCGGGGATGCTCTCCTTTGCACTTGGGGATGTGCCTATAGTCGTGGATGAGCTAGATCCATCTAAAATCTTACCACTCTGAGTAGTGATAACATTAACCTCTTTGACATTCTGAGAGTCTGAAGTAAAGGTTTGTGCCATAAGTTGGCCCTTCGAATTTGTTTGAGGCTGTGACAGAAATTGGCTCCGTTCATGTACTGTTAATGAACTTGTCAGCTTGGTTATCTGGCTTTTGATCTCCTTGTTCTCTTCTGCCAACTGTGTCAATGCAACCTCAAATTTTTGATTAGTTTTACCTTGTGCCTCTATAAATGCATGTAATGTGTCTGATAAGGAACTTCTGTTAGATTGCGCATTGTATGGAGGTGCAGGGTATAACCTAGGTGGTTGTGCCTGTGAGTGTGTAGGTTGGTCGGCTTCGGACCTCCACCCTAAGTTAGGGTGATCTCTCCAGCCAGAATTGTAAGTGTTAGAGAATGTTGAGTAAGGCATCTTGTACATCCCTAAGGCGTTACATTGTTCCTCATAAACCCCTCTCATCTCAGTCAAGGTCGGGCAATCCTGTGCTAAGTGTTCAACTCCCCTGCATATAAAACAGGCGTCATGTAGCTCAACTCTGGCAACAGTATGTGTGGGCCTACCATCCTTTGTCTTAAGTGCCTCTAACTCCCTAGTCACTCTATCCAATTAGGCTCTAAGGTTGTCCTCTTCCTTAAGTTGGTAGACTCCAGCTGGGCGTGTACGGTTTTAGGCTCTAGCCACGGTTTTGGGCTGTGGCAAATAAACTAACGGTTTTGAGCCGTGGCCATCTTTGTGTAGCTAATCAAGCCTTTTGGTGTAGTGTGTTCTATCCGTGCTCTCAGTAGCACTTGGACCAGCCCAAGTATGAGCTTTTTCAGCCAGGTCATTCAGGTACTCAATGGCCTCGTCAGGGTCTTTATGCAAAAACTCTCCATTACACATCATCTCAACGAACTGACGCTCTCTACTAGTGAGCCCCTCATAAAAATAACTGACTAAGCGCCAACTCTCATACCCATGGTGTGGACATTTATTCAAGAGATCCTTGAACCTCTCCCATGCTTGATATAATGTCTCGCTATTCTTTTGGGTGAAGGTAGAAATTTGTCTCTTTAGACCGTTGGTTTTGTGGTGAGGAAAGTATTTATTAAAAAATGCTTGGGTCATCTCCTCCCACGAACCTATAGACCTTGGTCGCAAAGAGTATAGCCAACTCTTCGCTTTTTCCTCAAGGGAAAAAGGAAAAAACCTTAGTCTAACCGAGTCTACAGCCTCAACTTTGTTGTGGAAAGTGGCCACAACTTTCTCGAATTCTCTAATGTGAACATAAGAATTCTCACTCTCTAGGCCATGTAAGGTGGGTAATAATTGTATCATACCCGACTTAAAATCTAGCTTTGGTGTACTTGGTGCAAACATGATACATGATGGAGTAGCAGTGCGCGTGGGGTGGAGATAGTCCTTTAGCGACCGAACATGGTCATCTTCGTGATTACTCATGGTGTTAGAATTAAAAGTAGAACTTAATTTGGTCTCAATGTGAATTTGTGGGTGTTCTAAATTTGGGACCCTAATTAGTCTCCCTAAGTGGTCTCTATTCCAACTCACACTCCACCAATGTCCTTTTTTGTTTTTTCAAATTTTTTTATTTAAGAAATAAAATAAATAAATAAAATAGACCTAAAACCTAAAAATAAAAATAAAATAAAATAAAACAGTGAGCAAGAAAGATAATACCCGAAACCTCCCTTGTAGAATGACGTTTATCCCCGGCAACGGCGCCAAAATTTGATTACGCCCAAACAATACACGCGGTCAATTGCAGTAAAGATTGGGGTATCGATTCCACGAGGAAAAACGATCTACAAAACAAGGTCTAGGAAGAAAAACTACGCGAAACTAAATGTAACAAATTCTAGCAATTTTAAAATATGAAATTTAATTTAGTTTAATAAAAATTAAGTTTAGAAAAATCACAAGGTTCCAAGAATTCCTCCTAGATTTCACGTGCCAACTAGTATTGATTCGCTATGATGACTCGATTACGTGTTTCACATCCCAAACAATATAATCGGAAAAATAGTCTTTAATGTACCAATATATTCTAATGTAAATGGATTTTAGATTTCACTTTTTCTAGAAAGCACAAAGGTTTGTCATATGTGATATCCTAAATTTATGATATATCCGGAGACAATAACGTAATAAAAGACGATCACATATAACTAACCTACCGGAATCAATTGATACTTAAAAAATCCACACATAAGAAGAGCGTGACTAAGCTTATATGGAGAAGAAAAAGACAACCACCGGAATAATAATCTACGAAGAAGATGTAATCTGTCACTAAAACAACATAAACTCCTATATTAAATAAAAGTGAAAATCGTAAACATCATTATTCATCGTGAAAGCATAAAACGAATCAAATACCAATTAAGTGCGTTACATGTAGGAGTTCATTTCTTCGCCTTGCGTGAAGTTTAGTGACACATGGTGAAGGTGATGACAGCAATAACGGTGTGGAGCTTCATGGCTTCGCGTGGTGGATTAGTAATGCGTACTCGGCTGTTGATGCGTTGTGTGCTTCTTTTCCCTCTGTGTTGCTGTTTTATGGTAGAAAGAAATAATTCCTTATTGGAAACCCAATTGGAAACCAAATACAAATTGGAAACCAAAAACAAATTGGAAACCAAATATAAATTGGAAATCAAATACAAAAGGAAACCAAATATAATTGGAAACCAAAATATAATTGGAAAGCAAATATAATAGGAAATGTGGGTTTGGCTATGTTCATCCATATTACTCCTTTGTTCCACCAAAATTTAAAACTAATTTCCTTTATTTATTTATTTATTTATTTATTTATTTATTTTGGTTCTCTTAATCTTTGGCTTGAGTGTCTCCCGCTCCACTTCGTCAATTTGTCTATGAATTTCCAAATTCGCCACGCTAATGCACTTTTGTCATTTAAACTCCAAATCCTACAAAATACAAA
This sequence comes from Berberis vulgaris, assembly GCA_963556465.1. NCBI lineage: Eukaryota > Viridiplantae > Streptophyta > Magnoliopsida > Ranunculales > Berberidaceae > Berberis > Berberis vulgaris. The sequence goes on along the minus strand of OY747131.1, from coordinate 72,079,617 downwards.
AATAAAATAATTAAACTAAAATACACTATTCGAAGCACTAACAAATATAAATTAGGAGGTATATTATATAATAATTATGTGAACATCAAGATGTGAAGGGGCAATGGAGGCTGATGGAGATGTGTGGTTGTGGATGGGTTCGTGATGGCTTGCGGCTGTGTGATTTTGTGAAGGCTTGTGGATGGGTGTCGTTTTTCCAAACCAAAGTATCTTCCCTTTTATAATCATGCTCTTTAGGTTTCCTTCCTTGTGTAGTTTCCTTTTGCAATAATTATTCCTAATTCAAATCAATTTGCATTTCTTAGCTTCTATTTTGGAATCTTGTAATTGGAAACCTACACAAACACAAAATAGCAATTAGTATCATAATTAAGAAGTAATAGCCAAAATTATATATAGAAATATAGTACTAAAATAGCATAATTATGCTCCTATCATTCACCCAGTTTCAGATTTAGGGATAGGTATGCCCTATTTGTTTATGGTAGTTTATTAACATACGTAACCATGTTGTTCGTTAAGATAAGAAAATGTAAACAAACATAAGAAATATGCAATCAAATTTCACTCAACACCCAAGCCACTAAAACATTGTGTCTGAAAGGGATACTTACTAACTTGTGAGCTCGAACACAAGGTCTCTACATTGGGGTAGAGAGAAGTGTTTTGTTAGAGCTATTTCTCATTGGTTCCAACATATTGCTCTCTCCCCCACAACACCACTGATAGTCCCTTACAGAAAAGAGTTAGTCTTCTTGAAAGAGCAATCATATTTTATTCTCTGACTTTTATGGGTGTCTAAATAAATAAACACACAATCAAGCAATTACAGATGCAAAGATAGTTTACTGGTATTGGTCAAGAAGTCAAAATTTTTTAACTAAATCAATTAAAACTGTGTAAACTGTAAATCAAGTCAATAAGATTTCCACTATGTTTATAATTGATTTTTTTTTGTCCAAGTGAATTAATTCTAGACGACTTTTTGACACCACCAAATCCCCTCTTCGACACCACCATCCAATTTTTCGGACCTGCTAAAGGACACCACCACCCTATCTTCTCTCTTGACCTTTTTTCTTCACTCTCACCCACTCTTTGCACGTGATCCTTAACGAATGGTAGTTTTGACTTTATAATAGCTTGGATTTTTTCGCTAGCCCACATCCTTGACTTAACAGTCAAGGCTCAATTTGGGTGTTTGATTGAATTTCGATAACTAATGGCACCCAAAAAGGAATACGCACGAACTAATAGGGCCAAAATGTAAATATCATGGTCAACTTTCTACAAACATTCCCATTAATATACAAGTATTCCCATGAAATGTAACTAAAATAATTGTCAACGTTATGGTTTTCAATTTTAATTTCATAAAATGAAAAATTATTTTTTCTTTAACTAGTTGTTTGCATCGTTTTTCTTGTTGTGGGGTTCTTTCAGAAGTTACTAGTCGAGAACTTCATTATATTATCCTTTTCTATTATGATAACAATTTTGTCTATGTATAGCACTATTAAACACGGTTTTATGATATTTTACCATGAACACAAGGATTGTCCTTGTAAAGGGAAAACATATGTGATAAATATCCAAATACTTTGAAATTTCTCCTACCAACCAAGTTGTTGTGAAGTGAACACGGAGCAAATTATTTTTTCACTCTATGTAAAGAATATCGTGTGTTTATTGCACAGAGTAGCATACGCCAATTTTTAGATGGCTTCTTCCTTCGTGGACACCATGTAGCAAAACAATGTTATTCTCAAAGCAATTGGATTAAAGTCATTAAACCATTATGTACACCACTGAATTCGAAAGAACGTCAAAAATGTAGGGTGGACTTTGGGTTTGGGCTTACTTGGATCAAACCCATACTCCATGCTTCATAGTGGGTTAGTGTATTTTTATTCTTAAGGATAAAATTAAAAGGATCATGCTTGTGATAGTTGATTATTTGAAGCTGACAAGAATAAGATACAAATTTGCAAAATACAAACATAACTTTCAACTCACCTCTAAGATTTTCCATTTCAAACTCTTTGCAATAAGGATGCATAGATAGTCCTTACATCCATGCCAACAAAAGAAGTAAGTTTGTTGTAAGGCAGCGACTTTTTATCACAACATCTTTTACTGTTCCACATCACATTTCTTTTCCACACCACCAATTAAAAAAAAGAACCGAAGAGTTCTTTCTTTCTTTCTTTCTTTCTTCTTCTTCCCTTAACACACAGGTGATAGAGAATGAGATCTCCATTTTCTCTCACACTTTTCCTTCATTCCCGTCTCACGCCCCTTTTTCATTGCATCACCATCTCGCAACACTCCCATCTCCCAATTCAACCCTTCACCGTCTCTCATTTTTGCCTTCATCACTCACACAACAACCCATCCACCACCATTTCGCAGCGCTCTCTGCATTGATTCAGACAATTTTTCCATCACCCAGTCCATGCAGACCTCCCTTCCCCGATTCAACCATTCTTCCTCGATTCACCATTATCATTCCATCGTCACACAACCATTTTCTTCTTCGATTCAACCTATCACCATAACCTTAGAGTCTGGTTTTTTTTTCCATTGCCCTCAAAGAAGATTTCGCGAGGATGGGTTCCCCACTCGCGGCGGCTTCTCCGAGAGCAAACAAATTTGGCCCTCACATAACCTCTTGCGAATGGAAAACCCCTACAAGCAGAGGTCTATGCGAGGATGGTTCTCCTCTCGTAGGAGCCTGTGCAAGGGCCAAATTATTTTGCCACCACGAGTGGGGAACCCATCCTCGCGGAGTCCTTGCAAAGAACGATGGAGAGAGGAAAAAAATACGAATATGAGGAAGAGAATAAGGAGGTGGTGGCGGGGTGGCAGGCGATGATGGGGCGTGGCGTAGTGATGGTGTTGTCGGCGAGGTAGTGATGCTTGATGGAGAAGAGGGTTCGTTCACACCTTGGGTGCATCATTTGCAGAGAACCTGATTGATTTTCTTGATTGGGGTTGTAAGAAAATGAAAAAAAAATGGGGGTTAATTCCGCACCAACTTAAACATCATCGACAACTGCAGCAACAACTACATCAATTCGGTTCTGGTATCTGGTTTATGAGAAATCCATGAACAACAACAAAGATTGTGCAGTGCTCTCCAACATCAGGAAAATCATGTTGTGCCCAAATTTACAACAAACGGTAAGTAAATTTGTACAAAACATTGTGGTGTGCTTTGATTCTTTAACAAAATAAAGATATGAACTTTAGAAATCGGAGTTTCACATTTTTTATTGTGGTCAGGGGTGGCAAAGGGTAATCATCTAGTTTACTGAGAGGACCTTACCTCCTAATTTCGTCAAACAGCATAACTAAATTTGCATCCTCTTTCCAGTATTAGGCAACTAACAATATATATGAAAGACATGTATTATTGTTTAATTGTCAGGTGGTGAGCGTAGATCTGGAACAGGAACTGAGCATATGAATAAAACGCCCAATGTAAATGAGGAATACGTTAAAGCCTTCAGAACAAAGTTACATACAGAAATATGGAGTAAAGTTCAAAGTCTTCTTCAGCCGAGGGGCAGCAACCAACAAAGAAACTCTCCCCATCCTCCTCGCGTCTTCTTCCAACCCCATCATACACTTACACCCATCTATCTGACTCCCTACTTGAACCTCCCTAACACATTCTCATGAACATGATTCAGACAGCCAATCTTCACTCTCTCCTCGTTGACTATTTCCAAGGTGGATTGGACCTTTTAGAACATGTGGCTTTATCTTCCATGCCATACACCAAACGCATGCTAACTACTATTGATGCGTTCAAAAATCGTTCTCCTGTGAGTTTGACCTGCAAAACAGATGTTAGACTGTCAAAGACCACATTTTTTATGGTCGAAGGCACTCCGATGCTTAAGTCAACAACTTTGTTTCAAGAAGAAAGAAAATTTGGACAAAACTCAGTTAAAGTTGCATACTTGTGTCGAATGTTTCCTTTACTTTTTATAATGGACATGGTTAATTCTCCGCGTGATTTAAGCATGTGAGGCGCAACGAAAGGAGATGTCTCTCATAACAATTACCTCCTTGATGGAGATGCGTCCGTGGAGGCGTAACTCCATCCACGACTCTTTTTTATGCAATGTTCCTATTTTTTATGAGAGAACTCGTGTCGGGCTTGGATTCGAGCTTTGATTCATTCGAGCCTGGATTCAGGCTTTGTTTATGTCTTTTCGTTGGCGAGCCTTATCTGGGTCTCTGTAATTGGCTTTATGAACTGGCCCAATAGATTGGACACTATATCCTCGTTATGGGTTTCTAAGCCACGTGTACGGTCGTGATGATCGGTCTATTTTGATGTATCATCAGCTACTCCCCCTTTAGTTAGTGGGTATGTTCATGTATCCACTAATTGTGTGACGGTTGATATTTCAACTACACCTTTGCACTGAACTTAATGTTATTAATAACTTTTAGTCGGTTGATCGTCTCAATTTTGTTGTCTGTTCGTTTTATAAAGAGTGATGTGACGACTTTGCTTCCTCATTTACGCCATCTTTGCTATTAGGGTTATTTCTTATTTCCTATTGCTTTTTTCCATCTTTTCTTGCCTATTCACGATGTCTGCTGATGATCTACTCGACGATGAGTAGCTTGCTACCTGTAAAGCTCATTTTTCCCTAAAAAAGACTTATCAGGCTACCTTGGATAGTGTCTGTTCCAATTATTCTTTGTCTTCCGACCTTGAGATCGTTCTTCCTCGTGAAAATGATAATCCTTGTCGTCTGAGGAAAAAATATATTGTGTTTTACCCTCGTATGTTTTATGTCGGTCTTCGGTTTTCAGTTCCGGAGCTATTATGGTCTTATCTAGGTTTTCTGGGTATTTCTCCTGCTCAGATGGGATCGAACGGTTGGAGGGTTATGGTTTCCACGTATGTCAGGGCCATCTTTTCTGGTATTCCTTTAACTGCTGAAATTTTGCATTATTTGGTGAGGTTTAGCGTAAAACTCAATCGCACATGTTTCCTTCGTTCTCCCGCATGTTTTGGCAACCTTAATGATGACATCAGGGGTTGGTCGAGGATTGGTTTTATGCGTCTACCCACTATGGTTACTTCAATTTACGGAGTCAGCAGATAGTAAGGTCTTTTCAGGTTCCTATCAAATGGAGGAATCTGCAATTGACCGTTGAAGAACAGGTTATCAACGAGCGTTTTTTGCAACTTCCTATGGTTCCTTTGGACACCTATCTTACTAATGATATGGTGAGGTGCAGCGGTTTGTACATCATGATTGAAGCCGAGCGGGCTCTGCTAACTGAGAGGCAAGCCTCTGAGATTGATGCCCGTGTTGTTGTCGTTGATGGTGGTAATGTTGTCGTTGATCAGAAAGTGAGCTCGGGTGTTATAGATCTCAATGCTCCTATTAGCACTGCTACCGGTCCGACTTTCAAGAAGAAAAAAGTATCGAGGAGTGTTAGTCTGTCGAAGCGGTTGTTTATGAGTTTTGGCCGTGTTCTGAAGAACAAACGGCTTGTTGACTCTATTCGTCGTGTTTTTCTTTACTCAGGTTTTGTTGATAGAGAACCTGCGAGGGAGGATCACTACTATCTGCAAGAGACAGAAGAGATGAAGTTGGCATTTGGAGAGGAGCGAAAAATATACCATTCGTCCATTGGACGATGGCGAAAAAAGACTCCTCTCTGTTTTTTATTGGTCTTGACGCTCCTTTCTTTCCCGACTGTAGGTGGTGGTTTCTCCGTACTTTTGGATCCCTGCGTCCTTCATTCGCGAATCAATTGGAATGAACCTACTCCCGAAGAGATTCGGGTCAAATTGGACGAAATGTTTTGCTGGTTTTCTTAGCTTGGCATGCAGGACGGTTTAATGAATGGCATAGACGGTTGGTGGAGAGGCCTTCATCTTGATGATGGTCTTAGGCTTGTAATGGACATGATGACTCATCTTGCTTACGCAGGGGTGACGGGTTTAGGTTATCAGGTCTATCATAATCTTGTGATTTCTCTAGAAAGGAAGCCCTCCATGCTGCTATTGGTATTTTCCCATGTTCTTTATCAATACGACAAGTTAAAAATGTGATGTTCTGGGCGGATCAAAGCGGCTAGGTTTGCTCAAGCTTCGTTGGCCAGAGTAGAGGATGCACGGGATCGGTCTGTGACTGCGCTCGAATCTTTAAGAGCTTAATGAGACGGTATTCATGCGCGTTTGCATGATGTGGATAAAGAGTTGTCCGAAGAGAAGGTGTTTCATGATGAGGCCACGCGTGCCAGATAGAGCACTCTAAAAATCGCGACATTGCCGAAAAAAGGGTGGAGCAATTACTGGCTTCACTTGACGAGGTCAAAGGTTGATTCCTCCGCAATGCTCACTACTGCTGAGGGCAAACTTATCGCGGCCAGAAGCGAGCTTGCTTATGTTAAGGACAGGCTTCGGGTTATGGAGGTGGCAGATTGGCAGAGCATTATCGATGGTCAGAATAAGCTTCTGGATTATATTGAGGGTCTCGGTGTTGATTTGTCTCAATACCGTCATCTGGTCTATCGGACCTTCGAGGATGAAATGGGTGTTGAAGACCCTCTGGATGATCCAACGGCTGAAGAGCCGCCACCTTCTCCTCTTGAAGAGAAAGTCCCTGTCAATGATCCGGCTACTCCTCTTCCCGCAGATGGTATCGCTGAAGATGTTATAGATATTTCCCCTTAATCTTTTATTCCTTTGTTATCTTTGAATGTAATAGAATAGCTTTTGAATGAAGGACATAAGTTTTCCCCTTTTCTTTTCTTCTTGTTGATTTTGTTCGTTCGTTGTTGTCTGAATGATTTGTATTCCATCTTTATTTTTACAGCTATATCCCTGTCTGTCTTTTGCTTATTTTAATTTTTTATGCTTCAGTACGTATGTCTCAATCTTGCGTTTTTCGTCTCGAAGCTTTTGTGAAAAAATTGTTTTGTCCACTTACCTTCTATTTGTTGATCTAGTGTGTTAGTTAATCCAAGGCTCTCCTGGGCTGTGCTAATTTGTTCCTCCGTTCTTTGCTCTGTTTGTCTGATCAAAATAGAATTTGTCTCCTTCAAGTTGGTTTGTTGATTCGGTTATCTCGAAGTTGTTTTTACTTCGTTGAATCGTTCATTCAACATTTACTTCGTTAACTCGACGTCTCAGTCGGTTCGAAGTCATTTTTACTTGGTTCATTCGTTCAGTTTTTACTTCGTTAACTCGACGTCTCAGTCGACTCGAAGTTTTTTTTACTTAGTTGACTCGTTCGTCTAATTTTTACTTCGTTAACTCGACGTCTCGGTCGATTTGAAGTTTTATGTTAAGTCGACCTGTTCGTCCACTTTGGCTCCAATGGTTCGACGCTCTAGTTGACCTGAAGTTGTTTTACTTAATTGACTCGTTCATCCAACTTTTACTTCGTTAACTAGACGTCTCAGTCGACTCTAAGTTTTTATGTTAAGTTGACTCGTTCGTCCACTTTGGCTTTGTTGGTTTGACGCTCTAGTCGATCCGAAGTCGTTTTACTTAGTTGACTCATTCATCCAACTTTCACTTTGTTAACTCGACATCTCAGTGGACTCGAAGTTTTTATGTTAAGTTGACTTGTTCGTCCACTTTGGCTTCATTGGTTCGACACTCTAGTCGACTCGAAGTCGTTTTTTACTTAGTTGACTCGTTCATCCGACTTTCACTTCGTTAACTCGACGTTTCAGTCGACTCGAAGTTTTTATATTAAGTTGACTCGTTCATCCACTTTGGCTTCGTTGGTTCGACGCTCTAGTCGACCCGAAGTCGTTTTACTTAGTTGATTCGTTTGTCCAACTTTCAATTCGTTAACTCGATGTCTCAGTCAACTCAAAGGTGTCTATGTTAAGTTGACTTGTTCGTCAACTTTGGCTTCGTTGGTTCGACACTCTAGTTGACCCAAAGTCGTTTTACTTGGTTGACTCGTTCGTCCAACTTTCTCTTCGTTAACTCGACGTCTCAGTCGACTCGAGTTTTTTTATGTTAAGTTGACTTGTCCGTCCAACTCTTCGTTGGTTGATCAGAACAGAAGTTTATTATACATATCCGACACGCGTCCTGATTCCTTTTGGCTTTATATGCTGATTGCTTTGTATAGCTTCGCTTAGAAGCTATTCACCTTCGTGGGATGTTGATTTCGAAATTGAAACTTTATTGGTTCTCCTGTTTGGATGTCCTAATCATTTCTAGCGGTCATTTTTCTGGAGCAGTTACGCTACATTGTTGAGCGATTTTTCTTTTATCATTGCGTAGCTGATGTTTATCCTTGCGTTGGTGTTTCGTGCCTCTACTGCTATTTCTTGTTTAATTTATGACCTCCTTTGCTTGACTCGTTATTGTTCCTCGTTTGGCATCGCTCACTGAGGCTTGATAAAGTTTGTTGTCGCTAATTCCTTTGTAGGTAATTTGGATTGGATTTGTATCTGCTCGTAGAGTCCCAGGGTCGGTCGGTGCAACCGTCTTCAGAGTGTTAATCTTTTCGCTTTGATATAGGTATGTTCAATTGAAAGATGCTTCTTTGCTAGGGTAGATGTATTGTAAAGCGTATATCAGTTCCCCGGATCGTTCTTTTGATCCTGTGGCAGTGGTATCTGCTTTTTCTTTTCCTTTGAGTTGTTTGTCTGGTATTCCAATGAATTCATTGAGTGGTCCTCTTTAGACCCAATGCTCGATTTCCTCTTTCAACTTGTAGCAGTCTTTGGTATCATGTTCGTGGTCCTTGTGAAAAGAATAATACATGTTTTTGTCTCGTCCTTCTGGTCTCCTCTCATCCTGGGTGGCCAGTTGACGTTCTCCCAATTTGCCATGTGTTTTAAGATGTTGGTCCGACTTGTCTTTAGAGTCGTGTACGGTTTGTACTCCTTTTTCATTACGCTGGTTATTCGCTCATGATTGGGCCGTGCCGATTGTGACTTCTTGGATTCCCGCTGGTTGGACTCGGTTCTTTCGTCGTTTCGATGTTTCTTTGATTCATCATCTCGCCATATTTCCTTTCCCGTTTCCTTGAATGGTTCTCTTTTTCATGTTCGTTTTTCTTCCTTGCAGTTTTCATCTCTTCAAGGGAGATGTGTTTCTATGTTGTTTTTAGCACGGGAGACTCCAGGTTAAAGGCATCAAAGATGGGGCCTCTCTTCAGTCTGGCGAAAAATGTTGCAGCGGCTGTGTCGTCACTACATCCATCAATCATTGTCAATTTGTTGGTAAAGCGGTAAAACGAATGACATATTCCCATATTATCTCTTCGGACTTCTGTCTGATGCAGGAGGTAGTGGGGTCATTTCCTCATCCGCTGGCTCTCGATGAATCTAGTGATAAAAGCAATGGCTAAAGCTTGGAAGGAGTCTATCGACCTCAGTGGTAGGATATTGAACTAATTCATTGTTGTGAAAGTGAGGCTAATCGAGAATGTTCTGTATAGGATCGACTCCGTGATTTCCTTTAGGGCCATCATGTGGTGGAAGTGTCTCAGGTGATCTGTTGGGTCGGTGATACCACCATACACTTCAAACTTTGGTGGAGTGAACTTTTTGGTATTGTCTCTTTCATGAGTGCGTCGGAGAATGACTCTTTTGGCTAACTCGTATAGTATTTTGGGATCTGTGACTCTAATTCCGAACGAGATTTTAGCAAGCGTTTCATCGCACTGTGGAGTCTAGGCTTAGGGGAGTTTGTTGCTTTCAAAGTTTTCCTGTTGAGGTTCTGCTAGAACTTCGTCGCTTCCTTGAGTTTGGTTGGCGAAATTTTGTTAAGGCGGTGACTGAACGGGGTCAGCTGGCTGGATGCGCTTTTGGGTGATTTTTTCCATCATCTTTGTCATGTAGTTCATCTGGGACATGAGCAGGTCTACTTGAGGATCCATGGCAGTATCGCCAGATAATTGGGCTACTGCGTGCTGCAAATCCATATTCTTGGGTGCTATTGGTCCGATGATTCAGGTTGTTTCTTCTTCGTGAGCTGTCAATGATGCATTGTTGTCAGTAGAAGAGTTGTCACGATCATCACTGGGTTGAGGATCTGTAAAGTGTGACATTTGCTCTAACGGCTTGTTGATCTTTTATCATATTATGGTTAGCTTTATCACTGTGAATCTTGTTTTTTTAAAAAAAACTCGTCGTTCCCACGAACGGCGTCAAACTGGTGCGTCCAAAAATCGTCATCTTGTGAGTTTGACCTGCAAAACAAATTTAGACTGTCAAGGGCCACTTTTTTTTATGGCCGAAGACACTCCGATGCTTAAGTCAGCAACTTTGCTTGAAAAATGATGTTGTGATTGGTTTTGTGTGACTTAAGCACGTGAGGCGCAACGAAAGAAGATGTTTCTCGTAACAGTCTTCTCCTTAATGGAGATGCGTCTGTGGAGACGTAACTCCCTCCACGACTCTTTTTGGTGCAACGTTCTTCTTCTTTATAAGAGAACTCGTGTCGAGCATGAATTCAGGCTCTGATTCGTTCGAGCCTAGATTCGAGCTCTGTTTATGTTTTCTCGTTGGTTGGCTTTATCTGGGCCTCTATAATTGGCTTTATTCTTCTTGGGTTTTATGAGTTTGCCCAATATATTGGACGATATATTCTCATGATGGGTCTCTATGCCACATGTACAGTCATGATGATCGGTCTATTTTGATGTATCATCAACTATTATTCAAAGGGTCATCAAGATAACCACACAAGTAACTCCTTATTCGACTGATTCCTCCACTAATGATGGCCCAGTGCATTGCCATCACGCCATAATATTCTCTGAGCTGGCTATGTTTGCAAAGCTTGACAACCCACTTTCTGGTTCGAACCATGTACATTTCAGCATAATCTATGATCAATATAGTTTGATGCTCAAACAATTAGAAGTGACACGTAACAGATTGCAAGGAAATCCAAATCCATCAGTTTATGCAAGAAGGCTTCTTTGGCAGTTCTCATAGAAGCTTGCAGCACCCTAGGCACTGCCATGTTGACATTTGCAGTCCATAGTTTCGTTGGCAATGTAGCTGCACCATTACTTGTCACCACCCATCCACTGGCTTTCTTGAACTTGAAGCAGAAGATAAATAAGTACGCTCGTAACCTAAAGACAACTCAATAAGATAGTTTCACAATTTGATGCAGCGGCCAAGGGAATATATATACTGAACAGGGATTTTGACACCATGAGTTGGCTTGTAAAGAGATTATACGATGAAATTGAACGCCGCAGAGCCATTGCTAGGCTGTGTCTCAGCAGCCAGATAGATGTTGAAGGAGATTGTTAAGGAGTTTCACAGTTAAGAGACCAGCTTTCTGAAGCAATTAGGAGAACTCGAGGAGCATGTTCACTTGTGCAGTCTTACTATTAATGGAGTTAGAAGACTTGTCATCAGGGAAATATTAGTTGAGACTGCTCCAGTTAACAGCTCAAAATCTTCGTGCTGATGACTGATAGACATGAACAATCACAATAACCTGAACTCAAAATGGAGTATCACATTATGTTATCAAACTCTGAACTGAATTTCCTATCTTATCATCTGACTCAAGTCAAACTCTGAACTGGATTTCCAATCTTTGTTACCAGATTCAATCTGATCTAAGTCTTCCCATCCAACCTATTCCTAGAGTCAATTCAACCCGGAAAATATATACTTGCACTAGTCAAATAAAATTTGGAGCACAGAATATGAACAGGTACACAATAAAAGGTGATTTCCACATGCAACACGTGAATGTGTACCACACACTCTCTCCTGAGAACTACATTTGATGATGGAACATCATGCGCTTCATAAATAAGATTGTTTGATCCTTTTATAATGTGACAAAAAAAAAACAAAATTCTCTCTTTGTGGATTTAACACATACAGGATGTTATTTCAGATGGTAGATAACCATGAGAATGCATGACTAGGCAAGTTTTTCCAAACCAGAGTCACAAAACTCCATCTTTCACATTTCAGATCAAGCTGATTTTCAGCTATAACTTTCCATGCCTCAGGGGTTCATAAATACCTTCAGGTAGATCAGGAAAGATCTTTCAGCTTCTTGTAATCTTCAAGGTTCAATAAAGTATTTTTTATCTTAAGCCAATCTGCAGGTTTTGGCATAATAATTGCAATGTATCCTTCTCTACCTGCCTGTGATAAGAGAACAGAAAAGAAAAAATGAGTAAATAGTGTAAGGAAATGGGTACTAGACATAAGACTGTTAACGAAAATGCTGTCACAATGTCCAGGATAAAAGAATGAACAAACAATGTTAGATCATAAGATAAATGCATAACCACAACTCTCCATCAGAATACCTCTCAATGTGAAATTAACTTGTTATTCTACATATCTAAAGACTAAGATGATACAACTGACATTAAATTATGCAACTTGTAAATGATGGAAAGCAAATAACTCCTACAGATGAGTTTAGCATCTCAGGTTGCTTTATTAGCCTGTCGTTCACCTCGAGTAAAGAGCCTTTTACGCAACACCTGCAAAAGCCACCCGAAATTTAATTCACGTCTCAAAATTTGTACTAACAAATGATAATAAGAGGCAAAATCTCCCACCAAAAGTATTAAACAAAAGCATTCACGGAAAAAGATACAATATGCAGTATCCAACCTCACGATATAGAATGTTTCTTTGACAAAAACCTTGCACAAAGCTGTGTTGGACTCAAAGTGTTGAGCATTCTGCAAAGGACCGTCACTGGGATTAATGAGACAGATATTTAATCAAAATATACAATAATGACATCTACCATAAATGATGGCCTTCGCGAGCCACAGTGTCTGCATTTCAAACAGTTTGGAATCGCATACATGCAACTTGTTTATGTATTTATTCATACATACTTGTAAATTTCAAACCAAATTATGGCATTGCATTTTCTCAACAATTCCAAACAAACTATCATAATTGCTTCTATACTTTTGATACACATGCCCGAGACATGAATATTTGAGTCAATTTACGACGTTGAAACACCCACATTTTTAATTGTCTGATTCCGTAACAAATGACATGGTTTGGGTCAAGGTAAGTAAGAGCCCAGTTCAAGACACAAACCAACTGAAGGCCATTTACAATCTATCAGCGCTTACCATACCTCGCTCGCTTGTATCAAACTTGTGTTACTTTCATTCTCTCAGACTCTCTTGTCCAATTCTATTTACAAAAAGCTCTCAATCCAAACCCATTTTCCTATTCCTCTTTTGGGACCAAATTTTATAATAATAATAATAGAAATTAAAAAAAAAATTAAAAAAATAGTGAAGTACCTTTTTGCGCTTCCCAGAGACCTTAAACTCACTCCTATCAGACTTGCCAACGTTGAAATCAACAGCAGTGACTTGCTCCTCCTTATCTCTGAACGCAATATGTGTCGGAGCCAACCCTATCACACACAACCTGCCCTAGCAATCAAGAAAAGCAATAAACGCTCAGAAAAAAAAAATGATCGATCAATTAATCGATATGGTCACTTATGATAACAAGAGATGGAGTAAGAAGAGTAGATATATATTTTGGTTTGTTTACCCGTTAGCGTGGCGATAGACGTACTGATCATGGCCTTCCTTTGTGAAATCGGGGGCGAAATAAGAAACGAAGTTGGAATCGACTGCGGAGGGTGGAGTCAATGGCAGGTCTTCGACGTTGGGAAGCAGAAGCATCCGCATCTCATTCGACTTCTCCTCTTCCATGTTCGATCGTCAGTTAGAAACACTCACTACGCCGCACAGAACCAGAATAGCTTTTCTTCGTGGCGGCTCTTGTACAACTTACTTCCCCCGTGGTTATTTGCATCCACGGCTCAATGCTCAGTGTGAGATGTATTTCTTACACTTGAGCATCCATCTAATTTTTTCTTTCTCATACTAATCACTTTCTCTTTGATACCAATATTCTCTTCCACACCCATAAAAGGAAAAACCTAAATCATTCTCCCTTTCCAAATTTAAACCATCGAAAGCACTCTCTCCCCTCCCAACTTCATCTTCTCTTTTTCGATCATTCATCTTCTTTTCTTGGATCGAAAGCCCTTTCTCTCTCTCCCCTTCCAACTAAACCATCACTCTCTCCCATTCGACTCGCCCAAAAGGGTTTATCGTCCCTCCGTTACTTCCCCTCTCAAATTCAAACCTGCGAAAACTCTTTCTTCCCTCCTAACTTTCTCTTCTCTTATTAGAGGGACGGTGAGAAACGATCGCACCATCGGCCTCCCCTCTTCTCCTCTCTTCCCAAAACAGCCTAGCACTCACTCATCCAAAACACAAAAACATGGTATTATCCCTTACTTTCAACCAGCTTTTATGCTCGATTGAGACCAATTCTCAAGCTCATCAAAACATGAAAATTTTATTACTCTGAGTTATCTAATGAACACAATTTGAATCACTTAAGATGTTTTAAAATTAGCAATTTATGGTCATTTTACTATAGTCCCTAAAAATTGTCCAGCAATGACCAAGTCGCAGAGGATCATGCAAATGTAAGTCACCCACTCGCACGATCCTATGCAAGTGTAAGTCTCACAATTGCATGACCCACAAAAAATGCGAGTGGGATACTTAAACTCGCAGTGGATCATGCGAGTGAGAGACTTAAACTCACATAGGATCATTCAAGTGGGAGACTTACATTCGCATGATCCTTTGCATCTTGGTCGCTGTTGGACAGTTTTGAGTGGCTGTAGTAAAATGGCCATAATTTGCTCATTTGAAATTTTTTTCAAGTGATTCAAATTGTGTTCATTAGACTCAGGATACTACATTTTTTGTGTTTTGATAAGCTTGAGAATCGATCTCAATTGAGCGTTAAAGTTGGCCGAAAGTCCGGGACAGTACCATATTTTCTTTACCGGACAGATTTGAGTGACTTTAGTAAAATGATCATAACTTGCTTATTTCAAAACATTTTAAGGTGACTCATATCGTGTTCATTAGATAACTCAGAGTACTACATTTTTTGTATTTTGATAAGCCTTAGAATCGGTCTCAATCGAGCATAAAAGATGATAGAAAGTCAAGGACAAGACCCTGTTTTCTTTACTTAACAGATTTGAGTAGCTCCATGAATGTGAGTCTTCCAATCGCAGGTACCTCTGTGAGGGTAAACAAAAATTTCCTGGCAGCGGCCCGTGTGAGTAGGGAACCCATCCTCGCACGATCTGCCGCGAGGGCGAGATAAAAACAAAAAAGGATAAGGGAAAGAGAATGAGGAGATGAAGAGGGGCGATGGACTATGCGGGAAGAATAAAGAGTAGGAGAAGAAAAAGGGGAACTGAGATAGAGAGTGGGAAAAGAAGATATAGTGAGAGAACTGGAAGAGGGGACAGAAAAAAAGAAGATGGAGAGGGAAAGGAAAAGAAGATTGAGAATGGGCGACAGTGGTTATAGCTTCATCTCATATATCTCTCGCTGCCACCAGTCGTCTCTTACCGTCCCTCGCAATCGATCACCCCCTTCCCCACTACCCCTTCCATGTTGTTGTTGTTATTCTTATTCTTGAGAAGAGATGGTGAAAGAAGAAGAAGATAAATAAGGGTTTAAATGGGTGGTGTGGGAGAGCAGGTAAAAAAAAATTGGATGGTGATGCAGTCGATTTTCGCTCCCTGCTTTGACTCTGTTCCTGCTGACCTGCACAAGTAACGCATGTGAGCCACAGACCACCGTGGGGTGGCCGATGGTACTCCGATGCTAAAGTCAGACAGGGGTCTAAGGAAGGTGTAATGTTGTAACATGGATTTTGTAGCGTACCTTAGCTTACCAACCTCAGGTCTTATTTATAGTGCAAGGAGTCCTGGTTTGACCAGGCCATCGTAGGCGTAGTTTAGGGAGGAGATCTTCGTGGAGATCCCTCTCTAATTAAGAGTCGTGTTGTAGAAGGGAAGTTCCATGTTAGCTCTGCATTCCTAGATACGCGGGAGATAGTTCCCAATCCAAGAGCAATCTGTAAAAGGGAGTTTCCCTGTGTGGAAAATAGCGAGCGGCTGTAGTTGCCCGCCCGTAGCTGATCCTCAAGATACTTGCCTGAAAGGGGCTTATGGGTATTTAAAATGGTTGTGAGACGTGTGGGCTTAGCATGTTGTGAGATTCTGAGTCCGCTTGGTTGGACTGAAGTTGAACGGGCTTAGATACGCTTAGGCTGGATCTGTGTTGGGCCGATGCTTGAGCCTGTAGTTCCTTGAGATCATCATGACATGTGTTCGGCTCAAGAGTGTGACCTTTTTAGTATCATCAGCTATTCCCCCCGAGTTAGTGGGTCATCACATCGGTTCGCTAAGTCATCTCTTGAAGGGATGCGGCGCTCATGATGATTGAGTCTGAATCATTGTTTGAGCCGCACGCTGCATTAATTGGGCATGCGTTGGTTCGGCGAAAAAAGGCGGGAACCTGTCCTCTATATAGGTCATCCGCAGTGTTGAGGCTGACCTTTCTGCTTCACTTGCTTTTGAAGATATTGTTCTGAAATGTCCGTTCGTATTCTTCATGGCTTGAGAACCCTTCTTGATGACGTTGTTCTGGAAAATTGCCTAGAGTTCTTTGAAGACAAGTTGTTGTCTGAGCTTGGTCTCGCTGAAATCCGCGCAGGTTAGGAGTTCCAGAAGACTTGCCGTTGTACCTTCTGACAGGTGATCAGACGCCAATGTCACCTCCGGTTGGTTTCATCTGTTTGCATCGAGGGATGCTTCAAACTAGAGTGTGTTTCCCGGTTCTGACGTGATTTGGGAGTTCTTGGATTTTTTGGGGATTTCTCCGGCTCAGTTGGGACCCAATGGATACAGGATCATTCTCATGATTTTGCTCAGTGCTACAGAGGCTGGTGTTAGCATGACTCCGCGGGTGATCCAGTTGTTGACCTCTCCTCGGCTGATGAGCAATGATGTCTGCAAGATGACGTCGCCGAAGTGCTTCGGTAAACTGCCTGATGATTTCAAGTTCTAGCAGAAGTACTGCTTCTTGGCTCATGCAGATTCGAAGTATTTCGGGGTGCAAGGGTCGTTTGCTTGAGCGACAGTTTAGGCTGTTTCGCAAGTTCAACTCCTTTCCTGTGACTTTGATGTGTTTGATAGCTGTCTGAATGATCATTGCCTATGTTCTTTTGCAGGAAGGTTTTCCACTGATCCTCTTACCTTATAGGAGCAAACCACTATGGAAGCATTCCGCGTCATGGCAAAAAGGAAGGCGGTTGATATCATAAAAGTTTCCAATTTCATTTGTAGTGGGCTGTGGGACAACTGGCATGTCGCCCCCACTCTGTATCGAGAATCGCGCATTAAGCTGGAATAAGGGGTCCCTTTCAGGAAGAAAAAAGTTGCTAGGGCCAAGACTCTCGATCTGTCTGATGTCGAGGATCCATCTAAGACGTTTGCTTTCTTTGTGAGGAAGAAGCCTCGTGTTAGGGCTGGGCCATCTATGGCACGACCCGCTCGTTGAGAGGAGCGCGAGTCTGCTAGGCCTGTTGAGGCGGAGACTAATGTTCCTGGCTTGGAGAAAGATTATCTGTGATTGGTAGGAGTTTCTGATGGGTCGAACCTTAGTGACGCGCAGGTTGAGGCTCTGAATGACCGTCTGGTGCGGGTTGCAATGGCGGCTTCTGCTTGCACTGATTCACGTGGGGTCGCTCCTATAAAGGGCTTTGTTGAAAATTCACCTGAGGTGGTGGAATCTGATCACCCCACCGTTGACTCACTTGAAAGTGGTCATGGTACCGGGCGTGTCTCCTGTAGACGTCATTGATCACCGTCTCGTTTTAGGCCACTACTAGAACTATTGGAAGGTCCTTTGGATACTTTGGTCCCTCCTCTTCCTTTGGATCCTGTTGGACCTTCTCGTAATAAAGGGTCGGCCGTTTTCGACAAGGGAAAAGCCACGAATGAGAGTATGGGGTGATCAAAGGAAGCTTCATCCTGATGCACGAATAAGTCTATTCGCACTAGACTTGGTGAAGATGAGCTCACATGTCTGGCACAAAGAGGTGGATGTTGAGTATGCTTCGAGGAAGCATATAAGCAGGCGTCACAGCTGGCTGATGGACCACGCTCCGAAACTCGAGGAGGATACGCTGGAAGAGCATGTGGACAAGGGTTTGAAGTATGTTATGCTTAGTATGTCTCATATGAGCCACGAGGTCGTTGCTGGGACTGAAGTAGAGGCAGCTTGCGAAAGAGTATATACCTTGGAGTGTGTATTCTCGCACGTGCAGATGTTGTATTCTGATGTGCTCCATGAAATTGAGCGACTTAAGAAGCAGGCCAAAGAGATGCGGTCTGATCAATCAACTGTGGCCGCTGAGGCTCAAAGGGCTGGTCTGGAGGACCTTGAGCGTAATCTGACCGAGGTGGTGTTCGAGAGGGACGAACTTAAGCAGGAGTTGAGTCGGCTCGGCCTAAAGGTCGTGGTTGCGCAGGAAGTTGAGGCTAAGGCGCATTCTGAACTGCAGTCTTTTGCTGAGGAGAGTGCTTCGAAGGGAGCTAACTGGGCTGCTGAGAAGCAACAGTTGGAATCTGATGTGGAGTTCTATGCTTGAGAAGCGAAAAAGGCCGAGGACCAACTCGAACTGGGATGGCATGAACTCAGTGTTGTGAAGGGTAGTCTCAGGTCGATGCACTAACTGGAAAGTTGGAGCTACTGGAGCGTGACCTTATTGTTGCAAAGGTGTCAGAAGAAAAGCTTCTCCAGGAACAAGGCGAATGTGAGTTCTGCTGGGTTGTTCATGGCCGGCTGGAGTTGTTGGCTCTGATGAAGGAGGAGCATCCGGAGTGGGATCTTAGCCGTTACAAGAAGATGTCATATGTGGACTTGTCTATTACCTCCGAGTCGTCGGGCGAGAAGGACAGTTTGATCCCTAACGTCCAGGTTGAAGCGCATAAAGATGCAACTTTTGTCCTTGTTCCTCCTAGGCTTAGCTCTTTTGTTTCTGTACCTTCTCCTGATTAGGAGCAAACTTTGTGTGTTTGTACACTTTTTGTCTTGGCCATTAATGAAAATAGTATTTTTCGTTTCATACTTGGCGCCTCTATTGTATGTTTTTCGTTTCGCCTTGTCATCTTACTTTGGCATAGGCTAGTTGAATCAATAGGACGTTGTCTGGTCTATCTGCGGCAGAGAGCTTGACCGCTTTGTATTGTTAATGAGTCGGGTTCATTGCTTCATAGTTATGTACGATAATGGGCATGTTGCGAACAGTTTAACTGGAGGTTGAGTCACCCGAGTTGTGTCCTGTCCCATAGGTAAGCTACTTGAGATCTTTCTTGTTTGTCTGACTGGTTGGCTGTAGTTGTTGCCGCGAGCAAGCTGTGGTGGCCAAAAATACGTGTCAGAGTGTTCACACCGAGTCAGGCGTCGTAAGCTCAGGTTGGCGTCCTAATTAGCTTTCATCTAGGCACCGATGGTACTATCCTTGTATCAACACGAGTGGCATTTTTATAATGTTAGAATGTCAATCCGTCTGAGCGTGAAGAAGCTGACTCAGCTAAGCTCATATAGGTCATCCGCAATCCTGAGGGAGAAAGGAGGTCACATGGAGAGTTGTTTGATATTCCCACCTTTTGAATTGTTTATGACTGAGTAGAGCGGTCGATAGATTCGGGGAATAAAGGTTTGGCAACCAGGTTGAAGAGCAGTGGTCCCGTGGCAAGCCGTCGAAATTAGTTCGGGACTGACTAGGCCTCCACCTTCTGAATTATTTATGACCGAGCAAAACGGTCGACAAATTCGGGGAGTAAATGTTTGGCAACCAGGCTGAAGAGCAGTAGTCTCATGGCAAGCCGTCGAAATCAGTTCGGAACTAACTAGGCTTCCACCTTTCAAATTGTCGATGCTCTCCCCGCGCGGTGGGGGCTACGTGTTCGAGAGGGGTTTGGCAGCCACGCTGAAGAGCAGTGGTTCCATGGCGAGCTATCGGAAATAGTTCGAGGATGACTAGGCTCCCACCATCCAAATTATCTACACATGAGTACACCAAACAACAAATTTGGGAGGGTTCGGCGGCCACGCTGAAAAGCAGTGGTCACGTGGCAAATCGTCAAAATCAGGTCGTGGCTGACTGGGTTCCCACCTTCTAGACTATCTACACCCTCGCAGCACGGTCTACAAGTCTAGGTTTGGTATTTGGCGGCCACGCTAAAAAGCAGTGGTCCCGTGGCGAGCCATCGAAATCAGTCCAGGACTGATTGGGCTCCCACCTTCCGGACTATCTAAACCCTCGCAGTGGGGGTTACAAGTCCAGGTTTTTATCAGAAGCTTTCGTTGCTGGTCGTCACCAGCTAGGCTTACCTGATTAGGTTCGGCGAACACTAACCGCGAATGGGGCAGTGATCCCTGGCAAGTCGTCGTCACCAAGTGTGGCAACACTGATTAGACTACCACTTCCTAAACCCTCGATGTCTACACTAAGCAGACTAGGTGTCGAGTTGAACCAAAAGCTATCGTCATCAGTGTTGGCTGACTAAGCTTGCCCGGTTTGACCAGAGGTTCCGCCCGCTAAGGGGCGTGCGAACTTAGTGGTTTAGGGTGTTGACGAAGTTACCTTAACTCAAAGTCTATACGTCAAAGTTGACTAGGATCCTCGAGTGCTTGTGCCAAGCATGTGACAGGGTGTTGTTTGGATAACAGGCTAAGCCCATGGGCCCGCAGAGGAAGGGCCAGGATTTCCTGCGTGGTGCATTACGTGTACAACGTAGATCGCGCACTGACACGTGTATGGTGTAGGTTGTGTAACGTTTGAGTATATCAGTTACTCCCCCTCAATTGATCTGGTTACGTGCAACGCCATTAATTGATTGTCGTGATCTGCGTAGTTTCCTTGGGAATCCTCGTCTTCCATTTTTCCATATGGCATTTAATGCTTAGCAGTTAATGCTGGAGTGCTCGTTTGGTGAACCACTATGTCTATATAATGGTGTTTTTCAATTATTGTAGGCACCATCTTTTGTTGAGTTTATTTTTTGTAATGTTCTTGTCTGAAAAAGATGCTTTGGGTTTTCCAAAGGCTGAGGAAAATGCTTTGGATTTTCCAAAGGCTGAAGTTGGATATCCATCATTGGAGTTTTCGAAAGTTCTGATGTTTACTTCGACCAGGCATGGTGATATTTGTTGTTATGCGTGCTCACCTGTTGTGGGTGGGCACGTAGTTAATCCGCTGAGGTCTCGTAATCTCTTCTCATATCACTAAGATGTAGTGCGGGTACTTTCCCAAAGGAATGGTTTGTCTTTTATGTGCAGGTGCCTTATCGTTTTTCTTGGATGTTTGATCTCAGAGATAGCATCTGCGTCCCACTTCGTGGTGCCTGCCTCCACCATTTCTCGATTAACATCGTGCCTCCCTTGCGCTGGAAGTCGACATCCGGGTTGAAGGTGGAGTCAAGTATGGCCTGTTGGAGTGGGCCTTCGATTCCCAAATATTCCATTCCCCCTTGCGTGGGGGAAGGTGTATGTATTCCGAGTTTACCTGATACTTGTCCCAAGTTCGCAAAATGTGAGAATTGGGTCTGAGTCTTGCAAGTACTCCTGGTGGTTGATTTTGTACCCCCGCAGACCATATTTGAAGGTGGCGTTCTGTGGAGCGTCCCTTCGCTTGCAGGTAGCTCGCGCTGGATTGTTTGTGTCGCTTACGGAACCAGATAGTCTGAGCAAGTCCACACTCCATGTTGATCAGATGCCTGCAGTATGTAGTCTTTTGTACTCGCCTCAGGGCATTCGTAATATGTAGGTTTTTGTATCCGCCTCAGGGTGTTCGTAGGATGTAGTCTTTTATATCCACCTCAAGGTGCTTGTTCTTACATCTTTCTAATAATCAATAGAGTTTGTTTCTGAAATTCTTGTTTTATTTCTTAAATGATTGTGAATCACATAAGTCTCTCAAGAACTCTAAACTCAGTATTGACTATGGAAAGGGAAACAAAAAACTTTAAGCAAACTAACTATTGATGGAGATAAACTGATCTTGGCTTCAAAGCGAATTCAAATGGCTTTTGCGGATCATTTAGCAGACTGTTGAGGCGTTACATAGGTCACTGAAGAGCAAACCTTGCAGAGGGGCGGATCTTCGCGCAAACGGAATGTCGGGGGATGTGTTCCCGCTTGCCATTGCCATTACGACTCGTTGGGCGGGAGAGTTGAATGTTCCTTTACCGCTCGAAAATGGTGTCTCTTCCGTCTTTTGGCCTTGCATTGGGTCAGCCTGCTCTGCATGATGTAGCTGAATCTGGGAGCACTCTATCTATTTCAGTGCGGCGTAGTGGCAGCCTCGTGTCATAGGTTGGTCTCCACGTATTATCCCTTCTGAGTTGTTAGAAATATACTTAACACACTGGTGAAGGGTGGAGACCACTATTTCCATTTGGTGTAGCCACGGTCTTCTGAGGATGAGGTTGTATGACGATGGTGCATCTACCACTATGAAGTCCAAAAATAGGACCTTTTTCAGCCGCGGTTCTCCAGCTACCATGGCTAATCTTATCTTTCCGATGGGAAAACATTTATCCCCGCTGAATCCGGTCAGCAGATGTTTTGATGGCACTAGGTTTTCCTCCTTGAGGTTCATGCTACGGAAAGTATTGTAGAACAGAACGTTGAGCGAGCTTCCTGTGTCAACGAGAGCTCTCTTCACTTCCCACTTTGCGATGGAACGGAGATGACCAAGGCGTCGTTGTGCGGTGCTCAAACTCCATCGAGGTCTTTGTCCGTGAAAGTCAAAGTGGGACTGGGGTTCTGAATTTTCAAATAGCAAACGCGTATGTCTTCATCCGCGGGTTGTGTCCGCATATCCAGCAAGGTCTGCTTGCAGGATCTGTGCGATCGGTCTTCATTCGGTCTGACTCCATGAAGGACGTATATTATCCCAGGAGTCTCTTTATCCATCTCTTTGACCGACTCCCCTTGTCCCTAGTCCGTTCTGGCTGCTTCTTCAGGAAGTCTTTCAATTTGCCCTTGCGGATCCAGTGTTCTACTTCATACCTCAGACTTTTGCACTCATTAGTGTTGTGGTTGCCTTCCTTGTGGTACGCACAATACTTGTCGTTGTCCCTTCTGGAAGGGTATTTGCGTGTCTTAGGAGGCCACTTCAATTCCTCCCAATTTTTCATGGAGTTGAGTACATTCGACAGACTAGCATTTAGGGGTGTCACGGCTCTGGATCCGACGTAGTTGGATGATTTTTCTGGCCTGGGACGATCAAAATCCAGTATGTTGTAAGTGTGCTTCCTCTTGCTCCTTTCTTCATCCTCATGTCTCTTTCCCTGCTTGTCCTTAGAAGCTGAGGGCTTTATGTTGCCTTCGGTCTCCCTCTTAGCGGTCCTTGACTTCTCCAGGGTGATGTGTCTCTGAAAGTTCTTGAGATCTGCCATGTCTAGAGAGGGCTCCAAGGTGAGGTCCTCTTTGAGGCCCGCAGTGAATGTTGTCACAGTTGTATCATCGTTGCACCCGTCGATGAGGGTCAACTCGTTATTGAAGCGTGTGACATACTCTCGGAGTGTATTTTTATGGTCCAGTGCAGTTCAAGTCAAGGTCCAAGGCTCCAAGCCCACAAATGCAAGTGAATGTTGTTTGTAAGCCCTTAACCCAACTATTATTATTCATTTATTTTAGCTGTGTACCTGTATTAGGGAAGAAGAAAAGTATTGCATGTGAAAATGGAATATATAAAAAGTTAGATTTCAACTTTTAGTCTTTTATAGCTTATGGGATGCGAGAATGTGAGAATAACATAAATGATGTTATGGGTTCTTTGGGCACAAATTTAATTGTGTCTGTAAATAAATATCAACTACCCTAAAATTTTGTACTTTAAATAAAACCTTTATTGTTGACCCAAGGCAAGCCAAGGGTTTTCAATATGTTCGAGCTCAGATCAGTCGTGAGTCGTCTACAATAAAAGGGTTGGCTGCCCCGACTAGGACTCAACAACTTAGGACTGGTGCCAGCTTGCCCCTACCCTATTTGTTGTTGAGTAGGTTGTGACTCTTTCTTCCGCTATGGAGACTTGGCTGAATATCTTCACAAAGTTGTGTTTCCCATCTCTACTTCTCATTTTGTCGTCGTAATAAACTTATGTTCTCGACTTAATTATCTTCGCCCTCAAATCAGCCCAGATTCTAAACTTCATCATGATATATTACGGTAATAAAATCCTCAAACATTGTGTTTTCCTTGAAAAAAATAAAAAATAAAAGAGATATACACAATGTCTTCGCAATAATCAGTAGATAGAGTGCCTTACAAAGAATACTCACATAATTGATATGTTTGGCAATGTATCCACCAGTGTTAAGGCTTGTGATACTATTTGAGATGAAAACACAATTTCAAAAGTGTGATTGATCACAACAACCACGAGATAGTCCTCAAGATTTTCACATGTAGGATGTTGTTGGTTGATGCTGACTCAAACATTATCATTTATGCTTCCAATGTTTATATGTAATACATAGATTAATAATTGGATTAGTCTATGTTAAGGACCAACTAGGAGTACTAGTCCAATTAGAATTAGAGATTCAAGTTGGAGTTAAAGTTTCTATTTTTTTAAGAAGCTAGTTGTTTGCTTAAGCAAGCTTAGATTAATTATTAATTAAGACCATTGGCTGATGTAATAGGTAGTTTTTGTTGAATTTTGAAAATTAAATCAAGTTTCGACTACCTTTGATTTTTAAGCTTTCGCTAAACCTATCAATTTAGTATCAAAGCGGTAAAATCTTAGAGAAATATGCCGCAATAAATCACCATTGATTGGGAGAAACCACCCGTGTTTGATGTGTACGAAAGGTCTACGATTATCCGCAAGTTATTGCGTCGTGAGGCCGAAACACATCATGAAGTTTTTATCACGTTAAAGAAAATCTGATGATGAAGAAGTTCGAAAGAATGGGGTGGTTGTCTACGATAGCGCTAATTTTTCCAATTCGTTGGATTATAATTTGGAAATTGTAATCCTACCCAATCCAAATAGTAAGAATAATATAAGATATGGTAGACGAATTTGAAAAGAAGTTTGCACAAAACATTGAAATTTGCCAATATATATCATTTAAGCCGTGGACTCATCTTCAACTTTATATCTGGTGGCAAATTTGTAACTTACTTATTGGTTCTACTAGCCACTACAAAGGAAGAATTCGAGGTCAACTCTTACTCATGCATTTTTTGAAGATAACATTATTAAAGCTCGAGGATGAACTTTTCAAAGCGGAGGAAAATGATGTAATATTGGGCTATTCATAATTATTATTATTAATTAATAATTAGGTCAGTTCATGTCAAGGCCCAATTAGGAGTACATGTCCAATTAGAATTAGAGATTCAATTCAAGTAGGAGTAAGGGTTTATATTTTATCTAGAAAACTAGTTATTTGCTTAACGTCAATTATAAATTAAGGCCATTGGCCAATGTGATAGGCAATTTTTGTTCGAGAATAATTGAATTTGTAAAACTCTGTTAATGTCAAGTTTCTATTATGTTTGATTTGTAAGCTTTTGCTGAATCTATCATTTTCTCATTCAATATATTCAAGCGGGGAAATATTAAAGTGGCAGCAAAGAGATTAGAAAGTGAAATGTCAATCATGATTGTAAAAATAAATTAGACAAAACCTCAAAATGAGGGTAGGAGATGAGTAGAAAAATAGGAAAAGGGTAAATGAAAAAGGAAAGAATACAGGAGCTGGTAAAGAGAGATTAATCACAGAGATGATGATGGGCATACACTCACTCATTCACTCACCCTACTCATAAACAGAGACAAAAGAAAGAAAAGAAGAAATGATGATGTTTGCCATCCCAATTTTATCATTGATTAGCCATTTCTTGGCTTTCCCTGCCTCTCAAAAATATATTAAAAATTAAACCTACAAAGACAGGAGGCTGAAATTTTGCAGTTGATGCAATATTTGCTCTTTCATGCGTGCTGGCATGACATCACTGTAACGTTTGATCCGCGCAAGAGAGTGCTGCATGGTTGGGCTTAAATAGTATTGGGCTGCCATGAAAAATGAAGATGAGAGGAGGAAGGCTGGGAAAGATGACTTGCCGTACCCTGATACCCTTATGTTTGTAGATATACATATTTCATTGAATTGGGCAAATTTAATTTCCAAGTGTGAACTCCAAACCTTATGGACTAACTCTGGAGGTTGGACTAGTCGTTGACTGATGAACGTTGACGGCATGCATAAGTTACCATAGACTACTAACAATCCTCCATGATCAAGGTTATTCTAAGTGGACTTTGGACTCGGCCACATAGTCCACCATCACTCACCTTCAGGAAAACGTCATTGCACATTTAAGGCATTCCTCTTACTATAGCATGAATCTCAGAATACCACTTACATACCTAACTGACTACTTCTATAAACACAAGCGTCATCTATATTCTAAGGTACACAACTTCTCATTTATATTTGTGCACTTCTTGAGCACTAAACTGTCTTGAACATCAGAGTCGTTTTTGGAGATACAGCTACACTTTTTATGTCTAGAGTTACTCATACAATTCTCTGGATCATTCCTACTTCTATTTGACATGTTGAAAAGTGGAAAGTAAAAATTATTTACCCCGACAAATGCAAACCTCATATAAATTCACATGTTTCAAAATGTTCTTGTTTGAGGACAGATCCCATGGATCCCAGCCAACCCTACCACTCGTTTTTTGAGGGGTAAAGTAAGTTCAATAATATATAGCACACTGTATCTAGATACCCCATGGTAATTCTAGACTATGCCCAATGCCCATAGCACTTACATAGACTTTATGGATATAGCCAAATTAGTATTTGCGTTGTTTAAAGAAATAGGACTAGCAATTAAGTAGATAATAATTATTATTAGTTTGATGAAAAAATAATAACAATAATAGGAGTAGTCTAGGAGAGTGAGGGATAGGGATAGGGATAGGGATAGGGAAAGGGAGAGGATGGTGTTGGTTTGGAAATTTGGGTTTATGAATGGTGGTGGGAGCAAAGGAAAGTAAAGTGGTGATTTGATAAGATATTAAAAAGTGGATGAAAAGGTAAAGAGCTTTTTAACAAAGTCAACAGGACCCACACTTTCACCCCCACCACATCATCATAATAATAACTTCAACACCACAGAGAGCCTTGAGCAGGGAGAGCAGAGTGGGGGGTAGGGTTTGCACCCAAGATTTCATCATCATTGCGTGATTTGTAGGGTGCCCCAAACAAAAAGAATAAACTCTACCTACCTCCCTTTCTCTGTAAAGGAGATACAGAGATGGAGATAGATGGATGGACAGATGGTTAATATCCCTCTCTTTTTTCAAATACATTTTCTTTGCTTTCCTTGTTCTGTCTCTTCCATTGCTCTGTTGCCATATGAACTCCATGGATCATGAATGCTCTTTTCTTTGCTTTTATTTTAAATTTGAACTTTTCATTATACTCTAGTTCCGTAGCAACATCAGTTTGGTTGGGGGTTAATAAGAAAAGGTTCTGATATGATAATTCTGTGTTAACTATTAACTTTACCACCTAAGTAGGGTTCACTTATTAGTTATTAGAAGCGATTTTCATTACTTTTAGTTATGAAAACATCACAATGAAAAAAAAAAAAAAAAAACAGCAATATTGCAGCTGTTAAGAATGTAATGGATTGTATTTTCAAATTTTAATAGAGAAAATCTCTAAATGAAAAGATGATTTTCTTATATATTCTCTCAACCTCATCAAGCAAAGATGCTCTTTTGCTTTTAGTTACGACTCTAAGCATACAATCTCTCATTTTCGTTCGCTCTATCTATGACATGCAATTGCTTACAGTATATGAAGGGACCAAATAATTACCCTTTTTTCGCTAATAATCAAATAATGACTCTAGTTTATAAATAGAAGTATTCAAACTCCACACACCGCCACAAAAAAAAAAAAAAAAAAAAAAACCCATAAATTCATCACATGTCAACAGTGGTTCATCTCTAGACATTTTGAGACTACAAACACATAATTTAGAAATCAGCAGACAACTCAAGTAATAAAGAGACAACCTTCATTAACCTAAATTGGTGCTAAAACATTCCAAAGTATTAAGATTACACGCAATTGAAATGTGCTCTGGAAGAAGAAATACAGCATGTTCATCTTCAGAACTTCATTCTAGGGTTTCTTTGGTTGCACGAAAAATAGATATGGAAATTGAAACCGTCCCGTAATTTGTAACTTGAAAGAAAAACAATTTTTAATCACCTGTTAAACTTTTGTTTTTCCAAATGTTCCCCCATACGGGAGAATGATGCATCCAATCCATTTGCGGGAAATAGGAGAAACAGTAATGAGCATGAATTCAACAAAACAAAAAAAATTATATATGCACTATTGAAGAAGAAAAATATATTGGAAAAATAAAAAGGAGAATGTAAGATTTTGCCTAGTTTTCTCACCTCCATTAGAAATAAAATGAGTACTTTGGAAGTGACTTTTTGACACCACCAATTTTGTTGAAGGACACCACCACCTCCTACTTTTTGAACCACGCCACCGCCAATATAAATCTAAGTTAAAAAATTTCTCTCCCTCATCTCACCCTTTCTTCTCTCTTAGGGAAAAACACCACCACTGCACCGCCTCGCCCCACCGCCACCATCATCGCATCGCCTTGCCTCGCCCGCTCACCGGTCACACCTCTTCTGACGCTGGGCAGAATAGTAATTATCCTGCGGGCTAGTTCAACAGACAATTCACAAAGAATGATACAAGATATTCGCCCAAAAACACAAAGGAAATAACTCTAATGTTTAATCAAATTACTCAAATCAAAAGTCTCTCTGAAATCGGCCCACAAGTCGGGCTTTATAGCTAAAACTCATCAATATTGAAAATTTACCAAAAATGGCAACACCCCAATAATCATGCTAAAACGAAATACGTAGTAATAAAAGAAATAATCTACCAAGAATCTGGCCCAAATCGGGTTCAGAATTACTTCCTAAACTATAATTGAAATATTACTATAAAGGTAAGAAAAAACTACTAAAATTAACAAGCAGTCTATTCCTAAAAGAAATAATGTCTAATCCTAAAAGGAAACTAAAAGACTCCTAATTAAATTGAAAGAGTACGAATAAGTTATTTAGTAAATAACTTTGAGAGCAAATTAGGAACCCTAGAAACCCAAATTAGGAACTCTGGAAACCCAAATTTAGGAACCCTAGAAACCCTCCTGCATCATCTTCTCTCCTCTCCTCTTGTACTTCTTTTTCTCATCTCTTTTTCTTCTCCTCTATTCATGTTCCTCTTCTTCTCCTCGATCTGGTTTTTTTTTTTCTTTTTATGCCCTCGAGCATATTTGTGCGAATGATTCCTACTAGTGAGGGTTTCCCCATTTACCCTAATATGCTCTAGGGCAAAAAAAATGAGAAGAAGAAGAAGAGGGCGAGGGAAGGGGTGGTGCTGCCAGTGGCAGTGGACAAGAAGAGAAGAGGAAGAAAGGAGAATAAGAGGAAAAACAAAGGAGAAGAGGAATAGAGGAAAGGTGGTGGCGAGGTGGCGGGGTGGTGCGGCCAGTGGTGGCGGGGCGGGCAATGTGGTGCTACTCCGTCGTTGGTGTGAAGAGAAAAGAGAAGGTGGAGAAGAAGATGAGTAGTGGTGAGATAGGGGTTTCTATTAATGGTATTCTTCATCACATCCAAAAAGGGATGGGAGGATGGTGGTGGTGTTCAACAAAAGTGGTGGTGTCAAAAAGTTGTTGCCATTATATTACCATGCTAAAACAATTTTTATCAGAGAAGAATTTAAATGTATTGGGAATTTGGGATCAGTGATCCAATGACTAATTCTGTCCTCACCAACAACAAATGTCCAAAAAGCCACCACTATACCTTCCTCTTCAAATCAAAAGTCTTGGCTTTAGCTCTAAATTATCCATAAACAAAACCTAGAAACATTCATGAAATGCCAAGACATCCCTTCGTGATAAAGTAAGATACATAAAACCCTCCTTTGTCTTTCTTAAAGATGAAATATCACACCAGCTAGAAGAGAAAAGAAACGACAGTATTCCACACCCTCCTTTTAAGCTTTTCCTCAACATTCCCCATTGCACAAGAAACCAAAAAAAAAAAAAAACCATCAAAAGGAAGAAGACGAAGAAGCCAAACCCTACAAGATAGATAGGTAAGAGATGTCTATGCTAAAAGATCAAGAACTGGGTTTCCTACAACAAGGTTCATCCCCTCTTGCATCCAACTTGGTCTTTCCTCCAATGGGTATAGATCATTTTACTTCTCATCATTTCACCCAAACCCTTACTTCAACGACCAGAGACGATGCCGCCAATCTTCAAACTCCAAGATCCACTAGTAATCTATGGTAAAAGCAGCAAAGGTCTTCTTTATTGTTTTCAGTTTACATACATAATTATCAAATCATGTCAAAGCTTTTAAAGAATTTTCATGCAAGTTATAATTGATAACGCAATCTCTTTTGTGCACTTCTATAAAATCATTAACTTTGAGTTGTTTGTGATTTTTGATGAGTTTAGGCCATGGGGAGATCATCAAATGATGGGAAACAAGAGATCATCATCATATCTTGGAGAACATCATCACCATATTGGAGTTGCAGCTGCCATGAAAATGAAGAAGGTGAACACAAGAAGGAAGATGAGAGAACCCAGATTTTGTTTCAAGACCATGAGCGACGTGGATGTGTTAGATGATGGTTACAAGTGGAGGAAGTACGGCCAAAAAGTTGTCAAGAACACACAACATCCAAGGTACTACTCTCGATCTACTCATTTCTCCTTTAATCATGCAATCACCTACATCTATCTATCTATCTGTCTTCACTTTCTTTTATTTCATAATAATTGCTTTCTTTGTGATTTAACCATTTTGTAACCTAGCAATCTTTATGATGATTACTTGTCATTGGTTTTATTACAAGCTCTATGTAAAGAAGTTTATTAGAGAAACCACAAGGAGAAATAGCAAATTGACTCCTCAAATGCCAATAATAATTATACAAAAGCTCATATGGTTTGTGTTAATTCATCTATGTAAAGAAGTTATTAGAAAGATGATTACCATGTCTTCATGATTACTTGTCATTGGCTATATTATTTGGTATATGTAAAGTGGTTTAAGAACCCCACAATGGAAAACAGAAAATTGAGTGCTCAAATGCCAAAAAATAATTATGATAAGGAAATAATAGGTTTTATAGTTCGATCTTATGTAAAGAGTTTATGTTACCCACAAAGGAAAATAGCAAATTGAGTACTCAAAAGGCGACACTTATGAGATAAAATTTATGCTTATATACATTCACATGACTATGGATCCTATTTCAACATTACTAATGAGAAAATCATCTAAATGCATGGAAGCGACTGTAATACAAAACTAGTAATTATGGTTTATTTAATGATAATAACAACCTTCTCATAAAGTTATTTAGGAACACAATGACCCGAAATGATCACCATTCTTAGACCAAGAAAACATTCCCATTGATCAAATTCCCACAGGTCAGAATTTATGGCTTTAGGCTTTGGGGATAACTAGATTAAGGAATAGATCAGAAGACTAGTTAATATACAAAAATATTTTGGTTTGCGATTGGCATGTTATTATTCCTCGCCTTTTACAGAAATTGGACAACAACTTCAATAAAATTTATATAATTGGCGTGAATTAGTGTTATGTACGTCCCTCTCGCTTCAACATTACAATCATTTTTCTTCTTAAGGCGGTGTCAATAATGTTGTTTATTTTCCAAAGAAAAACCTTAAACATTTTTTAAACTCAACATGAAAATCTAAATATATAGAAGCGATTGTAATATTATTTTTTTTTGGAGATGAGAAATCAATGTATAATTAAGTAATGAGTCGGTATCGCATCTGTCAATGACTTTCATCTAGGTATGCCTAGTGAACATTAAAGTATGGTATCATGAAAATTTTCTTATTGCAACCGATTGAACACACAGCCTTAGTATGTGTAACATTGAAAAAAAGCAGTATCAAAATTACTTATAGGATCATACAAGAACATGTGCATTTTCCCACAAAGATACGGCTTCAAGTAGCTAAGGAATACTCTAGTGTCGATAAAAATAATAATATATATATATAGCATTTTCCAAGCTCTTTTTGAACTCCTTTCAGGCTTTTACTTTTTTTTTATTTTTTATTTTTTTATAAATCTTTGTGAAGGAATGCAGTTTTCTTTTTTATTTTCCATGATTTGAATTTAGTGTTGACATAATCTATCTAACCTTCTCTCTAATAATATAATCTATCTAACCTTCTCACTAAGGAAATTACTTTCTACCCAGAACGAGGTTCAAACCACAAAAACCTCCTTCTCCGGTACCAAACAAGTTCATTCAGAACTAGTTTCTAAAAATTTCTCAGTGTACATTCTTAAGAATGTCTGATTTGCTTGGGAAGATTTGACAATGCATGCAAATTTGGGATAGAAGATAATGAAATTTCTATGATGTTAGGGACTACAGCTTTAGGTAGACCTGCCATA
This sequence comes from Berberis vulgaris, assembly GCA_963556465.1. NCBI lineage: Eukaryota > Viridiplantae > Streptophyta > Magnoliopsida > Ranunculales > Berberidaceae > Berberis > Berberis vulgaris. The sequence continues at coordinate 72,047,124 of OY747131.1, read as the reverse complement.
TTTATTAATTATCACCATCTTCAACTCACTTGTAGATGATTATCAGTCATGCATGCAACTGTTTCAATTAAGTTATAGGTGCATAATGGTGCTTTATAACGAAAAGAAAGAAAAAAACATATGAAGGAGAAGTATGCAAGGTTTTTTTTTTTTTTAATAATTAAACCTCCAGTGGGGACGGGCAACTATGGGATGCCATACTTTTATTACTTGATAAAAATCTTATACACCTTTCGGGGGTACATGACGACTTTACCCGAGAAAATAGAAAACTATTGGACATTCATCATAGCTAAACAAAAATTAAATTTTTGGTCCATGAAAAAAATTGTCCTAATACACTATGTGACCTTGATCAAGGGAAACCTTATGAATAATGTCCTTGATCAAAAGGCCTAGTTCACCAAGGATTAGGCCTTACAGAATAAGGACTACTACCAAGTAAACCACTACATAACAAAAAGGAAAATTGAAAACCAGTCCTATTTTACCTAGAATAAAGCTTAAACGAAGGAGAAAGGCCTAACAAAATCTAGGCCAAATTCACCAGGATACTAGGCCTCATAAACAAACAAATAACTGAAATAAGTAAGTAAACAAAGATCTTAACCAACAAGGCCTTGAGCCAAGGAGAGGAAACACCATATCAAACATCGACCCAAAAGCCATTAACAATCATTGTCCAAGACGCCACACCAAGCAACCCTCAGCGGAAAAAAAAAAAAAAAAAAAAAAAAAAAAGGGTTTGTCCATTGCTGCCAGAACATTCGCCCAAATTCAGCATCAGCGTCCACAACACAATTGCCACAAGCATAACAGTGTCAACAGCGTCCATGCTGCCGCCACCTAGTATGGGCACAGCCAACTGCTCGCCACCCCGCCTCGCACCCAGCTCTGAGCACAAAAGTCTAGACCGAAGCAGCAACAGCAACCCTCTTCAATCTAGCTCCACTGATTTTCCAGCTCTCCGCTCCTACAACACCAACCCGTACCCCATTCAATTTGCAAACCGAACATAAGGAGTATGCATTCTATCTAAGTGAACCAGACCGGCAATCCTTGATGGAAGATCATTGTCTCCGTATTATCGACTAACTCCCTCCCCCTGAGCTCTATCTACAAGTGCATCTGCTACCGCATTAGCTTCCCTGAAAATATGCAAACAACTAATCTCCATATTCGATATCAAACCCTTTATCTCACTCCAAGTGTTTTCCATGAACCATGGAATTTTGAAATCCTCATAGAACCATCCCCTCACAATTTTAGAGTATGTTTGGAAAGAAACTTTTGCAAACTGTAACCTGATGCACAACATAAGGCCTTCAATGACTGCCTGAACCTCTGCAAAATTATTGAACCTTCTCCCAAAACAACTTGCTTAGCCATTAGTCAAATACCCAAACTGTTTCTGATAATGATACCAGTTGTCGCCTTAGTCGTCCTTGAAGAACCATCTACATTAAGTGCCACGAAATCCTTCTGTGGAAAATTTCAGTACACTATTCTATTGCGCTTCTTAATAAGCGGGGCAATAGGAAGACTGAGGGAGATCAAGGGATTCTTGTTCGCACTCACCCGCTTGGGAACGAAGAAAGAGTTAGCCAGTCGAAGGCTCTTCCTAACTAGCAAAATGATTGTCAACATACTCGGCTTTTCATTATCAAAAACCCCCCGACATCGCTGTTTCCAAATCTCCCAGATGATGAACATTGGCGTTAAAAAATAAAGTAGTCCACTTGTGAATTCTTATTGGCTTTCCTAAACCATACAGTCAAAACGATATTAATTTCTGTCGGCTTTCTAACATGGATATCAAAAATTGCCTCAAAATGTTTCCATACCCCTTTAGCTAGGCGACCCTCAAGAAAAAGATGATTTAATGTTTCCACACTCGGTGATTCACAACAATAGCACCTCGATGCTAACCTGATCCTGCACCTATAGAGTTCCCCATCAACTGGGACACCTCTTAATAAAACCTTCCAAACGAAAACCGAGATTTTGGACGGCATAATAGACAACCAAATTTTGTCAAACAACATGGATTTACCCTTCTTATCACGGAGAAGCTCATACGCCGAACGAGAACTAAAAAGGCCATCCGTATCCGGGGTCCAAATACAGTGATCATTTCCTGTTCACTACCCTTGATTCTGTTATCAAACATTGTTCTCGCCAAGTCTCTAAACTTTGGTGAGACCAATTCGAAATCTCCATTACGAACCTCCGCAATTGTAGGCCACATATCTTGTACCTCCACAGCTCCTGGTCTCAAGAAAACAATTGTTAAATTTCAGTTTGCCGCAAAAAAACTCGAATTCCCGCTACCAATCCGCCAGATAGTGTTGTATGAATCGCGAGCCAAATCGTCGATCTGACTCGAGTCGGTACACAAACAATGTGAATTGCCCAACAAATCGGACCTTACCTAAATCGGACTGAACCGGTGACGATTCAACGATGAAATCGCGATAGGTAAGCAATCGTCAATTTATGCTTTGTACAGGAAAAAAAAAGAAAAAAAGAAAAAAAAGAACATACTGGCTTAGATCCGCGTCAGATTCGGCTAAGATTGGTTCATCAGGTTGATTCCGCTTCAGATCTTCATATGTTCCGCTCAGATCTTCATCACTCCGCTTCAAATTGCTTCATCAGAGCTTCCTCAGATTGGTTTATCATATTGCTTCATCAGAGCTTTCTCAGATTGGTTCCGCCTCAGATTGCTTCATCAAAGTGAAGGGGTCATCTTCAACTGTTGAACTTTGACGAGGAAGAAGAAAATGATTAGAATCTTTGAGGATTTCAGAGAGATGAGTGATGATGTTGAGTTCATCATCCCTGCTGCTCACTAACTATCAAAATCAAAACCAAATAAAAGTTAAATTGATATTGAAATGAAATTAAATGAGATTAAAATGACATTTATAAAACTGAAATGAAATTGAATGAAATTTGGGTTTCATTTGGGCTTAATTTAGTTACATTCTTTCATTTGGGTTTGATTTAATTAGTAATTTTCTTTTGGGCTTATTTTTTTAAGGAAGTTTCTTTTGGACTTACCAATGAAAGTGCACTCTTGCATTTTGATTCTTTTTGGGTATAAGTTATTAATATTTATTAATTTAAATACATATATTTATAATTTTATAAATCTTACGATTTACGATTAAATCAAAATCTTACCCTTTTCGATTTACTATACGATTCACTAACACTGCCGCCAGATACTATTACCCACAAAGACTGCTTTAAACTTCATGATCTCCTTCATAAATGGTGAGGCACGATTTTTTGCAAGTATTGTGTGTTGGGTAGTGCATGTTGCAACTTAACATTACTTGTAAGAATTAATGTAATAATGCAGTTGTTACACATGCATGCAGGAGCTACTACCGTTGCACACAAGACAGTTGCCGGGTGAAGAAGAAAGTTGAGCGATTAGCAGAAGATCCAAGGATGGTGATCACCACTTACGAAGGCAGACATGCTCATTCTCCTTCTCACGATGATCCAGATTACTCCCAATTACCTAATTCCCTCACTAACAATTTCTTCTGGTAAATAGGAGGGTATGTTTTTACATCTTCTATATAAATGTAGTCATGACCGCGAGGATAAATAAATTTCTTGAAAAGCGTGCTAAATTCTTCAATAAAAACCCATAATGTGTGTGCAAAATACCTTTAATTTGTTTTTTTAAGCTAAGTACTGGAGTGATTTATGTTGGTGGACTCCATAATATATATTGATGGAAGACAGACACTCGTCCGCTCTGATGTAAAACCACTTGTGTTCTCTTTTCTTTATATTTGAGTTCACAAGACATGACTATTCCAACGGATTCAATATGACATGTATTTCTTCCCGTATATGTTGAGAAAAGTGAAATTAATTTTGTGATTGTAAACCATTTTCATTTTATTTTTTGTTATCGTTTTATATTTTTATTCAGATTACACCTTACCTTTTTAGAAGCACCAGACCTCGATCACATCAAAATTCCTTATTGTGAAAACTTTGACAAATGGTGATATATTCTTGTGGCTTGTGTTATTGTGATGGTGTTTCCGGCTGATGCCACTTATGGTTCTGCACACTTCTATTTTTTCGGCAGGGAAACAGTACATATGATTCATGGTCAAAACAAGGGACAGCCTATGCACATACATCCAACTTGAACTTCACATTATATAGTTGCAAAATATAGAGACATTTACCTTATGTAATATATGCTTTTTCTAAATGCATCAGAACGTTAATGAATTCTCTACTCTATTATTTATACATGGATTTGTTTGTATTGTATATATTCATTACCAATTCAAGAATAACCATCGGTTTCAATGACATTTTGAACTGAAAACAATGAACCCATGGTAAAATTTATATGTTTCAATGAACCATCATCATCATTGAAAAATGAAAAGAAGAGACATAATAGATAGAAGTAGAACTGGAAAGAAGAATAAACAAGAGAAAATGAACATTGAATTGAAGAATATCTATTCTATTCTCACACATCCGAATAAGATGGACTAACAACTATGGTGTGTCCGGTGATTTTCTTAGATTTTTTTTTTTCTTTTTATTTGGCATTTCCACAAACCACAACGTCTTGGTAGGTTCAACCCATGTGCTGTGTCGCAGCCTGCTACGTACAAGTCTATATACACTTGACAAATGTCATGTGTATATATACCAGGATGATGTGGCATCATTAGATGAGGTTTTTTACAACTTCAAAATACACAAACACTTTGAAAATTTCATCATTCTTTCAAGATCACGCCACATCACCATGATTACAAAACCTGGTTGCAAAAACATGATTTCCTAACATTTTGGATTTAGATAACATTTCAAGCTTATTCCTTCTATATTATTGTGTAAAATCTTCCAAACTCAACTTGAAAGTTGCTATCCTCTTGCAAGCCTTGTAAATATGTGCTTGTCTAGAGGATCTAAGAGGATGATCAGCCACATTGGGACTGAGACACAGCCCAGACTCCCATGGATCCGAGTTGTTGATCCATTTAATAATCATATGAAAAATGCAGATGATAGAACTTTAACAACTGTCTATGCAAGTGTCAATCTGAAACAAAAGTCATCTTTCTTCATCATTAACTAGATCATTGTTTGCAACCCAGGATAGGGTTTCATTAAATACTATTCATTGTACATATTCCTTGCATGATAGTATACAACACATAATTTCAAAATAACAAAGATTGATTCTCGGCTGTGGAACTATTGGATAAGGTAATTTCGAACTGCACATGTATATGCTTCTAAGATAAATTGGGATCTGGATTACCAGGTTGGTTAAAGACCGAAGAAAGGTCAGTAGTTATGGAAGAGCTTTCTGAGTCCAGGGCAGCAGAACTGAATTTGAGCAGCACAAGGAACATAGGAACTGGCTTGCGGTTTCAAAGCAACTCATTCGAGTTCATCTGTTTTCCAAGAAAGGTCAAACTGAGACTCTCTTCGGCCATGATGAAGCACTTCATTTTGCAGTATCAGTTCTCATGTACAGAAAGAGAAATAAAATATTAAACTACACTGATTCTTTTGGACCCTGATGTGTATCTCAGTCTTTGCAGCTTGAATGACATTTTCCTTTTTAACAAGATGCGGAGAAATATCAAAACAATGACCCCAATTAGAGAAATTTGCACATGAGTCCGACCTACAAGTTCTATTAGATCACACTGACTGCAATTGCAACTAACTTTGAGCTGCTGCTTAAGCTTGATTTGACCTTCTTCTGGATCCAGGATAAAATCAGCATGCACAGCTTTATCCTCCAGCAAGACGTGTAGTCATCGATTTGTAACCAGGGGCAGTTACGATAACTGCAAGCCATAGTCAAGAGAACTCAAATTATAACTTTGTCCAGGAACCATACATGGAAATCAGAAATGATAAACAGAGTCCAACTCAGAAAAATTGAAATCTTTCTAGTAATACGGTTATTCAATATTTTATGTATCTAATTTGAAAGCTAAACTAGGAAGTACAAGCAACATACATGGTGAACCTCTTCTCTTTTTTTCTTTTTTTTTCCTCGAGAAAGATTCTAATTTTATTAAAGAACGGAGAAAAAGTTTATATCACAATCGACATAACCAGAAGGCCCCCAAGTACGATAGCAGCAATAAGACATCATTGCACTGTAATCAATCAAAAATTGTTCACATCCAGTTCCCTTAAATGCACAATGGGAAAGGCACATAGACCCCTGGAATCTCATAACATCCATGATGATTTGGTTTCTAGAAAGCAACATATCTTGGAAAATCCATTTATTCCCTTCTTTCCATATTCCACGCAATTGCATGGTAACATTTCTTGGATAGCAGACTTCATTAATTAAGGGGAACATGGTCACAGAGATGACTACAAGCCTATGTGCTATTTTAGTTTCCATCAATTAGAAGTTCAACAATTTACAATTAGGAATGGGAGAATCTCTATGTTCCATGTTCCAAGTTCCAATCCCAAAAGAAGTAATTTACTACTATTACAGCAGGATAATAGCCAACGTAAAATCTCCCAAAGATGACACTAGGTAAAATAGCAGTTGTACATATCATATGCTGACATTTTTTTCAATTATGTGAGAAATTAAAGTTAAAGTTGGTGAAGTCCAAACCAATGTTATTACGATGTCAGGCATTTAAGATGCCTATTCTGCAAAGTGTAAGTCTTGGGTTCATAATTTGTTCAATAAAAAGCATCTAAATAGTATAAATTTAGAGAACGCACAGATACATAATTTATCAAACTTGTAGTTCGTATTAAAAACAAAGGAAACTTACCTTTTGCGGAAAGGCAGCCTTGCGATTGGTGCGATAAAAAGAAAAATAATTCAAAAAAAATTTCCAATAAAGGGTTTTCTTTTTGGATACTAAGAACTACCCTATGTATTTATTACCTTGGCAGGTCCTGAAGTGTCCAAAATGAGTAAAGGTGTAAGCATTTCATGTATTTTAAGGCATTGCAAGTAGGTCATGCCTCTAGGTAAACCTTGAGGTGTAAAACCCCAAAAAAAATATCATTATTGTGTTGTAACAGTTTACCAACAGTTTCACACTGTTTCACAAATGAAGTGATACAATAACCATGAATAGTATCGTGCTGCAAGTCATACTATTCATGGCAATCTAATTTGTTGTATCACTTTATTTGTGAAACTGTTTTTCAAAATTTTGCCTGAATTTAGTTTTGACTTGAAATTGTTTGGTGGACTATTACATTACAAAAGTGATATTGTTTTGGGGTTGTTACAAAACTTCCCATTTGGTGTAGTGATTGGTCTAAACTATTGCCATGTTGTGAGTGAGATCTATACCTTGATATCTGTCACCAGGTGCAAGCAAGCGATGGTAATCTCCGAATGTTTCACCAACCTTCACCTGTAAATTCAAAAATTCAAGAAGACTAACCGTGTTGACACGCCAAATTACAACATGCACAATAGTTGCAACTAAAACAAAGAATTGGGTGTATTAGGCTCAACACATATTCCAAGCCAAACACATACGCATATTGCACTTCCTAAAAGTAATTAAAAAATAAGTTGGACGACAGACGGGTCCCTTTAGTTAGATTTTTGGATCGCTTTCTGACATTTTAGACTAAGTAGCCAATGGTGAAACCTCCATAATTTGTGATGATACCATTTCATGTCAAAATGAGCGTTTAGATTAGGTGACTTCCACAACAAGTTGAAGACATGACAGAATGGTGCACATAAAATAAAGACCAAAAAGACAATAACACAAAAGGTATGTAAGATCATAGTGACCTTACAACACTCTTAAAAGGATTTTATGAAATAATTTAATGAGAATATAATATGTTGAAACTTTACAACTGTTGATTAGATCTACAAGTCAAATAAGTGACGAGTAAAACTCAATCTATTAAGCAAACAACTTGGAAGACGAGCTCAAACTTTTAGACAGATCATGCATACTATCGGAGATGTGGCTCTATTTGAGCATGTAAGTTAGCCCACGCACTGTTACCGGGATCATTAAGTTAAGAATCAAACCACAAACTTGGTTGCACAACCCTAAACATGGTGCGTTCGCGACCTAGATCGTGAAGTCAAGTAAAAATGATGATAACGAGAATGAGAATGTGTAACTTTTTCTTTTTTTTGTTGAACAAGAAGAAGAATGGAAAAATTATGTTTCCAAAAAAATGGAGTCCTTTGAAGTTAATTAGTTAACAATGAACCCCAATGGAGTCTTTTATTTTAGTTAAGACCCGTTTTGTTTATAATGAAAACACTTTAGTACTTAAGAACTAAACTTCAACAAGATTTCCCTCATAATAGAAATTATTTAATGTGGTATTTTTTGGAGGCTTATTAGGAAATGAAAAAATTTGAAATCTTTGGAAAATCAAGACAACAAGAACTTCTGTATTTGTTTATGTAACATTTTTTTTGAATTTATTTTTTAGTTTAGTATGTTTTATTTTACATAAATGTAATTTTATTAAAGGATTTATACACAATGTTTCTTAATTAAAGGATTTATGTCATATTTCTTTTTTTTCACAATTTTTGTACTGTGTACCAAAATGACTACAACCCTGGTAATCTCAGTCTTACATGGGTTAAGAAGTCACATCAGTTAAAGCTAATAAGCATTGGATAATTCCTCCACCTATAGGCTCACGATGTTTAAGTTAATGACAATATCGTTGCTTGTATGTGGTGAGACATGTTTAAGGCCCGAACATCTCGTGTGCACATTATGCTATGGTGTCAGGGGCCTTTGTAAACTTCCAAAATTGGCCCCAACACACACAAAGTTGGTCGGGCACAATAAATTTCCAACACTTATTTCTGTTCAAACTCATCTCTCTTGGACTACTTCACAATGCTATAAATTAGAAATCCAAATGGATGTTGAAGGTTAGAGCTTTGAAGTTAATAAACATAGAGAGTATTTAGAGATTTTGTGCATCTTCCCAAAGAACATATACTTGATTTTCGCAAATACCTGTTTTTTCACAAGTCTTTCAGGTATGGACTTCACATATCTAAATCACCAACTCACTTGCACATGGAAGTAGTGTTATTGGTCTGTATGTTGCTGAGATCACAAGGAAATATCATTGAAGCAAGATTCGGTGCACATGTTGAACTCACTCATTGTGGAACCGGGTAAGGTTTGAGTAAGTTTCTCGAGCGAACAATATTGTAATTGAGTTATTGTTTCATAGTGGATTTTTTCTTCGTAAATGTAGCTTATAGAGTTGGTGATTACAACTCTACAAGTGAACCACATCATATTTTGTGTTTGTTCTTGCACACGTTAGAGTGCTTTGGATGGAGGTGCTTATGCACTTGGCCCGAAAGCGTGTGGGGCTAGCGCCCATCAAAATACCAACAGAGGATCCGCCATTACCAAGCAGCTTTATAACTGAACTCTTGAGTTTATTTGTTTCCTGGGGAGATTAAAGCAACATGTTTTGCAGTGACAATAAACACTATATTATCTGATTGCAAAATACTGACAAAAAATTTTAACTTGTAAAAGATTTGTTAGATCTACAAAGCCCTAAATCCTTAAGTGATTAAATCAATTTAAAAGTTCGCAATTTCAGAAGCTACAACATAGATACATGGATAAAAAGTTAATAAAAGGTTATCTTCTGTAAATACGGAAATGGAAAAAGCACATGGTCTAGACTTTTCCTGGAGCAAGGAAATACTCCAACATATACATATCTAAACCAATTATGACCATTTTAAAACAGTTGTTCCGTAAAAATGTAAACTTGAGAATGAACATTTTTCCACATCCATTACTGGGCACTAGAGAATTGGTCAGGAAACATACTGTGTAATTGATTCCCTTGAATTCAATCGAGGCAGTCGAAGGTTCTCCACTGACTGATGACAAGATCCTTCCATGTACTCCTGTCTAAATTAATTGAATTAACTTTTCATCGAAATTCCAACATTATTGAAACAGAATAGCATGTGGTACAATAAGAGAAAAAACATAATAGATAAATAAACCTTGAGGATTAAGCATAATGCGCATATATTTGAATGAATGATTGTAACATGGGATAGAAAACTAGATAAATTCGTGATATGCAAAAAGAATACTCTTAAAATGGAGAAATGGATAGTTTTAATTAATTATTTGGGTGGGAGGTTATCCAATTAGTGCAGAAATAGAGATTTGAAAGAACAAAGAGGCAATGCAACATGATGTTAATGACCAAATTCGTCCTGACTGAAAAAAACACCCTCTTTATAACCAATCTAATCTTGTTGAAAAGAACAACCTAACCCTAACTTGCCTTACTTATTATGAGCTACATGATATAAGCAAGCCACCAATAACATAAGAAAATAACAAAATAAGAATACCCATTGGTCCAGCAGATCCATCAACCTTTCCAGTTTGAAGGAGCTTGTCTACAAGCTGGAAGGGCATAGAATCCCACCTCCCAAAAGAGAAACAAGTTCTTTCCTCATCTCCTCAATGTCTTTTTGCAAGTCTTGTAATTCTTCTGTAACCAATGCGGTCTTAGCTTTAAGACAAATGCCCTGACTATGACCCATAACATTTTGTCTGAGGGTCAAAAGGAAGGTGTACTCTGCCCGAAATGTCATGTACGAATGGATGGCTTAGGTTTTTTAGCTCAGCAGCAGCCGTCATTTTGAGCATCGCCTCAGCTCTTTTTGCCCCAATCAAAATTTTGAATTCTTCCATATAAAGGTTGCTTTACTATTCCAATCTAAATCATGGTAATATTTATAAGCAATCTGTTTTGAGTGTTTCTGGTGGTTTAGTTCTCATATTCAAAACTCTATACTCTTTAGAATACTCCCTAACTGAACTCGAACCCTACACAACCTCCAAAAGTCATCCATGGTGTTCCCGTGCATTCATAGGAACAAAATTAGCAACCATCAGCTCCGTCATTGTATCCCATGAATTAACCATAGGTTGCTATAATGCAACACACCTATCCCACCCCTTCCACCAAATTGCAGTTAAACCCTTCAATTTTGAGGCAACCAACCTCACCACCTGCAATGCCCTTAAATTCAAAAAATTTATCAATCTAGAGCGACCAATCCACAAAATCATCACCACCTTCATATGTGGGTACTTCTATTTTAAGGCCAACATCATCCTGCGGTCCATCAGTCCCAAAATTCTACCCATATCATACCCATAACCATCATCCCAATCTCCTTTGTCACCTCCAATTACCTGAAATCAATTATTTGCTCGATTGGGGACATAACCCCTACTCTACCATGCGGTCCATGCCCTCGTATTCCCTATGGTGGAAAGTACAGATCCCTCACATGTGGGGGAACAAGTAGCCCAAGCTATTGCCCAAAAAACTATCTAATTACCAACACAAACAAGGAGAGAATCACATGCTCAACCAAGTAAATCTCCCACCTTTTGAGCAAAAATTGACTGCAACTAATCTCTTTGGTAGTTAACCACTGGACCCTAAGTGTTGGTGAGAACCCATTCAAACCGTCATCCATGAAGATATTTTTCAACCCTCACAAATCTATTACCTCGTATTGTAAGTGATTCTCACGACAAACCAATTATCTCTCGCCCAAACGTTCTTGACAAATTAGTCATCAATTTTCCTTCTCTTTGTACTCTGAATGACACAAATGTCAGGTTCATTCACCTACACCATTTTTTTTAAGGTTACGAACTGTCTTTTGAGCCCAAACCTTTGGCATATGGCATCAAGATAGAACGTTAATCATCATCAAATTGATGGCAAACGGGCAGAAGACTCAGGCTAGCAGCCCAGTGATCACACAGCCTAGCAATCTCACAGCTCAGCAGTTGATAGTTTCAAAATGAAGCCAATTTTCACCTTTTCATGTCAAATATTTGCACATGCCATGAGATTGTGAACCTATATTCAGCAGAAGAATGAAAAGATTTCGATATTTTCAAGTTTAAACTTGTGAATTCAATGAGTAAACATGAGTCTATACATGGCTTCAAGGCATCACTGAGAAAATATCCGAAGGCTAGGGAAAATATTCATGGCTTGGAAATGACATTGGAATGTACCTGAGATCACAAATTTATTTAACTTTCTCAAAGGAAACTTGTTCAAAACTCAAGTCGAGTTGAGAAATCAAGACCAGCCATCAACCAGTTGTTAGAAGTTCAAATGCACCTGGCCTAGCCCAGTTCAAAATTTTCACTTAAAGACTTTCAAATCACCTAATTCTCTTTATATCTAGATTTAACCTTGTTAAATTTTCTACACCAAATTTTTAACATCAATTAATCTTCAAAATTCATTAAATCTCCAATTTAAATCAATTTCCAACACATCCTTAAATCTGTTTCCTTGAACCCTAACTTTTGCTTCATTATATATCCATTCCCTTAAACTTACATTTTCCCATAGCATACGGAAAGAGGTATTACAGCAGGTGTTTTGAAGAGGAATAAAGAGTGTTTCTGCAGCAGTGCGGCTGTTTGGCAGTTATAAGTTGGTTCTTGGGCTGGGTCTGTTCAGTGGGTTGGTATGTGGAATACATTGTGCTCTGTCATAACAGATTTCTAAGCATTTGACATGATTGACAAATGCACAGCCATTATCACATATTTAAGTTCCTAATGCATATAATGCTAATCATTACATAATATGTGTAGTCATCCATGAATATATCTTCATTGATGTTACACAGAGTTATTGAATTGATTAGAATAAAATATTACCTGATACAGTAATTTGTTCCCACAAAAGCACTTACAAACACAAACACAAACACAAACACTATTGATACGATAAATAATTATTTAACTACACAAAAGGGTCAATCTAAATGTTTCTTTGATACAGCATTGCATACCTTCACAATGCTGGCAACGAGATTTAACATACTCATCCTATTCCTCTCCCAAAGACTTGGAAGCTGCGTACATTCAAAACATAGGGGGATGAAATATAAACTGTGTAGGAATCAAAGAATAGTAACAATAATAAAATTTCACCAACATGAAGCATAAATCAAGATTTAAAATGAAGGTAGATCATCCATATGCAGATTAAGTAATCAAATGAGTTGGCTACCACAAGAAAAATATTTATTCATACATATGCAGATATACATAACGAATTCATGCTTCCTACATGCAGCTTGTACATCAGTAAGATTCAGTATAAAATTGAAACTATGGAAAATTGCCATTTGGAGTCATTGGAATCAATACTTTTTAGTTTCTTTATCTGACTTCTTTTTCTAGTTTCAACAACTTTGCTTTACTAGATGAAAACACTTTATTCTCGGATTATTTATCTATCTATTTATTTATTTTAAGAGTCAAACTTAAATCATGCTGTTGTTCTCCTTCTACATGACCAATTAATAGCATGAGGGAATAGATTTCACATATATCTCCCAACATTACATAAACTTTGATAGAGGCATTGGGCTAAAATGACTAATTTGGGCTTTTACTAATAGTTTAGGACCCAATTAAGTTTCATTTAGATATCCAAACTCAAAAATTGTTTATTAATTTGTTTGAGCTCTGGTTGAGTGACATTTTCAGAAGAATTACGGATTAACACTAGAAACGCCGTGTTAAAATTCCAGCTCGATTCGAAACCCTTTCTCAAGATACATATTTAGGTCACTGCCATTAAATATATTGATAAACGGTCATCTTTGTGAGTGTTCAAGAACCATCCACTTGCAGGTCTTGGACAATGGGTGTTGGCTGACCTGTGTCGTGCCTAAGGTGGGCCCTCGCTCGCTTCGTGATATTAATAGAGAAATTCCTTTATCCACTTAGTGCGGATCTCGATGCATACATGTCGAAATGAGTTGAAACTTTGATACATTGTTTCTGATGTTGGTCTTTAATTTTTCTCACAATTCCGGCTCAAACAAATTAATAAACAATAATTTTCATTTACTAAGGGTATCCTAATTGGGCGGTCAAACCTGAAATTTGGACCTTATAGCCCAATATTTAATTTTAATCTCCCATCATAAAGTCGTGATATGGAAGAACGTTTTGCAACCTTGTTCACATCAAACTTCCCCAACATCTCTAGAATAGGGGTAGCTAAGAAGGATATGATCAGTGTACGACTAACTAATATTTCCAAGTTTTTAAAGCAACAAAAATACAATACGAGATTTTTAGACATTCCCTCAAACATTAATTCGAAATTTGACATGCCTCCGGGAAGATGGGTAATTAGACATACCCCCTAGATAGAGAGAGCAGGGTCGAGAGGTCATTTTACGTGATGCAGCAAAGTTGCCTTACAATTCAAGGATCTTGATTGTCTAGAATTGTGGGCCCATTGCAAAGTATTGCAAAGACAAAAAAGACGGACTGCTGGCACCAAGCACACATAAACTAGCGCAATTGCATCTGTTCTTGGCGTACTAAGTGGAACCTAAAAATAGAGATTAACAAAAAGAAGGAAAAGGTAAAAACATGCACAGAAGATGGAACCAACAAGTAATAAATTCTATGCCAAGTGGAAGAGGAAGACCACCTAAGTTTATTCGAGGCACACACGATCCACTCCACTTCTATTTATGCTCTTTTTCTCTTCTATCTCCCTTCCCCTTTTGTTGCTCCTTTCTCATCTGTTCCAAATATAATGTCATATTTTACAGAATGCAAGAATATAACCCCTTACTTGACCATTTATTTCAGCATAAAACTTAGATTAAAAAATGAAAAAAGTCAACCAGCACACAAAATGGTATTATAACAAACCTCTTTTGCATTAGGCCATTTGATATCACTAATCTCTAAAGTTAATTCAAAGCAACCTCCATGAATATAGTTCCAGTCTTGCATACCACCATATATCGGATACCTACAACAATAACAATTAACTAAGAACTGGGAAGGGTAGAAAGACGGAAAGATGGGGAAAAGTAGATTTTAACAATGAAGAGAAAATTATATCAAAACATTGCTCTTTTTAAAATTTTCTAATTAGAGTGAGTGAAAACTTAAAAAATAATAATAATAAAGCTTACTCTAGACTTACCAGGCTGCCCCATTTGTCATCCCTCTTCGAAATTCCTTGCTCAGAGTCATGTTATAGTGAGATTGACTATACAGTCGCCAAGTATCGGAATGTTCTGTCATCAGCACAGGGAGTGTATCGTTTTCTGAAAGGGACAAAATCCAATGAGCCTAAGAAGAATAATTAAAAGTATAATCAAATCATTGACCTGTAATTTGTTCAACCACACAGTCACTTCTGAGCTACCTGCAAAACAGCCAACCGGCATACCACATCTTCTCTTTATTTTACCTTTATATCACTCTGTCGAAAGGAAGTAGTCATAGCAATGAATCAAAGAAGGCTCAGTAAGACATGGTAAATTATCCATTATTTCAACAAATTCAAATCCAAAGTCTTGTTCTCCGGGTGGTGGGATGTAACACCATTTTTTTCTTATTGCCATCATACATGTTTCCACTTTTTTCCCTTGGTGATTTCTAAAACTTGAGCAATTTTTTTGTTTAATTAAGTTTGTGACCAAGAACTTAAAATCATGGCGCAACTAAGGTCAAATTTTGAAAAAAGAAATGTTGATACAAACATTGGAATAGGGTTGTGTAAAGAAATCGGTCTTTAGTCATGAAGGACCAAATTTACACTGTTAATTCCATCTGAGTGGGGGTTTTAAACCGTGGAATGCTAATGATTGGTCAGGACTTGGGACTCTTCAATCAATTCAAAAAAGATCCAGACCACCTAACTATAATTTATTTTTTTGCCAATGCTGCAATAAGCAACACTTTCTGGGTCTAAGCTGAACTACTGTGGTAAAAAATTAAGCCATGTATGAATGTAACAAAATTAACCATAAGATCTCAATCTGTACATTAATTTGAAGACTTACATTTTATCTTCAGAGCCATCCCATGGATAATTTGCAACAAGTGCACCCTGTGAAAATAAAACTTGTTAAGTGAATCATTTGTAATTGAATGAATAATCAGTGTAATGCTTGTATCCGTTGCCAACCAGATATACATAACTTGTAATGCACAAGTTGAATTTTATTGGTAAAGCACTATTCAAAATTTGCAACATACAATGTTGCTTTGGTTCACTGATATCCGAAGGAAAAAGTATTGAGTCTGAAACTCAAAGGGGAAAAAAATTGTAATCTTCCCTTGCCATTGCAATTCTTCGAAATGTAAACTACCATTGTCGAAATAATCCAATCTGCAGTTTGTTCATATGACCCAAATCAATTAGCATAGTGGCTAGGGTTGGCACTTGGCAATTCCATCAAATCACCGATTAATTCCCAACTAATTGGCAATTAATCACCACTCGAACTCCAAGTGAGATAATTTTTCAATAAATCCCTTCTAGCGTATTTGGGTCGATTAATCAACAACTTAAAATCGACACTTAACTTGACATAAAAATATGTATGATGCTAAGGTTAATAGTATGAAAAGGAAAAAGAAAAACTGATAAGAAGTATTACCCCATGCAAAGTGGCAGATGCTGTGAAACATGTATTTTCTAACCAACTCATAATGGCTTTTGTTTCAGGTTGCCGAGATTTCAGAATGTTGACAGGAAAAAACTATAACACGTTTAAAGTCAGATTCTATGTTCATAATGATAACTCTAGTAATAATAATAATAATAAATAAATAAAATAATAAAAAGTGATACCAGCTGCATGAAGTAATACTCACTTGGTCAGGAAAATCTCTATTTAAGTCGATCTTGTTTGCAATGGTACGTCTCCTTAGCGAAAACCCATCAGGATTCAAAGCGAGAAGTACATGAAGATGGACATTTGATATGATCAATGTTGCCTATAAATAGGTCAAATGATTATTCAAAATAATAAAAAAATTTAACACAGAATTTATCGATTAAACAATCAGGGCAAATAATTTATGCATCTTGGGTTTTTAGGTTTTACGCTCACGCATATAAGACAGACAACCACCTTGGTACCATCAAACACAGGATAGGACGTGTAACACTGTTTAATTTGAATTTGAATTTGCTACCAATATAATAATATTATGGGGAAGACAGTCCGGTGGAAGCCTTTCACATACCTTGGGAACTAAGGGCTGGTTCATGATTATAAGCCAAAGATAACAAGGTTTCAGAAACATCCATTTTCATGAGGGAATGAAGATATATATACTTTTGGTTTTGGATGATCTGTATGTGCAGCGAGGGCAGTGGGTCCTAATGTAAACTTTGAGTGAGTTGTAAGGTCTCCAGCCATGGGTACACATTAGGTTTCATTCTAAATGCTCGATTATCAACGGAATACTACCTTAAGAAAAGGGAATATGATATCAAACGGGTGGGCAGTGTAGTCAAGGTGACCGCCTAGGCGCTCGTCGTTTTACAAAATTCCACCTCAAAGAGAGGCAATGCGATGCGATGAAATAAGGCGTCCATCTCGGACCGCCTCGCCTCAACTGCCTCAGCCCAAAAAATGGTTGTAGCCAGCCAAATTGCAACCCATTTACAACTCATATGCAGCCCAATTGCAGCAAAAAGATGTTGCAACCCACGCTATAATAGAGTTTTATGTTTATTGGTGTAATATTTGATAAATTTGGTAAAAACAAGATAACGTTTTTAAGTTTTGATAAATTTGTCACTTTTTTTAATTATTTTTTGGAGAAAACATATCATGTTTTGATTAGTTTGTGATCAACATCAATTTTGATTTTTCATAGCATAGTTCAATGATTTTTATACTTTTGGAATACTAATAGAGTAATAGGGGCCATACTTGTAGATTTTTACCAACCATTCCAACAATTTCTTCTAATAAATTCTCAAGTTTCTATTCTTTCAAGATTATTGATTTTTAATAATTTAGTGGATGTTTGCAAGTTACTTGATACTTAAGTAGTGCATCTTTTCGCTATGCTATACAATTATATTATATTTTCATTTCGATTCTAGGTAGTTGTGTCACTTTTTATACATATTTGATTATAATATTTATCAAAATGATGATGTATATTACTACATTGATATGTTTTAACTTATTATAAAAAAATCTTTAAAAAATGTTAAGATCGCCTCACTACTCTGAGGCATCCACCTCGCCTCAACGCTTTAACTACAATGCGGGTGGGAACTCTTATGGAGCTCTCAAAACAAAAGTGGTGATTGACCAAGCAGGGTGACTTTTCAGGCAAGAAAAATTTCACATAGGATACTCCCAATGCTTTTATAGTTTTATTTAAGGATAAGACTTCATCAATAATCCAAAAGGATTAAAGTGACGACCAGCAAAGACTCCATTTTTCTGGAGTTTTGCACAGAAAGAGATTAGCCCTTACATCTTGAGCACTGCCACACCTACTAGCACTCTGCAATTACAATCCAAAAACAGCAAAAACTAGCAACCCCTAAGACCCATGGAAGCTACATATTAAAGATCTCTATATCCTCCACTCCTACTTGGGACCCTCCTTCCTTTCATCCCCAATATCAAAGCATATAACCTCTAAAAACGAATAAGTTACATACTCCAAGTTTCCATATGAAGAATCATTCATTACATGGCCTACCGAACCCATTCCCACAGGCCTATGGGATGCCAGAACCTTATCTTCCATTGCGTCAACCTTATCTTCCATTGCGTCTTGATAGATTAGGCATGCAATCTAACCTTGATTCCCTGCAATTTGATGCCCGTATGGTCTGGACCCTTTGCTGGACTCCAGATGCCTTTATCATATCTTTTGTTATTAAGGCTACCCCCAAAGACCAAACCCGATTTTCTGTGTTGGAAATAGATGGAATTGGCTGACTACAGGAGAAGTATTGCATTAAAGAAGAATAACTGTTAACAAGACATGTCGAGGATGCAGACAAAGGAGTGAGTCAAGGGATCATTCTTGTTATAGTGTGACCTTGCCAAGGAAGTAAGGAATCACTTATTATCATTGTGAAGTAAACAACAGTTCCATATCCAAGTAGAAGATGAAACAATCTTTACTGACAATATAAGAATTTATCGCGGAACCCTTACAAAAATAAAGTTATCCTCTCTGAACTTCAGAACAAAAGCTAAATAAGAATTAAGCAATTACATGGCCAAGGTAGGGTCACCAAGGATTTGATCACGAAGCCACAAAATTGTTCAATGTCTCTTAGATATCATGTTTAGAATCCACACAAATCACTCCACCTGTTGAAATCCAAAAAATCTTGCACAGTGCCCATAAACCCTTTTTTCATGAGAACCTTTTGTCGAAATCTGTAACACAAGCAACCCAGTCAATCGACACAAATCATCCCCACATGTCAAAAGAGCAATGTGAACCGTAACTCTCATACCATTTTTTTGGCGGAGGGATCCACAGCAAAATCTTGGTGTGAAACAACACAAATAAAATAAATCGCCCATAAAGAGTATTCACCACATCACACATAGATATACGTGGAAACTATGTAGTCTTGGGCGGCAATTAGGCACACTAGGTGGGCTATCGTAGACCTCACCGCCTCCCATAGATAAATAAAATTAGTGCATCTCTTTGTTTGTTAACAAGGCTTGTTGCCTTTTTCCCAAGGTGCTAAGTGAGCTAGGCATCCAGGATAGCCTCGCCTAGCCTCACCTAGCACCTGGGACTAAGTAAACACCAATCCTTCTTTAACAGCTAGGTTCTTTTGAATCTAGAAGGAAAAGTCTAATATCAACATTGATAAGATAATTATGGTTAGCCTTGATTACTAGGAATAACATATATGAACACTGTACCTCCAAGAATAACTGAGTTTTACTTTTATTCTTTAAGAGGTTAGTTTCGTTGCATGACCAGTTGCAACACAATGAACTCCAGAAATATTTATTAAAAAAAAATATATATATATTGGGACATCCAAAAGTTTGGGCTGCTTGCTGACTGTTTATTTTACAAAAACCATGAATTCGAGATTCATAACAGGAATAGCACAAAAGGTTTCTATTATATGAAAAGCAATAAAGAAAAGGAAGAAGCATTCTGAACAAATATTTTTGGGGGGCCTAAAATTGATAGCAACACCATTTGGGAGATGATCAAAGTTGCATCAATTCATTGGGCAGTCGCTTGGAAGAGAGTATCGGATGAGCCTTTCTCCATCCTCTTCATAGATTGGGATAAATATAGCTTAGAAATTTAATTGCTTCTTGTTTGTTTTTCTTTATTGTCATTTGTAGTGAGTTACTTGCTCACGGCTTCTCTAGAGGCCCCTCATTTTAATCCTCTTTTTAATCAATGTGACTGTTTATTGATAAACAAAATACAGTGAAAAAAAGGTTAATATATGAGTTTATCAGTTACCATGAAAAGCAAAGAGCAGTACCAAATCATCCTTCAAATAATTATCGCATAGCCAATTAGCTAGAAGTAAGAGTAGCTCAAGGCCTACCGGTTCATCTCCATGTACATTCCCAATGAACTGCAATATCAAGAAGCATATCCTTTTATTTTTTGTCCATACAAAAGATGAGAAAAATCCAATTCTTTTTTCACTATTTTTTTGTCTTCTCCTGACACATTACTTCAACCGAAGCTTTATTTTCAAGTTTTTCTCCTCTTTATCCATTTTCTTCATCATCTTCCTCCAAGGCCATTTATAGTGCATCAACTTGTACAAACAGAGCTCAAAAGCTCAAACCTATATATTTTGAGACATTTAAAATTTCTCCAAACAAAGTAAAACTCCAGAGTCCAGACTGCTTAATATAGTTATTCTCTTAATAAGTTTAAAATCATTATATATTTGTCACTTCTGATACATAATGCAGTTATTGATGATTTGAACTTAGATCACAGATTTTGCCAAATACAAAAGATTGAGGAAGCAGATGTAAATCAAAGAAGATAAATAAGGAGACAGAGATAACAGAATAGCATTCACCTTGAATGCAGGTTCCGGTTCTTCCTGCCCTGGTTTGTCTGAAATCTCCAGTACCCACTGCAACTTCGAAATTATTACTCGGCTTATAATATACAATGAATTAACCTTTCCTAAAATAAGGGGGAAAACACGAAGAGCCATAACAGTTTGACAGCATAAGTTCATAATGCTGCTTGATAAAACCCCTTTACACTCATTCCAATACTGATCATCGATTCCAACGATCCCTCAAAGAGAGAAAAAAAACAAAAAAACAAAAATTTTCAGTACAATTACTTTCCAATTTCGCCCCTATTTTAAGACAACTTAAAATAAAAGTGGTTTGTTCATTGAGTGAGGCTAGGAAACCAGATTTTGCAACCATGTTTTATAACCAGGATGATGTGGCATCGTTAGAGGAGATATTTTACAACCTCGAGATATACATAAACACTTTGGGGATTTCATCATTCTTTCAAGATCACGCCACGTCACCATAATTACAAAACCTGGTTACAAAAATATGATTTCCTAGCATTTTCCTTGTTCATTAACATACATAATAATTGTAAAACTATTAGTACCTAACAGCGACTTATGATTTAAGCTTTGCCTAAGTAACTCTCAAGGAAACATATATAAAATTTTCTGTCATTCAGATCACCTGTACATCCTGGAAATGCTACTACATCTCTCCACAAATCCCTTCATAGCTTTCTCGAGCTCCAAATTCGACATGTATCCCTTAACTTGCTCATCACTACCAACTCCATCATCATAACATAAGTGCCCCACAGTTGTAAATGTAAAATGACCAAAACTTAGAAACTCGTCACAAGTACCTAACTGGAGGAGACTCCCAAAACAAGTTCCTTCTGAAAACCCCATTTCCCTTCATGGCTCCTATCAACAGAAAGATCACAATTTTAGTTAGAAAAACCAAGAAAGACCAAAACTTGATTCTTTTATACTGAGATTAAGCTTTCTAGCTTGGATTTTCAATCGGAATTTAAAATAAGGGATGAAATAGGGAAAGAGTACCGAGAGACGAGCTCTGTTCTCCACCTCTGGCAATACAGATGTCCCATAAAGAAGAAAACCCACAGTAGAAAGAGCAGAGTGACGAAAGAAGAAGAGGAGATAAACCCCATTGTAGCCAAAGCAGGAGTCTCAGAGGAGGAGGGGCAAGCCATGGACCTAGGCCCCTAGAAGCTCAAACCCCATTTAAATCTTCATTTTGCCTTTTTGGTTGACCTGCAACTGGAGAGTAGAGAGACGGTTTTCAAAAGTAAAGGTAACCTTATGTGCATCCACAGGATCTACCTAGTCTCACCATGCAATTTTTTTTTTTTTTAATACTCTTTTTTTCTATTATTATAGGTAGGCCCCTGTTTAATAACACCACCATTTTTCCTGATGGACACCACTACCTACCTTTTTTTGGATCTCCTAAAGGACACCACTATACATACAACAAAAAACCCTAACGCGAACCCCCCTTTTCCTCCCTCCCTCTCTTTACCTCTCCCCCTTTCTTTTTCATCAACCCCACCATCGACACCTTTCCTCCTCCTCCTCCCCACCTTCTCCTCCCATCTTCTTCCCACATCATCTTCCCCACCTCTTCTTCTTCCCATCTTCTTTATATCTGTTTTTTTTTCTTCTTTGTTGCATGGTGGTGGTGGTCTCCTCCTCATTTTTTTCTCCTTGTTGCATGGTGGTGGTGGTGGTGGCGAGGTGGTGGTGAAGGGAAGGAGGAGGGGTGGCAGTAGACAATTTTATTTTGTTTTTTAATTTTTCTCTCCCTGTTGCGTGGTGGTGATGGCGAGGTGGTGGTGAAGGGGAAGAGGATGGGTGACAGTGGCCCCCTTTTTTTTTTAATCTTCGCCCTTTGTGGCAGTTCCTGCTAATGGGGAACTCATATTTGCCCAAGTCTTTGATGGTGTGGGTTCCCCACTCGCAGGAACCGCTGCGAGGGCGAAGATTAATAAAAAAATAAACGTGGGACATTTTTTTGCCCTCCTGGTGATTCCTATGAGTGTGGCCACCACACTCGCAGGAACCGCCGCGAGGGCACCTGTCCTCTTCCTCCCCTTTACCACCACCACCTCGTCACCGCCTGGGAGAAAAAAAAAAAAAAAAAAAAAAAAGGGGAGAAGGTGGGACACCACCACCTCTCCTCCTCTTCCTCCCCTTCACCACTGCCACCTCGCCATCACTACCACCTCACCACCGCCAAGGAGAACAAAAGGAGGAGGAGAAGAAGAAAAAAAATGGGAGGAGGTGGGACACCGCCACCTCTCCTCCTCATCCTCTTTACCTCACCACCGCCACCTCGCCATCATCACCACCACCACCAACTAGCCACCGTCAGGGGAAAAAAGGAGAAGAAAAAAAATGAAAGGAGGTGGAACACCGCCGCCTCTCCTCGTATTCTTCCCCTTTACCACCACCTCACTACCGCTACCTCGCTTTCATCACCACCACTTCACCACAACCACCTCCCCATCACCACTACCACCACCACCTCGCCTCCATTAGGGAAAAAAAGGAGAATAAGAAAGAAAATAAATAAATAAATAAATAAAAGATGGAGGAGGTGGGATGAGAGATGGTGGTGGTAAAGAAGAAAAAGAAGAGGATGAGGAGGAGAGGTGGTGGTGGCAGTGGCAAGGTGGTCGCGGTAAAGGGAGTAGGAGGTGGTGGTGGCGGCAGTGGTTGATGGAGAAGAAATGGGAGAGAGTATAAGAAGGGTTAGGGTTTTTTTTACCTTTTATTGGTGGTGTCATTCAGCAGGTGGTGGTGTCCTTCAGAAAGTTGGTGGTGTCCTTCAAAAAGTAGGGTGTTGGTGGTGTCCATCGGGAGAAATGGTGGTGTTATTTAGCAAGAGCCTTATAGTTAGGGATGGCAACGGGTAGGGTTCGGGTTACCAAAACCAAAATCGAACCGAGAAAATAATTAGAGAACCATAACCAAACCGAGAACCGATTTCGATTCCTTGGGTCCGGTTATGCCCTAACCGCGGGTCTCGTGGGTTTTCTCGAATATGACCCATCAGAACCACCTGACTATTTTTTCTCACTTTCAAAATATATATATATTATCAATAGTAACAAATATAGCAAATATATTAATATACTAATATAGTTTTTTAATCAAAAGCAACAAATATATTAAAGATTGTTTTTTAATTATTTTGTTTATTGATGATACACCAAACCGTCCTTTTATCCGCATTGTACGTGTGTCGCGATAATGTCGTCAACTGAGCAGTACGAGCCTGATTTCCCACCCAATATGACAAGGCCCAGACATCTTTAAGGCCATTTTAGCAAATTCCATAATATTGGATCCAAATTGCAGCTTCTTATAAAGCCCACACATCACATGGTCAAGCTCAATACCCATAAGGTATAATCAAGCAAGTATCTGGGGGATCACCTAAGATGGGCAAGCTAGAGATACATTGGTTCTGACTAGGAAACAAATACCGAAGTATAAGTCGTGCATGGAAACTTTCATGCATGGACAACACTCCAAAAGGAAAACATCTTCCGCAGATCTAGGAGTACAAGTCATGCAGGGAAACTCTTCTACATGAACGACTCTCAACAAGGAAAGAATCTCCAACAAGATCTCTTTCAGTAAACTATGTCACCAAAGGCCTAACTGTACAAGGACTCTCGCATTATAAATAAGACACGAGGTTGATGAACAAATCTACGTTACAGAACCCAATTTACAGCTTTAAGTTTTTCTCAAGCCTTGTTTGACTTTAGCATCAGGGTGTCATTAGCCACCACAACGGTGGTCATTGCCTCACGTGTGTTCCCTGTGCAGGTCAATGTCAAGGAGAACAGGATTCAACTACATCAATTTGGCGTCGTCCGTGGGGAACGACGAAGTTCCTTTAAAAACAATAATATCACCCTTCCTTACAGTCCAAATATATGGTAACCATGAGATCTCACTACAATAGAGATGTCATTGAGCCCTTTAACGCTCGAACCGACAGCCTCGACACCGCGAAGGGAACAACCTTAGACCCCCGCGTTGGTAGCAGTCACGACGGACCCCAGTGTGGATCTACTGTCAAGCCAGATGCAATAAATTGCACGAGCGGTGGAGATGGTCACTCAGTAGAACCCTCCACCCACATAAAGGGGACCTAGAGTAGCGAATAGCCTAGTCCCCAGAAGACACTAGAGAACACGTTCAAGAGAGTCGCGCTACCCCTATGGGCTCTCAGCGGATCAAAGGTAGAGGAGCGGCCAACGGAGAACTAGCGTCTAGGGGTGACAAACTCCACCTCGCAGAACTCCCTCCGGCTAGGGGCCACCAATCCTGATATGTTGTTCAACCTCACTGTCCCCCATTCCTGGATCACACTATGAACAAGCCACTGCTAAAAAAATTTACTCCGCCAAAATTGGAGTTTTACGAAGGGACAATAAACTCGTTTGATCACTTGCGTCACTTTCAGTATGTAATAGCGCTCAAAGAAAGGTCTGAAGCAGTAATGTGCCGGTCATTTCTAACCAGTCTAAATAAGTCAACGCTAACCTAGTTTCACGGCCTCCCTCCAAAGTCCATCGACTCATTCCGGACACTGGCAATAGCATTTCTCACACGCTTCGTCAACAGCCAACGAATCAGGAAGGGCCTGCATTACCTGTTCACCCTCAAATAGAAGCCAAACGAGGTGTTAAGAGAATATGTCACATGCTTCAATGATGAGTCGACTATCATTGACGGTTACAGTAATGACACCGCGATCACAACCTTCACATCAGGTTTGATGAGAGACAAGTTTTAAGATTTTCTCACTCTGGAGCCTCCAACCAATGGCAAACTTGCTTAAGAGTGCCCAGAAATATATCACTCGCGATGAGATGTTAGCAGTCAAGAAGGAGCTGGAGTCAGAAAAGAAACCCTTTGGCTTCAGAGAAAAGAATGAATGGAAGAAACAAGAAGATGACGACAGAAAGAGGAAGCGTAATGACAGCAAGCCCGACTCTGGTCACGCTAGGCAAGATAAGGCCTCCAACTTCATCGATCCAAATACGTCACTCCCTTCAACTCCAGTCTATTCGACGTCCTCAACTCCATTAAGAATTGGGGAGAGTTGAAGTGGCCCGCCAAACAAAGAGGAGATCCCTCCCGACGCGATAATAACAAATACTGCTCCTTTCACAAGGAGAGCTACCATGACACTGAGGACTACAAAAGTTTCAGGAACGAGATAAAATATTGGATCCGAAAGGGGAATCTCAAAAAGTTCCTAAGTCCAGACAAAAGGCAAGATTGGGCAAAGGAAATGGAAGATGTCATCAAGGAGATAGAGAAGGAAGCTCCTGGCATCATGGTGAGAAGTCCAACAGGTTCCGCCAAAGGACGCTTATCAAAATGCGGATACAACCCACCTGCGAAGACAGACAAGTGTAGTATGCACGTATTCAGAGCCCGATCCCACCACTAACATTCATGGACAAGGACCTCCAAGACGTTCATTCTCCTCACAATGACACTCTGGTCATCTCGGTCCTCATTTTAAAGTAGGAATGAAAAGAGCCTTGGTGGACATAAGAAGCTCTCTGAACGTCCTATTTCTCACCGCGTTCCCCAATATGCAAGTCAATGAGAAGGACTTAACGCCCACCAACCATCCCATGGCCGGGTTCAGCAGAGAGAATGTTTTCCTATTGGGAAGATCGACCTAATAGTAGTTGCGGGAAAACCACAATTATGGAAGTACCTTGTCTAGCAGTTCATGGTGGTCGATGCTCCGTCCACCTACAACATCATCCTGGGGAGGTCTTGGCTACATCATATGGAGGCAGTAGTTTCTACTCTGTACCAATACATCAAGTACACAACCAACCATGCCCAATGAACTATTCGTGAAGATCAACCCTCAGCAAGAGACTGCCATTATGCAGTGCTAAAACAACTGGATTGTTAGCAATTACAGTTACGACCCACGGGACAAATATATCAGACACAAGGTCCAGATGAGGGGAAAAGCACAGACAAAGACAAAGCTCCAACAACCAAGGCTCAACTATGTTGATGCAGTCATTTTCCGCTCCCTGCTTTGACCTAGTTCTGCTGACCTGCACAAGTATCGCACGTGAGCCACGGATTACCGCTGTGGTGGCCGATGGCACTCTGATGCTAAAGTCGAACAAGGATCCGAGGAAGGCGTAATGTTGTAAAAAGAGAATTTGTAGCGTATCTTAGCTTACCAACCTCATGTCTTATTTATAGTGCAAAGAGTCATGGTTCTATCAGGCCATCGAAAGTTTAGGAAGGAGATCTTCGTGGAGATCCTTCTCTAATTAGGAGTCGTGTTGTAGGAGAGAAGTTCCATGTTAGCCTTATGCTCCTAGATACGCGAGAGATAGTTCTCAATACGAGAGCAATTCGTAGAAAGAAGATTCCCTGTGTGGAATGTACTATGGTATTTGCTTCCTAGTTTGAAGCAAATAGTTGTTGTAGTTGCCCGTCCGAAGCTGATTCTCGAGATACTTGCCTTAGTAGGACTTACGGGTATTGAGGATAGTTGTGAGACGTGTGGGCCTAACATGCTGTA
The DNA here is from genome assembly GCA_963556465.1 of Berberis vulgaris. Taxonomy (NCBI): domain Eukaryota; kingdom Viridiplantae; phylum Streptophyta; class Magnoliopsida; order Ranunculales; family Berberidaceae; genus Berberis; species Berberis vulgaris. The sequence continues at coordinate 72,019,601 of OY747131.1, read as the reverse complement.
AGAGTTTGGGTCCGTCTGTAGGACTGAATTGGGCGGGCTTAGAACCGTTTGGGCCATATCAGTGTTGGGGCTCGTAGTTCCTTGAGATCATCTTGACACGTGTATGGCTCAGAGGTGTGACTGTTTTTATGTATCATCATCTACTCCCCCGAGTTAGTGGGTCGTCACATCGGTTTGCTAAGTCATCTCTTAAAGGGATGCACAACTTATGATGATTGAGTCTGAATCGTTGCTTGAGTCACACGTCGCATTAATTGAACGTGGGTCGGTCCAGCGGAAAAAAGGCGAGAACCCAATATCTATTTAGGTCATCTGCAGTGTAGAGTCTGACTCTTCTACTTTCTTTGTTGTTGAAGATATCGCTCTGATTATAAAAGATTGTTTATCTTCTTCATGGCTCAACAAAGCTTCTTGACAACACAACCTTGGCCTAGGGCTTGGATTTTTTCGAAGACAGATTGTTGTCTGAGCCTGGTCTTGCCAAAATCCGTACGAAGTTTGGGGTCTTTGAGGAACTGTCGTTGTATGCCCTGACGGGTAACCAAACGTCAATGTCACCTCCAACCGGTGTCATCTGCTTGCATCATGGGATGCTTCAAACTGGAGTGCCTTTTTTTGTTCTAAACGTGATTTGGGAGTTATTTGATCTCCTGGGGATTCCTCCAGCCCAGTTGGGGCCTAATGGATATAGGATCATCCTCCTAATTCTGATCAGTGCTAAGGAGGTCGGCATCAGCGTGACTCCGTGAGTAATTCAATTGCTGACTTCTCCCTGGTTGAAGGGTAATGTTGTCTGTAAGATGACATCACCGGCTTGTTTTGTGAATCTGCCTGATGATTTCAAGTTCTGGCAGAAGTATTGCTTCTTGGCCCTTGCGGATTCGAAGTATTTTCGATGCAAGGGTCGTCCGCTTGAGCGAGAGTTCAGGATACTTCGTGAGTTCAACCCTTTCCCGTGACTTTGATATGCTTGATTGCGGGCTGGCTAATCATTGCTTGTGTTTCTTTGCGGGAAGGTTTCCCACTACTCCTCTTACCTTAGAAGAACAAAACACCATAGAGATGTTTCGCGGCTTGCCAAAGAGGAACGTGGTCGATGTCATAAGAGTTTTCAACTTCATCCGTAGTGGGTTGTGGGACAACTGACACGTTGCCTCCACTCTGTACCGAGTATCGCGAATTAAGTTGGAAGATGGGGCCCCTTCAAGGAATAGGAAGGTTGCTGGGGCCAAAGCTCCCGTTCTATGTTGGGTATGTCTCACTTGAGCCACGTGGCCGTTGCTGGGACAAAAGTTGAGGCTGCTCGTGAGAGGGTATACACCATGGAGCGTGTCTTCTCGCACATTCAGGCATTGTATTCTGATGCATTTTATGGAATTGATCAGCTACATAAGCAACTACAAAAGCAGACCGATGAGAAGATGCTGGATCAGTCAACCGCGACAGCTGAGACTCAAGGGGCTCGTTTGAAGGTCCTTGAGCATGATTTGTCTGAGGCAGTGCTCAAGAGAGATAGACTCAAACAAGAATTGGACCAGACCCGCCGAGACGTAGAGGTTGTGTAAGAAGCCGCGGCTAAGGCACATTCTGAACTGTGGTATCTTGCTGAAGATAATGCTTCAAAGGAGGCCGACTGGGCTACTCAAAAGCAACAGTTAGAATGTGATGTGGAGTTCTATGCTCGAGAGGCGAGGAAGGCCGAGGACCAGCTCGAATTGGAGTGACATGAGCTTAGTGCTGTGAAGAGCAGTCTGGCCACAGAGTAGTCTCAAGTTGACGCGCTGAATGGAAAATTTAAGCTATTAGAGCGTGAACTTGTTCATGGAAAGGTTCGTGAGGAAGAGCTTCTTTAGGAACAAGGCAAATGCGAGTTCCGCTAGGTTATACATGGCAAGTTGGAGCTGCTGGTGCTGATGAAGGAAAAGCATCCAGAGTGGGATCTCGACTATTATAAGAAGATGTCGTATGTAGACTTGTCTGTTACCTTTGCGTCATCGGATGAGGAAGACAGTTTGGGCCCTGATGTACAAGCCGCGGCACGTGTGGATGCAACTCCTGCTCTTTTTTCCACTAGGCTTAGCTCTTCTGTTTCTATACCTTTTCCTGATAACGAGTAAACTTTGTGTGTTTGTACCCCTTTCCATTTTGACCATTAATGAAAACAATTTTATCCGTTTCGTGTTTGTTGTCTCTATTGCATGTTTTTCGTTTCGCCTTGTCGTTTTGCTTTGGCATAGGCTGGTTGAATCAATAGGACGTTGACTGGTCTATCTGCAATAGAGAGCTTGACCGTTTTGCGTTGTGAATGACTAGGGTCATCGCTGTGTAGTCATGTCCGATAGTAGGCATGTTGCAAACAGTTTAGCTAAGGGTTGAGTTGCCCGAGCTGTGTCTTGTCCCCAAGGTAAGTTGCTTGAGGCTTGCCTTACTTGTCTGAGATGAGTCAGGCGCCGTAAGCTCGGGTTAGCGTCCTAAGTAGCTTTTATCTGGGCACTAGCCGTACGATTTTTGTATCAGCTTGAGTGGCCTTTGCTAATATTAGAATGTCAGTCCATTTGAGTGTGAAGACGCTGACTCAGCTAGATTCATGTTTGCGGCTGCTGTTTCGAATGAGAGCAGTGGTCGCGTGGCGAGCTGCTTGGGGCTTCCACCTTCCGAACCATCTACGCCCGAGCAATGTGGACTACAGATTTGGGGAGTGAAGGTTTGGCGACTATGCTGAAGAGCAGTAGCCTTGTGGCGAGTCATCGACATCAGTCAAGGACTGACTAGTCTCCCACTTTTCAAACCATCTACACCCGCCCCGTGCGGCGGGGGCTACATTTTTGAGTAAAAAGGGTTCGCGCGACTAGGCTGAAAAGCAGTGGTCCCGTGGCAAGACGTCGAGATCAGTTCGGGATTGACTAGGCTCGCATCTTCCAAATCATCTACACATGTGCGCATCAAGCTAAAAATTTGGGAGTTTTCGGCGGCCATGCTAAAAAGCAGTGGTCCTGTGGCAAACCGTCGGAATTAGTTCGCGGCTGACTAGGCTCCCACCTTCTAGACTATCTACACCCGCGCAATGGGGGCTACAAGTCTAGGGTTGGTGATTCGGCAGCCACACTGAAAAACAGTGGTCCCATGGCGAGCTGTCGGAATCTTTTCGGGACTGACTAGGCTCCAATCTTCTAAACTATCTACACTCGCGCAGTGGGTGCTACAAGTCAAGGGTTGGTAATTCGGCGACCACGCTGAAAAGCGGTGGTCTCGTGGCGAGCCGTCAGCGGGTCTAACTAGGCTCCCACCTTCCAAACCATCTACACCTACGCAGTGGGGGCTACAGGTCTGGGCTTTGATCAGAAGCATTCGTTGCCAGTTGTCATTGGCTAGGCTTACCTGATTGGGTTCGGCGATCATTGAGCGAGGAGGCTATGATCCCTAGCAAGTTGTCGTCACAAGGCGCGATAGCGCTGATTAGACTCCCACTTCCCTAGCAAGTCCCCTTGATGTACAATATCCAGACGATGATGGCAACCTCAACCATTTTCTCATTTGTTATATCAAAAGTCACAATTCACAAACCAGAGGAACCAAAAGAAAATGTGAGCAACTTGGAGAAGATAAAATGAGAATAAAAGAAAGATTGTGAATGAAGACGGATTTGTTGTGGTGGTGGTTGTTGAATGGAGAAGATAAATGTTGGAATAGATGAAAAAAAAAGATAAAGAGGCTAGTGTGGTCATTGGGTTTTAAAGAGAGAGAATAAGACAAGGGAATATTTGGCTATTGTGAAAGGGTTTTTTTTTTTAATAAACATTCTATATTTTTGTCACATAACCAAAAAAATTATAATTAAGAGGATTACTTTTATGAGGCTACTGATGATTTTACAATTGGTATAAGAGGCAATAAGGAATATATTCTAAGGTGAAGGATTGTTACAATTGATTTTAAAATCGGAAACGGCTTTATTTGTTACAGTTGGTATCAGAGTCGGTATCAACTTCGTTTCGCCTAAGTAAGGGGTTGTTGCAGTTGGTACAAAGTCGGATACGACTACGTTCTTAAAATTGGTGTCAGAAACAATAATAATTTTATTTCAAAGTGACTTGTTGTTATAGTTGGGATGTTTTGTTGTACCAATTCAAAATAAATATATAATAGAAAAAATCAATTAGGGATGTGAATATAACTTGTGACTTCAAATAACACAATGTTTCTCCATCGAGCCAACGTGAAATCTATGCATATAAACACATTTTATAATTCTACTAGCGTGCCTAAGGCACTCCGTATTATCCTTTTCCACATTATTATTTGTCTAGAAATCTCTCTATTGATTTTATCTCGATCATTAAATTTTAAGTCTATTTTTATTGAATATGGTTGTGAGTACCCAATATTTCATGACACGTACCCTTAAGCATGTTAAAAAACATTATATCATTGTGCAATAGACACAATCCTCGATATTTGCACTCGAACATCTGCCTCGGGGTACTTGTTAAATTCATTTACAATAATTATTTACACAAAAATATATGGTTTATGTACTAACTTGCAGGATGAGACACCATGACCTCGAGATTAGCACCAAAGTGTTTGCATAGGGATCTACACTAAATTGTTATCGGCATCATGTTTATTACTAGTACCACCACACTGGGTACACACACCTAAATACTGCTCAAGACATCTCAATACCCACAGACGAAACCAACACTCTACAATGCTAAGTGCACACGCATTCCAGTAAAGACACCCTAACAAAGTGGGCAACCATAATCACTAGAGTTCTTGCAAACTAAGATAACTAGTAACACAAGATTGTGCGGAGTCCATATTAGAATTTCTTAAGGGATTACAATTTTTTCCTTAAGATCTAAAGTTGCTTAAATGAATCTATATTTGATCAATGTCTATACAAACTGAGTTTTTACAGGGAATATGATATGAGGATTCCTAGTCGTAGCCAACTGGTACAACCCTGCCTATATATACATGCCATACATACAACTACACGGAGGTAAGCAATCTAACCCAGTACTTGCAGTTTTTCTCACTGCCTCGTTATGACTTGAGCGTCGGGTATCTTTACATGTGCACCATTCATTTAGTCTAGATCTAGTGCATCCAGTAGCAGTGCAGTCAACCTAGCAGCAAACATCTTGTTCGTGGATCTCTGTCAAACCATCTCGAGGAAGATCAGGTACATAATTGCCCTAACAATCTCATTTTTATCATACAAGCTAAAAGGTTTCAGTGCATGCTACACTTAGTCAAACGTTATAGTCAAACTCATTCAAATTTAATCCTTGCAAATAAACCTCATTTCGACCTTTGTATTGATTATTGATTTTAAAGATCTTCAAATGTGCATTTCACTGGTTAAATTGATACCAAGTTTATCGAAATCAGATAATAAAATTAAAAGTTGTGATAAGTTTAAGAATCTAGAATAAATACATTTCTCTCTCTGCCACGAGTATACCTTATATTATTCCACATTGATTTTATTTTTCCCCTTTTAATCAAAATTTAATTAACAAGCATGTTTGAAGTACAAATCTTGACTTTGGTTAACTTTTCAACTTTCAATCTTATCCCTTGGTTATCTTTGTCTCTAAGACAAACAAAAACCTATATGCTTTATTATATAGATATCATGCATTTTCCTATAATGCCCTATTATCGCAACAGTCAATAATTGAACCATACAAGATAAGACATCAAATAGAGTCTTAAATCCTATTTTTTTAATCCGTAAAACTATATATCTCAATACAAAGAGAATAATGTTTATATACACACACGCTCTAAGAAAGAGGTATAAACGTTAACCCTACTTCTCTGTGCAATCCATAAAATCAATGCACGTTGGTCATCAAGCTTCTGACTCTCTTTAAGCTTTTGGCTTAAAGATAGTATTCGACTCTACAACTGTGACTGTAAAATATATATAGTTTCAATGAGAAGGCATGAAGTTTTCAAATGTAAGTTTATGGATTTCAACATTAGATATGATGCATAAGAATTCATTTGTATCTTCGTTTAAAATTTCAATGTTATACCCATTCATGTCTTTAAAGCTCAGCAAATTTCTTCTAAAATTGCTCAAATATAGTGCATCCTGAATGAATTGGTGTGTGCCATTTGGTAACAAAACATGGGCTATTTTGAAACCTTCATATCTATAGCTAAAGTGGAGAAAACTTCTGGTTTGTCAAAATAGTATGTGTAGTTGCGGTATCAACCAAGCATATGTCAATTTCACATATATTCATCTTAATAAAAGTTAACAAATATGTATTCAATAACATAAACAAACAATAACTCATATTTAAGCAACTTCAATAAACAAAAATAAATATACATTTAATAAAGAAAAACAAACAATAACTAGTATCTAAGCAACTTGAGATACAACCAACATAGTCAAATAATATATTTAAAAGAAATAATGTCTTGAAACAAATGAGGAAATCAAATGATAACTCAAATTATCCTAGAAACATAAGCATAAGAAAATAAAAGCAAATAAATTATTTGATCCTCAACACTTGTGGATATCCTAATTATTAGGTTTTGCATTTGTGTCTACGGAAGTCGGTGAGATCTAAATAGGTGGTGTTAGGAAATTCAGTAGACTTCGTTGAATTATTTGGAAGGTTCTTGTTAATTTTGGCAAAGTTTTCATACCTCTTCTAGTGGTTACTGAAATTAGTATTTTGGTTTGGAAGAACATTGTTGTGACCACCTTTATTGGATGGTTGTTGTGGTCACCTCTTTTGGTGGTGTCGTCTCTGTTGTGGTTGTTATATCGTCCATATCCCCTGCCTCAACTTGTGTAATGGATAAAGTTGGCATTAATTTTTTGCAACAAATACTCATTTGACATTGTATTGTGATTTTCATCGAAACCTTACTATTTTATTTTGCAACAAGAAGATAAATAACCAGCTCGGAGTATCGAATAAACTTTCGTTATCGATACTACGATTATAGGAACACATTTGAGGAATGGTAGGTAGAAAACGCCATTTCTATCATTTGAGTCTTTCACTTTTTCACCCACATAATTTAAAATAGACCTGGCAACGGGTTGTGTCATTTCGGGTTGGCGTGTCAAACAACAAACGACCTTTTGCCAGGTCATGTGGGTGAAATTTAAAATAGACACGCCAACCCGAAATGACACAACCCGTTGCCAGGTCATGTGGGTGAAATGACACAACCCGAAATTTAAATACGACCCACATAATTTAAAATACGACCTTTTATTTCATAGTGTCATAAACTAGAAACCGAACATGACCTTCTAATAAGCAGATCAACCCGACCTGATTGTCAACGGGTTGTGTTGACACAAAATGACTCGACATACACATTGACACAAATGACCCGAATGTCACATTTTATAAAGGTTTAACAATATTTTATGCATGCAATATAAATCAGAATTTAGACACAACATCATAATTTATTCGCATTCATCACATGCACACGTTTGTATCCTATTGAGTTTCCTCGGGCCGCTCAACTGTTTGAGTTGTGATTTTTTCTGTGAACTCGTGGATTTATCTAAGCATATATGAGTGAGTACCTTTGCTCTAGCGACATTTGAAGAGCGTCATAAATACTGAGCAAGGCAAGAATTTGGGTAGATTGATAGATCTAATACCTGTATATTTTATTCATGCCATATAACTTCATAATTCAAACAATAAGATTAGATTCATATGTAGTCAACACCACTTATACAAAACATTACTCTTCAATTTGGCAAGTTGTACAAAGTATATAAATGCATCATCACTTGCGCAAAAGTAAAAAAACTATTCATTTAAACATTTTAAAAAACAATTGAGCTAAAATATGCAATTACAGATTCGAGTAAAAAAAATACTCATAAGCCCATATTTGGCTTGGCCTTAGACATCCTAACGTCCAATGGTCTAATTTAATTTGGGCTTTTCATTTGCTAGTTTAGGAGTCACATAGGCCTGAAGTCACGGCGCTATTGGTTAAATTTTTTTGAATTGTGGATGAGGAAGTTATTTTTGTAACTGCTTTAGGGTCTATAAATAAAACTCAAACACCATTATACAATTTAGAAAGATACTTTTCAACCAAGGATTGTGATTTCGTTTTTCAAGTTAATTTTTGGTTTCCTGATTTAATAAAATTTTAGGGAAATATTTCATTGTGTAAAGAGAAAGACGTAAAAATTTCGAGAATACATAAAACATATATAATAAATTTTGCGGGCATATGAAATATATGAAAAAATAAAATGCAAGTACATAAACCTATTAAACACATCAAAAATCAAACATATAGATTGGATCCCAAGATAAAGGTTTGCATACACACAAAATTCAGCTTCCCTCATCAAATCGCCAAGGTTCGATCATTTGCATCTTAATCTCATACTTTCGTAATTCCAAAAAACAAAATTTTTGACAAATTTAGCAAAAACTCATTCATTGCCTCCAATCCCTATCACTGCGATACCTTCAATCTCAATCACTGATTTGAAGGTATTCGAAGAGCAACTCAAGGACAAGAAGATGACAATGATAAACGATGACGAGGTGATGGAGATGACAACAACTGCACCGAAGGACAAAAAAAAGTCGATCAGAGCAGAGAGCCTGGATTGAGCAAAGATCGGAATAGAGAGCAAAGCAATGAGATCCGAGTAGAAATGTAATTTTGAGCCAAGCAAAATTCGTTTAAAAATTTTGAACCAAAAAATGGAATTTTGGTAGCCGCTCAATGTGTTTTTGACAAAAAAAATAAAAATGAAATTTACGAAATTTTTTGAAAGAAAATTTCGTGAAATCTCAATCCTTGCTCTCAACAAAAGATTATTTTCAAGTTCAAATCGCTTACGATTTATCTTTTTTTCTTTTCTTTTTCAATTCTTTGACTATTGTCACTTAAAATTCTGCAATGTATTTTGAAGTTTTACATTTATATCCCTTCACCATTTTTTTTTTGCATTTTACTTTACTTGCACTTTTATTTGTTTCTTCATTCAATGTTCTACATTTCCTTCAAGTTTCAAGCATTAGGAATGCGCATGAAAACATTGTCCTAGTTACGGTATTAAAACTCATAGTTTGGTTCTTTGAGAAGTAAGATTCATATTGGAATTTTTTTTAGATGAACTCATGGCACACCCTATTATTTTTGAAGTAATCACTTTTCATCCAAACGTATTTTTTGGCACACCCGGTGGGACATTTTCTAGCTGGATTGTTTTTATTGGTGATAATGGTTATAACGAGACGGATTGACGAAGTCATTCTCTCGGAGGGTAGAGAAGAATTAATGGTTGACAAGAATAAAAACCAAAACACACTGCTTGTTCGTGACAGTAGAAACGATGTTGGCAACATCAGAAACCAAGAAAGTGAACCTGTCAAGGTTCAGAAACCATAAATTAGGAGGACTATGCAGGAAAATTTATGCACACAGTTAAATCCAAATTTAATCATATTGGAGATATGATGCATGATATAAGAACAATGATGACTTCCTTGAACACAAAATTGGATCAGTTGACTACACCTTTGGAGAACCTTCAAAACACACAAAATACTGGTAATGGCATCATCAACAGAACAAATAGTGATACTAATATTGGTGTTATTCCAAGATACATACCTTACATTAATGGTCAGAATGATAGGATAAACGTAGAGAGTTTCTACATGCTTGCAAACCAACAACCTACATGTCAGTTCACAACTCCATGAATGCAACAAACAAATGGGTTTCAAACCACATATAACGAACCGTTTACTTCATACATTCATGCACCTATTTCCTAACCTAGGCAGACAACTAAGGTAGTTAATAGAAATGAGATAGTAGATACAGTACATACTAGGACCAATGTCTCGAGGGTGTGGGCACTTACATACAAGAAGCCTTAATCTGATTGGATAGATAAAATATCATTACCATGCCAAAAGGATATAAAATTTCAACTTTTACCTTATTCTCTGTGATGGTATACAATCCATAATTGAACATGTTGCTAGGTTCTCTTGTCAATGTGGGGATGGAGCCGCAATTAATTTACACAAAGTCAGACATTTCTCAAACTCTTTGACAGATGCAACCTTCATTTGGTTCATAAGCTTACCCCTCAAAACTCAATTATGGGTTGCCACCAATTGAAAGAGATGTTTCATGCACAATTCTTCTAAACTAAACCCGAAGTGGAGATGACTGACTTTGCAAGATTACATTAAAAACTTAGCAAGATTACATTAAATACATGATGAAAAAACAACTCAATACATTAATAGGTTTAAAAGGGCTAAAAGCAAATGTAAGATATTTTAAATTTTCCAAAAAAAAAAATGTAAGATTGTTCTACCTGAACGTAAATTTGTCAAATTGGCCCAAATGGTTTAGAATGCGACTAAGAAAAAACAAATTAACCATATCATATGCCTTGGCCATATCAATCTTGATAGCCATCTATCCCTTTTTCCTTAAGAAAAACTCATTGAAAGGGGAATATAATATTTTCAAGTAATAGTTTCAACCTATTTGCGATGATTTTTTATATAATTTTGTAGATTACTTTACATAGACTAATTGGTCTATATTGATCAATAGTGGCTGTATTCTCTGTTTTAGGTATCAAAGTATTGAAACTATTCTTAAGATGAGGCAGAATACTATGATACTCGAAGCTAGCTTGGACACTTTTGGAAATATCCTCACCCACTACATGGCAACATTGCTTAAAGAATTTAATTTGGCATTATAACCATCAGGTATACATTTGTCACTATACATAATATAAACACCTGGTCATCATGCCAAAATTATAATTCTAATCCATGACATTTTGTGAAATCTACAACCCCTTGATCTGTTCAGTAAAAGATCTGGATATACTAACACAGGAAACATAAAGATTACAGGAACCTGTCAGTCTTTCCTTTCCGACATTGCATTGGTCTATTTGGATATTCTCTACTTTTGGGGAAAAAGGAACCTTTTTCACATTACTTGACACTGAAACTTTGCATGACAGACTCTGGCAAGTAGCATCATGAAACTGGATGATCTGCACTCGTGTCCATGCAAGCATCATTGAACCTGAAGGAGTTCACATCCCTGTTTTGATTCAGAGAATATGTTTCCTCATTCTTCGCTTCATGTCCCGAGTTCATGACATTATATGGATGGCCTCCCTCATCCAGGTGATAATTCTGAAGACTCTGACAAACGGGGCTAGCAAGAGCACTTGAGAAGATTGAGTTTTTAGCTTGATAATCGAAAGTCCCATTGCTAGCTGGACCAAATGGACAAGAAGATACTTGGAAAGCAAATCTGGGAGATGATTCCTCTCCACCGTAGTCAAGCTCGTTCTGCAAAAGATCAGAAACATGAGTCCACTTATCTAGAATAGCACAACAATAGTCCAGGAAATGATCCCATATGAATTCCAAAACTACAAAAATAATCCAATCTTAAGTACAATTGAGTAGGCAGTTATGAGAATGAACAGAGAGACCATGACGTAAGGACACAGAAAGCATTATATATTTCAAAAGTGTCACCACCGAAACTTGCCACAGCTCTAAGCACCCTCAAAGGATTCCCATAAATAGCTTCCTCCTTGCACCATTTCATGCATACCCACTGCATGAACAAGAGATCAACAAGGTCCAATTTGCTACATGCCCATGATGGTCAAAACATCTGTAGGAATATGGACTCACTGCCTATCCATTTCTAAACCTCAACCAGTAGGAGGGTCTAATCACTATGGCCTTCTAACCATCACACTAATTCCAACCTTCTTGCTAATGACCATAAAAGCACCCTATAATCCCCTCAACTTCATCTTTGGGTTTCAAGTTCTTATGAAGAAGACTTCTATAAAAAAAACATAGAAAGCCTATTTCCAGGTCTTCCTTCCAAAATAAGACATCCTATCCCCCAATCTGTCTTTTAGTTTTATACTCCAAGTTTTGCATACCCTGCACCGCATTTAGCTGGTCTTCAAAATAACTTTTCTCCGACACCTGAGTGATAACATTGAAGGTACAGTCACCCCACCCTAGTGGATGATACCTACTTGGTGAGTATGCCATAAGAAAAGGCAACCCTGCTCTACTCTTCTTCATCCTTCTCCGACTCCCTCAAATACCTAAGCCACCACCACTTGTCTGGTTCATGAAATCTCTTTGATCTCCATTCTTTACAGACCCCACGGAAAGCCCATTCCCAATACTCTCGGAGTCGGCTACATGTATTTTGGTTTTCCAAGCAACGTGGTCTTCCAATATGTCCTCGCCTAATCCAACCTCAAGGATGTCTTCCTTCACCGCCTTCATCCAAGTTTTCAACGGTCGTCCCCTCAGTCTACACCCTCCACTAACTTGCCAATCTAGACATTTTTTAATTGGTGTTGTGTTTGGTCTCCTTCGTACGTGACCAAACCACGTTAAACGTCTTTCTCTAATTTTGTTTTCTATGGGCGCTAAACCTGAATATCTCCTAATTCTTTCATTCATAATGTTATCCTTACGGGTTTTACGACACATCCATCTTTTCTAGGCTAAACATACGCATTTTTGCAATCGTCATCTGGTGCAACCATCACCCCTCCACAGGCTTAGCGTCTTTCCGACACACCACCGCCATCCTCCTCCATGGGATTGGGGTGTCACTCTAACCATGTCTCTCCTACTACGGCCTTCCTCCAAAACATGATCTCATGACATCATACCTGCAGAATGGGTTAGGAGTGCGCACTGTAATATGGATCCAATCTTCTAGACAAAAGCGAACAATATAGTTGACAAGCTTAATGGGTCTTGTGCTAGCTAATTCATTACCGTTTATCGATTGGCTTTAAATTTGACTTTGTATGTTTGGACCTAAGTTCAAAGTCTTGATTCGCAACCAAGATGTTTTCCTTCATTAGAATGTGTTTTGTTCATGTCTAACCAAGGAGGCACAGACTTTTCAGAAAACTTGTCGTACCCGTGCCCGACACCAACACACGCTTGACATGCCTCCGACACGCGTCGAACACATGGTCAACGTGTTGGCAGGTGTCAGACACATGGTCAATGTGTCGGACATGCCTCCGACACCCAAAACTCGGTTAGGACACAATCAAGACTTTACCAACCAACTTTATTTTATTTTTTGCTTTTAGGTGGGCGCATATTAACTCCGCCCGTTGCAACGGCCGGTCCCAAGCCCGGATAAAGGAGGAGGGTTGGTGTTAGGCTTGTGATAGCCAACCGTAAAAAACCCATCACATCCCTTTTCATGGATATTGGTTCAAAAAGATTAATGCAGAAGGATAGGGCGTCCCCCGCTATAAGCGACGCGCTGCACCTACGCTCGGGTGTAGTGACAAATGAGCAAGGCGCGCTGCAGCGGCGCCCGGCTGTAGTGTTAAATAGGCAAGGGTTCTCGCACCTTTCTGGACGGGGGCGAGTAAAGAAGCTAGTCCAGGTTAGAACTAGAGATAGAATGATTAGATTAGCCTCTTGGAACATATGAACCTTGACGGGAAAGACAATAGAATTAGTGGATGTCCTGGAAAGTAAACATAGTTTGTCTTCAAGAGACAAAATGGAAGGGGAACAAGGCTAAAGATTTAGGAGGAGGGTTCAAACTCTTCTATTCTGGTAAAGATGGCACTAGGAACGGGGTGAGAATAGTGGTAGATAAAGTTTTTAAGGATGCAGTAGTCGACGTTAGGAGGTTTGGGGATAGAATCATAAGTATTAAATTAGCTTTAGAACTAGAGATAGTGCATGTTATTAGTGTGTATGCACCCCAAGTGGGTTTGGACGAGGAGACTAAGAAGGATTTTTGGGACTCTTTAGAGGAGTTAGTTCTTGGAATTCCCTCTTCCGATAGGGTTTTCATAGGCGGAGATTTGAATGGCCATGTCGGTAAGGATAGAGTTGGGTATGAGAGGGTACATGGAGGTCAAGGCTTTGGGGATCGAAACACCGCGGGGATTTCTATTCTAGATTTTGCGTTAGCTCAGGATTTTGGGATCGTAAATACTTTTTATAAGAAGAGGGAAGACCACTTGGTGACCTTTGCGAGTGGGCGTAATAGAAGTCAAATTGATTATTTTCTTGTGAAGAGACACGATTTAGGTAGGTGCAAAAATTGTAAGGTTATACCAGGAGAGTGTCTAACATCCCAACATAGGCTGTTAGTTCTCGATTTTTGTCTTAAGAGTAGGGGTCGTATTGCTTTAGAACAGATTAGACCGAGAATTAAGTGGTGGACCTTACAGGGAGATGTGTGCCAAAGATTTAGAAAGAGAATTTTGGGTGGCCAGTCAGTTTCAGAGGGTGGGGAGAATCTAGAACCAAAGGATAGGACTAGTAGCGCGAATCTTTTTGAACATTTGGCAAACCGAATAAGAAGATGTGCGAATGAAGAGTTAGGACAGGCCAAAAGAGGAGGTTTCTATGGTAAGGAGACATGGTGGTGGAACGCGGATGTGCAACAAACCATTGCAGAAAAGAAAAGATGCTTTAAGGCGTGGCAAAAAGATAGGTGCCTAGAGTCTTATGAGCTTTATAAGCAGGCTAAGAAGTTGAGTAGTAGAGCAGTAGGGGAAGCTAAGAAGAGAGCGTATGATGCTCTTTATAATAGGCTAGGTACGAAGGAAGGGGAGAAGGATATTTTCAAGATAGCGAAGGCTAGAAAACGAAAAACTAGGGACTTGAGTCATGTTAAGTGTGTTAAGCATGAGGATGAAAGAGTCTTAATGCAGGATAAAGCTATTTTAGATAGATGGAAGGATTACTTTTGGAACCTACTCAATGGAACACATGTAGGGGAGTTAAACTTGGAGGGGTATACTTCACAGGAAGGGAGAGATCGCGTGTTCCATCGCAGAGTTAGTGCCACAGAAGTGAGAGAAGCTTTAAAAAGAATGAAGACAGGGAAGGCCGTTGGACCGGATGATATACCAATTGAAGCATGGAAATGTCTGGGAGAAGTTGGAATTCAATGGCTAACTAAGCTCTTTAATAGGATTTTGGAAACTAGAAAAATGCCAGATTCATGGAGGCATAGCATTGTGGTACCAATTTATAAGAACAAAGGGGATATCCAAAATTGCTCGAACTATAGAGGGATAAAGCTTATGAGTCATACGATGAAACTTTGGGAGAGGGTTATAGAACAAAGACTTAGGAGTTTAACCACGATTTCAGAGAATCAATTTGGATTTATGCCAGGTAGGTCTACTACGGAGGCCATCTTCCTGCTTAGGCAAACTGTAGAAAAATATCGAGAGGCACGTAAGAGTTTGCATATGGTTTTTATTGATCTGGAGAAAGCATATGATAGGGTCCCCAGGGAGTTAATTTGGTGGGTGCTTGAAAGGAAGAAAGTGTCTCAATGTTATGTCGATATCATTAAGGATATGTATGAAGGGGCTGTAACAAGTGTTCGCTCAGTAGGTGGGATGTCTAGTGAATTTCCAGTGACAGTAGGACTACATCAAGGGTCGGCGTTAAGTCCATATCTCTTTGCTTTGGTCATGGATGAGTTGACGAGACATCTGCAAGAAGATGTACCTTGGTGCATGTTATTTGCAGATGATATTGTCTTAATGGATGAGACTAGTGCAGGTTTAGGTCAGAAATTAGTTAAGTGGCAGGAGGCTTTAGAGAGTAAAGGTTTTAGAATTAGCCATTCGAAGACGGAGCATCTAGTGTGCAACTTTGGGTGTGAACCAAGAGGGAGAAGTAATGCAATTGAGATCGAAGGTGTCGAGGTCCTGGAGTGTGAGGCTTTTCGATATCTAGGGTCTATAATTCAAAAGAATGGGGCTATTGGAGCAGATGTAGACCACAAGGTTAAAGCTGGTTGGTTGAAATGGCGAATGGCGTCAGGAGTATTGTGCGATAGAAGGATGCCTGCAAGGCTAAAAGGGAAATGCTATAAGACAATTGTTCGACCAGCCATGCTATACGGTTCAGAATGTTGGGCTACTACGGGACAACATACGCATAGGATGGCAGTAGCAGAAATGCGTATGTTAAGGTGGATGTGTGGTAAAACTCGTAAGGATAAAATTAGAAATGAAAGAATTAGGAGATACTTAGGTATAGCGCCCATAGAGGAAAAAATTAGAGAAAGACGTTTAACTTGGTTTGGTCATGTGCGGAGGAGACCAAGCACGGCGCCAATTAGAAAATGTTTAGATTGGCAAGTTAATGGAGGGTGTAGACGGAGGGGACGACCGTTGAAAACTTGGATGAAGACGGTGAATGAAGATATCATTGAGCTTGGATTAGGTGAGGAAATGTGGGAAGATCGCATTGCTTGGAGAACCAAAATTCATGTAGCCGACCCCGAAAATCTCGGGAATGGGCTTTGATGATGATGATGATGATGAGGTGGGCGCATATTATAACCACCTAATTTGAAGGTTGTTAATCCATCTAAAGTAAAAAAAACTTTCAATTGCGATGCAAGATAACAAAAGGGTGATGAAACATAGAGGTAGTCTACGCTTCTTTTTCTCTCATTTGCTTTTTATCTCTTTTTTTTTTTGTGAGAGAGTGCCATCTTCTTCTCTACTTTTTTACATCTCTGTGTTTTTTCTTCTTTATGTTCTTAATTTTCTTTTCCAGCACAATTTGGGCTTCATTTTCATTTTCATACTTCTTGTTCTTTTTACTTAAATTCTTTCTTTTTTAGATTATTATTTATGTTCACATGACTTATTATAATTTTTTTTTAAAAGTATGACATGTTGGCGTGTCCTTGAGTCCTAGTTTTTAAAAAATTGTCAAGTTAGCGTGTCAACGCGCGTGCCTGTGTCAGTGCATCCTTGTGTCTCGCTATCCTTTCCTACTCCATTGGGTGAATAACAAACCATGGACGTCATAAGAATTTCGGGTTTTAGCCCAATCAATTTGTTTAGTTATGAATTAAATCTCTTGCTCCCACATTCAACATTCAGGTCAAATCAAAATTCTGGCATAAAGAACATTTGAATCCTGTGGATGGTAATACCTGCATTATGGCACAAAAGAAAACCAAATCCAATACACATCACTACAATTCCTTCTCTTTCTCAATACTCTTGAGAAAGTCCTTCAAAACGGTCATTGAGAGGCTACCAAAAGGTAATGACTTGTCGATCAATTGTCAACAGGTAAACCCCCCTGTAATTTGCTCCTTACTCCAGCTTCCATTTTCAAAAATCATATATTAGCGGAAAAACTTGGATTTAACCCATAAACATGAAAAATCTTGCAAGAATCACATAGAACCCATTGCAAAAAAAATGTAAACAAGGCCGGTTCAACTTTTATCGCTGAAAAACCTCTTTTGAGGAAAACATTGGTATCTACATTACCTACACGATTCAGTTGTGACACTATGAAACAGTTGTCCCACTTCAAGAATCTCAAACTCCTACTTGTTGAAGAAGCTCTCTTGTCATCAGTCATCACCAAGAAAAACGTCATACCCCATTCCTTGATCTTTCAAGCAATCACACAAAAACCTTAAAAAACTTTCCGAATTCTCTCTCTTTCAAACCAAAAATACACTTAAAACAAAAGATGCGTCAAACCTCACAAGAAACCCCTTTTATACATCATTTACAAAAGAAAATTGCAAACCAATGAGCAATCTGACTTCCTTCAGTCTGATCTTTAAAATCTTGGACCGGTCTGCCTTTAGATTGACATTGATCCAGCTTTCTGAAAATCTGCATGTCTTTTTTTTCACATGAACATGATCACATAGATTTGAATGTTGATTTTAACTTGCTTTTAGGTCTTTCTCTTGGAATGTATGATTTTAAAAATGATACTTTAACTAAACACCTAAGCCCCATATAGCAATAGATCTCTCATCACAAGCATTCTTGAGCTGCCTCCGAAATCTTTCCTTAGTTTCTTTTCTTGGAGTTTACGATGGCCTCTATAGGAAAAACAAAGCTTGTTCCAAGTGCATAATTCAGTGATAGGATGGTTTCAACTAAATGGTCCACATCTCATTGTTGACAACCAGTAGGATGGATTTAAACAGTTTTTCTCCCATCCCCACTTTAGAACTTGGTGAGATTGAACTCCTAAAGGTTGCTTCTTATGATTTTCGCAAATCTATAACCTGAAAAATCCCCTGTTGGTTTCCAGTTCAATTGATCCTCCATTATGTTGCCAATCCACAATGACACATGCTAATCATACTCCTACCAAATCCTCCGGATCGAAACACCTTTTCACTACCTTCTGAATTGATACCAACCAATACCTCAAGCTCCATTGCATGTTTTTCCAACTTCCTTGAGGAGACACATGTACTTCCATGCATTCCAAGGAAAAAAAGGCTTTGTGGAACTTCTAGCCACATTGGATGTGGTCCAGAAGTGAATAGTTTATTGTCATTACTTTTAAAATCAGCAAAACAAGAAGTATTGTATTAATCAAGAAAGGCAGCACCCCAAGGAAAAAAAAAGAACACTTAAGTGTGACCATCAAAAGTATTACTTGAACAAGTGAGTCCCAACTAAACATGCAATCAAATAATCTAATTTCTCTGAATTTCTCCAATTACAACCCCATAACGACAAGGTGACTTTGGTACCTATCAACAAGGTAGCTACATACTTTGAAAATTCGTAAAGACCTTGTTATTTCTTTCTCCCCAAACAAAGGCATGCATGAGTCTCTCCCAAAGGAGGAAAAGATGGTAAGGTTCTAGCTTGCATACATGAAGGTTTCCAACCAATCCATGAAAGAAGTAGGTATATGGAACCCCAGGTCCACGGTTCAAACCCTGCCAGAGGCATAAGTTATTTCTAAGATAGTTATGGGATCTTGTTAAAAACCCAGCTTGCCTTCCAAAAATAAGTAGGTATAAAAGCAATGCCGTGGAATTGATATAGTGCTCTAGACCAGATATCAAGCACCAAGGGGTAAGGTTAAAATATGATCATTCTTCAGCTTCCCCACACAACACAAGGTCATTTAGGAATGGGAGGCCTCTTTTGATGATGTTATTCAGTCAGGGCTCTTCCATGTAGGACAGTCCAAAAGAAGATGGCTCTAGGGGTACCTCCTTAGTTGAAAGCCATGAGTGTAGCTTGCAGAGTCTCAGGCCTAAAGGAGTCGGTTCTGGGAGCTAGTTGCTGGTATCCTTCAGAAACTGTATAACTATCATCCTTAGCAAAGCACCTCCACTTATCTTCCCCATTGTCCAGTCGGAACTATTCTATAGCAGCTACCAAGTCCACCAATTGACTAACTTCCCAATCATTCAAACTCCTAAGCTGAAAAGCTCCACCCTGGCTAGATGAATCCAAAGATTCCTTGATTGTACCCTTTTTGTTTGTAGTAACGTTGAAGATGGCAGGGAAGGTCAACTTCAGAGGCCCATCCATTATCTAACCAACTCTGTTCCCAAAACAAAATTTTGTAAACACTGAGCTTCAAAGGTGATGTTGCTAACAGTGTCTTTGAGCTTCATAATACCTTTCCAAAGAGACCAACCATAAAATTTAGGCAGATCTTTAGTAAACCAGTCAGAGGAGGTACCATATCTAGTAGCAATGATCTGCCTCCACAAAGCTTCAGTTTCATTCCCGAATCTCTAGAGCCATTCCCCCCCCCCCCCCCCCCCAAGTTCCTTGGGATGACAAACATTTTTCCAATTGAGCAAGTGGTACTCTCTGGAAGTAGGAGAGGTTCCCCAAAGGACATTCCACATCCAGGAAGGGATGGTAAACAAGAATTCCTTGATATCAAAATATGTATGATGAAAAATAATATATTCACCAATAATCATCCTCTTTTTTGCAGACATCCATAGTGTTCTCAAACTCTGCTAGCATTAGTGATTGCAAGTTGACTGAGTGTGAGTAATGAAGTTTGGAACACCATAACTCATCATAGTACAAAAAGAATAACAATTTACAGCCACATGCTAGTAACAACAAAAGAAACTAATAACAGTGCTAAAGTAAAAAATAAAAACAAAACCTCACACTTTTTTCATAGATTTCATATACACATACAAATAAATGACAATGGGTTCCCCACTGTTTTGGTATATTAATTAAAATATATACAATTAAAAAGCTATAGGAAAATCGTTAGCAATTTAAACAAAATTTCATTAATGAAAAACAGGTATATAGGTAGACGAGTGAATATTTTCGAGAAAAAAATGAGAATCTAAAAAAAAGGATCATTACTTAAAAAAAAAAAAAAAAAAACAGACTGAGGGGAACCTCACCTGTATATAAGTAACTATATCAGTTGCTGTTACTCTAGGGCCCTCTTCCTGTCGATGCAATATCCAATCATAAAGTCTCTCCTGCAAAAAATAAATGGATCACAAAGTAATGAGTATCTAAATAAACCATTAAGACAAAATTTATTTTATTTTATTTTATTTTCATTTTCATTTTCATTTTCATTTTCATTTTCTGTTTGACAATAACCAAGATGAACTGAATAGAGCAATGGATAAATGGAACATAATAAAGGTCAAGAGAAGCCATGATTGGGCCACCATACAGATGTTTAAAGAAACCAAACATGGACTTGGTGCTGGAAACAGCTATGAACCACCTTAAAAAATCCTAAAACAATCTAAGTATTCCCTGGCTTGGTACATGAAACAGTAACTTATTGTTGTGGAAGGGTAAAAGTAAAACCATCCAAATGTGATACCTGAAGGAAAACAAAGAGCGAGAAAACAACGTGAGCTGGTGGAAAGATATTATTTCTGGTTTTGCTGGTAACATGACATCTAAGAAATTAGATGGTATAGGCTCAAACTCATTAGAGCTTGTTGAGTCACCATCGTGATGTTCGAGGAGAAGTATTAAGACGTGTAAATATTTACAGTTTTAAAAAGCTTGGAAATTTTCACAATAAGGGAAAATCAGTATAGCACGTGGAAATATTGCAGTTTTAGTTTCAAAATTTTCACAATAAGGGGAAATCAGTGTAGCTGTGTGTTTTTTCTTTTAGAGAGTTGTGAGTTGTTATTAGGGTGCTATTAGTATCAGTTTGCCTAGCAAGTATTTCATATTTTTTAAAATTAACCCATACCACCTCTTGGCGAAGCCGCATACACCCGAGAGTGGGCAACTCACCTCCCCCTGCCCCCCTCCTCTCAACTTTGAAAATCCTTCTAACAGCAAGTAGTTCCAAGTGGGTCAATGTTATCTTTTGTGAGATCTCACCCCCACCCCCCCCCCCCCCCCCCCCAGTTTCCCAAATACTTCTTAGCCCCTATTTCCCCCCTCAAATTGAAAATCTATAACAGTTACATGGTCCCACAGTTTTACAAAATTCTATTAAGCCACATAATTTCTTGGGTATTTACTTTCCTTAATGTACTAATCTTTCTTTTTGTAATTTAACAGGTTTAAACCCCATTGAATCTTTAAGTGATAGATTAATTTGGAGCAAGATTACTTGGTAACTTAGAAAATATTGTTAAAATACACTTGCATAATATCCCCTAAAAAAAATATAAACCCTTCTCTAAAAGCTGATGTAGATTATATCTTAAATCTCTAGAATCGATCTTATATCCAAAATCAATTTAATTTTCTAAGTTATTGTAATGGTAGACAGAGTTCAAACGCCATTTTAGAATTATAATCTTTATATAAATGTAGAAAATAATTTACTATATATTTGTTTGAAATAATGCTATTAAGTTACTGATGCTTCGTCCCTTTGCCACCCCTCGACTCCGCCACTGATCCCGGGTACCAATTCAGCCAATGAGAGGAGGCACAAGTATTTCATTTATGTTTGGGACTATTATTGAGAAATATATTCTATTTAGAGCATGTATAGTTTCTAGGAATCCAACATTTCCAACCCATCTCAAATGCATTTTCAAGAGGGTGGTCATGGTCATCCTTATGTTTTTTTGACAAAATAAAGGGATCACATTCTCATGTTTCTCATGAAATATCGGAATTAGATTCTTTAAAAGGGGAGGAGGAGTATGATTCCCACATAAATGAGAATAATGTCATCCAGTGTTAGTGAATCGTAAATCGGAAAGTAAGACTTTGATTTAATCGTAAATCGAATCGTAAGATTCATAATATTATAAGTATATGTATCTAAATTAATAAAATCCATAATTTATACCCAAATAAAAAAATCAAATATGTAAGAGTGTATTTTCATTGAATTTGTAAGTTTTTAATGATATAAAATGTCTTTTGTGAAGATTTGTAAGTGGAAAAGCATGGGTTTTGTGGCCTGTGACTTATCATTATGTGTTTTAAAACATAAAAAGACTTGGTCATAATGAATATTTCTCAACATTAATCTTTAGACGCTCATGTCACGGTCCTGATTTTGTATGTCAAATTTAAAATATATACCCACAATGATTTAGGCCATTTGGTAAGGCCCACTATATATACTATTTAGGTAACTATATTACTATGCATTGAATTTAACATAAACTCTGATTATTTTATTTACTCTCATTATAATATGTGCTTTAAATTAATTTGTGTTGATTATTATTTAAACCCAATCAATCCTCCACATGTCAATACACGTAGCTGCATGTTCAAAGCAAGCCATTAAAGTTTCTCTCTCACTAGAGAAGTGGAAACACTTAAATGAAGTGACATAACATCACCATTAATAACTCAACACACAAGAATGAAGTGAGTCAAGTGACATAACATCACCATTAATAACACATCACACAACACCACTTTTACTCTCTCCTCTTTAAAGTCTCCACCTTCACTTTCATTTCTTCCCCTTTCACTCTCCCATCTCTCCCCCAACACCACTTTTTCTCACTGTTGTTTTCTCTGATGGCTTCAAAACCAGCTGAAGAAGCAACAGAACAACCCCACCCATATCTTATTTTTCACAAATCTTTACTCTTTCAATCTGGGATTCTCTAAAAACCTACACAAGGTGACGGTAACAGGAAACATAGCAGCAGAGAATCTGATTCAGAGGTTGGTAAAAACAGGAAAGCACGCGAAGATGTGGCTGGAGAAGGTCGAGAAGAAGGAAATGACTTTAATCCTCTTTTTTTTTCTCGTTTTTCTTCTTTTCTTGTATTTATCTGGATGTATTCCTCCTCAACACAATTGCACGATCATGTTACAATCGCGATTTAGCAATTTAAGATTTGACTCGCGATTTTGAATGATTCATACAACATAGATGTCATCTACAACCTCACTTTCTTTATTTATCTTCCTACCACTTCCCTTTCCTTTCTCACATTACATGGAATCGATTCCGTGCAACCAAACATGGCCCTAGTTATGTTTCCTAGTTCTAAGAAGTTACTGACTTTTGTTTCTTGTTAGGCCTATAATTGACAGGAATTGTAAGTCTTTTGGCACATTAATTAGCAATTAGTTTATTTTACGTTTAACCAACATTTTTTTAAGGTAAAAGTATTATTAATAATCTTTGCCTAGTACAACAATGGCAACCTTAGAAATATTAAGGCTCCAAAATAATATTATCCCAACTAGCATACACAGATTCAAAATACATTTCTTTGAAAGAGGAAGATGAGACACCCAACCCCAAACGTAATCATAACCTCCACTAGCAATATTTCCCAACCCATTGCTTTGTTGTTAAGAATCTTGTCACTCGTCTCATTCCATACGTCCAACTAAGCAAAAAGGAAGCATCCTCCATGCTCCTTTTGGTTAATGTGAAGTTGTCTTCCAACATCTCAAAAGTTCATCCACGGAAGTAGGCATCACCCAATACACTCCAATCCTCAAAAAATGCATCCACAAACTCTTGACCCACCTACAACGAATCAGAAAATGGTTTGTTCTCTCTGAATCTAACATGCACGACCTGATAAAATATCCATTCTTCTAGGTCTTAACTCGATTTTAGAAGAAGGTAACGTGTTCCATGCACCTGTCCACATAAATAAAGCTATTCCAGATGGAATACAGGCCGAGGTTCGATTGTTGAGGCCCAAGTCCCTATTCGAAATAATGGAGGCAGCCCAAATGGTGGAAGACAGAAACCGGGTCGTGGGCTGGGGTGGGTCGTGTACCCACTGGGTTAAGACGCCCCAATCTCGATCTCCTTCTAATCAATTCGCGAACCCTAATTTTTCGCACAATCCTTTTCCTTACCGCTCCTCCATTCCCTTGGAGAGCAAGGGAGTTTAACGTCGACCACCAGCCGCGGAGAGGCCTGATTTGGCAAGCCATCGTCGTGAAGGGGGGTTCAAGTGCCTCACTGAGGCCGAGATTCAGAGCAAAAGGGCCTACGGCTTATGCTACAGATGCGATGAAAAATTCGCATCCGGCCATCTTTGTCGAAATCGACAACTGCAAATCCTTTTGGTGGATGATTCTGAGGTACCAGAAACAGACCACGCGGGTAAACCTGATGCTGAGGAGTCCAACCCCGACCCACCATCAAGGGAGACTTTTGAACAAATCGAAGGGCAGGTCAAACTCTCATTGAACTTGGTGGTTGGGTTCACTTCGTCGCGTACCATGAAGCTGAGGGGCGAGATAGCATCCCGCCCGATCACTGTCATGATCAATTGTGGGGCTACGCACAATTTCATCGCCAAACAACTTGTGGTGAAATTAGGGCTTCCACTCACCATCACTGCCAGTTATGGTGTTTTAATGGGGACAGGGGATTCAGTACGCACGGAAGGGATTTGTAAGGAGGTAGTGCTCTCTCTTCCAGAAATTGAAGTGGTTGAGGATTTTCTTCCTCTGGAATTAGGTGGTGTTGATGTGATTTTAGGGATGCAATGGTTGGAGAAACTTGGGGTTATGCACATCAATTGGAAGGCCTTAGTGATGAAATTCACTGTGGGAAGGACCCCGGTCACTCTTCGAGGAGACCCAAGCCTATGTCGCACACAAGTTTCCCTTAAAGCTTTGGTTCGCGTCATTCGCCGTGAGGGGCATGGGGTCCTACTGGAATTAGGGGTTGTGACCATGGAGAACCAAGGGGACAGCAAGGGAAAGGGACCTCTTTTACCTAGTGTTACTAAGGTACTGACACAGTACTCTGATGTTTTGAGTCTGCCTCAAGGATTGTCTCCTCAACGAAGCTGTGATCATGCCATTGTTCTTAAGGTGGGAACTGCCCCTATCAGTATTCGGCCTTATCGCTATCCTTAAGTCCAAAAAGATGAGATCGAAAAATTGGTTGGGGAAATGCTAGCAGCCGGTATTATTCAACCAAGCCACAGTCCATTTTCAAGCCCTATTTTGCTTGTCAAGAAAAATGATGGTAGTTGGCGTTTTTGTGTGGATTATCAAGCTCTCAACCGTGCTACAATACCCGAAAAGTTTCCGATTCCAGTAATTGAGGAGTTGCTAGATGAGTTACATG
Source organism: Berberis vulgaris (assembly GCA_963556465.1). NCBI lineage: Eukaryota > Viridiplantae > Streptophyta > Magnoliopsida > Ranunculales > Berberidaceae > Berberis > Berberis vulgaris. The sequence continues at coordinate 71,994,219 of OY747131.1, read as the reverse complement.
GGACAGTTATTTTTTCGAAATTGGATTTGAAATCAGGCTACCATCAGATTCGCGTGTGCCCACAAGATGTTCCCAAAAACTGCCTTTCGAACTCACGAAGGGCATTATGAGTTCCTCGTTATGCCGTTTGGCTTGACCAATGGAGGGAATACAGGCCGAGGTTCGATTGTTGAGGCCCAAGTCCCTATTCGAAATAATGGAGGCAGCCCAAATGGTGGAAGAAAGAAACCGGGTCGTGGGCTGGGGTGGGTCGTGTACCCACTGGGTTAAGACGCCCCAATCTCGATCTCCTTCTAATCAATTCGCGAACCCTAATTTTTCAGGCCGCCTCATGCATGAATCTGACCTACAAGACCCCTCAAGCATCATTATGTTTCAGGTCATCATGACTATCCATAATGGTTACAAAGTTTTCTTCTGCAACAAGCCAAGGTCGCTTTCGGCCACCCACCTGCATTTATTACAAAGCAACAAAGTTTTCTTTCATTACAAGTCAAGGTCACTTTCGGCCAAACATCATCATGTCTCTACAATCACGTGAAAATCACTATTCACATTCTCAAAGTCAAAAGTTGAAAACATCTTCAGCTTTTCCAACCACTACAAAGGCTACAAGACAAAGGCATATTTGCTTTTCCACCGCTCCATCATTACAAAGGACGAGACGTCCACATCTCACCCACTCCACCAAGTCACGAGAAGCTTATCTTCTCATCTTTTGTAATTAAATGAAGGCTATAAAAGCCAGTCTCTTCCCCTTAGAAGAGGAAGAGAAATATTTTTCCTATGTAACCCATTAGCTCTCCCTCTCTACTTGTAAGTTTCTATCTCCTAAGTCTTTCCTCTGTAATTTCTTATTTTCATTATATAAATCATGCATTATTATTTATCTTCTTCTTCTTTTCTTTCAAAACTTTCTAAGATCTATTCTTGTTGAACATCTCGTTATACTAGCTTGCATCTAGTATCGGCACCGTTCTCAAAGTCAATTGATTTCTACAAACACGCTTGAATTTCTCAAAAATCAAGATTACAAGTATATCCATATCGGTCTGATTCAAGTTGGAATCAAACCCCTTACAAGAACTGGCCTTGAAACCTGTGCCCTAATCGCTCTTCGCGACTGTAGACACAATAGGTTCCATGATTCTCTGCTTGAAATTGCAAAATCATTCCTGGCCATGGGTCCAGTCTACTTCGACTGTAACCCCAATTTCTCAGTGTTTCTTAAGGATCCAAATGTCCTTGAAACACTGACCCTCAATATCCAGACCTCTGGTTTCGGCATGTTACCAGGATCTGAGCCGCTTGCTCTTATCTACAAAATCACCTACAAAGCGATGAAGACTCAATTGAGTCCAAAAGCTTTGATGGAGTCTGAAAATGGTTATACAATTTTGTTTCAGGCAAACAAAGACAAAACCAGTGTTATTGTCCCAAAGACAATTCATTGGAATCAAGTTACCTTCCAGTAACTTGGCAGGTTCAATCAACTCCTAGAAGGCCTCCTCCTAGTTTGCTCAGTCAAGTTCTGACTCTTGAAGATGGAACTGTTGAACTACAGTTTTCTGAAACAAGAAAAACTAGATTACATCCAATCAGGACGTAGATCTGAATCATCATTCAGAATTGCTCCTACTCAAATCCCTAGAACTCCACCGCCTGAGGATATTCCTCATCTTGATCTGGCTAATTTAAGGAATCATCCTTATTGTCCCCAGATCCCGCAACCAATTTACAATCCTCCATCAGAACACCCTTTTGATAGATCTCCCACTCGATCAGAGATGGCAGATCCCGCTCAATTAAATACACTTTCAACCAATTTTATTTTAGATAAACAAAAAGTTAAAATTGAATTTTCTATGGATTACAATTCTGACAAACGTGCAACATTTTATTCTCAAACTACTTTTGATGAACGAACTAGTTTAGGAAAAATGTTTTATCAATTCTGTGAAGATATCAAAGATCATGTACCATTTTTAGAATGGTATAAATGAATTTATCTTTAACAATTGAATGTTGTCAAGAACTCTTCTAAACCGTGGCATCTGAAAAACAATTCCATTGTTGAATTAGTTTTACCACTTTTAGAAGAAATTCATATACAAACCCAAGGACAGGCTGTCATAGCCTCTCCTTTAAAGAATTCAACTTCTATTTCTGAATCCTCAGGAATTTCAAAGATTATTGAGCAGAATAATTATACCAATATTTTGCTTAATGAACTTGGTCAGCAATTGACTTCTTCTCCTGATTCAGATAATAAAAGTTCTACAAATAAAAACGTTAACAAAGCAATTACATTTTTTCAACCTTCTACAATTGAACAAAATGCCCTTTCTTCTCCTCCACATATCATGGAAGAGATTAATCGAAGACTTGCAGCTTTGAGTATTCAAACTTCACCTTTCTTCGATAAGGTTTTAAATTCAAAGAGACAAATTAACGATCTGTCTCATATTGGTTCCGACAATTCTGATGATGAACCAGACATTATGACTGAATTGGATAACCTTCAAAGTCCAGAACGACTTGAAGCTAACCCAATGCGTTCATCTCGTATTCGTACCAATACTTATACAAATCCTCTACCAACAACTAGGAATTATTATCCTAGACCAACCTATCCTGGTATGCAATATGAAGAAAAACATTTACAAACCTTCGGCTCCTTTTCTACAGGCAATATTTATACTTGGAATATAGATGGTTGTACTGAAGAAAATATTATCGAATTAACTCAAGAAATGGTCATGGTTGTTGCTGCTCATCACAGCGAAAACCGATAAGATGCTAGTATTGCAAGATTGATAATTGCTGGCTTCGCCGGTCAATTAAAGGGATGGTGGGATCATTACCTTTCCAATCTTGAACATAGCATTTTCAATGCTGTTAAAGTTGATCTTACTGGCAATCCTATTAAAAATGAAAATGGAGGCCCAAGTCCCTATTCGAAATAATGGAGGCAGCCCAAATGGTGGAAGACAGAAACCGGGTCGTGGGCTGGGGTGGGTCGTGTACCCACTGGGTTAAGACGCCCCAATCTCGATCTCCTTTAATCAATTCGCGAACCCTAATTTTTCACACAATCCTTTTCCTTACCGCTCCTCCATTCCCTTGGAGAGCAAGGGAGTTTAACGTCGACCACCAGCCGCGGAGAGGCCTGATTTGGCAAGCCATCGTCGTGAAGGGGGGTTCAAGTGCCTCACTGAGGCCGAGATTCAGAGCAAAAGGGCCTGCGGCTTATGCTACAGATGCGATGAAAAATTCGCATCCGGCCATCTTTGTCGAAATCGACAACTGCAAATCCTTTTGGTGGATGATTCTGAGGTACCAGAAACAGACCACGCGGGTAAACCTGATGCTGAGGAGTCCAACCCCGACCCACCATCAAGGGAGACTTTTGAACAAATTGAAGGGCAGGTCGAACTCTCATTGAACTTGGTGGTTGGGTTCACTTCGTCGCGTACCATGAAGCTGAGGGGCGAGATAGCATCCCGCCCGATCACTGTCATGATCGATTGTGGGGCTACGCACAATTTCATCGCCAAACAACTTGTGGTGAAATTAGGGCTTCCACTCACCATCACTGCCAGTTATGGTGTTTTAATGGGGACAGGGGATTCAGTACGCACGGAAGGGATTTGTAAGGAGGTAGTGCTCTCTCTTCCAGAAATTGAAGTGGTTGAGGATTTTCTTCCTCTGGAATTAGGTGGTGTTGATGTGATTTTAGGGATGCAATGGTTGGAGAAACTTGGGGTTATGCACATCAATTGGAAGGCCTTAGTGATGAAATTCACTGTGGGAAGGACCCCGGTCACTCTTCGAGGAGACCCAAGCCTATGTCGCACACAAGTTTCCCTTAAAGCTTTGGTTCGCGTCATTCGCCGTGAGGGGCATGGGGTCCTACTGGAATTAGGGGTTGTGACCATGGAGAACCAAGGGGACAGCAAGGGAAAGGGACCTCTTTTACCTAGTGTTACTAAGGTACTGACACAGTACTCTGATGTTTTGAGTCTGCCTCAAGGATTGTCTCCTCAACGAAGCTGTGATCATGCCATTGTTCTTAAGGTGGGAACTGCCCCTATCAGTATTCGGCCTTATCGCTATCCTTAAGTCCAAAAAGATGAGATCGAAAAATTGGTTGGGGAAATGCTAGCAGCAGGTATTATTCAACCAAGCCACAGTCCATTTTCAAGCCTTATTTTGCTTGTCAAGAAAAATGATGGTAGTTGGGGTTTTTGTGTGGATTATCAAGCTCTCAACCGTGCTACAATACCCGAAAAGTTTCCGATTCCAGTAATTGAGGAGTTGCTAGATGAGTTACATGGGACAGTTATTTTTTCGAAATTGGATTTGAAATCAGACTACCATCAGATTCGCGTGTGCCCACAAGATGTTCCCAAAAACTGCCTTTCGAACTCACGAAGGGCATTATGAGTTCCTCGTTATGCCGTTTGGCTTGACCAATGCCCCGGCCACCTCCCAGGCCTTAATGAACAACGTCTTCAAGAAGTTTTTGAGTAAGTTTTCTTAGTATTTTTTGACGACATCTTGGTCTATAGCAAGAATGAAGAAGACCATGCGCGACACCTACAAATTGTGATGGCCACTTTGCGTCAACACTCATTGTTCGTAAATCAGAGTAAATGTTTATTTGGTCAGCTCGAGTTGGAGTATTTAGGGCATATAGTGTTTGCTTCAGGTGTGGCCACGGACCCTTCAAAAATAGCAGCCATGTAGTCCTGGCCGTTTCCCACTAATCTCAAGGAATTACGGGGCTTCTTGGGGCTTACGGGCTACTACAGGAAGTTCGTGAAGGGGTATGGCTAGATTGCAGCTCCCCTCACTGATTTACTTAAAATAGACAGTATGGGGTGGACCAACAAGGCACAGGTAGCCTTCTCTAGGCTAAAGGAAGCCATGGTGAGTTTACCAGCCCTAGCTTTACCTGATTTCTCGAAGTTATTTGTCATCGAAGCCGACGCCTTAGGGTCAGGGTTGGGTGTTGTGTTGATGCAAGACCACCACCCAGTGGCGTATTTTAGCCAAGTCTTGGGAGCACGGGCTAGGGTGAAATCAGTTTATGAACGTGAATTAATGGCCATAGTGTTGGCAATTCAAAAGTGGCGGTCGTACCTCTTGGGTCGACGTTTTCTGGTTCGCACTGATAAAAAAAGTTTGAAATACTGGTTGGATCAGCGCTTAATGGTAAAGGAACATCAGCATTGGCTTTCCAAGCTGTTGGGCTACCAATTTGACACCGAATTCCGCCCTGGGATCGAGAATAAGGCAGCTGATGCGCTGTCCCGCCAGCCCACAACTGTGAGTGTCGCTACTTTATCAACCTCCTGGGTCACCGATGTAGCGGCGCTATACAATGAAGTTCAGCAGGATGCCATCTTGGGCCCAATTCATGCAAAATTGCTTGCTGGTCAGGAAGTCCCAGCAGGTTATCAGTTGGCACATGGCCACTTAGTATATCAGGGTCGGCTAGTCATCCCTTCTTCACCCTGGGTAGTGAAATTATTGGAGGCTTATCACGACAGCCTAGTAGGCGACCATTCGGGGGAGCTAAAAACCTATCTCCGTCTTTCGCAAGATGTGTATTGGGTGGGCATGAAAAAACGAGTTCAAACTTATGTGGCCAATTGTGGCGTTTGCCAACGTAACAAAACAATGGCCCTATCTCCGGCAGGCTTGCTTCAGCCCCTAGCAATTTCGGATCAGATTTGGGATGATTTATCCATGGACTTCATTGAGGGACTTCCCAAATCAGAGGGGTATTCTTGCATTTTGGTAGTGGTGGACAGGCTAAGCAAATATGAGCATTTTCTTCCCCTCAAACACCCTTTCACAGCTCTTGGAGTAGCAGCCCTATTTATCAAAGAAGTGGTTCGCTTACATAGCTTCCTTAAATCCATTGTGTCTAATCGTGATAAGTTCTTCATGAGCCATGTTTGGGCAGAATTGTTCAAGTTGCACGGCACGGTTCTCAAACATAGTACCGCATACCATCCTCAAACGGATGGACAAACAGAGGTTGTCAATAGAAGCATTGAGACATACTTGAGGTGCTTCGCAGAAGATAAACCAAAGAAATGGAGTCAGTGTTTACCTTGGGCTGAATTCTGGTACAACACATCCTTCCACACGACCACCAACACCACTCCCTTTCAGGCATTGTACAATCAGCCTCCTCCCCTCTTGCTCTGTCTGGAGGGGCACTCAACCACTAACTCAACGGTGGAGTCATAATTATGGGACCGCGATGCCTTGCTAGATGAGTTAAAACAACACTTGCTGCATGCTCAATACCAAATGCGCAAATCAGCTGATCGACATCGCCGTGACATTGTTTATGCTGTGGGTGACTTGGTTTATGTGAAGCTCAAACCTTACAGGCAACGCTCGTTGGCCCGTAGACTTAATGAGAAATTGGCTCCAAGGTACTTTGGCCCTTACAAGGTAATAGCACGCATTGGAGAGGTCGCTTACAAGCTGGACTTACCTGCCACATCAACTATACACCCTGTATTCCATGTCTCCATGTTACGGCAGGCCCTGGGCCAAGATTGTATACCTCAGCAGCTTCCATCTCTACTGTCTGATGAATTAGAATGGTGTGTCGAACCGGCTGAGGTATTGAATTTGCACTACAATTCCCGTGGCTTGTTGGAGGTTCTCATCAAATGGAAAAATCTCCCTAATTTTGAATCTACATGGGAGGAGTTTGATCTAATTCACACTCAATTTCCAACCTTCCACCTTGAGGACAAATTGAAAGTTCATGGGGGAGGGGGGGGGGGGGGTATTGATAGGCCCGCAATCAAATTCACTTATGCAAGGAAGAAGAAGACGGGTCAGGGAACTACTAGCAATGACTAGAATGGAATAGAAGGCTGAGGTGTCAAGTTTGTTAGCTGGGTTTGTTTTGGTTGTTATTTTTTAGTGGTCAGTATAGTAGGAGCATTAGTTATAAAATGGAGAGGTATGGGAGTAGGGAACGGAAGAAAAAATATTGTAATAGAGTGAAGAGATCAGGCTCTCGAAATCCTAGATTGTTACCTCTTATCAATACAATTCACTTCTTTCTGAATTCCATATTTGCATCCTGCTTTACTTGCATTAGAATACTAAGTGTGCCTATCTAATTGTAATTTCATCGCAGGTTCTTATCAAATGAGCACTTTTCGGTTAGCTATTTCAATGGTGAGTTGGTGGACCGCTAAATCGAAATAATACATTTGAAGAAATTTGTCCCATGGGATGGTATGGCACAAGAAATACCACTAAAAGTAGGGTTCTTTATGTGAACTCTCATGTTGAATCACATCTGTGCTAGAGACACAGCAAATAGAAGGGACTTGAATTTGGCTGCTTGTGTTGGCTGTGAGAGAGAATAGGGATAGGATATACTCTTCTAAAGGACCAAGGTTGCATGAGTGGGGACTATCCGAATGGTGGGTGGAAATTTTGAATAAGCTTTCAAAGACTCGTCTTTGAGAATACGAGCTTCATAATGGACATTGTATATCAAGAAATTGGGCTAAACTTATAACGAATTAAGGTGCTATCTTTTGAGCACTTCACTTCTTAATCCATTGTCATAAAATCAATAGACAGCACTATAATCTGATGTCCAGCATTTCAATATATAAAAACCCAAACCACTAACTATACAGATACCTAACAATGTTCAATACAATGCTTTTCTAATGATGATGATGACCTGGAAAACCCCAAATGCCTTGACAATTGCCTAAAATCAATGTGAACTACAATGGGTATTCATTCATTCATTCAAATCAATTAATCAAAGTCATCAAACCCAATGAATGTAATCTATCAAATCAAGACAAAATCAGGAAGAAAGAAAATGGGGGTTTAATCAAACCAGAGATTGGTGTTCTCCCGCTTGAAATGCAAGCTTTTGTTGATTCATTGCCTGCGAGTGGAGCTGAGAGAGGGAATTGGCAGCGTTGCAGAATGTGTTGTACATGGTTCGATCAATCTCCTCTAGTTGTTGGTTTGCAGCAGATCTCGTCTTCTTCGACATTAAAGAAGGCAAATTTGTTGAACTTCTCTCCCACACCAATTGTTTGTTTCAAAACACTCTGAGAAGAAAGAAAAATAAACCCACTAATTCTTCTGTCCTTTGCAGAATCTTCAATCAGTATGGTGGGGGGTTTCTATGTTTATGGCATTGTTTTAGCCTTTTCTATTATTTAGAAAAGGAAAAAAAAAAATTTAATAAAGATTTTATTTCGACACATTTTGTATTAGCTATTCTTAATTGAATTTACGCAACCCGTATAAATTTATCCAGAATCCGTTTGTCAATAGGCTTCTCCAGTTTTTGTTTAACATTCTATCTAGATAAAGAAACTTGAACTCGAATGACATGGCGGCAACAATAATTTATTTGTAACCTCATCTGAACATTACCTATCCAATCTTGAACAACATAACATTTTCATTGCTGTCAAAGTTGATCTTACCGGCAATCCTATTAAAAATGAAAATGGTGAAACATTCCTGATATTGTCAGTACCTTGATTTTCTCCATTTTAAAACATTTTATAGGTGACCCTTCAAAATTCCAAACAAATCTCGTGATCTCCTTATGATCATTAGATACAAAACTTTAAGTCATTTCAGATTTTACAAAGATGTTTTCCTAAAGAAAGTTATGCAGCAAAATGAGGCTAACAATCCTTTCTGGAAAAGGAAATTTCTTTCAGAATTACCTCCTGTTTTCACAGATATCGTTAGCGATAAGCTGCGATCTGAATACAATGGTGATATTCCTTTTGAACGACTTACGTTTGGAGACCTTATTGCTAAGATCAATGAAGTTGCTTTGCAATTTTGCAATAATATCCGACTCAAAGCTCAACTTAAAAGACAAAACATTTCTGGTTCTAGTGAACTTGGATCTCTTTGTCAACAGTATGGTTTTGAGCCCTTAGCAACCCATTTCCTTAAGACTTCCAAACAAAAGTATAGGTCCAATCCGGCTCGATACTTTAAGTCTAAAAAGAAATATGGCCCAAAACAAATTAAGCAGTATAACAACTATTACAAAAAGCCCACTAAGCACGGCACGCACAAGACTACCCATTTTTCAAAACACAAAGGCCCAATTGTTCAAAAACTCATTTGTTTCAAATGTGGTAAACCGGGTCATTATGCAAAAAATTGTAGAACAACCCAAAGAATTCATGAGCTAGACGCTGATGAAAACATTAAGCAAATGTTCACTACAATTCTTCTCAATTCTGAGTCTGAATCTAACCCATCTGATGATGACCTTCAGGTCTATCAAATGCGTTATGAATCTGATTCTTCTGACAATGAAGATTCTAATCAGGATCATTGTGTTAAAGCATGTACATGCAATTCTTTAAACACCATTAATATGCTCTCAAAGAAAAAAGAATCAAGTATTCTTTTAGACTTTGTTGATCGTATTGATAATCCCAAACTCAAAACTGAGTATTTGACTCATATAAAAAATACAATAACTCACAAATCTGATCCTGAAGTTATTAATCATTTTTACAATCACCAAGATATCATCAATAGATTCCAAACTCCTTCCTAGAATTCAGTTTCTATACCTGATTTACAAGCTGAAGTAATATCATGAAAAAAGAAATTGTCCAGCTTAAGCAAGGTCAAACATGGCTTACTCAACAGCTGTTGCATCGATAGGTTCAAACTTCAATTTCTGTTCCTGATATCCCTTCTTCTTCAAATCCAGATAAACAACCAGCAATTGCTCACGAGCCCGCTGATGAACTAGCTTTTCTCAACAATTTAAATACAGTCACCAATCATAAATGGTATATTAATGTGACTCTTATCATTAAGAATTTCACAGTAAATACATTTGTTCTTGTTGATTCTGGTGCTGATTTAAATTGTATTGCTGAAGGTGTTATACCTTCTCAATACTATGAGAAAACTACTCAACAACTATTTACTACCAATAGTAAATTAGATGTTCAGTACAAACTGGTTGGCGCACATATTTGCCAAAAACAAATTTGTATTCAACAAGATTTTTTGTTGGTTAAGGATATGTCTCAAAAGATGATTTTGGGAACTCCATTCTTAACCACACTTCATCCTTTCGATGTTACAAATGAAGGTATTTCTACCAATATCCTTGGTAATAAGATTATCTTCAAATTCTTATGCAAAACAAAGACTGCTGAAATCAATTCTCTAAAAATTGACAAATGTTTTCTTAATTTTATTTCTCAAAAACAACAACATTTGCTTTTTCTAAAAAATGAGATTGCTTATCGATGAACTGATGATCAACTCAAAGACACACAGATACAAACCAAAATTATTCATTTCAAAGAACAATTGTCTTCAGAACTTTGTTATGACCTTCCAAATGCTTTTTGGAATCGCCATCACCATGTGGTTCGTTTACCATATGATCCTTCTTTCAATGAATCCAAGATTCCAACCAAAGCCCGTCCTATACAAATGAATTCCGAATTAATGGAATTTTGCAAATCTGAGATTCAGAGTTTGCTTTCCAAACAGTTAATTCGTCATTCCAAATCCCCATGGAGTTGTGCAGCTTTCTATGTCAGAAAAGTCGCTGAACTCGAACGAGGATCTCCTCGTCTTGTTATCAATTACAAACCCTTGAACAAGGTGTTACAACGGATTAGGTATCCAATACCTAACAGAAGAAACCTTATTAAGAGATTACACTCAGCACGTGTCTTCTCTAAGTTTGATCTCAAATCTGGATTTTGGCAAATTCAGATCCATAAAAGGTCTTTTGTCAGCATTCGACTTTGATATTGAGTATATAAAAGAAGCAGATAACTCTCTTGCAGATTTCCTGACAAGAGAATTCTTACAAAAATGAATTCTCAATCCTCTTCTTTCTTTCGACCTCAACAACCTCCCAAACCTCAATCTAAAGCTCAGTATGCTATGAAGCCTTCTGCTTCACAGCCCAAGACTCCTCTTTCTTATGCTTTGTCGCTTACAAATCCTTACCAGCCTCTTTCAAACACAGCAGAAGAATCAAGTTCTGCTATGACCAGCTTCCCAAAGGTACAAGTTCCTCCTCCAAATCCTTATCTTACAAAGCCTTGTTTGGATCCGATCACAATGATCGAACCTTGTTTTTACTCGCTTACAAATGATACCCATTCAATTGCCAAAAATATTTTTAATACAAATGCCCTTTTTGAGGAATCTGACATCCTCAAAACCCAAGAGTTCTATGAGTTCATCCTGGTCGACATTGACTCAGTGATGGTTACTCATCATCGAGATCCTTCTCATCCTGAGAAGATATCTCACTCCAAATGTCAAATTTTGAAGGTATTATCTGAAGCCGATTGGAAGCAACATCCTCGCTTTTAAAAGAGGTTTTCAGTTAATTACCCCCCAGCTTCTTACAATTATCTGGACTACAAGCATGCTTGGTCTAGAGCCTTTTTTGTTTTTTCTCAAATTTGTTCCCATTTGTGGTTCTTCCTTTTTTGCCACAAATTTTCTCAAAGATCTGTTCCTCTCTGGTTCCAACATCAATGGTGGAATCATTTTGGTCCTTTACAAGACATCTTGCCTTCGTCTGTCAATGAAGGATGGCATGTTTTCAAAACCAAGTTCAATCCTCCAATTCCAGTACCTCAACAGGTACTATCTTTTTGGTTTTTTTGTCAAATTCCATCTCTCTTGGATTTGCTGTTGGGATTACACTGTCCAAGCTCTTCCTGGTCCAAGTCAATCGACGCAGGCTTCTCTCTGGATCTGCCGTCGCTACAAAGTCAAGTGGTGGTCATCCTTTGATCACACCCATGCTACAAAAGATGTCGTTACAAGATTTTTTGCAGGAAAAGAACAAGTTCCTGCTCAGCCTCTTGTCAATCCAATCCAAGTTCCTTCCGAAGCAAAGATTCTTCGACAGTTCATCAAGAAATCGCTCCAAGGAAAACCTACAAAAATGCAACTGATGGAAACCATGTCCAAAATCTGTGCAGAAGACTCATACGAAGACGAAGCTCCAACAGTGCCTCTCAATGAAGATGATTGCTTTGGCATCTGGCCGCCTCATGCATGAATTTGTCCTACAAGACCCCACAAGCATCATTATGTTTCAGGTCATCATGACTTTCCATAATGGTGACAAAGTTTTCTTCTGCAACAAGCCAAGGTCGCTTTCGGCCACCCACCTGCATTTATTACAAAGCAACAAAGTTTTCTTCCATTACAAGTCAAGGTCACTTTCGGCCAAACATCATCATGTCTCTACAATCACGTGAAAATCACTATTCACATTCTCAAAGTCAAAAGTTGAAAGCATCTTCAGCTTTTCCAACCACTACAAAGGCTACAAGACAAAGGCATATTTGCTTTTCCACCGCTCCATCATTACAAAGGACGAGACGTCCACATCTCACCCACTCCACCAAGTCACGAGAAGCTTATCTTCTCATCTTTTGTAATTAAATGAAGGCTATAAAAGCCAGTCTCTTCCCCTTAGAAGAGGAAGCGAAATATTTTTCCTATGTAACCCATTAGCTCTCCCTCTCTACTTGTAAGTTTCTATCTCCTAAGTCTTTCCTATGTAATTTCTTATTTTCATTATATATAAATCATGCAGTATTGTTTATCTTCTTCTTCTTCTTTTCTTTCAAAAATTTCTAAGATCTATTCTTGTTGAACATCTCGTTATACTAGCTTGCACCTAGTATCGGCACCGTTTTCTCGAATAGTTTAAAGAAATGTCTTTTGAAAATCTTGTTTTATTTACAGTAGTGTATTCTTTTGTTTGTATGTTTCTGTTTTTCTATCTTCTTTTCTCTCTTGTTATTCATTTTCTATCTTATTTGTAAACCTGTTCTTTGCTTTATCTTCAAGTTAGTAGTCCTGGGTAGAAATTGGTATCAGAGCCATGTTCATCTTTTCCGGGGGGAATAGTGTTGTGAGTCCTAGGTTCTGTTGGTCAGCCTTTAGGTATGTTGGTCAACCGTAGAGCCCTGTGTAAGTCGCCGACTGAGCGCAGTTGCTAGAGTTAGGTGGTCCCATATTGGTGGTCCAGTCGTAGGTGGTCCAAGAACAGTGTTCCAACCCTCAACCTCTCAAGATTTTGAAAATGTCTTTTATTTCAAAATTTACCCGAGCTTCTAGCTCTAGACAAAGCAACCCAGATTTACAAAATAGGATGGAATGTAGAATTCCATAAGTAGAACAAAATTTACAAAAATGGCCCATACCAAAAGTTCCTTACAAACAAATTTACCAAGTTTCACAATCAATTTTTTCTCAAAAATCTGAAGATCTGATAGATATTGTCGAACAGACAATACCTCTTGATGGCTCTTTAGAATCAAAACAATTGATTTCTACAAACACCCTTGAATTTCTTAGAAATCAAGATTACAAGTATATCCATATCGCCCTGATTCAAGTTGGAATCAAACCCCTTACAAGAACTGGCCTTGACACCTGTGCTCTAATCGCTCTTCGCGACTGTAGACACAATAGGTTCCATGATTCTCTGCTTGGAATTGCAGAATCAACCCTGTCCATGGGTCCAGTCTACTTCAATTGTTACCCCAATTTCTCAGTGTCTCTTAAGGATCCAAATGTCCTTGAAACACTGACCCTCAATATCCAGATATTTGGTTTCGACATGTTACCAGGATCTGAGCCTCTTGCTCTTATCTACAAAATCACCTACAAAGCGATGAAGACTCAATTGAGTCCAAAAGCTTTGATGGAGTCTGAAAAGGGTTATACAATCCTATTTCACACAAACAAAGGCAAAACCAGTGTTATTGTCCCAAAGACAATTCATTGGAATCAAGTTACCCTTCCAGTGACTTGGCAGGTTCAATCAACTCCTAGAAGGCCTCCTCCTAGTTTGCTCAGTCAAGTTCTGACTCTTGAAGATGGAACTGTTGAACTACAGTTTTCTGAAACAAGAAAATCTAGATTACAGCCTCTAGATTTCCAATGAGGACGTAGATCTGAATCATCATTCAGAATTGCTCCTACTCAAATCCCTAGAACTCCACCGCCTGAAGATAATCCTCATCTTGATCTGGCTAATTTAAGGAATCATCCTTATTGTCCCTAGATCCCGCAACCAATTTACAATCCTCCATCAAAACACCCTTCTGATAGATCTCCCACTCGATCAGAGATGGCAGATCCCGCTCAATTAAATACACTTTCAACCAATTTTGTTTTAGATAAACAAAAAGTTAAAACTGAATTTTCTATGGATTACAATTCTGACAAACGTGCATCATTTTATTCTCAAACTACTTCTGATGAATGAACTAGTTTAGGAAAAATGTTTTATCAATTCTGTGAAGATATCAAAGATCATATACCATTTTTAGAATGGTATGAATCCATTTATCTTTCACAATTGAATATTGTTAAGAACTCTTCTAAACCGTGGCATCTGAAAAACAATTCCATTGTTGAATCAGTTTTACCACCTTTAGAAGAAATTCATATACAAACCCAAGGATAGACTGAATCTAACCCATCTGATGACGACCTTCAGGTCTATCAAATGCATGCGTTATGAATCTGATTCTTCTGACAATGAAGATTCTGATCAGAATCCTTGTGTTAAAGCATGTACATGCCATGCTTTAAACACTATCAATATGCTCTCAAAGAAAAAAGAATCAAGTATTCTTTTAGACTTTGTTGATCGTATTGATGATCCCAAACTCAAAACTAAGTATTAGACTCATATAAAAAATACAATAACTCACAAATCTGATCCTGAAGTTATTAATCCTTTTTACAATCACCAAGATATCATCAATAGATTCCGAACTCCTTCCCAGAATTCAGTTTCTATTCCTGATTTACAAGCTGAAGTAAATATCATGAAAAAATAAATTGTCCAGCTTAAGCAAGGTCAAACCTGGCATACTCAACAGCTGTTGCACCAACAGGTTCAAACTTCAATTTCTGTTCCTGATATCCCTTTTTCTTCAAATCCAGATAAACAACCAGCAATTGCTAATGAGTCCGCTGATGAACCAACTTTTCTCAACAATTTAAATACAGTCACCTATCATAAATGGTATATTAATGTGACTGTTATCATTAAGAATTTCACAGTAAATACCTTTGCTCTTGTTGATTCTGGTGCTGATTTAAACTGTATTGTTGAAGGTGTTATACGTTCTCAATACTATGAGAAAACTACTCCACAACTATTTACTACCAATAGTAAATTAGATGTTCAGTACAAACTGGTTGGCGATCATATTTGCCAAGAACAAATTTGTATTCAACATGATTTTTTGTTAGTTAAGGATATGTCTCAAAAGATGATTTTGGGAACTCCATTCTTAACCACACTTTATCCTTTCGATGTTACAAATGAAGGTATTTCTACCAATATCCTTGGTAATAGGATTATCTTCAAATTCTTATGCAAAACAAAGACTGCTGAAATCAATTCTCTCAAAATTGACAAATGTTTTCTTAATTTTATTTCTCAAAAACAACAACATTTATTTTTTCTCAAAAATGAGATTGCTTATCGACGAATTGATGATCGACTCAAAGACACACAAATACAAACCAAAATTATTCATTTCAAAGAACATATGTCTTCAGAACTTTGTTTAGACCTTCCAAATGCTTTTTGGAATCGCCATCACCATGTGGTTCGTTTACCATATGATCCTTCTTTCAATGAATCCAAGATTCCAACCAAAGCCCGTCCTATACAAATGAATTCCGAATTAATGGAATTTTGCAAATCTGAGATTCAGAGTTTCCTTTCCAAACAATTAATTCGTCATTCCAAATCCCCATGGAGTTGTGCAGCTTTCTATGTCAGAAAAGCCGCTGAACTCGAACAAGGATCTCCTCGTCTTGTTATCAAGTACAAACCCTTGAACAAGGTGTTACAATGGATTAGGTATCCAATACCTAACAGAAGAGACCTCATTAAGATATTACACTCAGCACGTGTCTTCTCTAAGTTTGATCTCAAATCTGGATTTTGGCAAATTCAGATCCATCCATTTGATCGTTACAAAACAACATTCAATGTTCCTTTCGGCCATTAAGAATGGAATGTGATGCCTTTTGGCCTCAAGAATGCACTAAGTGAGTTTCAAAATATCATGAATGATATTTTTACTCCATTTTCCCATTTTACAATTGTGTATATCGATGATATACTGGTCTTCTCCTCCTCCTTTGACGACCATTGGGAACACTTGTATCAATTTTCAAAAATTATCAAAGAAAATGGTTTAGTTCTTTCTCCTACAAAAATTGACCTTTTTCAAACAAATGTCAGATTTTTAGGTCACAAAATCCATTTTGGGATGATCACACCAATCTCTAGAGCCATAGAGTTTGCTGATAAATTCCCTGATAAAATTAAAGACAAAAATCAATTACAAAGATTTTTAGGATCTTTAAATTATGTTGTAGATTTCTACAAAAACCTTAGAGTTTTACTTAAGCCCTTGTATGCAAGACTTAAGTCTAACCCAAGCCCATGGACTGAAGCCCATTCCCAAATTGTTTCTTCAAGTCAGAGCCCAAGTCAAGAGTCTTCCTTGTCTAGGGATCTCAAGTCCTGAAGCTTTCAAAATTGTAGAAACAGATGCGTCTAACCAAGGGTATGGGGGTATCCTTAAACAACATCTTTCTGAGTCTACACAAATACAATTGGTCCGATACCGTTCTGGTATTTGGAATTCTGCTCAAACTAATTATTCAACTGTCAAAAAAGAAGTTTAATCAATTGTTTTGTGCATCATGAAATTTTGAAGATGATTTATTTAAATCAAAAGTTTTTATTACTTGTTGATTGCAAGTCTGCAAAAGAAATTCTTACCAAAGATGTTTTAAATTTGGTTTCAAAACAAATTTTCGCCAGATGGCAATGTCTTTTGTCTGCTTTCGACTTTGATATTGAGTATATAAAAGGTGCAGATAACTCTCTTGCAGATTTCCTGACAAGAGAATTCTTGCAAAAATGAGTTCTCAATCCTCTTCCTCCTTTCGACCTCAACAACCTCCCAAACCTCAATCCAAATCTCAGTACGCTATGAAGCCTTCTGCTTCACAGCCCAAGACCCCTATTTCTTATGCTTTGTCTCTTACAAATCGTTACCAGCCTCTTTCAAACACAGCAGAAGAATCAAGTTCTGCTATGACAAGCTTCCCAAAAGTACAAGTTCCTCCTCCCAATCCTTATCTTACAAAAGCCTTGTTTGGATCCGATCACCATGATTGAGCCCTGTTTTTATTCGCTTACAAATGACACCCATTCAATTGCAAAGAATCTCTTCAATACAAATGCCCTCTTTGAGGAATCTGACATCCTCAAAACTCAAGAGTTTTATGAGTTCATCCTGGTCAACACGGATTCAGTGATGATTACTCATCATCGAGATCCTTCTCATCCTGAGAAGATTTCCCATTCAAAATATCAAATTTTGAAGGTGTTAGCTGAAGCCGATTGGAAGCAACATCCTCGCTTCCATAAGAAGTTCTCAGTTAACTACCTCCCTGCTTCTTACAATTATCTGGACTACAAGCAAGCTTGGTCCAGAGCCGTTTTTGTTTATTCCCAAAATTGTTCCCATTCTTGGTTCTTCCTTCTTTGTCACAAATTTTCACAAAGATTTGTTCCTCTCTGGTTCCAACACCAATGGTGGAATTATTTTGGTCCTTTACAAAACATCTTGCCTTCGTCTATCAATGAAGGATGGCAAGTTTTCAAGTCCAAGTTCAATCCTCCAATTCGAGTACCACAATAGGTACTATCTTTTTGTTTTTTTGTCAAATTCCATCTCTCCTGGATTTGCTGTTGGGATTACACTATCCAAGCTCTTCCTGGTCCAAGTCAATCAACGCAGGCTCCTCTCTGGATCTGTCGATGTTACAAAGTCAAGTGGTGGTCATCTTTTGATCACACCCATGCTACAAAAGACGATGTCTCAAGATTCTTTTTAGGAAAAGATCAACTTCCTGCTCAGCCTCTTGTCAATCCAATTCAAGTTCCTTTCGAAGAAAAACATCTTCGACAGTTCATCAAGAAGTCGTTCTAAGGAAAACCTACAAAAACGCAACTGATGGAAACCATGTCCAAAATCTGTGCAGAAGACTTAGACGAAGACGAAGACGAAGCTCCAACTGTGTCTCTCAATGAAGATGACTGCTTTGGCATCTGGCCGCCTCATGCATGAATCTGTCCTACAAGACCCCACAAGCATCATTATGTTTCAGGTCATCATGACTTTCCATAATGGTTACAAAGTTTTCTTCTGCAACAAGCCAAGGTCGCTTTCGGCCACCCACCTGCATTTATTACAAAGCAACAAAGTTTTCTTCCATTACAAGTTAAGGTCACTTTCGGCCAAACATCATCATGTCTCTACAATCACGTGAAAATCACTATTCACGTTCTCAAAGTCAAAAGTTGAAAGCATCTTCAGCTTTTCCAACCACTACAAAGGCTACAAGACAAAGGCATATTTGCTTTTCCACCGCTCCATCATTACAAAGGACGAGACGTCCACATCTCACCCACTCCACCAAGTCACGAGAAGCTTATCTTCTCATCTTTTGTAATTAAATGAAGGCTATAAAAGCCAGTTTCTTCCCCTTAGAAGAGGAAGCGAAATATTTTTCCTATCTAATCCGTTAGCTCTCCCTCTCTACTTGTAAGTTTCTATCTCCTAAGTCTTTCCTCTGTAATTTCTTATTTTCAATATATAAAGCATGCATTATTGTTTATCTTCTTCTTCTTTTATCAAAACTTTCTAAGATCTATTCTTGTTGAACATCTCGTTATACTAGCTCGCACCTAGTATCGGCACCGTTCTCTCGAATAGTTTTAAGAAATGTCTTTTGAAAATCTTGTTTTATTTATAGTAGTGTATTCTTTTGTTTGCATGTTTCTGTTTTTCTATCTTCTTTTCTCTCCTGTTATTCGTTTTCTATCTTCTTTGCAAGCCTGTTCTTTGCTCTATCTTTATGTTAGTAGTCCTGGGTAGAAATTGGTCCCAAGACCAAAATTAGATGTCTTGTAAAGGACCAAAATGATTCCACCATTGGTGTTGGAACCAGAGAGGAACATATCTTTGTGAAAATTTGTGACAAAGAAGGAAGAACCAAGAATGGGAACAATTTTGGGAAAAAACAAAAAAGGCTCTGGACCAAGATTGCTTGTAGTCCAGATAATTGTAAGAAGCAGGGAGGTAGTTAACTGAGAACTTCTTATGGAAGCGAGGATGTTGCTTCCAATCGGCTACAGATAACACCTTCAAAATTTGACATTTTGAATGGGAAATCTTCTCAGAATGAGAAGGATCTCGATGATGAGTAATCATCACTGAATCAGTGTTGACCAGGATGAACTCATAAAACTCTTGAGTTTTGAGGATGTCAGATTCCCAAAGAGGGCATTTGTATTGAAGAGATTCTTTGCAATTGAATGAGTGTCATTTGTAAGCGAATAAAAATAGGGCTCGATCATGGTGATCGGATCCAAACAAGGCTTTGTAAGATAAGGATTGGGAGGAGGAACTTGTACTTTTGGGAAACTTGTCATAGCAGAACTTGATTCTTCTGCTAGGTTTGAAAAAGGCTGGTAAGGATTTGTAAGAGGCAAAGTATAAGAAAGAGGGGTCTTAGGCTGTGAATACATCTAATTTGTTCTTGGCAAATATGAGCGCCAACCAGTTTGTACTGAACATCTAATTTACTATTGGTAGTAAATAGTTGTTGAGTAGTTTTCTCATAGTATTGAGAAGGTATAACACCTTCAGCAATACAGTTTAAATCAGCACCAGAATCAACAAGAGTAAAGGTATTTACTGTGAAATTCTTAATGATAAGAGTCACAATAATATACCATTTATGATAGGTGATTGTACTTAAATTGTTGAGAAAAGCTGGTTCATCAGCGGGCTCATGAGCAATTGCTGGTTATTTCTCTAGATTTGAAGAAGAAGGGATATCAGGAACAGAAATTGAAGTTTGAACCTGTTGGTTCAACAGCTGTTGAGTAAGCCAGGTTTGATCTTGCTTAAGCTGGACAATTTCTTTTTTCATGATATTTACTTCAGCTTGTAAATCAGGAATAAAGACTGAATTCTGGGAAGGAGTTCAGAATCTATTGATGATATCTTGGTGATTGTAAAAAGGATTAATAACTTCAGGATCAGATTTGTGAGTTATTGTATTTTTGATATGAGTCAAATACTCAGTTTTGAGTTTGGGATCATCAATACGATCAACAAAGTCTAAAAGAATACTTAATTCTTTTTTCTTTGAGAGCATATTAATGGTGTTTAAAGCATTGCATGTACATGCTTTAACACAATGATCCTGATCAGAATCTTCATTGTTAGAAGAATTAGATTCATAACGCATTTGATAGACCTGAAGGTCATCATAAGATGGGTTAGATTCAGACTCAGAATTGAGAAGAATTGTAGTGAACATTTGCTTAATGTTTTCATCAACGTCTAGCACATGAATTCTTTGGGCTGTTCTACAATTTTTTGCTTAATGACCTGGTTTACCACATTTGAAACAAATGGGTTTTTGAGCAATTGGGCCTTTGTGTTTTGAAAAATGGGTAGTCTTGTGCGTTCCGTGCTTAGTGGGTTTTTTTGTAATAGTTGTTATACTGCTTAATTTGTTTTGGGCCATATTTTTTTTTAGACTTAAAGTATCGGGCTGTATTGAACCTATACTTTTGTTTGGAAGTCTTAGGGAAATGGGTTGCTAAGGGCTCAAAACCATACTGTTGACAAAAAGATCCAAGTTCATTAGAACCAGAAATGTTTGGTCTTTTAAGTTGGGCTTTGAGTCGGATATCATTGCAAAGTTGCAGAGCAACTTCATTGATCTTAGCAATAAGGTCTCCAAACGTAAGTCGTTCAAAAGGAATATCACCATTGTATTCGGATCGCAGCTTATCGCTAACGATGTCTGCGAAAACAAAAGGTAATCCTGAAAGAAATTTCCCTTTCCAGAAAGGATTGTTAGCCTCATTTTGCTGCATAACTTTCTTCAGGAAAACATCTTTGTAAAATCTGAAATGACTTAAAGTTTTGCTTTGGAATTTTGGAATTTTGTTTTGGAATTTTGAAGGGTCACCTATAAAATATTTTAAAATGGAGAAAATCAAGGTATTGACAATATCAGGAATGTTTTCACCATTTTCATTTTTAATAGGATTGCCAGTAAGATCAACTTTGACAGCATTGAAAATGCTATGTTGTTCAAGATTGGATAGGTAATGGTCCCACCATCCCTTTTATTGACCGACGAAGCCAACAATTATCAATCTTGCAATACTAGCATCTGATCGGTTTTCGCTGTGATGAGCAGCAACAACCATGACCATTTCTTGAGTTAATTTGATAATATTTTCTTGAGTACAACCATCTATATTCCAAGTATAGATATTGCCTGTAGAAAAGGAACCGAAGGTTTGTAAATGTTTTTCTTCATATTGCATATCAGGATAGGTTGGTCTAGGATAATAATTCCTAGTTGTTTGTAGAGGATTTGTATAAGTATTGGTACGATTACGAGATGAACGCATTGGGTTAGCTTCAAGTCGTTCTAGACTTTGAAGGTTATCCAATTCAGTCATAATGTCTGGTTCATCATCAGAATTGTCGGAACCAATATGAGACAGAGTGTTAATTTGTCTCTTTGAATTTAAAACCTTGTCGAAGACAGGTGAAGTTTGAATACTCAAAGCTACAAGTCTTCGATTAATCTCTTCCATGATATGTGGAGTAGAAGAAAGGGCATTTTGTTCAATTGTAGAAGGTTGAAAAAATGTAATTGGTTTGTTAACTTTTTTATTTGTAGAACTTTTATTATCTGAATCAGGAGAAGAAGTCAATTGCTGACCAAGTTCATTAAGCAAAATATTGGTATAATTATTCTGCTCAATAATCTTTGAAATTCCTGAGGATTAACAAATAGAAGTTGAATTCTTTAAAGGAGACGCTATGACAGTCTGTCCTTGGGTTTGTATATGAATTTCTTCTAAAGGTGGTAAAACTGATTCAACAATGGAATTGTTTTTCAGATGCCACGGTTTATAAGAGTTCTTGTCAACATTCAATTGGGAAAGATAAATGGATCACATACCATTCTAAAAATGGTATATGATCTTTGATATCTTCACAGAATTGATAAAACATTTTTCCTAAACTAGTTCGTTCATCAGAAGTAGTTTGAGAATAAAATGTTGCACGTTTGTTAGAATTGTAATCCATAGAAAATTTAGTTTTACGTAAGCCCTTGTATGCAAGACTTAAGTCTAACCCAAGCCCATGGACTGAAGCCCATTCCCAAATTGTTCGTCAAGTCAGAGCCCAAGTCAAGAGTCTTCCTTGTTTAGGGATCTCAAGTCCTGAAGCTTTCAAAATTGTAGAAACAGATGCGTCTAACCAAGGGTATGGGGGTATCCTTACAAAAAGCCCACTAAGCATGGCTCGCACAAGACTACCCATTTTTCAAAACACAAAGGCCCAATTGCTCAAAAACCCATTTGTTTCAAATGTGGTAAACCGGGTCATTATGCAAAAAATTGTAGAACAACCCAACGAATTCATGAGCTAGACGCTGATGAAAACATTAAGCAAATGTTCACTATAATTCTTCTCAATTCTTAGTCTGAATCTAACCCATCTGATGATGACCTTCAGGTCTATCAAATGCGTTATGAATCTAATTCTTCTGACAATGAAGATTTTGATCAGGATCATTGTGTTAAAGCATGTACATGCAATGATTTAAACACCATTAATATGCTCTCAAAGAAAAAAGAATCAAGTATTCTTTTAGACTTTGTTGATCATATTGATGATCCCAAACTCAAAACTGAGTATTTGACTCATATCAAAAATACAATAACTCACAAATCTGATCCTGAAGTTATTAATCCTTTTTACAATCACCAAGATATCATCAATAGATTCCGAACTCCTTCCCAGAATTCAATCTCTATTCCTGAATTACAAGCTGTAGTAAATATCATGAAAAAGAAATTGTCCAGCTTAAGCAAGGTCAAACCTGGCTTACTCAACAACTGTTGCACCAACAGGTTCAAACTTCAATTTTTGTTCCTGATATCCCTTCTTCTTCAAATCCAGAGAAACAACCAGCAATTGCTAAGGAGTCCGCTGATGAACCAGCTTTTTTCAACAATTTAAATATAGTCACCTATCATAAATGGTATATTAATGTGATTCTTATCATTAAGAATTTCACAGTAAATACCTTTGCTCTTGTTGATTCTGGTGCTGATTTAAATTGTATTGCTGAAGGTGTTATACCGTCTCAATACTATGAGAAAACTACTCAACAACTATTTACTACCAATAGTAAATTAGACATTAAGTACAAACTGGTTGGCGCTCATATTTGCCAAGAACAAATTTGTATTCAATAGGATTTTTTGTTAGTTAAGGATATGTCTCAAAAGATGATTTTGGGAACTCCATTCTTAACCTCAGTTTATCCTTTCGATGTTACAAATGAAGGTATTTCTACCAATATCTTTGGTAATAAGATTATCTTCAAATTCTTCTGCAAAACAAAGACTGCTGAAATCAATTCTCTAAAAATTGACAAATGTTTTCTTAATTTTATTTCTCAAAAATAACAACATTTTTTTTTTCTCAAAAATGAGATTGCTTATCGACGAATTGATGATGAACTCAAAGACACACAGATACAAACCAAAATTATTCATTTCAAAGAACAATTGTCTTCAAAACTTTGTTCTGACCTTCCAAATGCTTTTTGGAATCGCCATCACCATGTGGTTCGTTTACCATATGATCCTTCTTTCAATGAATCCAAGATTCCAACCAAAGCCCGTCCTATACAAATGAATTTCGAATTAATGGAATTTTGCAAATCTGAGATTCAGAGTTTGCTTTCCAAACAATTAATTCGTCATTCCAAATCCCCATGGAGTTGATTGGTTCTTTGCTTTATCTTCATGTTAGTAGTCCTGGGTAGAAATTAGTGGTCATCTTTTTTATTTGTAGAACTTTTATTATCTGAATTAGGAGAAGAAGTCAATTGCTGACCAAGTTCATTAAGCAAAATATTGGTATAATTATTCTGCTCAATAATCTTTGAAATTCCCGAGGATTCAGAAATAGAAGTTGAATTCTTTAAAGGAGAAGCTATGACGGTCTGTCCTTGGGTTTGTATATGAATTTCTTCTAAAGGTGGTAAAACTGATTCAACAATGGAATTGTTTTTCAGATGCCACGGTTTAGAAGAGATTTTGACAACGTTCAATTGTGAAAGATAAATGGATTCATACCATTCTAAAAATGGTAT
This sequence comes from Berberis vulgaris, assembly GCA_963556465.1. Lineage (NCBI taxonomy): Eukaryota > Viridiplantae > Streptophyta > Magnoliopsida > Ranunculales > Berberidaceae > Berberis > Berberis vulgaris. The sequence goes on along the minus strand of OY747131.1, from coordinate 71,969,829 downwards.
ATGATCTTTGATATCTTCATAGAATTGATAAAACATTTTTCCTAAACTAGTTCGTTCATCAGAAGTAGTTTGAGAATAAAATGCTGCACGTTTGTCAGAATTGTAATCCATAGAAAATTCAGTTTTAACTTTTTGTTTATCTAAAACAAAATTGGTTGAAAGTGTATTTAATTGAGCGGGATCTGCCATCTCTGATCGAGTGGGAGATCTATCAGAAAGGTGTTCTGATGGAGGATTGTAAATTGGTTGCGAGATCTGGGGACAATAAGGATGATTCCTTAAATTAGCCAGATCAAGATGAGGAATATCCTCAGGCGGTGGAGTTCTAGGGATTTGAGTAGGAGCAGTTCTGAATGATGATTCAGATCTCTGTCCTGATTGGAAATCTAGAGGCTGTAATCTAGTTTTTCTTGTTTCAGAAAACTGTAGTTCAACAGTTCCATTTTCAAGAGTCAGAACTTGACTGAGCAAACTAGGAGGAGGCCTTCTAGGAGTTGATTGAACCTGCCAAGTTACTGGAAGGGTAACTTGATTCCAATGAATTGTCTTTGGGACAATAACACTGGTTTTGTCTTTGTTTGCCTAAAACAGGATTGTATAACCCTTTTCAGACTGCATCAAAGCTTTTGGACTCAATTGAGTCTTCATCGCTTTGTAGGTGATTTTGTAGATAAGAGCAAGAGGCTCAGATCCTGGTAACATGAAGAAACCAGAGGTCTGGATATTGAAGGTCAGTGTTTCAAGGACATTTGGATCCTTAAGAGATACTGAGAAATTTGGGTAACAGTCGAAGTAGACTGGACCCATGGCCAGGGTTGATTCTGCAATTCCAAGCAGAGAATCATGGAACCTATTGTGTCTACAGTCGTGAAGAGCGATTAGGGCACAGTTCTAGAGAAGCATGGAACCTATTTGAAAACATGCCATCCTTCATTGACAGACGATGGCAAGATTTCTTGTAAAGGACCAAAATGATTCCACCATTGATGTTGGAACCAGAGAGGAACAGATCTTTGAGAAAACTTGGGGCAAAAAAGGAAGAACCAAGAACGAGAACAATTTTGAGAAAATACAAAAAAGGCTCTGGACCAAGCATGCTTGTAGTCCAGATAATTGTAAGAAGCTGGGAGGTAATTAACTGAAAACTTCTTATGAAAGCGAGGATGTTGCTTCCAATCAGCTTCAGATAATAATTTCAAAATTTGACATTTGGAGTGAGATATCTTCTCAGGATGAGTAACCATCACTAAGTCAGTGTCGACCAGGATGAACTCATAGAACTCTTAGGTTTTGAGGATGTCAGATTCCTCAAAAAGGGCATTTGTATTAAAAAGATTTTTGGCAATTGAATGTGTATCATTTGTAAGCGAGTAAAAACAAGGTTCGATCATTGTGATCGGATCCAAACAAGGCTTTGAAAGATAAGGATTTGGAGGAGGAACTTGTACCTTTGGGAAGCTGGTCATAGCAGAACTCGATTCTTCTGCTGTGTTTGAAAGAGGCTGGTAAGGATTTGTAAGAGAAAAAGCATAAGAAAGAGGAGTCTTGGGCTGTGAAGCAGAAGGCTTCATAGCGTATTGAGCTTTGGATTGAGGTTTGGGAGGTCGTTGAGGTCGAAAGGAGGAAGAGGATTGAGAACTCATTTTTGTAAGAATTCCCTTGTCAGGAAATCTGCAAGCGAGTTATCTGCTCCTTTTATATACTCAATATCAAAGTCGAAAGCATACAAAAGTCCTTTCCATCTTGCGAAAATTTGTTTTGAAACCAAATTTAAAACATCTTTGGTAAGAATTTCTTTTGCAGACTTGCAATCAACACGTAATAAAAACTTTTGATTAAATAAATCATCTTGAAATTTCATGATGCACAAAACAATTGATAAAACTTCTTTTTTGACAGTTGAATAATTAATTTGAGCAGAATTCCAAATACCAGAATGGTATCGGACCAATTGTATTTGTGTAGACTCAGGAAGAAGCTGTTTAAGGATACCCCCATACCCTTGGTTAGACTCATCTGTTTCTACAATTTTGAAAGCTTCAAGACTTTAGATCCCTAGACAAAGAAGACTCTTGACTTGGGCTCTGACTTGACGAACAATTTGGGAATGGGCTTCAGTTCATGGGCTTGGGTTAGACTTAAGTCTTGCATACAAGGGCTTAAGTAAAACTCTAAGGTTTTTGTAAAAATCTACAACATAATTTAAAGATCCTAAAAATCTTTGTAGTTGATTTTTGTCTTTGATTTCATCAGGGAATTTATCAGCAAACTCTATGGCTCTAGAGATTGGTGTGATCATCCCAAAATGGATTTTGTGACCTAAAAGTCTGACATTTGTTTGAAAAAGGTCAATTTTTGTAGGAGAAAGAACTAAACCATTTTCTTTGATAATTTTTGAAAATTGATACAAGTGTTTCCAATGGTCGTCTAAGGAGGAGGAGAACACCAGTATATTATCGATATACACAATTGTAAAATGGGAAAAAGGTGTAAAAATATCATTCATGATATTTTGAAACTCACTTGGTGCATTCTTGAGGCCAAAAGGCATCACATTCCATTCGTAATGGCCGAAAGGAACATTGAATGCTGTTTTGTAACGATCAAGGGGATGAATCTAAATTTGCCAAAATCCAGATTTGAGATCAAACTTAGAGAAGACACGTGCTGAGTGTAATCTCTTAATGAGGTGTCTTCTGTTAGGTATTGGATACCTAATCCATTGTAACACCTTGTTCAAGGGTTTGTAATTGATAACAAGACGAGGAGATCCTCGTTCGAGTTCAACGATTTTTCTGACATAGAAAGCTGACAATTCCATGGGGATTTGGAATGATGAATTAATTGTTTGGAAATCAAACTCTGAATCTCAGATTTGCAAAATTTCATTAATTCGGAATTCATTTGTATAGGACGGGCTTTGGTTGGAATCTTGGATTCATTGAAAGAAGGATCATATGGTAAACGAACCACATGGTGATGGCGATTCCAAAAAGCATTTGGAAGGTCAGAACAAAGTTCTAAAGACAATTGTTCTTTGAAATGAATAATTTTGGTTTGTATCTGTGTCTTTGAGTTGATCATCAATTCGTCGATAAGCAATCTCATTTTTGAGAAAAAACAAATGTTGTTGTTTTTGAGAAATAAAATTAAGAAAACATTTGTCAATTTTGAGAGAATTGATTTCAGCAGTCTTTGTTTTGCATAAGAATGTGAAGATAATCATATTACCAAGGATATTGGTAGAAATACCTTCATTTGTAACATCGAAAGGACCTTTGTGTTTTGAAAAATGGGTAGCTTGTGCGTGCCGTGCTTAGTGGGCTTTTTGTAATAATTGTTATACTGCTTAATTTGTTTTGGGCCATAATTATTTTTGGACTTAAAGTATCGGGCCAGATTGGACTTATACTTTTGTTTGGAAGTCTTAGGGAAATGGGTTGCTAGGGCTCAAAACCATACTGTTGACAAAAAGATCCAAGTTCATTAGAACGAGAAATTTTTTGTCTTTTAAGTTGGGCTTTGAGACGGATATCATTATAAAGTTGCAGAGCAACTTCATTGATCTTAGCAATAAGGTCCCCAAACGTAAGTCGTTCAAAAGGAATATCACCATTGTATTCAGATCGCCGCTTATCGCTAACGATACCAATTTCTTTTGTAGATGAACCGAGGACTACTAACATGAAGATAAAACAAAGAACAGGCTTACAAAGAAGATAGAAAACGAATAACGGGAGAGAAAAGAAGATAGAAAAACAGAAACATACAAACAAAAGAATACACTACTGTAAATAAAACAAGATTTTCAAAAGACATTTCTTAGAACTATTCGAGAGAACGGTGCCGATACTAGGTGCGAGCTAGTATAACGAGATGTTCAAGAAGAATAGTTCTTAGAAAGTTTTGATAAAAGAAGAAGAAGATAAACAGTAATGCATGCTTTATATATTGAAAATAAGAAATTACAGAGGAAAGACTTAGGAGATAGAAACTTACAAGTAGAGAGGGAGAGCTAATGGGTTACATAGGAAAAATATTTGGCTTCCTCTTCTAAGGGGAAGAGACTGACTTTTATAGCCTTCATTTAATTACAAAAGATGAGAAGATAATCTTCTCATGACTTGGTGGAGTGGGTGAGATGTGGATGTCTCGTCCTTTGTAATGATGGAGCGGTGGAAAAGCAAAGATGCCTTTGTCTTGTAGCCTTTGTAGTGGTTGGAAAAGCTGAAGATGCTTTCAATTTTTGACTTTGAGAACGTGAATAGTGATTTTCACGTGATTGTAGAGACATGATGATGTTTGGCCGAAAGTGACCTTGACTTGTAATGGAAGAAAATTTTGTTGCTTTGTAATAAATGCAGGTGGGTGGCCGAAAGCGACCTTGGCTTGTTGCATAAGAAAACTTTGTAACCATTATGGAAAGTCATGATGACCTGAAACATAATGATGCTTGTGGGGTCTTGTAGGACAGATTCATGCATGAGGCGGGCAGATGCCAAATCAGTCATCTTCATTGAGAGGCACTGTTGGAGCTTCGTCTTCGTCTGAGTCTTCTGCACATATTTTGGACATGGTTTCCATCAGTTGCATTTTTGTAGGTTTTCCTTGGAGCAACTTCTTGATGAACTGTCGAAGAAGTTTTTCTTCGGAAGGAACTTGGATTGGATTGACAAGAGGCTGAGCAGGAACTTGTTCTTTTCCTGCAAAAAATTTTGTAACAACATCTTTTGTAGCATAGGTGTGATCAAAGGATGACCACCACTTGACTTTGTAGCGACGACAGATCCAGAGAGGAGCCTGCGTCGATTGACTTGGACCAGGAAGAGCTTGGATAGTGTAATCCCAACAGTAAATCCAGGAGAGATGGAATTTGACAAAAAACCAAAAAGATAGTACCTGTTGAGGTACTGGAATAGGAGGATTGAACTTAGTTTTGAAAACATTCCATCCTTCATTGACAGACGAAGGCAAGATGTCTTGTAAATGACCAAAAATGATTCCACCATTGATGTTGGAACCGGAGAGGAACAAATCTTTGAGAAAATTTGTGGCAAAAAAGGAAGAACCACGAATGGGAACAATTTTGAGAAAAAACAAAAAAGGCTCTTGACCAAGCATGCTTGTAGTCCAGATAATTGTAAGAAGCTGGGAGGTAATTAACTGAAAACTTCTTATGAAAGCGAGGATGTTTCTTCCAATCAGCTTCAGATAATACCTTCAAAATTTGACGTTTGGAGTGAGATATCTTCTCAGGATGAGAAGGATCTCGATGATGAGTAACCATCACTGAGTCAGTGTCGACCAGGATGAACTCATAGAACTCTTGGGTTTTTGAGGATGTCAGATTCCACAAAAAAGGCATTTGTATTAAAAAGATTTTTGGCAATTGAATGGGTATCATTTGTAAGCGAGTAAAACCAAGGTTCGATCATTGTGATCGGATCCAAACAAGGCTTTGTAAGATAAGGATTTGGAGGAGGAACTTGTACCTTTAGAAAGCTGGTCATAGCAGAAATTGATTCTTCTGCTGTGTTTGAAAGAGGCTGGTAAGGATTTGTAAGAGACAAAACATAAGAAAGAGGAGTCTTGGGCTGTGAAGCAGAAGGCTTCATAGCGTACTGAGCTTTGGATTGAGGTTTGGGAGGTTGTTGAGGTCGAAAGGAGGAAGAGGATTGAGAACTCATTTTTGTAAGAGTTCTCTTATCAGGAAATCAGCAATCTGCTCCTTTTATATACTCAATATCAAAGTCGAAAGCAGACAAAAGACCTTGCCATCTGGCGAAAATTTGTTTTGAAACCAAATTTAAAACATCTTTGGTAAGAATTTCTTTTGCAGACTTGCAATCAAAACGTAATAAAAACTTTTGATTAAATAAATCATCTTGAAATTTCATGAAGCACAAAACAATTGATAAAACTTCTTTTTTGACAGTTGAATAATTAATTTGAGCAAAATTCCATATACCAGAATGGTATCAGACCAATTGTATTTGTGTAGATTCAGGAAGATGTTGTTTAAGGATACCCTCATACCCTTGGTTAGACGCATCTGTTTCTACAATTTTGAAAGCTTCAGGACTTGAGATCCCTAGACAAGGAAGACTCTTGACTTGGGCTCTGACTTGACGAACAATTTGGGAATGGGCTTCAGTCCATGGGCTTGGGTTAGACTTAAGTCTTGCATACAAGGGCTTAAGTAAAACTCTAAGGTTTTTGTAAAAATCTGCAACATAATTTAAAGATCCTAAAAATCTTTGTAGTTGATTTTTGTCTTTGATTTCATCAGGGAATTTATCAGCAAACTCTATGGCTCTAGAGATTGGTGTGATCATCCCAAAATGGATTTTGTGACCTAAAAATCTGACATTTGTTTGAAAAAGGTCAATTTTTGTAGGAGAAAGAACTAAACCATTTTCTTTGATAATTTTTGAAAATTGATATAAGTGTTTCCAATGGTCGCCCAAGGAGGAGGAGAAGACCAGTATATCATCGATATACACAATTGTAAAATGGGAAAAGGGAGTAAAAATATCATTCACGATATTTTGAAACTCACTTGGTGCATTCTTGAGGCCAAAAGGCATCACATTTCATTCGTAATGGCCGAAAGGAACATTGAATGATGTTTTGTAACAATCAAGGGGATGGATCTGAATTTGCCAAAATCCAGATTTGAGATCAAACTTAGAGAAGACACTGCTGAGTGTAATCTCTTAATGAGGTCTCTTCTGTTCGGTATTGGATACCTAATCCATTGTAACACCTTGTTCAAGGGTTTGTAATTGATAGCAAGACGAGGAGATCCTCGTTCGAGTTCAACGGCTTTTCTGACATAGAAAGCTGCACAAATCCATGGGGATTTGGAATGACGAATTAATCGTTTGGAAATCAACTCTGAATCTCAGATTTGCAAAATTTCATTAATTCGGAATTCATTTGTATAGGACGGGCTTTGGTTGGAATCTTGGATTCATTGAAAGAAGGATCATATGGTAAACGAACCACATGGTGATGGCGATTCCAAAAGGCATTTGGAAGGTCAGAACAAAGTTCTGAAGACAATTGTTCTTTGAAATGAATAATTTTGGTTTGTATCTGTGTGTCTTTGAGTTCATCATCAATTCGTCGATAAGCAATCTCATTTTTGAGAAAAAACAAATGTTGTTGTTTTTGAGAAATAAAATTAAGAAAACATTTGTCAATTTTGAGAGAATTGATTTCAGCAGTCTTTGTTTTGCATAAGAATTTGAAGATAATCTTATTACCAAGGGTATTGGTAGAAATACCTTCATTTGTAACATCGAAAGGATAAAGTGTGGTTAAGAATGGAGTTCCCAAAATCATCTTTTGAGACATATCCTTAACTAACAAAAAATCCTATTGAATACAAATTTGTTCTTGGCAAATATGAGCGCCAACCAGTTTGTACTGAACATCTAATTTACTATTGGTAGTAAATAGTTGTTGAGTATTTTTCTCATAGTATTGAGAAGGTATAACACCTTCAGCAATACAGTTTAAATCAGCACCAGAATCAACAAGAGTAAAGGTATTTACTGTGAAATTCTTAATGATAAGAGTCACATTAATATACCATTTATTATAGGTGACTGTATTTAAATTGTTGAGAAAAGCTGGTTCATCAGCGGGCTCATGAGAAATTGCTGGTTGTTTCTCTGGATTTGAAGAAGAAGGGATATCAGGAACAAAAATTGAAGTTTGAACCTGTTGGTGCAACAGCTGTTGAGTAAGCCAGGTTTGACCTTGCTTAAGCTGGACAATTTCCTTTTTCATGATATTTACTTCAGCTTGTAAATATGGAATAGAGACTGAATTCTGGGAAGGAGTTCGGAATCTATTGATGATATCTTGGTGATTGTAAAAAGGATTAATAACTTCAGGATCAGATTTGTGAGTTATTGTATTTTTGATATGAGTCAAATACTCAGTTTTGAGTCCAGGATCATCAATACGATCAACAAAGTCTAAAAGAATACTTGATTCTTTTTTCTTTGAGAGCATATTAATGGTGTTTAAAGCATTGCATGTACATGCTTTAACACAATGATCCTGATCAGAATATTCATTGTCAAAAGAATTAGATTCATAACGCATTTGATAGACCTGGAGGTCATCATCAGATGGGTTAGATTCAGACTCAGAATTGAGAAGAATTGTAGTGAACATTTGCTTAATGTTTTCATCAGCGTCTAGCTCATGAATTCTTTGAGTTGTTCTACAATTTTTTGCATAATGACCTGGTTTACCACATTTGAAACAAATGGGTTTTTGAACAATTGGGCCTTTGTGTTTTGAAAATGGGTAGTCTTGTGCGTGCCGTGCTTAGTGGGCTTTTTGTAGCATGGGTGCGATCAAAGGATGACCACCACTTGACTTTGTAGCGACGGCAGATCCAGAGAGAAGCCTGCGTCGATTGACTTGGACCAGGAAGAGCTTGGACAGTGTAATCCCAATAGCAAATCTAGGAGAGATGGAATTTGACAAAAAACCAAAAAGATAGTACCTGTTGAGGTACTGGAATTGGAGGATTGAAGTTGGTTTTGAAAACATGCCATCCTTTATTGACAGACGAAGGCAAGATGTCTTGTAAAGGACCAAAATGATTCCACCATTGATGTTGGAACCAGAGAGGAACAGATCTTTGAGAAAATTTGTGGCAAAAAAGGAAGAACCACGAATGGGAGTAATTTTGAGAAAAAACAAAAAAGGCTCTGGACCAAGCATGCTTGTAGTCCAGATAATTGTGAGAAGCTGGGAGGTAATTAACTGAAAACTTCTTACGAAAGGGAGGATGTTGCTTCTTCTGATTCTTCTGCTGTGTTTGAAAGAGGCTGGTAAGGATTTGTAAGAGACAAAGCATAAGAAAAAGGAGTCTTGGGCTGTGAAGCAGAAGGCTTCATAGCGTACTGAGCTTTGGATTGAGATTTGGGAGGTTGTTGAGGTCGAAAGGGGGAAGAGGATTGAGAACTCATTTTTGTAAGAATTCTCTTGTCAGGAAATCATCAATCTGCTCCTTTTATATACTCAATATCAAAGTCGAAAACAGACAAAAGACCTTTCCATCTGGCGAAAATTTATTTTGAAACCAAATTTAAAACATCTTTGGTAAGAATTTCTTTTGCAGACTTGCAATCAACTCGTAATAAAAACTTTTGATTAAATAAATCATCTTGAAATTTCATGATGCACAAAAAAATTGATAAAACTTCTTTTTTGACAGTTGAATAATTAATTTGAGCAGAATTCCAAATACCAGAATGGTATTGGACCAATTGTATTTGTGTAGACTCAGGAAGACGTTGTTTAAGGATACCCCCATACCCTTGGTTAGACGCATCTGTTTCTACAATTTTGAAAGCTTTAGGACTTGAGATCCCTAGACAAGGAAGACTCTTGACTTGGGCTCTGACTTGACGAACAATTTGGGAATGGGCTTCAGTCCATGGGCTTGGGTTAGACTTAAGTCTTGCATACAAGGGCTTAAGTAAAACTCTAAGGTTTCTGTAAAAATCTGCAACATAATTTAAAGATCCTAAAAATCTTTGTAGTTGATTTTTGTCTTTGGTTTCATCAGGGAATTTTTCTGCAAACTCTATGGCTCTAGAGATTGGTGTGATCATCCCAAAATGGATTTTGTGAACTAAAAATTTGACATTTGTTTGAAAAATGTCAATTTTTGTAGGAGAAAGAACTAAACCATTTTCTTTGATAATTTTTGAAAATTGATACAAGTGTTTCCAATGGTCGTGCAAGGAGGAGGAGAAGACTAGTATATCATCGATATACACAATTGTAAAATTCGAAAAGGGAGTAAAAATATCATTCATGATATTTTGAAACTCACTTAGTGCATTCTTGAGGCCAAAAGGCATCACATTCCATTCGTAATGTCCAAAAGGAACATTGAATGCTGTTTTGTTTGGAAATTACTCCATAGAGGAGTACCGATGGATGGGGAATTATACAGATGTGGTTTGAGCCTGGCCTCTAGATGCCGTTGTTGTAAATTGCCAAAGCAAGAATCTTTGAATCATCTCTTTCTAGACGGCAAATTGGCGATGCAGGTGTGGAGTCATTTTGACAGGATTTTTGAAGTGCATATACGGCGACCAGCAGAAATCTCAACGGTGCTAGTAATTTGGTTCAAGAAAGCAAAACGCTATTCGCAGACAGGTGTGTTATTCTTTCTTACTCCTATGTTCATTTTATGGGAAATTTGGAAACAGAGATGCAAATGTGTGTATGAAAATACGCTCCCAAATCCGGCATTTGCAATTTTGAACATTAGGCATCAGTTGCGATTGGCAAATAATTTTATGATCCCCAAGCAAGTTAGCAGTAATAAGGCACCTTTACGGGCTTTGGGGTTGGAGGTGCTACCCGTTAGAAGAAAGTGTGTTAGATTTGTTTATTGGCACCCCCCACCCATAGATTTTGTTGCGCTAAATGTGGATGGATCTTCCCGAAAGGGAAAGGCATCCGGTGGTGTGATTATTCGAGACTTTCGGGGTCATTGTGTTGTGGGAAAACAAATATTTTTTGGTGCAGGAACCAACAATAAAGCGGAAATGTTTGCTCTTGTTGAGGGACTCCGCCTTTGTCTTGCTTGGGGTTTCAAAAAGGTGGTAGTCCAAACGGACTCGACACTTGTTTGTGGTTGGCTCAAGGATATTTTGAAAATCCCATGGCATTTGGAGAATATTTTGAAAGAAATTAAGTTGTTGGCAGCGACAATGACGTTAGATTGCCAACATATCTATAGAGAGGCCAATGCGGTGGCGGATGCGTTAGCAGATAGAGCACAACGAGATCATAGGACTGTTTCTTTCGATGGGACTGATTTTCCTAGGAGAGTGGCAGGCTTAATCATGCTTGACAGAGTGCATACGGCATACATTCGTCATGGGGATGCGTAGTGATTGTTTTTTCGGGCATTCGTGGCTCTACACCGGCTGGGAGAAATGTAGCATGCTGCGCAACTGCGGACTGTGGTTTGGTTGGACTGCTGTACATGTTGTTTCAGGCGTAGCGGTGCTGAGATTGATGTCTGCTGGGAGGCAGGTTTGGTTCAATTGCAGGACCCCAAGACAGGGTGCGATGAATTTTCAGCATGGCAGCCAGAGTCAGCGTTCTGCTGTACGTGCTGTTAGAGCTCCGATTTTTTGTTTCTACATTGCTGCGACACAGAGTTCGTGCGGATAAGGTGGGTGCTGTCCAGGTTTCTGGGAGCTGGCTGTTTGGGTTGATTTCATTTGGTGCTTTAAATCTGCAATGGATTTCACGACAGGTTTTGCTTTTAATTTTTTTCTTTGTGTTTCATACGGGTAAAGTCGTCATGTACCCCCGTCGCGTTTGTAAGTCAATTTTTTGATAAGTAATAAAGGTCTGGCATTTCATAGTTGCCCCTCCCCACTGGAGGTTAATTTAAAAAAAAAAATGTTGTTTTGTAACGATCAAGGGATGGATCTGAATTTGCCAAAATCCAGATTTGAGATCAAACTTAGAGAAGACACGTGCTGAGTGTAATATCTTAATGAGGTCTCTTCTGTTAGGTATTGGATACCTAATCCATTGTAACACCTTGTTCAAGGGTTTGTAATTGATAACAAGACGAGGAGATCCTCGTTCGAGTTCAGCGGCTATCCTGGATAACATGAAGAATACACCTTCTTCATATTGCATATTAGGATAGGTTGGTCTTGCATAATATATGTTAAGAATAATGATAAGATACAAACTTCTTTAGCATAATATGAGAATAAAGACTGTACTAAAAGTTTCAATTTGTATTTTGACTTAGGGTTTAGGATTCAGTTAGTCATCATTTAGTTAATACAACTATATATATATTTGTTAAGGCATACTGCATATTATAATAAATTAGGCTTACAGAATAATTGTCCGGCGAGAGTAGCTAGCTCGTGAGCTTCGCCGTTGAGCTCACGAGGGATACAATTACAAAACCAGTTACATTGTATTGAAAGTAAATGCTTGATACTACTAATAAGAGGTTGCCACATCCAACACTCATTGATTTGGCTTTGTTGTCCCTGAGAATGCATTAAAGAAAACTTTATGTCCCACTGTCGTGCCTGAATCAACAAAAGGGTCGCCAAACGCAACAAAACATTCCGCCATACTACTATCATATACCTTTCATGAGATCGGTGAGGCATTCCGCACAATGACTCTGCCACTAGCATCTGAGGCCAAAACTCCATTAGCCCCTTGCTGAGAGGAAGCAAAAACAAAAGCATCATAAATGAACATAATCATATCAGGGTTAAGATCAATCAGGGTTGTTCTGAGGTTTCTGGCATGGGCTTTGATTCTATGATGTCTGACAGTTGTGAGTTGTTCATGAAAAAGAGCAAGTCTGGGTGATAGTTGTGTTGTAAGTGAGTTTGGACGTGGGTGAGGATGAAAAGGAGATGACAAGGATGTTGTCCTGGCTGAATGTGACTGGTTGTCTTTGACTGTTGTCTCTAGGATTTGGTGGATGGTGACAGGTTCGATATGGGGGAGTTGGAGCACAATATCTTAAGCCATTGTTTGTTCCATATTGACCAGGTTCTGTTAAAGGATGAGAGAAAGAGGGGGATAGTGAATTTTTTGTTTTCAAAAATGAAATTGTTGCAAGCTTCCATAAGGTGTGAACACTGCTGTGAATTGGGATAACATTTCATCTTTGGCAATTGGATGGGCTTTAGCCATTTCCCACATGAATGAGAGAGTTTTTTTTGTGGTGGTCAGGATTACAACAGCTGACCAATTAATGGGGATGGTGTGAGCTGCCAGAGTCGAGATATGACTGGGCAAAGGAAAAACAGGTGGGAAACGTCTTCCTAGTGGTTGTGACAAAAGACACTCCAATTCTCAATATGCACATGGATCCGATTTAGATTAGTCATTAAGGGAAACAAGTTTTGAGAATTTTTCCAGAGGATAAAGAGAGTACCGGTAGGTGCTTTAATCTGCCAAAACTCTCGGAAAAGTTTGGCTGGGGGCGAATGTCGATGTCGCTAGAAGTAGAAGGTTCCTGAAGGTCAGCTAGAAAAGCTTTTGTGGCACTTTTAGCTAAGAAAACTCTCATTTTGTCGAAAGTCCAAATAAACTTATTTGGATTAGAGATGGACGGATCATTATATCAAGTATATCCGAAGCAACAAGGGGGAACTGAGAGAGGACGAGGCTGAAATTCCAGGACAAATGGGTCCAACTGAAGGATTCCATAAGTTTGAGATTTTCAAAAAAGAGTTTTGTCGTCCATAATAAAAAGAAGGGCATTCAACCAGAATTAGACCTGGTTTGACCCAACATATTTTTCACAAATTAATTGTGTCGTCTGATCGGATTTGCCATTGGAGATGGTGTTTCATTTTGGCGAGAACACTTAGATTTCTACGCCAAGCAAAATATTTGGCGAGAACACTTAGATTTCTACGCCAAGCAAAATAGGCTGAGGCAGGGGCTTTGGTAAGTTGGAAAAGACTCTTATGATGGTAGTAGATGTGTTTGAGTTGAATGGTGTGAGGATTAAGCGGCATCACGATCGCTTGCCAAATATTTTTTGCCATTAAGGCAAGATTTTTTATTCGGGCAGGAGGAATATTGAGTACGCCCAAATGGCAAGGAAAGGAAATGCCGTCCTAAGAGCAAAGTTGTTTAGCTTTACCATCATCAGTGTCGTTCCATCAGAAGTTTTTTGCAATTTGATCCAGTTTGGTGGTGATGGAGCAGGGAAGAAGAAATGTTTGCATTGTGTATATTGGGATGGAGTTGATGATAGCATTGATCATAACCGTATGTCCAGCTTAGGATAAGACATTGGATTTCCAATAAGATAGTTTGGAGTTGATTTTGTCGACCAAGAAATGGAAGTCAGAAGCTTTCTTTTTGGAGACCAGCAAAGGAGAACCGATGTATTTCTCTTTTGGGTTGTAATTCTTTGAATTGAAAATTTTGTTGATCATCTTAGTATGTCTGGGATGAACATTGGAGCTATAAAATACTAAAGATTTATCATAATCTACTTCTTGTTTAGAGGCCATGCAGTAAGTAGCAAGGATGTTTTTTACATTGTGTGCTTCAATAAAGATGTCAGGCAAAAAAACATGAGATCATCAGCGTAGAGTAAATGACTGATAGAAGGAGACATTCGTCTGATGTTAATGCCTTTAATAAGGTCATTGTTCTCAGCTTTCGTAAGCAATCTTGACAGTGCTTCAACGACTATAATGAACAAGTATGGGAAAAGAGGATCTCCTTGTCTGAGACCTCGAGAGAGGGAGATGCTAGGGAGAGGGGTCCCGTTAAGCAAAACCCGGAGGGTGGATGTCGAGATGTATTGCTCAATCATTTGGATCCATTCTTTCTGCGAAGCAAAGTTGTTTAAGAATTTGTAGTAGAAATGGTCATTCCACTCTGTCATAAGCCTTGGCCATATCAATTTTGATTGCCATCCACCCCTGTTTTTTTTTTTTTTCCGACAATGTTTCATTTGGAAAAAGGTTTCATGGGCTAAGGCTATATTGTCGGTGATGGATCTTTCTTTGAGAAATGCACCTTGATTGGGAGACACAATGTTGTCCAACAAAGGTTTAATTATGTTGGCCAGAATTTTTGAAATAGTTTTGCAGATAACATTGCATAGCCCAATGGGACAAAATTTGTCTGGGAAATGGGGTTAGACACCTTGGGTATGAAAGCAAGAAAAGTTTCATTCAGTTTAGGGTCCAGTTTACGAGTTTTGAAGAAATTGACAACAACTTTCAATAACATCCTGTTTAACCGTGTCCCATTAATATTGGAAGAAAAAAGTATGGAACCCATCTGGTCCCGTGGCTTTATGACTACCTGATGCAGTCATTTTCACTCCCTGCTTTGACCCAGTTCTTGCCGACATTATAGTGCAAGGAGTTCTGATTGTACCAGGCCATCGTAGGCGTAGTTTAGGAAGGAGATCTTCGTGCAGATCCTTATCTAATTAGGAGTCATGTTGTAGGAGAAAAGTCCCTTGTTAGCCCCGTGCTCCTAGATATGCGGGCAATAGTTCCCAATGCTAGAGTAATCCGTAGAAGGGAGTTTCCCTATGTGAAGGGTACTTTGATACTTGCTTCCTGGTTGGAGGCAGAGAGCAGTTGTAGTTGCCCGTCCGAAACTAATCCTCAAGATACTTGCCTTAGTAGGACTTATGGGTATTGAGGATAACTGTGAGATATGTGGGCCTAGCATGTTGTGAGAGTTTGGGTCTACCTGGCGGACTGAATTGAGCAGGATTAGAACCGCTTGGGCCGGATCAACGTTGGGTTGATGTTGGGGCACGTATTTCCTCAAGATCATCATGACACGTGTGTGGCTTAGAGGTGTGGCCATTTTTATGTATCATCAGCTACTCCCCCCGAGTTAGTGGGTTGTCACATTGGTTTGCTAAGTCATATCTTGAAGGGATGTGCCACTCATGATGATTGAGTCTGAATCGTTGCTTGAGCCGCGTGTTGAATTAATTGAACGTGCGTTGGTTCAGCGGAAAAGAGGCAAGAACCCACCCTCTATTTAGGTCATCCGCAGTGTAGAGCCTAACTCTTCTGCTTTCTTTACTTTCAAAGATATCGCTCTGATTAGAAAAGATTGTTCATCTTCTTCATGGCCCAACAAAACCTTCTTGACGACGCAATCTTGGCCAAGGGCTTGGAGCTTTTCGAAGACAAATTGTTGTTAGAGCCTGGCCTTGCTGAAATTCCTACGAAGTTTGGATCCCTGAGGACCTGCTGTTGTATGTCCTGACGGGTGACCAAACGCCAATGTCGCCTCCGGCCGATTTCATCTGCTTGTATCGTGAGATGCTTCAAAATGAAGTGCACTTTCCAGTTTTGGACGTGATTTGGGAGTTCCTAGATCTTCTCGGGATTCCTCCGGCTCAGCTGGGGCCTAATGGGTATAGGATCATTCTCGTGATTTTGCTCAGTACTAAGGAGGTCGGTGTCAATGTGACTCGTGGGTAAATCAGTTACTGACTTCTCCTGAGCTGAAGAGTAACGTTGTCTGTAAGATGAACGTCGCCGACTTGCTTCATTAACCTGCCTGATGACTTCAAGTTCTGGCAGAAGTACTGCTTCTTGGCTCCTATGGATTCAAAGTATTTTCGATGCAAGTGTTGCCCACTCGAGCGATAGTTCAGGCCGCTTCGTAAGTTCAACCCTCTTCTTGTGACTTTGATATGCTTGGTAGCAGGCTAACTAGTCATTGCTTGTGTTTCTTCGCAAGAAGGTTTTATATTACTCATCTTACCCTAGCAGAGCAAAACACCAAAGATATGTTCCGTTGCTTGCCAAAGAAGAAAGCAATCGACGTCATAAGAGTTTCCAACTTCATCCATATTAGGCTATGGGACAACTAACACGTTTCCCCCCACTCTGTACCGAACATCGCAAATTAAGTTGGAAGATAGGGCCCCTTCAAGGAAGAGGAAGGCCACTGAGAGCAGAGCTCTCGTTCTATCTGATGCGGAAGAGCCGTCTGAAACGTTTGCCTCCTCTGTGAGGAAGAAGTCCCATGTGAGGACTGGGTCGTCTTCGGCATGACCCGCTCCAGTGGGAGAAGAATGCAAGTCTGCTAGGCGTGTTGGGGAGGAGCTCGATGTTTTCGACTTCGAGAAAGAGTACCTGCGATTTGCAGGAGTTGTAGACAGGTCGGACCTTGGTGATGCGCAGGTGGAAGTTCTGAATGATCGTCTGGTGCAAGTTGCAATGACAGCTTTCGCTGGTGCTAATTCGCATGGGATCGTTCCAGTAGAAGGCTCCCGTGAAAATTTTCCTGAGGCTGTAGAATCTTATTGGCCCATTGTTGCTTTGCCTGAGAGTGGCCGCGGCATTGGGCGTGTCTCCTGTAGTCCAAGTTGCTCACCATCTCGTTCTAGGCCACAGCTAGAAGTATTGGAGGGTCCTTTGGATAATTCGCTTCCTCCTCTACCTCCAGACCTCGTTGAGCCGTCTCGCAATAAAGGGTCGGCTATTAGTGACAAGGGGAAGGATACAGAGGAGAGCCTGAGAACGGTGGCAACCGTGAAGGGTGGCGCTGGCGTGATTCCTGATCCGGGAAAGCTTCATGATCTGGATGCATGTTTACACCAGACTTGGTGAAGATGATTTCATTGATCTGGCACCAAGAGGTGGACGTAAATTATGCTTCAAGGAAGCATATAAGCAGGTGTCATAACTGGCTGATGGATTGCTGGCTGATGGATTGCGCTCCAAAACTTGATGAGGATACGCTAGAAGGGTGTATGGACAAGGGCTTAAAGTACCTTATGCTGGGTATGTCTCACTTGAGCCACGTGGCCGTTGTTGGGTCGAAAGTCAAGGCGGCTCGTGAGAGGGTATACACCTTGGAGCGTGTCTTCTCGCACATACAGCCGCTGTATTATGATGCACTTTATGAAATTGATCAACTACAGAAGTAGGCTGAGGAGAAGAGGCTGGATCAGTCAACTGTGATCGCTGAGACTCACGGGGCTCGTCTGAAGGTCTTTGAGCATGATCTATCTGAGGCAGTGTCCGAGAGAGATAGACTCATGCAGGAGTTAGACCGGACCCTCCGAGATGTAGAGGTTGCGCAGGAACCTGCGGTCGATGGCGTTCTGAATTGTGGTCTCTTGCTGGAGAGAATGCTTCGAAGGAGGCCAACTTGGCTGCTCAAAAGCAACAGTTAGAATCCGATGTGGAGTTCTATGCTCGAGAGGCGAGGAAGGTCGAGGACCAGCTCGAATTGGAGTGGCATGAGCTTAGTGTTGTGAAGAGCAGTCTCAGGTCGACTCGTTGACTGGCAAGTTGGAACTATTAGAGCGTGAACTTGTTGACGCAAAGGTGCGCAAAAAGGAGCTTCTTCAATGATGAGGCAAATGTGAATTTCACTGGGTTGTACATGATAGGTTGGAGCTGCTAGCGCTGATGAAAGAGGAGCATCCGGAGTGGGATCTCAACCGTTGTAAGAAGATGTCGTATGTAGACTTGTCTGTTACCTCTGCGTCATCGGACGAGGAAGATAGTGTGGGCTTTAATGTCTAGGACGTGGCGCATGTGAACGCAATTCCTGCTTCTTCTTCCACTAGGCTTAGCTCTTCTGTTTATGTACCTTCTCCTGATAGGAGTAAACTTTGTGTGTTTGTACCCTTTTCCGTTTTGACCTTTAATGAAAACAATTTTATCCATATCGTGCTAGTTGTCTCATGTTGCATGTTTTTCGTTTCTCCTTGTCGTCTTACTTTGGCATAGGCTGGTTGAATCTATGGGACGTCGACTGGTCTATTTGCGATTGAGAGCTTGACCGTTTTGCGTTGCGAATGACTCAGGGTCATCGCTGTTTAGTCATGTCCGATGGTGGGCATGTTGCAGACAGTTTAGCTAGGGGTTGAGTTGCCCGAGCTGTGTCTTGTCCCAAGGGTAAGCTGTTTGAGGCTTACCCTATTTGTCTGACCGGTCGGCTGCAGTTGCTGTTATGGGTGAGCTGCGATGGCCTAGTGTATGTGTCAGAGCGCTCGTGCCAAGTCAAGCGTCAAAAGCTCGAGCTGGCATCCTAAGCAATTTTTATCTGGGCACTGGCTGTACGATCTTTTTATCGGCGCGAATGGCCTTCTCTAATAATAGAATGTCAATCTGTTTGAGCGTGAAGACGTTGGCTCAGCTAGATTCATGTTGCCATTGATGTTTCGAAGGAAAGCGATGGTCGCATGGCGAGCTGCTTGAGACTCCCACCTTCTGAATCATCTATGACCGAGCAAAGTGAACTATAGATTCGGGGAGCAACAATTTGACGACCAGGCTGAAAAGTAGTGGTCCCGTGGCAAGCCGTCGGAATCAGTTCAGGACTGACTAGGCTCCCACCTTCCGGATCGTTTATGATCAAGCAAAGTGGACTACAAATTCGAGGAGTAAAAGTTTGGTGACCAAGCTGAAAAGCAGTGATCCCATGGCAACCTGTCAGAATCAGTTCAAGACTGACTAGGCTCCTACCTTTCAAACCATCTACACCCTCCCCGCGCGGTGGGGGCTACGAATTTGAGAGAGGAGTTTGGCGACCAGGCCGTAAAGCAGTGGTCCCGTGGCAAGCCATCGGAATAAGTTCACGACTGACTAGGCTCTCACCTTCCAAATTACACATGTGCGCATCAAGCTACAAATTTTGGAGATTTCAGCGGCCACACTAAAAAGCAGTGGTCCCACAGCAAGCCGTTGGAATCAGGTCGTGGATGACTAGGCTCCCACCTTCTAGACTATCTACACCTGCGCAGTAGGGGCTACAAGTCCAGGGTCGGTGATTCGGTGGCCACACTGAAAAGCATTGGTCCCGTGGCGAGACTTCGGAATCAGTTCGGAACTGACTTGGCTCCCACCTTCCAAACCATCTACACCCGCAGTGGGGGCTACAGGTCTAGGGTTGGTGATTTAGAGGCCATGCTGAAAAGCGAGGTCCCATTGCGAGGCGTCGAAATCAGTTTGGGATTGACTAGGCTCCCACCTTCAAAACCATCTACACCCACGCAGTGGGGGCTACATGTCTGGGGTTTGATCAGAATCTTTCGTTGTTAGTCATCACCGGCTAGGCTTACATGATTAGGTTCGACGATCATTGACCGCGAAGGGAGCTGATCCCTGGCAAGTCGTCATCACCAAGCGTGATAACGCTGATTAGACTCCTACTTCCTAAACCATCGATATCCGCGCCGAGCAGACTAGGTGTTGGGTGATACCAGAAGTTGTCATCATCAGCTTAGGCTGACTAAGCTTGCCCGGTTGGAGGGGGTTTCGCCTGTTTGAGGGCGTGCGAACCTAGTCCATCAACATGGTGCATGGTGTGGACGAAGTTACCTTAAATCAGCTAGTGATCTGTAGGTATGAATCGTATGTCAGAGTTGACTAGGATTTCTCATGCTCATGCCAAACATGTGAGAGAATACTGTTTGACTAATAGGCTAAGCCCATGGGCTTGCAGAAGAAGGGCTAGGGTTTCTTGTACGGTGCGTTGTGTGTACAGCGTAGATTGGGCGGTAACACGTATACCGCATAGCCTGCGTGACAGTTGAGTATTGGTTACTCCCCCTCAGTTGATGGGGTTGCGTGTAGCGCCATTAGTTTGATTGACACGGCCTGCGCAGTTTCCTCGGGAACCGTTATCTCCTCGTTTTCCATACGGTATTTAATTTTTGGCAGTTAATGTTGGAGTGCCCACTTGGTAAACCATCGTGTTTATATAATAGTTCAATCGTTGTAGGCACTATCTTTCACAAAGCTTATCTCCTGTAATATTCTTGCTTGAAGAGAACGCTTTGGGTTTTCCAAAGGCTGAAGAAAATGCTTTGGATTTTCTAAAGGCTGAAGGTGGATCTCCGTATCTGGAGTCTCCGAATGTTGTGACATTTGCACTGATCAGGCATAGCGATAGTCGTTGTTATGCATGGTCATCTGTTATGGGTGGTCACGTAGTTGACCTGCTGAGGTCTCATAAAATTTTCTCATATCGCAGATAAGTAGTATGGATTCTCTCCCAAGGGAAGAGTTTGTCGTTCATGTGCCGGTGCCTTATCATTGTTCTTGAATGTTTAATTTACGAGATAACACCAGCGTCCAACTCCGTGGTGGCTGCCTCCGCTGCTTCTCGATTAACCCCGTTGCCTCGCCTTGTGCTAGAATGTGAAATCTCGAGATGAAGAAGAGTTGGACATGGTCCATGGATTGGGCCATTGACTCCTGAATGCCCCTCTAGTCCCTGCAACCAGAAGGTGCACTATACATGTGTCCACCTGATACTTGTTCCAAGTTCACCCGTTTCGCCACATCGAGCGTGTGAGTCAGTCGTATCTAGATGTGGCTTGTCGTGGGACTCCCAGTTGCCAATTTTGTACCTCTGCAGACCATATTTGAGGGCCACGTTCACTGGAGCGTGGTCTGAACATGATGTTTTCATCCTGATCTTGCTCAGTTCAGACTCTACAGAGAAGTTGAGGATTGGACTCTTTTTCGGACGCTTCTTGTAGTAGAATTGTCTAAACGAGTCTTTTACTTCATGCCGCATTGTATTCAAATGCTTGTAGTATGTGGTCTTTTGTATCTGCCTCAAGGTGATTGTTGGTACATCTTTCCAATAATCAATAGAGTTTGTTTTTGTAATTCTTCCTTTATTTCTTAAATGATTGCAAATCACATAAGTCTTTTAAGAACTAAAACTCAATATTGACTTTGGAAAGGGAAAACAAATGACTTAAAGCAAACTAATTGTCGACGGAGAGAAATTGATTATGGCCTCAAAGTGAATTCGGGTTGCTCTTGCGGATCACTTAGCAGACTTTTGAGGCATTACATAGGTTACTGAAGAGTAAACCTTGTAAAGGGGCAGATCTCTACGCCGACAAAATGTCGGGGGGGGGGGGGGAGCTTATTGCTCTTGTACCGCTCGAAAGTGATGTCTTTGCCGTCGTTTGGCCTGGCTCTGGGTCAGGTTGCTCTGCAGGATGTAGCTGAATCTGGGAGCATTCTATCTGTTTCAGTGTGGCGTAGTGGCAACCTCGTGTCGTAGGTTGGTCTCCACGTATTGTCCCTTCAGAGTGGTTAGCAGTATACTTAACACACTAATTAAGGGTGGAGACTACTGCTTCCATCTGGTGGAGCCATGGTCTTCCCAAGATGAGATTGTAGGATGATGGCGCGTCTACTACCATGAAGTCCAAAAAATAGGACGTTCCTTAGCCGTGGTTCTCTAGCCACCGTAGCCAATCTTACCTTTCTTGATGGGGAAGTATTTATCCCTGCTAAATCCGATCAGCGGCTGCTTTGAAGACATCGGGTTTTCTTCCTTGAGGTCCATGCTGCGGAACGTGTTGTAAAACAGAACGTTGAGTGGGCTTCCTATGTCCACCAGAGCTCTCTTTACTTCCCACCTTGCTATGGAAACCGAGATGACTAGGGCGTCGTTATATGGCGCTTGGACTCCTTCGAGGTCTTTGTCCATAAAGGCCAAGGTGGGAATGGGGCTCTGAATCCTTGAGTGGTAAATGTGTATGTCTTCATCTGAAGGCTATGTCCGCATTTCTAGTAAGGTCTGCTTGTGAGACCTATACGACTGATCTTCATTCGGTTCGACTCCATAAAGGATGTATATTATCCCTGGAGTCTCCTTCTCTACTTCTTTAATTGACTCTCCCTTGTCCCTTGTTTGCTCTGTCTGCTTCTCAGACTTCAGAAACTATTTCAATTTGCCTATGTGGATCCAGTATTCGACCTCATACCTCAGACTCTTGCAGTCATTAGTGTCATGGCCACCTTCCTTGTGGTACATGCATTATTTGCCGTTGTCACGCTTGGAGGGGTCTCTGCATGTCTTCGGGGGCCACTTCAATTCCTCCAAGTTCTTCATGGATTTAAATACGTCTGACATGCTAACATTTAGTGGTGTCAAAGCTCTGGATCCTACGTAGTTGGATGATTTTCCGGCCTGAACCGACTAGGGTCTGACCTGTTGTCACTGTGCTTCCTTTTTGTTTTTTTCCTCATCCTCGCGTTTCTTGCCCTCCTTCTTGTCCCTAGGAGCGGAGGGCTTCTGCTCGCATTCAGCTTCCCTTTTAACGATCCTCGACTCCTCTAGGATGATGTGTCTCTGGACGCTCTTGAGGAGCTCCGTCATGTCCAAAGGGGACTCCAAGGTGAGGTCCTCGTAGAGCTTTCCCTTTTTGAGGCCCGCAGTGAAGGCCGTCACGGTTGCATATTCTAGGAGTGTCTCGCCTGACCTCTGTTTTAGAGAGAGTATGTAGTGCGAACCTTTTTGGAAATGTTGGCTCCCAATGAAATGTGTCAGGGATTCTTTTGCCAGCATTTTGAAAGAGTCGATCGACTTCGGCAGAAGGCTGTGGAACCACGTCAGTGCTGAGCTTTTCAGACTGGTGGGAAAGGTTTTGCACATGACAGATTCAGATCCTTCTTTAAGGGCCATTACATGCTGGTAATGGCGTAGGTGGTCGAAAGGATCGGTGGTTTCGTCATAGGAGTCAAGCTTCGGGGGAGTGAACTTCCTTAGAAGGGCCTCATTCATGATTCGGTCCACAAATGGCCGGACGGAGAAGCGGTACAGTACGTCTGGACCGTGTGCCCCTCTACGGAGGGGGTTTCCAGAGCTGAGCCTCTCTATCCTTGCAGCAAGCTCAGCGTTAGCCTCACAACCTCTCTTAGTCCAATGAGAACTAGTGGGAGCTTGGCTCTCCTGCACTTGCTCCCTATCATCTTCTAGAGGCGAAGGTCCGTGCTGCTCCTGGTCTCCATTAGCAGGTGATGGATTTGGTCGCGTGAGAGCCTCCACCGCCTTGGCTATCTGTTGTATTTGAGATGTCAGCCTATCGATTCTGGGGTTCTCTATTGCTATCTTCGGCACGGGAGCTTGAGTGTGTAGCCTGAGTATGACCGGAGACGCCGAAAGCGGCGGTACTGCGCCAACCGGATCGTTTGATGTGTCCCCCTATTCTCTGTTGTTGCATGACCTAGTAGTCATCATCTCTCTACGTTAAAAGGCGACGACGTTAATGAAAAGTTAATAACTCTGTCATCCCCATGGACGACTCCAAACTGATGCAGTCATTTTTCGCTCCTTGCTTTGACCCGGTTCCTGCCGACTTGCTGACCTGCACAAGTAACACATGTGAGCCACGAACCACCGTTGTGGTGGCTGATGTCACTCTGATTCTAAAGTTAGACAGGGATCTTAGGAAGGTGTAATGTTGTAACAGGGAATTTGTAGCGTACCTTAGCTTACCAACCTCATGTCTTATTTATAGTGCAAGGAGTCCTGATTCTACTAGGCCATCGTAGGCGTAGTTTAGGAAGGAGATCTTCGTGGAGATCCTTATCTAATTAGGAGTCGTGCTGTAAGAGGGGAAGTTCCATGTTAGCCTCGTGCTCCTAGATACGCGAGAGATAATTCTCAATGCGAGAGTAATCCGTAGAATGAAGTTTCCCTGTGTGGAGGGTACTCTGATATTTGCTTCCTGGTTGGAGGCAGAGAGTAGCTATAGTTGCCCTTCCGAAGCTGATCCTCGAGATACTTGCCTTAGTAGGACTTATGGGTATTGAGGATAGTTGTGAGATGTGTGGGCCTAGCATGCTGTGAGAGTTTGGGTTCGCCTGGTCGACTGAATTGAGCGGGCTTAGAACCGTTTGGGCCGGATCAACGTTGGGCTGATGCTGGGGCTCGTATTTTCTCGAGATCATCATGACACGTGTGTGGTTTAGAGGTGTGATTGTTTTTATGTATCATCACTACCCATAGAGAAAATGGTGGTTTTTATTTCTTCTTCAGTAGGTATGGCCGTCAAAGCCTCGTTATCAAGAGTCGTAATCATGGGAGAAAAATGGGCTTCAATTTCTTGATTGGGAGCAGGATGAAATGATTGAAAAATGGAAGCAAAATACTCATTGAGTACTTGACCTACAAAGTTGAGAGAAGAGTGCCAGTTGTTGTCTTTATCATGGAGACGCAAAATGAGGTTGGTTTTCCTGTGGAGGAGAGGGGCTAAATGGAAGAATTTAGTGTTTCATTGCCATCCTTCAGCCAAGATTTCCCCGATCTTTCAACATTGACATGGTATTGACATTATTAGTAGAGGGGGTTGCATTTTGGGCTTTGTCCAAGGTTGCAAGGGTCTCCAAAATATTGCGATGGATGTTGTGAAAGTCATGCTTATTCCATCTGGTCAGGGAGTGACTAAGTTTTTATTTTTATTTTTTCTTGCAATGGAAATTGATACTAGTGTCAGTATCTTGGCGAAGGGACTAGGGGGACTTGACTATCTGGCGACAACGAGGTTCACGAATCCACATATGAAAGAATCTGTAAGGTTTTGGTTTTGGGTGAGGGTTGGAAACCAACTGAAGGGATATGGCTTGATAGTCAGAGGATGATGTGTGGATGGAATATGTAACGGCTGAGGGAAAGAGAGTCATCCAATCTATGAGGACGAGAACCCGGTCCAACTTAACTTTGATGCCATGAAGATCTTTTTTTATTGTTCTATTTGAATTTAGAGCCATTTAAAGGAAAATCAAGCAGATTATGAGTATGCATGAAGTTTCTAAGATGTCGCATCTAAGCAAGTGTCGTACAACATCCACCAATTTTGTCTTTAGGGCTAAGAATAGCATTAAGATCTCCTATGACAAGAGTGGGGCTTGGCGGGTATGAAAACAACTGGGTTAAAGAGTCCTAGAAAGGTGTATGAAGGGTGGGGTTTGGTTCGCCATAACCAAAAATCACAGACCAAGATGTAGCAGAATAATAATTATCAATAGTACAAAAAATAAATTTTTTGCAGGAAGAAATAATAGTAAGAGATATACCATCTTTCCAAAATAAAGTTAGTCCTTCTGAAAGCCCCAAAGCTGGTACTGTAGCTCTTTGTTTGAAACCCAGTCTTCGGTGTAGGCGATCCATCTTGGCGGAAAAAACTTTAATCTCAGAATAATGACATTGGCGGCGATCCTTTATTTGCAGTTGTCGGTTCCTCAAATGCTAGGAATATTGGAGGAGTAAGCTGAGGAGTCTAAAGAGCTCGTGTGTCGAGTTAGCACTGAGATGGGAGCATTGTGCCTAACTAGGCCTCTAGAAATGGGAAAGCCTGGTGGAGCCGGGGGGAATGAGTCATTGTCAGATTCCTCTTCCTGTACAGACGGTCGGAAGACGATGCTAGTAAAAAAAAATTTAGCTTCTGGCATCTGAACATTTATCTGTGTCCCTTCCATTTTGCGTTTCCCTTTGTTCATCTGACTGGAATGAGCAACTTTGTGATTGGAGCCATCTACTTTAGAGCCTGAGCCATCGTGTTGCTTTAGATAAAGGGTGAGTTTGGCCTCTGTTCTCAAGGCCCAATTTGCTTTGGATTTTTCCTTAGTAATTTTCATTTGTTTTGCATTGATTTGTGCTTGAGAAGGAGTTTGCCTTTGTACTGAGCTTGACATGGCCTTGGACACAAGAGAACTCAGGAAGCCATGAGAAGATGGGAAAGGAATTGAGTGCAGAGCCACTTTGGACATTTCAATCATTGTCTTGCTAGAATGGAGGGACGGGGCCTCACCTATGAAGGTTTCTAATAGATTAGGGAGAGTAGGGGATTGATGAGCCATTTTCTGACTAAACTTAGAACCCATATTGCATTCGAATAGAACATGACAAGTAGAGATTTGTTGTTGGGTTGGCAATTGATTGAGATCGGTGTTTTGCATCACTTGGAACTGTGAGTGAGGATCTGAAGGATGATAATCTTGTAGTAATGAAGGTGGTGTTGCATGCTCCGGCGACATAGTATCAACTAATCGAGCTAGCAGTGGTGTGGTAGAAGCTTGAGTGAGATGAATGTCCCTGAGATCTTGTTGATTTTGGGCTAGAACCGGGTGAAAGAGAGATGGGTCTTGGGTGTATTCATCTGAATGTGAATGCTTTAGCAGACCCGAATGGAATTCATGTTCTAATGGGGGCCCATTTGCAAGAGTATAAGAGTACGGGTTGTTGTTGTCAATTGAGAGAGGAAGGTATTGATGGGGGTTGAGTTCGAGGGGAATGTTGGTATGAGTGTTAGTTAAGAGAGTGACCAGGTGGTTGGGATGGGAATTAATAATTGGGGTATGAATTGAATGGTGTAAGATATTGGTAGGGTGATTGGTTGGAGAGGTGGAATTGAATGAGTTAATGAGTGGTAGGTGACTTGTGAATTGAATGTGGAGTAAAGTGTAGATGGATGAGTTGCATGAGTGAGTGGATCTGGTGGGTGCGCTGAGTGAAAGGATGAGTGAGCTCGGGGGATTGGGGTGACTGTAACATTGAGGATCGGTTCAAACCTAGTGGACTTACCCGAGGATGAGTGAGCTGGAACGGTCATGCCCAGTCATGAACTCAGTGTTGGGATTTAACCAACTATGTGAATGAAAAAAGAAGATAAGGAAAAACAAGATAGAGTGTAATCTCTTGATAAAACTAGAACTCTGATGTGTAGAGAACTCACTTTATTCACATTGCTTGAAACCAAATAATACATGGAATAGAAACAAGACTTGTCTTGAATAGAATAGAAACAAGAATTAATGTTACTTTGGAAAGATAAAGGAAACATTTTGCTTTTGGTCATTCCCACCTTTCCAATAATAACATCATTCTTATCTTTGATCTCACACAAAGCTCCCTTGAAATTTACTTCATACCCCTTCAAAAGAAGTTGCCCAACACTTAAGAGATTGTGCTTAAGGCCTGGAACATAAAATATATTTGAGAGTCGCTTTACTCCTTGCTTGGTTTGGACAAGAATATCACCCCTTCCTTTGACTTGAAGCTTGTTGTCATCTCCGGTTCTAACTTCACTTTGAAATGTCTCATTTATCTCCACAAAGGCCTTCTTGTTCCCGGTCATGTGGTTGCTACAACCACTATCCACGAACCACACATCTTCTAAGGAAGCTCCATGAACATTGCATGTAAGGAAAAGATTGTCTTCTTCCTCCTCATGCATAAAATTGGATTCTTTGTTGTCTTCCTCCATCCTCTTTCTACAATATCTCTTGACATGGCCATACATATGACAACGATGGAATTGAATATTTGATAAGGAAGATCTCCCTCTTCCACGATAAGATGAAGACTCACCATCATGAGATTTCTCTTGTCCACCATAGCCTCTTCCTCTACCATGAGAAGTGGCTCTTCCACGACCTCTTCCTCTCAAGCCATCTTTAGAGGAATCTCTAAAGGAGACTTGCGTTTGAAAGGCTTGTTCAATAGAACTAGAATCATATTGCTTCATTCGTAGTTCATGGGATTGTAGTGATCCCAATAAACTCTCCACTGACAAAGAAGATAAATCCTTGGATTCTTCAATAGCAACAACACTAGACTCAAATTTTCGAGTCAAACTCCGAAGGATCTTTTCAACAATTCTTTGGTCTTCTAGATTCTCACCATTCAATCTCAATTGGTTGACAGTTGAGATAACTCGATTGAAGTATTCTTCAATAGTCTCGGACTCCTTCATTCTTAGTGTATCAAACTCCCCTCGAAGAGTTTGTAGACGCACCATCTTGACTTTGTCATCTCCTTTGTATGAAGAATAAAGAATATCCCAAGCTTGTTTAGCTGTTGTGGCTACTGAAATTCTGTCCAGAATAGCTTCATCTACTGTTTGCATAATGAAATACTTGGCTTTGTAGTCTTTCTTGCGGTTAGACTTCAACTCGGCCAAGTCTTGTGCATTTGTTTCATCTTCGGGCTCTTGGAAACCAATCTCTACGATTTCCAATAGGTCTTGTGAACCAAATAGGGCCATCATCTTCATTCTCCAATGATTGTAGTTTTTACTGGTAAGAAAAGGAAGTGGAGGTTGGACGGAATTGTTGTTGTTGAACGCCATGGTTCTCTCGACTAGGCTCTGATACCAATTTGTTCGGATTTAACCAACTATGTGAATGAAAAAAGAAGATAAGGAAAAACAAGATAGAGTGTAATCTCTTGATAAAACTAGAACTCTGATGTGTAGAAAACTCACTTTATTCACATTGCTTGAAACCAAATAATACATGGGTTTAAATAGGACTCACATGACTACTGAAAATACAAAGAGACTCTTAGAGAAACCAAAAGACACTTAGTAATACTAAAAGACACACTGGAACACCAAAAGACACATCTCTTCTAGAACTAGTCTAGATTAATCTCTAACACTCAGAAGGGTTTAAATCAGCTTCAAACAGGTGGAGTGGACTCACACTGGGTTGCATCTCGTAGCATGCAAGCTAGCTTGCATCTGGCTAGGTGGAGTTCGAAATCCCTGGGCAGGGTTGTGCCGGATTTAATCCCGGAAAAGAGGAGATATGCCTTGACTAAGGAAGAGAGCTTGATAGTTAAACATACTTCGGGCATGAGTTTCCTGATGTGTGACCTACCAATCCGCAACAGAAACAAAACGCAGACATATTTTCATAACAAAAGTTGATCAACAATTGTCTGCCATGAACATTACCAAAGTTTGTTTGCATGGTGTGGGGAAGAGGCTTGGTGGTATCAATCCAAAGCTTAAAACGAATGTAGGGTATAGTGATTTGTCAACTGATGGCATATCTACTTCCATAAACTCCTCGAAGCTATCTGCCAAAAGTTTAACATCCTGAAGTGAGATCTTCCGAGCCGAGAACTCGTGAAAGCAAACCCAACATGGGATGATCGAATAGTTGATACTAAGGTAATCTGATTGCCAATCTTTAATTGAATAAGCTTTCCAAACAATGACCATGGCCCATTGTGAGTCACTATTTTTCCTCTGCACTAGTGAACTGAAGGAGGTAGAATGTATTCCTCGTGTCACAGTGTTGCTCCAATTTTTCAACATGGAAATCATGGGACAGATTCCATAAAGGAGACATACGGTGTGCAAACATTTCTTGGCAGAAGCCTGGGAAGTGGTGATATTTTGCAACAACATGTAGCTCTCAACTATCACTATCAACTTCATAACGGGTAGCAAAGGTCAGGATGGGACGGTTAGGTGTAGAGCGAGTTGTTGCTCCAATTGAGCCATCAGTTGAAAGTCAGGCATGGTGTGGGATGAAGACGGTTGTTGTTGTGTTACAAGTGGTTGAGTTGAGGTTTGCATTGTTAGAACTGATCTTAGAACTTGAACAGACAAACAAAATGATTTCAATGTATATTACTTGATTGAGGAATGTACATCTCTTACATGACTTATATAGAGAATACAATGTCTAGCTGTCATAACAGTGCTTAACAATAACAACCTGTCTAACAGTCTAACTAACTACTTCTGAACCATATTATGCTTAACATTCCCCCTCAAACGAAGGGTGGATACATCAACCACACTGAGTTTGTTACGCAACAATAGAAACCTGGGTTTACCCAGAGCTTTGGTGAAGATATCAGCAACTTGGCTTGATGCTGAGATATGATGCACTTGAAGCAACTTGCGAGCTACTTTCTCACGAACAAAGTATATGTCAATCTCAAAATGCTTGGTCCTAGAATGCAGAATAGGATTGGCACTGAGTTGAACTGTGCTCTTGTTATCACACCAAATAATAGGGACAGAGCAACCAAGCTGAAGTTCATGAAACAATGATTGTATCCAAGTGAGCTCTGCTGTGACTGAAGCAAGGCTTCTATACTCTGCTTCAGTACTGCTACGGGAGACAGTACTCTGCTTTTTAGAAGACCATGAAACAAGATTAGTGCCTAAGTATACACAATATCCAGAGGTAGATCTCCTGTCATTAGGATCAGATGCCCAATCTGCATCGCAATATCCAGTGAGCTGAAATGAGGGAGTAGGAACAATGTGAAGTCCACAAGTAGGTGTAGCCTTGAGATACCGCAGAATTCTCTTCACTATTCGCCAATGTGATTCAAGAGGACTTTGAAGAAACTGACACACACGATTCACTGAGTAAGCTATTTCAGGCCGAGTGATGGTAACATACTGTAATGCACCTACAATACTGCGGTATAATTGAACATCCTGGACTGGATCACTGCCTGTGGCAAACACCTTTTCACCCCCGCTCATAGGAGTGGATAAGCCATTGGCATATTGCATCTTAGCTCAACACAAAAGGTCAGAGATATACTTGGACTGAGATAGGAATAGACCAGTGGTTGTATGCTGAACTTGGATACCCAGAAAGAAGTGAACTGGACCCAAATCCTTTAAAGAGAACCTAGCATTGAGCTGATGAATGGTCTGAGAAACAGCCTGGGAATCAGCACCAGTGATGAGGATGTCATCAACATATACTAGAAGAAAGATGGGAGAAGGAGAATGTTTAATGAAAAGTGAGGAATCAGATTTTGTGGAGACAAAACCAAGTAGTGACAAGGTGTGACCAAGCTTATCAAACCAGGCACGAGGAGCCTGCTTAAGACCATACAAAGCTTTATTAAGCTTGCACACAGCACTAGGTTGAGAAGCATCAATAAACCCAGGGGGTTGCATCATATACACCTCCTCTGATAGATCACCATTCAAGAAAGCATTGTTGATATCTATTTGGGAAACTGACCATCCATACGTGACAGCAATAGTGAGAAAAATACGGATGGTAGTAGGCTTAACAACAGGACTAAATGTCTCAGCATAGTCAAAGCCAGCAACCTGTTGAAAACCCCTAGCCACTAGGCGGGCTTTATACCTGTGCACAGTACCATCAGAATTGTGTTTTACTTTGAAAAGCCAACGACAACCAACAAGAGAGCGACCTGGAGGAAGAGTAACCAAGGACCAGGTATGATTCCTTTGTAAAGCCATATACTCATCCTGCATTGCAGACAGCCAATGAGGGGTCTCCAAAGCTTCCTGAAGACTAGAAGGAGCAGCTGAAGTCAGTGTCACAAAGACCTTGGGCTTGTAAACACCAGCCTTGGACCAAGTGAGCATAGGATGCCCTGTAGGATCACTAGGAGTAGATGGAGGAGCCTCATGAACTAGTGGAAGAGGAGTAGAACTGGGATCAGAAATGGGACTGGACTGAGAAGGTAAAGGATGCTCAGAAGAAGGACTAGGACTAGATATAGGAGACTCATTAACCAAAGGAAGATGAGTAGGGTCAGAAATAGGACTGTCATTAGGAAGAAAAGTAGTATGGGCAGGGCTAGAGATAGATAGACTAGGAGTAGGACGAGGAGCAGAGAAAGTAGGAGTACTAGACAAGGAAGGTCTAGAGGTAGGAAGAGAAACAGGAGAAGGAATGACTGCAGAGGAGGAAGCAGGATTACCAGAAGAGGAGGAAGAAGGAGTGGGATGCCATTTTGAATAGGGAAATGAAGTTTCATGAAAAATAACATCCCTAGATATGTACAATCTGCCAGTATTGGACAGACATTTGTAACCTTTATGTTGAAGACTGTAACCAAGAAACAAACACTCAACAGACCTAAATTGTAGCTTGGTTGAATTATAAGGCCTAATATTAGGAAAACATGAACAACCAAAGACCCTCAGAGAACCGTAATCAGGAGCTTTATGATAGAGGACTTCAAATGGGGAAAGACCTTTGAGGACAGTGGAAGGAACTCTATTAAGAAGAAATACTGATGTCCGGACAGCATCATCCCAAAACTTCATTGGTAGGGAAGCATGAGCAAGTAAAGTAAGGGCAGACTCAATAATGTGCCTATGCTTACGTTCAGCAACACCATTCTGCTGATGTGTGGTTGGGCAAGCAAGACGATGAGCTATACCATTTTGAGCAAGGTACTTAGAAAAAGGTCTATACTCCCCACCCCAATCAGATTGAATACTTTTAATAGGAAGCCCAAACTCTAACTCAACTAGAGCTTTGAACTGAAGAAATGTGGAGAAAGCATCAGACTTATTATTCAGGAGAAAAACCCAAGTGAACCTACTAAAAGCATCAATAAAGTGGATATAATATTTAGAACCAGAAGAAGAAGGTGTAGAGGCTGGACCCCAGAGATCAGTGTGAACTAATTCTAAAGGTTTGGTGTATATAGTAGAAGAACTAGTAAAAGGAAGTTTGTGTATTTTTCCTAAACAACAAGAAGAACAAAACTCCTGATTTATTGATTTTGGAACTGTCAAATTACAACCAGTGAGAATTTTCTGTACAAGAGAGAAGGAAGGATGACCCATCCTAGCATGCCAAAGAGATAACAGACTTTGTGAAGCAGGAGAAGAAGGTGGAGAAGTAGAACTACTGAAGTGCAGACTAGGCTGCCTTGAACTGCTGAACAACTGTCTATCGGGCTTGAAAAATTGAGAATAGCACTGACTTGGAACTGAAGTGCTAGCATACTGCCCATGAAACCTAGAATGCTTAGAAGCAAGCTTATCGGGCTGAAAATACTGAGAAGTAGACTGAATTGGAACTGAAATATGTAAGGAATCCCAATTAGGCATGAAATGCTGAAAAGAATGCTGAGTGGGAACTGAAGAGCTGAAATACTGCCTATCGGGCTGGCAATACTTAGAAGTGGACCTATCGAGCTTGGAAAGTTGACGAGAAATTGGAATGCTGATGGATAGACCAGGCTGACTACTGGAGCACTGAGTACTGACACTAGAGGAGCTATCGGGCTGAGGTCTTGAACTAGCAAGCTGATTATAATGCTGAGTACTATCAAGCTTGGGTACAGAAATGCTGAGAGATTGGCTAGAGTGCTGAGATGGAGGCCAGGAATTGCTGAAATGCTGAGATTGGCTAGATTGCTGAGAATGCTGAGATGAAGGCCAGGGATTGCTGAAATGCTGAGATGAAGGACTGAAATGCTGAAAATGAGGCTGAGAAGTGCTGAGAAGGCAATATGGAAGTGCTGAGATGCTGAGAAGAAGAACTGGAATGCTGAGAAGGAAGCCGAGAAGTGCTGAAATGCTGAGAA
Source organism: Berberis vulgaris (assembly GCA_963556465.1). Lineage (NCBI taxonomy): Eukaryota > Viridiplantae > Streptophyta > Magnoliopsida > Ranunculales > Berberidaceae > Berberis > Berberis vulgaris. Next base: position 71,936,385 of record OY747131.1, on the reverse strand, counting down.
TGAGGCCGAGAAGTGCTGGAATGCTGAGAATGAGGCTGAGAGTGCTGAAAAGATGACTGAGAAAGCTGAGAATGCTGAAATGGCTGACTAGAAACTGGAGATAGGAAACTGGCAGGCAATGCTGAAACATCAGAAAGAAAAGAAGAACTGGGAGCAGAATGAGAAGATTCTGTTAGAAGCAACTCAGAGTTGGACTTGGAAGATACCATTGAGGGAAAAACATATAACCCATTGCTAAGCTTCCCTTCCAAAAGAACCCGATGAGTGACCTGATCTTTGACAAAGCAAAGGTCAGGATGAAACTCAAAATATACATTATTATCCTTTGCAAAACGAGAAACACTGAGCAAATTTTTAGTCAGCTTAGGAACTTGAAGAATATTCTGAAGAAGTAAACGTTTAGAAGAATCAGAGGACTGAAGAAAGGACTGACCAATATTCTCAATAGGTAAGGCTGAGCCATCACCAACAAACAACTTATCTTCACCACGATAAGGAACTAAATTCATGAGGCTTTGAGCATAAGGAGTACAATGGTCAGTAGCACCAGAATCAGGGAACCATCTGTAATCAGAGGATGTAGAAGCCTCTCCTGAACCAAAAGCAGTCTGAGCATTGGGTCTCATATCAGGCATAAGAGACTGACTGGTAGCAGAAAAGGCATGACGAGGAGGCTGACTAGTAGCAGAAGGAGTTCCAGAAAAAGATGATGGAAGAGTAGAATTCCATGGGTTAGGAGCATTAGTGTCAAACCTATTGTAACACTTGAACGCAAGATGTCCCAACTTGCCACAGATTTGACATTGAGGACGCTGTGAACCAAAACTAGATGGTCTATAACCTCTTCCATGACCAGATCTTGAAACTCTTGATTGAAATGGAGGTCTGGATTGAGGTCTCCACCCTTGAGAGTTGGATACAAACGATCTAGGAGAAGGTTTATGAGCAGTATGTGCCACATTAACTGAGCTTAGGATATCCAAATCTTTAGTATGCCGTTCTATCCTTGATTCCTGAGCAAGCAACAGAGCCTCAACTTCTGCCACAATATAAGCATCAGATCTGGAACTCACAGATACTACAAAAGTATCATATATCTGAGGCAATCCATCAAAGATAGCATTGATGTGATCCTTAGAGGATAATTGATGTCCTACTGATGCTAACTGGTCAATAATGGATTTGATCTTCAACAAGTAATCATTGATTGAAAGTCCTCCTTTCTTGAGAGATTGTAATTGAGTTCTGAATTGAGAAACCTTCGCTACAGTCTGAGAATTAAAGAAAGTCTCAAGAATCTTCCAAATATGAGCAGAAGTGGTACACCCGACTAACCTGGTAAGTAAAGATTCAGTCATGGAGGATAGGAGCCATGAGAACAGAAGCTGATCTTGTTGTTCCCAGGTAAGAAGAGCAGGATTGACTCTGTTGTTCGTTTGATCATCCATGGATAGAAACCTGAGTGGAGGTGAGGTATCTTCAATGAAATGTTGCAGTTTATGCCCTCTGATCGTAGCTAGTACCTGTTGTTCCCACAACAGATAGTTATTCTCATTCAATTTGACAGATAATGAATGAGAGAAGATCACAGGTTTAGACTCTGTCATGGCAGAGTTCATGAGTGAAGTGGCATTAGAGGAAGATTCTGCCATTACAGACTTCTTGAAGAACTGAGATCTAAATAGTGGAAGAAGAAGCTTATAGCTCTGATACCATGTTAGAACTGATCTTAGAACTTGAACAGACAAACAAAATGATTTCAATGTATATTACTTGATTGAGGAATGTACATCTCTTACATGACTTATATAGAGAATACAATGTCTAGCTGTCATAACAGTGCTTAACAATAACAACCTGTCTAACAGTCTAACTAACTACTTCTGAACCATATTATGCTTAACATGCATGGTGTTGGGAGTGAGTGCTGGGGCGGAGGTGAAAATAGGATCTGGTTGTGGGGCTTGAGAAGGTGGGTTAAGGGACTGATTTTCAGTTTGCATGGGTGAAAAAGTAAGTGAATGAGTAGAGATGGGAGTGATGTTATGAAAAAGTTTAAGAGGATTGAATGCGATGTGACGAGGTGTAGCTGGGGTTGAGTGGTCGTCTGTTTTGAGGTCTGAATGAGTTGGTGACAAACTAAGTGTGTGTAAGCGTGGTGGTGGTAAGTTGATATTGATGTCAGGTGGTGTGATGGATCGTTGAGGTTGTGTGTTATGAGAGGAGTCCATAGTTAGAGCATGGTAGCAATGATGGGCTTGGAAAATAAATTTTGTAATATCTGGGTTTGGTGGAGAGGTAGAGATGTGGAACAAGTTCACTGAGGATCTACGAGGTAAATAAGATGATCTGGGTTCCGTATCTTGATAGGATGTGGGAGGTGGAGGGGAATGATTACTCTTTTAATGAACTTAGGAAGAAGGAAAATAGAGTGGGTGTGTTAGCGAGCTTGAAAATGGATCGCACTAATGTCGAAGACCTCCAAAAAACACAAAGAGACAACACAGTAACCAAAAATGGAATTTAGCAGATAAACAATATTTTAGATCGAAGGTGGAAGGGGACAAGCGGGGGAGGAAGTATAGACACTATGTAAGGGCAAGGGAATCAAGGCGAAAGTGTAGAAGAAGAAGAAGAAGATAGGGATGAAAATTATATGGTTGGAAAAATAATAAAGAAAGGACAAGAGATGAAGGAAAGGAGAAAAGAAGAGGGATCAAGTTTGGCAATAGCTGAAACTCAAAACAATTCCCTTATTCTATGTAACTATATTTGTGTGTGTAGTTTTTTTTTTTTGTGTGTGTGTAGTTAATACAACTCTATATACACATGACTAAATTGTTCACCTGGAATAAAATGTTAAGTTTTCAGCTATTTTCTACACGCACTCATCAAAATTTGTGTCAAAATATGTTGTATATGAATATGAACTATGTTTTTATTTCTCTGTATGAGCTGAATTTCTAAAGGGAAATTGCATATTACTAGTGGAAAATTCTGCTAAAGTCTCAATTCATTTTGACAATGCTAAATCCTTGTGGAACCCTTAACTTTACTAAAACTTTGTGTATGTTTTTGTTAGTTATTCTTAATTTCACCTTAATTGCATTTACATAATTACAACCTCGTATAAATTAATCTGGAAGTTTTATATAGGCTTGTCCAATGTTTGTTTGACATTCTTACTAGATAAAAAAAAAAAAAAATCGGAACTAGATGTGGGCAATACTTTTTAGATAGTAACCTTATTTGAATTAGATATTTGTAAGATGGTTTGATCAAGGAATAATATTTGTTTTCATAATGTGCTTATAATAATAAAGGACAAACTTTTTAGCAAAATATCGCCAAAAATGAGTCTTTGTGAAAAAATTTATATATTTTTCGAGACTCTAAAGTCTTTTTATCATTATAATTTCTTATTTTTTTCTCTTAACCCTCCCACCCCAAATGATGTCAGCAGGGTTCGAACCTTATATCATCCACAACAATTCTAATAGCTGAACTAATACCCCATTGACTTTTTTTTTTCTTTTGGAAAATGGTATATACCTTATATATTATTAGCCTGCATGAGTATATATCCTCATGTGATTGCGCCTACGTGGATTCTACATCTTTTAATAACCACGGCGCTCAATACCCATCCCTCTCTCCCTCTTTCTAACACACACACACACCATTATTTACTATCCGTAATCAATCTCTCTTCACTTTACCTTCTCTTCTTTCTCTCTCTTTCTTCAATTTCGATCCTCTGAAACAACATATCTTCTCCAAGATTTCAATGTGTATTCTTGATTGAATATTAGAAGATTTTATATTGAAGCCGTAGTTGGTAACATACCCTAAAATATATAAGATTAACAAATAATATGTTCTTCATAAGATGCGTTCTTAGTGAGGATGGTTTTTTTGTGTTTTCACTCAATAATTTTGGAGAAGTTAGGGCTGATTGATAGTGAATGTTGTTAAACACTTTTGTTGGAAGTTGCTCTTTGTTTACAATTTATCTAATGTTTATCACTCATACAAAACCATATATCATACCTACAAATAATATAAACTAGACGAAGTTAATCAAGTGAACATGAGACTAATATGAATGTCGAGAAGAATGTTTGCGATGGTGGTGGAATGAGGCAATGTGAGTACTAGCATCTGTGGTTCTGAGGTGGATTGACCACGTCAAGCAAGTTAAAAAAAAATGCATGATAACAGGCGAGCTCCATAGCACAACTCTTTTTTTTTTTTTGTAGGCAAGATAAGATCAACATAATTTATACAATCTACTTCTCTAAATTTATGATATGCATATGGTTATCTTTGAAAAAAGTAATCTATAGGTAAAATAAACAAACAAACAATAAATAATCATTTGGATTCTTAGAGACAACACTTAGTACCTATTCATCAATAAATATAAAAAATGTCAATTATAAAAACAAAATCTACAAGTCTATTTCTTTGATTCCATTATATGTAGGAGAACGTTTGAAAAAATAAAATATCACTTCTCATATAAACATTAATAGCAACTAGTGTACCATCCGTGCCTACGCCACGACCATACACTTTCCATGTATATACCCATGCCTTTGACTTTCCAAATAGGTCACTAAATTACCAAATATGAAAACAAATCATAGTAACATGTGATGTATCAAAACATGTGTTATAATGATAATGCTTAAATGTTGACTCAAATTTAAATTGGGTTACCAAAAGAAAAAAACCTCCCTATTATTATTGCTTACATAAAAAAAATGAAAATAAATAAATAATTAATGTTGGACAATGTTTTGCAGTCAAAGTAAGTCCCAAACAATGGAGTAATTTTTATTTCTTTTTAATGCATTAACAAATAAAGGTGCTTTTAGCTACACATGTGTTTTGTTGGAAACCAATACGCAGGAGACCGTATTGGTAAGGCTAGTGAGTTGGAAATGAGGCAAAAATGAAAAGAGATTAAATTTTGTATTTTTATAATATATATTTTAGTATTAAGTGTTCCATGTCAAGTCAAACACAAACCCCAACACATGGATCCCACGCGAGGTCAAAGTCTCTCTGATTTCCTACCATTTTATGGCTAAAAAAATCAACGGTTGACCTTTCTCATCCTTCTCTTATTCTTTTTGCCTTGATTATTAATACCCTTGCAAGCTTTAAGAAGAAATGTAGGTATGTAAAATTATCAAATTGAATCCCTTGGCATTGCATTTCAATGTAAAATTGGATTGCCTCATCATAGTCATCATTCATGGCATAACCCCTTAACATGGTGTTGAACACAAAGGTTGTTGGCTCAAACATTTGATGCACGTAGTCCATGTGGGATGAATTAACATCGATTTGATTCGCTCATTCAAAAGACCCTATGCCTCCTTGGGTACGGAGATCTTGTTCCCCTCTATCTGAAGATTATTACTTAAGTTTGGATGTTTTTCAGTTTCACTTTTTTGGCTTGAGGTAATGAATGGTTGAGTCGGTTGCCCGATCAGTGATGCGAATGAATCGTCTCCTACTTGCATAAAGGGGTGACAGATGAATGTTTCATTTGGGCCATTTATTCCACCCATGCAAGATCTTCCATTATTGAATTGTAATGCTTGTGATTGTGCGCACAAACTGTAAGCATAAATGAATCACAATCTCTCATCACTATAATGATTCGGTCGTACACCGATAGGTGGCATGCTTAAAAGCCTCATTATAGAAGTACCAGCAAAAGTAATGGATATATATTGAAATAGAAGATATTGATCTTCCATATTCATATGCCGCGATCTTTCAATTGGTTGTAGGACAAAGTTTGGTGAGTTGTGAGAAGTGTCTTTGTTGGCAGTGGTGAGACACTCATTGTCATGGACTCGGAGGTCATTGCAGAACCATACGATGGAGCAGCGGCAGAGCACGGTTGGGTTCGTGGGGTCAGGGGGACAATGGGGGATGAGGGAGGGTGGGGGAGGGAGTGGGGAGGACGAAATGGATGTGGATTTGAATGAATGCTTCGTTGGGGTTGTCGAAGATGGGGAGGTGAAAGATAGGGAGATTGTTGAGATCTGTGAGGGGATTTTGAGCTTTGTTGGAAGAGCTAAATTAATGATGGTGGTGGGTTTGGGTGGGAGGCAGAGCAGAGTGGAGAATGAGAAAAAGATAAAAGTTGTGGTGGAGAGGAGTGAAGAAAGTCACGTGTTCAGTGATTGGGGGGGGGGGGGTTGTCAATTAAGCGATGGTAATTTGGGAAGGCAAATTTCGACCTGACGCACTGAGGCAACAACTTCACTATTCCTCCTCCCTATTTTCGTTAAGAAAGAGATAAGAAGAAGAAATACAACTAAATACTTCTTCCTAAATACTATCGAACTTGTGAAGTGTGACTCATAAAAACTTGGACATTTCACATTTTTCATTAAATAAATAATAAACAAAATGGAGAACTACTTTTATCATCCCACATATCAACTTTTATACTAATAAACCAAACTATTTGAGATCCTATCCAAGCACCACCACAACAAAACTCCACCAACCGAACTTGAGAGAGTGACAAATTTCCAGCGGAACCTCAACAGGGAAACCTCAAGAGCAACAAACTTCCTCATGGTAAGACTCCACAGAGTGACGGAACGCCTGCTGAAATCTAGTTTAGAATCGGAGTCACTGATCCCAACGAATTGTATGAATTAGCCAAGTCGTTGTTCTTTGATGCCCTCATGATAACTCCCATGCCAAAGAAGTTCAGTCCACCAAAGTTCAAAGTGTATGGTGGCACCACCGACCCAACAGATCACTTGAGGCACTTCCACCACATGATGGCCTTGAAGGAGACAAAGGAGTTAACCTTGTACATAACATTTTCGACCAGTCTTACCTCCATGACAATGAATTGGTTCAACAACCTACCACCGAGGTCAATAGACTCCATCCAGGCGTCAGCCACCACCTTTATCACAAGATTCATCCTAAGTCAGCGGATGAGGAAATGACCACACTACCTCCTCCATATCAAGCAAAAGCTCGAAGAGACGATACGGGAATACGTCACTTGTTTCACCAACGAAGTGACGATGATTGATGGATGCAACCCAAAAACACATTTCTCTTGAGGAAATGAAAGCTGCCAGGAGGAAAATGACCAATAAATGGAAAATCATTCAAGGAAATGGGAAATGATGGAGGAAAGAAGATGAGATGACGGACCTTGGGAAGACAACATTCATTCAAAGAGGCATTAAAATAACGAAAGAACCAAATCGAACCAGCAAGAGTACGATAAGTTGCAGTCGGCACGACACTGACATGAGTGAGTAACAATTGTGAGGAAGAAGACATACAAACCATACACAACATTGAAAAAGAGCTGGGCCAATATACTGAAGCATATAGCGAAATGGGATGGTATCAACTGGCCACTCAGGATGAGAGGAGACCCTGAAGGAAGAGACAAAAGCAAATATTGTTCTTTCCGTAAGGACCATGGGCACGATACCGAAGACTGCTATCATCTAAAAGAAGAAATTGAGCATTGGGTTCATAGAGGACGACTCGAGGAATTCATCGGAATGCCAGACAAGCAGCTCAAGGGGAAGGAAAAAAGCAGATACAACTACAGGATCAAAAGAACATCCCATAGAATTAATATACGCCCTACACGGTATGGCTGAAGAAAACAAAATGATCAACCCGACTAAAGAAGCAACCAGAAATACCTCCCACTCGAGCTGATTTATATCAAAGCATAAGAACTAACGAAATCAGGCGAACCATTTTACCAATGCATAGAACACGCAGAAGTTTGCACCGGTCGACTAACATGATTCAAGACCATATTGACGGATGCAAGCCCAACCTAAATTATCAATGACGAAATCGACGACAACAGACTTGACCAAACCTCGGCAGTTGGTGTTGAACCCGGTACTAACGTGAGCATGATTGGACAATTTGGCACTGATGTGAGCATGATTGGACTATTCGGCGCTGATGTGAGCATGATTGGACAATTTGGTGCTGACGTGAGCACGATCGGACAAATCAATATTTTTTAGCTACCGGATCAGAAAACACCCCGAGTCCATTAGCTATGATAAATTTTACAACAAACGAGCGAAGCATAACCAATAGCAAATAAGGTGAATGAAAACATAGGCTATACGAGACAAAACAACAAAACATAAATCTCTAGCACGAGGATTGACATCAATCAAGCAAAGATCAAAGAGACAAAGCAAATCATTCTTCAATCTTGCATAACTGCTTTAGAAAAACAACAGTTAGGGTTGGTTAGAGCATCCAAAGGGAATATCAATAAAATTACGAATTCGGCATCCCCATTTTATGTGTGGATAATAGGATAAATGCATCAAAACTCAGCCACATGGAACAATCGACATACCAAGCAAAAAAAAATTAGGACACAAGTAAGATATATATATATATATATAATAAACTTCTGGTCTGATCGACCATGAAGTAAAAGTTGGACAAACGAGTCAACTTATTTCAGAGAACTTTGAGTCGACCGATGCGTCAAACCAACGAAGTAAAAATTGGACGAATGTGAAAGCCTTGTGTGGGCGAACCTTAACGGGAGGGTGCAGGAGAGGCCTGTAATGGCAAAGCCCAATAGGCCCATGGATCCCAAGAGGGATTGATCAAGTTACCAAGGGGAGATTATAGTCTCACATCGCCTAAGTGAGGGAAGGGGATGTGTTATATATGTACGAGGTTGGATCTACATAGTACCACGCGTTTTAAAGCCGTGCGAGCCTTGGACCAAAAATGGACAATATAGTTCTATGTGGATCGGGTCATGTCAGAATGATATCAGAGCTGGACCTAGCCGAAAGTGTGCCAACGAGGACATTTGGCTCCCTTAGGGGGTGGGTTATTGTGACGACCCTAATTATAGCACATTATAAAAAAAAAATTGGGCGTTATTAAATTTGAAGTTGAATCATAGAATTACTAAATAAATATATAAGGGGGTGTCACTATAACCTTGTGCAAACCCTAACCATGGGGACGAGACTAGATTTGAGTACAGCTTATCATCCTCAGACTGATGGTCAGACGGAGCGGGTGAATCAGGTTCTAGAGGATATGCTTCGGGCATGTGTGCTCAATTTTGGTGGTAGTTGGGAGGATTATTTACCTCTCATCGAGTTTGCTTATAACAACAGTTACCATTCTAGTATTGGCATGTCCCCGTTTGAGGCTTTATATGGGAGGCCTTGTCGATCACCATCCTGTTGGGCGGAGGTTGGTGACATAGTTTTCCTGGGGCCAGAGATGGTCCGGGAGACATCGGAGAATGCGCAAATTATTAGAGAGCGGATCAAAACTGCTCAAAAATGATAGAAGAGTTATGCTGATCAGAAGCGTAAGGTAGTAGAATTTCAGGTTGGGGACCTTGTCTTTCTCAAGGTTTCACCTATGAGCGGGGTATTGAGGTTCGGTAAGAAAGGGAAGTTAAGTCCTAGATTTGTGGGAGCATTTGAGATCATTGTTCTAGTAGGGAGTTTAGCCTATAGACTCGCCTTGCCACCGAGCTTATCAGCTGTTCATGATGTGTTTTACATTTCCATGCTGAGAAAGTGTGTGAAGGATCCTGCACACATCGTCCAACCCAGAGAAATTGAGATTAATGACGACTTCACCCAAGGTGAAACAGATGCACCCAGATCTAATCCTCCAGTGAATCTTGGGACGAGATTCCTTTTGAGGTGTGTATGTGACGACCCTAATTATAGCACATTATAATTTTTTTATTTTTGGGTGTTATTAAATTTGAAGTTGAGTCATAGAATAACTAAATAAATAAATAAGGGGGTGTCACTATAACCTTGTGCAAATCCTAACCTTGTAGGGTTTTGTCTTTAGGTTGGTTAAATAGAGATTAGGTTCTTCCCAGCCGCATAGAAAAAATCTGTAGAAAAAAAAGGGAAGAAGAAGAAGAGAATGAGCAAAGCGGAGAAAGGAAAAGGGAAAGGAAGAGAAGAATAAAAGGTGAGTTCTTTACTTCCTTCTTTTTATAAAAAGTTCTATTAGTTCATCATTTTCTTTATTAGAAAGATTTATTACAAAATCTTTGAATATAATTTGTTATTGATTGTGTGATTTAGGTTAGATCTAAAACGAGGTTAGTGTATGACTATGATATTAAGGGTACGCTTTGCGGAGGGTGATTTTCATTTTATGGGTGTTTTAATCTGCTTTAGTGTTTGCTACTGTGTGAAGTTTGGGAGACTATTAGAAAAACAGAGGGGCAGAGAATTAGGTGTTTGGGTTGGTATTAGGTGTACCCGGCTTAAGTCAAGATGAGCTATGCACTGATGGATTTAAAATTTTAAAATATTTCATATCATGTACTCTTGTCAATTTTGTTTACACGTCAGTATGATTCATCGAGTGGACACAAAATGCATGTAGCCATTTGATAATAGGACAATCTTGTAGTTTATGAGTCTGGGTTTGTCTATTTGAAATTTTCAAGATGATGTCATTAATTTTATAAAGAGGGATGGGACACGTGATGTGAATAGGAAGATTGGGATATACAATATAAGCAAAACAAAAGTGTTGTGAATGTAATGAATTGTGGGCCTTTGTATGGATTGTGGGAATATTGTATTGTGTATGGATTGTGGGCCATTGTATGGATTGATGTATTGGGTATGGATTGTGGGAATATTGTAGTATGCTTTCTTGTGAAGGAGATAGCAATGTGACATTGTGGAAAAGTTCAATATATGAGAAAGTAATGAATTTGAACAGTGAAAAAAGAGAGGATGGTTTAGGTTTGGTTTTGAAATAGAAATAAGACCCAAATGAAAATTTTGAAGGACACGGATATCACCCTCCACTGAAGAAACCTTGGAATTTATGCAATTGATCTTAAAAGAATATATTATTTTCTTTAAATCCTATTTTCATGCTTTTGTCAAGTTTTGCAATGTTTAATGTATGAGATCTGTTCCTTATTGCTTGACCCCTCTTAATGAGGAATTTATGTTAATGCCTCACGTGGATTTCATTGCATATCCATGTTTTTTTTTTGTAATGTATCATTTGCAATCTAATCTATTGGTTAATATTGTAGTTGTGCTACTCTAGGATGTGAGTGTGTGGCCATTGTTTTATTTTGAATACGGAATGAATGCACATGATGTGTTGGATGAAATTTATGACAAAAATATCTTGTTTGGATAGAAAATTTATCCATAAAATTGTTTAGTTTTTCCAAAAGTATGGGCGGAGATTGTGATGAATCGATTTGTGAATGACAAAATGTCATTGTGGAGGAATTTTGAATTATCAAAAAAATAAATGATATTGGTATACTTTGACTCCTTAAAATTTAATCACCTGGAATTGTATCACTTAGAACTACCACACATTTTTTTGTTTATTATTTCCCCTATCTTATAGAGAAACTAAATAACCTGCGGGTTGTCTTGCCGATGTGGGGCACCCCTTTGTTATAGAGAAACTAAAATAACTTTCGGGATAGTTTTGCGGAAAGGTGGTGATTTTGGAATGCCTAAGATAAGCTATGATATTTATTCGTCAAAAATGTGACGTGACTTTATGCACATTGATAGCCCATGAGCGGCTTTTGTTACTCATATAGTTAGGAGTATCCGGTGATGCATGCATGTGATGTGTCCCCACTTGGGCATGGATGACGGAGAAGTTCTCCTTTATATGAGATAGGCGTACGGACATGTATGTTCGATACGGAGGTGGTGTGAATGTCGTATCGTCTAAGTGATCAATCCGTTAAAAATGAATAATATGTTCAAATCAAATAATGTACGAAGATAGTTGTATTAATTTTTAAATTACATCTAAATTGTTTATAACCCTAATCATGCAGGATGACAAGTCCACTAATATTTCTGCAGGTCAGACTTGTTTTTCTGTCATGTCATGCTATTTCTTTTATTGATTTTTGGGAACAAAGAATTTCACACCAGCTTAATTGCTGACCCAAGTGGGCTTTGGCTTCTTGGGTACATTCCTTTGGGAATGTAGCCGACTAGCTTATTTTCAGGATTTAGTAATTTTGGGCGAGCTTAGAGCAGTTTGTTTCGTACGTGACGAGCATTGCTGGGAGTTGCACGTTGTTCGAGAGTTTAGGTCATTTTGTTTGGAGGTGAAAGTTTAATCTTTTATAATAGAACTTTAAGTTTATTTATTATTTATTGGTAGAGATACATTCGTGATTAGTTGAACTTGTTAGAGTTGGTTCTACGAGACTTAATATATTTTCCTTCCTTTTGATGGGTTTTTTAGATTAGTTATTTTATTTCTCTCTAATATGGAAAATTGCGCATTTGATTATTTCTCGTAGATGCCAACTGTTACTTTTAGTGAATGACAATTCATGTCCTGAATTTCGGGGAAAATGGATAATCCTACGTGGATTTTGGGATTTTTGTTTTCTTCGAAAATCGGGGCGTGACAGTTATGATACCCTTGTGCGAGCGCACCTCAGGGGGAAGGTGCGGGAGAGGCCTGTGGATCCCAAGAGGGGTTGGCCGAGCTACCAAGGGGAGATTATAGTCCCACATCGCTTAGGTGAGGGAAGGGGATGTGCTATATATGTACGAGGTTGGATTTACAAAGTACTACGCGCTTTAAAGCAGTGCGGGCCTTGGGCCCAAAATTGACAGAGTACTCTGTGGATCCGGTCGTGTAGACGGAGGGGACGACCGTTGAAAACTTGGATGAAGACGGTGAATGAAGATATCATTGAGCTTGGATTAGGTGAGGAAATGTGGGAAGATCGCATTGCTTGGAGAACCAAAATTCATGTAGCCGACCCCGAAAATCTCGGGAATGGGCTTTGATGATGATGATGATGACTCTGTGGATCCGGTCGTGACAGAATGGTATCATATTCTGACTCAGCCGAAAGTGTGCCAACGTGAACGTTGGGCTCTTGAGAGGGGTGGACTGTGATACCCTTGTGTGGGCGAACCTGAAGGGGAGGGTGAGGGAGAAGCCCAATAGCCCATGGTCCCAAGAGGGTTGACAAACTACAAAGGGAATATCATAGTCTCACATCGCTGGGCACGGGAGGGTGATGTGCTATATATGTACAAGGTTGGATCTACAAAGTACTACGCATTTTAAAGCCGTGTGGGCCTTGGGCCCAAAGCGAACAATATAGTACTCTGTGGATCGGGTCGTGACAGAATGGTATCAGAGCCGAACCTAGCCAGAAGTATGCCAACGAGGACGTTAGGCTCCCTTAGAGGGGTGGACTGTGATACCCTTGTGTGGGCGGACCTGAGGAGGAAGGTGCGAGAGCGACCCGTGATGGCGAAGCCCAATAGGCCCGTGGATCCCAAAAGGGGTTGAGGGAGCTACCAAGTGAAGATTATAGTCCCACATCGCCTGGGTGAGGGAAAGAGATTTGTTATATATGTACGAGGTTGGATCTACAAAGTACTACGCATTTTGAAGCCGTGTGGGCCTTGAGCCCAAAGCGGACAATATAGTACTCTGTGGATCGGGTCGTGACAACGAACGAGTCAACTTAAGTAAAAAACAACTTCGAGTTGACTAGTACGTCAAACAAACGAGGTAATAGTTGGATGGACGAGTCAACTTAATTCAGAAAACTTTGAGTCGACCGATACGTCGAACCAACGAAGTAAAAGTTGGACAAACGAGTCAACTTAAGTAAAAAGCATTTTCGGGCTTACTAGTACGTCAAACAAACGAAGTAAGAATTGGACAAATGAGTCAACATAATTCAGAAAACTTTAAGTCGACCGATGTGTCGAACCAACGAAGTAAAAGTTGGATGAACGAGTCAACTTAAGTAAAAAACAACTTCGGGCTGACTAATACGTCAAACAAACAAAGTAAGAGTTGGACGAACGAGTCAACTTAATTCAGAAAACTTTGAGTGACCAATGCGTCGAACCAATGAAGTAAAAGTTGGAAGAACGAGTCAACTTAAGTAAAAAGCAATTTCCGAATGACTAGTACGTCAACAAACTAAGTAAGAAATGGATGAACGAGTCAACTTAATTAAAAATAAAATTTGAGTCGACTGATGCATCGAACCAACGAAATAAAAGTTGGACAAACGAGCCAACTTAAGTAAAAAGCAACTTCGGGTTGACTAATACATCAAACCAACGAAGTAAGAGTTGAACGAACAAGTCAGCTCAATAAAGAAAGTTTCGAGTCGACTAGTACGTCGAACCAATAAAGTAAAAATTGAAGGAACGAATCGACTTAATTCAAAGAGCTACGGGTCGATCGATATGTTGAACCGACAGAGTAAAAATCGAGGCGAAAAATCAACTTGCTCAAGCAAGCTCCAATGCATCAAGAAGGAAGGATAAAGCCAACCCATTTCAAGACAACTAATGCATCAAAGCATGAAAATAGCCACAAAGGAGTTCGAAGTAAAGTCTAATACGACTACAACTGGACTAAAAAGGAACAAGCAACACACTACGATTCGACAAGATAAACTACGAAAACATACAATACCAAAAAAGTTATTTTCATTAACAACACTATTTTCTTACATCCGGAGAAGAAGTTGAAGGAGTAGAAGAAGAAATAGAGGCAACCACAACATCATTAGCAACATCATCTACGGAAGAGGGCGAAGTTCTCTATTCAGAAGAAGAATGAAGTAATGGCTTTTCAACCATTGGAGTGCTCGAAGGGTACGAGGCAATTTCTTCATCGTCATCATCTTCGAAAGCTTGATCAACCAAGTGGCGGTATCTGGATAAATTCACACCGAGCCCTTCGATATAATTAAGAAGCTCAACCTGCCCATCAACATCTGTTCCAATCTTCAACCTCCACAATGCGAAGCTTGTCTTTGGCAGTGGCGAATTTGTTTTTGGTGGTAGCAAGTCGTCCCTCAGCGGTGGTAAGCATAAGAGAAGTATCTGCCTTGACCTTGTCAAGCGCAGCTGTCAATTGTTCCACCCACCTTTTAGCAATATCACAATTAACAGATTGTTCAATCTCAACACGTGAAGCCTCATCATAAGCTGCCTTCTCGGCGGATAACCCCTTCTCCACATCACGTAAATGGGCACAAACCCCATCCAACTTGGCCTTCAAAGACTCAAGCTCAGTGGCAGACTTATCCCGCACACTTTTCGCCTCAATCAATGAGGACCAAGCAACCTCAACCTTGGCAATTTTCTCCGACTTTGCGCATTGTGCTCTCAACACGTCGAATTGGGAAAGGGTGTGAGAAAATACCAGCAACAATGCTGCCAACTTTCTCTCCAAATAAACCACTTGATCACGAAGAACTCAATAAACCGAGCCCATCACTTCTGCATAAGTGAGATGATTCATCCCGTCCATTACCCCTGCATAGGTGAGATGATTCAGTCACGGGAATCGCAGCGTGCCGATGCGTGAACTAACCCGTAACACAGGCGGATCGTAACCAGCCACAACATCATAATATAACACGTACATTCTTGATACGAGAATGAAACTGAAATAAAAACTACGATAAAATTTGAACAAAATAAGGATATTTGATTCGCCCCGCCAGAGTCATAGCGACAAAACCAATATACAAGCAGCTAGTATAACAATATAGTACATCTAATAACACAAAGGAAGCAGAACATACCCGTACAGGGTAGACACGACCAAACACCACAAAACGCGCCTACAACGGAAAAAGGGGCCTAAGCGCCACGATCAGCAGGAACGCCAACACTGCCTGCACTCCAATAGAAGCACACCCCTTGCGGGGTCAGCAAAGCACAAAGCTAGCTGGTGCGAGCAAACTAAATACAAATAACAGAATACTATACAAGGAAAATTCATGCCAGACAATAAAGGATATGTAACAAGTTCTAAAGTGTAAATGACACCGTGTCTCTAAGGATAATAGTTCTAAGTTCAAACACCAACACAAGCATTTCAGATTCAACAATAACTACAAGTTTACGATATATGCCGATCATTACACGTGATTCCAACATGGTAAATATCAAGCGATGAAAATAAAGACAATCTCATAGTTTTTCCTAGTCTCCTAGGTATAGCAAGCAAGTCGAAACCAAAAATCCTGTAAAATTCTATATAAGTGTCTCATATCGTAGGTATCCGCATACCCTACGAATGTGTCTCACCCAGACAGATCCCACAACGTGCACCAGTACCACTTCGGGCTCGTTTGTATCCTAATGGGGTACCATCTGCCAGGATACAAACTCAAACAACCCGAATGACTGGCCTAACACGGCCAACCTAACACAATCAAACTCAAGCACGCTGGGAGGGAAAACGAGTAATCTCCAAAGCACGTCCTCCGGGACCCGTCCTACTACACTCTATAGTGGCAACTGTGTGCGGGAGCTCGCCGCACCTCAGCAAGCTTGCCACATGCAATAGCGTCCACAATGTCTGGTGCGAGTCATCTCGAGCACCATCCAACTCACGATGCGAGCAAGCTCCTAAGCATCGGCACAACAGACATTATAGCGGGGTAAAGACACTTATACTAATATCCACATGCACAAATGACGAGTCTGTACATAATCAAAGGTAACAGACGTGCAATCATAATCAATTCGGCAATTTTTTATAAAACCACGACTATGCCATGGTCCCAACATGACCCAATTCACCATGATAAATTCATTCGAGCCGATTATCATACATGCTCAAGACTCGAAAATTCACGGTAAAACATGACATACTATGCAAACTCGAAAACGAAGCATACAAGTCCAATGTCATTACACCAAAGCCTAATCACACCAAAATTCATTAACTATTCGATTTCATTCAAGTATATCATGCTTTCAGAAAACCCAATACATAATTCATTCACAAATAACCAACACAATCATTGAAATCTCTGAAAACCCCGAATTTCGAATTTGGATTCAATTATACAAAATTGACTGTATGATGTAAAACTTAAATTTAGGATTTCAAATAATTATTTCTCAAAATAAATATTATAGTTCCACTCACCTGGGCGGAATGGATTTTCAAAACCCAATTCCTACCAGTCGAAGCTCCTAACACCCAAAACCATGAATGCGGGACCACAAAAATTTTTAAAACTGCAAGGCGGACTCGAATGTGAGCAAACTAGCCGAAAACTGAAAAAATAAATAAATTACAAGCGGCGCGTGACTGAAAGAAAAACTTACAGGCAATAAAAATTCGGCAAACACCCCGCCGAATCCCAAGGTTTGGCGAAAACTCGCCGAAACCCTCCCTACTCCGGTCTGATCGCCTCCAACCCGCACAACAGCCCGGGAATGGGTCTAAGAACACTCGGAGTCACAAATGTGAGGCTCACCCATGCACCCAAAGCCCGGATTCATGCCGAAGAATCCTCAAAATGAACATGCACCCTGATTTTTTTGAAAAATTTGACCAACCCCAAAATCAACCTTGCATGTCGGTTCTAAGGGCTCCAAATGACGCCACCAATGCCCCTCCATGGCTGATCGGAGCTATAAAAACCGATTAAACAAATCTAACACCAAACCCAAATGTGAAACTGATTTTTTTTGTCTTGCGAAAAACCAACAGAGAAACGAAGTGGGAATGAAGAGAGGAAGAAATGAGGAGGAGGAGGTGAAATTGGGGGGAAGAAAACCGACAAACACCACGAATTCTTGCTGGAGACGAAGAGGGCGAAGGGGAAAACCTCGCACTGTAAAGAAAAAAAGAAAAAGAAGGAGAAGAAAGAAGAGGGGGGTTTGTGTTTAAAGGGTGGGTGGCTATGTGCCCCCACCGCATTAACTGAGTACACCCCAACCAATTTTTTTTAAACGCAGATATTACATCATACACACCTTAAAAGAGATCTCGTCCTCGAGATCAGACAAAAGCCACGACAAGAAAACCTAGGCGAACAGCTCGGTGTATTTCTGTCTCATTTGGTCCTCCAGCTCCCAAGTCACGTCACCCGCTCGGTGGCTCCACTGAACCTTTACTAACTTCATTGTCCTCCGACGAACTTGTTTCACATCATCATGAACAATGGCTACTGGCCTCACTGGATACGTCAACTCATCAGAAATCTCCACCTCATCGGGCTCTATAATCTGCAACGGGTCTGCCAAAAACTTCCGCAACATGGATACGTGAAACACGTCATGGAGACCTGACATACTCTGCGGCAAAGCCAATCTGTAGGCCACTGGTCCACTCCTCTCAGTAATCTCAAATGGCCCTACATACCTCGGTGCAAGCTTCCCACGACTTCGGAACCTAACAACTCCGCGCATCGGGGAAACTTTCAGAAAAACCCTGTCACCAACATCAAACGCTAACTCCTTACGCCTCCTATTAGCGTAACTCTTCTGTCTACTTTGGGCTGTCAACAAACGCGCTCTAATCAGCTCAATCTTCTCAGTAGTTTCTTTGATCACATCCGGCCCCATCACAACTGACTCTCCAATCTCTGCCCAACAAACAGGGGACCTACACGGTCGTCCGTAGAGTGCCTCAAACGGTGCCATGCCAATACTTACGTGGTAGCTATTGTTGTACGCAAACTCGCATAACCGTAGGTGATCTTCCCAACTGCCCCCAAAGTCTAAAATGCATGCTCTAAGCATGTCTTCCACTACCTGATTCACTCGCTCAGATTGGCCATCTGTCTGTAGATTGGCCATCTGTCTGTGGATGATAAGTTGTACTCATGTCCAATCTAGTACCCATAGCTTGCTGAAAGCTCTTCCAGAAGTGGGTTGTGAAAAATGGATCTATGTCGGATACAATCGAAACAGGCGACCCATGAAGGCGAACTATCTCCCGAATGAACAACACCGCTAGACTGTCTGTCGTCCGATTCATACTAACAGGGATGAAATGTGCACACTTCGTCAACCGATCAACAATGACCCATATTGACTCATTACCTTTCCTCGACTGTGGAAGTCCATCGATGAAATCCATAGTGATATGCTCCCACTTCCACGTCGGGATATCCAATGGATGCAATAACCCAGACGGTCTCTGATGCTCGGCTTTCACTTGCTGACAAGTCGCACACCGTGCCACAAACTCTCCAATGTCTTTCTTCATGCCACGCCACCAGAAAGAACGTCTCAAATCTCGATACATCTTTGTTCCACCGGGGTGAATGGTGAAACGAGATCTATGAGCTTCCTGTAAGATATCTCTTCGCAACTCCTCATCAGACGGAACACGAAGCCGCCCACGGAACCGCAACCCTCCATCTGAACCCACCGACCAATCGGTAGGGCACTCATCCAATGTGTCCACTACCAAATCTGCTATCTGCCTTGTAATCACTAGATCAGAGGTCTGTCTCTCCACCACTCTACTGATCAACGGAGGATAAACTGCTAAACCCGCTATCATGCTGCCTTCTATACTGAAAGTAGGCTGAACTGCAAATAAAACCAATGTCTCAAGTGTTCGGTACTCCTGAATCATCATGGTTGCCATCACTGCATGTCGCCTACTCAAGGCATCTGCAACCACATTAGCCCTACCAGGCTGATACTGTATCTCGAAATCATAGCTGCTAAGAAAATCAACCCATCGTTGTTGCCTCATATTCAACTCCCTCTGAGTGAATAGGTACTTCAAACTCTTGTGATCTGTGAACAACTCGAACCTCTCACCATACAGATAATGTATCCAGATCTTCAAAGCAAAGACTACGGCTGCCAACTCTAAATCATATGTCAGATATCTCCGCTCGTGGGGTTTCAACTGTCGAGACGCATAGGCTACGACCTTCTTGCCTTGCATCAACACTCCACCCAATCCTGTACCGCAAGCATCAGTAAATACCACCAGTCGGCTACCAGGTGTCGGAATGGTCAACACTGGTGCTGAAGTCAACCGAAGCTTCAAAGTTTCAAACGCTTCTTCACACTTTTCTGACCATACAAAAGGAACATTCTTCCTAGTTAACTGAGTGAGTGGTGACACAATCAGGGAAAATTTCTCGATAAACCATCGGTAATAACCAGCCAAACCCAGAAAACTACGAATCTCCGTCACACTACTCGGTCGTCTCCAAGACTTCACTGCTTCGACTTTCTCGGGATCCACTGCAATACCTCCACTAGAAATGACATGCCCAAGAAATCAAACTTCAGGTTCCCAGAAGTGACACTTACTAAACTTCGCATACAACTGATTTTCTCTAAGTGTCTGCAAAACAATGCGAAGGTGCTCTATGTGCTCCTCTAAACTCCTCGAGTACACTAACATATCGTCAATGAAGATTACCACAAACTTGTCCAAGTGCAGACTGAACAATCTATTCATCAAATCCATGAAGAAAGCTGGTGCATTTGTCAATCCAAATGGCATGACTAGAAACTCATACAAGCCATAACGGGTCCGAAAAGCGGTAATTGGAATGGAATGTTCTTCAACTCTCATCTGATGATACCCAGACTGCAAATCTAATTGTGAAAACACTACGGCACCCCTCAACTGATCCAATAGATCATCAATTCGAGGCAATGGGTAGTTATTTTTTATGGTCACTTTATTCAGATCTCGATAATCTATGCACATCCTCAATGATCCATCCTTCTTGGATACAAATATTGCTGGAGCTCCCCAAGGTGAATTGCTCGGACGAATAAACCCCTTACGAAGCAACTCATCAAGCTGTACTTTCATCTCTTCCAATTGCCCTCAAAACCCAAGACAATAAAGTCAAACACGAAGTTGTACCCCAACAAGGAAAACTCAAAACGGGGACAATATTCCCACAACCAAACCAAACTGCCCAAGGGAGACACAACGCACAAAGGCTCCGGCAAAGGAACTACCTCAAGGTTGTCTCTAACAACCAACTCTCTAGAAATAAAAGATCTAGATGCTCCTGTATCGAAAAGAGCCCTTAACAGGGAAGACGACGAATGCACAAAACCTGGCACATAACACATGAATCCTGAATCACATAACAACACACTAACATGCAATTTTTCCTACGCATAATGCACATAACACAAATCTTACTACATCTGGCACACACAACGACAATAAAAAAAATAACATACCCTCAACATTTCCCTGGCCGGGAATAGCTGCTAGGCGAACAAGCGGTGCTGGGAGAGGGACTCTCTGACCAATTCCAGGCGCAGGTGCTAACTGTCCTTGAGGCGACCTCTGCTGTGCTGGTCCATCCCTATTCTGAGGACAAAGTCTGGAAAAGTGCCCCAATTGTTCACAAGTATAACAAACTACATGCTCCCATCGATTTGTCTGACCTCTTGGACAATCACGGGCTACATGTCCCTCCTGACCACAAGTGAAGCAACTGCTCCTAGTTCTTGTCCGGCTACCCCACCTAGGTTGTCTTTGTTGCTGCTGCTGTCGATGATCTCCTCGGGAACGTCTGTCACCTCTGCGGTCTCTGCCAGTCCTAACTGGTCCCATTCTACCAGGGTCTCTCTGCTGGACAGCGGCACGCTCTAGCTGATGTGCCTGCTCAATTGTCTTGTTTCCTCAGCCAAACCTCTGACTGCGTTCTGAACCTCTAGATCGTCGAACCAAAGTCTCTTGTCTACACTCGGGGTCCACTCGCTCCTGACTCAAAGTGACGTCCACTAATCTCTCAAACGGACGATCGATCATCACCATCAACTGTTTCCTTAGGAACGGGTTCAGACCACTCAAAAACTTCATGTTCTTCTTCTCTGGAGTATCTATAAAACAAGTGACATAGCGGCTCAACTGTGTAAACTCGGCCAAGTATTCTGAAACAGATCTCGATCCCTACTGTAAATGTAGGAACTTGTCCACTTTCTCAGCTCTGGCAGAATCAGGAACAAAATGTTGTTCGAACACCTGGCAAAATGTATCCCACTGCATCTCTGACACATCACGGCTCTGCCTCACTGAATCCCACCAGTACATAGCCTCTCCGTCAAACTGGTGTGCTGCTAACTCAGTACGCTGTATAGGTGTCAGCACCATCCTCTCAATTATGAGCTCTACCTTAGGGATCCACCGATCCGCAGCTAGAGAATCTCTAGTGCCATCAAATCTTTCACCACCCAAGCTGACGAAATCCTTGTTGCGCCGAGTAAACGGATCCTCTGACTGACTGCCCTGCCTCACATTCTGTGCCAATTGGGTCATCATTTCCATAAAAGCCTGAGAGACATCCTATCCAGCAGTGCCTGATCCCTCACCCTGGGATCTCTTACCACACGCCATCACCAAACAACCTCTACGAAAAAGAAAACACACATACCATACATCAAACAACACAACAAAAGTCCTAACTCCTCTACCCAATTCACTCAAGGAAGTGGTATACGATGATGTTCTATGTGAACCGGTAAACAATGGCTCTGATACCAAGCTCTGTCACGCCCCCACCCGCCACAGGAATCGTAGCGTGCCGATGCGTGAACTAACCCGTAACACAGGCGGATCCTAACCGGTTACAACATCATAATATAACACATTCTTGATACGATAATGAAACGGAAAAAAAACTACGATAAAATCTGAACAAAATAAGGATATTTGATTCGCCCCGCCAGAGTCATAGCGACAAAACCAATATACAAGCAGCTAGTATAACAATATAGTACATCTGATAACACAGAGGAAACAAAACATACCCGTACAGGGTGGACACGACCAAACACCACAAAACGCGCCTACAACGGAAAATGGGGCTTAAGCGCCACGATCAGCATGAACGCCAACACTGCCTGCACTCCAATAGAAGCACACCCCTTGCGGGGTCAGCAAAGCACAAAGCTAGCTGGTGCGAGCGAACTAAATACAAATAACAGAATACTATACAAGGAAAATTCATGCCAGACAATAAAAGATAAGTAACAAGTTCTAAAGTCTAAATCACACCGAGTCTCTAAGGATAATAGTTCTAAGTTCAAACACCAACACAAGCATTTCAAATTCAACAATAACTACAAGTTTACGATATATGTCGATCATTACACGTGATTCCAACCTGGTAAATATCAAGCGATGAAAATAAAGACAATCTCATAGTTCTTCCTAGTGTCCTAGGTATAGCAAGCAAATCGAAACCAAAAATCCTGTAAAATTCTATATAAGTGTCTAATATCGTAGGTATCCGCATACCCTACGAATGTGTCTCACCCAGACAAATCCCACAACGTGCACCAGTACCACATCGGGCTCGTTTGTATCCTAATGGGGTGCCATCTGCCAGGATACAAACTCAAACATCCCGAACGACTTCCCTAACACGGCCAACCTAACACAATCAAACTCAAGCGCGCTGGGAGGGAAAGCGAGTAATCTCCAAAGAACGTCAGGACCCGTCCTACTGCACTCTATAGTGGCAAGTGCGTGCGGGAGCTCACCGCACCTCAGCAAGCTTGCCACATGCAATAGCGTCCACAATGTCTGGTGCGAGTCATCTCGAGCACCATCCAACTCACGATGCGAGCAAGCTCCTAAGCATCGGCACAACAGACATTATAGCGGGGTAAAGACACTTACACTAATATCCACTTGCACAAATGACGAGTCTGTACATAATCAAAGGTAACAGACGTGCAATCATAATCAATTCGACAATTTTTTATAAAACCACGGCTATGCCAGGGTCCCAACATGACCCAATTCACCATGATAAATTCATTCGAGCCGATTATCATACATGCTCAAAACTCGAAAATTCACGGTAAAACATGACATACTATGCAAACTCGAAAATGAAGCATACAAGTCCAATGTCACTACACCAAAGCCTAATCACACTAAAATTCATTCACTATTCGATTTAATTCAAGTATATCATGCTTTCAGAAAACCCAATACATAATTCATTCACAAATAACCAACACAATCATCGAAATATCTGAAAACCCCGAATTTCGAATTTGGATTCAATTATACACAATTGACGGTATGATGTAAAACTTAAATTTAGGATTTCAAATAATTATTTCTCAAAATAAATATTATAGTTCCACTCACCTGGGAAGAATGGATTTTTAAAACCCAATTCCTACCAGTCGAAGTTCCTAACACGCAAAACCACGAATGCGGGACCACAAAAATTTTTAAAACTGCAAGGCGAACTCGAAGGTGAGCAAACTAGCCGAAAACTGAAAAAATAAATAAATTACAAGCGGCGCGTGACTGAAAGAAAATTTTACAGGCAATAAAATTTTCGGCAAACACCCCGCCGAAACCCTCCCTACTCCGGTCTGATCGCCTCCAACCCGCACAACAGCCCGGGAATGGGTCTAAGAACACTCGGAGTAAAAAATGTGAGGCTCACCCATGCACCCAAAGCCCGGATTCATGCCGAAGAATCCTCAAACCGAACATGCACCCTGATTTTTTTTGAAAAATTCGGCCAACCCCAAAATCAACCTTGCATGTCGGTTCTAAGGGCTCCAAATGACGCCACCAAGGCCCCTTCACGGCTGATCGAAGCTACAAAAACCGATTAAAAAATTCAACACCAAACCCAAATGTGAAACTGATTTTTCTTTTTTTTTCTTGCGAAAAACCAACAGAGAAACGAAGTGGGAATGAATAGAAGAAGAAATGAGGAGGAGGAGGTGAGATTGGGAGGAAGAAAACCAACAAACACCACGAATTCTTGTTGGAGACGAAGAGGGCGAAGGGGAAAACCTTGCACTGTAAAGAAAAAAATAAAAAGAAGGAGAAGAAATAAGAGGGGGGTTGTGTTTAAAGGGTGGGTGGCTATGTGCCCCCACCGCATTAACTAAGTACACCCCCAACCAATCTTTTTTTTTTAAACGCAGATATTACATCATACACACCTTAAAAGAGATCTCGTCCTCGAGATCGGACAAAAGCCACGACAAGAAAACCTAGGCGAACAGCTCGGGGTATTTCTGTCTCATCTGGTCCTCCAGCTCCCAAGTCACGTCACCAGCTCGGTGGCTCCACTGAACCTTTACTAATGATGTGAGTTTAACTAACCTAAATTAATAGGCTAATTTAATCCACTTGTAATAACCGCAAGTGCACGGTGCCTAACTGGTAGACAACGGCAAGTACGGGTCGATCCCACGAGGAAGGTGGATTAAATTGAATTTAAGAAATTATCTAAACTAATTTGGAAGAAAATGGGGTTACAGCATTTTTAAAACTAAAATAAAAATAAGTTAAAAATAAGAAAATAAAATAAAATAAAAGCAAAATGTGGATTTTGTGGGCTTGGACTCACAAATGAGTTAGCAAAAATTATTTAAATCTAAATTACTGAATTTAAAAACGAGAAGCTTTAGGGATGAGAATCCCTTGCTTACACCGAATATGTGATCGTTAAAATCCAATTAAATTATATCATGTTTCTATCAAACATTAAAAATTATTTCAAGCAAAAGCAATTTATCAAAAACTTTCAGAAATAAATTGTAATTAACAATTAAGCACACAATTCATTAAAATCAATCACAATAACTTATACAACCCATTTAGTTTGTCGCAAACTCGATGTGGTGGTACTCAGCAGTTGGTCCGAACACGAATCCCGAGAAAATGAAGTACACAAGCTCTGTGGTAGTACAAAGAGAAACCGAGGGTGCAAATAGCGAAAAACAGATTTTAAATCATTCCCGCGCCTCTGCTACAGTTTCTTTCGTTCCCAGCGCGGCAACGCCTGGAACACCGCTGTTCTTCGCTCCTCGCGAGCTTCCTCCTGCTCCAACCTGGCTCCGGTACCTGCAGGAAGACTGAGGGTGAGGAAACAGTGAAATAAGGAAAGGAAACAGACAGAAAAAAAAAACAATAACAGAGAGCTTGCGGAGCCCTGTTTCTCCTGTCGCGGTGATTTGTGCCGCCTGCTGAAGCGCCGCTTGCGACGGTGGTCGTGAGAGAGGGAGGCAGGAAGGAGCTCGAGACGAAAAGAGGCCGAGAGAAGAGGAGGAACAATGGCGGCGGCGAGGCGGAACAGAGCCGCAGTGAGGCTCTGTTTCGCGGCGTGGTGGTGGTTCTCGGTCTGTTGTGATGCAAGAACAGAGAGGGTGAGGTGGAGGAGGGAGAGATCGTGGAGAAGAGAGGAAAACAGGGAGCAGGGTCTGTGGCGAGGCGGAGGTCTGACACGAAACAGGGTTGTCACTCCCCTGTTTCGTGGTGGTGGTGGTGCTCGTGCGGTGGTGGTGGCGGAGAGAGAGGGAGGGACGACGAGATGAAGGGTGATGGTGGTGATGGCGAGGCTCAGTGGCGAGGTGATGTCTGATGCGAAACAGGGTTGTCACTCCCCTGTTTCGTGGTGGTGACGGTGCTCGCACGGTGGTGGCGGGCTGAGGTGGTGATGGTGGTGGCTCTGGTGTGATGAAAATCACTTTGTGAGGAAGAGGGTTTAATTTTCAGTAATTTTTCTTTTCCCTTCTCTTCCTCTCTTTTCTCATCCATTGAATTTTTGTATTTATAGATAATTAGGAGAAAATGAATATGGACAAGTTCAGGGGAGGGTTCAATGAGTGATTTAAGGTAAAGATAAATCAGAATCTTGAATAATTTAGGGAATGTGTCTAGAGTTTGATTGGGCTTAGCATTGGATTTGGATTTAAGTTATGGGCTTGGTTTTGGGTTTATGGGTTAGGTTTTGGGTTTAGGTTTTGGGTTTAGATGTGTGATCCTCTACTTTGTACCACCGCTAGAATCGACTAATTGTCGTTCATTAACTTGTCGCCTTAATATGATTTCATTGTTTACGCTCAAATTCTTACAAAGACATGAAAACGAAATAATTACTATAAAATATAATAATCGAAACACTAACATATATAAATTGAGGGATATATTATGTAATAATTATATGAATATCAACTAACTTCACTGTCCTCCGACGAACTTGTTTCACATCATCATCAACAATGGCTACTGGCCACACTGGATACGTCAACTCATCAGAAATTTCCACCTCAGCGGGCTCTATAATCTGCGACGGGTCTGCCAAACACTTCCGTAACATGGATACGTGAAACACGCCGTGGAGACCTGACATACTCTGTGGCAAAGCCAATCTGTAGGCCACTGGTCCAATCCTCTCAGTAATCTCATATGGCCCTACATACCTCGGTGCAAGCTTCCCACGACTTCGGAACCTAACAACTCCGCGCATCGGGGAAACTTTCAGAAAAACCCTGTCACCAACATCAAACGCTAACTCCTTACGCCTCCTATCAGCGTAACTCTTCTGTCTACTCTGGGCTGTCAACAAACGCGCTCTAATCAGCTCAATCTTCTCAGTAGTTTCTCTGATCACATCCGGCCCCATCACAACTGACTCTCCAATCTCTGCCCAACAAACAGAGGACCTACACGGTCGTCCGTAGAGTTCCTCAAACGGTGCCATGCCAATACTTACGTGGTAGCTGTTGTTGTACGCAAACTCGCATAACGGTAGGTGATCTCCCCAACTGCCCCCAAAGTCTAAAATGCATGCTCTAAGCATGTCTTCCACTACCTGATTCACTCGCTCAGATTGGCCATCTGTCTGTGGATGATAAGTTGTACTCATGTCCAATCTAGTACCCATAGCTTGCTGAAAGCTCTTCCAGAAGTGGGCTGTGAAAAGCGGATCTCTGTCAGATACAATCGAAACAGGCGACCCATGAAGGCGAACTATCTCCCGAATGAACAACACCGCTAGACTGTCTGTCGTCCGATTCATACTAACAGGGATGAAATGTGCACACTTCGTCAACCGATCAACAATGACCCATATCGACTCATTACCTTTCCTCGACCGTGGAAGTCCATCGATGAAATCCATAGTGATATGCTCCCACTTCCACGTCGGGATATCCAATGGATGCAATAACCCAGACGGTCTCTGATGCTCGGCTTTCACCTGCTGACAAGTCGCACACCGTGCCACAAACTCTCCAATGTCTTTATTCATGCCACGCCACCAGAAAGAACGTCTCAAATCTCGATACATCTTTGTTCCACCGGGGTGAATTGTGAAACGAGATCTATGAGCTTCCTGTAAGATATCTCTTCGCAACTCCTCATCAGACGGAACACAAAACCACCCACGGAACCGCAACCCTCCATCTGAACCCACCGACCAATCGGTAGGGCACTCATCCAATGTGTCCACTACCAAATCTGCTATCAGCCTCGTAATCACTAGATCAGAGGTTTGTCTCTCCACCACTCTACTGATTAACGGAGGATAAACTGCTAAACCCGCTATCATGCTGCCTTTTGTACTGAAAGTAGGCTGAACTGCAAATGAAACCAATGTCTCAAATGTTCGGTACTCCTGAATCATCATGGTTGCCATCACTGCATGTCGCCTACTCAAGGCATCTGCAACCACATTAGCCCTACCAGGCTGATATTGTATCTCGAAATCATAGCTGCTAAGAAAATCAACCCATCGTT
Organism: Berberis vulgaris; assembly: GCA_963556465.1. Lineage (NCBI taxonomy): Eukaryota > Viridiplantae > Streptophyta > Magnoliopsida > Ranunculales > Berberidaceae > Berberis > Berberis vulgaris. The sequence goes on along the minus strand of OY747131.1, from coordinate 71,908,014 downwards.
GTTGCCTCATATTCAACTCCCTTTGAGTGAATAGGTACTTCAAACTCTTGTGATCTGTGAACAACTCGAACCTCTCACCATACATATAATGTCTCCAGATCTTCAAAGCAAAGACTACGGCTGCCAACTCTAAATCATATGTCAGATATCTCCGCTCGTGGGGTTTCAACTGTCGAGACGCATAGGCTACGACCTTCTTGCCTTGCATCAACACTCCACCCAATCCTGTACCGCAAGCATCAGTAAATACCACCAGTCGACTACCAGGTGTCGGAATGGTCAACACTGGTGCTGAAGTCAACCGAAGCTTCAAAGTTTCAAACGCTTCTTCACACTTTTCTGACCATACAAAAGGAACATTCTTCCTAGTTAACTGAGTGAGTGGTGACGCAATCAGGGAAAATTTCTCGATAAACCGTCGGTAATAACCAGCCAAACCCAGAAAACTACGAATCTCCGTCACACTACTCGGTCGTCTTAAAGACTTCACTGCTTCGACTTTCTCGGGATCCACTGCAAAACCTCCACTATAAATGACATGCCCAAGAAATCGAACTTCAGGTTCCCAGAAGTGACACTTACTAAACTTCGCATACAACTGATTTTCTCTAAGTGTCTGCAAAACAATGCGAAGGTGCTCTATGTGCTCCTCTAAACTCCTCGAGTACACTAACATATCGTCAATGAAGATTACCACAAACTTGTCCAAGTACAGACTGAACCATCTATTCATCAAATCCATGAAGAAAGCTGGTGCATTTGTCAATCCAAATGGCATGACTAGAAACTCATACAAGCCATAACGGGTCTGAAAAGCGGTAATTGGAGCAGAATGTTCCTCAACTCTCATCTGATGATACCCAGACTGCAAATCAAATTGTGAAAACACTACGGCTCCCCTCATTTGATCCAATAGATCATCAATTCGAGCCAATGGATACTTATTCTTGATGGTCACTTTATTCAGATCTCGATAATCTATGCACATCCTCAATGATCCATCCTTCTTGGATACAAATATTGTTGGAGCTCCCCAAGGTGAATTGCTCGGACGAATAAACCCCTTACGAAGCAACTCATCAAGCTGTACTTTCATCTCTTCCAATTGCTTAGGTGCAAGCCTGTACGCTGATTTAGATATAGGTGCAGTACTAGGAACCAGGTAAATCCAAAACTCTACCTCACGACGAGGAGGGATACCAGGAATATCCTGAAAGACATCAGGGAACTCACACACAACCTCTATAGAGCTGGTGTCGGGACAAGAAGTCTCAAGAGAGCTAAGAAAACTCGACATCAAAGAAACCGAATCGGGCTCACAAACCAACACTCGAGGCGAAACATCAGGTGGCGCTAACATCACTGACCTGGCAAAATGTATCCCACTGCATCTCTGACACATCACGGCTCTGCCTCACTGAATCCCACCAGTACATAGCCTCTCCGTCAAACTGGTGTGCTGCTAACTCAGTACGCTGTATAGGTGTCAGCACCATCCTCTCAAATATGAGCTCTACCTTACGGATCCACCGATCCGCAGCTAGAGAATCTCCAGTGCCATCAAATCTTTCACTACCCAAGCTGACGAAATCCTTGTTGCGCCAAGTAAACGGATCCTCTGACTGACTGCCCTGCCTCATATTCTGTGCCAATTGGGTCATCATTTCCATAAAACCCTGAGAGACATCCTCTCCAGCAGTGCCTGATCCCTCACCCTGGGATCTCTTACCACGCGCCATCACCAAACAACCTTTACGAAAAAGAAAACACACATACCATACATCAAACAACACAACAAAAGTCCTAACTCCTCTACCCAATTCACTCAAGGAAGTGGTATACGATGATGTTCTATGTGAACTGGTAAACAATGGCTCTGATACCAAGCTCTGTCACGCCCCGACCCGCCACAGGAATCGTAGTGTGCCAATGCGTGAACTAACCCGTAATACAGGCGGATCGTAATCAGCCACAACATCATAATATAACACATTCTTGATACGAGAATGAAACGGAAATAAAAACTACGATAAAATATGAACAAAATAAGGATATTTGATTCGCCCCGCCAGAGTCATAGCGACAAAACCAATATACAAGCAGCTAGTATAACAATATAGTACATCTGATAACACAGAGGAAGCAAAACATACCCGTACAGGGTGGACACGACCAAACACCACAAAACGCGCCTACAACGGAAAATGGGGCCTAAGCGCCACGATCAGCAGGAACACCAACACTGCCTACACTCCAATAGAAGCACACCCCTTGCGGGGTCAGCAAAGCACAAAGCTAGCTGGTGCGAGCGAACTAAATACAAATAACAGAATACTATACAAGGAAAATTCATGCAAGACAATAAAGGATAAGTAACAAGTTCTAAAGTCTAAATCACACTGAGTCTCTAAGGATAATAGTTCTAAGTTCAAACACCAACACAAGCATTTCAGATTCAACAATAACTACAAGTTTACGATATATGCCGTCCTCTGGGAGGGAAAGCGAGTAATCTCCAAAGCACGTCCTCCGGGACCCGTCCTACTACACTCTATAGTGGCAAGTGTGTGCGGGAGCTCACCGCACCTCAGCAAGCTTGCCACATGCAATAGCGTCCACAATGTCTGGTGCGAGTCATCTCGAGCACCATCCAACTCACGATGCGAGCAAGCTCCTAAGCATCGGCACAACATGCATTATAGCGGGGTAAAGACACTTACACTAATATCCACTTGCACAAATGACGAGTCTGTACATAATCAAAGGTAACAGACGTGCAATCAATAATCAATTCGGCAATTTTTTATAAAACCACGACTATGCCAGGGTCCCAATACGACCCAATTCACCATGATAAATTCATTCGAGCCGATTATCATACATGCTCAAGACTCGAAAATTCACTGTAAAACATGACATACTATGCAAACTCGAAAACGAAGCATACAAGTCCAATGTCATTACACCAAAGCCTAATCACACCAAAATTCATTCACTATTCGATTTCGTTCAAGTATATCATGCTTTCAGAAAACTCAATACATAATTCATTCACAAATAACCAACACAATCATCGAAATATCTGAAAACCCCGAATTTCGAATTTGGATTCAATTATGCACAATTGACGGTATGATGTAAAACTTAAATTCAGGATTTCAAATAATTATTTCTCAAAATAAATATTATAGTTCCACTCACACCTGGGCGAAATGGATTTTCAAAACCCAATTCCTACCAGTCGAAGCTCCTAACACGCAAAACCACGAATGCGGGACCACGAAAATTTTTAAAACTGCAAGGCGGACTCGAAGTTGAGCTAACTAGCCGAAAACTGAAAAAATAAATAAATTACAAGCGGCGCGTGACTGAAAGAAAAACTTTCAGGCAATAAAAATTCGGCAAACACCCCGCCGAATCCCAAGGTTTGGCGAAAACTCGCCGAAACCCTCCCTACTCCGGTCTGATCGCCTCCAACCCGCACAACAGCCCGAGAATGGGTCTAAGAACACTCAGAGTCACAAATGTGAAGCTCACCCACGCACCCAAAGTCCGGATTCATGCCAAAAAATCCTCAAAACGAACATGCACCCTGATTTTTTTTGAAAAATTCGGCCAACCCTAAAATCAACATTGCATGTTGGTTCTAAGGGCTCCAAATGACACCACCAAGGCCCCTCCACGGCTGATCGAAGCTACAAAAATCGATTAAACAAATCCAACACCAAACCCAAATGTTAAACTGATTTTTATTTTTTTTTCTTGCGAAAAACCAACAGAGAAACGAAGTGGGAATGAAGAGATGAAGAAATGAGAAGGAGGTAAGATTGGGGGGAAGAAAACCGACAAACACCACGAATTCTTGCTGGAGACGAAGAGGGCAAAGGGGAAAACCTCGCACTATAAAGAAAAAAAGAAAAAAAAGAAAAAGAAGGAGAAGAAAGAAGATGGGGGGTTTGTGTTTAAAGGGTGGGTAGCTATGTGCCCCCACCGCATTAACTGAATACACCCCCAACCAATCTTTTTTTTTTTTTTTAAAAACGCAGATATTACAGTGACTGTTACGATAAAAATTTCATTCCGTTGCGCCTCACATTCTTAAGTCACATAGAGAATTAACCGCGATCATTATAAAAGGTAAATGAAACATTCGACAAATGTATGCAACTTTAACTGAGTTTTGTCCATATTTATTTCCTTATTCAAACAAAGTTGTTGACTTAAGCATCGGAGTGCATTCGGCCACCAAAAAGGTGGTATTTGATAATTTAACATTTGTTTTATAGATCAAACTCAAAGGAGAACGAGATTTGGACGCATCAATAATCATCTCCAATAAAGAGATTATGATCACATATACCAAATACATGCAAGGGCAATACCAAACAAAAAGGATGAAACCCAATCATTTAAAATTATGAAACCAACTTCGAGGGACTAAAGCTTAAGAAAACCAAATTTGCAAAGGGCGGTGTTATAATTGCTCCATCCATCATTCATTAATATAAAAATTTTGTATGTGACCACAAAATCCATAATTGTTTTTATACGAACAAAAATAGCTCAACAAAGACTTTATAGACAAAGTTAGAACCATCATTGTGATGATATGGATTTGTTAATAGCAATGGATAAGAGTGACAAAGTTAAGAAGATATGCACATATATATGGATAAAAAGAGATATCGCTCTAAAAGGCTTCATAGACGAAATAAAACTAACACTATCATTCATGATGTCACATCCTCAGCGGCAAAAAAACCCCGTTTTGGGGGGGGGGGGGGGGGGGGGGCGCATCATTACGGCTATGCAAAGATAGCCTGACTTATACTGATTTTGCCAAATTTATCTAATCCTACCCAATAAAAGACAACACAAATCCACAGAGGATACACAAATCATACATGCTACGTATTGCTGCCAAAGAGAATGACAAGCACCTTCAACTTCAACACGACTGCAATTCCACAATGTACACAAATGAATTTAACTTGAACAGACTTGAAATAACCTTCCTTTTTTTATGTATAAAAATTAACAAACATATTTAAGAAGAGAAAAAAGAGTGGGATATAATACATTCAATGATTTGTGAGAAATGCAAAAACATACAACATAAGGGTTTCTATGAAACAAGAAGAAAACAAGTGTGTGTGGAAAACCAACACCTTTTGTTTCTCTGGGGAAAATTTGGTGTACGACTTCTTTTCTATGGCTTGCTTAGTTAAGTACCCTCCTTTATGCTCATATTCACCACTTCTAAGGTATTGAAGCAACCATCTTCTACTGTGCTGTTGGCAGAGGAATCAATGCCAGACCCCGCTTGGATCTCTTTGAACATTTTCATCACTTGTATCATGTTAGGCCGTCTAAGCGGTCGATCATCTAGACATGCACATGCGACCTTTAGGTGTTGTAGTAGCTCCATCTCCAAACTGGAATCCTCTTTCATGAGTTCTGGGTCAAACACATCGCTTATTTTCAACTTCGCATGCTGCTTCACCCATCCAACAAGGTTATTGTCACCAAAGTCGGCCGAGTCTGTAGGTTGTTTGCCAGTGAGTAACTCCAGCAATACCACACCATAGCTGTAGACGTCTCCTTTGGTAGAGCATCGGAAACTCTGGTAGTATTCTGGTGGAACGTAACCTGGAGTGCCTGCAAGTGTGCTGACACTGAGATGAGTATCCATGGCACTCATTAGCCTCGCCATTCCGAAATCAGAAACTCGGGCTTCCAAGTTCTCATCAAGAAGAACATTGCTCGATTTCATGTCTCTGTGGATTATGTGGGGGTTGCAGTTATGGTGGAGAAAGGCTAAACCCCTGGCCGCGCCAATGGCAATTTTTCTCCTAGCTGCCCAATTAAGCTTTATGCCGGCCTTCCTCTTATCATGTAGAACGTCGTCTAAGCTGCCGAACCTCATGTATTCGTAGACCAGTAATCTCTCCTCTGCAACTTTGCAGTAACCCAAGAGTGGAACGAGGTTACGGTGCTTTATCTTTCCAATAGTCTCCATTTCAGCCGTGAATTCCCTGTCTCCTTGTCCGCTAATGTGAATTAGTTTCTTGACTGCTACAACACTCCCATCTTTGAGCTGGGCCTTGTAGACATCTCCAAAACCACCGGAACCAACGAGACTGTCATTGTGGAAGCCATTAGTGGCTTCAAGAAGGTCAGCAAAAGTGAGCTTCCAAAGGGGCTTATCGAAAGTGGCAAGGTTGATGCTAAGAGCTTCCCTGGTGCCTGTTAGCTTCCATCCACCATTTGTAGTGGCCGAATGCGACCTGCTATCAATGTAACCATCCAAATCTGCTTCCTTTCTCTTCTTCCTCTTCTTTCTTTCAACAGAAACTATGATCACACCAAATATACAGAATAGCGAAAACAACAAGCCCATTGCGACACTCCCAGCAAGAGAAGCTTGTCTGCGGTGAGATTTCTGATGCTGGGAGTTCGCTGCCTTTGAATTAGAAATCCCACATGGATCAAGAGGATACCCACAAAGGCCTGTATTGTTCGCATATCTGGATGCTGCAAATGTGGCCAGCTGACCTGATTGAGGGATCTGTCCAGAGAAGTTGTTATTCGAAATATCCATCTCAGAAAGCAATGTGAGGCCAGACAAGGAAGGCGGTAGAGGTCCTTCAAGGTTATTATGAGACAGATCAAGAATCCCGATATTCTTCATGTTTCCAAGGTCATCTGGGACAGGACCAGATAGATTGTTGTGGCCTATATTCAGAACGGAGAGATAGTACATGTTCCCAAGCTGCTTAGGAATGCTACCCTGAAACATATTATAAGACAGATCAAGAAAAATCATTGAACCATTGTTGTCAAATGTATACTGAGCGTGGCCATTGTAGACTCTAGTGAAGTTGCAAGATCGCCTTGTCGGAATTCTGTTCACTTCATCCTGTCTGATTCCATTAAATTCAAGCAAGTTTCCAGCTCCATGGCATTCAGTACTTCCATCATTCTTCAGATACACATACTTCTTTCCAGTAACCAAACCAACTGCAATGTTACCCGATTGCTTCGAGAGAGTTGAGGGAATGGTCCCCCTCAAATGATTGCTGTTAAGATCTAACCAAATCAAGCTCTTGCAGTCTCCGAGCTCTGGAGGTATGCTCCCAGTGAAGGAATTGTTCCCAAGTTTAAGTATTGCCAGATTATTAAGCTGACCAATCCACCCTGGAATCTCACCACTCAGTCGATTGCTTGACAACGAGAGCCAATTCATATTAGTACAGTTGCTCAAACCTGCAGGGATCCCCCCAGTCAACCCATTGTTATCCAAGATCAGATTCTCAAGTGGCTTGATATACATTAGTTCATTTGGAATCTCCCCATCAAGCTGATTCAACCACAATATGAGATCCTGAAGCTGCAACAATGATCCCAGACTCGACGGAATCTGCCCCATGAGGAAATTAAAGCTGAGATCAAGCGAAACCAGCTGGGAACAGTTACTAATCGAAGCCGGAATAGTGCCCGTAAACAAATTGTTCTGAAGATACAACTCCTTCAAGCTATTTTCAGACCCTCCACAGAGTCCCATTGGAATTCTCCCCGAAACATTATTCGAACTGAGATCCAACAACTCCAAATCCGTAAGCTTAGACAACGAATCCGGTAACCCCCCAACAAAGTTATTATAAGACAGTACCAATTTCTTCAAACTAGTCATCTTCACAAATGTTTCAGCAGGAATTTCACCCGAAAAGTTATTAGTCGAAAGATTAATAGACTCAAGAGCTAAACAAGAACCCAAATTACTTGGCACTGAACCATACAAGCGATTCGTGGAAACATCGAGTTCGACAAGAGTTGAACACATAGCATCAGATAGTTCAATGGGTATCTCCCCTTGTAACTCATTAGTTGAAAGCAACAAATAGTGCAAACTCCCACTTGGAAAAACGGGGAATTTACCTGAAAACTTGTTATGAGAGAGATTCAAGAAGCTCAACTGATGACACCCACTGAGTTCTTTAACAATTTCTCCTGTAAACGAATTCCGAGAGAGGTCTAGATGTTGCAGAGACTCACAGGCACCAAAAGAAGGAATTTCTCCTGAGAAATTATTGGAAGCGAGATCAAGATGTTGCAAAGCTTGACAATTCGACACCGGAATGTTACCCGAAATGTGGTTTCCATCCAAATCCAAGTGTTTGAGCTGAGAACACCCACTTGCAACGAGCCACTGAAGAACATTTTGCCCGGAAATCTTGTTCCAGGACAGATCAAGAACTTCTAAATCCATCTTCAACCCGCCGTAATCATGTCTTCCAATGGAAAACACGAGCGAATTCCTCGACAAGTTGAGCGATTTCAAGCTCTTACAAGAAGCCAAGTTTGGTACATCAGAAATGGAACCGAACAAAGAATTCTGTGACAGATCCAGCTCGGTTAGCACTTGGCTACACTTTGAAGGGGTGAGATTTCCAGTGAGGTTGGTCGATGCGAGAGACAGTTTCTCTAAACTCTCCAAACTTAGAATAAACTGAGAAACGAAGCGGAAATCGACACTAAGAGGTACGAATGAGAGATCGAGCGCCAACACTCGAGATTGCTTACATGTAACTCCTTTGAAGTAGCAAGGATCTTGATTACTCTGCCAGCTTGAAAGAAGACTTGGGTTCGATATCGAACTTTTGAACGAAAGTAATTGCTGTGCACCTCCGTTTGTATAAGCTTCCGCAGTTGATGAAGAGAAGGTGAGCAAGAAGGCTGTTGCAGTGAAGAGGAGGAGGAGAGGTGGGTTTTGGAGCTCCATGGACGGGTTTGAGGTTGTTTTAGGGTTTTTGTACCGCCATGAAAGCGAGAAAGAGAGCGAGCTTGTGAGGTGTTTGTAATTGTATTTGAGAGAGAGAATGAAATGGTGGAAGGGACTGAAAAAGACAGAAGTGAAGAAGGTAAGGGGTTATTTATCGAGGAAGGGAAGAAGAGAGAGATATACACACAGACAGCTAGTGTGCTGTTGTTGGTCACATGCATTGTGTCCTACTCGACCCACTCCCCCAACACACAATTTTCTTCCTTCTCTCTTTGGTCTTCTCTTCATCTTCACCAGAAATCGAGATCTCGATCTCCAAATCCCTGTTTAATTAACAATAAATAAAGGTTTAATGTAATACAAAATTATTCTTATAATGGCGTAGTGGGATCTCTGACTTAGAAATGGATGAAAGTTAATCAGAGGGTGGATCTTGGAGAGGCGCATTTGACCTGATCTACCCGGATATATTGCATGTGAAAAGAAAGGATCACTTCAACGTTCATGTTTGATCACCTTTGGAATTTGGATTTGACATTCAAGTTGGTGAGTGTTAGTTATATTTCAGTGTGGTTTATTACAAACTTTACCTAATTAAACACTTTCATTATGATTATGAGATCATTTAATGAACTATTTTCTTACAACTTTGGTGCGCCATAGCTATTTGCATGGCTAAGTTTTGGTGAAAATTTAAAGACGAAGCTAGTAAATGAGATAACAAAGTGGTGGTAATTATGAGATAGATGACGTACATAATAGTAATTTGGTATCTTTTATTTACGGCAATTCACAGCACCCAATCGTGTGACACTGCCACCGTCACTTACTAGAATCTGTATGATCTACAGAACATAAATGGGCGTGTGCCTGGGCCCCACAGTGAAAGTGACTAGTGATTGTAAACCAACCTGACATTATAAATTTAGTCAAAATTACCGTTCACATTCTGCTGCTGCTTTTTGTGAGCATCATCGTCTGTTAAGGTATGACGACCTGATAAATAGGTAAATATCCCCCTTTTCTAAATGTCGAAGGAACGGGAGAGGGAAAGAGAGCGAGTGATGGGTGTTTCTTTGAGATGCGAGCTCTTGCTAATCTCGAGGGAATGGGTGGTTACACTCGTCCCTCGGTCTCTTTTCTCGCCCATTCCCTCGACATTAAGAAAGGCTCGTAAATATCATTGATATCAGTCTAAGGTCATCTTCGTCATTTCAATGCGACATGATGGCTGTTGAAATTCACTTGAGGTAACGTGAATGTGCTTGTCTCGTTAAATATAGTTTTATCCGGTCCGAAATGAGGGGCAATTTCGTCACTCTAATATTTTTTTGTCTATGTTTCGGTTGGTTCAGAAGATAAGGGTGGTGTACTGGAGCAGCCAGGCGTTGCTTTTCGGGTAATGACCATAATACCCCTGAGACAATCCAACGGTGAGGGTGGGCTTAACAACATTCATGAAGGGGCCTGCGGGGAGATAGATTATTTCCCAGGCTCTGGTTGTTCTGGTCCCCAAATTCATGAATTTGGCACTGAAAACTTTGATGATGAATGATGGATTAAACATGAGTGCCCCTTAATAGAAAGAGCCCTTCTAGGTGGCGAGGACGGGGGCAAAGCAGCATCACGGGCGGTTCTCCCTCGCCCCCGCCCTCGCTCCCTAGAATCATGGTAATAGAAAAGAAATGGTGATTGAAAGAAAACTCATCAAGACGAAGATGAAGAAGAGAGACAAAATATGGGCAGCCCCACCTCTTAAAACACCGACGAGTGGGGATGGCCCACTCTCGAAATTGTAAAATAATATGACTAGGCTCGATTCAACTATGTAGTGATGTTTGTGATCGGACGAGCTTTTGACCAATCCATACCCACAAGTTTCCCACCTGTCACCCTCTCAAGTCTCAACCCTTTCAAGCAACCAAAGCTTCCAACTTTACGTTTGTTCACAGTCAGATTTATCCACATATTTCTTAACGAACATGGGGGTAGAGGCCCATGTACCAACAAATTAAACAATTGAAAAAAAAAAAAAAAAAAAAAGGTAAATAAAAACTCATAGAGATTCGCGTTGACACGATTATATTATTGTTTTGGGAACCGAGCTTCATAGGTCGAGATGCCCCCGGCGTGGAATGACCAGCGACTTGCTTTGGTACTCTCATGCACTCATTCGTTTATTTACCTTTTCACCATTTACCAAATTTAGTAAAACTATTTTTTTTGCCACTTTTTCATCCTTACGTGCATCTCGAGGTACATAAAGGACACTAAAGTGATTATAAGAGTGGCGTTGTTGTGACTCGTGGCATGGTTATCGGTCAGTGAAAGTGAAGGGCACCACACGTGCAGATACACGGACAAACCATTATTGGAGAAAGAGACTCTCTCCCTCTCCCTCTATTCATGCGGGGTCCTCTTAATAAAACGTAAGGTTGCAGTGCAGATGCACGACCATGGGATGCGCAGGTTAAGGACTGGATTGAAAGAGGGGGTGCGCAGGATAGGATGGAGGGGTAAGCAAGAGCACTGAGAAGAGGAAAAGCTAGTTGTTGCAAAGATAAAAAAGCTTGTACAAGTCCAAGTTAGGTTGGGTTTGGGATGGGAGGGGGGCCCACCTCTTTTTGGTGTTATTAGGGGGTGGGGTCAATGGAAGTACAAGATGGGGTGAGGAGCAAAGAATTTTTATGCCCAAAGCACGTGAAGTAGGGTACTCTTGGAAATTATTTCTCATTTGATGCGAGGAGAAGTGAAGGGAAAGGGAGAGTACTCTATTGCACTGTATGAGCTTTGACAAAACAAAGTGATGATCAACCTCTCATTCACTTGTTGTTTATGGTTCTACAGTTCTACTGCTACGAAACAAAACAAAACAAAAACAAAACAAAACTAATCAAATCAAGTCAAATCAAATCAATGCAAAGCAAGCTCATTGTGTGATTTTAAATTGTTTTTCTTGCTGATGGAGAGCAATTATGGATCACTGTAAGTCTAGCCAACAACTTAACTCACTTTTAAGAAAAAATCTAATTGTCATGTTTTAACATTTTTTTTTTTTGGATTATAATTTACCTGAATGTTGTAGGGACGCACTTGGGCTTCCACAACCAAGCCTGATGGAAAAGATTTTTACAAGGGTTGGGGTTTTTTTTTTTTTTTTTTTTTTTTTGGAAGGCATTTTTAAAGGGCAAGGGGTGCAACACGATGACTTCTCTGGAGGTCACCCATCCTAGTACTACTCTCGCCCAAGCACGCTTAATTGCGGAGTTCTGATGGGATCCGGTGCATTAGTGTTGATCTTAACTAAGGATTGTGACTTTTTTTGGAGGTCTTGAAAATTAAAGTGCCAAAAAAGAAAATTACTTAATTTCGTAAGTTTCAACATTTTTGTGTGAAACCCAAAAAGTTATCAAACAAATTACATTTTTTGTATCAAAATATTTGTCATTTTTTGTAGATTTCGATATTTTCATATAAAATACAGAAAATTATGGAGCAATTCATTTATAGGAATACTCAAGTATCTAGGGTTCATTTTATGTAATTGATGTATTATTAAGTTAATTTACTTGTATCTTACTAGTGCACATATTTATATATGTTTGATATACATTCAAAAATTTTACATTCTTTCTATGTACAATGAAATATTTCATTACTTCGAAAAATGATGTCACAATCCCTAGGGTTAACATAATCAATGTAGGAAAAATAAGGGGCCTGGATTAGGATTTGAAACACAAACTTAAGATGGAATTGGGGTTTGTGGTATTGTCCACCCAAATAACCCAAGCCTGATCCATACAGAATCTCCAGTGCAAATCTCAGGTTTTGATCATCATATGGACTTCAGTTAAAGTCCTACATCTTTCAGTCAAGTAAAATTACCAGTGGCTTCCCATGCCTATTTGTAGATACAAAGTGCATTTACTAGTTCAGTTTTGTTGCCCTCCCTTAGCCCTAAAAAAAATTGTTAATTCGCGGTAAGGACTGCGGGCTTAGGGATATGGGCTAAGCCCAATAGTTTATTTGGGGTTGAATTTTGACTTATTCCAATCAACTTCTCTCGCCTGTTTGATGCCTTACAGCATCGACGATAGTCGACTCTGAGACCGGTTAGCCCTCCTTACTAACAACCAGCTAGCCTTCCTCTCCAGTCAAGCCCAAACAACCCAATAGCATTGCCCAGTCAATCCCTTGTCCTGTTAGGCCTCATGCAGGCTTCTATGCTGAGAGGCTTGCAAACTGCATGTGTGAAGGGAGAAAGTGAACTGTGCGGCCTATGATATGTCACACGATCCCAAGTTTCAAAGGTAGATACGCCAGTATAGTAGTTGACGAGTCCAAAATCGTCTTCCTATGAGTTTGACCTGCAAAATAAATGTTAGACAACCAATGACCAACTTTTTGGTGGCCGAAGGCACTCCGATGCTTAAGTCAGTGATATTCACATAATTATTATATAATATACCTCCTAACTTATGTTTGTTAGTGTTTCGAATAGTGTATTTTAGTTTAATTATTCTATTTTTGTATTTTTATATGATTTGGAGTTTAAATGACAAAAGTGCATTAGCGTGGCGAATTTGAAAATTCATAGGCAAATTGACGAAATGGAGCAGGAGACACTCAAGCCAAAGAAATAAAATAAAGGAATTTAGTTTTGAATTTTGGTGGTACAAATAAGTAGTATGGATGAACATAGCCAAACCCACCTTTCAAGGGGTGGGACTCATTTGTTTGCAAATTAGGCTTCCAAATTCTATTGGGTTTCCAAATTCCATTGGGGTCCAAATTGGATTGGGTTTTTCCATTTGTATTGGGTATTGGGTTTCAAATTAGGCCCAATGATGGTTTTCTCTTTACCACAAATACAACAACAATAGCCAATTTGGAGAAGGTTTTTGTTTTGGTTTTTAACACAAATAGGACAGCAGCCAATTGGGAGGAAGTTTTAGTTTTTTTGGCTGGAACAAAAACGCAGCAGCAGAGGAGAAGGTGCTGCCTAGCACAGCAAAGAAGAACGCAGCAGCAGTGGACACGCAGCGGCAACGACGACGCAGCAGGGCTGTCCAGAACGCAGCAGCAGCGAAGACGTCGTCCAGTAGGGTGCGCATCGCTAATCAACCACGCGTCGCCATGCCGATGAAGCTCCACGCCGCTGTTGCTGTCCTCACCTTGGCCATGTGTCACTAAACTCCACGCAAGGTGAAGAGACGAACTCCTAGATGTAACGCACTTAATTAGTATTTGATTCGTTTTATGCTTTCACGATGAATAATGGTGTTTATGATTCTCACTTTTATTTAATATAGGAATTTATGTTATTTTAGTGACAAAGATTTCATAAATTTCTTCGTAGATTATTATTCCGGTGGTTGCCATTTTCTTCTCCATATAAGTTTAGTCACGTTTTTCTTATGTGTGGAATTTTTAAGGACCAATTGATTCCGGTAGGTTAGTTATATGTGATCGTCTTTTATTACGTTATTGTCTCCGGATATATCGTAAGTTTAGGATATCACATATGACCAACCTTTGTGCTTTCTAGAAAAAGTGAAATCTAAAATTCATTTACATTAGGATATATTAATGCATTAAAGACTATTTTTCCGATTATATTGTTTGGGATGTGAAACACGTAATCGAGTCATCATAGCGAATCAATACTAGTTGGCGCGTGAAATCTAGGAGGGATACTTGGAACCTTGTGACTTCTCCAAACTTGATTTTTATTAAACTAAATTTAATTTCATATTTTAAAATTGCTAAAATTTCTTACATTTAGTTTCACGTAGTTTTTCTTCCTTGACCTTGTTTTGTAGATCGTTTATCCTCGTGGGATCGACACCCCAATCTTTACTGCAATTGACCGCGTGTACTGTTTGGGCGTAATCAGTCAACAACTCTTTTTGAAGAAGGAAGTAAATATGGACAAAACTCAGTTAAAGTTGTATACCTGTGTTGAATGTTCCCTTTACTTTTTATAATAGTCGCTGTTAATTCTCTACGTGACTTGAGCATGTAAGGCGCAACAGAAAGAGATGTTTCTCGTAACAGTCCCCTCCTTGATGGACATGCGTTCGTGGAGGCATAAATCACTTCACGACTCTTTTTGGTGCAACATTCTTCTTCTTTATGAGAGAACTCATGTCGGGCCTGAATTTGGGCTTTGATTCATTCGGGCCTAGATTCGGGTATTGATTATATCTTCTTATAGTGGGCTTTGTCTGAGCCTCTGTAGTTTGCTTTATTCTTCTTGGGTTTTACGAGTTGGCCTAGTAGATGAGACGTCATATCCTCGTGATGGATGTTCTCTGCCACGTGTATGGCCGTAATGATCGTTCTATTTTGATGTATCATCAGCTACTCTCCCTTAGTTAGTGGGTAAGTTTATGTATCCACTAACTTCGTGGTGGTTAGTATCCCAATTGTATCTTTGCATTGAACTGAATGTCGTTTGCAACTTTCGGTCTGTCGATTGTCTAAATCACTTCTTTATCCGTTCGTTTTTGCGCACATTTTTTTGGAATTTCGCACGCCATTATATCCCGTACGTCGCCCCACAAGCAATCTCTTCGTTGCTCGGTTGTATAAAGAAGAGCGTAACGGTTGTCTTTTCTTTCTATTGCCTTCTTCCATCCTTTCTTGTTTGTTCGCGATGTCTGCTAGTGACTTACTGAACGGTGAGCTGTTTGCTACCAGCGAAGCTCATTTTCTCCCAAGAAGGCTTCCCAGGCGACCTTGGATAGCGTTCGTTCCAACTACTCTTTGCCTTCCGACCATGAGATCATTCTACCTCGTGAGGATGACAGTTTTTGTCGTCCGAGAAAGGGGTACATTGCACTTTCCCGCGTATGTTTCACTCCAGTTTTCGATTTTCAGCTCCAGAGTTGTTATGGTCTTATTTAGATCTTCTGGATATTCCTCATGCTCAAATGGACCCGAGCGGTTGGAGGGTTATGGTTTCCACATATGCAAGGGCCATCCTTTATGGTATTTATTTGATTGCTAGAATATTGCACTCGGTAGTCGTTCTGATGGCAACCAAGAGTACTTGTTTTCTTCGTTATCCTGCATGTTATGGCAACCTTAACGATGACATCAGGGGTTGGTCGCAGAATTGGTTTTACGCTTATGTCCATTATGGCTACTTCAATTTGTGGGGTTGGCAGACAGTGAGGTTTTTTCGGGTTCCCAAAAAGCAGTGGAATCTGTAATTGACTGCTGAAGAACAGATTATCAATGAGCATTTTTTGCAGTTTCTTGTAGTTCCTTTGGACACCTATCTTACTGATGACATGGTGGAGCGCATCGGTTTGTAAAATATGAATGAAGCTTTGCTAACTGAGAAGCAAACTGCGAAGATTGTTGCTCTTGTCGATGGTGGTAATGCTATCATTGATGGGAAAATGAGCTTAAATGTTACGAATCTCGAGACTCCTATTAGCGTTGGCGCTACTGGTCCAACTTCCAGGAAGAGAAAGGTTTTGAGGCCTGTTAGCCCGTCAAAACAGTTGTTCCTGAGTTCCGATCATGTTCCAAAGAATAAGTGGCTCATTGATTTTGTTCGGCGTGCTTCTCTTTACTCGAGTTTTGTTGATAGGGAGCCTGCGAGGGAGGATCGCTGCTCTCTGCAAGAGGCGGAAGAGATGAAGTTGGCATTGGAGAGGCGCGAAAAGGAGACCATTCATTCGTTGAACGATTATGAAAAGAGGCTCATCTCTACCTATGGTGGTCCTGACGCTGCCAAGTGTCCTAATGAGGATCCTAGGGCCATTGATGACAAGATGTCCCAACTGGCTGTTGTCCGGTCTAAGGAGCTTAGTAGTCGTGATCAAGTCCCCGAGACGCAGTCTCCTCATTTTCTCTCTCTTCCTGTTGATGATGGGGTGGAGGTCCCGCCTTCTTCAGCCCGCATAGGCTCCTATATTCTCGTTGGGACTAGCATTCATTCCGCTTCTGCTATGGTTACTGTGCAACTAGAGGGTGAGGATGGCTCTCATGTCGTTCCTTCTTCTTTCCCGACTATGGGTGGTGGTTCATTCGTGAATCAGTTGGACAAAACCTACCCCTGAAGAGATTCTGGTCAAATCGGATGGAAAGTTTTGCTGGTTTTCCCGGCTTGACGTATAGGATGGTGCGCGTAAGTTGATTAACAAATGGCATAGACTGTTGGTAGAGATGCATTTGATGTGTGTGTTGGATCTGAGCCTTCATCTTGATGATGACCTTAGGCTTATAATAGACGAGACGAGTCATTTTGCCTATGCAGGGATGATGGGTTCGAATTATCAAGCTAGACGTAATCTTAAGCTTTCTCTCCAGAGGAAGCTCGTTGTGCTGCCATTGGTGTTTTCCCATGTTCTTTATCAATCTAACGCGTTAAGAGCGCGATGCTCGGAGCGGATCAAAGCGATCGGGGTTGCTTAAGCCTCGTTGGTCAAAGCGGAGGGTGCACGAGATCGGTTTGTGACCGAGCTTGAATCTTTAAGAGTCGAATTAGACGATGTTTATGCACGCTTGCATGATGTGGAAAAGAGTTGTCCGCCGAGAAGGCACTCCGTGATGAGGTTGCGTGTGTCGTGATAGAGTACTCTACCACCGCGACATTGCCGAAAAAAGGGTGGAGCAACTAACGACTTCACTTGACGAGGTCAAGGCTGATACCTCCGCGATGCTTACTACTACTAAAGGTCGACTTATAGCAGCTAGGAATGAGCTTGCTTCTGTTAATGATAGGCTTCGTGTTATGGAGATGGTGGATTGGCTGCGAGTTGTTGATGGACGGACTGAGCTTCTAGATTATATTGAGGGTCTTGGTATTAACTTGTCTCAATACCGCCACTTGGTGTATCAGACCTTCGAGGATGAAGACGGTGTTGAAGACCCTCCGGGCGATCCAATGGCCTAAGAGCCACTGCCTTCTCCTCTTGAAGATAGAGCTCTTGTCAGTGATCCAGCTGCCCCTCATCTGTCAGATGGTGTTATTGACGATGCTAGGGATCCCTTGCACCACAACTTTCAGCCCCACCTCCAAAGGGGTCGACAGCCAGGAAGCGGACTTAGATGTTATGCGAGGCCTTTCAGGAAGCAAAAAAGAATAAAGTGCCTCATCCAATTCCGCCCTTCTCGACGGGCTAGGGATCTTGACATTTGGGAGGTTCCTCTTCTTCGAAGAAGGTCCGCCATCAGGCTTCAGATTCGATACCCTGAAGAGAGTGGGAGCAACATGACAGTAAGCCCACAGTCCGCTACGCTTGATGTTGTCGGCTGCACAACATCTTCCACCCGCATGAGGGGCATGTCACCAAACATATCCATGGTTGCTTTGTCCTTTGGAGAAAGGGGCGTGGTTGGAAATTTCCCTACAAAAAACACGTATAACACTTCAGTATGTAATCAACACGAGCGGGATCGAGAACGATATTACACACACTCAGTTGTTTGAAGTTTCGTTCGATCAGATGACCATCAAGCTCGAAATACTTTGACTCCGTAGGAGCCATGAGTTATTCTGTCAAAACTTGTAATCGTAAAGCAACTGGCCCAAACAAGTTGACGACTTCAACAGGCACACAACATGCTCGTTTACTTGAAGAGATGTGAGCAGATGGATCGTCTTCGGAGACACTCGAAGACCAACATCCTTCTCCCTAATTAAAATGATGATCACCGTTCTGTACCTGTTTGGCACCATCTGAGCGGGCGAAATGCCGAGGTACTTCAAAAAGCGCCAAATTTCCTTGATAACAAGAAAACGAACGCCGACTA
Source organism: Berberis vulgaris (assembly GCA_963556465.1). NCBI lineage: Eukaryota > Viridiplantae > Streptophyta > Magnoliopsida > Ranunculales > Berberidaceae > Berberis > Berberis vulgaris. Next base: position 71,889,458 of record OY747131.1, on the reverse strand, counting down.
AAGCATACATCTATGCAAGCAAATTAATCCTTTCAAGGAGACAAGGAAGTCTGACCAGATCCCAATGTGAAGAGCTCCAGATCATCAGGGATTTGATACTTCTCGTGAAGGCCCACCAGATTCGCCTCTGAGATCAACCTCTCCTCGAAAAACTCACGGCCTTTATTAAACAATTCATCAGAAAGCTGATACTAGCCCGCCATGGAAGAACTTGCAAACTTTCGATTACGTTGGCAAAAACGGAAGTTGAGCAAAGCCAAAAACACATAAGCGAAGCAACAAAGCATGGTCTCTGAGAAATCCCAGAAGTAAGGAAACTAAACTCTATGGAGAAGGGGACTTATATATAAGCAAGGGCTCCGGCATTTTTTTAGCAGTCGCGCGCCCAATTAATGATGTGTTACGCTCGAGGAGATGATTAAGACTCAATCATCACGACCGTTCAGTTCCCTCATGACGTGACTTAGTGGACCGACGAGTTGGCCTACTAACTCAGGGGGAGTAGCTGATGATATACCGAACCCTCCAATAATATGCACCGTACACGTGTCATGATGATCTCGTCAACAAAGTAAAGCGGGCCTGGATGAGTGCCCAATCTGGCAAGCGCAGATAATACAAAGCCCAATGAGGCAGGTTCCAGGAAATTGGACCCAATCAGTGGTGCCCCATTAAGCCCATAAGTCACATGGTCAAGCCCAATACCTGTAAGACCTAATAAGGCAAGTATCTAAGTGTTTGACCTAAGACAAACAAACCAACGACACCATCAGACTCCTATCATAAAACGAATACTAGAGTATAAGTCGTGCAAAAAAACTCTCTTGCATGGATAACACTTCAGAAAGGAAAAATCCTCAACAAACACAAAAGTATAAGTCGTGTATGGAAAATCTCCTACATGGGCGACTCTCAACGAGGAAAGGATCTCTAAACATATATTTTTCCCTAAACTACGCCATCAAAGGCATAGCCAAACAAGGACTCTAGCATGATAAATAGGGCACAAGGTTGAAGAACAAATGTACGCTACAAAACCCAATTTACAACATTACACATTTTTCAAGCCTTATCTGACTTAAGCATCGGAGTGTCATCGGCCACCACAACGGTGGTCTTTGGCTCACGTGTGTTCCTTGTGTTGGTCAAAGTCAAGGAGAATAGGAATTGACACCATCAGTAGGTATCAAATGGAAGAAATTTGGAAGGGGATACAAAGGCGAGATAAATAAATAAAATTGGTGGCAGAATAATATTTAAAAAATGGAAAAAGATATGACCTTGGGTTAGATGGGTTAACTTGATTTGTGCTAATTAACAATTTTTTATCATGGGGTTTAGCATTTGTAGCTCCACGTTTTATGTATTGGTTTGAAATTCTAGTTGATTGTATTGAGATTTGTGGACTAGTCATATTTATACTCTTCTTCGGTAGTGGGAGTTAATGTCGCTTCAAATCCCACCAAATTTACCTAAATGATAAAATAATATGAAATTGGGCTAAAACTAACAAATTCACTGACTAAGAAAGTAGTAATAAGTCTTAATAAATGTGCATCTAACATATTGGTACGTACCTACTATTTGGATTAGATGTGAATATGCAAACCCATGAGAAGCAGTGCAGAGAGGGATCTAAGAGAAAGAGAAATTGATGCAGATGGGGAGGATGAGTCTGAAACACTGGAAGAAAAGCTATTGCAAATGAGGAAGACGTGCCTAAAGGTGCATAAGAGGAATTGATACATATGAGGAAGAGGTGGAAGAGAATGAGGAAGAACCTACCTGAAAACCACCTAAAAATGAACAATCACGTGTAAGGTCCTTAGGGTGTGTTTGGTTGCATGGAATTCTATGTCATGAAAATTCATGAGGGGATCCCTATAATTTAGGCTAAATTGATATATAACTTCACATCTACCATTTGACCATCATTTGATTTTGTGATTAATGATGGGAATGGAAATCACATGAACATAAGAATCACATGCCTTGGGCCCATGTTCATGTGACTTCCATTCTCACCATTGATCACAAAATCAAATGGTAGATATGGAGTAATACATCAATTTAGCCTAAAATGTAGGGGTCTCCTCATGAATTCCCATGACATAAAATTTTATGCAACCAAACACACCCTTAGTTGCAAATTAAAACCAACCGAATCATCTTCAGGAACCCCCCAAAACAAGAATTGAGTACCCTCTAAAATATTATGTTTACACGACTTCAAAAATTCCACTATATTTACTAAATGATAGTGGCCTCTAAAATTTGAAAAATGTCGACTATGCACTAAAATCATATGGAAATAATTTGGAGGGGGAGGGGTTATGATTGCCCATTTATGACCCACTAATGTTTGTTAATTTGTTTGAGCTGAAATTTTCTTTTTTTAAAAAAAATATGGATTAAAACTAAAATTGCATCAAAGTTTAAACTCGTTTTGACATCGTTCTTTGAGATCCATGTTTAGGTTTGTGCCATTAAACTTCTTGATAAATTGTCTTTGTCAGTGTTTAAGGACCGCCCCTTTGGGCTATCTAGTACAACAGGAGCTGGCCGACCCATGTTGCGCCCAAAGTGGGCCCTTGGTCGCTTCGTGATTATGATAGAGCAATCCGACCACATTTTTTCATATATCTCAGGGAACATAAGTTAACACAGGCTAAAATTTTAACATGTTTCATATGCGAATTCATTATTTTCCTCAAATATTCAACTCAAATGATATAATTTTCATTTAATCATGGGTATGTAAATGTCCTTAATTGTAAAAAAAAAAAAGTTAAAAACTAAATAGAGTTGAAATGAGAAGTCAAAATAGAAATTGGACCCTTTTTTTCAAGAAAAACAAAATGTGTTTTTCAATGTCATCAATCACTCCTTACCCATAGTTATGTTCGATAGTATAATGGTGCAATATTTACCTAAAACATCAAATATTAGTCTGACACAAACTTTCTAGGGGATTTACATACACATAAAAATTATTAAAAATATATATATAATAAAAAAATTGATAAAAATAAATAAAATCTAAAGAACATGTGACCGGTGGGTTGTTATGGGCAAAGTTGATTAAATAATGATAGGATAGTAAATTTATTAAGTAGGTTTGCGGTATAAAAAATGCATTTTACACAAAAAGCAAGCATATATCATTTGTGTCCATGAAGAAGAATATAACAGAAACACTAATCCAGTTTAGCTGCCAAGTGTATTTATTCATCTCGCAAAAGTTTGTGCCATCTTATCATCCTTCATTGTCATTCTATAATAGTCGAGTAAACTTCAAATTTTGTGACTTCCCATTATTGCTATATATTATATTTTCTTTTACAGAAACTTCAATGAACTATTTACATTGTCCTAGATAAGAAAAGTGTCATTCACATTCGGATAAATCATTCCACAACCATAAAACCATCATCCATAAAGAGCTTCTGATACAGGCACGACATTTGGCTTCTTCAACCAGTACTGCTGAAACCTTTGCCTAGCATACTCCATGTAATTGAAGTCAATTTTATTTACCTTTTCCTGTAAATATCAAAGTATATTAATGGATTATAATGTCATCAAAACTAGAGAGTTCTTCTGGTTTTGTTTGGTCTTTTCATCGTGACTCAATTGCCCAGCAGTTTAACTGTTGTTAGTTGTTTTTGTTTGTGCATGAAAATTGTGAAGGAAAGTATGAGACTTACTGAGATTATTCCCCATAGACCCCAAAATAGATGGCTTGCAAGTGCATACTTCTCGACATCTTGGACTAGCTCCTCAACTTCAAAATCACTAGGTTCATTGTCTGTTTAGATGAGAAAGGTGTTCAATTTGAAAGAGGACTCTAAATTATTTTTCGAAATAGTGGCATTTTAAGTCTACAATATTTAATATTTAAGAAACAGGAAATATTTTTCAGATGAATGAGAAAGGCAAACAGTCTGTGTCCAGTATCCTACTATCAATCAACTAACCTGAAGAAGTCAGATATGCGAGAACAAATCTTCGACGTTCTTCCATATCTGTTATACAGGCAGCCAGATAAGTCTAGTTACGCATAGGGATCCGCTTCTTTTTAGTATACACAGGCAGCAACTCGTTATTACTCAATACAAAAGAAGCAATTAAATATAAAGAGATCAAACATCAAGTGACCTGGGTATTTATCATAGTCTAAGACATGAGGTGTTTCAGTATGATAATCAGCCACCATTTCACAGAAGTGATTTGCAAGGTCAAACGCCACCGGATTATAGCTCGCATATTCATAGTCCTGTTAAAAATTAAAAAGGGGAACAAAGTTCATGAATACAAGTAGTACTTTAATATTGCTCTCTCGTCAGTAGAAATCAAGGCAGTTAGAGAACTCGAGGATAAGATAAGCACATTGACCTAAGATCCGTATGGTACTTCCTAGGACGGCTCATCAGTATCTAGCAAGTTTTCACTAAAAGCACAACAAAGATCTAGTGGCGAAAGGAAGATTTGACTTGGAAGGATGAGGTCAGATAGTCTGAATTTAATAATCAATACAGTTTAGGACGATAAATTAACTTCATAAACCTCTTAACCAGCTAGTTAATTGAAATAATGTATTCTGAACACAAAACATCAAGGAGAAGAAAGAGCTATTACTGTGAACTTTATATGCATAAACAATACAATATAATGCTTTTGGTCTAGAAAACTTACAATTATAGTCATTGATCTGGTCTCTTCATCAATCATGATATTCCCATACTGCAGATCATTATGACAGAAGCAAACACGTGGGTTTTCTGCTGACAACTCCTCTTCCAGTATATCAATTTCTGCCTCCAGAGAATCCAAGAGAAACTCCTTAGCCTCTTCTGGAGAAGATAGACGCTTGGCTGCAGTAAGGCAGTTTCTGAAACACAAAATGAAAAAAATAAGAATCCAGGTTCATGACTTTCATTCGAACAGGATGTTGAACTCAGGTGAACCTGTACCTCAATCTGTCCCAGAGCATCACATTTGTTGGGCCAGGCATATGAAGACCATGGAATTCCTTCAACTTGGCTGCTATTAGAGAGGATATTTCTGGGTCACGCAAGTCAGATGCCGATAATGTCTGAAAGTGCAATGTTGAAATACGATCAGATTTCTATGAGTTAACACATGACACTATTATACTGTGGACTGTGATTGAGTTTATCCGAATTACTGTAAGACTGACCTCAAACCATGCAAATTATGACTTAATAACATGTTTAGGGGAAAAAAATTTAGATCAGCCTCAAAATACACGAGGTTGCAAAGAAAACAGTATAAAAGTAAATGAAGTGTGACTTTATCAATTGATGGACACTTGGACAGAAATAAGGTTTATGCCAAATTTATCCCTTTTACACATTAACCAGATAAATAATCCCCACTATTGTTTCGTAATTTCAACTGAGCCTTCAGTTGAAATTGTTAAACACCAAAAAAAACTGGTTATCAGTCATTGATCTATCATATGCGAAATTGAAATGCAGATAGGAAATTGATTCAGAAAACAAGAATAGCACTTCCATGTTTTATGTAAACAAGAAAAGGAACAGGACTGTCACAACTAACAAAGTGATACTAAGCTTTATAATTATCTTTCTTTCACTTTCGGAGTTGCTAACTTATTGTTTTCGAAGCATTTCCATGAATGAAATTTCTAACATGCGTTAGGTTGTGCCAACTAGATCCCAAATTATTTGGACATGGGCATTGGCAGTTTGAAGTGGCAGTGCTAACCAGGGGATTTGCACATTCTTTTCTTATCTATGTTTTTGGATAGACTCACATCATGGTTTTTCTTAAAGAGTTGAGAGCTATGAATTACTTGTCCATTATTTTCCTTTAGATGATTGATGCCTTCACATCTAATGGATTATTTTGCCTAATTTAGTAGGAACTCAAGCAATCAATTATTCAAGTTCTACAACAAGTCTTAACAATTTAAAATGTTACTGTCAGCTGGTTAAATTAAGTAAAAGGCACTGATCCAGAAAATGCAAGATGTCAAATTTCATCTAGTCTCCCAAAAGAGAAAATGTCTGTTTCACAATTGCCACCCGTAATTTACAAACCAACCTAATTCGGTCAATGAGTTGACACTTGACACACACCAACTTAGTGTGTTATTTCTACTATTAGTAGAATGTTTATATAATTGAAACACTGTTAAGCGGTTCGGCTATTCAAATCCTAGCAGAGAGACCTAAAAGGTATGCTCCTTCCACAAGATTCATCCTTCAAGTCCATTTCTCCATTACCAACCATCCACTAAATCTTAGCTCTATCAGTTCAAAGAAAATAGCATCTCTTATGACTTCAATATAAGAAATGATCGATATGGATGTTTCAGTGTCATGTTTGCTGGGATCAGCATTTCTTATGATATTCATCAAAATGGTGCAAGTAACTACTCTCATTAATAAACGTACTAACCAACCAAGGTCTTTCACCTTTGCCCTTTATATAAGATAAATAAAATTACAAATTCATAAAACAAACGGATAGGGATCAGAATTATACCCTGGCATGTATGAACTCCTCAATGCGACCATTTTCGAAACGCCCCAAAAGACGAGGCCCCTGACGGTGCTTTGACATGCATTCAAACGTCCGAATCTCATCATCCCGATTAAAGAAAACATCCACACCTTCACCGTAAATCCGAACCAGACACTTTCGAGGGCCTTTCCCTTTGTCAGTTGTCCAATTTATCTGAAAAACTTCATTTGTCATAGCACCTTTCAAGGGAGTCACCTGCAATGCATTTGAATCGATGACATCGTTCCATGTTGAAGCTATTGAAAATAATATCTTCTTTGCTTCTCCTGGAATACTGTCTATGTGGTTCACAAGTTCAGGACTCATTACACCCATTTCAAAATATCGCAAAATTGTCAACGCGACGTTGACTAGAATTTCTTCACAATATCAAATCTACCTACAACAACACCTTTATTCTGAAAACAAGCAAGAAACATACAAATTCAATCAAACTTCAAGAACAAAAAATTCTCAGCTTAAACAGAACCAAAAACTTCACTGAACCCAATTCAATAACAAGATTAACTTAATTTCATTATACTATTGTCAGCTGACATAAAAGAAGAAACTAAACATTCTAATAGACACAAACAATTAGGAAATATTTTGAGCTGAAACAGAACTAGAAACCTTGCAAGATCTTAACATTCATGAAGCTAAAGAGAAAATTCATTGAAAAGGGCATCAAAATTAGAGCTTAAAGAGGAACCCCAGATCAAAAGATTGAATGAAAATACCTCAAACAAGAAGATCAAAGATGAACAAAACACCCCAGAGAAGCAAAATCACAAAAAAAAAACCCAACAAGACAGTTTGTTTTCTATCTTTTGTGGGAAACACTAAAACCCAAAATCCAAAATTTCAAAGTACCAAACAAGGTTGTGATGAGATCATTATTATATAGAGTGTGTGAAAGCAAGGGAGCAGAGAAAAGGAGACTCGTTCATCATACCCCAGTAATGATGACAAATTAGGCAGGGCCACATGTCGATGACAAGTTGCAAGATGCAGATAAGACATTTTTTGGGAACCCCATTCTGCAGTTTTCCAACTTATTATGAAATTTATGATAGGTAGGCAGAGAGAGACGATTTTTTGTGTGCAAAACTTTCCTCTTCAAGCTGACGTTGATGCCTAAAGTTCAGAGGAAACCAAAATGGTGGTTCTATCTCTAGAAATGAAAACAAAATCTTCAAAGAAGTACAGACAAAAGATGATTATAGAATCTTTGCTTTTGTTGTAGAGCGGTGTTGAGAGATTTTTTTTTTTTTTTGGTTTGCTTTATTTGAAAGAAAGATTCAAATAGAGAATGGATGGTTTGAGTTAGTCGTTTGAAAAATGGAATCAGGTGCCAACTTGTAAAATATCTCAACTTGGATTACTTGTGTTGACTTGTTTACTTAACTCGTTTGGTTGTTTGTTTCAACATTTTAGCAAAGTGAAATGCGTGTGCATTACTGGAAATTAGGAGGTAAACGCGTATGGTAATGGTATGACCCTACCACATACTATAATGCGGTTTTTATATATATATATATATAAGATTAGCATAAAATTTGATGTGATTCATGTGAAATAAGCTCATCTCAATTATAGAATTATCAATTGTTAAATTAAATAATGAAATGTCAAAACATGTCGACAGCTGAGATGAGCTAAAAGCCCTACGTTGCTATTGTCATTATTATTATTATTAATTTTCTTTTGTCAATTTGTATTTTGTAAAGATCTTCAAGTTATTATGTGCGGTTGATAATACTAGTTCCAAAGTCAAGGTTGTAGATGTAGAAGAATAAAAAGGAATGAAAGAGACGTAGATCCCCTAAGCTTTGTGCTAGAAAACGATGTCTATCAAATGCAAAAGAGTAATGCTACCTGTCGAGGAAACCAGCGAGAGAGGGAGGGAGGACCCTCCATCCCCCTCGCGATGCATGCAGGAGATGGGAGGCACCCATCGCGAGGGGGATGGAGGGTCCTCCCTCCCTCCCTCCCTCGCTGGTTTCCTCGACAATTAGAATTTCCCAATGCAAAAATGAAACACTCCATATGAAAGAGATGTCCTATCCTTTTCTTTTGCCAACCTCAATTGTTGCTTTATATACACCATGAGTCGTTTAGTGTATCTTCTTCAATCCAAAAGCTGCTTTATAAGAAGAAGAAGAAGAAGAAGACCAAAAGGGGGTTTTTGGCAATGGAGATGCCATTAACAACATTTGTTTTTTATGAAAAAAAGTGTCATGAAGATGTTAGTGGGGAGCGGGGCTTTTAATAATCGCCCCAGAAAATGTATAAGCCTATGGAAAAAGATATAATTGGTGGTTTGATTGAATTAATCTAGATGTTTGACATGTAATCGATACCAATGAAGGTGCATTATGCATATTGTGAGATGTAAAATAAAAGGGGAAAATATGCCTATTCCATTCGGCTTTTATTGGAGTACAATATCCATCAAATTAAAAAGGGAACTGTAATGATTATTGTGATATTGCCTATCCTTTTTGTTGCATACCTCTCAATTAAAACAACATGAATTTTTTATTGAATCTCTAATCCAAACAACTCATTTTCACAGTTTATTTAACGGCCAAACACGAAAAAGTGCCTTCATAATCTAGAAACTTGGCCGTTAGTTGATTTAGGAGGCCAGCGACAATAGTCACCCAAGAAATGTATAAAAATCTCGGATAAAGATGAATACATTTCAGCATTGGAGATGTAATTCTACGTGCACTGTTGTCGTGAATTCTGGCCAGTGATCGAAATACTCAAGAGGCAACCTAGAATTTCTGTTTCTAAATACATACACAACTCCACAGCAGACTTGATCTGAGTTCCCTATAAATGGTTTGCTTGTAGGAATCCGATATTTGCCATGCACTGAATTGAAAGTAGGAGCATTTGCAGAATAATAAATGGTGAAATTAAGGAGGTGTGGGTTCACTCCACCTTTTGTGAGTAAACGATGTCCATCAAATAAAAGGTGACTGTATGATGATTACCATGTTGAATTTCAATACTCATCTCTTTTCTTGTCTACATCATTTGCTAGCTAGAAGAGAAAAAAAATGCCCATAAACAAATGCACTAGCTTCGGCACTAACATGGCTATTCACTTGGCAAAAATCATGACAAAATATTGTGCAATGTAAACAAAACACTCACTAACTTAATGCTATGTATTTCTACTTCTACAAGCTAGCAAAGGCATTGTTGTCGCTCGTACTTTTATGATCTTATAGGTTCATCGGAAGCTTACAAACTAAAACATAAAACTTATATTTGTCAAAGTTTCAAAAATTCAATTAATTATGCAAAATTCAATAATAACTTATTATTATACTGGCCACGGCCTTAATTTATAGTTGACTTAAGCTTGCTAAGCAAGCAACTAGTTTCCTAAACAAAATAGAAACCCTAACTCTTACTTGAAATGAATTCCTATTCTAATTCTTATTGGACTTGTACTCCTAGTTGGTCCCAACATGGACTGACCCAATTATTAATTAATTATAAGAATTACAAATAACTCAATATTACATCATGCTCATAAGGGTGTTTTAATATATATATATATATATATGTGTGTGTGTGTATCCTGATCCAAGTCTCAATTCCCTGGACCCTAAAGGCCATGTTTCGTTACTCAATGGAATGGGTTTGACCATTGTAATGGTAATGACCATTACAATGGTTTTAAGCCATTCTTTCTCAAAATGGCGTAATGGAAATGACCCGAGCATTCTTTCTCACAACTCTATGAATGACCATTGCAATGGGAATTGTAATGGTCAACACAACATTTGTCTTATTTGCCCTCCTTACCTACAATAGATCCAAATCCATGGTTAATAATTGAAGGCATATTGGTAAAGATAAAAATCATTCCCATTCCATCGAGTAACCAAACATAGTAATGTTCCAATTCCCATTCTATTTTCTCATTCTCATTCCCCATCAAGTAACCAAATATGGCCAAAATATTTATTTCCATTGTTTCAATAGCAAACATAGGTCAAGGATCATCTTCCAGTCCCGTCTCTCTCTCTCTCCTTCCCCACTCTAATGTCATTACTTCCCATTGAGTGCTTTTCTTTGCAACCAGTGTTAGCCCAGTGTAAGAATGTGCCCTTTCATGGTTTTGTTGCACTCTGTGAATGGTGAAGCTACTGACAATATTTACTCTTCATCAGTGATAATATATTTTACCTTTAGAGGGGGTTGTCTGGTTAGAACAAACAAAGTACCTCGGGTTTATTATTGAATACTGAAGTTGGTTGAGCAGGGGTCTGGTCCTAGGATCACAGTCCAACATCCTATCCACCCAATCCATTGCAGCCATCCAATGCAAAACACTTTCTATTAGACTCTACCAATACTAGAGTTCAGAGAAGTTCAAAATCTGAACGATCAAATACCTAAGAGAACCATCACAAGAAAAAGATGCAGAACTAAAACCATAAAAAAATAAAACCAGTCAACTCAGAAATGAGACAAAAAATTATATATGCATGAAACAGAAAGCCAAAAAAAATGAATGAAAAATATAGCATCGGATAATTTAAGGAGAAACTGCGAAGCAAGGACAAAAAAATGAAATGCCAAAACTGAAAAGGCACAACTCATCCACCTGAAAAACAGTTGACCATGAACATAAATCCTCGCATTTGTTGTTACCTTCTCCAACAAACTACTCTGTCCAGACAAAGCTGCACTGGACGAAGTTGCAAGGTACTCTAAGCACTTGTCCAAATCAATTTTCATTTGTAAGTTTGCAAGCCAGAAAGTTGATGGGAGCTCTGTGTGCTCCAGCGATTCCAGCCCTATGTTACATAACCGTACATGCGCAACTCCGTTCATTCTCCTCTTCATATTCATCATCTGAAATATCACTGTTGTCAGATCAAATTTCACATCAGTATACAACCAAGGAATTAGGGGAACAAGGTCCAATCCGCCTGACAAAAATGCATGCATTGATAGCACAGACGTACATCCACATGTAGATTTATTGAAATGGGCATATTAAAGTCTCTTTGACAGAGCCAAACATTAGGGAAATCTCAGTCAGTAATTAGTTTAAGTGTATCTTGTTTATGCTCATAAAGTGCGTGCTTCATACTCAACATGCCATGTATATATATATATTGAAGAATGGGCAAGGTTTTATTGGATCCCACAACCATTAAACACCTTTCAAAAGGACAAATATCATCCGCCGCAAGTCTACCAATTGAGCTAGCACTCATTGGCTATTGCTTAATATTCAATAAAATTTCAATCATCACTTAATGATATATGTATTTGTTTTCAGTGATGCCGTCTTCTTAAATATAGTCATAGAAGATCAGTCATACTCCACTCACAAGTTACATCAACAATAGGAAATTCTGAAAAGGTACTCGACATTCAGCAAAATGGGATGATCACACCATATTCATCATTTGTAGGTCAAATGCCAGAATGATGCTTTCCACAAATGGGATGATCATGCATAGACTTTAAAAAAACTAAAAAAACTTAAAAAGTTATTTGGAAAGCATAAATCAAGAGATGTGCTAGAAAGATGGAGAGTACAAAATAAGTGATTGAGAGAACACGCAGCCAAAACAAAAGAAAAGTCAAGGATTAGCAATAACTAAATGGAGCCCAATTAAACGCTATGTAGTTAAAACAAAAAATAGACCCTTCGCGGTCCAAGACCGATTTTCGATTAATCGGGATAGTCGGATTTAATCGGTCAATTTTTTCAAAGCATGTAATTTAAAATTTAATCATAGTCATAGATTACAAAAATAAATAATTAATCGAAAGGCTGTAAATTGTAGTTATATTACTTTACTAATTAATCAAATGAATTTAATTTTGTATTTATGGTTGATGAAAGAACAAACTCATCCATTGGGGGAATGAATGAATGGGAAGATGATGGAAATTAGAGGCAAAGTAAGTATTCATTAATGGTATTGTATTTATGGTTTAGTACTTTCGCAATTGATGGTATTGATTGTATTGGAATGTAGTGGAAGAAGGGAGGAAAAGAGATAGGAAGTGTGCTCTATTGATCTTCGCCGTCACCATCCAGAGCCAGAGACAAAGACAGACCTCGTCGTCGCCAATCACTGTTGTTGTTGCTGATCTTCTCTTCTCTCTTATGATTTTTTTTCCTCTTCTATGTTGCAATCGATCGCAAGTTCAACCTTGTTTCAACTTTACTCTTCTTATTTCTTCTCCTCTGAATATCAGTTCACTTTTCATCTTTTTCTTCACTTGGCTTCTCTCTTCTTCTCTCTAGACGATTAGAAACACAACTGCGAATGGGATGGGATTGATTTTTGGTGAGTTAGGTTTATATATAGCGATAAATCGGCGAGTTGGATGAGCCAATTTATCGGTGACCGCTAAACCCAACCACTAAATAGCCAATTCGTATCAGTCACCTCCTGATAAATGATTTCACCGATTTAGCAACACATTAATAACACACTTAAACATGAAAAAAATAAAGTGCAAGTAACATCCAAGTTGGTTCCACAAATACATTGTATTTGTTTAATGCTTAGTCAAGGGTTCCTATCAGTTAAGTAGGTTGGTAGTCGTATCCCTATTAACTCCAAAGTTTAGCTTGCCAAGCACTACCAAGTCTTATATCTAGTTGCACATCAAGTGACGTAAAGCTCTAAAAGCATTAATCTCAGGTTAGATATCGAGTCTGACAGATATGAACAGCTCAACCAACCTGGCTGAGTTTTAAACTATCATGGTTTGTGCCAAGGTGAACAGTAATCTCTGAGATTAAAAAAAAAATTGCATGCTGCACAAAGTGGATGTACATCCTAGAGTAGAGTATGATAGAGCATGTACTAATGAGTGCATGAGTGCATGTCACCGACTCGAGATGTATACACATGTAGAACTTGGTAAGACCATTTTCAATAACTATTGTAAGACTAGACAAAAAAAACTCTACACAATAGTCTAGAGCAAAGAAAAATATCCTTTAGCAGTCAAGGAATTTTGGTTCACTGCATAGCCTCCAGTTTTTCCTACTCTATCTACTAGGCATGCATCTTTCCAATTTGTGCAAGCATACCACGCTTCGGTTCCTTGTATTGTCAAACTCCTACCTAGTTGTCTGTTTCAACCAATTTAAGAAAGGATGATATGCCGAAATCAAACAGAGATGCCTTTCTCATTCACACCATTGAGATTTTTCTTGACACTGTCGAGGATAACATAGGTTGAGAATTCTTTTGGGGGCAATCCATCAAGGATGTTTAAGAGAATTGTTTCACTGAGGTTTAAGTGGAATTCCATCATTGCTTAGCTATTGTATTGCGCCTAATCCTTTGAGAGATTGGTATGTGCATACCAAATGTGCTTATCATGCTTTCCCATATAATTGTTGTAACTATGTAGTCTCGGGCGAAGCCTTGGCGGGAGACCGAGACACTCACTACCTCGCCTAAATTGGTGTATTCTAGGCGGTCACCTAAGCACTCGCCTTTGATTAATGATTTTTTATTATTACTTTTAATTTTTAATGTTTACATTGGGATGTTGATTTTTTTTTTTTTTTTACTTTTATTATGTTTGTTATTGGATTATGACTATAGATACTTTGAAATTCATGTTTTAGTTAAGTTTGTCAAAATTAACTTGTGAAATGATGTATTTACAGAGGCTTTGAAAAATTCATATATAAGGCTTCGTAGGATGCTAGGCGAGCTAAGTGACCATCCAACCCGGACAACATTGGTTGTAACCTTAGATTCCCGAATTTAGACAAGGGACATAATTGTTATCCTTTTGGTAAAGTAGATGTAGCTAGGAAGTTAACTTGGTAACTGCTCCTCTATTCTTCAACCAATCTCTCAACTCTCAAGAGTCCATCTTTGATTAAAAAATTTAAGCTTTTTTATTTGTTTATTTTTTTAAAAATTGGTTTGGAATGATGTTTAAATTTTATGTTAATGGTTGTTGCCTTGTTGACTTGTGATGCTTTTATGGTTGTTGGATTATGGATATGAATACACAATTCTAAGAAAAAATTAACTTTATTGCTCACCGTGTTGCCTCGTCTAGCGTCCAAGATAACATAGGTTATGTCTCATGTTAGTTTCAGATTCACGGTTTCAATTGCATCATTTGTGTTCTTATCAATCCTATTTCATATTAATCAAATGATTATTTCGGTTATGTAAAACATAAGGGAAAAAAAAAGGAGTAAGTAACAAGCACCATTTAGCCGGCTTGTAATAATCCTATACCAGGGATAAAATATTCTTGATGGTAAATTTATCGAGTGCTCCATATTTTGAGATATGCTAGATTTGTTGGTTGAAGTAGTATGAGTGAACGATGTGGTAAGCAGCTAGGGCCAAAACCTGTTTCTTAATGTCATCTGGTTCTGTTAGATAAATGATATGCCATCCCAAGTTTTAGCACAAGCTAATCTAGAATGAAGGGGGGTTTCCCTTATTTCCGCACACAGACATGTGCCTAGGTACAATCACGTATCAAAGACCACCTAGCAATACTCCACCAAGAGATCTGAGCTACTAAACTTTACGGAGCATCAGCATTACCAACCACCCCCCCCCCCCCCCCCCCCCCCCCACCCAAAAAAAAAAACTCATTGGCTAACCTTGGGCCTATCATCTGATCTTCTAAGTGAATAAGAGGTGGCCAGCTTGAAGTAAAGTTTGACACAATTGCTTTTACCAGGGATCTTACAATACTCACTAGACTGGCTAAACCTTTTCGACCATGTAAAACATTGATTGATATACCCACAACCCTTTCATCCGGCTAACCTCTACATTCAATGGTTGGACCTTGATTGCCACAAAACTAGAAGTGAAACTAGGGGGTGGCAAGTGGGTGCCATCCCCCTCCCCCAAGAATTTTGAAAATTTTCACCTATACTTAGCTAAGATTTTTAGGGTTGATGGATGCTTGTGGTCTCCCTATACATTAATAAACCATGTACTAACTTGTTACTTCCAAGGTTTATCCACTCTGTTCCCCCCACTTATCTTATATTTTATAGGATCAGATTAGTGTGCCCCACTTCACTTCACAGTTTTTTCTTTTAAATCACACAACAATGAGTTTATTAATGTTATTTCAACCTTAGTGAGAGAGACATTCACGAGGTGGGAAAGGAAACTGAAGATACAAAATCACCCAATTACTTTCGCCTCGACCATTTAAATGGATGCCCAACTCTATAAAATCAATTAGTTTGGAGGATAAGATGTTCTATCGGTTTCTCTCTGTCATTGAAAAATTGTGAGATTCTCTTTTCCAAATTATGCAAGCGATTACGTGAGGGACTACTCCATAACCATACCCCTAATCTGTTGAGATCACCATAATTCCATTTCAAGACAGAGTTTTCAGTCTGCATCACTTTTAATATTTTTGAAGTGACCCATATATTAGAGATTTTGCATTAGAATTAGGGCCTATTCTCTTTCAAATTGTGCTCCCAAAACTTGATATTTTGCCCATTGCCCAGAAAGTGTTGCCATCATAATGCTTTTCCATAATACACATTTGTCGGCGGCACAACACTATTGACCTTTTTGGGAACCATTGTTGCTGATGCTGAATTGATTATTTATCCCCATTGCATTTGTTGTTCTTTTCCCTATCTCCATAGCATTCAACAAGAAGAGATTTATTAACTTCCTTAATTCTATGTATCTCAGACCACCTTGCTTTAATGTTGGCAGCCTTGTTCCCAAGCAATCAAATGTATCTTCCTCTTCCAAGCAGTAGAACCCCGCAGAAACTCCCTCATTGATCTTCCTAGTTTTTTGGCTGAATTGCAGCCAATGCTGGAATGATATTGATGCTCATCATGTATGTTGGCAGAAGGCTTGAGAGTGTTGATTAGAGAGAAATTTAACCTTCCAAAGTCGCTAGTTTTTCTCTACTCTGTCTAGCACTTCAAAACATTATCTCTTATTTTCTAGGAAAACATGGATGCCTCACTAGTAACTACTCTTTCCTTGAAAAATGATAAAAAAGAAAACACCATCATTACTGGAGAAGACGAGCCGCTGCTTCACTGGCTCGGACAAAGAGAGACAAACAAAGAGCGTGCTCGAGACACCGCTACGCCGATGCTCGAGCCGCCGCTTTGTTAGCTTGAACTAAGAGACAAGAAGAGAGAACATATCAGAAGAGGAAGAGAGTTGTCAGTCTATAATGGAGAGGAGAGGCAATGGAGAGTTGGTGAGTGGATAAAGGAATTTAGTATTTAGGGTTCTTTAAGTATTAAGGGTATTTTAGTAATAACCACATATAAACGGATATCTAAGAGGCGAATATGGCCCAATCCGTACCCGCCCCGAATTCGTGACGAATAAAATTTCCATCCCCGAATTCACCCAGAAATTTGTTAAGCCAAACCAAATCGCCCCGTTTGGTGGAAGGGGATGGAAATCCGTGTAAATCCGCTCCATTGCCAACCCTAGGGATGCACCACAACAACCGAATGTGCATATCGAGATTGACTTCCTGCAGATTGGGGACTAGGTGATAACAATATGCAATGTCCATAACACAATACAACTTATACCTTGTTCTCCCCTGGGCAAAACCTTGACACCAAGTATTGTAATCCATTAAGGCCGACCATACCTGCTCAGCCACCTTAGCTAGATGGCAAAAAAGTAGTGGTGATATAAATTTAGAATTGTGAACAAAGTTCCCCAAACTACTGTTTCTCCATACTGACTGAGGCTCCAATCACTCCACCGACAATCCCAAGCTGCTACCTTGGATGTTAGGGATGTCTGACCAACTGTGGACAATTGGAAATACCAAAACCCCCAAATATCCCTGGACTCAAGATCTTAGACCAGTAAGATCTCTACCAGAATTCTGACGTGTACCCCGTTCTTTCCCTTGCATAGGAATTCTTTTTCTACAGATGAAAACAATTGAACCTTCTCCATCATAGAAAATGGATGCTTAGCTTCGATCATCTCAGCATGAGATTTCATGTGGATTGAAAACTACAGTGTTTTGTATCTCAGTGTATTCTGACGTCTGAAGGTGTCCTTTCCAAGTCTTCAGAATGAGCTTACCTAACTCCATCCGACCAGGTTGAGAACACTGTATTTAGCTCCCTAGTGATCCCATAGCTTGACAAAAAGCCATTGGGAATATAAGTAATGAGGAGCAAACACCATCTAGCTCCATTTCTCCATCTCACACCATCCCCAGAAAATCTTCTCCTGTCCTTCTTGCTCTACCAACTAAAATCCTACATGTGCAAACAGTGATGCAAAACTTCTTCTGTTGGAGATTGCAGGTTCACTAATGGAAGCAGGAAACCGAGTATGAAACTTTCTTGGATCCTTGGACATCTATTTCAATATCTTCAATTCTAAATCCATTTAAGTTGGATGATCCATCTGTGCCAATCTCCTTAGTAATCATGAGTTCATGAGGATTGGGGAACTCAACCTACTGCTCGACCCAAAAGGTCTTTATTAGGACAGTGAGTAAGGAATCAGAGAGCAACTCCTTTGAGACTCGACCCCTTTCTAGAATACTAGGAAAGTATTTTACGCCTAGTGCACATTTTAGAGGATTGGTTTGCCTTTAGAGAACATTCTGTAATAACACTGATGGTGTGCACCTGTATTTAGATTAAGCTAAATAACAAAGCAAGGTTGCAATCTGGTCAATTCTTACGCTCCTTTACCGTAGGCAGACAAGTCATGAACATGCCAAGGTGACTCCAAAGGTAAAAATTGAGTGAACTGAACCATACTTCACATTGTCTTCCATATCAAAAATTCGAGCCTGGGTCTTTGAAATGGGTTTACTTTTGCATTACCCAAGGTCATTTAATACATATCCGTGTTGTTTGCTATCTCGAGGTATAAACTAAGACATCTCATCGAGATGTGTATTTTCCTTGATCCCTCAGAAAGGGAAAATCCTGAATATTTGCTAAGTTTCCCATCTAAGTTCTTATCCACATGTACGAACTTAATTGACTTTTAGAGGTCACATATTTAGGTAGGGAGAAAAAAAAATGTTTCTAGAAAAATTACCACTATGATACAAGATCATTCCACTTAAATACAGAGCTTCAAACCCCATTCCATTCAAAAAATGAAGTCAAACCTAAAAAGGACTTAACCTCCCACTATCAGAAGCCACACTTCTTGAAGATTCTATAGTTTCTTTCCATGCATATACTGGGACCAGACGCCATCAAAGAGAAGGCCTTTGAACACTTGTATCAAGAATGAGAAATGGGTTGCAGATAGAAATGCATCGATACTTTAGCATGCATTCACATAAGACAGACACAATCGAAACTAGGTACAGGGCTGCGTGTAGGTTTTTCCAGATTATGAGCACAAGATGTAACCTAATAACACATTAGCAAAAATATGTATCATAGACATGCTTAGAAGCATCTCCATCCCAGCACAAAATGTTGACCCGAAAACCATCAAGCATGTATTGCAATATTCTCTCCAACCAGAATCTACCTCCTAAGCCAAATAAAAAAAAATTGCAAGCTACAACTTGCAAAGCCGTAGAGGCGGATAGCAATGCCTCATTGGGCATATGGCATCATTGGTGAAGCGCAACACAGCTGAGGCCAAGTATTCGTATAACTAAACAATCAACAAACAGAAACAATTGGCAGAATGCATTGGATCAGCAATGTGCCAATATCACACTCACAGAATGCCATAGCAAATAAATACATCATTGGCTTCTAGGTTGAAGATTCTCTTATAACCTACGAAGTGATCTAAATCATAAAATTTATTGCATAGAATATGAATAAGAAGCACACAACACATTCTCAATACAAATTTAAAATTTTTAAAATTTGCTCACCTGGGTTCAAATTCTCTGACCTCAACAAGCTCCTGCCCGCACGCATCCGTCCACTGTACTTTCCTCATTCCAACAGAATCCCTTCTTCCATTTTCAGCAGAAATCCCATCTAAATCATCACAGATACTACCAACTACCCGTCCGCCACCTCCGCAATTACTCCTCTGCTTCAAACTACTCTTCAAACAAAAAACCTCGCCTCCAACCTCCTCATCATCCCCATAATCCCTCGATTGGGGCAATGGGTCTTCTTGCCCAAACTTTGGAGAGGAAGAAGCACAGTCAAGCTGCACAGAAGCGCTGTGACGCCGGCTTCCGAAGCAGATGAAAGCAGCACATCCGCGCGAAATCCGACCCGACCCAGATGCCAGCTTATGGTGGTGATCAGAAGAAGAGGGGTTGTTGATGGTGGTGGTGGGTTCTTGATCCACCAAATGGTACTGATTCCAAGGGGAGACCTTCATGGGTTTGTGTTGGTGGTCTTGTTGGCAGCAAGATGATTCTTTACCCAAGAGAAGAAGGGTGAGTCCTCTGGTGTAGCCAGTGGCCGAAGATGAGAAGAAACCCCCTCCTTCGACTGCCAACAACATCAGCTCTGCACATTCGGGAAGGAGGTGAATCTGTGAAGAAGGTGAAGGTGAAATGAGAAGAGGAGGAGGTTGGTGTTGGTGTTGGTGTTGGTGGTGGTGTACGGGAAGGCGTGACAGGAACAAAAACTAAAGAGGGGAATGATTCAGCCATGATGCCCATGCCCCCTCTTGATTGATGAGATGGAGAAAGTAAAACACTAGTCACTTTTTTCTTACCAACTAGCTGGTCCCCGGGAATGTATCTCTAGGCAAATCTAGTACCAACCGATCTCGAGGACCATTTGTGGAATCAAGCTTAAATACACTATTGCTCGCATTAATTTTAATAAATACAATCGTCATAATAAGAGGAAAAAAGTTGGTGTGCTGGAAAGGCGTCTAACCCATGCAGTAGTCATGCTTTGCCAAGGTTTAGACATCGTCTAAATATAGAGTTTTAAATGTGGAGTTGCATTATTTTGACACTAATGTCCATTAAGCTTAACCAGCAGAGAATATAATGGATGATATCATAATCTAGGGATTTTATCAGCTTTGAAGCCAAAGTGAAGATAGAAGACGATGCCCAAATTTCTATGAAATGGAAGAGACGGTATGATGTAGTCGAATTCTGCTCTCATTGACTTTGACTTGTACATGCACAGGGAACGCACGTGAGCCAAGGACCACCATTGTGGTGGCCGATGGCACTCCGATGCTAAAGTCAGACAAGGCTCGAGAAAGGCTTAAAGCAGTAAATTGGATTATGTAGCATACATTTTCTCATCAACTTTATGTCTTAGTTATAAGGCGAGAATTTTCGTTCGGCTAGGCCTTTGGTAGCGTAATTTAGGGAAAAAGATCTTACTGGAAATCCTTTCCTAGTTGGGAATCGTTCATGTAGAAAAATTTTCATACACGACTTGTGCTCCTAGATCTACGGGAGAGGTTTCCCTTTTGGAGTGTTGTCCATGCAAGGAAGTTTTCATGCACAACTTATACTCCGGTATATGTTTCCTAGTCGGAACTAATGTATTGTTGGCCTACCCATCATAGGTGATCCCCTAGATACTTGCCTGATTAGGCCTTACAGGTATCGGGCTTTACCATGTGACGTGTGGGCTTAATAGGGCGCTGCAACTTGGATCCAACCTTCTGGATTCTGCCGAATTGGGCTTAATGTTGTCTAAGCCTTTCTAGATTTGGTGGGCAATCAGGCCCGCTTTGCTCTGCCGACGAGATCATCACAACACGCGTATGGTGTGGATTAAAGGGCAGTTTGGTGCATCATCGGCTACTCCCTCAAGTTGGTGGGCCAGTTCATCGGTCCATCAAATCATGTCGTAGAGGACCTGAGCAGTCATGATTGGTTTGAGTTTGAATCGTCTCCTCAAGCGGCGCGCTTCATTAATGGGTGTGCGTTTGCTCGAAAAAGGCGAAAATTTTGTTCTCTATATAAATCCCCTTTTTCCAGAGGTCATTTTGTTTACTCTTCGATCTTGGGGATTCTGCTTTGTCGTTTCACTTTCCGTGCTTTTGATTTGTTCAACTTTCATGATCAAAAGTTTGTACGTTCTTCAATGGCGGGCCATAATCAGCTTTCTGATGAACTGTTTGCTAAAGATCGTAAGTTCTTCAATGAGAGGTCACTCTCTATGTCGAATCTGTAAAGCCTCCGTGTGACATGTGGGATCCCTAATGATCTAGTGTTGTTCACATTAGGTGCTGGTCAGACGCCGTTGTTTCCTCCGGAAGGATTTATTTATTTGCATCGAGATATGCTCCAATTGGGTGTCTATTTTCATGTCATCAAAAAGGTTTGGAGCTTTTTAACTTACCTCGGCATTGCGCCCGCTCAACTAGTGTCGAACGGTTATAAGACGTGAGCGTCATTCTGATTAGGGCGAAGTATGCTGGTGTTCGAGTGTCTCTGAGGGTGATTCAACTGCTTACTTCTCCTCGGATAAACGAGCATGTTGACTTCGCCGAGATTGTTTTGGCAATCTGTCTGATGACTTCAAGTTCTGGCAAAAATATTGTTTCATGGCCCCTGCAGACTTAGAGTATTTTGAGTTTGCTGGTCATACGATCGAGCGAGAGTTCCGACAACTGAGTGAGTTTAGTTCCATTCTCGATTTTATCAGTGTTAATCTCATATTGAAATGTTATATGTACTTTCTACAGGGAGGTTTCTATGCCCTTTTCTTCTGAGGGTAAAGCAGTTTTAGATAAATTTTGTGACATGCCCCGAATGCGGGTAGAGGATGTTGTTCATTTTCTAACATCAAGCGTAGCGAACTGTGGGCCCATTGGCATGAAGCTCCCACTCGTTTCAGAGTTCTAAAGCCGAAGTTCGAAGGCAAACCCTCTTTGAAGAAATGGAAGCTTCTGAAGGTTAAGATTTCGAGTCCGTCAAGGAGGGCGAAACTAAATGAAGCCCTTTTTCTTAATATGTGTTCCAAGAAGCCTCGTGCTGCCACCAAGCCTGCTAGTGAGTAGTTGGCCCTTTCAGAGGGATGCCAAGCTGTGGGACATGTTCTTGATTCATCCACTGGAGCGGAAACTGTTATGTCTGAGGGGCAGGATGCTCAGGCAAGGGCCCATGTTTCTCTTCCTGACTTGGAGAAGGAATATCTGCAAATAGTGGGAGTTGAGGATGTAACGAAGTTGAGCACCGATCAGTGAAGGTTATGAGCAACCTGTTGCCGCAGACGGGCATGGCGGCTTCGTCCGGTGCAGGTTTGACTCGTCCTTTCTCATTGAAGAACGTTAAGTACAACCCTTTATTGGATCGCGAGTCATCTAAGCTAGGTTAAAAGTCATCTGATAGTCGCCCCTACGTCGAGAAGTCTCCTCCGCGTCGTCCGTATGGTCCTCCTTCCCGATCTCAACCCCATATTGAGGTGGTGACGAGTCCGAGAGACAACTCTATTTCTCCTTCCCCGTTGATTGCTTCTGAGTTGATTTGTGAGAGAGAGTCGATCATTGAGAGCAAGGGGAAAGCAGTGAACGAGGGCCCCATTGCAGTGAAGGGTAGTGCTAGAGTGATCGCGGTCCCTGAAGACCTCCACCCAAATGCACGAATCAGTTTGTTTGCCCCGGATGTGTTGAAGATGAGCAACCAGGCCTGGCACCAGAAGGTTGATATTTTTTATGCCTCGAAGAAGCATATCAGTAGGTGGAATGATTGGCTGACGAATTGTGCTCTGATGCCAATAGGCGATATGCTAGGAGAGCGTATGGACAAGGGGCAAAAATATCTCGTCCTTGGGATGTCATATTTGAATTAAGTCACCGTCACTGGGACGGAGGTTGAGGCTTCCTGTGAAAGGATGTATACCATGGAGCGAGTCTTTGCATACTTACATAAGGCATACTCCGACGCTATTCGTGAAATTGAATCACTAAATAAACAACTTAAGGAAGGGAGGCCTGCCAATCGGTTGTTGATCAGGAGGTCTGGAAGACAAGATCGGAGGCTCAGAGGATTCGCTTGGAAACGCTTGAGTTTGAATTAGCAGAGGAAATATCCGTGAGAGACAGGTTCAAAGAGGAACTGAGCCTTGTCCATCATGACTTACGATTTGCTCGGGAGACTGCAACCAAAGTGTAGGCTGAGGTGCAAGCTCTGAACGCCGAGAGGACTAGAAAGGAGTATGAATGGACCCCCCGATGTCAGTAGCTAAAGGCCGACATTGACTCCAATGCCAAAAGTGTGCGAACAACGGAAGAGCAACTTCTTCTTACGCAAAATGAACTGAGTGTTGCGAATGACAACTTAATTGCCGAACAGTCCAGAACTGATACGTTGTCAGACAAGTTGGAGCAGCTGGAGCGAGATGAGTCGAGGGTGCGCGAGGAAAAAACTTTTGAATACCCAGGGCACGTTCAAGTTCAACAAAGTTGTGCATTGGCAATTGGAGCTGTTGCGGCTGATGAAAGAGGAACATCCCGAATGGGACCTCTCTCTACGAAGAGTTGTCTTACACGGAGTTTGGGGAAGCATCCGACTAATCAAAAGAAGAAGAAGGTGATCATTTAAAAGAAGAAGGTTATGAAGACTAGGGCGTCCGAGCGACATTGCATGCGAACGCATCCCTTATATCTTCTCCTGCCAAATCTGGTTCTATTGTATCTGAACTTTCTCCTGATGAGGAGTGAAACTTTGTAATATTGATTTATCAATGAGAGATAACATGTTAAACATCGGTTTGTACTTATGCGTTCATTGACTTTCCCTGCTAGTTTTTTTTGCTTTGTCTTACCGAGCTACTAGCTTTTAGACAAGAGGTTGTACTGAGTCAGGAAGTCGTACAGTTGATCTGCCGTGTAATCCGCCATATGCGAACTGGTTAGACTGTGGATCAAACCAACAATTGTCGTTGCCACTATAAGCGAACTGGTTAGACTGTGGTCATGCATGTGCATTGCTGCAAAAAATCGTACGATAGTCATTGTGAGTTGTCCAAGTTGAGCTTCCTGGGCTCTGACTGGGCTTTCAAACCGCTTCTACCCGCTGCTGACGGACTAGACTGTAAGGGAGACCAAAAGTTGTTGTCATCAGTTATAACTGACTAAACTTTGGTTAAGTTCGATGATCATTGTCTATAATTGGATGATGATTTCTGGCAAGCCATCGTCATCAGTCTGCATGAGCACTAACTAGATTCCCACTTTCTAACCCATCGTCATCCGTGCTCGGCGGACTAGGTGTTAGAGTGATAGGGTTTGGCAATCATTGTCTACAGTTGGACGATGATCCCTGGCAAGCCATCGTCATCAGGCTACATGAGCACTGACTAGACTCCCACTTTCTAACCCATTGTCATTCGCGTTTGAGGGACTAGGTTTAGAGTGGACCAGAAGCTATCGTCATCAGTGGCCTACTGACTAAACTTTGGTCAGGTTCATCGATCATCTTCTACGGAAAGACGGTGACCCCTAGCAAGCCATCATAATCAGACGTCGAGAATGTTGATTAGACTCCTTTCTAAGCCATCGTCATCCGCTATTGGCGGACTAGGATTAGAGCGGACCAAAAGCTATCATAATCAGTCATCACTGACAAAGCTTTGGTCAGGTTCGGTGACAAATATACATAATTGGACAATAGTCCCTAGCGGGTCGTCTCGATCAGGCATTAGAGTGTTGACTAAGCCCCCATTCTCTAAGCCATCATTATTCACTTTTGGCGGACTAGGCAATAGAATGGACATTGTCGAAATCAACTAAGCTTTGGTTAGGGTTTGACAACCATTATCTGTAGTTGGACAATGGTCCCTGACAAGCCATCATGGTCAGGCGTTTGACTAAGCTCCCACTTTCTAAGTCACCGCCATCCGCTTTTGTTGAACTAGGGTTATAGCAGATCAGAAGCCATCACTATCCATCGAAATTGACTAAAATTTGATCGGGTTAGGCCTTCGTTTGGCCTTGGGCGTGTAAATCTGACTTTCTTAATTTGCATAGTAGTCTGATATGAAGGTTGGAACAATAAATCAGATTCGGGAGTCAGATCGCCATAAAAATTGATCGAACTTAGTCTATCCAGGTTCAATGAACGACAAATAATAAAGCGGATACCTTGGATTTATTGATAATATTGTTGTAGGCGTATTTCGCGTTGCATGGGCGCTTAAGGCTTTCATACTGTACTGGGCCAGATCTGGCGGGGTACTCACTTGGGCCCAATAGTTGGCGGATTGTGTTGTAAAGATCAACATGCCAAATGTACGGCATAGATTGTGGGACAGTTCAGTGCCGGTTACTCCCCCCAGTTAATGGGGTTGCGTGCATTGCCATTAATTTGATGAATGTGGACTCGTGCAGTTGCTATTGGAGTCGTCGCCTCCCTATTTCCTGCATGACATTTAATGCTGACATAATTATTGATTGATTTCGTTTCATGAACCATCGTGTTTATATATAGGCTAGAGGTCACCATTTCAAGCATTGCCATGTATGCTCTAGAGAATGTTCTTGAAATGGTTTTCCTTAGAAAATATGTTTTGGGTTCTTCAAAGGCTAAATGAAGCTTTATTGTTGGAGTCTTCAAATGTTCTGACATGTACAGTGATGAGTCTTTACAAGACTTGCTTTTATGTAGTGCTACCTGGTGTGGGTGAGCATACAATTGGTTCCATGGGACCTTGTTATTTTTTCTTACATTGCGAAGAAGAGTTACGTACTTCCTCCCAGGGGTCAAGTTTGTATTTCATCTTCTGGTGTTTTGATGGCGTCTTGCGCCATCCGATCTCAGGGATAACACCCGCAACCAACCTTGGGTGGCTTGTTCCTGCTGTATCTGCTGGGCTTCAAGCATGATGCCACAGCTGAAAGACATATAGGTGGAGCGGAGTTTTGATGGGCGTGACCTAAGGCGCTGACTTTGTGTTACCCCAGTCATCCTCCGTTCTCATATGCCTTCTTCTACTTCCTTTTGTTCCTCTTCACGAGGCAGATTGGCGGAGCTAAGAATTAAGCCTGTAATTGCAACCTTCTTCAAGTACTTTATTTCACTTCTAAATCCTTTCCAAAGTCAGATTGGCGAAGCAAAGTCTTGGTGTGCGTTTGAACGAATAAATACTTGCGTCGGACTTAGATACTTGTAGTGTATAAATTGTTGTACTAATCAGTAGGGCAAGCTTTGTAATAACTTTCATTGTAATTAATAAAGTTTATTTTATTCCTTGAATGTCTTGTGTGAATAATTCTTCTAAATTGAAAAAAAAACAAAAAAACAAAAGGAATCAAAACCAAAGATAGTTTGATTTTAAATAGAAACTAAGCTAATCTTGTCCTAAAAGAGACGCACGGTCCTGGCTTAGATTGTGCAGCTATTCTGGCAAAGCGTCCCGTGTCATCAATGTTAAAGAAGTTACTGAAGAGTGAACTTCGTGTTGGCGGGTCGTTCCTCGCTAGCTGTTAGAATTAGGAGGAGGCGCTTGTGTTGTTGAAGTGTTATTACTTAGCTTTGTGCTAGATTGGATGGTGCTTCCAATACTGAATTCCGGCTCGTCAGATAGTTGAGCCTTAGATATCGGAGCTTTGTCTCTGTCCGTGCGAAGTGATTCTCCCCCAAATTTGGGCTCGATGTTTGGTATGTTTATCCCGCGAGCTCGAGATGTAATTGCTAGCAATCTAGTTGCTTCACTTTTTGTTCGCCTACGTGTTGTGGCCACCCTCCTTGTGAAATGAGCAGTATTTGCTATTATCGCGCCGAGAGGGGTCTCCTTGCTATTTGGCGGGCCACTTGAGCTATTCACAATTATTGATAGAATTGAGGACGACGCAGAAGCTGGAGTTAAGGGGAGTGGCAGATTTAGATCGACGTACAGGCTGGAGTTGAGGAACACTTTTGCCAGTGTTTGGAATGAGTCGATGGACCTCGAAGGGAGGCTGTGGAACCAGGTCAGCGTTGACCTTTTCAGGCTGGTAGGGAATGACCTGCATATTATTGCTTTGAATCCTTCTTTGAGCGCCATAACATGCTGGAAGTGGCGTAAGTGATCGGATGAGTCTGTCATCCTGTCATAGAACTCTAGCTTCGGCGGAGTGAATTTCTTCGGCAAAAGCTTGTTCATGATATGATCTATGAACGGCGGGACAGTGAAGTTGAACAAAACGTCAGGATTGGTGGCCCCTAGTCGGATGGGGTTCTGGGAGACCTGTCCGTCAGCCCTAGACGCTGGGTATTCGCCTCTGGTCCACTGGGAGCCTGCAGGAGCAACGTGGCTCTCCTAAACGTGTTCCCTTGTGTTTTTTCAGGGACAAGGCTCTTTGTTGCCCTCGTTTTCCTTTTGCAGATGGAGGGTTCTGCTTGGTGAGCATCTCCAGCGCTCGTGCAATCTGTTGCATTTGGGTTGACAGTAGATCCACCATTAGGTCCGCCGCGACTGCAACCAGTCGGGGGTCTGATTTTGCTCATCCCGCGGTGCCAGATTCATCGGAACTGGTGGTGCTCTCGCATTACGAGCGTTCAAGGGCTCAGAGATGTTTCCATTGTTGTGAGATATCATTGTCACCATATCTATATACTGTGAGGCAGGGTGATATCACTGTTTTTTCAAGGAACTTCGTCGTTCTTTACGGACGACGCCAAACTGATGTAGTTGAATCCTACTCCCTTGACCTTGACCTGGACTTGCACAGGGAATGCACATCAGCCAAAGACCACCGTTGTGGTGGCCGATGACACTCCGATGCTAAAGTCAGACAAGGTTTGAGAAAGGCTTAAAGCTGTAAATTGGGTTATGTAGCGTACATTTTCTCATCAACTTTGTGCCTTATTTATAATGTGAGAGTCCTCGTTCAGCTAAGCCTTTGGTGGCGTAGTTTAGGGAAAGAGATCTTGTTGAAAATCCTTTTTTAGTTGGGATTCGTCCATATATGAGAGTTTTCCTACACGATTTGTGCTCCTAGATCTGCGAGAGAGGTTTCCTTTTTGGAGTGTTGTCCATGCAAGGAAGTTTCCATGCACGACTTATACTGCAGTATATGTTTCCTAGTCGGAACCAATGTGTTGCTGGTCTGCCCATTTTAGGTGATCCCCCAGATACTCGCCTGATTAGGCTTTATGGGTATTGGGCTTTACCATGTGACATGTGGGCTTAATAGGGCGTAGCAACTAGGATCCAACCTCTTGGATTTTGCAGAATTGGGTTTAGTGTTATCTGGGCCTTGCTAGATTTGATGAGCAATCAGACCCGCTTTTCTTTGTTGACGAGATCATCATGACATGCGTACGGTGTGGATTAAAGGACGGTTTGGTGCATCATCGGGGTAGTTTGTTGAAAAGACACCTCGCATGAGAGGTGGTAATGGCATGATGATGTTTGCACTAGTGGTATCCCACATGTCCCTTTGGAGAAAAAAATGCTAGAAGGATACCACGAAACCCGGGTGAATGATGGCGGTATGTAATAAATGTGCCTAGTCTGAGAGGTGGTGATGCCATAATGATGCTTGCACCAGGTGGTTTGCTACATGCTTAGGCAATTGTTTTGGGTTTGAGGGGAATTTAATGGATAATTTGTTCAAGCTAAAACGTCACGCGCCTAGGAAAGGGTTGGTTAAGTGGGACTAGCATTGATGGTTAACCCACATGTTAATGCATTGTGCTCTTACTCCCATGAACTCGACAATGTGTTGGAGCCGTGGCAAGGATTTTTTTTATTTGTGTTTCTTTTTTTTTCCTTTTCTTTTGTCATGCGTTTGTGCACTTATTGATTTAAATGAAAACTACAGACAACTCACAGTTTGAGACCATGGCCTAAGAACATCATTAATAAGAAGCGACAAAATCACATTAAAAAAATCAATGTGAAAATTTTCACCCATAGTGGTTCATTTGCCGCGCCATCTCAAATATCACAGTGCTATGTAAGATGGCACAACTAGTGTGGACCCATTTATAGACTTCCATCTAAGATAGTATGTCTGATATACTATGTTAGCGGGATGTCAGATTTGAATCCACACCAACAATGAGTGTTATCTTTGAGCATTCAAAACTACTTACTATGGGTGCTTGAGTGTGCACATTTGAACACCCACATCCA
Organism: Berberis vulgaris; assembly: GCA_963556465.1. Lineage (NCBI taxonomy): Eukaryota > Viridiplantae > Streptophyta > Magnoliopsida > Ranunculales > Berberidaceae > Berberis > Berberis vulgaris. The sequence continues at coordinate 71,859,889 of OY747131.1, read as the reverse complement.
AAATTGAGCATGCCTTAGATGTTATAAATAATGAGGTCCCTTGAGACTAACAAGTTAAAATAAAATTTTCTCACCCTAATTTTTAGTAAAAAAATAACTTTATGTGTTGTAAATAGAACCTCTTCTCCTTACTCATGAACTTGTTTAGTTAATCTAAATAGAGTCAGACAAAAAACTATACTAAGTAAAATCAGGATCTGAGAGAGAACCTTCTGAGCAATATTAGGAACCCAACAAAGAACTATCCTAACTAGAACTAGGACCTAACAAATAGTCACCCTGAACATAATTAGACCCCGACAAAGAACCGTCATAAGCAAAGTCAAGACTCTTATGAAAAGCCATCCCAAGCAAAATCAAAATCTAAGCCATACAATTATTTTAAATAGTTGTTTTACCCTTTATAGTTTTCTAAACTAATGTCTTGGCATTTAAAAATGATTAACTCATAAACCACGTGAAAGATTCAAGAGTGGGAGATCGTCGCCTTGACTAAATGTTCACGTGACTAAGTCGATGCCTATCACAGGTTCCAAAGCTTGTTGTTTATTTCACAATTTTTATTTTTTTTAACTATCTTAATTATATTTTACTTTTTAAAATTATCTCTTAATTTTTATTTATTTATTTTTTGGTAGAAGGTGACGAAGCAAGTGATTCATAGAGGGCCTTTGCGAAGTAACACTACCATTTCTACTGAAAGACACCACCAATCCCTTACTTTTTAAAACATGCTGAAGGACACCACCAATATAAATAAAAAAACCCTAACCCTTATTCTCCTCTTTCCCTTTGTTGTTGTTGTTCTTTTTCTTTTTTTTTATTCTTCAATCACCACCACCACGACGCCATCTCTCATCCTCCTCCTTCTCCCTTCACCACCACCACTACCTCGCCATTGCCAAGGAGAAAAAAGGAGGAGAAGAAGAGAAAAAAAAAAAAGATGGGAGGAGGTGAGATGAGTGGTGGCGGTGGTGATTGATGGAAAAGAAGAATAAGATGAGCAGAGGAGGATGAGGAAATGTGGTGGCGGCGTGGTAGTGGTAATTAAAGAAGATGAAGACGACGAAGATGAGAGGTGGCGGTGGTGATTGATGGAGAAAAAATGGAGAGAGGAGAAAAAAGATCAAGATTTTTTTGTTTATATAGTGACAAAAAATCTAATTGTCGAGGGAATGGGCGAGGAAAACAGCGAGGGAGGGAGAGAGGGAAGGGGGGGGGGACCGTTCATCCCCTCGGGATGCGTGCCATCCTTTTCCTTGCGCGCATCCCGAAGGGGATGAACGGTCCACCCCCCCCCCCCCCCCTCGTTGTTTTCCTCGCCCATTCCCTCGACAATTAGACGGTTAGACGAGTTCATATAGCAGAAATTCTAAATGTCGAGGAAATGAGCGAGGAAACCAGCGAGGGAAGTGAGGTGGAGGGGGGAAACCGTTCACCCCCTTGGGATGCGCGCGCAAAAAACAACGGCCAGCATCCCCAGGGTGGTGAACGGTTTCCCCCTCCACCTCACTCCCCTCGCTGGTTTCCTCGCTCATTTCCTCGCCATGTAGAATAACTCTTCATAGAGTGAGGCTAGAGAGCGAGGAAACGGGCGAGGAAACGAGCGAGGGGAGGGAGGTGGCGGGGTGGGAGCCGTCCACCCCGCTCGGGATGCGTGCCGCAATTTTTTGTGCGCGCATCCCGAGCAGGGTGGACGGCTCCCACCCCGCCACCTCCCTCTCCTCGCTCGTTTCCTCGCCATTTAGAATTTCCCCTCTTCATATAGTGATGGTGTCAGATAAAAAAGTGGATGATGGTTTTCTTCATTGGAATTGATACTCTTATTCAGCAGGTGCCTTCGTACAGCTCTCTTATTGAAAACTTTGGCTGTACCATATCCACAGCTTTTTGGTTCCATCTATGATAACACAAAAAGGACTACTCCTCTTCCTCCTCTTCTCATTCTCTCTACCGAAATTCCTACAATCCCAACAAAACTAGAGCTGTGCTGAGCTGACAGAGATGTCTTTAGCTTCTTCACTCCCTTGCTACAAACTCCCTTCTCACACTTCTTCATCCTCTTCTTCCTCCAACTCTTCTTCCAGCCCTTCCTCTCCATCTTCTTCTTCGTACAAGTTCATCACTATAAGGAGCTCCAATGCCGAAGGACCTCTTCGAAGACCCAGTGCTCCTTCTCTAAGACAACCCCCTTCACCCACTCTCAAGCCTGCTCCTTCCTCTTCTCCTCCATCTCCATCTCCATCTCCATCTCCATCCAAGCCAGCTTCAAGTGTGGTGGAGCAGAGTAATTCAGTGGTGACTGTTGAATTGCAGAGGAAAATGGCTAAGGAGCTTCAAGATTACTTTCGTCAGAAGAAGCTTGAGGAAGCTAGTCAAGGTCCCTTCTTTGGGTTCTTTGAGAAAAATGAGATTTCCAATGGAAGGTAACAATACCCATTTCTCTATTTTCTGTGAATTTTACTAATCTTCAGTGTTTGAATAAAAATCTTCAATTTTTCATGTTTTGGGGTCTCTGATTTCACCTCACATAATGAACGAAAAATTGATAGTATGAACTGTTGATGACCATCATTAGATTCAGCAATAGTTGTGGGAAATTGATAGTAGAGTTTGATAAATCTACATAGAAATATTTAAAATATCATTGGAAGGGAACTATATGTAGATGATAGAACGCATAAGTTTGGGATTGAAAGGGCTAAAGTAGAGTTTGACTAATAGTTGAGGAGAGACCCATAGATGATTGTGCAAAAGTTTGGATGTTTTAACTTATTGGTGAAGAATGTATGTATGTGTGAGAAGTATAATCAAATGCGAACTTAAGCTCAAAATCAATGTGAACTCATGGGAATTATTAGGCTCCCTGATTCCTAAAATAGAAGCAGTGGTTAACCATGAGGATGGCCTCAACTCAATAAGGTCTGGGAATATTCATGGCAAACATCATTGTACAAGCAAGCAACAATCAACAGATCATGTATTTGCAATCTCATTATATTTAGACACATATTAGTACAAGTGGTATGGCACTATCTCTCTGCAAAAACGATTGGACAGAGGATTGAGTATACTCGAGGGCATTTTAGGATGTGAAATCTTGAGTAGCAGCAAACTGAGTGAGAATCTTATTAAAAAGACATTGAACAGTTTTCGCATAGTGCAAACATTAACAACGAAATGGTTGTATTAGACTTGTGAGTAGCTTGAAGATTTCTTCAGATAGTTTTGGAGGTTCAGGCTCAAAGGTTGCTTTGTGTTGGAATAGGCATTTGATGTAACAGGGGAGTTTCAAGGTTGCTTATACTAATTGAGTATTTCGCATAGTGCAACAATTAACAACGAAATGGTTGTATTAGACTTGTGAGTAGCTTGAAGATTTCTTCAGATAGTTTAGGAGGTTCAGGCTCAAAGGTTGCTTTGTGTTGGAATAGGCATTTGATGTAACAGGGGAGTTTACGGGTTTCCTCTGAATTTAAATTGGTTAAGGTTTTGTTGGGTGGGTCTCCCTTCTTTTTGTGGCTCTCCAGTTCCTTGTAGATATATCTTTTTCCTGGAAGGAGGAGGGTAGTGTTGTATGGTTCCCAATTTGGTATTTAATGATTTAATTTAAAGAAACTAATTGTAAAAGGCAATTATAAATTGTTATTCCTTTTAAAATGGAAAAAAGAAGAAAAAATGGCATCTATAATAATCATCCCTCCCAAAACTTTTTGCTGACCAAACGAAAAGAATAAAATATGAAATAAACTGGGGTTCGACACATATAACCAAGGATAAGAGTCTAGGGGTAGTCTATGGAGGTTGAGGGTACTGTTTAAAGGCAATTAGAGTAGAATAAAGTGTTGGATGTACAGGCTTTGAAGAAGTGCCAAAGCCAAATCAACTTGATCATATTAGTTGTCGGGGGGGGGGTGGTTCGATGGTATTGAATTCCTTTGAGGGGCGTCCATTAAGATAAATTTCATAGGGTACTTGCAAAATCTATTCTTATGTAGTTTTCACTAGGGGTGGGCACGTGATGGGATGGGATAGACCTCATCCCATCCAAACGGGTTCGGGATGAGCGGATACTAAATAGTCTTCTAATGAAGAATACAAAAGAATTTCATCTCACATTGTTCACACACCAATAATGTCAAATTTATGTATATATAACTATCATTGTAATAATATTAAATGACTCATTGTAATAATATTAAATGTCATGTAAACTTTATGGTTCAATGAACTTACAATTTTTTTATGTTAAGCATTATTTGTGTGATACAATAACCAATAGTTGTACATATAACTCATAGTGCAAAACTAAAACAAATCATTTGGCTTTAATGTCTTCAAAAATAATTGTTCTATAACCAATCTAAAATGTGAAAAAGTATAAATTTTCATGAGTTCTATTTGACTTAAAACATCCAAACTTAAATTTTTATCTAAACAAAGAGTACCAAATCAAGCAAGTTTTCAAATAGTAGATGTTTAGATTTAATTTAAACACATCCTAAACTTTCCTTTAGAAGAGTAGTTTGATTAAAATTAATAATAATAAATATCAAATAAATAAGTTCGGGACGGGACGAGATGGGATGGGATGGGCGGGATTGAAAATCTCCATCCCGATCCCATCCCACTCCAGATCGGGGCGGAATCAGAATGAGTTTGATCAATTCCAAAAGAACCCAAAAAAATTGGGACGGGACAGGATGTGATTGGGACGGAATCGGGATCGCGGGATGGGATGCCCACCCCTAGTTTTCATGAACTAAGAATCTTTTGAGCAGCATTTGAGCACTAAGAAAGATCTTCAATGGCTCAGTAGATGGATTTCCTTGGATAATCAAGTTTTTATCTAAATAAAGAGTACCAAATCAAACAAGTTTTCAAATAGTAGATATTTTGATTTAATTTAAACGCATCCTAAACGTTCCTTTAGAAGAGTGGCTTGATTAAAATTAATAATAATAAATATCAAATAAATAAGTTCGGGACGAGATATGATGGGCGGGATTGAAAATCTCCATCCCACCCTAGATCAGGACGGGACGGGACGAGATCGGGATGAGTTTGATCAATCTCAAAAGGACCCACAAAAATCGGGACATGACGGAATCAGGATCGAGGGATGGGATGCCCACCCCTAGTTTTCACGAACTAAGAATCTTTTGAGCATCATCTGAGCACTAAGAAAGATCTTCAACGGCTAAGTAGATGGATTCCCTTGGATAATGTAATATCATTTATCAAACAAAGTAAAAACTTATAAAAGAATCAAGGAAGCAAGTGATATGAATAAATATAAAAAATTAAAATAATTTCCAACCTGTCGGATTCAAACTAGCGACCTAAGGATTATCTGCAGCCACTACAGTCCTCCGCTCTACCAACTGAGCTAAGGTCGGATTTGTGCTTTTATTGCAAAGGTCGGATAGTAGTGATTTAGTTTCTATTTTAAAAGAGGATTGTCCAGTTTGGAAAAAATAATACTTTTGTCAAGTCTTGTTGCAGCTAGTAGTCAGCTGTTAACCATCTCCTCTTTCATTATGAATGGCCTCCAATTCGATTTTGTTCCTTGTATTACTCTGAGATGTCTTGTTTCTTACTTAGATTGGTGACAAGCCTGGTTAATTCTCATCCATTGGTAAAGAGTTTATGGAATTTGTTCCCATACAATTTTCTGAGGTCACTGAGTTATAGTTACTTGAACTTGCTTGAAGAAGTTCAGAGAGTATCATTTGGGAGGAACTTAGAGGTTTATGTCTTTGATGAGGCAAATGTCTGTGTTTTTTGTGCCACCCCCCCCCCCCCCCCCCCCCTCCCCCCACAACCCGCTTCTACATGCTTCTCTCTCATTTATTTGTCCATCGCTATTTGCCTGTGTGGAACTGGTTTCTTATTATTTGTCCATATATCTGATTTCGGATGATTGTGTTGCTATGTGTTTTGATGGGGTGGTTGTGCAGATGGGCAATGTTTGGTTTTGCTGTCGGAATGCTAACAGAGTATGCAACAGGATCAGACTTCGTTGAGCAAGTAAAGATACTTCTTTCAAATTTTGGGATTGCAGACCTGGATTGATTCTTTTCCTTGACTGTCCTTCTCCATTGGTTCGAGATATCATTATTGTCATGTCAAATAGTTTTTTCAAAAAAATGTGAGGAGTCATGGATGACAATGAGCAATGTTCTTGTTTATGCTTTGATCATGCATTGTATCTCTACTAATAACTTGAAATGTAAGAAAGTATAGTTTTCTTTTGATATCAACATCAAGATATCTTGATTTGTGTTTTACCATGAATCTTCGTCACTGTTGTAAGCATTTGAAAGGAATTTAATTCTTGGATACTAACACAAGTAAGAATAAGCTTGTCAGATTAACATGTTATAAGTTCGCCGGTGCACCTTCATTGAACTCTTTCTGCATTCATCTACATTTTTAGCTTATATTCAGTTGTGTGGGTAAGCTGTGGTCAAGGATATTTTTCTTATTGTCATCATTGTTTGATAACTAAAGCAAGAAATATTCTCTTGTTAGATGGTTCATAGTATTTCAATATACAATGGAATTTCAGTCAGATTCTTTATTCTAAAATATGGTTATGAGAGGTCCTTGGTTGTGTGTTAAAGGCTCTTTGGCAGGAAGTTGTATATTGATGGGGGCATGGACAATTGCTACCTGATTTGGATTTTTAGTGAGTATGACCATCAGCTCCTGCCTTGCATATGTATTGTGCAATACTTGCTTCTTGTTATATCTACCACTACTTTAGCTCAAATTTGGAGAAACCATTGTGAAACCATATGGATTATCTTCAGAAATAAGTTTCAGCTCAAATCGATGAATGTTATTAGGAGACACACCATAACATGTTATGTAATGTTCTATCGGAGGCTTTTCACTATTCTGATTGAGATGAAACTTTTTAAAGCATTGCAAAAGTGTTCATTGGAGTAGCAAAAAACATCTTTGTGATTGTAAGTAGTGTTTATGGATTATGACCGACGCTCTGTGAACATGTTCAATTGTGGGCTAGAGTCCTTTGTTGACAATTATCTGAAATATAAGTGACAAAAACTATACATTCTCATGTGAAACCCTAACTTAGCCCGGACCGCTACACATTAGAACAAGTTGCAATGTCAGACTATCACTAGACCTATGAATGTAGAATTTTTGTGCACGTAAATTAGGGGGAAAATGATGGAAATTTAGATGGTAATTGAAGTCAATTTTCTCTTATGTGATAACAAATACGATGTACATGCGAACATACAAAGCTGCTGACATGCTAGCTATGCTGGGAAATGCAGATCTAAAGACAAACAATTGGGCGGGATGTCACTGGAGCATGCTATGTAAGAAACAAATAGGAGAATGGCTAGGTGATTGTGTTTGTACATGAAGATGAATGGTAAAAGGAAAGAAATGTGGCATTTGTTCTCAATGAACGGTGCTTAAAAAGGCATTACTTCGCCAACACACGCTCACACAAAACAAAGCCAGCACCGGTAAATCTACAAAAATATGCAAACCACATTTATTATTGATAACTTGATAACTTCATATATACATAATTTTATTTTTCAGGGTTGGGAGCATCAACATCATGAGATCAAGAGGACTGTGGAAATGGAACAACATAAAGTGGATATTTCTAGCGCACACTCAGTCCAAATACTTCAGTTTCTAAATCCACCTTTGTATTACCATCAGTAGGTAAATCCCAGTCAAACCAATACAGCAGATTAGGCAGAACAGATTCCACTGATGCGAACCCAAACGCTATTCCAGGGCACACCCTTTGCCCAGCTCCAAAGGGAAGGTATCGAAAATCAAGACCCTTACAGTCAATCGGATTGTCGATAAATCTATCTGGAATAAACTCTTCTGGATTGTCCCAGAATTTGGGGTCCCTTCCAATTGCCCATTCATTCACCATTACTAGTGTTTGAGCTGGGATATAGTATGTTCCGATCTGGGCAGGCGCACTGAATAACTGAAGGAGGGAAAACACAAGGGGAGGATGTAATCGCAGAGTCTCTTTGATGACACAATTTAAGTAGTGTATTTTACTGATTTCATTTTCATCAACCATGGACTTGTTCAGCCCAATCACTTGACGCACCATTCTTCATCACTTTGGGATGTCTCATTAGCTCTGCCATTGCCCATTCTAGAGTTGTATATGTAGTCTCAGTTCCTGCAACAAGCAGATCCTGCATGCAAATTGAAATGGGTGAATGAATAAATCTTGCAATTTTATTTTGAAACTAAGCTGCAAGGGTTACCTTGAAAAAATTACCTGGATAAGTGATTTGATATCGTTTTTTGTGATCGGAATCCCAAGCAAGCGATCCTTTTGATAATCAAGCAAAATATCCACAAAATCCTTGTGATCATCATCTACATCATCTCTAGCCATGTGCTCATCAATCACCTTGTCCAAGAACTCAAGGCAAGCTTACGATGTCATCTTCATCCTTCTATCCAACCCAGACAACTTATCAATCCAGCCCAAAGAAGGGAACAAATCCTCCACACTAAAACCGCCAAACAAGTCCGTAATCTCCTTAGCCATTTCCGCGAGCTCTCCCCCTTCAAACTTCATCCCCATAACAATCCTGGATATTGCATTATTTGTCAAATTGACTACCAACTTCCCTAAATCAATGGCCTCTCCCATCACACTTACTTCCCTCAACTTGTTAATCATATTGGAAATATCTTCTTCCCTTATGAACCTATACCAACGAACTCTCTTCCCACTCAATAGATCAACAACAGTAATCTTAATCAGTTGCCTCCAGTAATCACCATAAGGAGCAAATACAATGCCTAGATCGCAATATATGAATGCTTTAGATGCAGTAGTGGTGGGTCGATTGGAGAATACTACATCATTGCCCTTCATGATCTCCTTAGCCATATCTGCTGATGAAACTATAATGGTCGGGGTCTGCCCCATATGTACGAGCATTAATGGTCCATATTTCTGTGATAGGGAATGTTAGCTTTCATAATGAATTAAAGAGTAAATTCTATATCATTTCATATTCACAAATGTATACAACACACCTGTTTATATAGACAGAACACTGATAGACTTGCTGTCAAAACAGACTTAACATAGACAGAGCACTGCTAGACTTGCTGTCAAAACAGACTTAACAAAACCACCTAACAACCTATAACATGTATTACTTATAACCATGACTAATAGCTAATGACTAATAGCTAATGACTAATAGCTAAGTATGCTTAACATCCCCCCTCAAACTAAGCGTAGAGGCATCAATAACACTTAGTTTGCGACGAAGCAACAAGAATCTGGTATTGCCAAGGGCCTTAGTAAAGATATCAGCAACCTGATCAATAGCAGGAATGTGATGAACCTGAATAAGCTTGCGAGCAACCTTCTCACGTACAAAGTAAACATCAATCTCAATGTGCTTAGTCCTAGAGTGAAGAACCGGATTGGCACTAAGCATCACAGTGCTTTTGTTGTCACACCAGATGACAGGAGTAGAACAAGCAATTTTCAGTTCATGAAACAGAGATCTCAACCAAGTAAGTTCAGCAGTAACTGATGCAAGACTTCTATACTCCGCTTCTGTACTGCTCCTGGAGACAACACCCTGTTTCTTGGATGACCAAGAAATGAGATTAGCTCCCAGATATACACAATACCCAGATGTAGATCTTCGATCAGTAGGATCTGATGCCCAGTCAGCATCACAAAAACCAGAAAGTTGAAAAGAAGGAGCAGGACTGATATGAAGACCAAGATTAGGAGTAGCCTTGAGATATCACAGAATTCTCTTCACTACCCTCCAATGCGACTCAAGGGGATGCTGCATGAATTGACAAACCCGATTTACTGAATAAGCAAGTTCAGGTCTGGTGATGGTAGCATATTGGAGAGCACCAACAATACTCCTATATAATTGTACATCTCTGACTGGATCACTGCCAGTAGCAAATAACTTTTCACCACTGCTCATGGGAGTGGGCAACCCATTAGCATATTGCATCTTAGCACGACACAACAAATCAGTGATGTATTTGGACTGGGATAGGAACAATCCATGCTTAGTATGTTGAACCTCAATACCAAGGAAGTAATGAACAAGTCCCAAATTCTTCAAAGAAAAACAAGCATTCAATTTATGAATAAGCTGAGAAACAACATTTGAATCAGCTCCAGTAACAAGGATATCATCAACATACACCAGAAGAAAGATTGGTGATGGAGAATGTCTTATGAACAAAGAGGAATCAGACTTAGTAGAAACAAACCCTAGCTGAATAAGAGTATGTCTGAGCTTATCAAACCAAGCCCGAGGAGCTTGCTTGAGGCCATATAAAGCCTTATGAAGTTTGCAAACAACAGTAGGACGAGAAAGATCAATGAAGCCAGGAGGTTGCATCATGTAGACTTTTTCCTGTAGATCTCCATTCAAAAACGCATTGTTAACATCTAGTTGAAAAACAGACCACCCATATGTGACTGCCACCGAGAGCATCACCCTGATTGTAGTTGGTTTAACAACCGGACTGAAGGTTTCAGCATAATCAAACCCAGCCACTTGTTGAAATCCGCGAGCCACCAATCGAGCTTTGTATCTATGTACTGACCCATCAGCATTTTCTTTTACCTTAAACAACCACTTACAACCAACAACTGACCTATGCTGTGGCATATCAACCAAAGACCAAGTAGCATTTCTCAACAAGGCGAGGTACTCATCTTGCATTGCAGAAAACCAGTGAGGAGTGGCCAAGGCTTCAACCATACTGGCAGGTTCAGCTGAAGTCAAGTATACCTTCGGCTTGTATATACCAGCCTTAGATCTAGTAATCATAGGATGACTAGGAGTAACATGAGTAGTAAGATGATCACTTGAAGAAGCAACATTAGAAGCATTATTAGAAGCAGCATTGGAAGTAACATGAGGACTAACATGAAGACTAGGACTAGGACTAGACTGATCAGTATGATGAAGGACAACATTAGGACTATGACTAGGACTAGAATGGTCAGAAAGAGGGAAAAGAGAACCCAATGGACTATGTGAAGATGCACGGTTTGAACTAGAGGATGTGCTAGCAGCAGGTGGAGCAGGTGGAGCAGAAAAATTGATTGAAGCAGGAATCTCAGTAGTAGGACAGAGACCAGAGGAGAGTGAATTAGGACTCCATTTTGAATAAGGGAACTGACTCTCATTAAACACTACATCACGGGATATGTAAACCCGACCTGTGGATGACACACACTTATACCCTTTATGTTGAGAACTGTACCCAAGAAACACACATTCAATGGACCTAAACTGGAGTTTATTAGAGTTGTAGGGTCTAGTGTTTGGAAAGCAAGAACAGCCGAATACTTTTAGATTGATATAATCTGGAACTTTGTGATAAATAGCTTCATAAGGAGACAGTCCCTTAAGAACAGTGGATGGAACACGATTGAGAAGAAAAACTGAAGTGCGGACTGCTTCATCCCAGAATTTTAGGGGAAGAGAGGCATGAGCAAGGAGTGTGAGGGCTGACTCAACAATATGGAGATGTTTTCTTTCAGCCACACCATTTTGTTGATGAGTAGTTGGGCAAGCAAGACGATGGGATATACCATGTTGATTGAGAAACTTCGAAAATGACCTATATTCCCCTCCCCAATCTGACTGAATACATTTTATTGGAAGCCCAAACTCTAATTCAACCTGAGTCTTGAACTTAAGGAAAGTAGGATAGGCATCAGATTTATTTTGCAACAGGAAAACCCAAGTGAAACGACTAAATGCATCAATGAAGTGTATATAGTATTTGTAACCACAAGAGGATATAGTTGAAGCAGGACCCCATAGATCAGTATGTATAAGTTCTAATGGCTTGGTATACACAGTAGAAGATTTGGAAAAAGGAAGTTTATGAATCTTACCCAAGCAACAAGAAGAACAAACATCCATATTGACATTATTTGGAACAACAATATTACACTTTGTAAGAATCTTTTGTACAATAGGAAAGGCAGGGTGACCAAATCTAGCATGCCAAATGGACAATGAAGCAGATGGCTTAAACACAGTCAAATTGATACAAGCATTAGAACCAGATGGAATGCTTTGATAGGTGCTGAAATGACTATCTGGGTTACTGACTGTGCTACTGAAAGTGCTATCAGGTCTACTAACATTGCTGAAATTGCTACTGACTGTGCTATCAGGTCTACTGAAAGTGCTATCAGGTCCGCTAACATTGCTGAAATTGCTGAAGGTGCAATCAGGTCTACTTACTGGACAAACTGGCCTGCTGAAATTGTTATTGCTGAAATTGCTGAAAATGCAATCGGGACTACTCACTGGACTGACTTGCTTGCTGAATTTTCTGAAAGAACTATGTGTTGGAATGGATTGAGATGTAGACTTGGAACAAGAATGCACAGACTTGAAATCAGGAAGAGGCATAGATGGGAATACATAAAGACCATTCTTAAGTGTCCCTTCCAAGATTGTTTGGCGTGTGACCTGATCTTTGACAAAACATAGATCAGGATGAAATTCAAAGAAGACCTTATTATCCCTAGCAAACCTAGACACGCTTAAGAGATTCTTAGTTAATTTGGGAACTTGAAGAATTTCTACATGACTACGTGGTCTAGCCATAAACATATCATATAAATACTTTCAACTCCACTTGCAAGTTCTTTCTGAATACAACACGCAACACATTCAAGTACCTTTAGGCGCTTTTGTTTTTCGGTTTCAACCTACTACCTAGCAAGAGAAAGAAATTATAGAAGAACCTTCTTATGCAATCTGCTGGAATTTTTGTGATGTTTTGATTATATGTGTAACAATTTATTATTGATGAGAGCAATTTTTCAATATGCATAATATTTGTGTTAGTTGGCATGGATGCTATGGATGTTGATGATCCAAGTGTGGGCATGATGTTTGATTCATTAGAATGTGGTTGGGAATACTGGAAAAATTATGGAGAAAAATGGGCTTTGGAGTTAGGAAGGAGTACTCGAATAAGAGTAGAATAGATACGATAATTATCAATGCAATGTATGTTTGTTGTAAACATGGTCTCAACAGAGAAAAACACCCACAAAAAGGTGTTGTCACTCAACAAAGATGGGATGTTAGAACTGACTGCAAAGTAATGTTCAAACTGAGTTTCGATAGAGTGACTGGCAAATACAAAGTCAAAGAATTTATTACCGCTCACAATCATGATTTGGAGCCCAATGAGACGACTCATATACTAAGGTCGCGTAGGGAGGTAAACATATCACAAGCCTTAACGATCGAATTGGTTTCTGACTCAGGTATAACTCCTAAGGCTACACAAGAACTTTTGAGTAGGGAAGCAAGATGTAATCTTGGGTTTCTATTAGAAGATAAAAAAACATGGTAAATGGAGAGCTTGGAGGTATTCTACGATACTTTGAGCAACAAAACTAAAAAAATGCATCGTTTTATTATTCATTTCAGTTGGATAGTGATGATTTAGTTACTTATATATTTTGGGCAGATTCTAAAATGCTTGCAGATTATGCGAACTTTGGTGATGGAGTAACATTTGATACCACTTTTGGCACTAATAGAGAATTTAGACCTTTGGGAGTGTTCACTGGATTTAATAATCATAGAAAATTTGTGATTCTTGGTGCAACACTTTTATACAATGAGACCATTGAGTCATTTCTGTGGCTTTTTGAAATTTTGTAAAGGCACATGGTGGTAAGAGACCATGCACGTACCATCTTCACTGACCAAGATGTTGCGATAGGAAATGCTTTAGCTACAGGATGGCCAGAAACATATCATGGGTTGTGCACTTGGCACATAATGCAAAATGGAATCAAGCATTGGGAGGCCACATGAAGAACAAGAATGTTGGCTTTTTGAAGGAGTTTAAGAGGTGTATGTTTGAGTACTTGGATGAGGTTGAATTTGAAGTCAATTGGAAAAAAATGCTTCATGATTTTGACTTAAAAGAGAATAAATGGTTGGGTCGCATATATGCTTTAAAGGATAAATGGGCTAAGTGTTATATGAAAAGCACAATGACCTTAGGGATGCGAATTACACAACTAAGTGAATCGTTCAATAGTGACTTGAAATATCACTTGAAATCTGACTTGAACATTTCATGTTTTTTCAAACATTTTGATAGGGTATTAGAGCAAAAGATGAATAATGAGTTGGAGGTTGAATTTTTTGCAAGGCAAAAAGTGCCTACATTGGGATTATCTAGATCCCCTTTGTTGAAACAAGCCTCACAAATCTACACACCTTCAATTTTCAAACTTTTCCATGAAGAATTTGATCTTGCATCAATGGCTTTAATAAAAAAAAGGAAGATCAAAATAAACACGAGTACATTGTTGCTTTTCATGATACAAAAGAGAATGAATTTAAGGTGTTTTGTGACTCTAGCTTGAATGTGGCAAATTGCAATTGCATGAAATTTGAGACAATGAGAATATTGTGTTGTCATGTTTTGAAAGAGTTTGGCTGACTTGATATCATGGAAATTCCAAAAATATACATATTGGATAGATGGACAAGGGGAGTGAAAGGTAAATATGTATCAAATGAAGTGAGTTCAAGTACGGAAAAAAAATGTAAGTGATTGGGTTCGTAGGATCCAATCATATCTTCTGCGAATGACGTTTGAAGCTTCGATGAATAAGGACACACGTGCCAACATCGAGAGGTTTATAGATGAATATACAAGGTTGCATCAAGAGATCATCATGAACAATGACATTGCACTCCAAGAAGCTTTGAAGCAAAATAGTGTGCTCCAAATGGGAAATATGAAAGGTTTGAAGAAAAAAGAAGGTCGAGAAGGTTCAAAACGAATGAAACCTCTACATGAGATACGTATAGGAAAGGCTAAGAAAACAAATACCTCGTCCTCCAAGGTAATCTTGCTTTAATTCTTACTAACTAAATGTATATTTCCAATTGTGACACTTATATAATTATGTGTATATTTTCTAGTAGGCTGATAACACAAGCTTTAATGTTGATGGATAAGGTATATGCAATGTCAATGTACCATTTCAACCTCCAAATCAAGCACACCCGGGTGAGGGTTTGAGCTTGAGTTTGAGTTTGGGAAGTAACGACTCTGTAGAAGGAATGACTCTTCCTTTTGGTTTGAGTTTGGGAAGTAATAGAGTGTCAGGACTTGATCATATTTATTCGCTACTCTCACAGGTATGTAAATATTGTTGCTTATTATACTTTTAATCTTTATTATTTATTTTTGCAATGTTATGCCATATTGTTGCTTGTTACTCTTTATTATTTATTTTTGTAGCCACCAGGTTCAAGCAACGAAATGGGGGAAACAAGTTATAGGCTTTGTTGACAAACTGCTGCTAGGTTTATACAGTGAATTGCATATGTTGCTATAAGTGAATTGTTTTGTTGACAAACTGCTGTCAGGTGAAGGTTTATACTATAAGTGAATTGTAAAATGTTGCTCTGTAAAATGCTTTTGGATGTAAAATGCTGTCAGGTATAATGCTTTTGGATGTATAAGCATTATAAGTGATGTAAAATGCTTTTGGATATAATGTTGTAAGTGATGTAAAATGCTGTTAGGTATAATGCTTTTGGATGTAAAATGTTGTCAGGTATAAGTGAATTGTAAAATGTTGCTCTGTAATTTGTTATAAGTGAATTGTAAAATGCAGTGAATTGTGTTGAAGCTTTTGGATGTAAGTCAGGTTGTTATAAGTGAATTGTTTTGTTTTGTTTATACAGTGAATTGTAAAATGCAGAGATATGTTGCTATGTAATTTGTTATAAGTGAATTGTAAAATGCAGTGAATTGTTTTGAAGCTTTTGGATGTAAGTTAGGTTGTTATAAGTGAATTGTTTTGTTTTGCTGTCAGGTTCAGGTTTATAACTAGGGAGTTGTATATGTCGCTTGAGATAGGTGAGGGAGAGTTCATATCCAATAAAAATACTCAGTGATTTGTTTATGATCACTAAGGTTTAATCCAATGCCCAAAATTTTAAGCTTAACTGAGTCACATAGTACAAGCATTTGGTCACACTGATTATTCAAGCTTAATCCCGTGTACAAATTTTGTAACTATGAAGATGCCGAATTCTTGTTTAGACCGCATGCACAGGATAGCATATAATTTCCTGCAGGTTACACTTTCTCAAAACCACAACTTATCTTACAATGTCCCTTTACTAATCCTTCTACAGGATAAGTTGTGGTTTTGAAGGCCTTGACTGAGAACCTGCTTTATTGAATGTCCCTTTACTAATCCTCTTGTGCTTGCATGTCAATATGAGTCTGAGAACCTGCTTTATTGAAGGCATTGACCTTCCTTGTCTTTGGGTGCACCAACGCACAATTGTCACAATTATTTGTAGCTGATAAGCATCTTACACAGCTCAGTCACCACCTTCTTCTCATGCCACCTCCTTATCTATTCCAAGCAACCTGAATTTTTACAAAATAAAATACAATGCAAGCAACCTGAATTTTCATATTCCAATACATAATCTGAGCAAACTAGAAGTTCATTACAAAACCTATTCGTAAGTACATTACATACTAGAAGTTCATTACAAAATTTCTTCATAAGTACATTACAAAATAAAATTACAAAATAGAAGTTCAAATGACTTACATTTCATTACAAACCAAAAGCTTCAAAAACACAATTACAAAAATCATTATAATCACCACTAACAATGTGTTGATCAAATCCCTTGTAAATGCCTAAGGATCGTTGACTTGGGTTTCATGTCTTTGAGTTTCTTCGCCACGACCCTCGCGGTCGTTATTTGGTTAGTTGGGTTTCATATCTTCATCGTGTTCTCTTCTTGGCTGGTGCTCTCTTTTCACTTCTTCTGAGCGCACCCACAGGCTGTAATTTTCATATGCTTCTTCAGCTGATGTGAAACCCTTGTACACACTACCCTTATACCCATCTACTTGTAGTAGACAACCCTGGCCAAGTCATGTATACTCCCGGTATACGGCCACGATAAACAACATAGGCTTTGTATGCCATTCCCGCGTTAAAAACCCAATTTCAACTAAGAAGCAAGCAGTTCAAGGATAATAATACCAATTCAAGGATAATAATAATCCAACATACAACCATACCAAAACATTCAACACAATCTAAATAAACATTCAACAAAAAAAAAAAAATTCAGATTGAAGCACAATTGAGCACAAAGTGAACAAAAAAAACATCAGATTGACAACACAATTGAGCACAGAGTGAACAAAAAAAAAAATCCTTTGAATTATTTTTCACCTCCCATGGTATGATTTGAGAACTGTCGAACTTGTAAATTTTGCTAAAAAAAACACCAGTCCTTGTAAATGAAGACATATTTCTAGTTACATTCATATTATCATATACAAAAGAGTTTATCTACCTCCAAGTTCCTGAAATTACATTTACATTATGACCTTTATCCTAATAGAGCTCACCACCACCACTCCAATCGACCTTGCCAGCATCACCACCACCCCTAAACCAACCCACCGGCCACCACATCCGCAATCAACGTCACCATCACCACCACAGAATCCAACAAAGTACCACCACCACCACTCCCCAATCGACCTCACCACCACAACCTTTGCTCCACCTAATTCCCAATCGAGCTCACCTACCACCATTTCAATCGACCTTGTCAGCACCACCACCACCCCTAAACTAACCCACCGGCCACCACATCCCCAATCAACTTCACCAACACCACCACAGAATCTAAGAAAGTACCACCGCCACCACTCCCCAATCGACCTCACCACCACAACCTCTGCTCCACCTAATTCCCAAATGAGCTCACCACCACCACACCTTGCCACCACCACAAAATCCAACAAAGTGAAGAAAATATGAGAGAAGAAGTGGAAAAAAAAACAAAGACCCAGATCAACGAAAAAGAAGAAGAAGTGACGAAACTAGGAAGATATGAAGATTACTTGGAGTTGGAAGTTACCTGCAGTTGAAGTTGGGACAAAATCGAAACCCTAGGCGATGAAACCCAGATCAGTCGAAGCCCTAGATCACTACTCTTTCTTGCTTCTTCACTACCTTTTCTTAAAAAAAGAAGAGGTTTCACCTTGAGGATTCTCCTCTTCAGTCGAAACCCTTGAGATATTTGGGAGTGGCGTCCTTGAAGATTTCTTCATTGCGAAGAGAGCGGAAACCCTAGCTTCAAGGGAGAGAGAGCTTGAAGGGAGAGTAGATAGTCTTGAAGGGAAACCCTAGATCTCAATAGAGATTACAGAGTCTTGAAGGGAGAGAGAAGACCCGAGAACGAAGAGTAGAACACATGAAGCTCGAAACGAAGATGGGAGATGAGGTATACGGACGTTTGCTCGTAAGATGCCTTTGAAATATATTTTTTCAAGTCCACAAGCATGAGCCGACGGATATATCTGACGACTCGAGTTGATGCACATGAGGGGGTCCTGTGCTTTGTGCGCATGAGCCCTCCGGGTCCCACAACTTCTATGCTCACTCTCCCCTTACTCTTCTTCATCACACTTCCTTTAGTTTTGTGGCTTTCCATGAAGAAAGAAAATCAACCGCACCCTAAAGAATTTATTTTTCTACAAAAGAACATATCAATATGAATGTGGGATTTTGTTTGATTTAAAAAAAAAAAAAGGTTTATCCATAGTAAAGCATCAACTGAGAGTTGTTAAATATGTCATTTTATTCATTGTGTTGTATTTTTTTTTAAAGGCAAGCGTACCGTCGGTAGGTATGAAACCCAAGATGCGGGGGCTACCATTCATCATGTTGTGTTATTGTGGGTTCTACCCCCAGAACTAACTTCTGAGATACATTTTCTCTTAAACGCTCTATGGTCAGTCCATAATTTTTATTTTTATTTCTTTTTCCTAGATTTCTTATTCTCATCTTATTAATTATTTGACAAGATTTTGAATATGCATTGTAATATTCCAAATGAATATTGTCATTCAAAATAAAACCTTAGTATGTTTTGTGTGAGGCCCCTGCTAAATAACACCATCACCCACTTTTTTTTTATCTGCTAAAGGACATCACCATTATATAAGCAAAAAAAATCCTAACCCTCTTGTCTTCTCTCCCTCTCTTTCCACCAACCCCACCACCGCCATCTCTCCTCCTCCTATATTCTTCCCACCCCTCTTTTCATCCCACCTCCTCCCATCTTCTTCTTCATATAACTGTTTCTTTTTTAATTCTTTTCCTTGTGGCGTGGTGGTGACTAGGTGGTGGTAAAGGGGAGGAGGAGGGGGTGGCAGTGGCCTCTTCCTTTTTTTCACTTCCTGTTGTGTGCTGGTGGTGGTAGCGAGGTGGTGGTGAATGAGAGAATGGTGATGGCCTCATCCTCTTTTTTTTTTCTTCTCCCTGTTGCTTGGTGGTGGCGGTGGTGAAGAAGGGAGAAGGAAGGGGTGGCGGTGGCCTCCTATTTTTTCACTTATTCTCCTCCTATTTTTTTTCTCCTTCGCTCTCGCGACGGTACCTGCGAATGGGGAACCCACACTCGCAGAAACTGCTGAGAGGGCGAGTGAGAAAAAAATATGGGAGAAGGTGGGATACCGCCACCTCTCCTTCTCCTCCCTTTCACCACCACCACTTCGCCACTGCCAGGGAGAAAAAAAAAGAGGAGAAAAAGAAAAAAAAAAAGATGGAAGGAGGTGGGACACTGCCACCTCTCCTCATCCCCTTCGCCACAGCCAAGGAGAAAAAAAGGAAAAGAAGAATAAAAAGAATGGGAGGAGGTGGGACACCGCCACCTCCACCTCTTCTCCTCCTCTTTGCCACTGCCACCTCGCCACTATCACCCACTTTTTTTGGATCTACTAAAGGACACCACCATTATATAAACAAAAAACCCTAACCCTTTTGTCCTCTTTCCCTCTCTTCTCCATCAACCCCACGACCGCCACCTCTCCTCCTCCTATATTCTTCCCACCTCCTCCCATCTTCTTCTTCATATCTATTTTTTTTAATTCTTCTCCTTGTGGCGTGGTGGTGGCTAGGTGGTGGTGAAGGGGATGGGGTGGCAATGGCCTCCTCTTTTTTTCTCTCCCTGTTGCGTAGTGGTGGTGGTGGTGAGGTGCGGTGGCCTTGTCTTTTTTCTTCTCCTGTCACATGGTGGTGAAAGGGATGAGAAGGAATAGGGGTGGCGGTGGCCTCCTTTTTTTTTTTTTTTTTTTTTTTTTCCGTTTGCCCTCGCGGTGGTTCCTGAGAATGGAGAACCCACACTTGCCAAAACTGCTGAGAGAGCGAGTGAGAAAAAAAATATGGGAGGAAGTGGGGCATCGCCACCTCTCCTCTTCCTCTTCCCTTTCACCACCACCACCACCTCGCCATTGTCAGGAAAAAAAAAAGATGGGAAGGAGGAGGGACACTGCCACCTCTCCTCTTCCCTTTCGCCACCTCGCCACCGCCAAGGAAAAGAAAATGAGAAGAATAAAAAAAATGGGAGGAGGTGGGACACTGCCGCCTCTTCACCACTATCACCTCACCACCACCACTCCCATCTCGCCACTGCCAAAGAGAAAAAAAAAGGTGGGGAAGGAAAAGGGGAAGATGAAAAAAAGGGGTGGCGGTGGCAAGATGGTGGTGGTGAAAGAGATATGAGAATAGGGCTTGGGGTTAGGTTTTTTTTTTAATTTTTTAATTTTTTATTTATTGGTGATGTCCTTTAGCAGGTGATGATGTCCTTCAGAAAGTAGTGTTGTCCATCACTAGAAGTTGTGGTATTATTTAGCAGCAGCCTTTCAGAAAATATGATGATGGTGGTGTCCATCAATAGAAGTGGTGGTTTTATTTAGCGGTATTATTTAGCAACAGCCTTTGTGAAACCTCCTTTTATATCACTATTTCATCTAATTTTGTTTATGGAAAAATGGGCATGTTTCCCACAGAACAATTGGTATACAAACTGGTAAAGTAGGGGCTGCTACTCGTGTAATCGGTAAAAACACGGAGAATAAAAAAAATTAAAATTAAATTAAGATAAGTTACCCATTAACTCGTGATTCAAGCTTCAGGGTACACTCGTATAGTATCTGCTCTTCATTTGAACTAGAATATAAGGAAAACACATTTGATACACACATTTCTCCATGCTAAGCCTTTGCGCCAACTTTGATATACGTCCTGTATAGTTCCACCACAAAGCAAAAGCCTAAATGGCCCAAGATTCAGGTTGAATTTGTAAAATCAATTGAATCAATATGAAGACTAAGGCCCAATTTGCAGAGTAAGCATGCAGGTTGCAGACGAGGTCTTGTGAAGATCAAGGTAACTGCATAGGTGGTTTCCAATTCTGAAACTGAACCAAATTTCTATCTACAATAGAGCCATCGTGCAACCAAAACGTTTCGGCCGATTGATGAAATTGTCTCACTCTTTTTTGAAGTTCCCACATGATGCCAACCATTGCTGAACATGGTTCTGATTCTGGAGCATACACCCATAAACATCTGATCTGTCTGCCACGAGCCAGCATTTCTTCTATCTCTACATCTGAGGAAACAAGTCAACATCTAGGCTGAAAGTGTTAATACAACTCAACAAGATGTTAAGGGAGTTATGACTTCTGAAGACTAACCTGGTATTGATTCGAGATACTCCAAGAGCTCGGGTCCTATCCGTGTTGATGGCCATTTTACTGATATCTGGCCATAGTCTATAACATTCTGAAAAGGTAATTCTACTTGATCTGACAAGATGACAGGGACACATTCCTATTTAATAAAAGAAATAGCTGATTAGATTGGGCAACTCAGAGATACATGAGCACAAACAGATGGATGGAGAGAGAGAGAGAGACCACAAAATAGGATTCGTAGAAGCGTAGTGTCCATGACGATTCACCACGAGGAGCTAGACAGAACTTGGCATTGCGTAGATGTTCAAAATATTCTTTCCTTCCCAGTTTTTCTGGACCAGTAAACTTCAATTCTGGAGATTCCAACTGTTCATGAAATCAATACATGACTTGGGTGGAAAGCTACATTTATCAGAAGTAGGAAAATGAACTTAAATGCAATATGGTACTAGTATCCACATTTTTATACAAGGCTCACATTGTTTTTAATCAGGTTGATCCTTGATTATCTGCTAATCTTATAGAAAGTCGTGTGTGTCCTTATCATTTCCAGGCACATGGTTACAAAGAGCCTTTTAAATTTATGAGCAATGCTTCGGTACACACAAATTTTGATGCATGGTACATCCACAAAAAGTTACCACTCGGTATGCATTAAGTTACCATTTGATATATAGATCGTTACCTCCGACAAAAGTTACCACTCACTTAGTTACTAACATGACACACAAAAGTTACTACTCACGTAAGTTACCAATCAAATTCACAAACACTTAAGTGACCAGGATGCACCATGCATCCAAAACTCTTGGGTGCATAGAAGATTTTGCATAAATTCATTATGAGATGCTTTGGTAAAACTACTAATTTCATTAAAGGTACGTTCGAGAGTTGAGACCGTTCTGTTTCCTAACTCCCAGAAAATCACCACTTCAACAGCTTTTAAGAGTTGTAACTTTTAATGAAAGACCTTGATTTAGGAGAAATTGAAGATGAATCAGAGCTTTGAGAAGATATATCTGAGGAAGAAGGGGGAACTCAAGCTATTTTTTGTTATATTGCCAACAATGTAGGGTTCTAGATAAATAATTTTCAATTTAGGATGGAAGGTTATGGAAAATCGAGAAGATACAATGAAAGATTAGGAAAGAAAGTTAGAACTAATCGAGGAGATTCAAAAATAGGTACAAAGATATTGGAGAATCAACAACTGTTGATAAACTCAACTACATGAGATCATCAAGATTTCTTGATTTAAATCTAAGTTGGATTGCTAATTCCCTTTACAAGAAAGATGGATACAAGACACGAGAGAAAAGAGACCACTTTCTCAAGAAAAGAGAGAATAAACTACCCCTAACCCTTTACTCCTATTATTGGCTCAAGAAAAGGACATAAGAGAAAATGCCGAAAGTTGGCAATTTAAAATTCACTTTGGTACGGCTAGTCGGACAGAAAAAAAAATTAGGCTGTGTTTAATTGAAAGAATGTAGTTCCCAGTAATAAGGGTCATTTCCTTAAGTAGGGAATCTCTGAAAACCTCCTTCCCAGAAATACGAAATTCAACTGTTTGGTTGTAACTGTAATTCCATGGAAATTCAAAATAACTTTACAATCATGTTGCAAAATTGATCAGCAAAAACCAATCAACAAACCCATGGACGAATCATTGTAAATCGACAAAACAATCAATCAACCCAAAACAATCAAGAAGTTAAGTCCACGGCAGTTTGACCCATTTTCCTCGTTAACTAATGATCAAGCACTTGATTGAATATTCAGAAACATGTACTCTTTGACAGAGTGGTGATTGAAATGGTGGCTGGAGGAGTAGAGAGAGATATAATCACTTTGAACCACTGATGATTATACAGACATCCATAGAATGGGGTTAAGGATTTAACCCAAAGATGGTATCTTTGAAGCTTCAACAAGATGAGGGCTAGGTCTCTGACTTATAGATAGGGAAAGGAAAGAGATGAGGGAAGAGAGATAGATGAGGGAGAAGAAAGAGATTAGGGAAGAGAAATAGATAAGGGAGAGAGGTATATGAGTTAGAAGATGGATTACTGTTTCAGGTTGCTGTAAAGTTTGAGTCACGTTTGAGAATTCCCTGACACTTTTGTGGAAATCTAGTCAAGTGAGGAAACTCACCTACAGAAGTAAAATGGTAATCAAACACTGGAATTAGTGGTATTTCCGTAAAAACCACCCTGTTTCCATGGAATATAGCGAAATCAACACAGCCTTAGAAAAATCTCAGTTGATTAATCAACTACAACTCGAGATAGAGTGGCAAACATCTAAGAGGCTTGATTAGCTTCATAAGTCGCTTAATCAGTCAGTCAGAAAATCCTCTTGTTTACATGGTTTGAACCATCCTTCACTCCCATAGATTGGGTAATATCTATTGCTCCTAAGCCCATGAAGTCATGGGCAAGATCACCATGCAGATTCAATCAAAATATCCAGTATAAATCAGTAAGAACAAGGGAAGGGGGAGATTTGCTCCATCCCATGGGAAGGGACAGATTTATCCTGATGGAACACGGAGTAAGAATAACCAGCAAAGAAAAGGGTGGTTATGAAATAATTGGGTCGACCGATACAGTATAGTCTTAATTCATGACTAATTTAAGTAATTTTCAAGGAAAATGCAGCATTCTTAGGTACAATCCAACCTACCATTATCATAGCATTCTTCTGGTCAGTCTGAGGTGCTCCATCATACCTCATTATTTCATGACTGTGCCCCAAGATTGACCCCAGACTCTTTAAACAGATTTAATGGTATTATCATGCATACAACGGTATCCATCCTCCTTATCCATACTGTCTTCTTGCTCATCAAAAAGAGAAAATTGGGTTGTGCGTCCAATATGAGGGGAAAACATGAAGTACAACACAAGCAGGAAAAAATAAGGGAAGAAAGGGAGAAGAGAAAAAAAAAAGAAAAAGAAAAAGAGAGCTAACTTGTGACTTGTGAGTTTCACACGACTTAAAACTATTCTAATAACTCCTGAACTAATGCATCTTTTATTATGGTTTAGTAGTTGAGTTGGTTTTGTTGTAATTATGATTTGTAAGATTAAATGGACGCTGTAGAAACTCTTACCTGCCAAAGTTGGTAAGTGGTGGATCACCCATTGAAGGATTACAAACAACAGTTATTCTTTTTCATCCTCAAAAACTGGATGAGTCAACAAGCAGCAACCTTGAAAACTCACCCAAAGTCTTCCCAATATTGTTTGTACTCTTTAGCTAACAAAATGAACTTTTAAATTCAGGTTTGATCCAAACAAGATTAGTGGTCTATTTAAGCCTTTGATGGCCACAAGGAAGCTATATCAAGCTCGCTGGTAGAATTTAAATTGGTTAACCAATTCTAGTAAACAATGCAAGCAGAAGTCATGTGTAAATTATTAATCCTAGAGTAAACAATGAAATAAAGTAGTTTTGTGAATATTCACATCAAAATATGACCGACCATAAATGTTGTAAAATCCAAAATTTAGTAAACACTCCATGGAATTAAAAGAAGATGAACCTTATCTGGGAATTGCTTTGCAAGTGAAACCAACTGAATGCGACCAGTCTTTCCTTGGACTCGACCTAAGAAGTTTGCTAAATATTTCCTCTTTGATAAGGCCAAAGGTTTGACTGTCGTGGCTCCATGTTTTGTCATACCATCATAAACATTTCCAGGAATGATGATATCTTTCCATGTATTAAAGGCACTAGTGCCCCGCTTATCTGTGCGATCACCCTACACTAACAATAAAAATAGTCATCAAGTCAAGTACAACCTTAAAACAATATTAACCATTGTTTTAACAATGACAAACGAAAATGGTATTCTTCTAACAAGCCATAGCCTTAAATATGAACCACTTCATAACTAAAAGTTAAGTTGCATTTCCTCAATCAATATAATAATTACATATACATGAAGAATAGAAGGAAGCCCAATTGATTATTCGAAAAGGAGCAAAACCATCAAAGAGGAAATATAAATAACAAACATTGGCCATAAACTCCAGAGGAAATATAAATCATTCACTAATTTGAAACCTGTAAAAAAAAAAATTGTTCAAGAGGTACATGTTAGCTCAAAGCCCAAATGATAAAGGTCTTTCAATGACGATCTACATTTCTTTTGATTTGCAATTGTGGAACACCCTCCTCTTCCTTTACAACCCATGTTGGGAGACTTGAATAAAATAAATGTTGTCTACACACAACTACTATGACTGATTGGTGCCTCCCAAGAAAGCCAAAGTCTTGTATAAACGGAACCAACGTCGGGTGCTGACTGCTGCGGGGAAGGGGAGGTGGTCTCCGTCAAAGAGGTATAGTGATAAAAGCTTTTATACGTGGGGGAATCAGCAAGAGCACCACACACCCATCCTCATGACGACCATTAATAAACCAATGTCAAAATGGTCATACTCAACGTCTCACGTACTACTAAAAGGTAAGTGAGACAGAACAGCCAATGGTCATTCCCTGCTAAAAATAGTAGTGAGCGACATAAGAGTTAGGTATTTGAATTGTAAGTCTCGATTCTCTTGGCTTTTGGCTTTCTGATCAAACCAAAAGTAAATATTGAACACCATTGTTTTCCCCAAGTTTGATCTTCTTTTCGCTTCAAATCTTTATATCCACCTATATTGTTACGGACCCTGTCCATTTTTTCTTTAAAGTGTCTCGCCCAAGCAGCGCCAAATGGCCATACATTAGTCTAGCCATCTAGGGGAAGACTGCCACACTAAAAATTCTATCCTTTATGAAAAGGCTTCGCCGCAACAACACCTCGCCTCACTCCTAACAATATGTTATCCACCACCACCACCTATCTATCTATACTATAAAAGGAATTCTCTGATTTTGGATTTTGAGATTTTTGGATTTTGAGTTGTAGTTCACCAGGACCAACATGACTTGAATTACAACAATTAATCTCATTTGTTGATATCAACATTTATGGTTCAGATTGAAAAGGGAAAAATTCTGCCTACTTAATGCATGTTCGCCACTCACATATTTCTTTATAACCTTTTCGGACGAAAGAAAACGGGAAAGCTTCAACTCGCACAATGAGTACTCTTCATCACTCCGATTTCCTCTTTTTTTGTGTTATTCGTTCGTCACTCACTTCGATCCTCTATTTAAAGGGAGGGTTTTCTTTTGATTTTCTGCAATTTGGTTGTGACGTACACAAATTTTCTTCTGATTCCGATTCTTTTTGCCTTTCCCTTTGCGATTAGGTGTCGTCTACAACACAATTTGATTTAGTCTTCTTTGTATGTCACTTTGGTTGGTAGTCAGAGTGTGAATCGAATTGGTGCTTTCCATGGCTTTCAATTGCCGCTTCAAGTTGGTGTTCGATTACGAATTTATTTAGTAATTGTTGTTTGGTATTCAAAGGTCAATCCTTTTGGTGTTCACGGAGTATTATTTCATCTTCCATTTGTTCTATGTCATTTCAGATTTTTTCATTGTTGCACTCTCCTCAATTCCTTTCTCCAATTTCAGGTATGCTTTTCTTGATAACTCAATTCCATTTCTACGCATTTTTTTTGTTCTTGATTGATCCATTGTGTTACGTGTGTTGTGGTGCAATACACCAAAGAGGCAAAGAGAATAGACTTATCTTTCTCCTTCTCCTTTTCAGTGAAATGACTACCGAATGAATACTACGTTAGTCCACCTGTGTCCCTCCTTACGCAAATTGAAACCAGTGTAACTATCTTCGGATACAATTCTTGCTCTTCTGGCTTTCCTCTCTCCATGGTCTCATTAGATTATGATTCCCACAATATGGATGAAGAAAAATAGACCTTTGTAAGAGTGGACATGGAAACAAATGTATTTAATCTGTTAGTTTTACAATTGCCTTAATTCGCCTTAGAACTTTGCTGGGTTTATTTTCTATTGGCTTCAACTTGGTGACTTAATTTACCCAACTCTCTTAAATAAAACAATTTAGTTTTATCGGATATAGTTGGGGACTGTTATCATCTTCATTCTAATTATATCGTTGGTTTATGTTCTTCAGATTTTTGTGAGTGAAAGTCTTGAGTTGACAATGAGATACCAATTCACTGTCAACTCTTGAACTGAAACATCAATCTAAGATGTTTCTCCCTTTTGTAGGCTTGGAATTAAGGGCGAAGGGATTGAGAATATAAAAACATAATGAATTAATCAAGAAAACCAACAAACCCATAGCGTGTGAAGCATGAGAATGGTGAACAAGACTACGAAAGCATGTTCAGAACAATGGTATACCCTTTCTCTCTTGGATTATTTGTGTGAGGTTTTCTTATATGCTAGGGCCTCTATAAAATGGGAATGGATATTTGCAGTCTTCGATATCATATACTCTGTTGGAAGCAGTGTTCTAAAAATCGCTAGGCGCTGGGCGGGCGGCGAGCAGGTGCCTAGCGCCCAGGGGCCTAGGCGGTCTTAGGTTTTGTATTATAACTTTAATAATTTACAAAAGTTAAGCATAATACCTTATCAATTACATCCAATTTAATGTCAATATACATATGCAAAATTTAAAAACATGAAAAATTAACAATCGTGAACAAAATTTATTAAAACTCAAATGACTGAAGTTGGTCATGATGGGTACTTTATATAAATTTGAATTTGTGTAATCTTTTATTTTTCTTCAAATTGCATGAATAACCTCAGTTATGTTTGATAAAATCTACATTAGTAAAATTGGTACCGGCAGATCCTTTGAGAATTCCATTAAGTAATCATCTTTCGTTACATTTAGACATCATCATCATCATCATCATCATCAAAGCCCATTCCCGAGATTTTCTAAAAAAACAATTAAATAGTTTATTTCTAAAAAATAGGAAAGAAAAATAAAATAAGAACACAATCAACCTTATTAAAAATAAAAAAATAAAAAAATAAAAAAAATAAAAAATAAAAAATAAAAAAATAAAAAAAATAAAAAAATAAAAAAATAAAAAAATAAAAAAAAATAAAAATCTCCCAGACCGCCTAGACCCCGCCTAGAGTCCGCCTAGACCCCGCCTAGACCGCCTAGCCCGCCCAGACCGCCTAGCCCGCCTAGACCCCGCCCAGACCCGCCTAGCCCGCCTAGACCCCGCCCAGACCCGCCCAGACCCGCCCAGACCGCCCAGACTGCCCGCCCAGGCATTAATCTGGGCGGTTTTCCACCTTCTAGCGCCTAGGCGGCCGCCTAGACCGATTTTTAAAACACTGGTTGGAAGACAAAAGGACCCCATTCCAAGTATCCACAATGTGGTAATTCTGAAAATTCTAAGACATTTGCTATTTTATCTGATTGCTAAGTATTCATTACAACTTTTTCGGTCTGTTTAGGCAAAGCACATGTGGTTGATTACCTTTGAAAGCTTTCCCAAGGTTATACTGGAGGTAAGTGAATAACATTTATGGTTTTGAAAGTTTTCTCAGGATATATTGCAGGTGTTGAAAAACATGAATTTTTCACCTACACAGATTGTGACAATTGCTTTTATTATAATTTTAGGAGCTACTGAAAATTTTCTCTGGATATATTGTAGGTGTTGAATCATCTCCATAGATTGTGACAATTGCTTTTATTGTAATTTTAAGAGCCTTAGCCAAAAGGCTCTTTGGAGAAGGTGTACCTTTCTTGTTGCTGGCATAATTTTTTCATATTTCTTTTTTACTTTCGTTCATTGAAATTAACTTATTTAGGTACATGAGGATTCTACCAATCAAAGTTGGTGTGCAGCAGCTGCAGAATGCAAGGAGTTTTGGAGGGGAACAGGGTATTGAATCGAGCATATGCTGTGAGTGATACAATATATTAACTACGGGAACTGAAATGGTGATTGTGTGCATTGCACGCGTATGAAAGCTAGTTTTATTAAAATCCTTAAATATCCAACCATTGATTTTGCAGGGTACATTGCTGGTCCTATCCTGCAATCTCTTCCCTACTGCAACCTCCTAGACTGTAAATCCCACACTGTTCTTCACATTTGGTTCCACAAATCAAGACTGTGCACTCAAAGTCTAAGACTTGAAAGAACCACTTGGAAATTGAGTTTCCTTGAGCATCAGGCCCACTTGAAGAGTTGACTTCTTTTCTTTTCTTTTTGTATTTTAATTATTTCATCATCTTCTTATTATTATTGCTTTACGTTCAACTTATTAAGAAAGGGGACTATAAAACAACACAAAAGAAGCACATAGGGGTAATTAATCAGAGAGTTCCAATTATATAATGATTCAAATTTCAAACACCACACTCATGCTTGGACAAACAATACCCAAACCTTCCATAACCAATCCTCCACCACTCAAAAATGTGGTTAAACCACTCATTCCAAATTGCTATCTAATACATGACTTTTCAGTCCAATGACTCGTCCCACTCCGGCGTATTGCATCCAAGCTCAATCTTATCCGGATCAGAATAACGCCCAGCCACTTTAGATTTTCATAACTTTACAAGCCACGGTATAGGAACAGCTATAATGCACTCTGCATTGTATCTGAAACGGCTACAAAGCCCCTAGGATGTCATCATTTCACACTCCCATTTCCCCTTAGATTGAAGCTCTTTATTTACCACAGCCAGATGAAGAGAAACATTTACAGTGCAGATATCGCTAGACAGAGTATCTCTCATCATCCCCTCAGAGAATCATGACATATGTCCACTTTTTTGCCAAGAAAAGATATTTTATTACCCTTGTGCTGTTCAAGTTCCATAAAATGAAAAGAAACAAAATAAAAAATAAAAAAGTGACTCCACCTCATTGTATAGCCAATTCAGCCTCCGTAATGCACACCCAGCCCATAGTACCTGTAACCTTGCCATTTTCCACACATCTAAGAGCTTATCCCTATTACTGTTTAAATTAGGGCCTTAAAATTGTTAATTAATAAACCCTAGACATCTCAGCAGCTCCGGCTTGGCTTTAAATCTTTCTACTTTTCCCACAACAAATCGGCCTTAGATTATCAAAGACTTATAAGTTACTCAACTCTAACAGCCCAACCAGTTGATCTAGCTCCTTATAAAAATATTTCATCAAAGGAAAATGCACCTCTACGTTGAGCAACGAAAACCTCTGCGCTGGGCCACCAAGACGCCAAGATGTTTTAGTTGATTTCAGAAGAGATTCCAGCATTTTTGCTGTCCGTCTGCATCCACTCCTCTACCCTTATGAATACAGACGAATTACAACTATTGACTAATACCAACGAGATTTTGGCAAAATTTTCCACTATATTAAACCTCATTTCTAGTAAGACCACCATTGCATTCAATGATGCAATGATATGGTCACATTGGAAAGATATTTTTCACAACTCTAGAAGTATTTAACAATTAGCTATAGATACCAAAGTTCTTTTGTGGGTATGAAGGTATAAGTGGGTGTGTTTACAGATATTATCTGTACTCAATAAAAAGGAGCATTGGCTTAACATGACACTTTTGGGTTTTTACTGTCAGTTTAGGACCTACTCTATTTTCATTTAATTAAAAGGACTCTGCATGTGAGAACCAAATGGACAAAATCCTCTATCTCGCTCTACAATGTCTCCATTTCTACAATCTAACGCCAACACCTCTCTCACACACTCGACATTCACTGACTTGCAATGCACTGCCTACCATATATATGCACTTTAAGATGCATATATATTCAGTCCCTACCATCCACTTGCAGGTTCTAGTTTGTTTCAAACCAGTGCATACCATAGTGGCTATCGTAGGCACTCACTGAATGCCTATGTTGAATGCCTATGCAGTTAAAATGGATACGGACCATAACAGTCCAAGAGTTACAAGTTATAACGATATATAACGAAATATTTTTATCGCCTCACTAAGTATTAATGTATTATAGAGTCAAAAAAGTAAATCATGTTCATAACATTAAATTCAAAAACATCAAAACATTAATAAAAAAAACATTTTTCCTTCTTATGAGAGTGAGATTGCAATAGAGAATGAGATCGCAATGGAGAGTGTGATTGACTATTCGTCTTCTTTTCTCGTTCTCTGTCGATCGGTGATAGCGAGCTCTTTTCTTCATATTTCCTCTGAGTCTAGGGTTTTGGTTCAATTGATAACGAAATGGGTGAATTTTTTATTTTTTATTTTTTTTATTGTATTAGAACAAAATGTTAAAACAACGTTATTGAAAAAAAAACGATATATCAATAACGACCATATAACGGCCGTTATATCAGAGTCATGATACCAAAACGTGATAATGTCAAAACATAACGGCTCACCTCCGTTAAGCATTATATCGGCGTTATAATGCCATTTTAACTGCATAATTGAATACACTTGTGATTCTCTTCCTACCATAAATATGCACTCTGAGAATTCTAGTGCCTACCATCCACTTGTTCCAGGTTGTTTCAAACCAGTGCTTACCATACTATGGTAGGCACTCACTGAATGCACCTTTGCCTACTATCACCAACAATAGATTCTTCAAAATTGAACAAGATTGCTACAATTAACTTTCAGAACTACTTTTACCATCCCAACAGATGAATTCTCATAAAGGAAGTGAGATAGAGATAGAGAGTCGTTGCAGATGAGAAGGATAAACAACTGCTGCAGAAAGAGCGTGCACGGGAGAAGGACATATGATAGGAGCCGATGCAAATGAGGTGAGGCAGATGAGTTTGTTGTAGAGAGAGAGCGAGAAAGATATCATGTGCAGGGTCCTTTTAAGAAATTAAAAACTAAGTGAGTAGTTCTTTCACCCCAATTCCTATGAAAACAAGAAAGGTCACCAACTATCTTCAGACTTTGTCAACTTGGGCGATTGGACAAGGTGAAGTTTTACTGTTTCAGGAAACTATAGACCGGGGAAGTGAAGAATGGAGCTTTCAGACAACAGTTCTACATTTTAACTTTTTCCCAGTTTATCAATTAGCCATGGAAAGTAACATATTTCTCCTCATATCAGCAAAAAAATATATCTGAAATAAGAGCTTACCTCTGGAGTGAGAATGATAGACCGATTCAAATATGTTTCCCAAGATCGAAACAAATGTGCACCAGCACCACTGTGTCAGAAGAGTTCAAGAAACACATATTAACACTAGGATAAACACATGCATATACACAACTGTAACCATTCAGATATATGTCCAGATAGATGTACCAGCATAGTAGTTTCAACTTTCAATAAGAAACACTACCGAGCAATGTTATTATTTTCATCTCAAAAAGATGTTTTCGCTTGAAAAGTAATCCACACTGCACCTTAAAGGGAAAATGAAGGAAGAATATGGCAAATGAAAACTTCAACAGAAGAAACTAGAAAATAAGGAGTGCATAAATTCAGTTTACTGTCTCAAATGCTTATAATCTAGAGCTAGAATAAAATGAGCACATAGATTTCCTTCAATATATGACCCAGAGCACAACATAGTACAATAATTATAGTATTTACTAGTTGCATTAGTCTCCTACATCTTTTGTACAGCTTAAATCATTATTCTTGTCTTTTGAAAATGCAAGTATTTGCCACATGCAACCTTGATATGTGAAATAAATATCATTAATTACTATTTATCGATTCAAAAAATAGAAGTTAAACCATTATGGAATTAAGAGAGAAAACCTTGGAAAGATGAATATGTGGTTGCGTCCACCTGATATTCGAAAATATGGCATTTGACTTAGAACCTGGGAAAAAAGATAAGGGGAAAAAATTTTAAAAGAAAAAAACACCGAAGTTAAATTTCCTGAAAATGTGACAATAATACCTTGAATGCCAAAATGAGTCAAATTTCTCAAAAATCTAACAATAAAACACTGCCGATCACACTTCAGTGTTTTGGTGATCAATTTGCCACAGTTTATTAGTGATATTTATCCATTAATTTCTGTTAGTTCCTTTAACAGGTAGAAGTCTCATGTTCATACAATTCCTTTTTGAAAATATGTTCTTCTTTCACAGTTGGTTACTAATTGAAATGAAGCTCCCATAGCGTTAAAAGAATTCTATTAAGGTAAGGACTTCTTTTATACAGAGATCTAGAGTTGACCATGATAAAAAATTGAAATATTGCTCTAGCAATGGCCTAAGATGTTGCCGATTCTCCCTCAACTTTGTTCTACAATTGAGTGGGGATCTATCATTCTGATGATTAGTGAGTTTTAAAACTAGAATCAATGTGCAGGCATGGTTTTAGAGCAATCCATTTGGTCTTGTGATCTGACGCATTCACACTTTCTCATAATATAATACAAACATCCCAAGAGTAAACTAGAGATTTTACCTTCACATATGTCTGATTTATCTCCTTATCATTCAGACCGCCCATCATTCGAACACATTTGACATAAGAAGGAACAAAAAATAGATCAGCTTCCTCTTTCCTCAGCGTCCGAAATCTCGAGCGAAGAAGCCATTTGTAGATTTTAACCTAGAAAGTTATGGTAAGCACTTCAAAATCTTGGAAATGCATCTGGAAAGACGTCAAAGCTTAAAAATAAATTTCAATACAAATTTATGTTTGTAATCAAGGGACTTATTGTATCTACATTGTTCGTAGAGTTTTTTTTTTCCCTAGAAAGAGGCACAAAATATATTAACCTAGGGAAGGGAAGATCAGATGAGAAGAAAAAACAACCCTGAACAACACCAAACATCTACATTAAAAACAAAAGGGTGAGGACTATGTCATGCATGTGGCGAGATCAAACTAAAAAAATTTCATGGAAGACATTATATCAACCAGAATCAATCTAGAGTTTTCAGAAAATTTGCACGCTATGAGGAGTCTGCTGAAAATTCAACCTGAAGACACTATATCAACCAGAAGACACTATGTTGAAGGAATACATGTTGCTAGAGAAGTGGGAACTGAATCTAATGGGGCAACTAACAACAGTCAAGAAGTAGTGGATAAAGCAGTCCAACTAAATATAAGTGAAAAATAGTTGATCAAAGCACATTGCCAGCAACAAGTGTGAAAATAGATAATGGGAAGGAGAATAATAAAGTGCAACAAGTCAAAAGAGGAAAGCGATACTAATGCTAATGCAGCTCAGGCTCAGGAAAACAAAGAGAAGGGAATTGGTAATAGTAGAAATGAAAATATTGAAGAGGAAAGCCATAATAGTGAATAAGAGCACAGTGAGGATGAAGATGATGAAGGAAGCATGAGAATGAAGAGGAGGAAATCAATGAAGATAACTCAAACCCCGATCCATTTCAGCACGTGGATGCTTGGACTTGAACATAATTAAAAGAGGTGAACTCAAGCCAAACAAACAAATCGAGGAAGACGAACCCCAAGTTCTTAGAATATAGATCTTTTCAACCAAACCAGCGTAAAGGTAATTTTTGGGCATTATCAGTACGAGTCTACCATGAAAGCAAACCTATTGACTCATATCTCTTAGTAAGTATGTTGAGGGTTTGATGAATCCTTTTGTTTTTACTTGAGATGTGCTCATTTGGGTTATGTATTTGTTTTTTTCTTTTTTATAAATATAATGGTTTGGAGGTGCTTACAACCCCGACCCGATCTATGAATCTATTCCAATTATGAAATATTCTCAGGATTTTAGGAGGAATCCAAAAATAAAAGCATACTATACTATTGCCATTTTTTTCATCATTTTTAAAAGTTGCATTTTGGTGTAAGACTCCAATCAAAGTTATTGAGATAAATCCCTTGATTAGTTATCCAATTATGTCTGAGAGTGTTTATTTTCGCCTCTTAATTGAATTAGAAGTCCAAAATTTACGCAACAATTCTAGCCGGCCTTGTTTGTTGGCCTCTTTTGGGCATTTTCTTGGCTTTTTTACATATATCCGTATATCTCTTATATAATAAGTGATGTTTGTGGTTGTGTTTTAAAGAAGAAGGGTAAAAGTGTAAAAAAGTCCAAAAATGAAGCAACCAAACAAGGCTGACTAGACTTACTCAATTTTACTACATACAGCATTCAGACCTCTAATCTGATTAAGAGACGAAAAAACAAACACCTTCTAAAAGCCGGTGTGATATTCGTGGACGGTCATGGTTCCTCAAGTGCAATAATGCATTCTACAAAATTCCTATTTGTGATTGAATTCGCTGTAATTTCAGATATGTTGGACACCATTTGTTCGATAAATTGCAATTGAGATACCTTTAAGCAAAACTAAACACAAAATTTACCTGCGTTCCCCATTGCCCAGTAAGGCAGACCTCCTCCGTGATCTTCCCGTCCCTTCCATACATCAACTCCTTCAACCCATCGATTTCATTTTCATCATACACATAGATCTTGAGATCAAGACGAGACCCATACCCACGATC
Organism: Berberis vulgaris; assembly: GCA_963556465.1. Taxonomy (NCBI): domain Eukaryota; kingdom Viridiplantae; phylum Streptophyta; class Magnoliopsida; order Ranunculales; family Berberidaceae; genus Berberis; species Berberis vulgaris. Next base: position 71,823,917 of record OY747131.1, on the reverse strand, counting down.
AGGCCAAGAAACCGACCCCCCATTGTTCGCAAAGTAGTGATCTTTCGATCTGCTTGCCACCCGAATGGACGAACGTTCAACACCGCTCAAGGTGGATTGATCTAACAGTCTGGTGCAGAAGAAGGTGGTGACCACCAAAGCTAGGGCACCAATTTGGTGAGTTCTTGTGCAGGAATTGGAAGCAGCTAAAGCTCGGGTTTTGTTGCCTAAGCTTCCCATCCCATTCAAGTTGTGAGTTGAGACACACAAACTCTCTGCAATGTTTAAGTGAAGACGAGATTAGGTTCAGTTAAATGGTTCTTAAAGAAACGGTAACGCCTCAGATTCGATACCATAACTCTTACAGAAAAACAAGAAAAAAAAAACTTTTCAAACACAAAAGGAATCTTCAATTAAATGCAATAAGACCAAAATAAATTTGGAGTTTCGCAAAATAAATCTACAAGTAAAATATAACTGACTTATTAATTTAAACCTGAAAACAAAAAAAACTGTTTCTAAATTTTAAAGGCTTTGAATTGTCATGATTTTCAAACGACTTGAACATAAAAGACCACATTTCTCCCGACTCTGCGACTTTTACTCCTATTCATTTTATTTTATTTTTATCTAACAACGTCATTTTTTTTTTTTTTTTGAAAGGCAAGTTGGGGTTTTGAGGATCTCCGAACCTTATCATTAAATCAACAACGCCATATCACTCTGGGATACTATATCTATTTTACAATTCAGATAGATGTTTTACTATTCATTGCTGACTGGGACAAAGTCAAATCATAAGCATTGGAGATAAAAGATGGTTAGAATTGAAAGTTAGAAAATGTATTGAATTTGTGGGTTTAGATTCATTTTGTACGATGACATATTGGTAAATATAAAACATGTAAAAGGGCAAAAATAATTATAAACTTTTGAAAAAAGTTGGTGGAATGTACATGTGGCGGAGAGAGAAAATATTATGTTTTTCCTTTTAGCAAAATGAAAATTATCATAACTATCTACATCGTTGTCGGATTTTGGAAAACTTAGTATTGTTGAAATGTAATTTTGAAGATCTTTTCAACAAAATCAATAATCAATACAAACGCTAAAATTTTTAAAATATATATTTTATAATTAGAAAACATATAATATATTTCATGTCTTTAATATTTTTCAAAACAATGAAACAGACCGATCATACCAGAAAAAAAATGAGTCGGACATCTTAATGCACATTTAAACAAAAACCCTAAACTTAATATTTTGGCGAATTCAAAGATTGAGGGAGAATTCATTCTCAACATTTAAATTTTCCCTTCAAGTATTCAAATTTAAATGAGTTTAACCCTAAAAATGAGGATAGTGACGGAGGTGTCCAGTACAAAACATTAGGCAAAAATAAAATTATGTAAAGTGCCAACGGCACGGGCCATACTCTAGTATTTTAACAAATAATAAAGGAATCATGGAGAAATTGTACCATGTAATGGATAACCTTTAGTTTTTTTTTTTTTTTTTTTTAATCAAATTGGGATGCTGACCCATTTTATTCATTTAAAAATCAACGCCCGAATGCTACATGACTGACCCTATAGGGTTAACTAAAAGGCCGAAACAAAATCTCACAAAAGATCGGATTCACCAAAACAAACCTAGACAAAAAAACTCAGTCTTTGTACCTTTTGTTTTCTTTCCTAGTTCTATTGGATTTTCGGGGACAAATGCTGATATCTTTGGTGTAACGCCTCTTATTCATCTTTCCGTCTGACATAGCCCCTAAATCCAAATCACTGTTTGCTGCCTGTGGACCTAGCTCAGATTCTGAGTTGACTTCATCACTATCCTCACTAGTCATTTCGAGTGTATCGATATTCAATTTCGACAGTCGAAGTTGCATATTTTCTTTGAGGAGAGATATAGCCTTATTCAAGTTGTCTCCGACTCTTTTATAATCCAGGGAAGTTTTGATACCGTATTTGTCAAAACGTCTCTTGAACCTGATCAAAGACTGAAGATCATCATTGTTCTCTGGTGTGATGCAGGCGCTGCCTTGGTGCCAGGTGCCGGATTGGTGCAAGCCGTGTCCTCTGCCTTGGTGCAGGGCGCTGGCTGGGGCGAGGCCATGGCCCCTGTCTTGGTGCAGGTCGCTGGTTGGGGGGAAGTCACGACCCCTCTTGAAGGGCAGAGCACTGGCTGCTGCGAGACCGGTTCTGGCTAAAAATCAGAACGTCTCAACGCCCCCGCTTTGAAGGTTGCATCCCTCGGCCTCCCTGAATCGGCATGCATCACTGTATCGCTTGCCGCGTCTCGCGACGCTGCCACAAGAATATGCTTAGCAAGGTGATTGCTAGTGTCTCCTGAGTCGACAGTATCCTCTTGTAGCAACGACCGTGCTTGTGGACCAATAACATTCTCAATCTCCGAAATTGTATACCCCGCCTCTAAGAGGCAATCCTCCGTAGATTCTGGTACAACCGCGGCACTGTCATGAGCCATTGTCGTGCCCACTAGTTGCTTATCCTCTTGAGCACCCTCATCTTCATCGATATTCTCTATAAGTGACTCGAATTTGTTTGACAACACCACCATTGCCGAAGCGGTGGCCACTGGCTTCTTATCCCCAATTTTCTCGTTAATCTCCGCACCCGTGTCATTTTTTACACCACTCGTACCCACCTCTTGGATGGGCAATTTTTCTTTTTTGGTAACTGGTATGTATTGTTGCTTGAAAGTATTGGTTTCGACTTTTGGTTTGACTGCCTTCGCTGCTTGACCTAGGTCAGAAACTCTTCCACCGCCCTTTAGGCCCAACTTTTTTCTACAAAATTCCTCCTGATGCCCTATCAAGGAGCAAAAATCACAGTATTTGAAGCCTGAATATTCTATCTTCTGCCAGAAGCCCCTATTATTAGCCCTGTCAATCCAAACTCTAGTTGGTAATTTCTCCGCCAAAGTCATCTCCACGCAAACACGGGCAAAACCTGGGCGCGATAGGCATCGAGTATGATCATCCATCCGCAAGAAACCACCAAAAAAATTTACAATTGCTTTTAAAATAGGGGGATGAAATAAATGCAAAGATAAGTTAGGAAGCTCTATCCACAATGGCACCGATATCGGGTCCTCCTTCAAGCTGAATCCATCATGCCAACGGAAGGCTTTAAACCGAACTCCATAAATCAAAAACAAATCTCTCGATAGAACTTTCTTTGCTTCACATCCCGAGGGGGGTGAACGGTCCCCCCCCCCCTCACTGTTTTCCTCGCTCGTTTCCTCGCCATGTAGAATCACTCATTCAACAAACAATCTCTTATTAATGTGGCGCCCATTGTTGAAGAAATAGGAATACAACACCATCTGGCTGACTGAACACAAAACTTAATTGTAGCTCATCTTTAATGACTATTGGTGACAATGACATTTCCAGCATGTGCTAGGTAATTTGTTTGTAGCACTGAGGTAAACTATTTTCGTTGACGCCAATAAACTAGTAGGGATATTGAATGCAACTCTTAGTTGATCATCTGTAGGTAAGTTGATCATCTTTTCTTTTACACGAATACCACACTAATCTGCCACGGAACACCAGCACTGCCACTAGCTAGTAGACATGAATGAAGTGAAGTGTCATGCATGTGGACGTAGAATGTGTTTCAACATCCAAGACAACACATCTCAAGTTCCACGCAATGGAATTGATTAGTTTGCCTTTCACACAACACATTCAAATGGTTCTGGGTTGTTTTCATATGTTGCATTAAAAAACCTTGGCTAATTGAACAAATTCATGCCCATCACCAAACAATTTATTTGTAATTGAAATGCTAGGAAAACAAGGTCAGAAAATTAAACCAAAAGAATCAGTAAGATCCAGTATTATATATATTCCAAGTCCATCCATTTTATTTACTATTAGCAAGAAATGCAGGAAGTGGTGCACTTCTATTTACTGTCATAATGGAGAGTGAACTTGAAATGCAAGTGGGAACTAAATGGATTTAAACAGTGGGGCAGAGACCGTGCATGAATGACAGACACCACGGAGTTGAAACAGAATTACTTTAACATAATGATATACTCATTCAGTTACCTCACTTGTTTCTCAACCCATCGTACCCAACCAAAAAGGCCAATATTCGATTATTCCTGGCCGACCTAATCCATAGCTAAAATCAGTGGGATGGCCTTGACAGGCCATTAGTAATCCCACTGGTCATGACAATATTAAAGGGGAAATTGTTGGATTAAGACGATCACATAGAGCACATAACACTACTATAATAGGTTACCTACTTAATGTTGAATAAGGAACGTAGAATATGGTGACATCAAATGGATAGGGATAGTAAAATTAGAGTGACAGAAAATGCTCGGATGAGAATGGAGTTTTGATTGTAATATTTGCATATATGTTTGACGCAAGTTGTTCGAAAACACCATCCCAAGTGTTTTGTACATAATACATGTGTTGCAATACTTGGGTGCAGTGGCAGAGCATAAAATAACTTAACAACATTTATTTGCATGAATCTTGAATTATATTGAACAACATTTATTTGCATGAATCATGAGTTATATTGTTTTATATTATTCTAATTTCAAGACTATAAAAGTGTATTTGAGCTACCAATCAAGTTATTCATTACAAATGTTTGGAAATTTTAATTGAATCTAAGATGTATTTTAATAATATTTCAAAAGACATTCAATGGGTTTCAACCAACTTGTTGTATTCAAAGAAAAATCAATCAAAATATTGTTACCCATCTATGCTAGCCACTAAGGGAAACCAATATACAAGAAGCACAAAACTACATAATGTAATGTATTTGTAATAACTATTTGATATATTATATTAGATAAAGGAGGCAAAAGGGGGGCTTGGAAAATGTTTGATAAATAGAAGGGGGCAATCTAACAAATCCCAAATAATTAGGACCCACTTACACCATGTACTACAAAGGATTTTCATAATTGAAGAGGCAATTTTAAAAGTGTGATAAATAGAATGGGCAATCTAACAAATATTAAACAACTGGGACCCACTTACACCATGTACTACAAAGGATTTTCATAATTGAGGGGGCAACTTGAAAAGTGTGATAAATAGAAGGGGGCAATTGATAGTCACATAATTATTACATAATATACCCCTTAATTTATATATGTTAGTGTTTCAATTAATATATTTTATTCTAATTATTTCATTTTCATGTTTTTGTAGGAATTTGAGCGTGAACGATGAAATCGCATTAAGGCGACAATTTGATGAACGATAAATTGATTAATTCTAATGGTGGTACAAAGTAGCCGGTCACATGTCTAAACCTAACTCAAACAAACCTAGGTCCACATAATTTAACCTAAGCCCAAAGTCCGAAAATTAACCTAAAGCCCAAACCCAACACATGAGAATAGAGAAAACCTATTTTGAATCAGGGTTTTTTTTTTTTTGCTCTCTTTTTTCCAGCCACGCCGCTCCTCTCCTCCTTGGTAAAAACATAGAAACCTTCGTCTTTTGCCACTAACCAACCGCCATCGCCGCCATCTCACTCCATGTCCCTGTCGCAGCTACCGTCCTCACCCCCCCTGTTCTCACCGTTAGCAACCAAACAGCACAGAAACAGGGAGCACGTCCCTGCTTCATGACCCCCTGTTCCTCTTTCCGCCACCTCGTCTTCCTTCCTGTTTTCGTCTCTCTTTCTCACTATTTCTCTCTCTCTCGTTCCTGTCACAGACAAGAGACCAACAGGGAGGACTCCCAGTCCCTGTTTCTCTCTCCCTCACGAACCTTGCTCCTCATTCACCTCTCTCTCTTACAGGAACAGAAGAAGACGAAGGAAAAGCAACAACGCGAGTCGCCACCACAGCCACTTCCCACCGCCATCAGCCACCACGAAACAAAGCTCGCAAGAGCACCGCCCCTGTTTCGCTCTCTCTCTTTCTGTTCCCTTTCTCGCTCTTCCCTCACCCTCTCTCTGTCTCTTGCAAGTACCGGAGCCGGCCGGAGGAACAAGAAGCTCGCAAGGAGCGAAGAGGAATCAGCAGCAGCGGCGCATCTCACTGGAGAATAAAGCGTAGGAGAAAGAGGCGGGAACCAACAGTTTTTCAAAATAGTTGGCTATTTGCACCCCAGTGTTTGCTATGAGCCACCACAATCCATCAACAGTCTTTCTCGGGATGCATGTTCGTGCTGAAACGGATTCCACCTACACCAGTGCTGTGACGCCATCCATCATGATCTTCAAGACCCCACGTCGAGGCGAAGATGAAACCATAGGGTTTCCTAGAGTTTGTCGTACATAATTTATTGTTTCCATATGATTGAATGTTAAATACAGTTGATTTCTGAATTTCAATAATTTGCTTTCACCCATTATATCCGGAATAATTATCTAGACTAATCGGTAGTTAGAAATACCCTTTATTGATATTCAAAGCCTGTTTAATCAATTAATCTGAATCTGTGATTGTGTGTGCCGTAAGAAGACATGCAATGCTAGGGATTTAGAATTAGTTAAAATAAACTTGTGATTGTATGTGCCGTAAGAAGACATGCAATGCTAGGGGTTTATGACTTTACTGAAATCAATTGCAATTGTAGATTAATCTTTAGATTAGTCGTGTTGATTCTTGAAAACAATGATTTAGATTACACGAATCTCGAAGAACCTGTGGTGGATTCGATGTCTTGGTCCACTCTCATATCATTTTATCAGTTTAATCTTTAAGTGTTCAATTTCATTATCTTAATTTAGTAATTTACATCTGCTGTAACCCCCAACTTTAAATTAGTTAAATAAGTCTTAGAATTCAGATGTCTCGTCAATCCTCGTGGGATCGACCCGTATTTGCCATTGTCTACTAGTTAGACAGTCGTACACTTGAGGTATTACAAGTAGGGTTTATTAGCTTATTAATTTAGGTTAATAAAATCTCTATCAAGTTTTTGGCGCCGTTGCCGGGGATTGTAACGGTACAATCGAAATCTAAGGTTGTTTTTGCTATTTTATAAATTAGGTTTAATTTTATTTTTAGGATCAGTGTTACGAGTCATTTTCTTATTTGTTTTATTTGCTTGAGTTTGAATTGTTTTTTGCATTTATTTTGCAGCGGTCACACACATAGGAGCTCAAGTGGGAACGAAGTGAAATATTGCGATTCACGAAGAAACTCTCAGAAATTGACTTCTACCCGGCGTCGCAAGTAACCCGAAAGAGGTTCACGCCGGAGGTAACTTCTACCCACCGCATCTGCATGCGGTTTCTGTGTGATCACTTGTGTTTAGCTTGTTCTAGGTAGTATTGCATGCAAATTTGAATAGTGGCAGGATTGAGTTGAAACTTTCGTGCCCTCTCCCTTGGATAGGTTAATCACCATCTATTTTAGGGTTAGAAATCTAGGCCTTCACTTTTTAAAATTTGTAACAAGATAATTATCTAGGACTGATGTGAAGCTCATAGGAACCCTCTTTAGACGTTTGATAGCTTAAAGTGGTCGAGTGAAGGAACATATCCCATCTGGGAACAATTTTTGAACTGACATTTCACTGTGAGCTAGAGAGTGGAAAAAGAGGTAGGAGCAACTCTGTAGTGGCGGATTGATAGGAAATTACCGTGCCTCTCCCACAGTTAGGTAAATTGAATTGGATATCAGCCCTGCATTAGTAAAGGAAAGCTCTAAGGCCGTCTGCCATTCATTTTGTTTGTGCATCATTTAGGTGTCATTTAGGGTTTCCCGTTGTTTTTAATTCAGAGTTAGGTCAACTTCATATAGCGGTTAGGCTTTTATTTAAATTAAAAAATTAAAAAATTAAAAATTAAAATAAAATTGAAGCCTGTTTAGGAGTGTTGACTTTGAACCTTCGTTATCCAGTAGTTTATGCATACCTGGGTGCGTGATTCTAAGAGTAGACTTGTCCGACAAGAGTTCGAGGAGTTCTTTGAAGTCCATATTACCTATTTAAGTTCATCATCCTTGTCCACTGAGATGGCTGAGGGGAAGGCCTTTAAGGATTACTTCGCCCCTCTTCCTAGTAGTGTTCCGTCTTGCATTGTCTTACCTGAGAAAAATGCAAACAATTTTGAACTCAAACTATCTATTATTCATCTTTTGCCCACTTTTTATGGTTTTGAGAAAGAGGACCCTTATCTTTATGTCAAAGAATTTCTTGACATCTGCGCTACCCTGAAGTACCAAAACTTTTCTGATGATTCGGTCCATCTTAGGTTATTTCCCTTTTCTCTGAAAGATAAGGCGAAATCATGTTAAATGCATTAGAGACAGGATCCATCACATCAAGGGATGCGTTGTGTCAAGAAAGGTCTTGACAAAATACTTCCCCATTCATAAAACGAATGCCCTCCGACGAGATTTGTCTAATTTTCAACAAAAAGAGGGTGAACATTTTTATGAATGTTGGGAAAGGTTCAATGAGCTCATTGTCAGGTGTCCCCATCACAGATTCGAGAAGTGGCGGCTAGTTCAATACTTCGAAGACGGTTTAACCCATCAAAACCATCGTATGATTGATGCTACCAGTGGTGGGTCATTAATGAAGATGAGTGTCAATGAGATATGGGAATTCTTTGAAACTCTTTTCGAAAATTCTCAGCAATGGGATTATTCGAGAAAGGAGTATGATAGGCGTAAGGGTGGTATATATGAAGTTAGAGATACATCTGTTCAACCCCCTTCTGCCTCAAAGTTAGAGACGGCTGTTATGACTATGACTCAAAAGATAGATGCACTATTGAATTTGACTCAACCTTCACTTCTCGCAAACGCTTCATCTGAAGTCTGTGTTGCATGTTCGAGTCCTGGTCATTCAATAGCTAATTGTGACTTGCAAAACGATTATCCTGCATACTATGCTGAGCAAGTCAACGCTTTTAATGCGATGCGGCGACCTGGCAATAATCCGCAACCTAACTATTACAATTCAGGGTTCGCCAAACATCCAAGTCTCTCCTGGGCCCATGACCCACACTAAGGGGGACCTGTTGTTGTCTTCCAGGCTCCTCAAGCCCCTAGCCCTGTTAGACCCCACCATAACCAAGTTCCTCCATCCAACACATCAAGTTTAGAGGAAACAATTAATCGGTTTTTGCAGCGCTCAGAAAGTATAATTGAGCAGAATTCTAAGGACATATCTGAGTTGAAAGCCACGACTCAACACCAATCTCAAGCCCTCAATAGACTTGAGATAGTTGTGAGTAAGATTACTCAGTCTTCTTCTGAGAGAGAGTAAGGGAGATTTCCTAGTCAACCTGTTCCAAACCCAAAAGGTCAATTCGCAGTTGGTAGTACATCTGAGTCCTGCAATGAAGATGTCAAATCTATTACTACCCTTAGGAGTGGAAAACAGGTTGACAATCGAGTACAAGTGCCCGATTTGAGTATCGGTGCATCCACGTCTAAGTCAAAACAGGTTGCATCTCCATCTGACAAGGAGGCTGATAAAGCCTCACCTTCTACAGATGCTCCTGCTGACTCTGACCCCACTCATGCATCTTACTTGCCTAGAGCCCCATTTCCGTCACGATTAGCTCCGACAAAGAAAGGAACAAATGTAAATGACGTAATGGAAATTTTTAAACAAGTCCACATAAATATCCCATTACTCGATGCTATCAAGCAAGTTCCTAGCTACGCCAAGTTTTTGAAGGATTTTTGCACACAGAAGCGGAAGCTACATGTGCAAAAGAGAGCCTTCATCACCGAGCAAGTGAGCTCAATTATTCAACACAGAACCCCGCCTAAGTATAGGGATTCTGGTTGCCCGACTATTTCTTGTATTATCGGTGACCATATGATAGATAAGGAATTATTGGATTTAGGGGCGAGTATTAATTTATTGTCATATTCTGTTTATGAGCAATTAGGTTTCGGTGGGTTAAAACCGACTAGAGTAACACTGCAATTGGCAGATAGGTCTGTCAGAGTCCCCCGTGGTGTTATAGAGGATGTGATTATCAAGGTTGAAAAATTCTATTACTCTGTGGACTTTATAGTTCTTGATACACAACCTGTTCACAATCCCTCTAGTCACATTCCAGTCATTTTGGGTCGACCATTTTTGGCCACATCCAATGCCATTATTAACTGCAGGAATAGAATTATTAAATTGTCCTTTGGCAACATGATTGTCGAACTCAACGTTTTTAATGTTAGTCAACAACCTCCCGAGTTCGAAGATATCCATGAGGTTGACATGATTGAGAGTTTGGTGGAAAATTCATTTCCGCAATCCGCCTTAGATGATCCCTTAACGGCTTGTTTGACTAATTCTGGTTTAAACTTTGATATTAATAATTCCATTAGGGAAATGAATGTTTTGCTTGATGCATCCCCTAGTATGGTTCCTGGTTCTTCATGGAAGTCTAAAGTTGAACCCCTTCCACTTAGTGAGTCAAAACTCGTCCCTTCGGTTGAGAAGCCACCCAAGCTTGACCTTAAACCATTACCTGACACCCTTAAGTATAAGTTTTTAGGTTCTGATGATACTTTACCTGTTATTATTTCATCGACATTGACTGTTGAACATGAAAGTAAGTTGCTAAACGTTTTGAAAGAACATAAGGCATTACTGGGGTGGACTATAGCGGTCATTAAAGAAATACATCCAACTGTTTGCATGCATCGTATTCATATGGAAGATAATGCCAAAACTTCACGTGAAATGCAACGTAGACTTAATCCTAATCTTAAGGAGGTTGTCCGAGCCAAAATGCTCAAATTGTTGGATGTTGGTATTATTTACCCCATTTTAGATAGCTCTTGGGTCAGTCCAGTTCAGGTTGTTCCCAAGAAATCGGGGGTAACTGTAGTCACAAATGATAAGAATGAGTTAGTGCCTACCCGCATGACCACTGGATGGAGAGTTTGTATTGACTACCGTAAGTTATAACCAAATCCCCATCGCACCCGAGGATCAAGAGAAAACTACATTCACTTGCCCTTTTGGGACTTTTGCTTATCGGAGAATGCCTTTTGGGTTGTGTAACGCGCCCGCCACCTTTCAGAGGTGTATGCTTAGTATTTTCTCGGATATGGTTGAAAGGTTTCTTGAGGTGTTCATGGTTGACTTCTCAGTGTTTGGGGATTCATTTGATGAGTGTTTGCATCATTTAACCCTAGTGTTAAAGAGGTGTGAAGAGAAAAGTCTTGTCTTGAACTGGGAGAAATGTCATTTTATAGTTAGGCAAGGTATAGTTCTTGGGCACATAATTTCTAACAAGGGCATTGAAGTTGACAAAGCAAAAATCGATTTAATCTTGAGTCTTCCACCACCGAAGACAGTGAAAGACATTAGATCTTTTCTAGGCCATGTTGGTTTTTACCGTAGGTTCATTAAGGATTTTAGCAAGGCTACTCATCCTCTATGCAATTTACTTGCTAAGGGCTCTGCCTTCGTCTTTGATGAAGACTGTTTGAAAGCCTTTGAAAATCTTAAACAATTGTTGACTTCAGCTCCAATCATCCAACCTCCTAATTGGAATTTACCTTTTGAGCTTATGTGTGATGCTTCTGATTTTGCAGTTGGAGCTGTCTTAGGATAACGGGTGGACAAAAAGCCCTATGTTATTTATTATGCAAGTAGAACTCTACAAGATGCGCAACTTAATTACTCCACCACAGATAAGGAGTTACTCACTATTGTCTTTGCATTGGACAAATTTATGTCATACCTTATAGGATCCAAAGTTATCATTTTTACTGATCATGCAGCGCTGAAGTACCTTTTTTCTAATAAGGATGCTAAGCCACGCTTGATTCGTTGGGTCCTATTGCTACAGGAGTTTGATATTGAGATTCGTGACAAGAAGGGTTCCGAAAATGTTGTAGCTGACTATTTGTCTAGACTTCTTGTAGAATCATCTACTGCAGATGTGCCCTTTAATGAATCCTTTCCTGATGAGCAATTACTTGCTATCTCCCAGTTACCTTGGTATGCAGATATTGTGAATTATCTTGTTACAAGTCAACTCCCTTCTAATTGGTCTAAACAAGATAAGACTAAATTTCTTGATGAGGTCAGACATTTCTTCTGGGACGATCCTTATTTATTTAAGTATTGTCCCGATCAGGTCATTAGGAGATGTGTTCCAGAGAGTGAATTTCATAGGATCATTTCCTTTTGTCATGATCAGGCGTGTGGAGGTCACTTTATTTCTAAAAAAACAGATTCAAAGGTTTTGCAGTGTGGCTTTTATTGGCCGACTATTTTTCGTGACACCCATGCATTTTGTGTTACATGTGATAGATGCCAACGAATGAGTTCCATTTCTCGTAGATTCTTACTAACATTCTCATTGTGGAGATTTTTGATGTTTGGGGTATTGATTTCATTCATACTTGTTAGCTCCGTAACAATTTTGACTTACAACTGATACATGTAATTTTTTTATTTTTTCATTTGTGTCCTATATTGTTTTTATCATGATGAGTTCACAGTTCTTATGTCTCTGAGCGTTCATTGGTGGTTCGTCGAAATTGGTAAAAAAAACTTTTCCATGGTAATATCACTCTAACTCTCATTTTTTCTTTTTCCTGCATTTGTCATGATCATCTTTTTATATATTGAGGACAATGTTTGGTTTAGGTTTGGGGGTGAGTTTATGAGTTTTTTTGCATTCTTCGAAATTTTTTGAACTGAAATGTATTTCACAATTGACTATTGTATTCTACTCAATCTCCATTGAATACACAGTTAATTATGAATTTGTGAAATTTTTTGATTTGAAAATGCATACAAAATCTAAGCTCCTTTCCGATGAAGAGAATATGCTTTCAAGTATGCCTTTAAATTCGAGAAATGCATGCTTTCACTTGTCACTTTTATATATCAATAGGAAAACATATGGTTTGATATTATCTTTAAGTTAAATATATTTCATGATATTTTTCGACTCGACCACTCTTGCACTATAAGCCGAGTTAGCATAACTTGAAGTTAATCGATAAGATATTAATTAGAAAACCTTAGAATAATAGTGGAGACTTAACCATTGTGAGTTTTGAGACATTCTATTTTTCTTGAGGGTTATTATATAAACTCTGACTTTTCTTGAATCTGCATTATCTCGTTGATGATCTCATTATTCTTGTTTATTTTATTGATTGCTTTGAGAACGACGTTAAAATTGAATTATTACACTAGAACTTCTTGATTTATTTAGTTGAGATGTCATAATACCGATTAGAGCTTAAGAAGTGATATAAGCAATTTTTTCTTTGAGCCGTTCTTTAGCCTTTCAGCCTACCTAATAATAAATATCCGTTTGCAGCCATTTGAGCCTTTAAATAAACTTTTTCTTTGCTAACCCCATCTCCATTACCTACTCCAGTTAGGGGGTAATATCCCATACTATTTTTATCCTTACCCAATGTCTCTGAGAATGTGTATGGTTGATATATTTTTGGAATGGGCAAATAAAAAAGCTGAAACTAAATATTCCATGAATCCTCATGACTGAAATGTTTTATTGTGCAGAAGGGGAAAGCATGTAAAAAAAAAAAGGATTGATGCTTCAAAAAAAAATAAAAAATAAATGAATAAGAATTTCGAAGGAAGAAAAAGTAATGGTGTACAACATTGGTTTATTCTTCAGAGTCCAACGTGCTTATTAAAGGGTGTATCCATTCTCATAGAATTTTCTCGTATCCTTTTTCCATTCTTGTTAGCCAAAATCTTAGCCTCATTACAACCTAATAAAGACTTAATTGATCTTAAGTAAAAGTCTGGTTCATAGATGTGGAGATTAAATTGACAAGAACTATGGCGTATGATTCAACATTCTCAAAGTAATTGATATTCCTGTCCATGAGATCATATTCATTTCATTATTTTAAAAGTTCGTTTTTCATGATTATTATATGTGAGATGTTTGTCGTTCCACAATTTATTCTCTTTCTCACATATAAATTGAGTGATAACTAACCAATCTCTAAGTGATTCATTTCTGAGTGACAAGAGAGATTTGTAGTCGAAGCGTACAACTCAAAGGTTATCTAGTCGTATCTTAGCTGAGAAAAATAAAGTTATGTTGATAAGGCCATGCACACACACACACACACACACACACACTTCGAGTTGGGAATAATTGATGAAATTTATTTAACCTTTGGGTATTATTAAATTGTTGTTAGACTCTTTGATATATTATTGTGACACTGTTAGTTGTTTTCTAAAAATTTTGGCAATTAGATTATTTCTCTGAGGATAATAGATCAAGTTACCATGTTTTGGAAATTTATTGAGTCATAATGTTTGTGGGTAACATTTCTGGAAACCCACACGAGACTATACTCGTCTACTAGAGATAATTTAGCGGTTTAAAACCTTGTTGCACGCTTAAGGTAAGTGCAACCGATGATTTCTGCGAAAGTGAGTTAGAATTTTATTTTTATTGTTTTGCTCGAAGACTAACAAAATATAGGTTTGGGGGTATTTGATAGTCAATTAATTATTACATAATATATCCCTTAATTTATATATGTTAGTGTTTCGATTAGTATATTTTATTCTAATTATTTCATTTTCATGTTTTTGTAGGAATTTGAGCGTAAACGATGAAATTGCATTAAGGCGACAATTTGAGGATGATAAATTGATTAATTCTAATGGTGGTACAAAGTAGCGGATCACATGTCTAAACCTAACCCAAACAAACATAGGTCCACATAATTTAACATAAGCCCAAGTCCGAAAGTTAACCTAAAGCCCAAACCCAACATAGGAGAATAGAGAAAACCTATTTAGAATCTGGGATTTTTTTCTTCTTCTTCTTCTTCTTCTTTTGACTTTTGCTCTTTTTTTTTCCAGCCACGCCGCTCCTCTCCTCTTCTCCTTGGCATAGACATAGATAGCTTCGTTTCTCGCCACTAATCAACCGCCATCGCCGCCATCTCACTCCACGTCCCTGTCGCAGCTACCGTCCTCACCTCCCTGTTCTCACCGTAAGCAACCAAACAGCACAGAAACAGGGAGCACGTCTCTGCTTCACAACCCCCTGTTCCTCTCTCCACCACCTCGTCTTCCTTCCTATTTTCGTCTCTCTTTCTCACTGTTTCTATCTCTCCCGTTCCCGTCACAGACAAGAGACCAACAGGGAGGACTCCCAATCCCTGTTTCTCTCTCCCTCGTGAACCCTGCCCCTCATTCACCTCTCTATCTTACAGGAACAGAAGAAGACGAAGGAGAAACAACAACGCGAGCCGCCATCACCGCCACCATAGCCACTTCCCACCGCCATCAGCCACCATGAAACAGAGCTCGCAAGAGCACCGCCCTTGTTTCTCTCTCTCTCTCTTTCTGTTCCCCTTCTCGTTCTTCCCTTACCCTCTCTCTGTCTCTTGCAGGTACCAGAGCCGGTCGGAGGAAGAAGAAGCTCGCGAGGAGCGGAAAGGAATCAGCAGCAGTGGCGCATCTCGCTGGAGAAGAAAGCGCAAGAGAAAGAGGCGAGAGCCAACTGTTTTTCAAAATAGTTGGCTATTTGCACCCCAGTGTTTGCTCTGAGCTACCATAATCCATCAACAGTCTTTTCTTGGGATGCGTGTTCATGCTGAGACGGATTCCACCTACACCAGTGATGTGACGCCATCCACCATGATCTTCTAGACTCCACGCCGAGGCGAAGATGAAACCATAGGGTTTCCTAGAGTTTGTCGTATCTTAATTTATTGTTTTCCATATGATTGAATGTTAAATAAAATTGATTTCTGAATTTCAATAATTTGCTTTCACCGATTATATCCGGAATAATTATCTAGACTAATCGGTAGTTAGAAATACCCTTTATTGATATTCAAAACCTGCTTTAATCAATTAATCTGAATCTGTGATTGTGTGTGCCGTAAGAAGACATGCAATGCTAGAAATTTAGAATTAGTTAAAATAAACCTGTGATTGTATGTGTCGTAAGAAGACATGCAATGCTAGGGTTTATGATTTTGCTGAAATCAATTGCAATTGTAGATTAATCTTTAGATTAGTCGTGTTGATTCTTGAAAACAATTATTTAGATTACACGAATCTCGAAGAACCTGTGGTGGATTCGATGTCTCGGTCCACTCTCATATCATCTTATCAGTTTAGTCTTTAAGTGTTCAATTTCATTATCTTAATTTGGTAATTTACATCTGTTGTAACCCCCAACTCTAAATTAGTTTAAATAAGTCTTAGAATTCGACTGTCTCGTCAATCCTCGTTGGATCGACCCGTATTTGCCACTGTCTACTAGTTAGACAACCGTGCACTTGCGGTATTACAAGTAGGGTTTATTAGCTTATTAATTTAGGTTAATAAAATCTCCTTCATCAATTTTAACAAATCCTAAACAATTGGGATCCACTTAGACCATGTGTTGTAAACGATTTTCAAAATTGAGGGGGGGGGGGGGGGGGGGGCAACTGCCCCCCTTGGGCTCTATGTGGCTCCGCCACTGCTTGGGTGGTGTATTTGAACAACTTACACCAGTCATCCAATTTTCGTGGTTACTCCAAATGTCTTTGGTCCTTGATTTGTTCAGTGGATTCTTAGGGCATTTCATGACCAAGGTTTTGTCTTCTTGTTTTTTCATATTGATTTTTTTTCATAATGAAATGTTCCTTGTCCCCTTCAGGTTATTTTGGTAGCATGGAAAGATGACATGAGAATTAAAACCAATTCCGATGTAGGCCAGAAACTTGGGTTCCCACGAGTGATGAAAAATTGGTCACGTGCAATAATAAATGGGCAATTTGATAGTCTATTGGAACAATTAAAACAAAAGTAAAAATAACTACAAGTGTCTGGTCTAGTGCTGTAACCATTATCCACGACAGATATTAGGACAAGGTGCTAAATCTGGCATTTCAGTATATTAACCATAATAGTTCTAACACCCCTTTCTAATCGGGAAAAAAAACACTCAATTAGAATTCATATGTTGAGCTTGGAATTACAACACCGATAAGCTATACCTTTTCTCTAGAAGCCTAAATAACTCGAAGATTTGAATGGTTGGTTTTGTTAGTGCTCTAACTAAACATATTTGCCTTTGCACTTGGGCTTTGAATCCTCATTGTCCCTTAATAAACCATTTTGAGACTTAGCTGGCCTAAAAACACCAGCATAAAGGTTGTCATCTTCAAGCCACTTTAGATTGTTTTATTTGAAGTCCATATGCATTTTAAGAGCAGCTTTTGCACTCTCCTAAATGCGTCCAAATTTGTTCTCCTCGAGATCTGACCTGCAAAACAGGGTTGATTGCCAAAGACCACCTTGTTGGTGTCCGAAGGCACTTCGGTTCTTAAGTCAGTGAACTAAGGAAGAAGATGAACTTGGACAAAGTATAGTTGTAGGGTTTTTTGTACCTACCTCCTCTTCTCTCTCATTTACCTTATATAATAAGAGTAATTAACTTTGTACGTGACTTAAGCAAGCATGGCGAAATGAAGGGGGACGTTTCTCATAACATTCTCCCCCTTCATTGAGATATGTCATTGGGGGAGAGATTGTCGCCATGACCTGTCTCCTTCGTAAAGTCTATGTCCTATGGGGAGAGATTCGTTGGGCCTGAGATCTAGGTTTTTAGCTTTGGTCGTTGTCCATTACTAATGCCTCTTTGGGCTTTAGTGATTAGACCTGTTAATTGTCCTAATGAGATATGATTTATGTCACGTGTTCGACCATGATCAAATGATTGTTTGATGTATTTTCAGCTACTCCCTCTAGTTAGTGGGCTCGCTTACACAACCAATAATTGTGCGGCGGTGGGTTATCGAGGTTTATCATCACTGCTATATGCACATTTAATGTCGTTAATAGCTGTCGACTCAATGGCCTCGATTTAACCGCTACTCCACTATGCCGCCAATCAATTCATTTTGGTGTAATTTTAGGGTTTCGTGCAGCTATCATTTCCTGCATGATCTCCCATTGGTTGTCTTTTCGTTGTCTAATCCTATATAAGGGAGTTAAAGAGGTGTATAATCTTCTTTACACCTTCTTTCATTTGCAAAGCTTGTTTGTTCCATTTCCTCTCACTTTCTTAGTTAACAAACTTTTCATCATGAATCCCAAGAGAACTCTTAGTGTCGCCAAGTGACTGCCTGTGGGGAGTTATTCGATTCGATGCTGACAACCTAGGACACCTTGCATGACCTTCAGCAAGCGTATTCTTTTCCGTCTGACTTGCATCTTATGTTGCTAGGAGATGGTGATAGCCCTATCAAGCCAAAAGCTAGTTACATAGCCCGTTATCTTGGAATGTTCAGGGCCGGTCTCCGTTTTCAAGTTTTGAAGATCATATGGTCATATGTGGACTTGATTGGTATTCCTCCTACTCAGTTAGGTCCCAATGGCTGGAGGATCTTGGTTGGTACCTTGTTCAAGGCTCTGCAAGGTGGGATTCGTCTGAACGAGAATGTGTTGCATTATCTGCTGACGTTGAAGTTCAATAAAAATGTTGTCTGCTATCTGATCTTGCCTGATTGTTTGGGTAAGGGAAATATGATTTCAAGTTCTTACAGAAGACCTGGTTCAATGCTTCCATGGAGTTTGGTTATTTCAACCTTTGTGGTAGACCCATTCTAAGGTCGTTCAGGACACCCAAGAACTTGAACAACTTGCAACTAACTGCAGAGAGCGGTCGACGAAGGCTCAATTCCTCCCCCTTCCATGGACATCACTTGAAGATGTGCTCGAGTTGGAGGTTGTTGACCAGAGTGGCCTTAGTGCTCAGGAATGATCATTGGTTGTTTACGAACGTGACTCTAGTGTCACTATTGTTGAAGTTATTCCTTCTACTGGTGTTGGTGGTAAGAGTGTGGATCTGACCACGAGGAATAGGAGGGCTCTGAGGCCTCCTAGTCCTTCTAAAATAAGGTTGTGGGTGATTTGGTCGATGTTGGTCGGCCTGCAAAGCGGAAAAGGCCCGTTGGGTTGGGTTATTCTGCTGGAGTCGTCTCTGCCACGAGGGAAGTTGTTCAATTGCCTTTCATTGTGGGGTTCCAGAGGCGGGAGTGAGTCCTGATTGTTCTGTTCTCCAGAGTCCAGGGAGTAAGGATTCTGGTTCTTTGAAGAATAACCATGAGGATGACTCCCATCTTACTGAACAAGAAGATGTAAAAATGCAACAGGCTTTGAAGAAGAGTCGGGAAGAAGTTGACTATCCTCGTGTTTCGCTTGTTGATGTAGATAAAAAGCCCCTTGCATTCGATGGTGTGACTGACATTAACAAGGTGTCGGATGAGGATGCTCGTGCCTTTTCGAAAAACATGACACAACTTGCGCTATAGAAGTCTGAGGATCCACACGTGTTCCTGTCTTTAAATGACATCGAGTATGATCCGTCCTTTGACGAGGTCTTTGTTGACCAAGGTCAGAGCTCAAAGTTTCCTCCTTCTCCTCCTATTGACCCAAGTATGAAGCGATTGTTCGACTAGCCTCCTTTTCATCCAGTTCTATCTGCTACTGTTATTTCTGCTGACAAAAAGGAGAAGGTTGATTTGTCCATCATCTCCAAAGTTCCAGTCACTGCTAAGGTGACCAAGAGTGGCACTTCTATCATCCCTGACCCTTTTGTGCTCCATCCAAAATTCAGTTGGAAGGAGCCCATCCTGGGGTTATCCATATCAAGACGGATGGTGGGTTTTCATGGCATTCAGAAATGGATGTGCAAGAGAGTGCACCCAATCATATCAAGGCATGGCATTAGAGGTTGGTGAACTAGACCCCTATGCTTGTTCGTGCTGTTGGAGAGCACATTGACAAATGTGTTAAACATATAATGGAGGTAAAAAGTTCAACTTTTTTGCTTCTTCCCTTATTATTATTTATTTTTTTGACTTTTTCTTTGCTCTGAACAAAGGATGTCCCATCTCACTTATGCTGGGATGATGGGGTCTGAGTATCAGGCTGCTCGTGAAAGGGTGTATGCCTTGGAGAAGAAATATGCGCAACAACTGCTACAACTTTTTGGTGCTATCTCTGAGGTAAATAAGTTGAAGGAGGAGGCTGCTTACCAAAAAAAGGTAGTTACTGCTTATTAGGATACGATGAAGGAGGTGGAGGACGCTAGGGATAAGTTTGTTGTCGAAGTGACTTCTGCAGATAAGAGATGGACCTTCTTTGTGAGAAAGTTGCAAAAATGCATTCATCGTTGTCAGCCACGGAAAGTGAGTTGACGACCATGAAAGAAGCTTTGATCAGGCAATGACTATGGCAGATTCTGAGTCTACTCTCCGTGAGGCTGTTGAGAGGCAAGTGGGGCAGATGACTGCGAAGGTCACCTCTGTGAAAGAGCAGTTGGCTTTGGATAGAGGCCTTAAAGAGCAAACATGTTAGAAGTTTTCCGCAGTCAATGAATATCTTGCTTCACTTCCTCCAACTGACCCTGCCGATAGCGATAATGCTTCCCGACCTCCAACTATTCCTCTTGTAATCCTTTTTAATGATGTAACCATATAAATCGTGAATAAAATTTTTGTTTTTTTGTCTCAAGTGCACTTGTTAGTCTCTTTCTGTGTTGTTTTCCCCTTTTTTGTCGAATCTTTGTTTCGTTCTGTAGAGTAGTTTCTTGGATGATTCATTGAGTATTAGCAATGTGACGGTAATCTGAGTTGATGTATTAGGCCTGGTTATGTAGATATGCGTCGTAGCCTGACTTGGTAGTTCAGACTTAGAAAATATAATAAGTGTAGTCTGACTTTGAGGTCTGGGCTTCGTAGATACACTAGTCTAAATTGTTTGTTTAGACTTAGTAAATATAATAAACATAGCCTAACTTTGAGGCCTGGGCTTCGTAGATACACTTCATACTCTAAATTGGTAATTTAAACTTAGAATATTTTGAATGAAATGTAAAGGCAGATTTGGTGGTCCTGCCTGATGGAACACACATCGTTGTCCGATTTCGTATTTTAGACTTTAGAATATTTATACAATAAAATATCTAGTTTGACTCAATGGTCATGACTAGTGAAGTATACTTCATTGTCCAACTTGGTGGTTGGATAAGAAGGTTTTTGAAGTAAATGTCTAGTCTGACTTGTTGGTCCTGACTAGCTTAATACACTTTGTTGTCCGACTTGGTGATCAGACAAGAAGATTTTTAAATACCTAGTCTGACTTTATGGTCATGTATACTTCATTGTCTGACTTGGTGATCGGACAAGAATATTTTTGAAGTAAATGTCTAGTCTAACTTGGTGGTCCTGACTAGCTGAATACACTTCGATGTCCGACTTGGTGATCAAAATAGAAGATTTTTCACTTCAACTATCTAGTTTGGCTTTGAGGTTTTGACTAGCTGCACACACTTCGTTGTTAGACTTGGTGATTGGACAAAAATATTTTTGAATTTAAATATCTAGTCTGACTTGGTGGTCCTGACTAGCTGTATACACTTCTTTGTCCCACTTGGTGATTGAACAAGAAGATTTTTCAATTGAATGTCTAGTCTGACTTGGTGGTCTTGACTAGCTGTATATAGTATACACTTCATTGTCCGACTTCGTGATCGAACAACAAAGATTTTTAAATACCTAGTCTGATTTTGTCGTCTTGACTAGCCGCAAATACTTCGTTGTCCGACTTGGTGATCGAACAAGAAGATTTTTGAATTTAAATATCTAGTATGACTTGGTGGTCATAATTAGTTGTATACAGTTCGTTGTCCGACTTGGTGATTAGACAAGAAGAGTTTTGAATTTAAATATCTAGTTTGACTTGGTGGTCTTGACTAACTGAATACACTTCGTTGTCCGACCATGTGATCAAATAAAAAGATTTTTAAATACCTAGTCTGACTTTGTGGTGCTGACCAGTTGCATACACTTCATTTTTAAGTGTCTAGTCTGACTTGGTGGTCCTAACTAGCTGATATTAATGGGATGATAGATAGAAACGTACTGGAATGTAATAGTTCATTGATAATACCTTTTCAAGTGTTCTATATTCCATGGTCTCTTGAGTTGTTCTCCGTTTGAATTTTCTAACCAGCATGCTCTCGACTTATCAATTTTATCCACTTTGTATGGCCTTTCCCAATTTGGGTTTAACTTCCCCGCACCTGGTTTTTTTGTATTTAGCTAGATCTTTCTGAGTACCCAGTCACCAA
The DNA here is from genome assembly GCA_963556465.1 of Berberis vulgaris. Lineage (NCBI taxonomy): Eukaryota > Viridiplantae > Streptophyta > Magnoliopsida > Ranunculales > Berberidaceae > Berberis > Berberis vulgaris. Next base: position 71,801,829 of record OY747131.1, on the reverse strand, counting down.
TTTTGAATGCACGGGGTTTAACTTTTTTATTGTAATAATTGGCCATTCTCTGTTGGTAGGTCGCCATTTTGATTGAGCTTTGTCCTTTTTTTTTTTTTCCAGAATATCTAGTTCGACGTGCAATGCGTCATCATTTTCTTCCAAATGGAACTGTTTAGCTCTGAAGGTGGACATGTCAATCTCAATTGGTACCATTGACTTGGACTCGTAACTTAGGTCGAATGGTGTTTCTTCGATTGGAGTCCTTTTGTTGTCTTATAGGCCTAGAGAATGCTTGGCAGTTCAAATACTCATTATCCTTTTGCTGCTACAAGTTTTTCTTGATGGCCTCAAGGATTGTTCAGTTGGTGCTTCTGGTTGTCTGTTTGCTTGCGGATGACCAAGTGTTGAGAAGTGGTGGTTGATGCTCAAGTTCTCACATGACTTCTTGACCTTTTGCCTTCAAATTGGGTACCATTGTGACGCCGGGCAAAATATTGATCATCCTGCAGGCTAGTTCAACATACAATTCACAAGGAATGATACAAGAGATTCGCCCAAAAAACACAGAGGAATAACTCTAATGTTTAATCAAATTACTCAAATCAAAGGTATCTCTAAAATCAGCCCACAAGCCGGGCTTTATAGCTAAAACTCGCGATTATTAGAATTTTACCAAAATTAGGAAAACCCCAATAATCATGCTAAATCAAAATACGGAATAAAAGAAATATATTGCCAGAAATCTGGCCCAAATTGGGTTCAAAATCACTTCCTAAACAATAATTGAAATATTACTATAAAGGGAAATAAACTGCTAAATTTGTGGATTTGAAAGGGAAAACGGTGGATTTTGGCATCGAAAAGATGTGCAATGAGCGTAGCTGGTTGGCCACGACGTGCGCGTTAAAAAGGGCTTTCCGAATTGGGGTCGTTTGCGTGATTCTGATACTCATAGCCAAAGTTATGGCCAAAATACTAAAACGCAGCCAAAACTGCCAAATTAGAAAAAAAGGTTATGATTTCCTGCCATCCTTGCGCTGATTTGCTAATTCAAGATATCTTAGTGCTAATAACGTGTTATTTGACAGCTCAACATCATTTGACTCGGATCCTCCTGCATCACATTGTCAGTGACAATTGTTATGGGGATTTCGAATCTTCATATTATTATTTTCCACAAGAAGTTCTTGATCCGAGCTTCTTCTATTTTCGCTAGTGGTTCTACTTTTAGCCATTTGGTGAACTGTGATGTTCTGTATATGATGACCTAGAAAAATTAAACTAATTTTCTAGTGTAATGCACACATAGTGCATATAGGAGTCCAACTTGGGTTACACTTAAATGGTGTTTGTTTGGAATTAGAAATCTTAATAAGAAGTGGGATATCCTCCTGAGGGTGTTTGTTTTTACTACGAATTTGACGTTGAACTTCTGATTGGAATAAGCACCATTGAGGAGGGGTGATGATCACTTAGCATAGAGTGTTTAATGAAAGAAAGTTTAGTGAAAATGACAATTTAAAGGCGAACCCCAACATATCTCAAGTGTTGCTGGCTTACAACGAAAAAAAAAGATGTTTCATATTGGGAAAGAGAAATGAGGAAGACTTCGCCACCGTAATAATCCTATACATGGCGAGCTGGGTTTCAGGATCGCATAACATATCAAAGACCAGAACTGGTCAACACACCATATCCGCCAAGCTCTAACCATTGAGTTGTCATGCCATTGGCAAGTGCTTGATATTTGGTAAAGTGCATTGTGGACAAAAAGAAATTATGTGAGGCTGCATGGGCTGAAGTAATACATCGTCAATTGATGCAAAACTCGAGCTCTTACGGATTAAAATATGCTCTTAATATTTTATCCGCCAACAAATATATTAAAGTACAATAGTTATTCTATATGATCCCCATTGATCATCAACTCTCCTTCGTGGTCTTTCCAAGCAATATAGCTAAAGATAAGATTTAAAAAAAAGCACAAATGTTATCTATGCTTGTCGATTATCAACAATGTTCATCTAAGATACATTACATACGAATAAAAAAAGTTTATATATGCAAATGATTATGAAACTCCTTAACTGCAACATGGTTTAGTTATGTTAAATAGTAGTATAACCATGTAACACTTGTGTTAGACGACAATAATTCTAGTGATTTGATGCTTCAAATAAAATTAGTGCACTTGTGTTAGCAATGCAACAGAGTTGCCCTTGTGTTGATGGCAATATGGTTGGCTGGACTTGTGTTAGATGACTTTGTCATAAAAAAAAAGTTCAATGCTTGTTGCAACTGGCATAAAGTTGTTTGAACAATTCACTTTCTTCTAAGGTCTGAGAATTTATAATTTTGGAGGTCTTTATTCAGTGATTTGAAATCATCAACATTGTCTATATCATTGGTGGCAACGTTTTTCTCCTGTCTAGTTCCTTGGATATTCAAAGTTTGGTTATGTTCTTCCTTTTTCTATTTTTTACCCCTCTCGGGATAGACCATTTTGGCTTTGATTATTTCCTCACTATTTTCTTTTTCTTTTTCCTTGCCTCATTCTTGCCTTTCCACTGGTTTTGCTTCTTTGCATCCTTCTTGCTTTTCAACAGATGGTGCTTCTGTAGTGTTGTCGTTAACACACTCTTCTTCTTCTTCTTCATTGTGAACAAATGGGTTGAACGTGTGAATTCCTCCAAAATGTATACATAAAGATGATGACTTGTCGATATCCATCGCTTGTCAACCCTCTTGGGATTCTTGTGTTTTTGGGTTTCTCCCGCATCCTCCCCCTCAGGTCCGCCCACACAAGGGTATCACAATATTCTTTTCCACCATAATTTGAAAAATCGAGGCAAGTTTCCTAAAAACCAATTCCAGGTTAAAGATGAGTCAGATTGAAGTACTATGTTATGAAAATCAAAATATGCACATAAGTTCAGACCTCTAGAATGCTTCTAGTTTCCACCATATTGTTTGTCCCTTGACCAAAAATATGTTTCAAACGCAGCAATAACATCGCACATTCTTTTCTTATCAAACCTCCACCTGAAGCTAAATTGTCTTTGGAGGACCCATGAACGCTAAGGCAAATCACCCTCGAGCATGGGTGGATCCACTACTTGGATAAGGGGGGTGACTCCCTTAGGTTTTGTAAAAAAATCCATGAAAGTAGTTAAAATTTCACTATTGCCCCCATTTGAAAATTTATATTGCTCCCCTTGAAATTTCATATTGCTCCCTCTTATCAAAAAAATCATAGATCCCAAATCGCAAGAGAAACCAAACCTCTTGTGTCCGCGTATGCTTTTGCGTCTTGCGATATCTTCTTCAGTTATTCTTCATCTCCGTCTGAAACATGTGAGTTTGTTTAATGTTCTTATTTCTCCATCTCTGACTTGTTGATTTTATGCCTTGGTCTTGCAATAAAAATTCAGATGAATTTTTGAAACCTAAATTCATGAATTTAATATAGTTTTTCATGTCAACTGATTCAGAGATTCTCCATCTAATATTACAACTAACAAGAAAAAAAGAAACAATGACAAACCTACATGTCCGATGAATGTTGTGTCAATAAAAAAAATAATTGGATCGGCTGCTAAAGCCATTGCAGCATGCAATACAATATGAAATATCTCCAAGCCAATCTCATCCTTCTTGAAAACAATCTCACAATAAGCCTTAATGATCTTTCTATAAAAGCAAAAAAAAAATGTTCTACATAAAATGTTACTAAGCAATCAATCTCACACTCAAAGACAAACACACCCCATACACACCACATGTACACATTCCACACTACACACATAGTGACATACATAGCCTATTTGCAATGTACAGAAAAATTGAAATTTCTATGCTGTATATCTTCATCAGTTAAACAGAACTCAGAAAAAGAAGACAAACTTTGATGCCTTTACTAATTTCTTGGAAACTTCTTATACAAAGGACATTTTTTATGCTGTATACCGAGGAAATTTCTTGAAAATGTTACATATTTTTTTGCCCCCCTTTGTCCGCAATCCTGAATCCGCCTCTGCCCTCGAGGAGGTTTAACACAAAGAACTGAAATTGGGGGTTTGCTTCTAATGAGCACCATATTACCAACAAGAAGCTTCATGCCATGTTCCCATATTGCATTCAATGATTTCGCTAGGGCAATGATCACATTTAATCTTCAAATTTCTTAGTTTACATTCTAGGCTAAAATTCTTCGAAGAAAGAAAATGTTCAAATTTTGAAAGGAAACATTTGAAAGCGAAGAACATCTTGGAAACTTAGAAAATAATCCTTATTTTCAATCCTAATAAAACTATTTTGAGTTATAAAGCATACAAAAGATCATCTTCAAATACAAATAATCAAAATTTATGTTCATTGTCTTCTCACTTTTTTTTTTATTCAATTTTGTGAATATTTTCTTTTGAAACAAACACAAACTTACATATAGTTTAAGAAGTTAAACACCAAACAAACAAAAAAAAAGCGTGGTGTTTTCATGTATTAAAGCCTATTCTCTTTCAAAATGAAGATACGAGAAAATAATAGTATAGCTTTGGTTGTTGAAAATCAGGCCCTTGCTTGGTTCACGGAAAATTTGCTACAAATACCAATAATTTTGCTTAAATTGTAATTTGAAATGCTTCGATATCGGTAGACAATAGTCTATTTGGGGGACACTAGTCCACCAGTCTGGGTGCACATAGTACTAGGGTTGAAAATGCTTAGAGGTCCATCTTAGGACTGGCAGTGGGATGGATTTACACAGATATATGCCTCACCCCATCTCAAATAGGGTGGATTTAGATTTACCATGACATATTTCAAGGATCCAAATTGTATCCGATACAGATTTAGAGCTGATATGAATTTGGTAGGGTTAAACAAAAAACTGACAAAAGCGATTAAATCGACCGAATCAATCAAAATCGAAATGATCGGTTCAGTTTAAAAATTTTAAAACCGACAATTCGATTTTATGTGATTTTAACCGACAAAACCGAACCGACCGGATATATATAATAAATAATATATATTTTATATGTAAATAATATAATATGTTTAAAATATTCGATTGGTTTGATTTTATTTAAGTTTTATGTCGGTTACAGTCTGTCAGTTCGGTTTACAGTTTATCTAAATTCAAATCGGATCTTTTTTTTTAATGGTCGATTTGATTTTAGTTAGAAAATTTTCAAACCGACCAAAGTCCTTACGGTTTTCAACTATTTATTACTAAAATACTCTTTATCAGAAAAGAATAATTCTAGGGAGCCCGCTCATGTAGCCCGCCTGGCTGTCCGGACCCTCCCAGGCACGTGCCAGAAGGAGGGTGTTTGGCACGTGAACCCAACACAACCTCGGCTCCAAGAAGCTCTTAATCAGTGGTTAGCCAATGAAAGTCTCTCTCTCTGTTTTTCAGTCTCACTTTAATCCTTCAAAGCTCCAACAACACACAACAAATCAGAAATCAGAGAGGGGGAAGAGAAGGAAGAAAATAAGTGTTTTAGATGATGGGTTCTTCTTCTTACCTGTTTTGGGGGTTTGATTTTGTGGGATTTTGATCTGGTTTTTAGTTTTTGTAAGCTAGTTTTTGTTTTTAAAGAGAGAGATCTGAATTTCATTGCAATCTGCTTCTTTTTTTCCATCTTTGCAATCATCACTTTTTGATTTTGTTTTTGACAACTTCAGCTAATTCAATTTATTTCTTAATGGCTCGCTCTTGTTTCTCCTCCTCAACAACATCAGTCTTCAACCTCTTGTTCTTCATCTTTTCCTTAAAAAGTGTCTCTGAATCTCTATCAATGTAAGTCATGAACCAACCCTTTGGTGTCTCTTCCACCTTACACTTTCCAGTTTTTCCAAGATACTTCACGAACTCAGTGAGTGTGGCCCACTCAGTCGAGTTCATGTGAACATGATGCCGATCAGCAGTATACTCGTTATACACAACAGTGGCGGCGATTCGGTTGAACCTGTGGCTTCGCTTCATGTGTTCAAGGAAGGATTCTTCAAACTCTTCAGAGTACCCATCAACAATTCGATTGGGGTTTTGCCCAAAAACTTCCATCTGGCGTTGGTGACTTTCACTCATACAATGGCACTTGAATCCATTCTCGTCTCTGCATTGCTTTTGGCACATTTGGCGATACCATCTAAGCTTTTGGAGCCCCTTAGCTTTGATTCGATTTGCAATGGCCTTTGGTGTCAAGAAATCATTCTTCCCCATTGATGTTGGAGACACTAGTAGGTGGAGGACAAAGAAAAAGACAAGGCAGGGATAACTAACTGGCTAGTGGTAGTGGGAAATTGTGCAGAAAAGGGATGACCGAAGAATAGATGAGTTTTGGGTCTGGGTTCACGTGCCAAACACCCTCCCAAGCACGTGCCCAGAAGGGTCCGGACATAGACCCAGGCTACATGAGCGGGCTCCCTAGAATTACTCATCAGAAAATAAATAAAAATAAAATTCTATTCCTATTCCTATTCCTAATTCCTCTCCTCTCCGATCTCAATCGCATCACACAGTGGCAGTCTCCACCAGGATCACTACCAGCCAGCAGCCACCGCCCACCGCCGTCTCCTCCGTTTTTCACCGCCGTTTCTTCTTCTTCAGGTAAGTTCTTCTTCTTTAAATGCTCTTCTTCTTGAAACCAAATAATAAGAAACCAAAAACGAGCAGTCAGTATACATAATTTGATTTGGCTCCGGTGTGTTCAAGAGTGATGACTCGGCTTGTCGTGCTCGGGCTATTGTTTAGGCTGTGGCAAATTACATTGACCCGGAGTTTCTTGCTGTGGTTTGCTAAGGTATCTTGACCATTCTGATTGTTCTACGTTTCGTATGTAATCCTGTTACCAGAGAGTATATTAAGGTTTTGCCCAATTTCAACTATGGGGTGTTGCATCTGGGTTTGGTTTACATTCCGTTAGTAAGGAATTCAAGGTATGCTCCTTGCAAGAAGCTTGCAGGTTTCGTCAATGGATGTCTTCATTGGATTGTGTTGGATTTGGGAAAAATGTGTGATTTTGAAGCTCCCATTTCGATTTTTTCATTGGTTTTCAGAGGTTTGCTAGCAGGTCATGGAGGGTGCAGCAATGCAGGAAAAATCAATGGTTGCTATTATCCATTAGAAAAACTACATATAATAAACGGTTAACTGGGGTGGGGTGGATATCATAAATGAGTTATTCGGGGCGGATTTGGGAAAAAGATAGAATTCTTAGAGGATGAAGTTCATTTCAGCCTAATCGATCATGTAGATATTCTCAAGTGAAATTTCGTTATTGCTAATTGCGTGATTGTCCAATCACTTGATTCAAATATTGATGGTGTAACTTATGCATATTCTAGACTTTTTAGTTGGAGTATAACCTAATAATAATAGCTTCCCACTACTAGGGACTAGCGCTGGGCCGGTTTGGGTAATCGGCTAAAAAATCCAAGACCGAGGCTCGGACCGAATATTTGAAGACTGAAATATAGAGGATCGAGACCGGACCGAGTAAGACCGATTAACTGGGGTCCCGGTTACCTGACATGTCGGGCCGGGTCGGTCTCGGTTTAAACCCGAAGCCCTTTCCTCCTCTCATTTGCAAATCAAGACGAGCTGTAGAAAAACCTCTGATAGTTCGGCCTCATTGATGAATTAAATGAAGTCTACCACCAGGAACTGCAGCCTTAGCAAGTCTCTTCTAATCAAATTCTCCAATTCCATAAAAATCCCTCTAATTGCTTCACCAAGACGTTTCCAAATCGTCGCAGCTTCTTTCCTAAGAAATGCACAATAATGATCTGAAAACACAACTTTGAACTAAGTCTCTTAGGGTCTCAAACACATCCAAAATCTTGAACAACCTCTCTGGCGATCTACTTCCAATTGCAACCGCATCTACGCAGTTCAGAAGTTGAATAGTGGAACCCCTACAAATCTCCATGAACGAAAGATCCGCAGCCTAAGAGAAGCCGAAGTAGATCCGATCACAAAGCCTGCGTTCACTGGGGAAAAGATACGGAGTGCAACATTCGTGGCCTTCATCCATCTTTCAATCTCGTCTTCCAATTGAGTGGGTATTTGGTTGTTGTTTACATGAAGGCCATTGCCATGTTGTGGTAGAAAGAAGGCCTTCTTGTAGGTATTTGCTCTGTTGTGTGTTTTGTGTGAGAGAGAGAGTTTTGAGTCAAATGCAATGAATGGTTATTTTAATCTATTAGTGGAGTGGAATGAAATGAAATAAGTGGAGTGGAATGATTATTTTAATGTATGAGTGGAGTGTAAACTTTAATCCATGGAACTGTTTAATGAGTGACTAAAATGTGCACCCCTCTTTTCAATTTAACCCCTCTCTCTTTTAATGAAATTAAGTGGAACTCGGGCCGAGCTGGTTAACCGGCGGGTTTTGGAATCTGGAACCGAGGACTGGACTGAAATATTTGGGTCGGACCTAAAAACCGAACCGAAAATAAAAAAATATTGAAACAGACCAGATCGACCGGGTCGGTTTCCGATTCGGTACTATTTTTCGGTTCGGAATGCCCAGCCCTACTAGGGACACGTTGATCAGGAGGGGCATGGAGGTGGATGCAGACTGTCCTATGTGTTTTACTGAGGTGGAAACTCGGGACCATCTTTTGCTACACTATGATGTTGCCGCCGCACCGTGGCACAATTTTCTTTAAGCTAGTGGGATGGTTTGGGTTATGCTGTGATCTTGTCATGATCCTAGTCATTCACCTCCTGGACACCTTGGACTTTTGGGAGAATTGGTTGGTTCATGACAATTGGTATCAAAGCCAAACCTCATATCCAAGGTTTGATTCTCTGCAGGGGCGACCTATAGGCTGGATTAAAATAATTTAGCATTATGTATGGGCATAGTGCGGGAGAATTGGTTGGTTCATGACAAATCCATGACTGATTTGTTCCTTGGGTGGAGATGTCAGGCCTTCTCCAAAAGCAAGGGAAGTGTGGTGTGGTCCTTTATTCCTTATGTTGTGTGGGTGATTTGTTTAGAAAGAAACATACTAGCGTTTGTAGATTCCTTTCAATTATGTGATCGGATAATTATGGATTTCATATGGTTTTCTTTGGTATCTGTGTTCCTCTCATTGTGGGTTCAACGTGTTTTGGTGGTTTCGGTTTGTTAACTTTATGTTGGAGTCGGAACAATTTATAAGGGTTCAATAGGGTTTCATGTTGTTAGAGGGGAGAGGCATATCGTCCCTCTGCTGTTCCTTTTTACACTTCTTTTTCAATAAAATTTTATTTTCTCTCTTTAAAAAAAGTTAATAACTCTGTTCTTTTGGAATCTGTAGATTAATATATTCAGCCATCGATTGCAAGAAATAACCATCTTAAAAAGCTGCATTTATTAAGTGTTTACATGTTTGTTGCTTCAGATTATTTTGGTTTTGTCATTTGTGTATGATGTTTGGAAGATGCCAAGTCAGTGATACCCTTATGTATATTTGCTGCAGAAAGAACAAAAACAGTAACCCACACTGCCACACTGTAGAATATTTCCATTGAATATTCTTGAATTTTATTATTGACCTGAAGGGGTTTGAAGAATATTGCCATTGCCATAACTTCTTTTTTTTCATGCAGCTTTGCCGATCTCATCAGGTTTTCACCACAGTGTGGCATACTAGCTGAGAACATGGTTTAATCTTTTTTGTTGTTTCACAACAAAAGAAAACAAAGAACCACAATAGATAAATAACTGATGCAAAGTGTGAAGTCTCTCTCCCCTCTTCTCTACCACTTCCGCAGTAACAAAGAGATGAATGTTTCGATGAAAGTTGCAGAAAAGTTGTCACTCTTTAACTCTGGCGTCACACAGTCACCTTCTTCAATAGGTGTTCTTCATACATTCCAACCGTTAGTTTCTTATTCACTATCTTTCTTCCCCTCTTTTAAACTTCAACTCCAGTTTCAAAATAATTATTTGAGTTTGCAATTTGGGTTTCGTTCAGTTATCCTTTTTCTTTTCTAACCTTTTCAATGTTCTGGCCCAATTTTATCTACTTTTAGGGCTACACGAGTTGCGGTTTCCTCATTCTGTACATCAAAACAGTAGATTAGTTGGATGTCTTTGCAAGAAAATGTCTTTGAATTCAAAGAGATGCAGTATGGGTATCGAAATTAGTAGGAGGGTAGTTCTTCCTGCAAAGGAAACTCATGTGGAGGAGGCAATTGAAGCAATCAAAGCTGGGGAAGTTATAGCTGTGCCTACAGATACTCTTTATGGATTTGCTTGTGATGCTTGGTATGATTTCAAATACGCTCTTGGATGTTTATAATAGTAGTTTATTATGTCAAGTTCTCCAGTTTGTGCTTTGGTATCAATCTGATCCGTAATTTGAGCATTGTGCAAATGTCAAAATTAGGAATGCATTGAGAATGACAAAGAAATTATGAAAGTAATTTCTTAATGTTTGTCATATCTAATGATGAAATTAGGGATGTGAAGGCTGATAACAAAACACGGAAGCAGTGTTGAAAACTTGAAATGATCCTTAAATGTACATAGCATTCATGTGATGTATCTGACACGAAAAATTAGATTCATTATATTCTCTGAATTATTTATATCAGGGGAAAATCTGTTATCACTTCTCCCTTCATTTATTCTGGAAGGTGTAGAATTATACGTACTTCGAAGTCATCCTTCGCCAACTTGCCATGTATGCTTATCACCTTTGTAAATAATTTAGACCTTCAAACCATAAGTGCAAAATTTGATGATCTAAGCATGGAGTGTCCAGCTGTCCATTAGCATTCAATGTGTATCCGGGTGTTGGAGTGTCCAATACATGTCTGACACGCAAATTATTATTATTATTATTCTTATTTTTTAAATAATGAAGATAAATATAATCAAGTTTACTTTATATCAGCTCACTATGGTGCATTTCTTTTAGTAATTTTGGGGATTTGCAGCTTGTCAATTTCTCTGCAAGTGCTCTTAGCTCCAAACTTGCACCTTCTACATGTAGTTTCGTTTTAAAATTAGTTAGGCAATTGGCATGATATATTTTCTCTTATCAAGCAAATCAATACGTTGTTACATGGGTTTTTATTATTGATTGCATCTCTCTGATATTCCAGTTCTGCGGAGGCAGTTAATAGAATATATGAGATCAAAGGTCGCAAACAAACAAGTCCATTAGCTATATGTGTTGGGGATGTACTGGATATCAATCGTGTTGCTGTCACAGAACAATTGCCTAGGGGATTGCTTGATGATTTACTTCCTGGGCCTGTCACTGTTGTGCTCAGACAAGGTATACTGCACATATACTGTTTTATTATTATTTCTTTGACAAAGAATATAGTTTTTAAGTTTTTCCTATGTTTCTCAGAATAGATACTCTCCATAGATTTAAATAGAAAGTCATTCATGTTTTTGACCCCAGATAAGGAATTGCATAGAAATATGATCCAAGAACTTATAGGGAGGCTTATGGCAAACATTAAAGAACTTCTACTGATTGTATCAGGTGTACATTTTTGCATCTTTTTCATATTCAGAGTCTCATTTAGATCATAATCTGATCAAATTCTATGCAAGGTATGTAGCCCTTTCTATTATTTGCATGTGCGTCATGTATGGCTATGTCAGTTTGGGGGTGTTTGAAACTGTGGGACTCAGGAAACTAATTTCTCGTGGCAATTATGTATTATTCGTTATTGGAGTTGTGAAAACTTCATTATTCTTTTTGCAGGTGATTCTAGCATCCTTGAGAAGTCTCTTAACCCAAGATTTGATACCATTGGAGTTCGTGTGCCAGATTTCAATTTTATACGGGCCATTGCCCGTGGTTCCAGAAGTGCATTAGCACTAACTAGTGCTAACCTTAGTGGACAGCCTAGTAGTGTGTGCATCAAAGATTTTGAGAACCTATGGGAGCACTGCGCTTATGTATATGATGGTGGTCTGCGTCCTTCTGGACGTGCTGGATCAACTGTTGTGGACTTGACGAGACTAGGAAAGTTCAAGATTCTTAGACCTGGAAGGTAGAACCAAGTGGCTCCAATCTGAAATCTTTAATTTCCTGTTTGTTGTCAGTTTCTAAAATATTGTCACTTCGATGAGTTTCATCAATGAAAATGGTCACATTGAATATGCATGAAGCTAGGTACAAACATGGGTTTTTATTTCTAGACCAAATATGAGTTTTCATTATTGGATCTTTGGGATGTAATTAAGGTGTTAAAGTTTCAGTATAGTTGTTTTAATGTTATAGATTACAGAGAACATTAAAATATTCTTTGGTCTCTTGGATGGAATGGGCTAACAAGTTTCTTGGTTTTGCTCTGCAGTGCTTTGGAGGAGACTGTGTCAGTTCTTCGTAGATATTCGTTGCAAGATGAGCAGAATGCTCGCTAAGAGCAGGCTAAGGTCATATACAATCATGATAAATAGGCTCTACAAGCTGATATTTGTCCTTGAACGGTTGAATAGAATTTTTGGGATGTCTTTTATTGCATATATAGAAGCATTCAAACATCTGAGGTTCCAACAGAACCCTTTTTCACTGATGTATCAATAAGAACAAGAAGAAATTGTGGCATTTCACTGTTGTTTTTAGGCCATCCATTACATCCTTTGAAAATGTGATATGATTTAGATGATCATAGTGGATATTTTTATTATTATTATTATTTTTTCCTTCTTCATTTTTCTCATTCCTTCCTTACTTTCACAAACAAAAAAAGCATGTTGCTTATCTTCTACCATTGTGAACATACTAGTTATTCTGTGATCTAGTCGATAAACCAAACCTTGCTAACCTCACAAAATTTGTGTTAATGAAAAAGTTTAGTTTTTTATTTTTTCTTAAGCCGTAAGCCCTAACCAGCTTTGGTTCTTGCCCTAACAACATTTGGCTCTACTTAAGATTTTTCCTGATCAATTCGAGTCGATTCCAGGTTTGAATCAGCTTGAGGGCAGAGGAAAAAAGACCAGAGGAGAAGAAGAATAAAAACAGGGAGAGAGGACAAGAAAAAGAGAAAAGAAAAAAGGTTGTGGCAGGGCCAGGTGATGCGACTGGTGTGGTGGGGTGGTGCGTCCGACGATGGGGCGGGGCTACTGGTGGTTGTTCCCGTGAATAAAGGAGAAGAAGAGGAAGAGACGATGAAGAAAGGAGAGAAGAAGATGAATTTGAGTTTATATTGGTAGCAGTAGGAGATGGTGTGCTTCCGAAAGTAGGAGGTGATGGTGTCCTTCAACAGAAGTGGTGGCATAAAAAAATAGCAGTCGATTTTATTTAGCTGGGAGACTTGAGAAGTTGTTGGTTGTGTGTGTATGTGTGTAACTGTGGATTTGAAACAATCCAAAATGATATCTTGCAGTTGTTCGAGCACACCAATTTTGCTACCTTGAGTTGAGAGGGATGGATTTAATTGACTATTCTCTTCCGCATGGTCTCATGTAACACACCAAAATAATATATACAAATGAACAAAATATATTATTTTAAAATGTCAATTTGCTATCTTAGAAAACTAGAAAGTGACATAAGAGTAACCCAAAATTTTTTCTCGTTCTTGTTTAGGCAAATAAACAATTTACTACCGCATTTTTAAATTCTAGCATGTAATTTCGCCTACTTGTTATCTCATCTTCACCAACACTAACCACGATCACCACCTCAACCCCTTATTGAAGCTTGGTCTGTGTCAACGGGCCACCAACACCCAAAACTCTAGATTTGACTTTTCTTTTCCCTGATTCATCAACCACCATCCAACACCAACGAAATTAAATCACAGCCTGCGACCCCTTGTGGAATTAGGTTCGCGCCAATAGGTCATCTTCGACCACCACCACCACCATCTTCGATTGCAACAACTCTAGAGTTTCCGAATGGTACATGCCACAAATTGCACATGAGGATGTACTAAATTAATTGACAATAAGTTTCTTGCGTCTTTTTTTATTTATTTATTTAAAGTTTTTAAAAAACACCATTCAACCAGTGCCTGAAAAATACAAATTAGTATCCCTAATTTATCAGATCCCGATTTAAACAACAATAACCAAAATCGCACTAGAACCGAGACAACAAATATATGAGAAAATCTTAAACTATAACTATTAATAGTAAGTGAATAAAAAAAGGTTTGAACTTGAGGATAAAAGGTGGTGGCACCACCATTAAATAAGGAGAAAATCTTTTTTTCTTCATCTCATCTTCCTTTCTACGGTCTCTCTCGGAGAGAACACAACACGCCTCTCATATCTCATTCTGATATCTTCGTCTTCGTCGCTTTCGTCCTCTTGTTCAACATGCCTTCAACTCTCTACCAACCCGACCTCACTGCTACAACTTCACCCTCATCTTGCCACCTCCCATAATCTCTGCAAAATCGAAAAAGGGGTTGTTGTCCAAATCCGCTTATGCGTTTTCTTCTCTTGAGAACAACATACCCTTTACAATGAGCATTTAAAAAACTAATTAACTAGCAAATTCAACAATATAATTAGATTAATCACTAATTAACTAACAAATTGGATTTGTCTACAATTGTTACATCAATTCAACTTCAATTTGATGCTCTAGCAAATATCACAGGCAACAACCACACCACCTTCCTTGCAAAGATCTCTGTGACTGCAAACATTTTAAGGGATCTCGCGTGGGTTTTTTGCGAACTTACTTCAAAATCTCAACCTCGAGTTTTTCAGCGAAAATTTGAAGCGCTTTCGCATGGGTTCCTGCAAACATACGTCATAATCTCGGATGACTTCTTTTACTAGATTAATTTGAGTGATTGTAGTAAAATGACCATAACTTGATCAATTCAAATCATTTTAGCTCATTCAAATTGTGTCGATTAGATAACTCACAGTAGTACAGTTTAATGAGCTTGAATATCAATCTCAATTGAGCGTCAAAATTGGCCCAAAGTCAGGGACAATACCCATTTATGTACTACACAAATTTCAATGATTGTGGTAAAATGACCTTAATTTGCTCATCTCAAAATATTTTCAACTGATTCAAATTTTGTTTATAAGATAACTCAGAGTACTATAATATTGGTGTCTTGAAAATCTTGAGAATTTGTCTCAATTGAGGGTCTAAATTGGCCCAAATTCAAAGACTACCATGTTTTCTGTATGTACAGATTTGCGTCACTGTGGTTAAATGATCATAACTAGTTCATTTCAAAACATTTTCAACTGATTCAAAATTTTTTTTATAAGATAACTCAAAATACTATAATGTTTGTGTTGATAATCTTGAGAATTTGTCTAAATCACATCCAAATTTGAACCCAAAATGCCTTTTCGTGATTTAGTTAGTTGTTTTGTTCTGGTTGAATGCGAGCAACTACCAACGACCAAAGGAATCACCAAAGTCGCAGCTAACAAATTCGCTCCCAAAAGTTGGTCTCGCAAGCATGCAAATCACATACAACCACAACCTCTCAATCGTTTTGGATTTAACTTAGGTTTTGGTTTTAAAACTTAGGTTTTGGACTGGGTTAATGGGAAAGAGTGGGGGAGAGTAGTGAGAGGAAGATGAGGGGTTTGGTTGCTAGTACATATGAGTTAATAGAATCAGATGAAAGAGGAGAAGAGAGAAAAACTGAAAATTGAGTTTTGGGTTTATATTGGTGGTGTTAAAAAATAGGTGATAGTGTTAGACAGAAAGGTCTCTCGTGTCAAAGAGGATAATTGGTGGTGTCAAACAGTCCTAGCCGGAAAGAAAGTCAGGTTGTTCTATCTCTTGATTTAGGAAAAAAAAATGTTTCTAATAGTTTTGTTGGGTCCGTTTCCGAAAAACTCGCGATACCTGTGCTTCCAGTCTACCCCAGACCCAAGTCATAAGGAACTGCTATTACCAGATTTCTGATTTTTTTGGGTATAGCATACATGGATCGAACACCGGGGTGGTATTCAATTACGAATTTTAATGGATTGTGTTGGTTTTTAAAATCTATTAAAATTCAGGGGTATTCAATTAAGGATTTAAAATGATACATGTAAATCTATGGGTATTTAAATACCAATTTTAAAGGATTGTTTTAAAATCCATCAAAATCAGGGGGTATTCAATTCATACTTTTAAAAAATCCACCAAAATCAGGGGGTATTAAAAAACTAGTGGATTTTAATGAATTTGTTAAAGTTGTGGATTTTGAAGGATTTGTGAGTGAAAAATATATATAACAAGAGTTATTCCAAATCCAACCTTCCCCCCTCATATTTCAACGGATTTGTATTGGCTATTGTTAAATAACACCACCATTTCAGCTAAAGAATGTCACCATCCCATTTTTTTTGTGATCTGCTCAAAGACACCACCACCTTCCCTTCTCTTATCTCTTCACAAGAGCAGCACCACCTCGCCCCACAACTTTCATCCACACCACCATGCCCTACCACCGCTGGCTGCACCACCACTCGACACTTCCTCTTCTCTTTTGTTCTTGTTCTTTTTTTTTGTTGTTATTATTATTATTATTATTATTCTCATTCTCTTCCTCTTATTTTTTCTTTTTCTTGTCTTGTCTTCATTTTTTTTTTCTCTTTTTTTTTTCCTTCTGATTTCTTATTCTTCTACTTTTCTCTTTGTTTTTCTTCTTTTCCTATTTTTTTCTCCTCTTTTCTTCTTTTCCCATTTTTTTTCTTCTTCGCTCTTGCGGAGGTTTCTGCGAGTGGAGGTTCCCCACTTGCCAAAACCTTCGCAAGGGCAAAAAAAGAAGAAGAAAAAAAAAGATAGGAGAAAAAAAAAACAAAGAGAGAAAAAAGTGGAGGAGGAAGAGAAGAAGAAGAAAAAAGAAAAGAACAGAGAAGAAGAAAAGGTGAGGGGGAAGAGGTTGAGAATGAGAAGATGAAAATGGGTGGAGGTGAGATGAGAGGTGGAGGTGGTGATTGATGGAGAAAAAGAAGAAGAATAAGAAGAAAAAGAAAGGGATGAGGAGGATGAGAGGTGGCGGTGGTGATTGAAAAAGAAGAAGAAGAAAAGGGACGAGAGGTGGCGGTGGCGGGAATAACAATTTGAAGTAAAATAGTTATTTGTATTACTTTTGGACCATCTTCAATGTTTTTAATTTTTTTTTGATTTGATATAAAATTCTCGTAATATACAAACAATTGTTTAATTGATGTTTTGAGATATGTTTTATGATTTGTATTGGCATGAATAACAATGTAGGTGATTTTTTTTTATTGTTTCTTATGACTAATAACACATTTATAAAAATCCATTTATAAGAATCCATAACAACCTTTTATAAAATCTACAAAATCCAATCATTTAAAACTCATCAAAATCCAGTGGATTTTGTAAAATCATTTGAAACCTTTTAAAATCCACAAGATTTAAAATTCTTCAGAGTCCATTCAAATCCCGAATTGAATACCCCCACCTAAAATCAATATCATATAGAACACAGGTTTCACCTAGTGGAAAACATGCTTAACAACCCTCTACTAGAGAAACATGCATACCAAATGAATACAGCCACAAAGTCTCACATGTAGAATTTAGTTTCTTTTGCCCTATTTCCACACAAATTTAGATCAATTCCTCGCTCCCAATTAATTGACAAACAACCCATCTTAGCCGTATTAAATCTTTATTTGAATATATTTGGAAAAACAGACTCGTCTGTTCCAGGTCAGGTTCCATTCTAGCAACAGGAACAGTTATGGAAACAATTTATTGACAAGCAAGGAATGACTAGGTGTACCTGAATACTGTATGTGATACCCTTGTGTGGGCGGACCTGAGGGGGAGAATGAGGGTGAGGGTGAGGGTGAGGGTTGGAGCCTAATAGGCCCAACAGGCCTGTGGATCCCAAGAGGGGCTGGACGAGCTACTCAAGGGGGATCATAGTCCCACATCGCCTGGGTGCGGGAGGGTCATGTGCTTTATATGTACGAGCTTGGCTCTACATGATACAACACGTTTTAAAGCCGTGAGGGCCGGTTTAGGCCCAGAGCGGACAATATTGTGTCATGTGGACCGGCTCATTACAGAATGGTATCAGAGCCTGACCCAGCCGAAAGTGTGCCGACGTGGACGTTGGGCCTGTGTGGCCAACGAGGAGCTTTATATGTATGAGCTTGGCTCTACATGATACAACGCGTTTTAAAGCCGTGCGAGCCGATTTGGGCCCAGAGTGGATAATATTGTGTCATGTGGACCGGGTCGTTACACTGTACCTAGCAATATACATTGTGGGAGACCAAATTGAGAGAAGTGGAACAATTGGGACATTGCTCTAAATTTTGTGGCAAGATCAATAGAGTCAATTGCATGCAAAACAAATCCTTTGCCAACTAGAGAAAAATATTGAAGAAGAAATAGATATTCGGACAATTGCATTTTGATATTTGCTTGTGCTGGACTTTCAAATATTGACAATATAAGGGTTTTTGGATTGGTGTTCATCATGCATAAGGAATTAAGGATGGAAGT
The DNA here is from genome assembly GCA_963556465.1 of Berberis vulgaris. NCBI lineage: Eukaryota > Viridiplantae > Streptophyta > Magnoliopsida > Ranunculales > Berberidaceae > Berberis > Berberis vulgaris. The sequence continues at coordinate 71,783,409 of OY747131.1, read as the reverse complement.
GTAATCTTAATTTGAGGTTGGTGGAGCTTTTGTTAAACTCATTTCATCAAGTTTTGAAGTTGAATTCTTACAGATGTGGAAGCAATTCTTTGGAGCAAAAGTGTAGGAATGGCCAGATATTGCTATATACATGGACTGCCTTGATGTTGTGAGATTGTTTCAGGTGTGAGAATGTTCCAGGTGCACGAGATCACTTGAGTTGGCGCTAATGATCAGCCTTTGTGTTTGTTATGAACATATCATTTCCCTTTCTTGCATATCATTAAATTGGATATGAGGGTTCTTCTTTATATTGTTTTTCTTGGAGTATGGAATCTGAGGACACCAATTGGTGCCCCCCAAAATTTTAGACCCAATTTTTATTTAATATATTCAAGTATTAAATGTAGGTTAAGCAAAAGTTGGTATTGCAGAGAGCAAAAGTAGAAATGTAACCAAGTTTAAAATGCAAGGTAGCAAATGTAATTTTCCCACTTCAAGGGAAAACTGTAATTATCAACGGACTTTGGGGTTCGTGGTGTAAATTACTCTAAAACAAATTTCGAACCTATTGACGTGCTAGCTTTTAATAGTTGTCCCGTCCCTTAAGATTGATATTAATTATAAGCAACTTAATAAATAAAAAAGCTAACAATTAAACAATTTAATTGATTTTTTGAATTTCTTGCATAAATAATTAAGCAAAAAATCTTTGAATCAAGATATCTTACTTGTTTATTATTTCAGCCTCAAATAAATGTAATTGTTATGTAATCAAGTTATGAGCAATAGTTATCAACTCGATTAGTTGGTCACCCACTCAACTAAGTACTCAAATATATAGAGTAAGTACTCAAATAAACAACGAACTAAACATGAACATGATTACAAACCAATTAAATTTTAAATAAAAACTTATATGCACGCACAACTTTTTTAAATGGCGTGTTAGATTTGGTTGTTGGGTAATACTCATCTTAAATGATTTTGATACTTCTGGTTGTTAAGTCACCCAAATCACAAAAAAGTATGCTCTTTTGGTTTCTCAGTATTTCAAATTTCTAGCAAAATCAAATGTCAAGTCGTCAACCCAAATCTTCTATAGTACCAAGTAGATTCTTCGCTCGGTTCCAAATAAAATTGCTTATCTAGGTGACCTAGAACTAGAAATTTGTTTACCTTACAACTTGTAGGGATAGACACGCTATAGAGGTAGATGAAAAAAGAGTTTAAAAACAAAAGTCCCATCACCGCGTCACATTCTACAAGGCGTCATTTTAGATTGAATCTCCATTGAAGTAAGGGAAGATCGAGCATATATTTAAAATAGAGGCTCGCTCATCATTATCATTATCAGCCGAAATGAAGGAAAGGGTTTATGAAAGAAAGAAACAAAAATAGGAAATTGACCGAAATAAAGAATTTGAAGGGTGGGATATCCGCTTTAAAGTCAATAAGAAGTTGGGGCTTTTCAAGGGATGGGAGATTGGGACATATAGCAAGGATGAGAGGATGGTGATATAAATCCGGATCAGATAAGGTCGGGAAGGGGTCATATCGAAAACAACTTCATGGGTGGATCGAGTGGTGGGATCCACCCGACATTCAATATCCCTTGTAGATAGCTTTGTAATTCATAACCTACTGCGGTAAGGGATGGCATTTTTTTTATTAGCAGGTAAGGAATTTCGTTCCGCTGCTGCTTATTTAGTGGTCTAGTCAATTGAATCATTTGCATCCGTGGAAAAACCAGTCAATGCGGTAGGTCATAGAGGTTTACTTTGGTCCAACCTTGCCTCTAGGTGGGAAGAGCGGAAGGATAACAATTGCATTGGTTGGTGGGAAGGAGATTGCTATATATCTGTCCAAGGCAGGAGTTTGCGATTTTAGGAGAGGAGGGAGAATTGAATTAATCAGTTGTCACTCGAAAAGATATTGATATCTCCATTGGTCTTCCTCCTATTGAAGCTGGGGAAGTCCTATGGAGGGAACTTCTATTTTGATTGTATTCCCTAACCAACAATCCTTTTATTAGATTACGAGAAGACTAATGCCCTAAGACAAATGATTGGTAGGCATCTATAATTATGAGGTAGAAGAGGCTCTAATAACTCACCTTTCAATAGAATCTGAGGATCGATCGGCACATAAGTCACTCCCTTTCCTATTATTTGTTCCATTCTACCATTTGAATATCTCTATTAAATTTCTTCGATATTTACTTAAGTGCACGTTGGACAAACACTTAATTTATTATTTAAGACTCAATTTTGTCTTATTAATTGATGTTCGTTAATGTGTCTAAGGGTCTATTTAGTTGCTTGGAAAATAGATATAGAAATTGAAATTTTTTCTATGAATTCGATTCCTAAGCCTCCCCCACGGACTTGGATTCCCATGAGTAGTGGGAAAACAGTTTATAAAGAATCAATTTCCTATCAGTAAATAGACAACCAAATGCGAAATCTGCATAATAAAAGAAATGAATTCCATTTCTCAAGGAAAATGGCTAACCAAACATACCCTAAATTTTGAATTTAAGCGTAAATTAAGTGTTTAGAATAAACAAGAAAAAACATTCTTATATGTAAATTGTGAGTGTTTCAACGCTTCATTCTTCATGCATATATCATTACATGTTAAAATTTTCTATTAATGTCGATTTCTTTTCAAAACAATTGTTTTTAGACTTTGATATTCAATATCCATGGTTTCTTTTTCGTATGTTAAAGTATAAGTATTCCATATGTCAACTTCCAATATAGGACTTTAGTGTCAAATACCAAATGATATCTAGAAATATTCTATAAAGCAAGTTGTTGAGTCACAATTAATTAGGGCTGAACTGAAAGTTAAACAAAATAAAAAATTAGATTATGAAATTTTCGATGTTCGACAATTTTGAAATTTTTTGAAATGGAATTGGAATCTTTTTGAAATATCCGATTCCTATTTGAAAATTTCCGAAACTTGCCGAAAGTGTTCCGATCCGAAAATTTCGAAAATATTCAGATTATTACATTTCAATATGAAATTTTCTATTTGTTCTATAATGTTCTTAAATAAATAAGATGTCATTATCATATATTATATTGTAAGTTATAAGTATATATTTTCATCTATCCTATTAATAAAATAAGATTATATATCATAATTATAAGTTATAACTATATGTTTGCATTTATCATAAAAATAAAATAAGATTATGTATTACAATTTTAAACTATAATTATATGTTTGCATTAATCATACCAATAAAATAAGATTACATACATTATGAGCCCCAACGTGTCCAATAAAATTGGTCTCTTATATTTTTTTGAGATTTGATTAAATCGTTCTTTTTTTAGTGGAGAGGATATTTTATATTAAAAAATAAATAAGTTGTAATTATTATATGAAAATTACAAAATTTTTAAATGAAAATTTTGAAATGTGAAATTCCTAAATTTTTTGACTGGAAAGTGAAATTCCGAAAATTATATCGAGTCTAAGCTCATTTTTCAAAGTCAATTCCAGAATTTGTTTATGAAACACCCTCCTCAAAATTCAAAAATTTTCGAAAATATTTATCTGAATTTTCCTATTCCGAAATTTTGGAATGGAAATTGGAAATGAATTTTTGTTCTGAATTTTTTAGAATAGAAATCAGAACACCTACTTTTGATTCAATCCGTTCAAAAAACAACCCTAGGTACAACTTTGGATGGGTTTAACAAGATGAAACCTAGACCAAGCCCAATCTAATGTTCTAGGTATAGAATCCAATTCATAGAGGTTTACCATACTTATTATTACTATATTTTGCATCATTGCACCAACAGTAGAAAGTGATACGATAATGTTGCAAATAAGTATTGCAAACAAGCTTTCAAGATTTGTACTGGGTTTGGATTACTAAACAAAAATGGCAAGAAGGAAAATAGCAAACATGGGAGTAAAGTTTGATAATCATTACACTGAAACGATGTTGTTTTTTAATCAGTAAGTGTGACTAAATTTATGCAAATTGTAAATATTTGGTTTGGGTCTGGTTCGAAAACACTGAGTGCGTGCGCGCACCTAGGTTCACTATACATAGCAACAATATTGTCCCCAACTTAAACACCCGCTGTCTCAGGCCTACCATCCAGGCCACGTGTGTGGGGTTTTTATCTTAAAAGGCCTCGTTGCTATTAGGGAGTGAACATTCTCCTTATAAAATTTAGTGACAACTTCACCGTAGTTGATGTGGGACTATTCAAACCAACAATCTCCAGTTTTGGCGCGAATCGTCACACATCCTACAATCCATCCACTGGTCTGCAACATCTCGAAGTACACCTCCTCCTCGAGTCTCATGTGCGACCATGATCCTGTGGGTAGCACTCGGTGTACAGGCCGTTATCCCGGCGTTGTTGGCTCCACCTTAGTCGCAATCACCGCACTAACTCCACCTCGTCCGAACTTGTAGGATACCTTATTTTGGCAAGGATCTTGTAGAATATCTGACATATGTTTCTTTTGGTATAATACCTGACATATGCACCACTTGCCAAGTCCTCGCCGAACCATTGGCTCTGATACCACTTGTTGGTGCGTACTGAGCGTGTGCCCGCACCTAGGTCCACTATACATAGCAACGATATTGTCCCTAACTTAAACACCAGTTGTCTTAGGCCTACCATCTGGGCCATGGATGTGGGGTTTTTATCTTAAAATGTCTCGTTGCTATTAGGGAGTGGACCATCTCCTTATCAACCTCAGTGACAACTCCACCTTACTTGATGTAGGACTATTCAAGCCAACTTCATCCCAACAATCTCCACCTCCGCCTCAAATACCAAAAGAAGCATATGTCAGGTATTCTACAATATCCTTGCCAAAAGAAGGTATCTTACAAGTCTGGACGAGGTGGAGTTAGTGCGGTGGTTGCGACTAAGGTGGAGCCAACAACGTCGGGATAGCGGCCCGTACACCGAGTGCTACCCACAGGATCGTGGTCGCACATGAGACTCGAGGAGGAGATGTTGTAGGATGTGTGACGATTCGCGCCAAAGGTGGAGATTGTTGGGATGAAGTTGGCTTGAATAGTCCCACATTAAGTAAGGTGGAGTTGTCATTGAGGTTTATAAGGGAGTGATCCACTTCTTAAGTTGGGGACAATATCGTTGCTATGTATAGTGGACCCAGGTGGACAATATCAGAGCCGATGGTTCGGCTGGGACTTGGCAAGTAGTGCAAGACAACACATTGTTCAGGGGATTCGGCGCGACGTAGCGAGCCATGTAGAGCATCGCATGTGCGCGGTCCGAGGTGGAGATGCAGGCGACACATTGTTCTGGGGATCAGGCGCGAGGTAGCGAGCCAGGTAGAGCGTCACATGTGCGCGGTCCGCCAGATGAATTGATTCAGATTAGCAGATGAATTGATTCAGATTAGGTTCCAGATCCTTGCCAAGAAAATGTATCCTGCAAGTCCGGTCGAGGTGGAGTTAGTGCAGTGGTTGCACATTGTTATGGGAATCAGGTGCAAGGTAGCGAGCCAAGTCGCATGTGCGCGGTCCGCCACTGGGGTTTAGAAACAATGGCTGGTACTGGGGTTTTCTTTTTTCTATTATAAAAACTTGTCGTGAAAAAACAACATACATAGTTTTTTTTTTAGTTAAAAACATGATTTTTTTTTTTATTCACTAATTAAAATTATCAATATCAAAATATTATGTGTGTTATGCGCCACATGTTAGAACTTAGAACCATCCACATAGAAAATCAAATTTCAATTTTTTTATTGCTACCACACCATGTATTTCGGGCATATCATTGTTACCAACTTAATGCTTGAAATTCAAACAAAGGCTATATATAGCCCCGGGTTAGTTGCTTAGTAGATCCGTCACTATCTCTAACTGCTGCGTAGTTCCCGTACTTACCTTAGTTTTGACAAACTTCTCATATTTTCAACCAAATTTCACAAATAAAACTAAATAAAAATCTAGTTTCTTATATCCTCTTTTTAATTTCCTTTCCTGTGGTTAAGGAAAGCATGGAAGATGGTGATGCAGTTTGTGTTACCGGAGCAACTGGGTATGTCGGATCATGGCTAGTCAAGAGGCTTCTTGAAAATGGTTACACCGTCCATGCCACAGTGCGCGATCCTGGTTGAGTTCTTATTTTACTTTCAACATTTTCGTGATTAATCAAACATTTATAATTTTCCTCATATATTTGAGCATTTTTGTTTCTTAATTGTGTTAATTTTCAAACTATTACAACTTTTTCTGTAGTCTCTAGCTAGTTCACAAAAATCAATTCAAATGATTCTCGAACATATAATCTAAATAAATTTTAAAACAATTTTAAGCATGACAATAAAATTCTTTTGAATTAAAATTTTTTCCAGACAATTTGAAGAAGGTGAAGCATCTGCTAGAGTTGTTAAATGCTAGGACAAATCTGACATTGTGGAAGGCGGACCTTTCGCATGAAGGAAGCTTTGACGACGCCATTAATGGTTGCACCGGTGTCTTTCATGTTGCTAGAACCACAAATTTCGAATCTCAGGACCCAGAGGTAAGAGAAGAGTTATATATAGAATTAGAAGTTGATTAAGTTATGCCAAACTCATTCTGAAAATCCATATCTTTACGATTCTTTTTGCAGAATGAAATATTCAAGACAACAATTGAAGGGACACTAAATGTCATGAGATCGTGTCTCAAGGCAGAAACTGTTTCGAGAATAGTATTTACTTCGTCTTCAGGGGCTTGTTATATGCAAGAACATGAGAAAGCTGAGCACACTGAGGATTGTTGGACAGATGTCGAGTTCTGTAGAACCAAGAAAATGACTGGATGGGTAAAAACTCCTTCTCTTTTCATGTTTAAATAGCTTGGAAAGCTTAAAACAACAAATTAGATTTAAAAACTAAGCCTAATAACATTCTTCTCCCAGATGTACTTTGTGGCAAAAACATTGGCAGAAAAGGCAGCTTGGAAATTTGCCGAGGAACACAATCTTAATCTCATCACCATTATACCAACCCTGGTGATTGGGCCTTTCCTCACTCCAACAATGCCTCATAGTGTCAAAACTGCTTTTTCTCCCATCACAAGTATGATCAATATCATTGTCAATCCGTTTTTTTCGTGTTGTTTCATTGAATTGTTGATGAATAATGGTGTGGTGAGATGGTGAATTGGCAGGAAATGAAGCCTTGTACTCTATGATAAAGCAGGGCCAGTCTGTGCATATCGATGACCTTTGTAAAGCTCACATATTTTTGTATGAACACTATGAAGCAAAGGGGAGATATATTTGTTCATCTCATGATGATACCATTGTTGATCGCGCCAAGATGCTGAAAGAAAAATTCCCAGAGTTTGATGTCCAAACCCAGTAAGCCCTCTATCCTTTGCATTATAATTTACATTCCCCTATGAAAAAGCACTGATTTCAGATATTTCAGTTACACTATAACCTGTATATCATCATTAATGAACAGGTTTGATGACATTGATGAAAACTTGAGTGTTGTGTCATTCTCAACGAAAAAGCTCATCGACCTTGGATTCAAGTACAGGTACAGTTTGGAGGACATGTATGCAGATGCGGTCGAGTCATGCAGGGAGAAGGGTATTCTAAGTCAAGTGTTGGCCCGACATGTAGAGAATTAAGACTAACTAAAAAGATCTTGAACAGCTGGCGCTATATGATTTTACATGCATAATATAATTAAGAAAAGTTTAACTATCACATAGCTTTGTCCATCTCAAGTTGGATCTTTTTGTTGAAAAGTCGTGAAAACACAAATTTTTTTTTTCTCTTACAGGTTTTTTTTTCAATAATGTACATGTTGATTTGATTTAACGATTTAATACTAAGATTAATTTTTTTTATTTTATTTTATACCTTAACCCCTTTCACTTCAAATGCCACTGGTAAGGTTCAAACCCTGGACATGTTTATAATAATATTTAAAGAAAATATGATGATTTGTTGTTCATAAACATTTGCTTGCTGGGGGATACACAAAAATCAGAGAATAACGTTACAATGATGTCATTGGTTTATGATTTAGGCATGTGAACTATATGATAAGGAAGAGCTTAATTTGCGCTCTTAGGGCTTGACACAAAAAATTGAGTGCACACTCCTAGAACACTCAAAAACTTGCTTGAATTTATCTCCTAAGTTCACTTGAAACATTTGACCCTTAAAGATGATTGATGCGTCTAAATTTCGTCCTCCTGTGAGTTTGACCTGCAAAACAAATGTTAGATTGTCAATGACCACCTTTTTTGTGGGCGACGAAGGCACTCCGATGCCTAAGTCAGCAACTCAGTTTGAAGCAAGGATTGTGATTTCATTTTTCGAGTTAATTTCGATCTCCTGATTTTAAGAAATATTTCGGTGTATAAAGAAAAAACGTAAAAAATTCGAGGATACACTACAACAATTAAGGCATTTTTCAAGAAAAAATGTCCTTGAAAAAACTCAAAATTTTGTTGAAAACTACTTTTAACAAGGAAAAAAATTCGTTAGTGGGTTCCTGGAGGCATCCCCGTAGCTAAAGGTATTTGCCAAGGAATTACAGTTTTTGTTGGTAAAAGGGATGCTAAGTCAAGAAAATATTTTGTTGGTAATATTGACAACTACCAAGGAAATTCGTTGGTAAAAATCAAATATCGTTACCAACAAATTGCTTGTTGCAAGAACTATTTTATTTACCTACAAAATTTTTCTCGAAAAATCTTAAAATCATCAAGGAAAATTGTCGTTGGCAAATGTAACAACCTTTATCATAGAACTTTTTCGTTGGTAAAATGCATGAATATCAACGAAAGTTGTCATCGGTATCGTTACCAATTACCAAGGAAATTATTTTCAATAAAAAATGATATATTAAAGTTGTCTAAGAGACGACCTAATCTAGGTCCCAAACTCTAAGTACACCACCCACTACCTCCGAAACTCTAAGGACACCACTATGGAATTTCATTTATAATATTTTTATTTTTAGGGTCAACGGGAATCGAACTCCTGACCTATAGTAAAATCTGTTGCAATATTTACCAATTGAGCTATTTGAATAATTGTGTTGTGTGTAACAAAATTATAGCTTATTAAATCAAATTACTCATTTTTTCCAATAAAAAAACTATTGCTACGTATATAATAGAGACAAATATATAATAATTCGTCACTATAAATTAGAACTAAATATTTTCACGATTATAAGATTTATTTTAAATATCTACCAATTTTAGCAATGAAAAAAATTTCACAGTAACACCATTATAATTAGCAACAAAATAGTAATAGCATTTCAATGCTATATGTTATTGAAATTGGTTATATCCCCAATGAAATAAAATTAAATTGTTGTAAATAAGAAAATGTGCCTTAATAAGAAAAAATTTCATGGAAATTTTATCAATATTTAGCAATGAAATAAATTGTTAGCATTAATATTATAATTAACAGTAAAATAATGTTGTATTGTAAATAATATTAATATTAATATTTATCAATGTTTGTCAATAATATTAATATTTATTAGCAATGAAATAATTTATTGTAAATGACGTCATTATAACTAACAAACTAAAATTTCGTTGAAAAAGAAATATTTTGTTGCTAAATAATGTTGGTGGGAAATTGGTTTTGGAATAAATATTTTTCGCCACCTCTTTACAAAGAAAAGTTGCCAACAAAATAGATTTTGTTACAAAAAGCGACAACTCTATGATTTTTTCAATGAAATTTATTTTTGTTAGAAATAGTAACATATTAACAAGGAAAATAAAATTTGTTAGTAAATAAAACATTTTTTGTAGTGAGTATACCAATTTCCAACAAAATAATGATTTGTCGCTATAAAATAGTTAGTGAACTTTAATGAGAAACAAATTTTCATGAAAATAATTATCAGTTTTTACCTAGAAAACAATTTGTTACGAACAATGCTATAATTACCAACAAAATCTTTTTTCATATCTACAAAGATTTCATTAAAAAAGATATTGTTTCCAACAAAATAAAAAACGTTGCCAATAGTGTGACAATTCTCAACGAAATATTACTTTGTTGCTATAAATTAATAAACGAGCTTTAACAAGAAAAAACCTAATGGAAAAAATTATGAATCATTATCAACGAACCGAATCATTACTAATAATGTGATTATTGTCTAGGAAAACATATTTCCTTACTAAAGAGAGATGAATAAGATTTAATATTTGTTAACAAGGAAAGTGAGTTGTTGTTAAAATTAGTCTTCTTTAACAACAAAATATTTCATTCCAGATGATGCCATAATTACCAAGGAACAAGTATTGTGTGGCCATAAAAATAATTTCATTGTTAAATCAATTTAGCGAAAAATTGGGTTTTCAGGGAATGTTTCCCGCTACCTATTCAACAAGGAATGTTTCCTACAAAATATATTTTGTTGAAAAATAGTAACAAGTTTATGGTTTTTTCAAGGAAATTTTTTATTCGTTGACAATGCTACAATATTAACAAGGAAATCAATTTTCGTAGCAATAATTTTGTCGGTAAAAGATAGATTTCTTGTAGTGATACATGAAATCTGGGGCGGACACAGGATTTTAGTTAAGGGGGGCAAAATTACAAATAATTATTAGTTGATAATAGTAGTTATCAAGGGTGGAGCTAAATATTTTTTCGTACCCGAGCTAGTAACTAATAAAAAAATACAACTATCAAAAGTACGTTGCATATACTAAATTGAATCCAATGTAATCCCATTTTAAGCCAAAATAAAGTCACAATTTCGATAACCTTAACAATGGCAAATGAGCACAATAACTAGAACATATAACTAAAATCACAAAATAATTAGGATAAGTAGATAAGTATTCAGTTGAAGCTTAAAAAAATCTGAAATTTGTGAACATAATAAGATCCTAATACAATTTTATAGAAATGGTTTATGTGAGCCTCAAATTTTGTATGAGTTGGTTAGCTAATGATATATATTTTCATTGAGTTATATAGTTATTATTTAATATACTAATTTCAAATATTTTTTTGGAGTTTTTATACCATTTGTGGACAAACAATTTTTTTAATGTTTGCAATTACATATAAAATTGTATTGAAAATAAAAAAGTAGGGGCATATCACAATGATAGAAATAATAATTGTCAATAGTTATAAAAAAATCATACGCTCTAAGAAGGCCGAAAATAAGTTTTTATTAAACTAATTTTTTTTTATGTTTGCAATTATTAGTAAAATTGCATTGAAAACAATAAAAATAAAAAATATTTGCAAGCAAAGAGTATCGAATTCGGGTCAGTTACTAAAACTGTTAAACTTCCAACCACTAAACCAATAGAAACATATGGAAATGGTTGAATGAACAATAAATATATTGTATTATAAATTACATAATTGATTTTTTTAATGCTAAATATTTATGAAATAATAAGATGCAAGTAAATAAATCTATTAAGCACATTAAATGAAGCCTAAATACTAAGAAATGAAACAAACATGATATCAACATATAATTAGAAAATCTGGGGGTGGTTTCAAATTTTAATATATAAGACTTATATATTATAAGTAGAAGAAATGATAACTAGAAAATAGGGGGTGGTTTCACAAATTAGTAAATAATTAGAAGAAATGATAATTAGAAAAAAAAAAACCCCGAAATTATTGTGAAAAAACCCTCGAAAAAATGTAATTTATGGTAGTTGATTTTTGTATTTTTACGAAAAAATACCTAAAATTTTGGAAAAACCTCAAAAATTTTTGAAAAAAATCCTTGAAAAAATCTAATTTTTCTTTTCGTAATTTCAACAAAAATGAAATTTTCGCCGAAATTTTGCGAGATATTGCAAAAGAACATTCCTTGGTTTTAAGAAGGAAGTAAATCTAGACAAAACAAAGTTAAAGTTGCACACCTTTGCCGCATGTTCCCTATACCTTTTACAATGGTCGCAATTAATTCTCTACTTGACTTAAGCATGTGAGGCGCAACGGAAATGAATGTTTCTCATAACAGTCACCTCCTTGATGGAGATGTATCCGTGGAGGCGTAACTCCGTCCAAGACTTTTTTTTGTGCAATGTTCATTTTCTTTATAAGAGAACTCGTTTGGGCCTGGATTTGGGCTTTGATTATATCTTCTTATAGTGAGCCTTGTTTTGGATCTCTATGGTCAGTTTTAATCTTCTTGGGTCTTACGGGCTGGCCCAATAGATGAGATGTCAGATCTTCATGATAGATGCTTCCTGCCACGTGTATGGCTTCGATGTCAGTCTATTTTGATGTATCATCAATGATAATGAGATAATCATCTTTATACAAAGTATCTCTGGAGTGGTTTGATTGTCCAAACCTTAAAATTTGGCAGGCTTTTACAACTGTAACATCCTATGTGGGCGTGCTATGGAGGCGGATAGGATACACATGGGCAGGGGGACGGCTAGGCTGGCTAGCTATGTGAGCGGGTTGAGGTTAAGAGGCTATGTGGGTGAGTAGACGCTGACAAGCTACAAAGGGTTGGTTATAGTCTCACATCGCCTGGATAAGGGAAGGAATGTGCAAGTTTGGATGTCCATGTTATAACGTGTTTTAAAGCTGTGCAGGCCTTAGGCCGAAAGCCGACAACAACTATATTAAGAAGGACTATTTTCTTTACTTCACTCTGATTTGACTTTCTTAATTAATTTGGCGCCCTTTGGTCCAATTAACGACTTCAATCTTATTTAATTCTTTAATTGAACTAGGGCTTCTTGATTTGGCATTGAGTTTAGTCATTGGTTGACTTTTGTTGGCTTTAAATTTTATTTTTATTGGCTCTTTTTGATTGATTTTGAAATCTTTGCATCGGTTGATTAACTTTGGGTCTTTGATGTCCTTGAATGACCTAATTTCCTAATCACCCAATTTACAAATATATTTTCATAAAATCTCCCAAAATACTCAATATAGTTGTAACCTTTCTTAAAAGAGTTTGGTATGCCCTGATCATGGTGCCTTAGTCCCGAGCCTCTCTAGTCTATACTCAAGTTTTTGTTTCCTCATACATGATCTAGCTACGAACATAAACATAATCTATTCTAAAGAGGGAAATTTCAAACACTCCATAATTGATGAAATGTTAGACACAAAGGAATTGATTTGTGTGTATTGTCTTATCTTTCTCATTCACAATCACCTGTTTATATACAAACTAATCCAGAGAATATTGTGAGAATATTCACAATATAATCTGTTAATTTCCTTAAAACTATTATACAATATTGACTCTATAAGCAACTTTCCTAATACAAATATTCCCAATCAATCAGGATATTCGTAATATATTCTCAATACCCCCCCTCAAGTTGGTGCGTGGAGATCCCGTATGCCCAACTTGCGAAGTAGATACTCATATTGTCGTTTGCCCAATGCTTTTGTGAAAATGTCAGCGAGTTGCTCATTGGATGGGAGAAATGTGGGATTGATATGTCCAGCAACAATGTCATCACGGACAAAGTGACAATCGACCTCAATATGTTTTGTCCGTTCATGAAAAACAGGATTTTGAGATATATGGAGAGCCGCCTGACTATCACAATGAAGAGACATAGGACGTGTGTGAGGCATCCCGAGGCTAGCTAAAATAGCTTTAAGCCATTTCAACTCACATGTAGTCATAGCCATAGACCTATATTCCGCCTCTGCGGAGGAGCGGGATACTGTATGTTGCTTCTTTCTCTTCCAAGATACCGGCGAGTTCCCAAGGAACACCAACCAACCAGTGAGGGACCGCCGAGTCAAAGGGCATCCGGCCCAATCAGCGTCACACCACCCATGTAACTGCAAGTCACACTTACTACTCAAATGTATACCTTGACCTGGATTACCTTTTAAGTATCGAACCACCCGCAAAGCAGCTTCCCATTGGTCCGCCCGAGGATGTTGCATAAATTGAGATAAAACATGAACACTATAAGATAATTCGGGTCGAGTGAAACACAAATAAATTAGCCGTCCCACCAAGCGACGGTAAGGCTCCGGGTCAGCGAGCTCTGGACTCTTGGACAAGGCGAGTCGATGATTCTGTTCCAATGGCACCGCCGCGGGCCTTGCCCCTAGCAATCCGGCCTCAGAGATGATATCTAGCGCGTATTTGCGTTGACAAAGCACAAACCCATCTGGTCCGCGTGCCACTTCAACCCCCAAGAAATACTTTAAAGGACCCAGATCTTTCATATGGAAACAAACACTGAGGTAACCCTTGAATTTCTGTATATCCCCCGGATTACGCCCAGAGATGATAAGGTCGTCGACATAGACAAGAACACTGAGCTGAACCGCACCTCTTTGTAGAGTAAACAAAGAATAATCTGAATAAGATTGCCGAAAATCATAATTCTTCAAAGCAGTTGATAGTTTAGCAAACCAGCATCGGGGTGCCTGCTTCAGCCCATATAATGATTTCCTAAGCTTGCACACCTTTCCAGAAGTCCCCACCTGAAAACCGGGTGGTAATTTCATGTATACCTCCTCCGTAAGATCACCATGTAGAAATGCATTATGAACATCCATCTGATGGACTTCCCAATTCTTGGCAGCCGCAACGGCAAGAAAGACCCGTACTGTAACCATCTTAGCTACTGGAGCAAAAGTCTCTGTATAATCAACTCCTTCAATTTGATGATTCCCAAGAATAACCAGCCGAGCCTTCAATCGCTCAATGGTACCATCAGAGTTATACTTGATTTTGTATACCCACTTGCATCCGAGAGCTTTCTTTCTTGGTGGCAATTCTGTTACAACCCAGGTTTCATTAATCTCAAGAGCCTCAATTTCTCGTCGCATGGCATCCCTCCAGCGGCTGTCTTTCACGGCCTCAAAATAGAACACAGGTTCCCGATTTGTTGTCAAGGCTGCAAGAAAATGTCTATGTCGCATAGAAAAATTATCACAATTCACATAATGTGCTATGGGATAGGGTGTACCTGAGGAATGCCGTGGTACGGGTGAAGGAGGTACGGATGGACTCATTTTTCGAATGGTATGAGTAACATAATCATGGAGTCGTATCGAGGCTTGTCTTCTGCGTTGACCCCTGCCCAACACATCTTCCTGACTTGCGTCCGGGTTGTCCTCCTGGTTCGCACAAACCGGCTGCCCAGCAGCCTCATCCGGCTGTACAAACGCCTCGACACCAGCATTTGCCCCATCCTCGGCACACACCGACTGCCCAGCAGCCCTATTTGGCTGAACAAACTCCTCGGCACTAGCCGACTGCCCAGCAGTCCTATCCGGCTGTACACACTCATCGGCACCCCCCCTCAAAACAGGCGTAGATGTCTCCTCAAAGTCCTCTTGAACCGCCTCGATATTAGGCAGACCATCGTGGTCTAAATTAAAATTATCTGCAAAGGGAAAAACTCCTTCCGAGAATACAACATTACGAGAAACAAAGAAATCTTGTTTCTCCAAGTCATACAAACGCCACCCCTTTTTTCCATAAGGGTACCCAACAAAGACGCACCTTCGACTTCTACTGGCAAACTTATCCCCCGTCTGCACATGCGCATAACACAAGGACCCCAAAATGCGCAAGTGATCGTAAGTTGGTGTGCTGCCATACAAGACACTATAAGGTGTTTTCCCATTCAAGACCAATGAGGGAGTCCTATTTATCAAGTATCCAGCCGTCAACACACATTCTCCCCAAAATTCAATAGGAAGAGAGCCCTGAAAACGCAGCGCCCGAGCTACGTTCAAAATATGTTGGTGTTTCCGTTCAACCCGCCCATTTTGTTGAGGTGTTCCCACACAGGACGTTTGAAAAACAATCCCATGATCAAGAAAATATTGTCGCAGGCAAGTGAATTCAGTGCCGTTATTACTCCTCAAAATTTTTACCTCTTTATCAAATTGTCTCTTAACCATCGAGAAAAACATTTGAAGAGTACGGGAGACCTCTTTCTTATCAACAAGTAAATAAATCCATACAGCACGGGAAAAATCATCAACAATGGTCAAAAAATAAGAAGCACCACAAGAAGAAGTTGTTCGATAAGGTCCCCATAAATCAGTGTGAATAAGTTCAAAAATAGTCGAAGCTTTATGTTCACTAACAGGAAACTTGTCTCTACTTTGCTTTGCCCTCTGGCAGACGTCACAGTTTTTATTCAAGCGATTTTTCTTTTCACTAAAACTGACGTCGGGAACTAACTTTGTTACCTGTAGAGATGGATGACCCAGTCGCTGGTGCCATAGATCAAGAGACACCACACTATTGGCCTTTATTGCGTGAACCTGTGGCAGCCCCCGGAAGTAATAGAGTCCATCGCGTCGTTCACCCGCACCAATCAGCATCCTCGAAGTGCGGTCCTGTATAACACACAGATCATTAGTGAATTGGACAAAACAGTTATAATGATCAGTCAATTGCGACACAGAAATTAAATTGCAAGTTAGCCCTGGCACATAAAGAACATTTTGCAAACAGAAATTTCTGTCAAGAAGGATCGTCCCCTCCTTAGTGGCGATAGCGCTACTCCCATCTGGCAATCCCACGGGACATTGAGCAATCTCCCTTAAGTCACGGAGATCCCCGATCGTGCCAGTCATGTGATTCGAAGCTCCCGTGTCAATAATCCAAGGCGTACCAATCATCTTATCGGTCGTTGCGGATTTTGACCCGCCCAGCATTTGGAGAAGTGTCTGCCACTGGGTGGTATTCAGCCCGGGCAGTGGAGATGCATTTGTCTCAGTCACTCCTGCCCCAGAAGAACTTGTCTGAGCAGCGTTGGCACCGCCAGCCATGAGCGGTGTTCACAGAGAAATCTCAAACCGCCGCAGAAAAAACAAAGCTGTACTCACGACAGCCAGAGAAGATAAACTCTCCTTTTTTTTTTTTTAATATATTCTTTTTTTTTTTCCGTTTCTTTTCTTTTCTTTTCTTTTCTTTTACTTAAACATAAACACAATCAACAAGACAAACACTCAAAGAAATGGCAGATCAGCTCACAGACGATCAGATCTCTGAGTTCAAGGAGGCCTTCAACTTGTTCGACAAGGATGGAGACGGTTGCATCACAACTAAGGAGCTGGGAACAGTTATGCGGTCGCTTGGACAGAACCCCACCGAGGCAGAGCTTCAGATCTATTATAGGTTCTTCGATCAGGTTCTTCGATCAGGCCAGAGGTTCTTCTTCGATTCAGGTTCGATTAGGATCGATTAGGATCGATCAGGTTCCTGGAGCTTCGATCAGGATCGATTAGAGGTTCGATCAGGTACTTGTTCGCCCTTTATGATACTCGTATGATATGCTCTGATACCATGATGAAATGTTAGACACAAAGGAATTGATTTGTGTGTATTGTCTTATCTTTCTCATTCACAATCACCTGTTTATATACAAACTAATCCAGAGAATATTGTGAGAATATTCACAATATAATCTGTTAATTTCCTTAAAACTATTATACAATATTGACTCTATAAGCAACTTTCCTAATACAAATATTCCCAATCAATCAGGATATTCGTAATATATTCTCAATAATAATAATTTTTTTTTTAAACTAAAAATAAAATAGAACTGCCTCCAGCTCCAATGGTCATGCATGTGAATCACTCATTTCCTATACATATTTGACAAACCCTAGTCTTGACTTTCTAGCAAAAACGCTAGCAGACATAGTTGAGACCAAAAGATGGAACTTTTTTTTACTTTTATATATTGTCTAGCAGGAGCGCTCACCTAGAACATCTTTAATTGTTAAGACAATAATAATGGGTTTCCTACAATCAATACATCCATGGTTCTTGCAAGATCAACATCCCATTTCGCTATTTCGTTTCTTCTTCTCATCGCTTGTCATTCTTATCTACTTCCACGTACAAATCTCAATCACCAAAACTGAACAATTTACCACCTCATCACCACCTATGCTCCCCATCAAAGGAAAACTTCATCAGCTAGGCACTCTACCACATCGTTCTCTTCGTTCTCCTTGTGAGAAACATGATCCGTTAATGCTCCTACACATAGGCCATGCTCCAATAATCATAATCACATCAGCAGAGATAGCTAAAGAGATCATGAAGACCCATGACACAATCTTCTCCAATCGCCTTATCTCTACCACAACCAAGGCATTCATATTTGGTTCGCTAAGCACTGCATTTGCTCATTATAGTGAATACTAGAGGAACCTACGTAAGATTACCGTTGTTGACCTGTTGCATGTCAGGAGAGTTCAGTCGTATAACTACATAAGGGAAGAAGAGAAGGTCATTCTGGTTAAGAAGTTGAGGGAAGCAAGTGTGAAAAAGAGGCAGTGAATTTGGAGAAAATAGTCTTACTGACAAGTTTAAGGCCAAATTGTATTGAAAAATATTGTTCTCTGTTCATTGAATAGAATACAAGCTTATATAGAGCTAACTTTGACATAACCTAATAGAAATAGGAAACCTAGCAAACTTAGGAAACCAAAATACAATAGGAAATCTAACCAAACTTAGGAAACCAAAATACAATAGGAAAGTCTTCCTAACCCCATAAAACTTCTAACCCCATAAAACTTGAAACACAATATGCTAAAATATATTTTACTAGGATGTATTTCCTAATAATAGGATGTATTTCCTAATACCCCCCCTCAAGTTGGAGCATGAGGGTTAAGAATGCCCAACTTGCCAAGGAGATAATCGAACTGCGATTTGCCCAAGGCCTTTGTGAAAATGTCTGCCAACTGATCAGTCGTCGGCACATACGAAGGAGCAATAAGACCATCCTGAATAGCATCACGAACGAAGTGACAATCAACTTCAATATGCTTCGTACGTTCATGGAAGACGGGGTTCTGCGCAATGTATATGGCAGACTGACTATCACAAAAGAGGGGAACGGCCTTGGGGTGAAGTACCCCTAAACTCAATAATAAACCTTTCAACCATTTCAACTCACACGTTATGGCGGCCATAGAGCGATATTCCGCCTCAGCCGAAGAACGAGAAACTGTATGTTGCTTCTTAGTTTTCCAAGCAATAGGAGAATGGCCCAGAAACACCAACCACCCCGTCAGGGACCGCCGAGTAATAGGGCAAGCAGCCCAATCAGAATCACACCAACCTTGCAAAGTCAAGTCACTATCCGAGCGCAGGAGAATACCATAACCTGGAGTACCTTTCAAATAGCGGACAACGCGCAATGCAGCATCCCAATGCTCCTGTCGCGGTTGCTGCATAAACTGAGATAGAACATGAACCGAGTACGTCAAATCAGGACGTGTGACCGCCAAATAGACCAAACGCCCCACCAGACGCCTATAAGACTCGGGATCCGAGAGAAGAGAACCCGTGGCACGTGCCAGTTGATGGTTTTGTTCGATCGGAGACATAGCAGGCTTCGAACCCAAGAGACCCACCTCCGAAATAATATCAAGTGCATATTTACGTTGACAAAGAAACAACCCTGCAGAGCTGCGGGCAACCTCAATACCAAGGAAGTATTTAAGGACCCCGAGGTCCTTCATATGAAAACAGGAGCCAAGGTAGCTTTTAAACAGAGCCAAAGCAGCAGAATCATTCCCAGAGAGTATTAAATCATCAACATACACAAGCACATTAATTTGAACCGGCCCCTTCTTATAAGTAAAAAGGGAATAATCAGAATAGGACTGTAAAAAACCATACCCTTTTAAAGCTGACACGAGCTTAGTAAACCAACATCGAGGAGCCTGTTTCAATCCATATAGAGATTTACGCAACCGACACACCAAACCAGGTTCATCAGAGGTAAAGCCAGGAGGGAGTTTCATATAGACCTCCTCATTTAGATCCCCATGCAGAAAAGCATTGTGTACATCCATCTGATGCAACTCCCAATTTTTAGAAGCCGCAATTGCAAGGAATGCGCGAACAGTCGTCATCTTTGCCACTGGAGCAAATGTCTCGCCATAATCTATCCCTTCGGTCTGATGATTACCGAAAACAACCAAACGAGCCTTCAATCTCTCAATACTAGCATCAGATTTGTACTTTATCTTATACAACCATTGACTACCAAGCGCTTTCTTCCCTGAAGGCAACTTTTCCATAGTCCACGTCCCATTGTCTTCCAAGGCCCGCATCTCGGCTTGCATAGCGGCGCGCCACCCTGCATCTTTTACAGCCTCCTTAAAAGACTGTGGCTCTCTTCCAGCTGTAATAGCTGCAATAAAATTTCGGTGTTTCACAGAAAAACTGTCACAACTAACATAATGTGCTATAGGATAAGGTGTACCTGAGGGAGGTGAAGATGTAGAAGCAGGTGAAGCGGAGGATGGACTATTTTTCTTCACCGTAGTGTGTGTAACAAAGTCACGTAGCTTAACCGAAGAATACTTTTCTCGAAAGCCACGACCTAAATGCTCACTTGGCGGAGCATCTCCCGACACTGCCCCCCCTGAATCATCCGTAGGAGAAGGCGTAGGCAACACCTGTGGTTGCGGTGCAGAGAGCACGGGCTGCAACGGCGTGGCGGTGGGCTGTGGTATGGCTCGCGGCTGCTGGGCTGGAGCAGGCCTGGGTGTGGACGGTGTGGCGGCCTGTGGCGGCGACGGCAACTGTGTGGTGACCTGCGGCTGCTGGTCTGGAGCATCCCTGGGCGTGGGAGGGCGTACTAGCTGCCCCTCCTCAGCATTTTCTAAAAAATCCGAAAAATCCACAGCCACCCCTTCATGCAAATCACCATGAATGTCATTGCGAGCAGCAAAATTAGGAGCCTCAACATCAAGATATGGGAAGACATTCTCATAAAACTTGACATCCCTTGACACAAAAAAATATTGCTTGTCCAAATCAAACAAATACCAACCCTTCTTGCCAAACGGATATCCCACAAAAACACATTTACGACTCCTACTGGCAAACTTATCACCCTTTGCCTTCTGATTATGAGCGAAGCACAGAGAACCGAAAACACGCAATTCACCAAATGAAGGCGGACTACCAAACAAGACTTCATATGGAGTTTTATTGCCAAGAATACTAGAAGGTGTCCGATTGATGATATGAGCAGCGGCAAGGGCACATTCCCCCCAAAAATAAAGCGGTAGACCACCCTGAAATCGTAGGGCACGAGCAACATTCAAAATGTGTTTATGTTTCCTTTCTGCCCGGCCATTTTGTTGAGGAGTCCCCACACAAGAAGTTTGAAACAGAATGCCATTGACCAAAAAATAATCCTTTAGGCAATTAAATTCAGTACCATTATCACTACAAACAATCTTCAATTTCTGAGAAAATTGTCTATCAATCATAGCTATAAAGGACAGAAACATTTTAAAAACTTCTGTTTTATCAACTAACAGATAGATCCACACAGCGCGGGAGAAGTCATCCACTAGTGTCAAAAAATAGCGAGCCCCACAAGACGATGGTGTATCATATGGCCCCCATAAATCACAATGGACTAACTCGAAAATGCGAGTAGAGTGATTGTCACTTAACGGAAAACTATCCCTAGAATGTTTAGCACGATGACAAACTTCACATGCTTTATTCAAGTTACCACTAGAATTGCTAAAAAAAGGAAGCAACTTCACCACTTTCTCAGAAGGATGCCCCAATCTGCGATGCCATAGCTCCAAAGAAGTTGAAGGAGCAACTGAAACTGCTTTCACCTTTGTCTCCTCCCGTAAGTAGTATAGTCCATCCCTTCTGTCACCCGTTCCAATCACCTCCCTCGTGTGTCGGTCCTGGATAGCACACAAGTCGGAGTTAGTTATGAATTCACAATTTATATCATCACTCAATTGTGAAGCCGAAATTAAATTACAATTTAATTTTGGAACATAAAGAACATGGTTAAGAATAATTTTGTCAGTAAGTTTGACAATTCCTTCCTTCAAGGCAACAACGTTTTGACCATCTGGGAGGCCAACAGAACAGGGAGTCACAGTTCTTAGATCCGACAAATACGACAAATCTCCCGTAACATGATTGGAGCACTCAGTGTCAATAATCCACATACCATTCAACCGATTAGTACCTGATCCGATGTGAAGATTGAGAGCCTGCCATTGTTGGTACCTATTGTTGGTAACATGGGCGTTTGATGGAATTCTCTAATGTCCATGATAGCTCCTAGCTTATTGCTTGGTTTTAACCTTGCTCTGATACCATGACAAGTTTAAGGCCAAATTGTATTGAAAAATATTGTTCTCTGTTCATTGAATAGAATACAAGCTTATATAGAGCTAACTTTGACATAACCTAATAGAAATAGGAAACCTAGCAAACTTAGGAAACCAAAATACAATAGGAAATCTAACCAAACTTAGGAAACCAAAATACAATAGGAAAGTCTTCCTAACCCCATAAAACTTCTAACCCCATAAAACTTGAAACACAATATGCTAAAATATATTTTACTAGGATGTATTTCCTAATAATAGGATGTATTTCCTAATACTTACCTTCACAAATAACTTGATATCAAGGATTGCTCTTGTTTTAGTGTGGAGGATATGTTCCCTTAATTCTTTCAGGTGGATTGATGTGGTGACAGACTTGGATAAAAAGATAAAGAAAATGGGGAAAGCACTTACATGAATTCTTTGATGAGGTGATATCGATGACCACATTTCTAAAGGAGATGATGTTGATGATGACTGGAAGGATGTTGTGGATATTTTACTTCTGTGAAAAGGATCTCTCACTTACGAGGAATGATATCAAAGCAATAATTCTGGTATTTTTCTCAGCTTAGCTTCATAATTTTCTTAGTCCATGGTGTTATAGAGATGAATCCATGAACATGCATATAATACTTTTGCTTCTTTCGTATTGGCACGACATGTTTATTGGAGGAACTAATACTACATTCACAACTTGGGAATGTGGAATGGCAGAGCAAATGAAGCATCCCAAAGTGATGAAGAAAGCACAAGCTGATGAGGTGCTTTGAATGGTGGGGCCAAACAAATCCATGGTTGATGAAAAGGAAATCTGTCAAATGCATTACTAAAATTGTGTCATCAAAGAGACTCTAAGATTACATCCTCCCCTTGTATTTTCCCTCCCTCGAGTATCCAGTGCGCCTACCCAAATTAATTGAATCCTACCACATCCCAGCTAAAACAAAAGCAATGGTCTGTGTGTTGGCAATTGCAAGGGACCCCAAGATTCGGGCTGATCCAGATGAGTTTATCCCGGATAGGTTTATCGACAACTCTAATGATTTTAAGGGTCTTCACTTCGAGTATATTCCTTTTTAGAGCTGGACGAAGGGTTTGTCCTGGAATGTCATTTGGGGTTGCATCGGTTGAATCTGTCCTGGCTAAGTTACTATATTATTTTAACTGGGAGCTTCCATGGGATGACAACAAGGTGGATTTAGAAACTGAAGCCTATGGACTAATTGTTGGCTTGAAAAATTCACTTAATCTGGTTCCAATCTCACACACCTCTTAACCACTTCATGCGAGCGACAGCGACAGGGTGTTGACGCACGCGAGACAGTGAGAGGTTCCATCCACCAGCCCTCTCCATTTCAGCGGTTGTTCCGGCATCCCCAACCTCCGCCGCCATCACGCACAGGCCGCGTGTCCCGACGGTGTTGACTCACGGGAGACAGCGACAGGTTGTAGCCACCAGGCCATTACGGTGTGACCTAGCCGCCAGCCGCCGCCGCTACGATTCAGCGTTTCAGTTTTTGACGCTGGATCCAGGACTGACATCTGGATGTGATGGCCATGGCTCCAGCCACCACCCCTCCTCCCACGGGACCTGGTCATGGGGAATCTGTGCCGCCCTCTAAGCCCTCTTTCGCCCAGATTTTGGGAAAAATTTTGGTTGATGACACTGCGGAGACTACGGTCGAAGGAATCCGTTTTCGCAAAGAGGGGGCACCAGCAATCGGAATCACGGCCACGGATGAAGTACGTGGAGAAGCTTTCATGGAAAAACACGTGATTGTACTAAAATTCTCCAGTTACCGACCAACTTTGGCAGATATTCGAGATTCGATTCACAGAACTTGGGGCATTTTAGGAGATTTTTCGTTTGGTTTACTCAATCAACGACACGTGTTAGTCCGACTTCAATCTGAGGTGGAAGCAAAGAAAGTTCTGTCGAGAGACTCCTTTTTTATTCGTGGAGTTCGGTTCAAAGCCTTTCGATGGCATGATGATTTCAGTTTGAAGGAGGACCCAATCTCGGTGCCGTTATGGGTAGAGTTGCCTAACTTACCTCTGCATTTATTTCATCCCCCTATTTTAAAAGCAATTGTGAATTCTTTTGGTGGTTTTTTGCGGATGGATGATCATACTCGTTGCCTGTCACGCCCGGGCTTTGCCCGTGTTTGCGTGGAGATGACTTTGGCGGAGAAATTACCAAATAGAGTTTGGATTGACAGAGCCAACAACAGGGGTTTTTGGCAGCAGATAGAATATCCAGGTTTCAAATACTGCGACCATTGTTCTTTGATAGGTCATCAAGAGGAGTTTTGTAGGAAAAAGCTTGGCCTTAAGGGCGGTGGGGGAGGTCCTGATTCTGGTAAAGCGGAGAAGACGGTCAAGCCGCAGGTTGAAACCAAAACTATAAAGCAACAATATGTACCCGTTCTCAACAAAGCTAAAATTCAAAATCCAGCGGTTGGCCCGAGTGGCGCAAAGAACAGCCAGGGGGAAGAGATGGATGAGGACTTTGGGGAGAAGAGGCCGATGGCCAGGGATCCGGTAAAGGTGGTGTTGTCAAAAAAATTTGAGTCGCTCACTGCAACCATTAATGCAGATGAGAGTGAGAACATGGTTCATGTTAGTGCTGAGCAGGTTACAGAAACTACGGAAGAATGCCTCCTAGAGGCGGGCTATACAACTTCGGAGATCGCAAATGCTATTGGAATTCAAGCACAGCCGACACAGCCAACAGATGCCATAAGCTCAGGGGCCAAGAGTGGTCTTTCCGACGACATGCCAAATGACAATATGCGCCCGGAACATCACATTGTGGCAAGGTCGCACGATGACATTGGGGACGCTCAATTGGGGCATCCTGGATCAGAGACACGAGTTGCATTAGCAGGGGAATTAGGAGTGGCTTCGCCCCAACCAGCTCACGGCCCCAAACAGACTGCGCTCACCACCAATCCAAGCCCTGCGTCAGATCACGGTCTCAGCCAGACCACGGCGCTGGGCACTCCTCGGGTCCAGCCTGATCACGGCCCCAGCCCGTCCATGACTCGAGCAGGACATCAGTCAGACCTCTGCCCACGTCCAAGCAGGGCCTGCCCACGGCCCCCCAGTCCACGGCCCCAGGCCACGGCCAGTCCACGGCCCCAGCCTCTTCACGGCCCCAACCCAGGGGACGTGCTACCTCAGACAGCGCGTGACTTGCTCGCCGTTGGTGATTCTTTAGTAACGCAAACAAAATTGAGTGGAATGATACAGGAAGTAGAGGATGCCACGGTGAAGTCGGCAGTGATGGAACATTTGGCAGAGGTTACGGCCAAGCGCACTCAATCCGCGGTAACTGGCAATTTTTCAGTGCCCGCGGCAGCAAGGAACGACGAGGACGGGATGTATGAGGTCGTCATCCAGTTGTTTGAGGAGAACCGTGTTTTGCGACTAAAGAAACAATCTATGACCACTAATACACTTGATAGCGCCACAGATGATAGTGACGAGGTAGCGTCGGAGTCGGAGTTGGGGCCGGAATCACATGCTATTAATGATATAAACTTGGGGGCGCACTCCGATAAGGATCTACAGAACAAAGTCAAATCGGTGGTCCTTCCGGGCAAGCGTCGTAAGACAAAGAGGGGTAAATCTTCCTCCCGCGCTTAAGATGATGGAAAATTTTATGTTTTGGAATGCTTGTGGGGTTGGTAATAAGGCCACGGGGAGGAGGTTGAAAAATATGGTTGTGAATCATAGAGTCAGAATTCTTATGATTGCAGAGCCTATGATTGATAATAATAGATCTGTGGAGTTTGGCAACAAGCTCCAACTTGGTGGCTTTGCCTCGAACAACACGTTTGGCGGCAAGTTTTGGGTTTTTTTGGATACTTTCCTGGCCCTCTCGGTGGTGGATATGTCGGACCAGATCATTGCTTTTATGTTTTTTGGTTTTTGGCTGCGGCCTAATTTGTTTTGGTTATATCACGGGTAAAGTCATCATGTACCCCTGTATTGATTGTAAATCATTTTTTTGACAAGTAATAACGGTCTGGCATTCCAACGGTGCCCCTCCACTCTGGAGGTTTAACTTTAAAAAAAAAAAAAAAAAAAAAAAACCACTTCATGCTAATATTTTGGTAGGGGTACTGTGTCTATGTAAAAAGGCAAGTTATAGGTTCAAAATTAGCAATGTGTACCCATACATTTTGAATGGAAACTGATACTTCACTGCAAAAGTAAATGTTGAAAGTTCATGGAACGGATGCTATTTATTAATCAAAACCAAATTTGGATGAAGAGATGCATTAGAAAGTAATTAAACCATCACAAAAAAAAAAACCAGTAATTAAACCAAAGACCAGTAGTTAAATAGTCGTTGTTCTTCCTCATCATGGTTTTAACACGTAACATGGGATATTCATTGCTTCTTCCATGTCTTGTGGGTGTTACTATGTTCATAGACGGTTTGGCATCCGTCAGACACTATAAAAAAGTTTATAGTGTATTTGATGCCAATTCAAGGCTAAACGAAGCATTGGCATAACTCTCCAACATATAAGAGTTATGCATGTTATTGTGGATTCATTGGGTGCCAACGTATTTGAAATGTCATAATTGCCATTAACTACTCATTCTGTATCATATCCTCTATTTATTTATTGAAAATTCTTCTGTTTAATTAGTTGAAAATTATTCCATATATGCATCGATCCAAGGTTATTTGATGCATAGTGCATTCAGATAACTTCGGGTTTTAAGGTTGGTAACTTTTGTAAATTTAATTGGTAACTGAAGTGGGTGGTAAGTTTTGCAAGCCATGCATGTTAGTAATTGAGTGAGTCGTAATCACAATTGTCACCTGATGGTAACTATACATATACCAAGTTGTAAGTCAATGTACATTGGATAATAACTTCCAGCATACATCCAAATTTGTTATGTACCAAAGGAGAGATTCTAGATGTCGAGGGTTTGGGCGAGGTTTTGGGCGAGGGAAGTGCGTCGCACGCGCTTGCAGCTGACGTGGTGGAAAAAAAAAAAAAAAAAATTTGGGGGGAAATCGAAAATTTGGGGGAGAAGAAGGAGGGAACAGAGCTTTCTCCTTCTCCCCATTCCATTTTCAATCCTCCCCATTTTCTTCCTCTCCCTCTCCCCATTTTCCATCTCTCGACAGATCTCCCCCTCCCTCTCCTCCAAACGAAGCTCTCCCTCTCCTTGGCTCCACCTTCATCGTCATCGACTCAAACGAAGGAGAAGAGAAGAAGAAGGAGAAGAGAAGAAGGTCAAACGAAGAAGAAGAAGGAGAAGAGAAGAAGGTCCCTCGTCCCTTTCCTCTCGCAAAAGGTAAACCCAGACTTGATTTTCCATCTCATTTTAGGTTTTTGGTTTTAGGTTTTTGATTTTTGGTTTTTGATTTTTCCTTTACTTGCCTGTTTTAGGTTTTTGGTTTCGGACAAGAAGTTGGTGGGCAATCTGGTTCTCATCGCTCGGACGCAGAGGTAAGCTCTCGACAACAATTTCTTCTCTTCGCTTCGTCTTCAGATCAGAGCTTCAAAATTTTTTTTTTGCTCCTCTTAGTTCTTCTCTTCGTCTTCAGATCAGAGCTTCAAATTTTTTTTTTTGCTCCTCTTAGTTTAGATCTAGGGTTTAAATCTTCTAACATTAAATTTTGTTTCAAACTTCAGCACATAGTTTTTATCCAGAAAATCTTTCCTCTACAAATGTATTAGTTTTCAATTCACAATGAAAACTAATTTTGCATCTGGTATAAAATGGATGTTTCCTATAAGGTTTTGTCTTCTATAAAATGGATGTTTCCTATGAACTGTTGCATCTGGTATAAAATGGAAGTTTAAACTTAACATCAAATTTGGCAGGATTGAGGGAGATTATAATCTATCAAGATTATGAAAGAAACTTAAGCACATTGTTGCAGTGAATAGTTTTATTTCCAGGGAACTAATAATAACATTTTAATGAAGTATTGTGTTTCTCATAATACTTGAATGTTTGGTGCAGTTATTTGATGGACACTGTGGCTCTGATGCTGCAGCATATATGAGGAAGAATGCCATGAAATTCTTTTTTGAAGATGCTGATTTCCCACAGGGTTTTGAAGTTAACAATGTAATGCTAGAGGAGGTTGAAAACTCTATTCGCAATACCTTCCTTCTCGCAGGCATTGCATTGGGTAATGAATGCACTGTTAGCAGTTCTTCTGGGACAACTGCTCTTACAGCCCTAATACTCGGAAGGTATGTTTATGTCAATGACAAGTTGTGGATGTCTTTCACTATTTGTTATATTGTGTGGTTTATCTATTCAGATTGTCTTCTTCGCAGGATATTAATGCAGAGATTTGTCATGTTTTCTGATTTTGTTAACTAGAAACTACTCTTGTTGCAGACTTCTACTGGTAGCAAATGCTGGGGACTGTAGAGCAGTTTTGTGTCGTAAAGTAAAGGCAATTGAGATGTCTCAAGACCACCGGCCTATACATACATTAGAACGCACGAGAGTCGAGAAATGTGGTGGGTACATAGATGATGGGTATTTAAATGGTGTCCTTTCAGTTTCAAGGGCCTTAGGTGACTGGGACATGAAACTACCACAGGGATCTCCTTCCCCACTAATTGCTGAACCCGAGTTTCGGCAAGCTGTTCTCACAGAAGATGACGAGTTTCTTATAATGGGATGTGATGGCATATGGGATGTTATGGCAAGCCAGCAGGCAGTCAGCATAGTGCGTCCTGGGCTTAGTCGGCATGATGACCCAGAGCAATGTGCTAGGGAACTAGTCATGGAAGCTCTCCGCCTAAACACATTCGATAACCTGACCGTAATTATTGTTTGTTTCTCGCCGCTTGATCATCGGGAAGTTTTGCCTCCACAGAAGTCCAGATTTAGGTGCTGCAGTCTCTCAGCAGAGACCCTGTGTAAATTAAACGGCCTGTTGGACAACGATGGCCATTGAGCTATTAAGTTAAGAGACTGGTGTGGCTGCATATTGAGGGAACAGAGAGCAGCTTGAAGTTTTGTAGGAGAGTGCCCAGATGGATGTACATAACAATTGGGATCTGGTGTGGTTGGTGGTGCTCTGTATCTGAACAATCTGTCCTTGTGTAGTGTTGATTTAGTTCTTTTGTAAACCCAAGCCTGTTTGTTCTTTGGCTTCCACTATGTTGTTGTACATGATTTATTATGAGGGTTTATATATAGACGAAGTTTCCAATCCGATCATGCTCTGCTTTCTATTTTTTGTGTTTACAGTCATATTTATAGTGACAGTGGCTCACAACATTGTAACACATTATAACTTAAAGAGGGTGTCTGTTTTGCTTCTGAATAGAGTAAGAAGTGAATCACTTTGTTTAGAGTATTTATTTTTAGTTTTGATCAAAATTAGAAGTTTCCTATATTTCAAGAATACATGAGAAGTTCGTGAGCACAAATTACACCAAAACATGCATCTTTTGTGTTGGGCTGCAAAGATGAAAGACCTTTTGGAAACTTAAATACTGTATTCTAGTATTACACTCCAAAGACTGTTTACTATTTTCAAGCCACAAATTATAAAAATACAAAATTTTGATCTAAGCTACTTACAATTATGGAGCATCCATAGTAAGCAATCAGAATTGACTAATTTTTACACCATTGTTAAGGGGAAAGAGCGTATACATAGTAAGCTATGACACATGAGATTGGATGCCAAGATTGAATTCTCCAGAACTATAAGCTTTTGTTAACCTCCCATCTCTGCAGAGAATTCTGGTACTCTTCCGAGTGGAAGAATGAGATCCCTCATACCCGCATACTCTTCTTCACTTATTTTAGTACCATCAGCCCCGAGTGGAAGAAAACTCTAGGACTCTTTAGTTGTACAAGCACAAGTAAAAACTACAATCAACCAAGAAACAGGAACAGCAACAGGAACAACAACAGTTTTTGTCCTTGGTTATTGGAGTTGAACAGGAACAGCAACAGGTGATCTGCTTCAGAGTAGGAACAGCAACAGCAACAGCAATAGGGGTGCATGTGTTTTTGAGGGGTCCTCGTGTTAGGAGCTGCTTGGTTCTGTGAATTATGATGTTGAGGAGGTGCATGATCCCAGTTCTGAAAGATAGGGGTGCATGATCCCAGCAACAGCAATAGGGGTGCATGATCCCAGTTCTGAAAAATACAAAAGAAAAATTCAAAGGTAAGGTTAAGAAAATAGTAATTGAATTAACATGCAAACCGTCACATGGTTATGTTCTTAAGGATTGATAGGGAACCAAAAAGTATTAGCACATCCAACACACTAGCCATATTTCAAAAACTAACTATAATGAAATCAAACCTGCATTCACAGAATGAAAAATGGAGAACAAAGTAGGATGACTGAACTAACTATAAGTCTTCTTTCTCCAGCAAAATTTCACAAGCCACACAAAATTAGTCCAAATCTTCAGCATTTTCATCATAGCCTGCCAAATGAAGTAATGCATAATGTCAGTCTTTTTTACATTCTGAAAGCATCTATTTTGTATGAACTGTGATTGAATACTATAAAAAGTAAGGCTTATCTATTTTTCACATCCAATTGCAAACTGAACATAGACAACATGAACTGAAGCCACTTAGAACCAAAGTTCAGAGAGATGTTACATCCACATAAATACTTATAGGTGTGTCTTTGGGGGATAGGGTTTATACCATGCATGTATGATGAGGAGAGACTACTAACCATCGCCATTGTCGTTAGCTTGTAAGACTATGAAGACGTACTTGATCAAAGTAATGAAGGTGAGGGTATAGAAGATCAAGGAGAGAACACCCAAGATATCGTCAGTCTTCTTTACATTGTTTTTTACATTTCAGAAACCAAAATCAGTCTTCTTTACATTCTGAAAAATGATAATGCAGAATGTCAGTATTTTTTAAAATGATAATTTTCAGCCTTAACAGGAGTAATAAACAGTCTTAAAATGATAATGCATGCTAAACCAACCTTAACATGAAAATAGAATGTTAGTCTTTTTTAAAATGATAATGCATTAACAGGAGTAATAAACACCCTGTGTTCCCTTCTTTACTTTGTTTGATGTATCAGTAAGAGTCACTGGTGATCCATATCCAATGCAACATCCCACAGCTACCATTAAATTCTATAATATGTATTTAAGATTAGTAACTATGGAAAACACAATTAATTGATATGCAGATTGAAACCTGAATATACAAATGATCGTGAAAAAAGGGTTGATAGTGGTTAAACAAAAAATCATGCATATTAAGATTTTGAGTGCCTGTCTAATACCTTAAACAATCAGAAATAGCTTCATACCTCAGCTGCTAATTCGAGAATATGAGCCAGTGGGAGGTATGCCAAGTAAATATCTTTGGTTCCCAACTTGGGAACGATTGTCATGACTGCAGAAAGTGTAGAAAGAACATTGCCATGGGTCATCATAACTCCCTACAGCAAGGGAAAGAAAACATTTTTCCTCTAGCATTACATTGTTAACTTCAAAACCCTGTGGGAAATCAGCATCTTCAAAAAAGAATTTCATGGCATTCTTCCTCATATATGCTGCAGCATCAGAGCCACAGTGTCCATCAAATAACTGCACCAAACATTCAAGTATTATGAGAAACACAATACTTCATTAAAATGTTATTATTAGTTCCCTGGAAATAAAACTATTCACTGCAACAATGTGCTTAAGTTTCTTTCATAATCTTGATAGATTATAATCTCCCTCAATCCTGCCAAATTTGATGTTAAGTTTAAACTTCCATTTTATACCAGATGCAACAGTTCATAGGAAACATCCATTTTATAGAAGACAAAACCTTATAGGAAACATCCATTTTATACCAGATGCAAAATTAGTTTTCATTGTGAATTGAAAACTAATACATTTGTAGAGGAAAGATTTTCTGGATAAAAACTATGTGCTGAAGTTTGAAACAAAATTTAATGTTAGAAGATTTAAACCCTAGATCTAAACTAAGAGGAGCAAAAAAAAAAATTTGAAGCTCTGATCTGAAGACGAAGAGAAGAACTAAGAGGAGCAAAAAAAAAATTTTGAAGCTCTGATCTGAAGACGAAGCGAAGAGAAGAAATTGTTGTCGAGAGCTTACCTCTGCGTCCGAGCGATGAGAACCAGATTGCCCACCAACTTCTTGTCCGAAACCAAAAACCTAAAACAGGCAAGTAAAGGAAAAATCAAAAACCAAAAATCAAAAACCTAAAACCAAAAACCTAAAATGAGATGGAAAATCAAGTCTGGGTTTACCTTTTGCGAGAGGAAAGGGACGAGGGACCTTCTTCTCTTCTCCTTCTTCTTCTTCGTTTGACCTTCTTCTCTTCTCCTTCTTCTTCTCTTCTCCTTCTTCTTCTCTTAAGAACATAACCATGTGACGGTTTGCATGTTAATTCAATTACTATTTTCTTAACCTTACCTTTGAATTTTTCTTTTGTATTTTTCAGAACTGGGATCATGCACCCCTATTGCTGTTGCTGGGATCATGCACCCCTATCTTTCAGAACTGGGATCATGCACCTCCTCAACATCATAATTCACAGAACCAAGCAGCTCCTAACACGAGGACCCCTCAAAAACACATGCACCCCTATTGCTGTTGCTGTTGCTGTTCCTACTCTGAAGCAGATCACCTGTTGCTGTTCCTGTTCAACTCCAATAACCAAGGACAAAAACTGTTGTTGTTCCTGTTGCTGTTCCTGTTTCTTGGTTGATTGTAGTTTTTACTTGTGCTTGTACAACTAAAGAGTCCTAGAGTTTTCTTCCACTCGGGGCTGATGGTACTAAAATAAGTGAAGAAGAGTATGCGGGTATGAGGGATCTCATTCTTCCACTCGGAAGAGTACCAGAATTCTCTGCAGAGATGGGAGGTTAACAAAAGCTTATAGTTCTGGAGAATTCAATCTTGGCATCCAATCTCATGTGTCATAGCTTACTATGTATACGCTCTTTCCCCTTAACAATGGTGTAAAAATTAGTCAATTCTGATTGCTTACTATGGATGCTCCATAATTGTAAGTAGCTTAGATCAAAATTTTGTATTTTTATAATTTGTGGCTTGAAAATAGTAAACAGTCTTTGGAGTGTAATACTAGAATACAGTATTTAAGTTTCCAAAAGGTCTTTCATCTTTGCAGCCCAACACAAAAGATGCATGTTTTGGTGTAATTTGTGCTCACGAACTTCTCATGTATTCTTGAAATATAGGAAACTTCTAATTTTGATCAAAACTAAAAATAAATACTCTAAACAAAGTGATTCACTTCTTACTCTATTCAGAAGCAAAACAGACACCCTCTTTAAGTTATAATGTGTTACAATGTTGTGAGCCACTGTCACTATAAATATGACTGTAAACACAAAAAATAGAAAGCAGAGCATGATCGGATTGGAAACTTCGTCTATATATAAACCCTCATAATAAATCATGTACAACAACATAGTGGAAGCCAAAGAACAAACAGGCTTGGGTTTACAAAAGAACTAAATCAACACTACACAAGGACAGATTGTTCAGATACAGAGCACCACCAACCACACCAGATCCCAATTGTTATGTACATCCATCTGGGCACTCTCCTACAAAACTTCAAGCTGCTCTCTGTTCCCTCAATATGCAGCCACACCAGTCTCTTAACTTAATAGCTCAATGGCCATCGTTGTCCAACAGGCCGTTTAATTTACACAGGGTCTCTGCTGAGAGACTGCAGCACCTAAATCTGGACTTCTGTGGAGGCAAAACTTCCCGATGATCAAGCGGCGAGAAACAAACAATAATTACGGTCAGGTTATCGAATGTGTTTAGGCGGAGAGCTTCCATGACTAGTTCCCTAGCACATTGCTCTGGGTCATCATGCCGACTAAGCCCAGGACGCACTATGCTGACTGCCTGCTGGCTTGCCATAACATCCCATATGCCATCACATCCCATTATAAGAAACTCGTCATCTTCTGTGAGAACAGCTTGCCGAAACTCGGGTTCAGCAATTAGTGGGGAAGGAGATCCCTGTGGTAGTTTCATGTCCCAGTCACCTAAGGCCCTTGAAACTGAAAGGACACCATTTAAATACCCATCATCTATGTACCCACCACATTTCTCGACTCTCGTGCGTTCTAATGTATGTATAGGCCGGTGGTCTTGAGACATCTCAATTGCCTTTACTTTACGACACAAAACTGCTCTACAGTCCCCAGCATTTGCTACCAGTAGAAGTCTGCAACAAGAGTAGTTTCTAGTTAACAAAATCAGAAAACATGACAAATCTCTGCATTAATATCCTGCGAAGAAGACAATCTGAATAGATAAACCACACAATATAACAAATAGTGAAAGACATCCACAACTTGTCATTGACATAAACATACCTTCCGAGTATTAGGGCTGTAAGAGCAGTTGTCCCAGAAGAACTGCTAACAGTGCATTCATTACCCAATGCAATGCCTGCGAGAAGGAAGGTATTGCGAATAGAGTTTTCAACCTCCTCTAGCATTACATTGTTAACTTCAAAACCCTGTGGGAAATCAGCATCTTCAAAAAAGAATTTCATGGCATTCTTCCTCATATATGCTGCAGCATCAGAGCCACAGTGTCCATCAAATAACTGCACCAAACATTCAAGTATTATGAGAAACACAATACTTCATTAAAATGTTATTATTAGTTCCCTGGAAATAAAACTATTCACTGCAACAATGTGCTTAAGTTTCTTTCATAATCTTGATAGATTATAATCTCCCTCAATCCTGCCAAATTTGATGTTAAGTTTAAACTTCCATTTTATACCAGATGCAACAGTTCATAGGAAACATCCATTTTATAGAAGACAAAACCTTATAGGAAACATCCATTTTATACCAGATGCAAAATTAGTTTTCATTGTGAATTGAAAACTAATACATTTGTAGAGGAAAGATTTTCTGGATAAAAACTATGTGCTGAAGTTTGAAACAAAATTTAATGTTAGAAGATTTAAACCCTAGATCTAAACTAAGAGGAGCAAAAAAAAAAATTTGAAGCTCTGATCTGAAGACGAAGAGAAGAACTAAGAGGAGCAAAAAAAAAATTTTGAAGCTCTGATCTGAAGACGAAGCGAAGAGAAGAAATTGTTGTCGAGAGCTTACCTCTGCGTCCGAGCGATGAGAACCAGATTGCCCACCAACTTCTTGTCCGAAACCAAAAACCTAAAACAGGCAAGTAAAGGAAAAATCAAAAACCAAAAATCAAAAACCTAAAACCAAAAACCTAAAATGAGATGGAAAATCAAGTCTGGGTTTACCTTTTGCGAGAGGAAAGGGACGAGGGACCTTCTTCTCTTCTCCTTCTTCTTCTTCGTTTGACCTTCTTCTCTTCTCCTTCTTCTTCTCTTCTCCTTCGTTTGAGTCGATGACGATGAAGGTGGAGCCAAGGAGAGGGAGAGCTTCGTTTGGAGGAGAGGGAGGGGGAGATCTGTCGAGAGATGGAAAATGGGGAGAGGGAGAGGAAGAAAATGGGGAGGATTGAAAATGGAATGGGGAGAAGGAGAAAGCTCTGTTCCCTCCTTCTTCTCCCCCAAATTTTCGATTTCCCCCCAAATTTTTTTTTTTTTTTTCCACCACGTCAGCTGCAAGCGCGTGCGACGCACTTCCCTCGCCCAAACCCTCGACATCTAGAATCTATTGCTTAATTATTGTGTTTCAATTTAGTTTGTAAAAAGTAAGGCATGTTTTTTGTTGTGAGTATTTGGTTTCAGGGGTAATGTTAGAAAACGTTTCCTTTGTTTGGTGAATATGATTGAGAGGTATGGAGTGTTTTAACAAAAAGAAAATATAGAAATTATACAATAATTTATTGAGTAATCAAATGATACAGTGATTTAGTTCTTGCTTACAGTATATAATAAAAGCATAACATTGTGAATTCGAATCTGAAAACCATACCCTAAGAAATAATTAGTTACTTTGCCTATACTCAACACGAGCATTCATTTTATCCCGACTAATCCCAATTTCAAAATTATAAATTATGGTATTGTTTAACCTTTCTAAAAGTTTATATTCCGGCTAATCTTAATTTTAAAATTATAAGCTATGGTACTCCATAATCTTCTAAATTTTTTGTTTTAGTAAAATGTTATTTAGGAAAAAAAAAAAGCAATGACACAAATCCCATTGACAAACCCCAATTATGAAGGTGGTTCATGTTGCCCAAACACTTGAATAAACCAGCCAAAATCTAGTGTACCGATGTACTAATTTTTTAATACAAGAAGTGGTTGGTCAATGGACAATTATGCTAAGTTAAATCGTAGTTACCAACGATCAACATGATTTGAAAACTTCATGCTCGTGGATGAAACAAAACAAAACAAAACAAAACAAATAGGACTCAAAGATAAGTTTGTATAAATTTTGTTCATGGTTAATATGTGTTTCATCCACCGGCTCGGACTTAAAGTTTCCCTTTGTGTTTATACTCAGCCACAAGTTTCAGAATATCATGGTTGCTTTTCCTAGTATCGCGCGCATAGCATTTCTGCAACTACAATAAAAAGTACATATAGTTAACACCTAATGCTTGAAGACGAAATTAGTTGTTTGATACATTCATCTCGACAATGTTTGTTTGAAGGTGCTAATAATGACACCTGAAACATGGAGAACATCTAGGAATCTATGATTTTTTTTTTTTTTCTTTTTATAATAATTTTAAGGGTTAACATGCGTTTGGGTTCTAAAGTTTGTAACGGTTTTGAGTTTGGCTCTCAAGTTTGTCTAGCTTTCAGTATGGCTCTCGAGACCATGTTTATCCCGTTGATCGTCAACTCTTCGTGACAAATATAGGACCTAAATGCAAATCTGGCATAAATTGTGAGACCTAAAGTCTAAATTTTTCTATACCAAAATTAATATTATTTATTAAAAAAATTCATTCAATTACTGGACGGAGAGTTAACGGTCAATATGGTCATGGGCCTAAACTCAAAACTAGACAAACTTGTGACTCAAACTAAAAAATTGTATAAATCAGCAGACCCAAACTGAAATTAACCCGAATTTTAACAATACCTTAGTGAAAAGTCGGACCACGCGAGTACACCACTTGATCCCTTGACCTAATTGGACTATTGAAATTCCTAATTCCAATTCAATAACAATGCGGGGTGGATAATCTATGAATAACTTGGTTTGAATTTTGGTAGCACAACACCGAGCAACAATCAGTCTCATTTATAATTTAGAGCTGAGGCTAGGCAACCGTGGTCACAGATTTGAGGCTTATTGAGAAAAGGAAGACTTTTCATAATGCCGTTAAGGTCGAGAGGACAAAGTCTTCTAAGACATTGATTAGTTACCATACTCCTATCTTGCACAAAAATATTTTGGTGTTGGAATGCCATCTTTGTCAAGATCGACCTCTTAATTTTGTGAGATGGCATCGAGTGTATAAGTCTCCTAAGCCCGAGTTTGTTTTAGAATACTATTTAGGTTCTTTTAGTACTAGACCTTGTCAATAGACCTTTTATCATATCTTAAAAATACTCATCCTCTAAGAACCTTGGCTTAATTATGCTCAAAACAAGTCGACATGGATGGGTTCGACACCCTCCTAAGTAGCGTTTGTCTCTTAGATCATCTCCAAAGGAAAGCTAATTAAAACTCATAAAGGTGGACCCATTTGAGTTTTGAGTGTTGATGTGCTCAAATGGGTTATTTAGCAAAAACTTTTGGTCAATATTTTTATTTTATATTGATGAGGCTTTTTTTTTTATTATTATTATTATTATTTGGTAGCCCCTTTCTACCATTTCCATGTTGGATGTTAAAACTAAAGTGGTTCAAAGATCAAACCCGATATACATATATAATTAGCACCACCCCCTAGATTGAAGAACTATAAGTTATAAAAGCTAGGGATTTTTTAAGTTTGGCCTTCACTAGTTTATGTTTAATGGAGTCTGACACTCGTTTTGAAAGCTAATTGAGTTTAATCCTCAAACTCACGTTGACTAGCCAGGGCAATACTAGTCAAATATGTTGACTTCCCTTGATCGTTTAAAATCTCATAAAACCCACAAATACCCTTAAATTAAATGACATGTACAAGTCACATGTTAAAACCAGAAAGGAAAATCTAACCGCTATTATGAAAAAAAAATCTTTTCAATCCCCATCTTCCCTTTATTCTTCATCGTCTCTCTCTCTGTTCGCACCACCCCACCCCCTTTCTCGCCTCATTTTCATCTCTAATTCATCTCCTTGTCTGCCTCCTCTTCCTCTCTAATTTGCCACCCCTTCCCTGCCCCTTTTTCCGCCTATTTCAACAACATGCCACCCTGCAATCTCCTTCCTCCCCGCCTCTTCTACCTCTGCTCCATGTTTAACTCTTTACTTTTCTCTTATCTTCATTCTCAATCGCACAGGTGATGTTCACATAATTATTATATAATATACCTCCTAATTTATATTTGTTAGTGTTTCGAATATCGTATTTTAGTTTAATTATTTTATTTTTGTAGGATTTGGAGTTTAAATGAAAAAAGTGCATTAGCGTAGCGAATTTGGAAATTCATAGACAAATTGATGAAGTGGAGCGGGAGACACTCAAGCCAAAGATTAAGAAAACCAAAGAAAAAAATAAAGGAAATTAGTTTTGAATTTTGGTGGAACAAATGAGTAATATGGATGAACATAGCCAAACCCACATTTCCTGTTATATTTGGTTTCCAATTATATTTTGGTTTCCAATTATAATTGGTTTCCACTTTGTATTTGGTTTCCAATTATATTTGGTTTCCTTTTGTATTTGGTTTCCAATTTATGTTTGGTTTCCAATTTATTTTTGGTTTCTAATTTGTATTTGGTTTCCAATTGGGTTTCCAATAATGAGTTGTTTCTTTTTACCATAAATACAGCAACACGGAGGGAAAAGAGACACAACACATCAACAGTCGAGTACGCATCGCTAATCCACCACGCGTTGCCATGAAGCTCCACACCGCTATTGTTGTCATCACCTTCACCATGTGTCACTAAACTCCATGCAAGGCGAAGAGATGAACTCCTAGATGTAACACACTTAATTGGTATTTGATTCGTTTTATGCTTTCACGATGAATAATGATGTTTATGATTTTCACTTTTATTTAATATAGGAGTTTATGTTATTTTAGTGACAAAGATTTCATCAACTTCTTTGTAGATTATTATTCCCGTGGTTGTCTTTTTCTTCTCCAGATAAGCTTAGTCACGCTTTTCTTATGTGTGAAATTTTTAAGGATCAATTGATTCCGGTAGGTTAGTTATATGCGATCGTCTTTTATTACGTTGTTGTCTTCGAATATATCATAAATTTAAGATATCACATATGACCAACCTTTGTGCTTTCTAGAAAAAGTGAAATCTAAAATCCATTTACATTAGAATATATTGGTGTATTAAAGACTATTTTTCTGATTATGTTGTTTGGGATGTGAAACACGTAATTGAGTCATCATAGCGAATCAATACTAGTTGGCACGTGAAATCTAGGAGGGATTCTTGGAACCTTGTGACTTTTCTAAACTTGATTTTTATTAAACTAAATTCAATTTCATATTTTAAAATTGCTAGAATTTCTTACATTTAGTTTCACGTAGTTTTTCTTCATAGACCTTGTTTTGTAGATCATTTTTCCTCGTGGGATCGACACCTCAATCTTTACTGCAACTGACCGCATGTACTGTTTGGCCGTAATCAAATTTTGGCGCCGTTGCCGGGGAACAAGCGTAATTCTACAAGGGAGGTTTTGGGTATTATCTTTCTTGCTCATTGTTTTATTTTATTTTTAGGTTTTAGGTCCAGTTTATTTATTTTTTTTGTATTTTTTATTTCTAAAAAAAATTACAAAAAAACAAAAAAGGACATTGGGAGAGTGTGAGTTGGAATAGAGACCACTTAGGGAGACTAATTAGGGTCCCAAATTTAGAACACCCACAAATTCACATTGAGACCAAATTAAGTTCTACTTCTAATTCTAACACCATGAGTAATCACAAAGATGACCATGTTCGGTCGCTAAAGGACTATCTCCACCCCACGCGCACTGCTACTCCATCATGTATCATGTTTGCACCAAGTACATCAAAGCTAGATTTTAAGCCGGGTATGATACAATTATTACTCACTTTTCATGGCCTAGAGAGTGAGAATCCTTATGTTCTCATTAGGGAATTCGAGGAAGTTGTGGCCACTTTCCACAACAAAGTTGAGGCTTTAGACTCGGTTAGACTAAGGTTTTTTTTTTTTTTTTTTTTCCTTTTTCTCTTAAGGAAAAAGCGAAGAATTGGCTATACTCTTTGCAACCAAGGTCTATAGGTTCGTGGGAGGAGATGAACGGGATTGCCTGACCTTGTCTGAGATGAGAGGGGTTTATAAGGAACAATGTAACGCCTTAGGGATGTACAAGAAGCCTTACTCACCATTCTCTAACACTTACAATTCTAGCTGGAGAGATCACCCTAACTTAGGCTGGAGGTCTGAAGCAGACCAACCTACACACTCACAAGCACAACCACCTAGGTCATACCCTGCATCTCCATACAATGCGCAATCTAACAGAAGTTCCTTATCAGACACATTACATGCATTTATAGAGGCACAAAGTAAAACTAATAAAAAATTTGAGGTTGCATTGACACAGTTGGCAGAAGAGAACAAGGAGATCAAAAGCCAGATAACCAAGCTGATAAGTTCATTAACAGTACAAGAGCGGGGCCAGTTTTCGTCACAGTGTCAAGCAAATCTGAAGGACCAACTTATGGCACAAACCTCTACTTTAGACTCTCAGAATGTCAAAGAGTCCATCACTACTCTGAATGGTAAGATTTTAGATGGATCAAGCTCGTCCACGACTATAGGCACCTCCTCAAGTGCAAAGGAGAGCATCCCTGAGGATGAACCCAATAGGAACATTCCAGTTCTAGCTCATTTTCCTCAAGCACTATGACCTATTGGAAAGAAATCGGAAATGCATGGTGAGATTCTAGAACACTTGAAACAGGTTAAAATTAACTTACCTTTGTTGCATGTGATTAAACAGGTACCAACTTATGTGAGGGTCATCAAGGATCTATGCACTATCAAGAGGAAACATCATGTCAAGAAGACTACCTTCTTGACAGAACAGGTAAGTGCGGTGATTGAGCAGAGGACACCACCCAACTACAAAGATCCAGGGTGTCCTACAGTCACCTGCCAGATTGGGACTCATGAGTTCGGCCAAGCCTTGTTGGATCTAGGAGCAAGTGTAAATCTAATGCCATATTCTATTTACTTGCGACTGGGTCTAGGAGAGATTAAACCCACATCCGTGGTACTAAAATTGGCCGATAGATCAGTTAAGAAGCCAAAAGGAATAATTGAGGATGTCTTGCTGCAGATTAATAAGTTTTACTATCCCGTCGACTTTCTTATTTTAGATACTCATTCTGCGGTTAATATGGAGTCCACAGTTCTGATTATTTTAGGTAGACCTTTTCTTGCCACAGCTAATGCTCTTATCAATTGCAGGAATGGTCTAATGAAGCTGTCTTTTGGGAACATGACTCTAGAGGTCAATATATTCAATATTAGCAAGCAACCACGTAATGATGATGAGTGTCATCATATCTACATGATAGACACGCTGATATTAGAGGAGGCGCTCCTGAGCGCAGATTCTGAAACCTTAGAGTACCTTTTTTCTATTTCTGATTATGAGAGTTCACTTTATCCTGGCAATGCTTTTGATATTTCTGTTGTTTCAGGGTTAAAGGATAAAGGAGGAAGACAATGGCAACCATGCTTTGAGGAGTTACCTAAGGAAAAACAGAAACCAAAACCATCCACCATGGAAACTGCGAAAGTTGACCTAGCTCCACTGCCTAAGGGACTTAAACATGCATTCCTCGGACCAGGTGATACCTTTCCTGTTATTATTTCTTCCGTGCTTGATAGCTTACAAGAAGAAGAATTGATTAATATATTATGTGAGCACAAATTTGCATTAGGTTGGACTATAGCTGACATCAAAGGTATTAGCCACTTAATATGTTCCCATAGGATTCACTTAGAAGAAAGAGCTCACCCCCGTAGAGACCCTCAAAGACGACTTAACCCTACTACGAAAGAGGTGGTGAAAAATGAAGTCTTAAAATTGTTAGATGCATGCATCATTTATCTCATCTCTGATAGCAAGTGGGTTAGTCCAACTCAAGTCTCTGATAGCAAGTGGGTTAGTCCAACTCAAGTAATTCCCAAGAAATCTGGAATAACAGTGGTGACTAATGATGAGTGGGTGCTTATTCCTACTAAGGTAGTGATATGGTGGCGCGTGTGCATTGATTATAGGAAACTTAATTCTGCCACCCGCAATGATCACTTCCCACTTCCATTTATAGACCAAATCTTAAAGCGAGTAGCTGGGCATTTCTTATATTGCTTTCTAGATGGGTATTCAGGATATTATCAGATTGAGATTGCATTAGAGGATCAGGATAAAACTACTTTCACATGTCCTTTTGGTACTTATACTTTTCTGTGTATGCCATTTGGTTTGTGTAATGCACCGGCTACTTTTCAAAGATGCATGATAAGTATTTTTAGTGACATGGTTGAAAAATATATGGAAGTATTCATGG
Source organism: Berberis vulgaris (assembly GCA_963556465.1). Taxonomy (NCBI): domain Eukaryota; kingdom Viridiplantae; phylum Streptophyta; class Magnoliopsida; order Ranunculales; family Berberidaceae; genus Berberis; species Berberis vulgaris. Next base: position 71,740,632 of record OY747131.1, on the reverse strand, counting down.
ATGATTTGACTATTTTTGGTGATTCCTTTGATTCATGTTTACTTCACTTGAAGGCTGTTTTAAATAGATGTGAAGAGAAGGGTCTGGTGCTTAATTCGGAAATATGTCATTTCATGGTTTCTTATGGAATAGTTCTGGGACACATAGTTTCTGATAAAGGAATCGAGGTTGATAAAGCTAAAATTGAATTGATTTCTAAATTACCTACACCTAAAAGTGTCAAGGATGTGAGATCATTTCTGGGGCACGCGGGTTTTTATATGAGGTTCATACATATTTTTTCTGCCATCTCTAGACCATTAAGTAGCCACCTGTTCAAAGACGTCGTGTTTCAATGGACACAAGAGTGTGAGGACGCCTTCCGAATACTCATTGATAGGCTCACCTCTGCCCCCATCATGCAGCCACCGGATTGGAATTTACCATTTGAGATAATGTGTAATGCAAGCAACTATGCTGTGAGGGCAGTCTTGGGACAACGAAGGGAAGGGAAACCCTTTGTTGTTTACTATGCTAGTCAACACTTAATGATGCTCAAAAGAATTATTCGACCACTGAAAAAGAGTTGCTAGCTGTAGTTTTTGCTTTAGATAAATTTCGTGCTTATTTGATTGGTACACCTATCACTGTTTTTACTGACCATGCGACCCTTAAGTTTCTTATTTCTAAAAAGGATGCTAAGGCAAGATTGATTAGGTGGATTTTACTTTTGCAGGAGTATGATCTAACTATAAAGGATAAGAAGGGGGTCGAGAATGTTGTGGCGGATCACTTGTCTCGTCTGGAGTTCAGTGACTTTGCCAATGGCCCACCCATCCGTGATCTTCCCTGATGAACACCTATTCGCCGTCACTCAAGTACCATGGTATGCACACATTGTTAATTACTTGGTTTCCGGCGAAGTTTCATCATCATGGAGTGCTCAAGATAAGCGCAAATTTTTTGTCGAGGTAAGAAATTTTTATTTGGATGATCATTATCTATATAAGTATTGCCCTGACCAAATCATGAGGTGTTGTATCCCTGAAGGTGAGATTGAAAGTGTTTTACATTTTTGTCACAGTGCAGCTTGTGGATGCCATTTTTTTTATGAAAAGGACCGCTGCAAAAATTTTACAGTCTGGATTATATTGGCCTACATTGTTTAAGGACACTAACAATTATTGTCGTTCTAGTGATAGATGCCAAAAGTTAGGTGCATTGTCCCGGAGATACATGATGCCCCTTAACCCCATCTTAGTCATTGAGATATTTGATTGTTGGGGGATTGATTTTATGGGACCTTTTCCACCTTCTTTTGGATATTTGTATATTTTGCTTGCAGTGAACTATGTGTCCAAATGGGTCGAGGCTGTGGCATGCCGGAACAATGACAACAACACTGTTTTCAGGTTCATCAAAGAACACATTTTATCCCATTTCGGTACACCACGAGCCATTATTAGTGACCAGGGGACTCATTTTTGTAATCGCTCTTTTGAAGCTTTGATACGCAGGTATGGAGTTCATCACAAGGTTGCCAATGCCTATCATCTGCAGACAAATGGCCAAGCCGAGTTGGCAAATCGAGAAGTGAAACAAATCTTGGAGAATATGGTGAATCCTAATAGGAAGGATTGGTCCTTGAGCCTTCCTGATGCACTTTGGGCTTACCGTACCGCTTATAAGACAATTCTCGGGATGTCTCCGTATCGGCTTATATATGGAAAAACATATCATTTACCTGTTGAGTTAGAACATCGCGCTTATTGGGTTGTAAAAAGAACTAACTTTGATCTCAATGATGCAGGTATTCAGCGGAAACTTCAGTTAGCTGAAATTGAGGAGTTGCGGAATGATGCCTATGACAATTCCCGAATATACAAGGCGAAGATGAAAGCAACTCATGATAAGCAAATTCTGAGGAAACATTTCGAGCCCAATCAACGAGTCTATCTCTATGACTCACGACTTCATCTTCATCCTGGCAAGCTAAGATCGAGATGGACGGGCCCATTCATGGTAAAACAAGTTGTAATACCCGCCAAATTCACTTACCAATATACTTGCATTATTTTAGAAGTTAATAATATTTATTGGTAGTAATTATTAGTTTATAATTTTTAATTTCAAATTTAGGTTTAGGCTAGTGGTGGGTAAGAGATAAAGGGTGGGTGTGTTTAGCTAATGCAACCCTAAATTTGTATTTAAAAAGATAAACCCTAATTTCTTTTCTCTTTGCACACACACAAAAGAAAAAGATAAAAAAAAAAAAAAAAAACCTGCGTTAGGAGGCACTGGAAGAACAATCTTGGAATCTTGCCGAAGAAAAAAAAATATTGGTGAGTTAACTTCTATCAAACTTTTAAATCTACGATATGGATTATTTTATGATATATTTTTTTATGTACGAACTCAATTTTTTTTTCTTTTCAATGTCAAATCTGATATAAATCCTAGATTTCTTGTTTTGTTTTATTGATAGTGATTGGTATATTTACTTTTAATGATGAGGTGATATGAGAAGGTTTATTTGTTTTTTTTTTTTTTATTTACATGTGTAAGAGAAAAGTTGGTTGTAAGTTGTTGTTGTTGTGATGTGACGATTGGAAGAAAAAGTTATGGGTGGTTTTCAAAAAGTGATGGGTGGTTTTTCATGTGGTTTTTAAAAAGTGTTTTATGATGGCTATAAAAAAACAAAAGTGTTTTAGGGGTGGTTTTAATGTACGACTTGTGGGATTTGTGGATATTAAATCTCAGAGCTCTTTTTCTTTACAATATAATGTGCCTGCTTAATGTACAATCATGTCCGATGGATCATTATACCTGTAGGTTATGGTTATTTGCTGAACATGTCATGTTTTGTTTATTTGTTTTAGAAACAGTAAAAGCACTAAGCAATTGTTTATTTGCTTTAGTTATTTGCTGAACATTGTCAATTCTTTATTTGTTTTAGAAACAGTAAAAACAATTGTTTATTTGCTTTAGAAACAGTAAAAGCAAGCTTAAAAAAAAAAAAAAAAAAAAAAATTCTTTATACTAGAAACAGTAAAACAGTAAAATCTTTATTTGCATACATCACCCTGAGCGGTATGTACTGGACTATGGGTCTAATTTTTTTTATGAAAATCTTTGTATTTAGTTTTGGGCCATGTATTATATTTTGGACAAAGTGGAATATCATTTCTCATTGCTTGCTATATATTAGTTTTTTTTTTTCTTGAAGTGATAATAAACTACATTTGATGCTTAATTGAAATTTAGGCTCTTTTTCCACAACTCCGAAAAAAAAAAAAAAAAAAAAAAAAGTAAAGAGAAAAGAAATTATTTGTATACAGACTTGCTTGTATACGTGTATAGAATTATGGGTATGCAGACTTGCTTGCATATCGGTGCACCGTTCCATGTGAGTTCGGTTGTACGTGTAGATTTAGGAAGAATACTTGCCATGGATCGGACTTCGGGTGTGATGACATGTTCCTCGAGGTGGCACCCCACTTGGAACATGTACGCTCCGAGTGGTTTCGAAGGCAAGGGAGGCACACTTGGGTGAGGTGTGTTCGGCACAGGGGAAGAGTGCGATTGTGGAAAAAGAAGCCAAGGATTAGAAACCAAAAACAAATAATTGAATAAAACCATTTAATTGAGCATGCCATTAAATTGTGTATAGATTATTTTAGCTTGTACTAGGTTAGCCTTGAGAGAAGAAACTAACAGCTCATTCGAACCTCGAATGAGAACTACCTGTCTTCCTCAAGGTGAAATTTGCATTTTGTCCTTTCATATTTAAATTGTTTGATTTGTAAGTTTGCTCACACCAGTATGATTATACTGACCCAGATTTTGTATTTTTTTTTTTACAAATTTGGGTACGTTCTTAATGAGCGTAGCCCCAGAGAACTATCAAGGTTAATTGGAGCTTAAGGAAGGATAGTAGCTGCGTGGCGATAGCTGAGGAGTCGACACGTTGTATTTTATTTTTTTATCTATATTACTACTCCTAGGTAATCAGATGTAGGATTTGGACTTAAATACTCAGTTTTGGTTAGATATTTATTTGGGAATTTATTATTGAGATTTTTCATTTATTCGTTGTGGGCCTCATTTTTTTTTAGGAAGAATATTGAGGGAGTTTATTAGTTGATTTCTGCCTTATGACTGTACCATTTAAAGTGTTCATGTTATGCCTTGGTTTTTGGACAATCTATTTATTTAGGTTGTTTAAAAATCGGGGCGTGACATTTTTGGTATCAGAGCATTTGGTTAGCCTAGATCTAGGGTAGGTCTAGGTGATCCTCGGAAGTGTGGAAATGGGATTATGAACGTTTGGATTATTAAGTATTAACGATTATTTATTTTCGCTTGAAGGTAATGGCGAACACTCGATCAAATGGGGCCAATGGACAGAATAGTGATAACGAGCGGAATAACGCTAGTGGCCCAAATGGTTCAAATGATCAGGGAGGGGGTCCTAACTTGGTTCAGGTAGACGTGGGAGCCATGATGACGCAACTTTTGCAGGTTGTGCAGAACAACCATCAGGATAGTCATGGTGACCCGTTTGCCAGGAGAAATAAGGAATTTGGGAACTTAGGCGGTCAGAGGTTTAATGGAGAGACTGGCCCTATTGCAGCTGAGAAGTGGATTCGCAAGTGTGAAACCATATTCAATCGGATGCAGATGACTGAGGTACAGAAACAAGAATTAGCTGCTCATAACTTGGATGGTAATGCCAGGTATTGGTGGGATTCTGTGGAGGAGAGCATGGATACGACTGTTATGACTTGGGAGACTTTCAAGTCCAAATTTGACTGTCAGTTTGTACCTGAAGCTGTGAAGTCTCAGCTAGCTGCAGAGTTCTTTAGTTTGACGCAAGGTACAAAGTCAGTGACCCAGTATGTGACAAAATTCAACGAGTTGACTCGGTATGCTCCGTACTTGGTTGATACCCCTGCCAAGAAGAATCAGAAGTTTATCAAGGGTTTGGGTCATTATTTGTCAAAGTCGCTTTTACCCTTTGATAAAGAACCCTTTGACAGAGTTTTAGACTTAGCTCTCAAGTTTGAAGAGCAAGACGCTGCTTTTCGAGAGGCTAGAGAGAAGAGCAGGGGAGGTGAGTCATCTAGAAACTCGCGTTCATCTGGGAACCGAGATCAGAACAGATATAAGCCTTATGATCAGAATCAGCGAGGACCTGGATTTCAGTATCAGCCGAGGTCCCAATCTGGAGGTCAGTTCCAGCAGAGGCCCCAGGGAGGAGTTGAGTCCCAGGGAGGTTACAGGCCGCAGGGTGGCTACAGGCCCCAAGGGCAGCAGTGGCAGAGACCAACATTTCAGAATCAGGGCCCACAAGGCCCATATCAGCAACCTCGACCTCAGGTACCTGCAGCACCACGAGGGCAGGCTCCCACTGATAGGTTAGGCTACAAATGTAACCAACCAGGGCATCTCATTCGTTATTGTCCCAGTTGGCAAGGCGCTCCACAGGGTAGGCAGGCCCCACCAGCTCCAGCACGTGCATTTGCGGTTCTACCAGGGCAAGAGAATGTTGAAGGTACCATTACCACTCAGTTTCCATTGCGAGTATTATTTGATTCTGGTGCCTCTCATTCTTTTATTTCTCGGCGAATGGTAGAAAAAGAAAATATTAAAGCTATGCCACTTATAAAACCTTTATGTGTTGAGACACCCATAGGAGGCACTGTCACATTATCTGAGTATTGTAGAAATTTTGAGATCTCTTTAATGGGTCGAAAACTTGTTGCGGATTTGATAGTTATGAATTTTGAGAATTTTCACGTAATCCTTGGGATGGATTGGTTGGGTAAAAACTATGTTACTATAGATTGTGCCGCGAGAACCATTTTGATAGATACACCAGGATTGCCGCGAGTTAGTCATGTTTGTGAACCTTGTGGGAACTCCACAATGACAAGCACTCTATACTCTATGGATATACCAGAGAAAGATATTAGCGTGGTTGAGGTGGTGAAGGATTATGTAGATGTATTCCAAGAGATTCCTGGTTTACCACCTAAGAGAGAAGTCGAATTTCGAATTGACTTGTTGCCAGGGGCAGCACCGATTTCGAAAGCTGCATACCGATTGGCTCCTAAGCAGTTGGATGAGATGAAAGTCCAACTGGAGGAATTACTCCAGAAGGGGTAAGAAAATTTTTCTCATATGTTTTTTTTATAATAGTTATATATATATATGTGCTTATTTGTGAGTAACTTTATGGTTAATCCTTTAAGGTGTGTATATTTAGGTTTATACGACCAAGTAATTCTCCATGGGGTGCGCCTGCTATTTTTGTTTCTAAAAAGGATGGTACTTTGAGGATGTGTGTCGACTATAGAGAACTAAATAAGGTGACAATAAAAAATAAGTACCCTCTTCCGCGGATAGATGATTTGTTAGATCAGTTGAAAGGGGCGGTTGTATTTTCGCAGTTGGATTTGAGGACTGGGTACCATCAGATGGGTGTTGAAGAGCAGAGCATACTTCTGACGGCGTTTCGGACTCGGTATGGGTTATATGAATTTCCGGTCATGCCATTTGGATTGACCAATGCTCCTGCTTTCTTTATGGATTTGATGAACCGTATTTTTCGTCCGTACCTTGATAAATTTGTTGTCATTTTCATTGATGATATTATGGTATATTCTCGAAACATGGAGGACCATCGAGAACATTTGAAAATAGTGTTGCAGACTTTAAGGGATCACAAACTATATGCTAAATTTAGTAAGTGTCATTTTTGGGAGAAAGAGGTAAAATTTCTTGGGCATGTGATTTCTAGCGAAGGGATAGCGGTCGATCCTGACAAAGTTGCAGCAGTTAAGGAATGGAAACAACCCACTAATGCAACTGAAATTCGGAGTTTCTTAGGGTTGGCTGGATATTACAGGAGGTTTATTGTCTCGTAATACTGATAAGTTAGCTGCTATGTATATCCGAGAAGTGGTAAGGTTGCATGGGGTTCCTATTACCATTGTTTTAGATAGAGATCCATTGTTTACATCCGCATTTTGGGAAAGTTTCCAACGTGCAATGGGTACTACCTTGGCTATGAGCACAGCGTATCATCCACAGACTGACGGGCAGACTGAGCGGGTAAATCAGATTTTAGAGGATATGTTGCGAGCTTGCATCATGGATTTTGGTGGTAGTTGGGAGGATCACTTACCGTTGGTGGAGTTCTCGTACAATAATAGTTACCAATCGAGCATTGGTATGGCACCTTTTGAGGCTTTGTATGGTAGGCCTTGTAGATCTCCTAGTTGTTGGGCAGAGGTAGGTGATACCGTATTGTTGGGACCAGAGATTGTTAGGGAGACTGCAGGGAAGATTGAAATTATTCGGGGAAGGATAAAAACTGCCCAGAGTAGACAGAAAAGCTATGCAGATCAAAAGCGCAAGAATGTAGTGTTTGCGGTTGGTGATTTAGTTTTCCTTAAGGTATCTCCCATGCGAGGTGTGATGAGATTTGGCAAGAAAGGAAAGTTGAGCCCGCGGTATATTGGGCCATTCGAGATTGTCGGATGTGTTGGTCGCTTAGCTTACAAGCTTGCGTTGCCGCCCAGTTTGTCGATGATTCATGATGTCTTTCATGTCTCGATGCTGAGAAAATGTGTGAAAGACCCAACTCATATTGTTCAACCTACCACTATTGAACTGAATGAGGATTTGACCTATACAGTTGGGCCGGTGAGGATAATTGATCGTGACGTGAAACAACTACGACGTAAGAAAGTCAACTTGGTCAAAGTTCAGTGGAGTGAAAAGGAGAACGATGTCACCTGGGAGTTGGAGGACAAAGTAGAGCGTATGCACCCAGAACTATTCGCCTAATCCTTATCCTACCGAATCTCGGGACGAGATTCTTTTAAGGTGTGTATATTGTAATACCCGCCAAATTCACTTACCAATATACTTGCATTATTTTAGAAGTTAATAATATTTATTGGTAGTAATTATTAGTTTATAATTTTTAATTTCAAATTTAGGTTTAGGCTAGTGGTGGGTAAGAGATAAAGGGTGGGTGTGTTTAGCTAATGCAACCCTAAATTTGTATTTAAAAAGATAAACCCTAATTTCTTTTCTCTTTGCACACACACAAAAGAAAAAGATAAAAAAAAAAAAAAAAAACCTGCGTTAGGAGGCACTGGAAGAACAATCTTGGAATCTTGCCGAAGAAAAAAAAATATTGGTGAGTTAACTTCTATCAAACTTTTAAATCTACGATATGGATTATTTTATGATATATTTTTTTATGTACGAACTCAATTTTTTTTTCTTTTCAATGTCAAATCTGATATAAACCCTAGATTTCTTGTTTTGTTTTATTGATAGTGATTGGTATATTTACTTTTAATGATGAGGTGATATGAGAAGGTTTATTTGTTTTTTTTTTTTATTTACATGTGTAAGAGAAAAGTTGGTTGTAAGTTGTTGTTGTTGTGATGTGACGATTGGAAGAAAAAGTTATGGGTGGTTTTCAAAAAGTGATGGGTGGTTTTTCATGTGGTTTTTAAAAAGTGTTTTATGATGGCTATAAAAAAACAAAAGTGTTTTAGGGGTGGTTTTAATGTACGACTTGTGGGATTTGTGGATATTAAATCTCAGAGCTCTTTTTCTTTACAATATAATGTGCCTGCTTAATGTACAATCATGTCCGATGGATCATTATACCTGTAGGTTATGGTTATTTGCTGAACATGTCATGTTTTGTTTATTTGTTTTAGAAACAGTAAAAGCACTAAGCAATTGTTTATTTGCTTTAGTTATTTGCTGAACATTGTCAATTCTTTATTTGTTTTAGAAACAGTAAAAACAATTGTTTATTTGCTTTAGAAACAGTAAAAGCAAGCTTAAAAAAAAAAAAAAAAAAAAAATTCTTTATACTAGAAACAGTAAAACAGTAAAATCTTTATTTGCATACATCACCCTGAGCGGTATGTACTGGACTATGGGTCTAATTTTTTTTATGAAAATCTTTGTATTTAGTTTTGGGCCATGTATTATATTTTGGACAAAGTGGAATATCATTTCTCATTGCTTGCTATATATTAGTTTTTTTTTTCTTGAAGTGATAATAAACTACATTTGATGCTTAATTGAAATTTAGGCTCTTTTTTCACAACTCCGAAAAAAAAAAAAAAAAAAAAAAGTAAAGAGAAAAGAAATTATTTGTATACAGACTTGCTTGTATATGTGTATAGAATTATGGGTATGCAGACTTGCTTGCATATCGGTGCACCGTTCCATGTGAGTTCGGTTGTACGTGTAGATTTAGGAAGAATACTTGCCATGGATCGGACTTCGGGTGTGATGACATGTTCCTCGAGGTGGCACCCCACTTGGAACATGTACGCTCCGAGTGGTTTCGAAGGCAAGGGAGGCACACTTGGGTGAGGTGTGTTCGGCACAGGGGAAGAGTGCGATTGTGGAAAAAGAAGCCAAGGATTAGAAACCAAAAACAAATAATTGAATAAAACCATTTAATTGAGCATGCCATTAAATTGTGTATAGATTATTTTAGCTTGTACTAGGTTAGCCTTGAGAGAAGAAACTAACAGCTCATTCGAACCTCGAATGAGAACTACCTGTCTTCCTCAAGGTGAAATTTGCATTTTGTCCTTTCATATTTAAATTGTTTGATTTGTAAGTTTGCTCACACCAGTATGATTATACTGACCCAGATTTTGTATTTTTTTTTTTACAAATTTGGGTACGTTCTTAATGAGCGTAGCCCCAGAGAACTATCAAGGTTAATTGGAGCTTAAGGAAGGATAGTAGCTGCGTGGCGATAGCTGAGGAGTCGACACGTTGTATTTTATTTTTTTATCTATATTACTACTCCTAGGTAATCAGATGTAGGATTTGGATTTAAATACTCAGTTTTGGTTAGATATTTATTTGGGAATTTATTATTGAAATTTTTCATTTATTCGTTGTGGACCTCATTTTTTTTTAGGAAGAATATTGAGGGAGTTTATTAGTTGATTTCTGCCTTATGACTGTACCATTTAAAGTGTTCATGTTATGCCTTGGTTTTTGGACAATCTATTTATTTAGGTTGTTTAAAAATCGGGGCGTGACACAAGTCTTTCCCAATGGTTCCATAGAAATTGAAGATCTAAAAGATGGGAGAGTATTTAGAGTAAGTGGGCAACGTTTGAAGCACTATGTGGAGCGAATAGAGGTGCCAGAGGAGATCTCTCTGGTTGCCCCTGTCTACTTGATTTGATGTTCTCCACCCTATTTTTAGTTTATGTTTTTTTATTTTATTTTTATTTTTTAGTTTAGTTTAGGTTTTTGCTTTTATGTTTTTCTTTTAGTGTTTCAGGTTATTTTAGGTGTTGCTACTGGAGTCACTTGGAGCCCCTCATCCCATGTGTTCATTTCTCCCGTCGGTATGATTTTCTTATATTTTGGTGACTGTGAGGACATTGTCTATTTAAAAATGGTAAAGCTTCACCATGGTAATATCACTCTTACCCTCCTCTTTTCTCTTTCCTTCATTTTTCATGATTATTATTTTATACATTTAGGACAATGTTTGGTTTAGGTTTGGGGGTGATGGTGGTTTATTAGATTTTTTGTGCAATTTTCAAAATCTTTGAGTTTAAAACGTATTTTACAATTAAACCGAGTCATTTTTTGTGTTCTACTCAATCTCCATCTAAAATGTGTAATACCACTTACCATTTTTATCAATAAAAATCATTTAATTAATGGTGAAAATTTCTCATTTAGGAGCATAGACTGGCTCTAGATGAATAAATGTAATTATTATCTGTAAAACTAAACTTCAATCACGCATCCTTAAACTTCAAACTCGCGCATAAACATCAAAGAGACACTAACCATTGTCACACGTTCTACAATAGATAGTAAACACTATGGAAGTTTGTGTAATAGAAGCAATAAATACACATCAAAAACCAATTTGAAGTAGTTTACCCTGCACATTAAACAACCAACTTGGTTGCTTGCTTGTATTACTATTAAAACTAGTATCGTTGATTTGAATAAGTAGAAAATCAAATATATAAGATTTTTAGATCTCACTTGCATATATTATAAAACTTTCTTATAACCATACAAACACACTCTTTGTGAATCTAATATAAAGTATAGAATAATACAATATGTTCATCAACCAAAGAGGGGCTGAAAAAATCAACATCTAAATTTTTTTTAAAAATAATAATAATAATAACAATAAAGTTGGTACATCAATTTAAGAAAAAAATAGTTGCAACTATTACATCATGTTTGAAACAATTACATTTATTCAAAAAATCATACATCCAAAAATTCACAATTGGAATCATTTGTACAAATTCCTCAATCAACAATGTGAGTAATCTTCATATTTTAATAGTTAACTAAAGTTGTTTTAGGGTTGGCAAAACATGGTTGGGTACACCAAGCATTTTTTGAAATTTAAATCTTAAAGATAAATTTGGAATGGGGTGAGAATTTAAATAAGAGTGGTTTGGTGGGGATTAAATAAGAGAGAGGGTTAGGGGATTAAAAACAAGATAAGGGGAAGGGTTCGGTTCGGTTCAGTTGTTTCGGATGTTTGAAAAACAAAAACTGAAACCGAACCAAACCAACTCGGTTTGGTTCGGTTTTCTAATGTTCGGTTTCGGTTTTTCTCGGTTCGGGCTTTTTCGGTTATATTTCGGTTCGGTTCGGCCGGTTTTCAGTAACCAATTAACACCCCTAATACTATTGGCAACAAATTTTTTTAGAAACAATATCTATTTTAATAAAATCTCTACAGCAACGAAATAAAATTTTGTTGGTAATTACAACTTTATTGGTAACAGTTTTTTTCCTTGTTAAAAATCAATAATCATTTCCATGAAAATTTATTTCTCAATAAAGCTCATTAATTCATTATTGTGTCTTTGAAAATTGTTGAACTATGTGACAACAAATTTATTTATTGGAAATTAATTTTATTTCGTTGCAAAAATAATGTATGAGGATAATTCAAGGAATCCAGGGTCAAAGTTTTTGTTGGTCCATTTATTTTTCCAACTAAAAATGTACATTTTTTAAAGGAAGAAAATTTCGTTGACAAAAATCTTGATTGTAGTAATGTTATTTGATTTGGGCCTTTAAGTTCAACTATTAATTGTACTAAATAAAATTCTTTAATAAAGAAAAAAATAGACTAATAATTAACTATGCTTCAGAGTCGTATGCATTACATGCGAGGCAAAAAGTCTCTTGTGAAAACACTCAATTGAATTTCTTAAACAAGCTTGAGTGATGATAGTCAACTATTGACTAACACCCATTCTTTCAGATTGAAAAAAAAATTATGATACTTTTACAAAACCTTTTTTATTCAGGTTTAGTAGAATAATGATCTCTTGGGAAAAGAGAAAAGAAAATATAAGAATAAGAGAACGATTTGTTTGGTTACTTATAATGAATTTTTTTCCACGAAATTTATTTATATTTAAATCTCCAAACTTCTTTACAGTGGAAAAATAGTATTTCGTTGAAATTTTTTTAGTAGCAATTATATTATGTCATCTGAAAAATCGACTAGCATTTCTTTAATAATAAAATATGATTTTATTGCTAAATATAATATTATAGGCAACAACTTTTCATTGCTAAAGATTGATAAAAAATTTCCATGAATTCATTTTCTTTCTAAGGCCGTTTTCTTATCGACAATAATTTTATTTTATTTTATTGCAATGAAAAGCTATTAGTATTTCGTTACTAATTATAATGGTGTTATTATGGATCTCTCTTCATTGCTAAAAGTGGTAAATATTAGACATAAAACTTCTAGTTGTTAAAATATTTAGTCTTAATTTATAGTGACGAAATATTATTTATTGGTGCCTATTATATACGTAATAATGATTTTTTATTGCAAAATAAGAGTGATTTGATTTAATAAGCTATAAAATTGTTTCACACAACGCATTAGTAGAGTTTTGAGTTGTGTGCTAGTAAAATAGCGCATCAGTGGGTCTATGAAAAAAAGGAAGGATCTTTTAGTAAGGGTGTGCACTTCAAGATGAGGTTAGTTGCTAAATGTTATTCTCAAAAAGAAGGAATAGATAACAATGAAGTATTCTCTCTAGTTGTCAAACATTTTCCATTCGTATTTTGTTGCCTTTGGTTGCACAATTTGATCTCGAGTTAGCTCAATTGGATGTGAAAACTGCATTTTTACATCGTGACTTAGAAGATGGGATCTATATGACTCAGCCGAGTGGATATAAAGTTGTAGAGAAAAACAATTGTTTGTGTAAATTGACCAAGTCCTTGTACGGGCTGAAGTTTCCAAAATAGTTGTACAAGAGGTTTGATCGGTTTACGCTAAGGCAAAAGTACACTCGAAGCCATTATGATCATTGTATCTACTTTTAGAAACTTCTTTCATATATTTGCTCTTATCTGTTGATGATATGCTAATAGCCTCAAAGAGCAAGTATGAGATTGACAAGTTGAAATGCCAAATGAGTACTCAGTTTGAGATGAAGGATCTTGGTGAAGTTAAGAAGAACCTTGGCATGAAGATCAGGAGAGACATAGTAGTGGACCAGTCAGTTGGAGATCTACTTTGCAATCTATCGTTGTCTTGTCCACAACTGAAGCAAAATATATGGTTGTTACAAAATTTATTAAGGAAGCAATTTGGCTTCAAGGGTTGCTTGATGACTTGGGTGTGATATAAAACCATATGGATGTATTTTGTTATAGTATAAATGACATTTACTTGACAAAGAATTAGGTTCATCATGCAATGACTAAGCACATTGATAATCATTTTCACTTTGTGCGCGAAATCATTGAAGATGATGACATCTTACTAATGAAGATTGACACTAAGGAGAATTCTACAGATATGTTGATGAAGATAGTTTCTAGGTCAAGTTCCAACATTGCTTGGACTTGATCAACATCCATGTGAATTGAGGTCCTTAGGAGCGTGACCCTTCGGGGCGTGTAAGGCAATGACAAATGATCCTCGTGTGTTAAAGTGATGTTGTATACTTGCTCGTGGTCAACTTAGATTTGTGAAATCTTTAACGAGGTGGAGAATTGTTGGAAATAGAAAGTGACACCCAAGTGAAGAGGTTAAATTAAATTTGAAGTGGGTTTTCACCCATGTGCATATTTTTGTGGAAGCTTTTAGAAGATGGTATAAATTTGTAGAATATGGTTTTCCAAATTCAATTGTGTTTATGTTTTTCCAAATCTTCTAGAATATGGAATATCAAGTAAATAATTCTGGAATATGTAGAAATTATTCCCTTTAGAGTTTGTTTCCAATTGTTATTGGTTGGAGCGCAAGCCAAGTTAATCTCTTAAAATCCTACCACCCTCACCTATAATAGAACCTAATATTGAGACTTCTAGTTGAAGATTTTTTTCTTCTTGAAGAGAGCGCAATAAAGATTTGGCATGTGTGGGAGCAAACAAAAGGTTGCCCAGTGGATGTACTATTTTCATAGTGAAATTTCTTCTCTTTGCCCCTTGGATGTAGCCAACCTTGCTGAACTACGTTATATTGGTACATATTTGTTATTCACTTTGTGTTTCTTTATTTGGATTGTGCAACTATTTTTTTAAAGCGAGCAAGGTTTTAATTGGACTCGAAACCATTAAACACCTCCGACAGGTTTAAAACCCTAGAATTGTTATTTTATCCACTGCAAGTCTACCAGCTGAGCTAGTACCCCATTGGAAATTGAGCAACTAGTTGCTTTTTACTGCAGCTAACAATGTGACCTGCTTGGTTACACTTCCATGTGGCACAACATGAGGGTTATGAAACAAACTATGACGTCAACACCATACTTCAAGTCTCACTCACTCTCTTTCTGCAAACAAAAATATCATTTATTATTTAGCTGAGGTTTTAATTATCTAGTTGATACTCTGTAATGCACACTTACATGCAGGAAACGACAATATCAAAGGCAATGCCATTTGTGGAGGACACAATTTTAGATTTCTATGCCAAAATATTCCCCTATATTTCACAATTGCGGATCTTTGTTTCTCTACAGGACCCAACATCCTCATGGTTATATCTGACATTATTTGTACTATCAACGCATTATGTAGTGGAGTTGATCCCGACTTGCATGAATTCCAAGTGTTTTTTAATGATCTTCCCAGGAACGACTACAACAACCTTTTCAAGTATATTCCATCTTTTCATGAGAGGCTTGAAAAAAAAGTAATGAGTTTGTGATTAATGTTTATTACAACAATTTTTGGTTCTTTCTATGGAGGTTATTCCCAAGGAAGACTTTGTGGTTTGTGCATTCTTCTTACAATTTACATTGACTTTTTTTTCAGGTTTGTTTAAACACATGACAAATAACATGATATAATATTAAATTGTTATCATTTGTTTTATTTATTATATTTTTTAAATCGATCCATTATAAGCCTAAGTAGGATTAGGAGCCTAATAAGAATTTGGTTTAGAGTTTTATTTTGGTTAAATATGTAGGATGAGGAAGTTGTAATAACTTTTGTTGAACTTTGAGAATTATTGAAGTTTTGAACTTTCAATGAATTGGTTTCTTAGTCCCGCTAAACCCTACAACAAATTGGTATCATAGTGGTAAAATCTTGGAGAAAGATGCCACAAGAAGTCATTATTGATATATACGAAGAGTATACAGTTATTCTCGAGTCATCGTTGTGTGACCGAAATACATCACAAAGTTTTTGAAGATATTTGCTTAAAGAAAATCTGAAAGTTGAAAATAAAAAAATAAGGGTGTTTGTCAACGAAAACGATGATCCTAATTTCCTCAGTCTTTGAATTATTATTTTCAAATTCGAAAGCATATTTTTTTCCCAACCTAAAGCCACATAAGAAGAGTCGGTAGAGGAAATGAAGAAAATGATAAAGGGAAGAAGAAGTTACCTGATTGGGCCAACCATCCTCGTTGTCATAGTCAGTTTAGCAATATCATCTACCAGGCAGGGTTCATTTGTTTGAAGTTGGGATTAGGCAAGAAAGGAGATGTCGCTCCACTTCAATGATACAAAAAAAGAGGCACCCAAGTTATGAGGTCCACCTTACATCACACCACCAATTGCTAGGTGACCCAACTCCACGTCGAACTCCAATGCATCACATTCGTGAACCATAATATGTTTGTGTTCTTCTTATGCTAAAAATGATGGAAATTGGGGGAGAAGATGTTATTTACACCTCCAACATTACTTAATGGCACCACATGAATCTGATTTCATGAACCAGGTTACTCACAGCCGCAGGAAGTTCTTGTCCCACTGCGGGTAAATCAATATTATGATTATATATTCAAACTATTCTCTACTGCATGACATGCCATGTATTTTATGCTGAATTTTGAAAACAAAATTGTGGGCAAAATCGTTCAATTTTTTAGTAGGATGTCCTTTGAGTCGAATATTCATGTCGGACCCTACGTCGGGTAGCCAAATTTTTATTTGATAAATCGTGTTACCAATAATTATAAAGGAAGAGTTAGAGAGCGAATTTTCGCGTTGTATTTTTTGAAGATATCATTTTTAAAGCTCTAGGACAAGCTTTTCAAAGCAGTGGAGAATGATGTAATATGAATTATTTTTTAATTAATTCATTTTTGGGTTATTCCATTATAAGCCCAAGTACATGAGAAGTTCAATAAGTTTAGGGCTTAGTAAGATTTTTGTTTTATTTAGTTTAAATAGGCATGAAAAATAACTTGTATTCAGTTTAGTTTTGAGTTTTGAGAATTGATTCAAGTTGTGAAACTTGTTCACAATTACCTCTCCTGACATCAGGGCCGGAGCCAGAATTTTTATCGAGGGTGCAAATTGGCAAATCAAATTTAATGCAATAATATTTATATAGTTTTTATAATTTGGGGGGGGGGGGGGGGGGGGGGTGTAAATGCTTTTTTCCCCTAAAAATTTGTTTCGAGTGTCACATAAGAATGATCTCATATTGAATAACTAAAATAATCTCTTCTTTCATATATATATAACAATAGATATATATGTGTGGTGCACGAAAAATAGTTGTAACTTTTTTTTTATGTTAGTAACATGGTGTGATAATTTTAAAATGCACCGCAACAAAACTTTTAAGAGGAACCAAAGAAACTATCGCAAGTCTTTCCAGATTATTGAAATTGTGTATTATTTCATTTAAAAATAAATAAATAATGATTAAATGAATATAATTAAACAAGAGGTTTCCCACTTCAAATTGCTTACCTGAGAGAGAGAGTGCAGACTATAGGAAGAGTGAACAAAGGGAATTAATTCAAATGTTAAAAATGATGGAAATTGGGGGAGAAGATGTTATGTACACCTCCAAAATTACCTAATTGCTCCGCATGAATCTGATTCCATGAACCAGGTTACTCACAGCCGCAGGAAGTTCTTGTCCCACCGCGAGTATATCAATATTACGATTTGATATTCAGGCTATTCTCTACTGCATGACATGCCATATATTTTATACTGAATTTTGAAGACAAATTTGCAGGCAAAATCGTTCAATTTTTTAGTAGGATGTCCTTTTAGCTGAATATTCATGTCGGACCCTATGTCGGGTAGCCAAATTTTTATTTGATAAATTGTGTTACCAATAATTATAAAGGAAGAGTTAGAGAGCGAATTTCCGCGTTGTATTTTTCCAAGATATCATTCTCAAAGCTCTAGGACAAGCTTTTCAAAGCAGTGGAGAATGATGTAATATGAATTATTTTTTATTTAATTCATTATTGGGTTAGTCCATTATAAGCCCAAGTACATTAGAAGTTCAATAAGTTTAGGGTTTAGTTAGATTTTTGTTTTATTTAGTTTAAATAGGCATGAAAAATAACTTGTATATTCAGTTTAGTTTTGAGAATTGATTCAAGTTGTGAAACTTATACAAGTTTCAATTAAGTTTTGGTTTGTTAGCTTCCGTCGAAAAAGTTTGCAAGAAAGGGGTGGTTGTGGAAAACAACCCTAATTTCCCCTACTCTTTGACACAAGAGTTGCAATTTGCAAGTCGTAGTCCCATTTTCTTGTTCGAAATTAAAAAAATCAACAAAATTTTTGTTGAAAACCCTATAACCCAAAAAAACCTAAGTAGAAGAATAGAAGAAATTGAGGATTACAAAGATAAAATGCATGAATCGAATTCACGTCATATCAGCGCCACCACCCATTTTCGCCATCATTCGTCACAACAACTCCGACGACACCAACATCTACTGACGAGTCAGAGAGTAGCTCTCAACAGTACCCATTGTCTTGTCTTGAGTCACATTCGGTCAACGGCCAGGTCCTAATTCATCATGATGTGGTCTCCTCAATCCAGTGTCCAAAATTTCGTCAGCTAGCCAACAACCAAGTTATTCTTGCAACATCAAGTCGTTCATCGCAACAGGTAGTTAAAAGAAGATGAATTTATGAATATGAGACTATGTGCACCCCTACATTACTATTGTATACCACCACATCTATTTGATTCCTCTTCTAAGGAGGATGATCATATTCCTCACCACCAGATTTTGTTTGTACCACCTCAAGCTGCTTATTCTTTGGACTCTGATTAAGAAGTTGTCCACCACCAGAAGATAGGACTAGTACATTTGCTGAAATTTATGATTCAATTTGTGAAAATGTTATGGTGCATTTTGAGGACAAGTTTGCAAAAACATTTAAGAAGATTTAAGTCAAGAAATGGCCGGGCATCTTTTGAACCAAGGATTCATGTTGGATGTTATATTTGTTAGTCAAAATTTTGTTTGGTTATTTATGGTACAAGCAACTACAAAGGCAAAATTCGAGGTTGACTCTTAGTGGAGCATTTTTCGGAGCTTTTATCATCAAAGCTCGAGGACGAGCTTTTCAAAGTGAGGTAAAATGATGGAATATTAGATTGTTATCTATTTATTTTATTTATTTGTATTATGTAAATAATGGGCCACTCAATTGATATCCCAAGTTGGATTCCAATAAGAATTAGATTTAGAGTTTTATTTTGTTTAAATATGTAGGATGAAGAAGTTGTCATCAGTTTTGTTAAATTTTGAGAATTATTGAAGTAGTGAAACTTTCAATGAATTGGTTTCTTAACTTCCACTGAACCATACATCAAAACATATCCAAATTTCAGCTCGATATTTTGATCTCAGTAGTACCACTGACATATATACCATCGTCTATCACAGTTGATAAATATTCTCGTGATCGTTGTACTTCAAACATTAATGTGGAGAAAAGGAGTGGTAAACGAGTGGTGGGTATGCATGGATGTGGAAGGCATTGGTTTTCAATGTTGCTGGGAGTGGACATGGATATAGTGTGGACACTGGTGATCCCCTCCTCCTAACTTCCTTTCTGAAATCTAATGTTCTGGCTACACTCACTTTCCCTCAAAAACCAACACATGAGAACAGAACTTTTGTGCATAAAGTTTTTGTTAAAATACTTCTACATACACATGTAATCAACAACCATTGTAGGTAAATCAATTGTGTTTACAATTGACAGGTTCATCTAGGGATTGAAAGTAACAAAGGGAATATTTACATAGCGAAAACTAGTCCCCATTGCGTGTTCAAGGAGTGCTTGGAACAATTTCAAAGGAATTTCTCAGCATTTTAAAGTTTACGTGCTGAATAGATGACCTCTGGATAGAAGACGGTGTTGACCATTTTGGGTAGGAGAAGCTCATTCCCTTCAAGCAAAGAGTGTTGTCGTATCTGGGAGTTATTAGCAAAGTCCCTCGGGGATCTGATTTCGCAAGGATTACTTGAAGAAGCCAAAGCAATACATTCAATCTGCCATATTATACACCTTGTATAGGGGAGATGACGGACATAATTCAGGTGAAGTCCTTGTCTCGATTTCCTTGAAGTGTTCGATGTGAATTGGAATGCAAATGCAGATTACCAAAATATCATAGTCAACAAGGAATAATGGGCCAAGTGTATCAGAGCTGTTACAGAGCCATGGTTAACTAGTCACTTTGGAGAAGCAATAATTGATGCAGTGTTCATGAAGTTTGCTGAACATGTAGCTGAACATTTGGTGAAGGAGAAAACAAAGTAGGTTAGTTTTATCATGTCCATGACAAGAAAAGGCTTCAATTTAACACTGATGTATGTAACAAACTTACACCCGGTTTACCATTGACGAATAAATTGAGAATCTTGCTTACAGAAGAATCCATATCTTTAAACTGTATATCCAAAGACACGTAAACTTGATTGATATATATATGTCACCGTATATGAATGTTTGTACAAGAAATTCAGAACTACCTTTGACAGGGAAAGCATTTGGGACGTGTCAATAAAATGTAAGCTCATCAATAACCTAGTCATATCATGGTCTTGTAGATTAAGTATTTTTTAACAGTGTAATTTATTGAATGTATTGTAAATTGATATGCATTGGATTGTTACTTCTATGGATGTTCTATATTTCAAAAGTTTTGGGTGCTAGGCGAAATTGTAGTGGATGAAGAAACTTATTATGAGGCTAAGCCACATTATAGATGGGCAGACATTGTGGCCATTAATTTTAGCTCTTCTTCCAAACTTGGGAGAGGCCTCCTGGTGTCTTCACTATTCCACCGCCACCAGATGAATCTCCGAACTCTCCCCCCTCATCATTATGAAGAGTTATTTTTTGTCCAATTCAGTTTTATTGCTCTTCCTGTGTAACAGTCCAGGACTCCATTTGTAGCAAGTAGTAGAACCATCTTCTTTGTCTTTTTGCTCATTCTTTCATTTATCTGGAGCTCCATACTTGATTTTTTGTTGTAAGAAATAGTGCATTCAACTGAAATATTGGTAAGTGAAATTCATCGATGAAAAAAAAGAACCTTCATATAATTTTAGAGTACTCCTTGGATGGATTGATGTTTGGATAGCCTCGATCTTAGTATTTCACATCAAACTTGTTCAATTATAGAAGCAATTATTGCAAGACATGGGACCCTTTAACAGCTATAATTGTGGTACATCTTACACACATCATCCTCATTTATTTGTTTGTTAAGGAGACAACTAGATTCACATATTTGGCTTCTTCTTCCATTAGGAGCTCAGTCACCTTCACCATGAACCTATTGAACAAGTCTTCCATTATAGCTTCTCCAAACTGATTCACAAGCATTGGTTCAGCCACAGCTCTTATACAACTTGCTATGTTTTTTGCTCTTGTGAGCATATCAAACATATATTTCCCATTAGGATCTTGAATGCTCCCATCCCAACTGATTTCAAATTCCTCCAAACGGGTTAGCTCAAAAGATCCTTGAGCATTTATCAGTTCCTTTATTTCATTTGCAGAGGCAGCATAATAAGGTATGTTGAACGAATCCAATTTCGACTCATCCAGTAGCCCCTACAATGAATTAAATCAATTTATTTTACAACCTCAGAAATGAATTAACGTGATTTAAAGAGCAGAAATAACACAATATAGTACCTCTAGGACCATGTCATTAAGTGATAATGCCAATAAGTTCCAAGGAGTGCAATGTTCATCAATGGAGGAGGGATCATCATTTCTTCTACCCATGAATGTCAATACCATATGGCCTCCAGGAATCAATTCAATTGAACGGAATGTAAGAAACAATGTGAAGTCCTGCTTGAATTGCTTCTGGTATGCTTGACGAACGGTAAGAGAGCTAGTCTTCGATATGTATATATTCCCCTTGTTCAATGGAATGCCTCCTGCTTCAGGTTCAAGCCCTCGAGGAACCTAATGTTTTCAACAAGGTCAGATGTGCATTAACATATGGATAAGTAGATATTGCAGATAGCTGCAGACTTGAAAAAAAAAAAGAGGTTTGCTAGGTACATTGATTAAATTTCTCCTAAGAAAGTTCTTATTAAGTTTTTCTTCTTCCTTCTGGATTATATTTACACTTTTAGACTGCCTATGTACCTGTCTGAGACCAAGAAATAATGTAGTTCAAAAAGTAGAGCAAAACCAGACTAGGACAAGTAGGGGCCACAACAGGAACCCCATATAAACCTGTGTAGCAGGGTGGAGTTAAAATAACGGTTCCACAATAGGCAGGTTGCTACAGTTTTGTTGGGCACTGGGGCTTCCAGATGGAAAACCAATAAAAAACAACACACACCCAAAAAAAAAAAAAAAATCAAACGATCAAACAACAACAACAAAAAGGCAGACATCACTTGTTGACAATTACCTCTCCTGCAAATTGGCAAATCAAATTTAATGCAATAATATTTATATAGTTTTTATAAATTGGGGGGGGGGGTGGTAAATGCTTTTTTCCCTTAAATTTTTTTTTTGAGCGTCACACAAGAATGATCTCGTATTGAATAACTAAAATAATATCTTCTTTCATACTTACTTTTAAAACCCTTCCTCTGCCCCAACCATTGCCTAGCTAGCTATCTAGCTTAGGTGGGTCGAACCCGTCTAACTTGCACCCAACTTGAAGACCTGAACGAGATGAATGCTCCTAAACCCTATTGGTCATGTTAAACTGTATAATTTGGGTATGTAGTTATGTGCATGCATTATGGTGTGCAACTTGATGTTAGGTTGTGTAGGATATAGGAAAAGTGTCCAAATATTGAATTTGTCGGGGTATAAATTCCAACCACCCATTCCTCCCAATTTCGGCTCTACCACCTTCCCCTTTTACTTCTCATTCACCCTCCCTATCCTATGTGCAAGTTTCTTTAATTTTATTTCCAACCTCCTCTAGACTTTATGATCATCTTTTTCTCTTGACCAGCTGAAGTTTAGTCTTTTGTATAGGGTTGATTAGTTGATCCATAAAAACTTTAACACACTTGAATAGTGAATTTCGGAAAATTTATATAACAATAAATATATGTGTGGTGCAAGAAAAATAGTTGTAACTTTTTTTTATTATGTTAGTAACATGGTGTGGTAATTTTAAAATGCACCGCAACAAAACTTTTAAGAGGCACCAAAGAAACTATCGCAAGTCTTTTCTGATTATTGAAATTGTGTATTATTTCATTTAAAAATAAATAAATAATGGTTAAATGAATATAATTAAAAAAGAGGTTTCCCACTTCAAATTCCTTACCTGAGAGAGAAAATGAAGACTATAGGAAGAGTGAACAAAGTGGAGAGAGTTGCAAGGGAAGAGTCTTCCATGGAAAGACCCTGCGATTGCATTGATGAAACATGGCTCCAACTCATCACCTTTATTGTTGAGTTTCTCATAGAAAGAAGGCAATGACCTAAAGATGTTATTGAAATCATTTCCAGGAAGATCAGAAAAACTTGGAAACCAGGTGACGGACGATTCCAACTGCAACACATTTTGTAGATAGTTTCTATTATACTAGTTATCACCAACAATGTGTTAGGTCCTGAAGAACACCCCAAATCAGCAATCCTCAGACATGGATGGAAGTAATTGGTTTGGAATATATTTTTCACTGACTCTTCGAGTATAGGTTGTACTTTTGATTAGGGCTGAACAAAAAACCGATCAAACCGATCAAACCGACCGAACCGATCAAAACCGAACCGATTGGTTCGGTTTAAATTCGGTTCGGATCGGTTTCGGTTTTAAAAAATGCAAAATCGAAGTGGTCGGTTCGGTTTTCGGTTTCTATGTGATTTTAACCGACCAAACCGAACCGAACCGAATATTTAAATATATTATATTATTTATATATAAAAATAAAATATATTTTATATATAAATAATATAATATGTTTAAATATTCGGTTCGGTTCGGTTTTATTTCGGTTTTTGTTCGATTTTAGTCGGTTCGGTTCGGTTACGGTTTGCATAAATTAGAATCGGTTCGGTTTCGGATCGGTTTTGTTAATGGTCGGTTCGGTTTTGGTTTGAAAATTTTAAAACCGACCTAAGTCGGTTCGGTTCACGGTTTAGGTGAAAAACCGAACCGTCAGTTCGGTTTTCAGCCCTACTTTTGATATCACTATTTTCTGCATTCAAACATAATCAATATGAATGTTAGAGACATCTGTGAAGTTATTGAGAAATAAACAACACAAGCAAGATACAATTAGAGAGATCGATGGAAAGATAGAAACTAAATACTTGAAGTGTGGAGTTGTTAGCATAGCTAACTTCCCCTTCGCCTCCATTCATGTGAAGAACTTTTTGGACTTCCATGGTCGGTTTCTCTTATCTGTATCTTATGCCCCCTTACCAAGCTATTTATAGATAGAAATTGTGGATTTATTAAACAAGTTGGATTTGTTAAGTACCAGTCGTATTTCACTAAACAACCACACATGAGGCTTATGTGACTAATGCAATGCAATGAACTCCCTCTCTTTTATGGATAATGACATTCAATGTTTATAGGCTACATTTTTTCCAACTCCACAAAATTGTGAGGCTGCCATCAATTTTTAAAACTTTTAGCAAGTTTTCATACGACATATCCTTTTCCAACTGCATAAACACGTGGAGAAAAAAACAATCAAACATATGTTTCATTAATAGTCCTACAATAAAAGAAGGTTCATAGATACTAGGATTCACCGAAACATGTGTTTCATTACTACACAGTACCACAAACCATTTATTAGCAAAACAAGACAACTTTTGTTGTCGGTGAGGACGCGCTTCCCATCCAAGTGTGTTACACACTTCAACAACAAGACAACAATATCCATGGAGCATCTTTGAATGAAGTTTTTTTTTTTTTTTTTTTGTTGATTCCTTAGAATATTCATTAAATTCACAAGACTTTTTTTTTTTTTTTTTTGTTGATTCCTTAGAATATTCATTAATTAGTGTATCAGTCGTGTTGTTGACACTATCATATACTTATCACATAGTGTATAGTGTCATGCCTTCGGCATGCTACTCTAGTCCTTGCATCATGCCTTTGGCACTCCCCAAATAGATTATTAAACCCTACAAAAAAATGGTATTAAAGTGGTAAAATCTTGGAGAAAGATGCCACAAAAAAGTCATTGTTGATTGGGAGAAATCGCCAAAGTATTTGATATCAGAAATTCTAAATGTCGAGGAAGTGGGCGAGGAAATGAGCGAGGTGGCGGGGTGGGGACCGTTCATCTTCCTCGGGATGTGTGCAATCTTTTTTTGTGCGCGCATCCTGAGGGAGGTGAACGGTCCCCACCCCGCCACCTCCCTCCCCTCGCTCATTTCCTCGCTCTTTACCTCGCCACGTAGAACAACTCTTGACATATACGAAAGAATAACAATGGGTACTTCATCGGTTCTCACCTTCACCCTCTTTTGGTTTTCTTCTTTTCAACAGAAGAAGAAAGAATAACAATTGGTTCCTCCCTAGCATGCATTGTCTCTCCACACCCTGATTCTAGAGAGGCAGGACGACAGCGCCAGGCCGGCCCATCACCATCCATCATCCTAGAGATGGATCTATTTTCAGCATCTCTAGGATGATGGATGGTGATGGGCCAACCTGGCGCTGTCGGCCTGGCTCTCTAGCAAGGCTCCCACCCAACACCTTGTTGCTTGATGACCCGGTGAGAAATTACCCGAGAGGGGTGAGGGTTTCAATATAGACTTTCTACATGAAACTTTTTCTTCGATGAGGCATTCGGGTGCAAATATTTCTCCACATCAATCATCTCAGCATCTTCATTTTTGGAAACAAAATGTCACCTTTTTAGCTTGCTTAATGGGGTTTTTTTTGTGTTCCTTGCCAACATTTTGAGTCAAAACTAAAAAAAAGCCTCATTTGGGTTAGTAGTGTAATTGAAAGAAGAAGAAGAAGAAGAAGAAATTGGGATGAGAAATACCCTGAGAAGGTTAGTCAGAGCTTCAGACACTCCCACATTAGTCCCATTCGCAGGCAGGCAAGTTAATGCTTCTTGCACAAAGCCTGTAAATTTTTCCTCTTCATACTGTAAAAATATGTCTACTTGTCAACGTCAATGATCTCAACATCCTCATTTTTAACTTGCTGGTTCACAATCTCACCCACATTTGTTCCAGCTGCTTCGCTCTTCTCATTGGTCCAATACACACCCTTGGCGGGGTTTTGTGTTTCCTACAAACAATGAGTAACACATTTGAGAAGAAAAACTCAAAGCCCAACAAGAACATGGGTCTGGGGTTGGGCTTGAAATATTAGATAGTACCTAGTGCACAGTGTAATTGCTTAATGCAACGTTTTAAGCTATTAACTGGAAATGAATGAGTAAGATCAAGTGTGAGTTTTTGCACCTAATAGCTTCACTTTTTTTTCTTCTCTGATTTTGAGGTTTCAAATGTATGATCATGGGTTTTCTGCTGATGATGAAGTCATAATCAAATGAAAACACTGACAATTGATACGAGTATGGTGTCCTTTTTATATATTGCAGCTAATGGTTCTAGTACAGACTTGTACACATTAGGAGCATCATGACAAGGTGTGATCCACAATTCCCAAATAATAGAACACGCATGGAGGCTGAAGCACTTTATTTGGCATGGGTAATATGAGACTGTAACCGAAAAAGACCCAAGCCACAGATGATGCTCTTTACATGTATATATAGTATGTAATATGAGACTGTAACTTACAAACTAGAAAGAGATTTTGGAGTAATTTTAGGAGTAGTTGGCTTCAATATAGTATCGGTATCTGTCCAATTTTTCTCACCCCAGTGTGACAACATATCCTTCCAAGAGCACAGATCCTCATTGCATATCTTCCTACGTGGATCCTTTATCTCAATCTTCCAATGCATGTCTGTGTAATTTGCCTTTTCGGCTTGCCTTCGATCCCATTCCAATCCAGCCTTCTGCCTGGTTTTGAGCAGGCAGAAACTCTGCAACTTCTCTGGCATTGCATCATGGGCCTTCCACCAGTTCCTGTGTGCAACGTCACTTGCAAATTCATGCATGAAGTCTACATTCCAATTACAGTCATAGTCTCGGAAACATAGCCATGGCTTCAAACCCAGGTAGTGTAGGACAAAGAGGATTGGTGGGTCTGCCCCAAATAGGCGAGTTTTCATCTCTTTCTTCTCCTCCTCATCTCCTATCCAGAAGTGTTTCAAGAAGTTCATGTGTCTTGGAATGCGATGCCACCATGTAAAGATCTCATTCAGATATCCCTGGTCTCCACCATTGTAGGACTCAATCTCATTGACGTGATCCATTAGCAGCTGAAATGTGCAATTTGATGGCTCAATCACCATAACACCAGAGTTGAAAAGGGTTGCATCATTTCCAGTTGCAGATATCTCTGGCATATCAAACAAGAAATCAATGTTCCTGAGGACAAGTAAATCAGCATCAATGAAGATAATCTTGTCGTAGTTGGTTAGCTGCCAGAGTCGGAACTTGCTGTAGTTCCACTCGTTGTAGGCTTCTGGCTCAGCTTTGGGGTTCCTGATTCTCTGAATAGTCCTGAGTTTCCACCCTGCTGCCTGAAGGCCTTCTCTTTGATGCGCACTGATAGTCTCATCAACAAGTATCACTAGGTCCCTAGTGGAGCCCGCAATACGTATGCTCTGTGCTGCAGCAATTGCACCGCATACATAAACGTCAGCAGAATGCAGGATGGTTGCATATGCTTCCCGGTGCTTAGAACCCGACATCGCTCTCTCTGTGTTACAGAGATTATACAGTTTTTTAGTACACTGCTAGACTAGTTCAAATTTCTGAATAAAAATGTTGAGATCGAACACAATCTATCTAGGGAGTGAACAGATACACCTCAAAAGAATTGCTTTAACCTCTTGCGCATTTATGTATCATTGAACTTCATAAGACGTGAGTGTAAAAACGAGCACCACTGACCTTTAGGCTTGAGCGGCAGCGCAAGTTCACAAGATCCAACAGGGAGCTGAAGCTTTGCCCTCAATGTATTCAATTCAGGCTTGTACATCCATGCGTTCCCTTCCCGTTTAACAAGGTCCTTGCAAGTGAACAGGTTCGGGATTGGAAAGCAGTCAGTTACAAAGAGCACATGCACCGAGTCATTGTCTTTAATTGAGGCACTAAGCCTTGCAGTCGCTAGTTGCAATTGCAAGCGAGCAACATCTCTTGCCCAATTTCCGGACCTGCGACAGGGAAGCTTGACGGCAATGAGATCTAGTTTTGCTTTTCTTGGAAGCTGAGGCAAGGGAAATGATGGACAAACTGGAATTTCATCCTCTTGTTCCTCATCTATCCACTCGGGGTACAAAGATTCCCAAGTGACATTGTCCCGGACGGAATCTAGGCGTACAATGACATACTCAACATTTGGTATTATCTTCTTCCAATGATTAATTTCACTCTCATCAAAGTTCAATAAGCCGATTTCTTGACATGTATGTGTTTCGTTGAGTTTTCCAAAGGTTTTAGAAATTTGATCCCAGTTCACATTTACATGTGATACATAACGTTGATCCACAAACGGGGCCTCTCGTATCCACCTATCTACAAGACTTAAACTGCAATTAATCACATTGAACTTAGAGTTCATCGTTGGAATATGGGAAGGAAGTAATCGTTAATAATCAATTAAACACAGTGAAGATACAAAAGTTAGGCTGTGTATTTGAAAGTGAGACATATGTAAGTAAATATGACCGAAAAAATACCTAGGAGAAGCATGCAAAAATTGCTCATTGTAGTATAGAGTAGGAGAGTGCAAAAGTGTCATAATAGTACCACAGATGATAACAATCAGGACGAGCTTTAGAGATAGGAACTTATTGCAGCTTGAGCCTCTACCCTGGAAAGGTATGTTAAATAACTTCACACCATCTTTTCCATCCTTGCCTTTCAAGAACTTTCTCTTAATTGTTTCATCACTGAACCGGGCAAAACATTTAAGCAGAAATCAGTAACGAAGCAAGTGCAAGCTGGAAGTTCTAACATGGCTAATGAAGAAAATAACGTATCTGAGATGCCTGTCATTATAATCGTGATCTGCTAATTTGGAAACAGAATCAGACACCGGTTCAACTCTACTCCTAGTTGATTTGGAGGATTCACGCATCAAAGTCAACAGGTGATGCCAATATGTCAAAGATGAAAAACTAATGTAGTCATCTTTATTTTGACAACAATCTTTATTTTAACAACAATTTTAGGGAGTCGTGTTTGGTATTTTAACTTCTATCCCTTCTATGGTTGTATTTTAATGAGCAACAATTCTAGGCAGCTAGGTTTCGTATCCACTTTTAGGCCAAGTTTTGGTTTTTATTACACTTCTACTCCTTCTATATGGCCTTTTGTGGTTGTGTTTTAAAGAGAATGGGTAAAAAGTGTACAATTACCAAAATTTGGTCAAAAAATGGCTACCAAACCTGGCTGCCTAGATTTATTCTTTAAAGAAAATGGATAAAATTTGTTAAAAAAAATCAAAAGTGACCACCAAACATGGCTCCCTAGGCTTACTCATTTTGATGATGTATTCCAATAAGTGTAGGAGGGTTTGTTGCTGCATTTTAGTACCGAGTCCATGTCAAAAGGAGCGTTGAATAGACTTCTCCCTCTAGTTGACTTATTGAGTACTACCACCTATCACGCCCTGATTTTTAAAAATAGACATTCATTAAAACCTCGTAGGATTGTCCGAGTCTCCAAAAGTCAAGGCGTGAAAATTACCTCAAACTATAGTAATAGCCAGTTGGCGTCCACAATAAACCAAAAGAAAATGATAGTTAAATTAAAAAATATATACATTAAAAAGTAATTTTTCAACAAATGAAACTATGTCATCTGACTACTGTTACCTAGAATGTTTAGCGTCTACAAATAATAGAAATTTAACAACAAATGACCAAAACATTAATACAAAGTTGAAGTAAACAAAAAGACTCTTAACAAGGAAACTCTTTGAATATGATCGCCCTACAAAAGAAACCTCCAACAATTCTGCCTAAAACTCTTTAAACCTAAAATAAAGTTAATCGGCTATATTCTCATGGGGATGTATCCAAGAAGCAAAAATACACTTGGGTCAGCAATTAAATTCGTGTCAGAAATTTACATCTCTAAGTAAACTCACAAATGAAATAGTAGTCAATAAATAAACAAACGGTGAAATAATCTCATTTCTTTCCTTATTGTTGGAAGACCTAGTTGCAATTGGAGACCTGTGGAATAACTATTCAAGATGAAACTCACACCATGGAGGCAAACATCTCACATTAATTGGATAATGTAAAGTATAGTCAACTAAATAAACAATTACGTTAGTTAGCTTACCTATACTTACCAATAGGAAAATTATATGGCAAGTCGATCCTACAAGAAATGTTAGTTAGCTTGCCATCCTATATGTCAAAAGTTAGAAAGATAAATCATATGATGGTGTATACTAAAATTATGGCAGCATTAGAACTCTAACGTTTCTAACTAAACCATTCAGAATTTTGGAAATTTTGAAAAACAAAAAGTTTTCAGAATGCAATTTCTTACATAGACTCGTGAAACTAGGTAACTCAGGCACTAAGAAAGCATCAAAACTCTATTTTTATAGACTGTCCAGTCTGCTTAAAACATGATTATCTCACTATAGATGCAAAATTTCAAGAATATGTATTCACAAAAAATGTTCATAATTGGGTCTTTTACCTGACAGGGATAAATTGTATTAAACGAAGTTACCAATTAATTAAAATTCATCAATTAACACAAGTAAAATTTATTAACTAATACACTCGTGTTCATATATTATTTGTCGTACACAAATTATTCATTTTCAATGTATTTATCACCTTAGACTATAACTCATTTGCACCACCTCTATGCCGAACATACATGTTGGTATATTTCTCATATGAATGACAAGTTTTTCGTCATCCATGTCTAAGTGGAAATATCTCATATGGGGATGCATCACCGGATACTCATAACTATATGAGTAACATAAAAAACAAACTAGGCTAACAATACGCAAATCATCTCATGCATTTCTTTTGACTGAGGAAAACCAAAGCCTTTATTAGGCATTCCAAATCTTTCCTACCAACTCGAAAGTTAATTAGTTACTCTATGGAATGGAGTACCCTACTCCACAAGACCTAACCCGAATGGTACTTAGTTTCTCTATAGGAGAGGGACATCATAAAACAACAAGAGATGTGATAGTTCTAAGGGATACAATTCAATATAAGTACATTTTATGAACTCAAGATTATCCGTATCACCTATTGTGTATCCCACAATTCATACATAATGACACTTTTTCAATCATAAACAAATTCACCAATTCTTTTGGCAAAACGTAACTATTTTCATGAAAAAAAATCTCTATACAAGGTGGTGATCAAACTCATCCAACATAGGAAAACATACTCCTTAGCGAGTCAATTTGCATAACAATCCAATTCAAATTTGGAGGAGAGTCACATACTAATAAGTAATTTTAAGTCATAATATAATAATGCAAATACCAATTCACATATTAAATCATTTTGCATCAGGAAAAACAATATGAATATCAATTCGCATAACATAGACAATTAACTACAAAAAAACATTTCACAAACTACCAACAACTAAATTCATGTCATATACAATACAACTAATAAGTGGTGACAATATCAATTTCAATTGCATTCATGCATAAAGCCAAAGGACACTGAAACAAAATTTACAAGAATCCTAGGATTTCTACAATATAACAGTGTCGATTTTACATGCCTCGGGGAAATCTCACCGTTGGATGGACTCAAAACTAAATCTATGTTTCTCATACATGGATTGTTAACATAGGGATTAAATTTGAAAGGATTCGGATTGCAGGGAAGTCCCAATCCATTGCAAAACCTAAGACTGAGCAGAGTTGAATTATACCCGAAAACTACATATGAAATTGATAAAAATGTACAACGAATTCAAAACCTTGTAAACATCACCATGAACAACATACAAAGCTAAATCATTATGTAAATACCTAATTTCAGAGTTATTGTATTAATCGAGTGTATCTCTAATCAAAAGTTTATAAAACAAAAAAAAGTTAAGGAAAACTCATCTCGAGGTATCATGAAACCCATGCAAATGCCCAAAACTTCTTAAAATTTTTGCTAAAAGATGACTATTAAATAATCGAAACATGCGAAGATAACACACTCACCAACACCGTCACCACCATCAAAGAGCAACCTTTTTATTTTTTTTATTACAATGGCCCAAGTCCAAATCTATATAATGATCCCAATTGTAGTATTTGCACACGTTCTCAATAAAACTATTTAACTAATCACAAATCAAATTTAGCATTTAAATAATAATAAAAATATAATATTTAGCTAATAAATTAAATTTCTAGCTACCACTAAAGTAATAATTTAGTTAATCCATGCATTATTTATGAATAATTAACTTTGTCGTAAGGTACACACTACAAAAAAAAAAACTTTAATAGCTACGGAAACTACCGACAGTTTTTTGATACCGTCGCTAATTATACGATTAGCGACGGCAAAAAACCGTCGCTAATTGCTTTCAATACTATTTCCACCCATAATTATAAAAATCCGTCGCAAAATATTTAGCGACGGCTTAAAACCGTCGCTAATTATTGTATTAGCGACGATAATTTAGCCGTCGCTAAGATTTACAAATAAAAATTATTGATTTTTTTTTAAAATTAAACACTAAAGAGATTAGCTACGGCAATTTACCGTGGCTAATTAATTTTTTATTTTTTTAATTAGCGACGGCAAAAAACCGTGGCTAATTGGTTTTTAAAAAAAAAAACACTAAAGAGATTAGCTACGGCAATTTACCGTGGCTAATTGGTTTTTGATTTTTTTAATTAGCAACGGCAAAAAACCGTGGCTAATTGGTTTTAAAAAAAAATTAAACACTAAAGAGATTAGCTACGGCAATTTACCGTGGCTAATTGGTTTTTGATTTTTTTTTTATTAGCGACGGCAAAAAACCGTGGCTAATTGATTTTTTTTTTTTTTAAACTAAACACTAAAGAGTTTAGCTACGGCAATTTACCGTGGCTAATTGATTTTTATATATTTTTTTTTAGATCAAAGAAGATCAGATCAAATCAAAGAAGATCATAGAAGATCAGATCAAAGAAGATCAAAGAAAATCAGATTAAAGAAGATCAAAGAAGATTAGATCAAAGAAGATGAGATCAAGGAGGATCAAAGAAGATCTAAGAAGATCAAAGAAGTTCAAAGAATATCAGATCAAAGAAGATCAGATCAGATCAAAGAAGATAAAAGAATATCAGATCAAAGAAGATCAGATCAGATAAAAGAAGATCAAAGAAGATAAAATCAGATCAAAGAAGATCAAATAAGATCAAAGAAGTTCAAAGAAGATCAAAGAAGATCAAAGAAGTTCAAAGAAGATCAAAGAAGATCAGATCAGATCAAAGAAGATCAGATAAGATCAAAGAAGATCATATCAAAGAAGATGAGATCAAAGAAGTTCAAAGAATATCAAAGAAGATCAAAGAAGATCAGATCAAAGAAGATCAAAGAATATCAGATAAAAAAAGATCAAAGAATATCAGATCAAAAAAGATCAGATCAAAGAAGATCAGATCAGATCAAAGAAGATCAAAGACTAATTGGTTTTTGATTTTTTTTATTAGCGACGGCAACAAACCGTGGCTAATTGGTTTTTGATTTTTTATATTAGCGACGGCAAAAAACCGTGGCTAATTGGTTTTTAAAAAAAAAAAATTAACACTAAAGAGATTAGCTACGGCAATTTGCCGTGGCTAATTGGTTTTTGATTTTTTATATTAGCGACGGCAAAAAACCGTCGCTAATTGGTTTTAAAAAAAAAATTTAACACTAAAGATATTAGCTACGGCAATTTGTCGTGGCTAATTGGTTTTTGATTTTTTATATTAGCGACGGCAAAAAACCGTCGCTAATTGGTTTTAAAAAAAAAATTAAACACTAAAGAGATTAGCTACGGCAATTTGCCGTGGCTAATTGGTTTTTGATTTTTTATATTAGCAACGGCAAAAAACCGTCGCTAATTGGTTTTTTTTTTTTAAATATTAAACACTAAAGAGATTAGCTACGGCAATTTGCCGTGGCTAATTGGTTTTTGATTTTTTTTATTAGCGACGGCAAAAAACCGTCGCTAATAGTTCAAAAAAATATATATCACTGATCCGCGTGAAACCTCATCTCAATCGTCAATAACACCCAAAAATTTAGCTCAATCCAACGCATTAAACCAAACCACGTCATCAATCCGCGTGAAACTAACACAACCAATCCCCTTCAATTACCTTTCTCTATATAAATTTCAATTTTTTCTACAAACCAACTTAAACAAAAAATTTCTCTCAACAAAAAATTTTCTCTCAACCTCCAGAGAAGAAACCCACAGAGGAGAAGTCCGCCGCTTCCTCGACACTGATCCCGGCCGCCTCCCTCGACATCGATCCCGACCGCCTTTCTCTCCCTTCCCTTCCTCCGCCGCCTTTCTCTCGGAGATCTGAGATTTCTGATCTCGGAGATCTGAGATCTCTGATCTCTGAGATCTCTGATCTAGGAGACCTGAGATCTGATATCTCTGATCTCGGAGATCTGAGATCTCGGATCGCGGAGATCTATGATCTCCGATATTCTATAGATCGAAATTTTTTATTTTTATTTTTTGGTTTTTTTGTCATTTTTGTATGGATTCTTTGTAATTTTTTTTTAATTTTTGTATGATATTCTAGAGACTGTGTAATTTTTGTTATAATTTTGATCAATTAAGTTTAGTTCTGGTAGTTGATATTAATTTTCAAAATGGACAATCATTAATAGCTAATTTCATTATAAAAAATGAATTATAATTTGTAAATTTCATTTGTCAATATGATTTGCAACAAAGTTGTCCCTAAATAGCTAAGGCAAATACCGTGGCTGTGTTGTCAATTAGATTTGCAATTTAGCGACGGCAAAAAACCGTCGCTAAATAGCCAAGGCAAAAAACCGTCGCTATATTGCCTTAGCGACCGCAAAAACCCTCTCTAAGTAGCGACGGCAAATAAACGGTCGCTAAATAGCGACGGCAACAAACCGTCGCTATTTAGCAAAAACCGTCACTAAATAGCTACGGCAAAAAAACGGTCGCTAAATAGCGACGGCAAAAAACCGTCGCTATTTAGCAAAAACCGTCGCTATCTTACAATTAGTGACAGTTTTCGTTGAAATTTTTAGCACGGAATTTTTTGAGTTAGCCACGGTTTTTTTGCCGTGGCTAATTAGCGACGGGATAGTTTGTCGTTGCTGATTCAAATAGCGACGATTAAACTAGCGACGGTATTGCGACGATTTTTGTGTCATGGCTAAATCATTGTAGCGACGGTATTTTGCCAATTAGCAACGGTTTTTAGCCGTTGTTGAAACGTCTTTTTTTTGTAGTGACAACACTATGCATATTATTCAAACACTAAGAAAGTCTTAATTTTTTAATTTTTTTTTTGCCTAAGTTGAAATGCGAAGTTAAATATAAATTTTGGTAGTTTTGAAAAATAGAGTCATTAAACCATTCGTCCTTGTCACTTTACTACCATTGATTAGGGGTGGGTATTGTCCGGATCAGTGTGGGATTCAGCATGTCTCGGTCTCGATCCAGTGAGACGGGAAAGAAAATTATACGTCTAGGAAAGGTGAAAGCAGTGCAATGCAGCGCAGCCCAACATGCAAGGAGATGGAGCTATTGCGAGCGGCTGTGGCTGGATTGTGTGGGAGAGAGGTAGACGACTGTGTGGATTGTGGATTAGGTTGATGTGTATGTGAGAGAGAAAGATCGGGTGAAAGAGAAGGGGACTGAATGACGTTCGGAGAGGGGATGATCGGTCTGTGGCGGTGAAAAGGATCGGGCAGTGGTTGGATTTGGGTGTTGGGTTTGTGCGTGTTTGTGGAGAAAGGGAAAGTTGATCAGTGGTGTTGTTTGGCTAGAGGGCTATGCGTGAGAGGCTGATAGTGATGGAGATCAGGCAGTAGCGAGAATGTCATGGGATCGGCGTGGGAGCCGGTGGTTGGCTGGCATGAGGCGGCAAGATTTGTGTCGGGATGGCAACGGAGCGGATTTGGGCAGATTTGAACAAATCCATCCCCGCCCTGTCAGGATTAACGAATCCCCAAATCTGCCCCGTCAATCTGTTTATACATTTACTTAAAAACCACCTCCGCCCCGCGCAGATTGAAGGATATCCGCCCCGCGCAAATATATATTAAAAAAAAATTCTCTAATAGCATATCAATACTAAAAATTACTTCATTCATACAAACTATACACCGGTAAGAATCCACACAGAAAATGTAACAAATCTCAGATACAAAAAATAAAAAAATAAAAATTTCGATCAAACATACAAAAAATTACAAAAAAAATTTCAGATTTAAACATACAAAAAATTACAAAAAAAATCATATCACAGATTATAAAAATAATTACAAAAATAAAATAAATTCGATCAAACGAATCTCGGATCAAAAATCTGGGAAGGCGAGGAAGGGAGGGGAGAAGAAGGCGGGGAAGGGGAAGAGAGAGGGAGGCGGCCGGGATGGGGTCGTTCTTTCGAAGCAGAGAGATGGAGAGGAGACAGAGATGACCCTTCAAGACTTCGAGTGTCCGAGAGAAGGAGACAACCCAGGGTCCGTGAGAAGGAGAATAAGGAGACACTGGCCTTTGCTGAAGGGGACGACCGACTTCGCTGAAGGAGACGACCAACCTCCGCTGTCTGAAGGCGACGACCAAGGAGACTTCGCTGTGAGTAAGAAAGGGGAGAATGTGATTATGTGAGATACTGAGATGAGAGTGAAAGACTAGGGTTTAATCCCTTTATATAGTTGAAGGGTAGTTTTGTAATTTTACCGGTTAAACGGATATCCGTGGGGCGGATAGGGCTAAATCCATATCCGCCGCGATTAATAAATGGATACAGATTGAAAATCCATATCCGCCCCAAAATCCAGGGATCCTTTACCAAATCCGCCCCAAACAAGGCGAGTGGGCGGATATCGGAAAAAATCCGCCCCACTGCCATCCCTAGATTTGTGTGGGAGAGATGGTCGACGATTGACTGTTGGTTTTCTGTGTAATGGCCATGGTTTGGGGTAGGTTTGAATTGGGGCTTGGCTTGGCTGAATTTAGACTTGGATTTGGATTAGATTTGAATTGGGCTTGTTTTGTACCGGTTCGAGACTAGGAATAAATTGGAAAGAGCCGATTAATCCTGATTCGAACTGGGTTGGGACCATACGGTATGGGACGAACCCGGTTGGGATCGGGATTGTTGCCCACCCCTACCCATTGGTGATTAACCAATACAAGATGATTTTATTATAAGATTTCAGCTTGTTAGACCTCATCATGTACATTATAAACTTTGAAAACCACTTTTTGGTTCAAAGGTTTCCTTCAACATTTTCATAAGGAAAAATCTACGGTGCCTGGTCCAAGGTGTCCGTTTGGTGCCTGGTGGTACTAGCCACCGTAGATGTGCATCGAGATAGGATTTACCAGGCACTGTAGTAGAGCTCCTAGATAAGGTAATCATTTTTTTTCATACTCTTCCAAATACCCTAACGATTTTTACATAGACCTACAATGCTAGAAGATATCTAAACAAAGAGAAAAGTCCCTCTACATGGTCAAACACATGATCAATGAAATGATTAAAGTACAATATAGAAATGATTCAAACTATAACTATACGTGGAATCAAAGAAAAAAAAAACAAGAAAGATAACAAAGAGCTACACTAAAGAAAATAAGAATGTTTGTTCAATGATCCCACAAACATCACATTAACGAACTTCAGGGTTGGAAAACCTTGTTGGAGATATATGACTAGATTCAATGCACTGATTAGATTCAATGGATCAGATAAATTCAATGCACTTTATGATTGAGATGTGATTGAAGATTAAAAAAAAAAATTAGTTAGGATTTATGTACTTGTTTAGAATTTGTTTTATAGTAGAATCTTTAGGATTGCTCTATTTATTAAGACTCTTGTTATCAATGTAATTATCCAAGAATTGTCAATAAACAAGTTCTTCAATATGGTATCAGCTTGGCTCCTCTTATCTGAAGAAGGAGCCATGTACTCCCTAGCTTGGATTTCTCTCCTCACTCATTCATTTTTCGACTTTCTTTTTTCTTCTTCTTCCATCAAAATGTGGTTCAAATGTCTACCCTAAACCAACAATCCTCTCTCTCAATTCTCTACACTCTCCTTTCACAAAACGGAGTTCTATCTCTCTCAATCATCTTAGAAACCCCACTCTCTGTTTTTCTTGAATGGTTTCTACTTCTAATCCTCTCTAATCTCAGTTTCTTCTCTCACTTACATTTTTTGTGATTTTTCAGTTCGAGAAAACATCAACATGAGCTTCAAAAACTTCTATCTTTAATTTCCCTAATGGATCTTCACTCTATTTCTTCTCTTCAAATTTCTAATTCTATCTATGGGCCTGAATTCGGACGAAACTCTATTACTTTCGTTCAAGTACTTTGTTCTTAATGAACATTATCACCTCTTCCATTCTAAATCAAATATGTTTTGCTAGTGGCATCCTTGAGCGTTATCCTTTTGATCGAAGTCTCTGTCTCAATCAAAACTATTGTTTAATCAAACCAACAAATTATTCATCAATCTCCACCCATTTTTTTTCCCTCCTCTTCTTCTAATCTTCTTATTCTATTTTGTTTTCTTCTTCTTATTTTTGATTAGCAATGGATCATGGAGTATCAACAATATTAGCAATGGGTCGTGGTTTACTCGCAAAGTAGCAATCTCACGAAGATTTTTTTTTTGGACTTTAAAAAAAAAAAAATCTCCATGAGATTGAGGGAGAATGTTGAAGATATATGATTAGATTCAATGCATTGGCTAGATTCAATGCACTAACTAGATTCATTGCACTATATGATTGAAGATAAAAAAAAGATTAGTTAGGATTTATTTAGTTGTTTAGAATTTGTTTTATAGTGGGATTTTTAGGCTTGCTCTATTTATTGAGACTCCTGTTATCAATGTAATCATCCAAGAATTATCAATAAGCAAGTTCTTCAATAAACCTAACTTCATCAAAGATTTCAATGTCTTCGGAAAAAAAAAATTATGTAATATTGTGACACTATTCTAAAGCAACCAAACCATATAAACAGAATGGCATAGTTGCATAAACACATAACAGCTCTAATTTTCACATTTTGGGATTTGGTTTTCTTCCTAAAGTGACTCGGTTCTTTGCTACATGTCATAAAAAACATAACTCGTGGTAGATTGAATGATCGAAAACTATATAGAACAAACAATATAAAAAGCATGCAAAATTAGCGCAGAACATATATAAAATGAGTTGAAGAAGGAGCTTACAATGGAGCAGACAATCTCTGCCTCGCCTCGTTAGAGGGAGGAGAGTCCAGAGCTGAGCCTCTCATACCGAGCAAGTTGAAGTAATGGAGCTAGTAGGAATGTAAGCTCTAATTTTTTTTTTTTTTTTTTTGATACTTTAGTTGTGTGGAACCAGTAGGGTTTCATCTTCTTTATGTGTCAATTTTGGTTGTTGGGTAAGGTGTGATGGTGTGGATTTGAGTATACTCCAAGTCCAAAAATACCAATATCTGGTCTTTACGTATATGTGATGATTGATACTTGGCTTAGTCAAGATTGGGAAGGGGACGTGGTGGTGGGTTGAGTGTTTGAGCATCTCTTGGAATTGGGAGTTCATCAGACACACCAAGGTGAAGGAATTGTTGGTGGAATGCAAAACAAGTAACCCAAGGTAACATGCCTGTCAGGTCTTTTAATCCACTAATTGTTGTTATAATATCATTTGATTCGACTGATAATCATGAGGATAATCAAAATTAAGCTATGCTCCCCTAGCTAGTTAGCTATCTCCATACTTTAGTGTACATAAAAAAGTAATGTGTTTGGTACAACATAGATCTCAGTCCCACAATATGTAATCACTTGTTTATTGAATTTTACATTTTTGTGATTTAGAGTTAGAACCTACTGATGGGCAATATACTTCTCACAAAGGCAACAAACATATATATATGTATATATTCCCAACAAACATTCTCATGTAATCATCTCCGTCATCAATGCCATGACACACTCTTACAACTCCCCGTACATTTCATTCGACTTAATTTCTATTTTAGGGTGAGATTTTACCATCAATACTAATTTTATCTAATCCGGATCTATGAAGTAATTCACAACTTTCTTTTTATATCATATGAAAAACAATGTTAGGTTTAAAAGTTAAACATCCTTTTATAGTGTTGAATAACAAAAAATCGGCCATTTTTAGAAACAGATGTATAATTAGTTTTCACTTTTTGCTGGTTCACACTTAAAATTAGATCAAAGGTAAAACATTTGGTTCTAATTAGGTTGGTGAAACATAATCTTTTTTTTTTTTTGGTCAAACACGAAGATGTTTATTAAGGAAAGAAAAGGAAACAAAAAACAAAGAGAAACATTCATATATCAAGGAATGCCAAGACACCATGAAAGTGTCAAAACCCAAATCCCTAAACAAATTACAAGCCGAACTCATCCTCCACAGCAATTCTCTAATCTCGATAAAGATAGAGTGCTCTGATCTATTGAGTCCTTCAAATACCCTTTTGTTTCTTTATTTCCACACACACCACATG
The DNA here is from genome assembly GCA_963556465.1 of Berberis vulgaris. Lineage (NCBI taxonomy): Eukaryota > Viridiplantae > Streptophyta > Magnoliopsida > Ranunculales > Berberidaceae > Berberis > Berberis vulgaris. The sequence goes on along the minus strand of OY747131.1, from coordinate 71,700,060 downwards.
AGAATGTGAGGGACCCTACGCCATAACCACTCCCTCCGACGGGAAGGATTAGCTTGAGACCACCAACTTAGCCAATCTAAAATGGAGCTTTGAAACATCAAACTCAAACCAAATTTTGACAAGAAACTGCTCCAAATGGATTTGGAGAAACTACAGTGAAGCATCAAATGGTCCAGCGTCTCGTCAATTTTATTGCAAAGCACACAAAGACTCCCTGTGTGGATTCCTCTTTTCCTTAACCTATCTTTAGTCAAAATCTTCTCATGCAACACTGACCAACTAAAGAAATTAATCCGAGGAAAAAGGGTTTTCACCCATACCAGATTTTTGTGAGAGGAAATGAAGGGATTAGAGTGAGTCTCATAATGAGATGCAGCCAACATATCCGAAAATTCTTTCACCGAGAATCCCACACCTTTACCCTTCCACACCAAACTGTCAGATCCCTCTGAGAGTATCTGTCTCTCCAACAGATGCATTAGATTAGCAAACTCTTCTAGCTCCCCAGTATTTAGGGGTCTTCGAAAGGAAAGATCCCAAGAATTGTCGTTAGACCAAAAATTGCTCACACTCCCATATTGATTGTTGTTAATGATAAACAACATTGGAAACAGATTCTTCAAAGATTGGTTACTACACCAAAAATCATGTCAGAAAGAGATGAGATCACCATTTCCACATTGGAGAGATGTGTGAGGGTAGAAGCCACTTGCGCACCGGGAGATGGACTTCCACAAAGAGCATCCGTAGGAAGTGTACTTAGTTCTCTTTTCCCAAACCCATCTATTGCGCCCATATTTGTCCATAATGAGAGATCTCCATAAATTGTCATTTTCTTCTGCAAATCGCCAAAGCCACTTAGAAAGTAATGCAATATTGAATGTGAGCACCTAACGAATGCCTAAACCACCTCGAGATTTAGGGCAACAAATTTTCTCCCAGCCCACTAAATGCATCTTTCTAGAGTTTTGAGTAGAACCCCAAAGGAAATCGCGCATGATCTGTTCCATTTTGGCTGCTATTGAACAGGGAACCTTGATAAGAGACAAAATGAACACCGGGATAGAAGCTAATGTGGATTGTATAAGAGCTAATCTGCCTGTTTTAAAGAGAAATTTGCGTTTCCAAGACGCTAGTTTCGATTCCATCCTTTCGATCGTCTCATCCCACACAGCTTTACTTTTAAAACTAGCACCCAAAGGCATGCCCAAGTACTTAACTGGAAGATGACCCGCTGAACAACCCAATAAACCCGCCAACTGGTTCAGATGAGGGACTTCTCCAATAGGCAACACCCTTGATTTATGAAAGTTGATTTTCAGACCTGAAATAACTTCAAACCAAAGCATAATTCTTTTAAGACCAAGAACCTGAGAAGCGGAAGCATCACAAAAGAGGATAGTATCATCCGCATACTGGAGAATAGAAACAGGAGGACTACCCTCCGTGATAGAAAACCCTCTCACCAGGCCAGCATCAACCGCTTTAAGAATCATTTGTGTTAGACCTTCTGCTGCTATAGTAAATAGAAGAGGAGACAGGGGATTGCCTTGGCGCAAGCCTTTCGAGCTATTGAAAAACCCGTGCAGCTGACCATTGATCTTCAGAGAGAAATTAGTTGTAGATCTGCAAGTGTGAAGCCAATGAATCCATTTGGAGTCAAACCCCATGCGAGCCATTACCAAATTCAAGTATCTCCAAGAGACGTTGTCAAAGGCTTTGGAGAAATCTAATTTGATAACGATCCCTGGAACACCTTGTTTTTTCCTAGAATCAATAATTTCATTGGCAATCAAGGGCTATCAACCATCTATCTTCCACTGACTGCTGCACTTTGAAAAGGAGAAATGACTGAATGAAGAACTATTTTCAATCAGTTAGCCAACACCTTGGCAATGATCTTATAGGCCCCATTCAAAATACTGATAGGTCTAAAATCTTTGATTGTCTGCATTCCCACACATTTAGGAATAAGCGAGATGATAGTGGTGTTCAACTGCCAATCAAGAAAATTTCTCGAGTTAAAATCTTCAACAACTTTCAGAAAATCAATTTTGATTACCTCCTACATTTTCAAATAGAATACCATTGAAAAACCATCAAGACCTGGAGAAACTTCAGATTTTAGTTCTTCCATTGCCGCTCTAATTTCCATTTCCGAAAAATTATCTACCAAGGTGGTAGCCGTAGGCTGGGAGATAGACTTGAAAGTAATCCCCGAGAAGAAAGGTCGCCACTCCTCATTTTCATAGAACAACTCCTTGAAGTGAGATATCAAGAGTTCTCTAATTCTGACTTCATCCACTACCAACTCCTGACCCATGCTAAGAGCTTCAATGGAGTTAAACAGTCTACGTCTGTTAGCCAAGTTATGAAAGAATTTGGACCCCTGATCCATATGACAAACCTAGTTGACTCTTGATCTTATCCTCCAAAACTCCTCATCTCTTTTGGTTAATGTTACCCACTCCTGATGTAGTTGCACTCTACAAGACCTTTCCTCAGCAGTCAGGTCTCTGATATCTTCATCAGCATCAATGTTAGCAATTAAGGCAGAAATATTTTGAATACATAAATTTGTCTTGCCCCAAACTTTAGTCCTCCAACTTTTAAGGTTGCATCTGAGGGCTTTAAGCTTCCACCATAAACAGTAGCCAGGGTGACCAGAGACTACTGAGTTTTTTCACCAAGCTTTTATCTCCTCTGCCAGGGTAGGGTGATCAAACCAACCATTATCAAATGAAAAAAATGCGAGTACAGCCTCCAACAGTTGAGTTCGCAAGCAAAATCGCGTGATGGTCAGAACCTGCTGCACCCTTGAGCCATTCAACTTTATCACCAAATTTGTCAATCCAATCCACCGAAGCCAGAAATCGATCAAGTCGACACAGGATAGGACGATCTCTTCGATTTGACCATGTGAATTTCCCCTTTTAGGCTAAAATCAGTGAGTTCCACCTCATTAATGAACTGATTGAATTTCTGCATGCTCATGGACCTCCTCCTGCATCCTTTTTTTCATTCATATGACGGACAACATTGAAGTCTCCCGCTAACACCCATGGCAATTGCACCCAACCAGCAATGTCATATAGCTCTTCCCAGAAGTGTTCTCTTAGCGAAGGATCACATGGACCATAAATGTTAGTCCCTGACCAAAATGAGTTATCCGATCATTTGAAATTGAATAGAAAGTGAAAAAGCTCCTACACTTCCCTCATCTGCAAAAGATCAACATCCCAAATAGCTAAAAGGCCTCCCGAGCTGCCAATGGATTCCACCATAGCCCAATCAAAAGAGCTATCACCCCACAATTTTCTGATAAATTCTCTAGAGCATCTCTCCAAATTGGTTTCCTGAACGAAAACAAGGTCTGGACGATTCTCTGAAATTAATCTACGACAACCCCTTTGCCTCTCAGTATTCCCGAGCCCCCTACAGTTTCACGAAAGAATTTTGAGGTTCATGAAAGACCTTCAACCCCGGGGTTGTTGCACTTGTCCATTGCTTTGTCAGATATTGTATCCTGCGCTGCAGCTTGAACCATATCTAAAGCCCTTTTTTCATCCTGACTGAGGTCCACTCCCAGTGTCAAGCCAAGTTCTTTGAAAGCCGAACGATCTGATGCTTCTTCCTGAGTCGAATGACAGTCAGAGACAGAAGGCTCCACGCTGTCATTGACCCTAGAAACAAACCCTGGAGACATGCCAGAAGTCTGTTCGCTAGGGAGTAGAAACCCAAGATTTTTCGTCTGTGTGACCTCGAAGCCTGGGGGAGCGCCTACGTGGTCTGGTGTGGATGAGAAACTCTCTAAATGAGAAACACATAGTTTTGTAGACAAACCATGGACTTCAACACCTTGTTCTGCTAGTGGCTCGAAACCCGGCGGGTAAGGGAGAGATACCGAACACTCCTGGGTCTGGTTGGAAGACTCTCCCCTTGTCAGCTCAGCAGGGGCACTACATCCTTTAAGTTCTACCTACCCTACTTTGTTGGTTGAGCCTGATTTGGTGGATCTCTTTTTAAGCATGAACCTAAATCTGGTAGGAAAAACTTAAAAATTGGCCCATTCAGCGGCTCTGTCACGCTGTGCTTTTCTAGTCAGCTTTCGATCCCTGCTGGCCTGCATAGACATCTTGGTCAAAAGGGGGTCCAAGTTGAAGGTTCCATAAGAATAAGGTATTAATATCACATCACTTTCACTCTCAGGGTTCATTGAAATTAAGGGAGCATCTAATCCACCAACTAATCTAGGGATGGCAACTGGGTTGTTTTTGGCAAATCCATCCCCACCCGTCAGAGATCGTGGATCCTCGAATTCGCCTCAAATATCCGTCACATACATTTTTAAAAACCATCCCCGCTCCGGACAGATTGGTTGATATCCATCCCACCCCGATTATATGTTTACTTTCAAATTTTTTTGGTGGATAATGGATCCCCGCCATGTCCAGTCCAGCCCCGAGATTTTTGTTGCCTGAAGTTCAGGCTCATTTTGGACCAAAAGTTTTTTAGGCTCATTTTGCAAGCCTATGAAAGAGAATTATTTCCATTAATCTGCATATGGGGTCCCCATTATGAGATATTGGCTCCACTCTTGTTGGTAAATTAATTGTGTTAAGAAACAATATACAACAAATGCAATTTTATAATACCAAATTGCAAAGACCAGTAAAAGGCACAACAAATCGTCATGCTAATTACTAACAACTATTATTTGTCTTCGAGTCAGAGGAAAAGACAATTAGCTTACCAATGTTAGTAAATTATGTGATTAGTAAGCCTTGTAGTGATGTTTTTCCTTCTTGAAAGAGTTTGTATTTGTATCTTCTTATTATTAATTAATATAAAGGTGAAGGGGCCCTTAAAACCCTGTTTGCTTTCAAAAATAAAAAAAAAATAAATAAATAAAACAACTAGCAGTCTGAGTGGATTTTTTTTTTTGGGGAACAATTTTGGGTTGTTTGTTTGGTGAGGAAATGGATATGAACTGAATCAAGTAGTCTCAGAGCTCGAAGAGAGAAGATGACCTGCCAATGGGGGTGCAAGGTATCATGTTCCACTTCTCTGCTTACTGCATAAAACGAAGAAGTAGAACATTTGAAGAAGAAAAAGAAGAAGGATTAGATTTGAAGAAGAAGATGAACCTAGTGGTAGTGGTTGACAGTGTCAGCTGGCGGCGATGGATGCTGGCGGTTTCGTGCTCCACTTATCTGTTTACTGCATAAATAGAATAAGAGCATTTGAAGAATAAGAAAAAAAAAAAAAAAAAAAAAAAAAAAGGATGAGATCTGATGAAGAAGAAAAAGAAGACAAACCTGGTGAATCAAGCAACATCGGAGATGAGATAAACAAATTTCTCAACTATTGAATAGTAATTGGCCCTGCTACCCCTGGACGGACCAAATCGAGACAAATATTCAGTTAAAAAGAAAAAGAAGAAGACAAGCCTAGTGGTGGCGGACGGTGTCAGCTGTGGCAATGGAGACGATTGAGTGTCTGGAGACTGGAGAGAGAGGGATGGAGATTGAGAATTAGGTTTAGGGGTTTTTTTAAGCTTTTGTATTAAGGAAATAAGGGCATTTTAGTAATAACACAGATTATCCTTCGAGTGGATATGGCCAAATTCGTACCCGCCTCGAAATAGTGTTGGGTACAATTTTGATTTCGGAAACCGACTCGAAATTCGTTTAGGTAAATCGAAATCCCCTCCAAATGGTTCAGGACGGAGCAAATATCCGTGAAAATCTGCCTCGATGCCACCCCTAAACCCACCCACATGCTATCATACAAACACTAACATGATTGATTAGTCATCCTAATCCAACCTTCATTTTATTTGTGTAATAAGGGATTATACTAGATACTAGAAACTTTTTTTGCTTTTTGGGTTGGACTCGCATGTGTCATTTATTAACTATAAAGAAAAAGAAAATGAGATTTTGCTTCAAAGATAACACTGGAACATTTGATGATTTGATCATTTTTGAATTGTGAGCCCTAGCATGTTTAGACTAAAAGTTAATAATAAGAAAAAAGTTGGAGACATTATGATTTAGTTGAAAGATTCCTCATGTTTTCACAGATATAAATACTTTTCAATATCCAAGAACATTGCTTGCCTTTGAAACATGTGTTTGGAAAGACGGGAAAAATGAAAAAGTTACCAAATGGTTTTTGTATATTAAAACGAAAAATAAAGGAGTTGTAAATAGATCCATTAAATACAAAGCTTTCATATAAACAAGGTTATGAATTGAACAAAACTTTGCTAAATAATTGAACAACAAAATACAAACTAAGTACAATTGAAGCATAGCATTGGATACATGAAAGGAAAATCAACAATTCTAGTCAGTCATGTTTGCTATTTTATTTTTTTTTTACCTTTTTTGAATTTATTTTTACGCTTCTACCTCTTCTATAGATAATGTTTATGATTGTGTTTTAAAAAGAATGAGTTAAAAGTATAAAAACACAAAAAAATATCAAAAAATACTAACAAACATAGCTGACTAAACTTACTCAAGAAAAATATATAATAGAAAGTTAATTTAGTTTCACTCATTGTCCTAGTCAAAACCAATGGATTAAGTTGACTTCCGTTGACCATTCTTTTCTTAAAAAAAAACACAAGAATATGCATATTGAAGCTGAGTTAAACTTTGATGGGGACGGCTGCACAGCTGAAAATGTGAGACCCGCACAGATGTTGCCACATGTAGATTGTTTAATGTTTTGAAACTATAAAGCAAGTTTCTCGTTTTGCCAACAATTATATCTCTTGACCAGCACATTACCCACGCCTATGGCACTCCAATTGTATTTAAACATCTAAACTAAAATGTTTCAAGGTGCGTTAAACTCAATCAAACTTTATAAACGTGTTTAGTCAATCTTGGTCAATTTTGATTATGTCGAAAGAAACATTATTTTAAATTTTCATCCTTTTCTATTAATCATCAGTTTATTAGAAAAATTTTATAAAATGGATTTTCAATAACACCAAATTTATCGAAATCATACAATTAAATTAAATTAAATTAAATGTTATGACAATTTTAAGTGTGAGAATCTAAGATAAATATAATTTTTCTCTCTGCCACTGTCAAACCTATATTCTTCAACATAAATTTACTTTTATGCTACCTTTTGTTTTGTCCTATTAGGTGTGATGTATTTACAATCCATGCCGTGAAATCTTGACCATTACAAAACTTTTCAATTTTGAATCCTAGCCCTTTGCTATCTTTGTCTTCAAGACAAACAAAAAGTTACATGCCTTATTATGTGGAGACTATCGTATTACTATGTCAACAATATATTATATTTTCTAATATAATTATTTATGTCTCTAAATTACTTTATTGATTTTATCTAAATCAATTAAATTAGATCTTCAACGAAAGACGTAATTTAGCATGTAAGCTGAAAGGTTTCAAGGCGGGCTAAGCTCAATCAAACTTTATAAACATTTTAATCAAATTCAATCAAATTTGATGGTTCAGAAAAAAAAAATTTTATTTTTTAAATTTCAAACTTGTGTATTAATCTTTGATTTTATTTGAAAGATATTTAAAAATGCAATTCATCGATAGTCGATACCAAGTTTAACGAAGTCAGATAATTAAATAAAAAGTTATGTTAATTTCATGTTTGAAAATCTAAAATAAAGTTATTCTCTCTCCTCCATGTCTCATTCATATGTTCTTTCACGTAAAATTTACTTTTACTTTTCCCTTTTAGGTGTAATGTATTTACAACCCATGCCAACAAAATCCTAACTCTCAACAATTTTTCAACTTTAAATCCTTCCCTTGGCTATCTTTGTCTCCAGTGTTGTTGTCATGATAGAAAGCATGTCGCGGTGTTAAGGTCAAAATTTTAATCATATAAAAAAAGGTTTCTAATAGTGGAAGTGTAGTTTGGGTAAAAAAAAGTTTCTTATTCCTTTGAATATTTTTGAAAATACTCATGGCATAAAATACATTAGATTTTTTTTTTTTTTTTTTTTGCCTTTGGGGAAATCCATATTGTATGAAATGCATATTTCTAAATTTTAAAGGTTGTACTGATCATTGGTTTTGTTGTAAAGACATTCAAAAGTGCATTTCAACGATACTAGGTTGACTAAAATCAGAAAAATAAGTAGATAATTAAAAGATTTTTAAAAATGCATTTCAACAATATAATACCAAGTTTACCAAAATCCGACAACTAAGTAGATAGTTATGATCATTTTCATTTTGATAAAAGAAAATACAAAAAACTTTTTCTCTCTACCCTTCTACATACTTTATATTTACTTATTTTATATTATTATTATTTTTACTCTTCTACATACTTTATATTTACAAACGTATCATTATAAAAATAAAAAATAAAATAAAAAAAAATTCTACCCTCAACTCTCAATACTGCCCTCTTTTATCCTCAAATTCTTATGAATATTAAAACCCTAGCTGTTTTGTAAGATAAATTACGGTACTCCCGGGGCTGCTAGCATTCCACATATATATAAAAAAATTTGTTAAATATCATTTACTGAATACCCCCACCACCATCCCCACTTTCGCCCTAAATCAGTTTTAAAATGCATGTGCATTCTAAGATAAAAATATATACAACATACAACTTTAGAGTTAGACTTAGTCAAAATTTAAATCATTTGGGGAAAAAATTTCGAACACCGAGAGTTAGTTCTCCTTCAAACTTTGAATTCTTCAAAACAAGAAGTTCAGGGTTTTTGTTTAAATATGTATTAAGATGTCAGTCTCATTTCATCTTTTCATGTTATGTCGGTCCATCCCATTTCTTTGAAAAAATATTGAAAAATACTAACGATGTGAAATGCATTATGCATTTTTTTTTATAACAGAATATATATTTTACAAAATTTAAGGCTAGTAATGACAATTGGTTTCATTGGAAAGATCTTTGAAAATGCATTCTAATGATAACTAGTTTACCAAAACTCGATAACCAAGTAAATAATTATGACAATTTTAATTTTGAAAAAAAAAACCACAAATTTTCTCTTTCCGCCACATGTGCATTCCACCAACTTTTTTCACCATTTTTTCCCCCTTCTAAATGTTTTATATTTACAAACATGCTATCATAGGAAATGAATCTCAACCCTCAACATATTTCCTAACTTTCAATCTTAGCCATCTTTTATCTTCAATTCTTTGTGAACAGTGAAACATCTTATTTGTAAGATAGATTAGTGTATTACCCGTGTTGTTGGCACAATAGGAAGCGGGTTGTGGAATTAGAGTAAAACTCGAGATAAAAAAACATTTTCAAACAGAGGGAATGAGTTCACCCCAAACTTTGACTTCACTAAAATATGAAGTTTAACATCTTTGTTTGAATGATCATTAAGATACCCGTTTAATTCAGTAAAAAATATTGAAAATAGTTATGGTGTGAAATGCATTAAACTTTTTTTTCTTCTAAAAAATTGATATATATTTTGAAATTTTAAGCATTTGTATTATCCTTCATTTTATTGGAAAGTTATTCGAAAATGCATTTTAATGATCTAAAGTTTACTAAACTTCGACAACTATGTAGATAGTTATGACAATTTTCATTTTGAGAAAAAAAAAGAAAACACACTACTTTGACTCTCCACCACATGTACATTTCACACACTCATTTAAAGTTGTACGTTTCTTTTCTTTTGCCCTTGTACATGTTTCACATTTATAAACATGCCACTATAGATGATGAATCTCAACCCTCAACAACTTCCCCAACTTTCAATCATACACCTCATTTATCTCCAAATTCTTATGAATAGTGAAAAACATAGTTGATTTGTAAGAAAGATTTCAAATTTTGATGAAATTATTAACACTTCTAGGCATGTAAGTGACTATACTTTTGGTTTGCATTCATATGTAATGAAACAACTGTTTTTAAGAAATATATAAAAAGCATTTTTTGTAGCTATTAACACATTATTGATCCGAAAAATGGATAAACCCAGTCCATCTCCCCCCTTCTTCCAACCAAAAAAGAACCAACACCAATGCTTAGTTATTGATAATGTAGATTGTGTTTTTCAATTTAATCTCTAACTGAATGGAGGAGGCTTTGGGTTGGTGATATTCAGATAATTGGAGCATTTAGATTTAATATTTCATTAGGTAGTTTTATTCACTTTGATTTTGAAATATCTTCAACCAAATTATTATTTGAAATTGCCGAAATTTGAAGGCATGCGTGGCTCTTCATTTATAATGCCAACAAAAGGGGGTTGGGATATGAGGTTGTTCCTGCACCAAATCTCTGGACATCGCCTCAAAATTGAAATAAGTTTTGAGATTTGTTGAGCCTGAAATTTTAACACCCAATATGAGCATATAGGAAGTTTCTTTGTATGAGAGAATATGAAGTTTCCTTGTAATGAGAGAATAGAAAGTTTCCTTGTATGAGATAATATGGTTTCCTTGTATGAATCTATATATAGGGTTTTTTGCGGGAGGTTTGTGTTGACCTAGAGATTGAGTGAGGCTTCATTGGTGATTATAAACCCTGAAGCCACGAAATTCACCACTTTTAGCGCTTTTCTGATGAAGCGTGAAATCACGAAAGCCATGGCTTCATTAAACAAAAGTTTTTTTTTGCCTTTTTAAATTTTTTTCTTTTTTTCTTACTTTTTTCCCTTTCTCCTTCGCTCTTTAGAGTTTCACGGCTAAATTAGCGAGCTTCAACAGAGCAGCAGTTGGAGATCTTGCTCGAGGTACAAATATTTTTACCTTATTCTTCTTCCTTCTCAATTCAGGAAAACTTCAAGAGCGCAACAGTTCAGTTTTACTTCTTCCCTCTCCTCTTATCTCCTTCCTTTCTTCCTCAATTGTTCAATCAAATTCTTTTTGTTTCTTCACTCACCCTTTGTTATTCTCTTCATAGAGCTCTCAAATGCTAATTTTCAAAGGATAACACACCCACACCTTTTGTACTTGCACCTTTCAAATTCTCAAAGGCTAATTCTTTAATGGATTCCGCCAAAATTTCTATCGTCGTGACCCTGAAAAAGGAACCCACATCACTGAATACCACCACCAACAGCCACTGCTGCAGCATGGGAGGAGCCCCAATACTCGGAGGTCATTATCGAGCTTCAAGACCCATATTGCAGAGAAAATGCTCCCAGATGTCTCAATAATTATCTTCTTGAGGTATCTTACTTAGTTATTCATTTGGGATTTCTTAGTTTCGTATAATTAGGTTTTATTGCTCTCAATTTGAAATTTTAGGATATGAGGTTTGCCCATTTTTTATATTTTTGTTTATTTTGTTGTCTGGGCTCTTATTTGAAGTTTTGAGAAATGGGGTTCATCTTATTGTTGAGGTTTTGTTTTGTTGCTTCGTATTTTAGTTTAATTTTGCTGGATTTGATTTGAAGCTTCAGGTGTGTAACTTGATTGGTCTTGTCTTCTTTTTTCAGTATTCACTCTTCAAAGCCTCACGATAATGAATCAAATAGCAGTAGTTGGAGCCTTGGAGGTACGTACAAATCTTTTCTTCTTCCCTTTTTTTTCTTTTTTTCTTCTTCTATGTCCTTGTTGTGTTGCTGAGACTTTTTTCTGCAAACTACATTTGATATGAAATGGAGGCAAAATAACATAAATAGATAAGAACACTTACATTGACTTATGCTAACACCTCTAAATCTAGTAGAAAATCAGAATACATGTCAGAAACTTAGATACAAGCAAAATGCATATGTTTGTAGAATTTACATAATATTAAAATTATTTTTATAGGGTCGCTTTACTTGCATAAATTCATAGCTTTGCTTTTCGCTTAAAGCCGAGCCATGGCAAATCCGTTCGCCTTCGTTTTGTGTTTTGACTACCTTGGGATTACTTTTATCAGAAAGATTTCTACCAACCATTAAAGGGTGAGAAGCCGGATAGTATGAAACAAGAAGAGTGGGAAGTGCTTGACAGAAGGGCACGTTAGTTCACATTGATATATGGGAGCCAACATAAGTCTCATCCACTGGTGGGATGTCATATTTTGCGACTTTCATTGATGGTCATAGAAGAAAAGTGTTGGTATACTTCTTGAAACATGAATCAAATGTGTTTGATGTGTTCAAGAAGTGGAAGGCATTGCAGAAAATGAGATAGGTTTGAAGGTGGAGAAGTTGAGATCCGACAATGATGGAGAGCACATCGATGATAGTTTCAAAATGTATTGTGCTGGAATGGAATAAGAATGGAAAAGACTTTGCAAGTGGCGAAGAGGATAAACAAACCATTGACTGAGAGAGACAGATGTATGTGTTTACATGCAAGTTTGGCAAAACAGTTTAGGGCAGAAGCAGTCAGTACAACATGTTACTTGATCAACAAGGGACCATCATCTTCATTGGAACAAGGGATATTAGAAGAGGTGTGGACTGGTAAGACTATAAATTGTTCTAATTTAAAAAGTTTTTTGTTGTGTTTGGTTACAGAATTTGGGATGATAAAAACAGAAAAAATCATTAGAAGCAAGGATGTATTATTCAATGAAAAATTAATGTATAAGAACAAAAGAAAATCACAACTTGTTAGACAAGTACAGAGTGATCCTGAGTATGTTGACTTGGATGGTATGCCAAATAATGATGTGGTACAACAAACAGATGAGAGTTTGCAGTCACAGGGTACTATGCCAGAGAGCATCACACAACAAAATGATACACCACAGAGTCCAACTCTAGCCCCTTCATTTAGGAGATCTTCCCGAACTCCTGCATCGAACAAAATATATGTATCCTCTAATTACATAAAATATTTTCCGCTCAATGATTAAAATTGTTTCAACTACATGTTATTCAAATATGCTGAAGATCTTGAATGTTATGAGGAAGCATGTGAGTTAACATATTCAAAACAGTGGGATAATACAATGGAGGGTTAGATGAAATCACTCGTCTCAAATGAGACATGAGAGTTAGTTGAACTACCCAAAGGGATGAAATCCTAGCATAAAGTGGGTGTATCGAGTTAAACAGAAAAATGATGGCTCCAAGAGATATAAAGCGAGGTTGGTAGTCAAGTAGCTCCAGTTGAAGGAAGGGGTTGACTACACGTAGATATTTTCTATACTTGTGAAACAAAATACAATTTGAATTGTACTGAGTATTGTTGCAGCAGATAAGTTAGATGTGAAAACCGCATTCCCCCATGGCGACATAGAGGAAGATATATACATGCTACAACCTCAGTGTTTCATAGTTAATGGTAAGGAGAGTCTGGTGTGTCAATTGAAAAACGTTTGTATGGTTTGAAACAGGCTCCTAAATAGTGGTAATAATACACCAAAACGGCCCCAAATGTGTGTCGTACATGTGTCGTGATGATCTCAAGGAACAATAGGCCCTAGAGTCAGCCCAACACTGATCCGGCCCAAGTGGTTCTAAGCCCGCCCAATGCAGTCCGCCAAACGGACTGAAATTCTTACAGCCTGCTAGGTCCATGCGTCTCACAACTATCCTCAATACTCGTAAGCCCTGTTAAGGCAAACATCTCGAGGATCAACTTCGAACGGGAATTTAAAGTGGCTATTTACTTCCAACTAGGAAGCATTCCAGAGTACGAATCACATATGGAGACTTCTACCTATAGACCATTCTCGAAATGGGAACTATCTCCCACGTATCTAGGAGCACACGAATAATAGGGAAATTTCCCTCCACAACACAATTCCTAATTAGATAAGGATCTCCACGAAGATCCTATTTTCTAAACTACACCATCGATGGTTTGGTCGAACCAGGACTCCTACACTATAAATAAGACATGAGGTTTGTAAGCTAAGGTACGCTGTAAATTAGTTGTTTACAGCATTACACCTTCCTCGGATCCTTGTCTGACTCTAGCATCGGAGTGCCATCGGCCACCACAACGGTGGTCCGTGGCTCACGTGTGTTCCATGTGCAGGTTAGCAGGTTTACAGATCAAGGTCAAAGCAATGAGCGAAAAATGACTTCATCAGTTTGGCGTCGTCTGTGGGGACGACAAAGTTCCTAACCTTTTACTAACATCATCTCTCCTCAGACTACGAAGGATGGTGACCACCCGATCATACAACAATGGGAAACAAGGGGAAATGTCGGACGCTCGGCCTAACACTACTTCACCGCTTTTGATGGGCGTGCATCAAGCTAACGCTCCCGAAACAACAACAACATCGATGGACCCCAAATCAGATCCAATATCACTTTTTATACGTCAAGTTTTGTTGACAATGAAGACGCTCAGATCGATGAAACAAAAGTTCGGCGAGACACTAAGGGCGTATCTAGCTCGCTTCAGCAGTGATCTAACCGCCGTCAACGTGTGAAATGACACGACGATCGTCTCAGCTTTCATCAACAGTCTGGGGAAGGGTAAGTTCTATAACTTCCTAACTCTGGACCCTCCAGCCAATATGGCAGACTTGGCAAGGGAAGCGCATAGCTACATCACTCTAAAAGATAAGCAGGCAACTAGGATCGAAGTCATGCCCAGAGATAAATCAGTCGAAAAGATATGTGTGCTACACGAAGCCCATTCTGAATCTTTACTATCTAATAGGTCTCCAAAAAAGACCCTCCGATGTATGAGGATCTAAGCAATATGGGCAGTGAATTGCTAGCACCGCATGTTCAGAAGCATGATCACTCTGTGCCTCTAGTATTTACGGAAGAAGACCTCCAGAGCATACAACTCCCGCACAATGATGTCCTAGTAGTAACGATTTCTCTAGAAAGCTAGGAAGTAAGGAGATCCCTGGTGGACATAGGGAGCACAATGATCTACACGTTCCACAGCATGCAACTAGAGGAGAAAGCATTGACCCTCGATTTCATCGGCGCAAAGCGCTTCCCTATGGGAAAGATACGATTAACGGTAGAAGCAGGGGAGAAGCCAACTCAAAAAACACTGTTTCAAGAATTCATAGTGATTGACGCACCTTCGGCATATAATGTGGTCCTAGGGAGACCCTAGATACACCAAATGGGAGCGGCAGTCTCCACTCTATATCAGTGCATCAAGTATCCAACAAACCAAGTGATCGGAACACTAAGAGGCAGCCAAGCAGTAGCTAGGGAGTGCTAGTACATGACGACACTGCCACTAGTCGGTTCTCAGTTGTCAGATGGTCTCATGACTCAGATGACTCTCTTTCCCACCAAGAGTCAGGGGAAGAGCAACCTATCCCTGACGACGAGGCTCTAGTAAGCCCTCGAGGCAGGCTCAATGTCGGCCAACCAGAAGAAGAAACCATCACGGTCTACCTTGACAACCCTCTCAACAGTAGGGCTATCCAGATAGGTTCCCGCTTGAGCAAAGACTTGGTGGAGCAACTCACGAAGCTGCTACAACAGAATCAGGACATTTTTGCCTAGAACATGCGAAACATGACGGGAATCGACCCGTCAATAATCACCCATCGGCTAGAAGTAGACCCCACGAAGAAAACTGTGTGGCGGAAGAAGTGGTCTGTGGCACCCGAGAGAAATGCGATCATAAACAAGGAGGTGCTACGTTTATTCAATGAGGACATGATTAAGGAAGCACGATACCCGGACTGGCAGGCGAACACCGTTCTTGTAAAAAAAAGGGGGGGAAATGAAGGGTGTGTGTGGACTACACGGACCTAAGCAAAGCTTGCCCGAAGGAAAGCTTCCCCTTCCCCCACATTGATTGGATCGTGAACGCCACTTCCGGACATAGCTTACTATGCTTCATGAACGCCTACTCAGGCTACAATCAAATATTGATGCACCCACCAGATCAAGAAAATACATCCTTTGTAACTGAAAGAGGGATATAGTGTTATAGGGTGATGTCGTTCGGCTTGAAGAACGCAGGTGCCACTTATCAATGACTGGTGAACCGGATGTTTAAATAACATATCGGCAGGAACATGGAGGTTTACATTGAAAATATACTGGTTAAGATCCTCCGCAACCCTAACCACATGAGAGACCTATACCAAATGAAGCCCAACCCACATAAGTGTACGTTCAGAGTTGAGTCTGGAAAGTTCTTAGGTTATATACTAAACAGGAGAGGGATCGAGGCCGACCCAAAGCAAATTCAGGCCCTTCTTGATATGAAGGCTCCTACCAACATCAAAGACGTTCAGAGCTTGATTGGGAGGGTAGCAACACTCAACAGGTTTATATCTAAATCATCTGACAAGTGCCTTCATTTCTTTAAAATCCTTAGGGGAAGCAAAGGGTTCTCGTGGAACGAGTGCGAACAAGCCTTTTAAAGCCTGAAAGCATACATGGGGAGCCCGGGGCTACTCTCAAAACTAACGATCGGAGAAACACTCTACCTATACTTGTCTGTTTCTAAGCATGCTGTCAGCTCAGCCCTCGTACGAAACGATCGAGGGACCCAACGACCAGTGTATTACGCCAACAAAACCTTCATGGAAGCAGAGGCACACTACCCAAACCTAGAAAAGTTAGCCCTGACACTGGTCGTATCCTCTAGGAAACTGAGGCCCTATTTTCAGGCCCACTCTATAACGGTTCTGACCAAGCATCTGCTTCACTCGGTACTGCATAAACAAGAGTTATCAGGCAGAATTGTGAAATGGTCGATAGAGCTCGGACAGTTTGACATAAGTTATGCTCCAAGAACCGCAATCAAATCCCAGGCGCTAGTAGACTTCATCGCCAAGTTCACCGATGGGGAAGAGTCAGAGGCAGGTCACCAAACCTTAGATTCAAGCACCTAGGATTGGGTCGTCGCAACGGATCATCGACGGGAAAGCAAGCGAAGTCGGGATCACACTCCACTCCCCCAGTGGCTTCACCCTAAAAAAGTCGTCAAATTCGGCTTCCCCACTTCAAACAACAAGGTCGAATATGAAGCCCTCCTTTCCAGCCTAAAGCTAGCCTTGGGAATCGGGATAGATCACCTAACGACATACAGCGACTCAAGACTGGTAGTCAACCAGGTCAAAGGAGATTTCAACAGCAAGGACCCTCGCATGATAGCTTACTGCGATAAGGTACTCGGTGTAATGGGCGGGTTCAAGAGGTGCGAGCTCATACAGTGTCCTCTGGACGACAATAAAAGAGCCGACACGCTAGCCAGAGAGGCCTCAGCCTCTGACAAAGTCTCAAGCAGCCTCATTGAATACCAAGAGCAATCAAGCCTTGATGAAGAAGAGCCTAGAGATGTTTGTGTTGCAGATGCACAACCAAATTGGATGACTCTGATTCTCGAATACATCACAATCAGAGCCCTACTGACCGAGAAGGTCGAAGCTAGAAGAATTAAAAACATAGCAGCAAGGTACACTCTCCAAAACAACAAGTTGTACAGGAGATTTGTGACAGGGCCCCTGCTCCGATGTCTTTAACATTCATTGGCAAATCAGGTCCTAGGAAGGATCCATAACTGTATATGCGAAAATCATCCGGATGGGAGAACCCTCACCCACAAAGCTTTAACTCTAGGATATTATTGGCTAACCATGCAGAGGTATTGTCCGCAAGTACGACAAGTGTCAGAGGTTCGCGCCATACACACATATGTCTGCCCAGCCGCTGATGCCGATGACTAGTCGTGGACATTCGCACAATGGGGAATGAACATCGTCAGACCGCTCCCAGCATCAACTGGTAAAGATTCCTTCTTATGGTTGTCAACTATTTCATCAAGTGGGTCGAAGCGAAGCCCCTATCCAAAATAGGGCAGGTCCAGATAGAAAGAGTATTTGGGCCACCATCTTTTGCAGATTTGGCATCCTTAAAGTATTGGTCAGCGACAACGAAACTCAGTTCAAAGGTATCAAGGTTAAAAAATTGTGCAAAAGTTTGAATATTAATCACCACTTCTCCTCGCCAGGGAACCCCCAAGCCAACGGCCAATCGGAGGTTACCAACAGAACAATCCTGGAGGCGATCAAAAGGAAGCTTGATGTGGCCAAAGAAAAATGGGTTCCAGAGCTACAAGGAGTACTCTGGGCATACTGGACAACTAAAAGAATCCCTACCGGAGAGACACCTTTGGCCCTGGCATACGGGTCAAAAGCTATAATTCCAGTAGAGCTCAAGGTGCCAACCTTCCGAACGGAAGAATTTAGACTAGATGGTAACGACGAAGCCTTGCGCGTTGGGCTAGACCTCCTCAATGAAAATCGGGATCTAGCCTCCGCCAAGATAGCTGCCTACCAGCAACGAATGGCGCAATAGTACAACAAGAAGGTCAAGCCACGTGAATTCAAGGTGGGAGACTGGGTATTCAGGAAAACCCAACAAAACCTCAAAGAAGCTCGCGCGGGAAAGCTAAACCCGATCTGCGAAGGATCCTACAAAGTAACTAAGGTCAACAGGCCGGGGACGTATTGGCTGGAAGACATAGACGGTGACGAGCTAAAACGACCATGGAATGTAGAGCATCTCAACAAATATTATCAATAAAAATATTTGTTTTTACTATAACTTCCATTGTTGTCCGTTATGACCCTCGATCATCCCCGCTGTGACCAGACTCAAATTTCAGCCCCAACCTCTAGTCCGCTTAAGCGGGCAACGATGGGCGTGGAGTGGGAGACTAGTCAAGGCTAACACGCCTGATGACGATGACTCGCCAAGGGATCATTGCTCTCCAGCAGACAATGGTTGCAGAACTTACCAGGTAAGCCTAGTTAGTTCGCGATTGATGACGACGACTTTTGGTGCCCAACGCTTAGTCCAGTGTGTGCGGGCAACGGCGGCTGAGGAAGTGGGAGTCTAGTCAGCGCTCACACGCCTGGTGACGATGACTCGCCAAGGGATCATTGTTCTCTTATAGACAATAAGCCTAGTCAATCGCGGACTGATGACGATGGCTTCTAGTGCCCAACGCCCAGCCTGCTGCGCGCGGGCAACGACGGCAGAGGAAGTGGGAGTCTAATCAGCGCTCACACACCTGATGACGATGACTCATCAAGGGATCACTGGTCTCCAACTGACAATGATCGTCGAACTTACCATATAAGCCTAGTCAGTTTGCGACTGATGACGATGGCTTCTGGTGCCCAACAGTTAATCCGCTGCGCGTGGGAAACGACGACCCAAAAAGTGGGAGTCTCGTCAGTGCTCACACACTTGATGACGACGACTCGCCAAGGGATCATTGCTCTCCAACAAACAATGATCGTCAAACTTACCAGGTAAGCCTAGTCAATTTGCAACTGATGATGACAACTTCTGGTGCCCAACGCCTAATCCACTGCACGTGGACCATGACGGCCGAGGAAGTGGAAGTCAAGTCAGGGCTCACACGCCTGATGATGATGACTCACCAAGGGATCATTACTCTCCGATAGACAATGATCACCAAACTTACCAGGTGAGCCTAGTCATTTCGCAACTGATGACAACGGCTTCAGGTGCTCAACACCTAGTCCGCCGATGGAAGAAGCCAATGTCTCCTTGACATTCTTACGACCTGCCAAACGATCAATATGCGGACCAAAATGGATCACCGATAAACAATAGCAGCAAAAAAGGTCAGTTTTTATACAGCTCGACTGACAAAAATTGGCATTTTGCCCAGTAATAAAAATTCTACGATCTACAAAACATCTAAAAAAACTCGACAGTAAAGGACAAAATGATACTTTCATTAAAAAGTGTTTTTCTGTTCCGGGAAGGACGTTACAACTATTTTAAGGAGAAACAGCCTCCTTAGTAGCTAGTCCTATAGAGCCAGAACCTTCCCCTCGGGAGATGGGTCCGAAAGCAGCCCTCCTATAACGGACGAAGTCAAGGTCGACATTGGGGTTTCTTCTGTGATAAGCTTCAAGAGCTGTAATCTGCCTCGAATAACCTCTGATGAGATCAACGGCTTACATCCTGATATGTCAAAATCCACCGCACCCACCAAGGCAGCATAGTGCGAACGCTCCTCCGACAGTAAGCGCTCTGCCTCGCGAACGCGGCGAAGCCCCTCATCGTCCTCGGACTCCAGCTGCCATCATTTGACAACCCATTTTGTCTATGCCTGCCTCTATTTGGCATCTTGGGTTTGAAGATCGGACGACCACTTATCTACAGCCATATCCAGAATTCCAACTCAGCCCGAGTCTGTCCCAATTCAACACGGTTGATGCCAAATCCGATTTGGCCAACCTTAGTTGAGATCTTATGCCAGCAAACTCCACCTCAGAATGGGAAATCGCGACCTCTACGGCCCCCAAGTTTGCAGCAGTACTGGCATTCTGCAGCTGACTAGTCAAGGAATCCACTCGATAGAGAGCATCCTAGTATGACATCCGCAGATCCGCGAAGGACTTCTCCAATGCAAGGACTCGTCTGCGAGCTTCGGGATGCAACGTAACAAGACTATCTGATTCTAGGACACGAACGTCTGCCTCGAACTCATGACGACGTGAAACATCAATGCTAGGACCAATGTTTTCTTCTTCGAAGTCAATAGGGGGAGTAGCAGCATCTAGCAGAAGACGACAACCCTCTTAAGTTGACGCCTAAGCAGAACGCAACAGTCTGAGGGCAAAGGCCTCACGATCAAAGGACTGCCTCCTTCTCAGAACAGCAATAGGAGGCATGCTAGCCTCCAATTCTGCTGCCCTGGTCGAGCTAGGCATAGCCAGACTTATCTTCCTTGAGCGACAACTGATGACCCCTCCAATCGATGAACTCGGTGCAGCAAAAACGTCATGAAAACACCGTAACAACCCACTACGCACAACATTGCCCGACATTATGACCTCCCCGACGGACGTTAATGGGAGGTTGATGAACTCGCTCTCTATCCGTCTCTCCTCCTCAGTGAGAGTGGGAACTGCAAAATTCCCTAAAAAAATGACATCAAACTAGCATCGTAACTGGGATCGGAAAAATAAGCCAACAACTAAAAAACTTGCGAAGGTCGAACTGGAAGTATCTTGGGATTCTACGACTCCCAAGCTTAAAATACGAAGAGTTCACTAAAGCCAGAACCAATACCTCTCCCAAGGCACAATGTCATCCGCCACTAAATACAAACAAGCAGGGCAATTCAGAATGCAAAGGCCTTTAGCATCCAGCCAAACGGTGGTCATATGATGTGTTACCGCCGGAGTCAAACGAAGGCCAACATCATGCGCCCTCAAAAGAATCACAATCAGAACCTTGAACCGCTCGGAACCATTTGAGCGGGAGGCATACGAAGGATGCGAAAGAAACTCCAGACATCATCCAGCATTGGGAATCAAAGCCCTGACTCGAACATGCCCCGGTGAAAGCTTATATACCCTAAAGGGGTGTAGTTGGAGCCAAATATCCAAATGCGAGGACAATTTCCAGATCCCCTGGAATACGGTACAAGATTCGAAGCCTAATTAATTCGGCTCCATCAACCAAGTAGTCCCCAAAGAGTTTGAGGCAAGTGAAGGACAACAGATCCTTAGAAGAAAGTTCAACTGACATTGATAAAAAAAGACAAATCAGACTTTACAGCAACACGATTGCTTGAAGAAATTACTCAGATAAGGGTGGGAGAAAACCTCCTTGCAATGACGGATATTTATAAAGAAGACAAATCGTATTTGTCCTCCTTGAGCAGTCGTGTACCCATTAATGTTGTGCATCGCTCGAGACAACACTTCAGGCTCAATCATCACGACGGTACAGTTGCTTTTTAAAGAGTTAGTGAACCGACTAAACGCCCCACTCACTCAGGGAGAGTAGCTAATGATACACCAAAATGGCCCCAAATCTGTGGTGTACACGTGTCATGATGATCTCAATGAAAGATATGCCCTAGCGTTACCCCAACACTGATCCGGCCCAAGCGGTTTTAAGCCCGCCCAATGCGGTTCGGCAAACAAACCCGAATTCTTATAGCCTGCTAGGCCCACGTGTCTCACAACTATCCTCAATACCCGTAAGCCCTATTAAGGAAAGTATCTCGAGGATCAACTTCGGACGGGCAATTACAACGTCTTTACTTCCAACTAGGAAGCATATTCCAAAATACGAATCACATATGGAGGCTTCTACCTATAGACCACTCTCGGAATGGGAACTATCTCCCACGTATCTAGGAGTACATGGCTAACAGTGAAACTTCCCTCCCCAGCACGACTCCTAATTAGATAAGCATCTCCACGAAGATCATTTTCCCTAAAGTACATTATCGATGGCCTAGTAGAACCATGACTCATGTACTGTAAATAAGACATGAGGTTGGTAAGCTAAGGTAGGACACAAATTTCATGTTTACAGCATTACACCTTTCTCAGATCCCTGTCTGACTTTAGCATCGGAGTGCCATTGGCGACCACAACAGTGGTGTGTGGCTCACGTGTGTTCCCTGTGCAGGCTCGCGGGTTTATAGGTCAAGGTCAAGGCAGGGAGCAGAAAACGATTGCATCAAGTGGTATATGAAGTTTGATGGTTTTATGTAGAAGATTGGCTACCGCAAGTGCAATGCTGACCATTGCTGTTATTTCAAGAGATTTGCATCTAGTTTTATTATTTTGTTATTTGATGTTGATGACATGTTGGTTGCAGCTCAGATATGAATGAAATTAACGTATGTCATGATTTGCTCGATATCAAACATTTCTCATGTAGTGGGAGTTGTAACAGACTTATCCTGAAAAGCAACATTGGGAGACAGTTAAGTGGATATTGAGATATCTAAGAGGTACCACTGATAGGTGTTTGTGTTTTGGTAAAAGTGATATCAGATTGTAGGGATTTGTAGATGCGAACTATGCAGGTGACGTGGATAGGATGAGGAGCACCACTGGTTATGTTTTTACGGTGGGTAATACAACAGTTTGTTGGGCTTCTCAGTTGCAGAAGACGATGGCTTTATCTACTACCGAGTCTGAATATGTTGCATTTACTGAGGCAAGCAAAGAGATGATTTGGTTGCAAGGTTTGTTAGAATAATTGGTTTTAAAGCACGAGGAGAGTGTTTTGTATAGTGACGGTCAAACTGCAATTTGTCTTGCCAAAAACTCTACAATTCATCAGAGAACTAAGCACATAGGTACTCGTCACCATTTCATCAGATATATTGTAGAATATGGATCTTAAAACTAGAGAAGATCCAGGGTAGTAGAAATCCAGCAGATATGTTGACAAAGGCAGTGACAGTTTTTCAACTGAGGTTGTGTTCAACTTCTATTGGTCTTTCAGCTTGAGAAGATTGTGATACACTATGATGTAGATTGGTTTTTTTATTCAGTCTCCTAGTGGGAGATTGTTGATATTTGTGGAGCTTGAATAATTGACACCTCATATTATTGACACCCAATATGAGAAAATAGAAAGTTTATCTGTATGAGAGAATATGAGTTTCCTTGTATGAGAGAATAGGAAGTTTCCTTATATAAGAAAATAAGAAGTTTCCATGTATGAGAGAATAAAAAGTTTCTTTGTACGAGAGAATATGGTTTATGAATCGATACATAGGGTTTCTTGTGGGAGGTTTATATTGACCTAGAGATTGAGTGAGGCTTCATTGTTGATTGTAAACCTTGATTCTTAGATTTATAGTGGATTACCGTGCGCTTCGTGGATGTAGGTAGGTTTGGCCAAATCACGTTAAATTTTTGTGTTCTTTGTTTTCTGTTTCCTTTTGTTTATTGTATAGGTTGTGATGATACATAAAAACGGTCACACCCCTGAGTCGTACACGTGTCAAGATGATATCGAGGAACTACGGGCCTAGCATCAGCCCAACACTGATCAGGCCCAAGCGGTTCTAAGCCCGCCTAGTTCAGTCCATCGGACGAACCCGAACTCTTACAGCATGCTAGGCTCACACGTCTCATAGCTATCCTCAATACCGATAAGTCCTACTAAGGAAAGTATCTCGAGGATCAGCTTTGGACGGGCAACTACAATAGCTATCTACTTCCAACTAGGAAGCAAACACCAGAGTACATTCCACACATGGAAACTCCCTTCTACGGATTGCTCATGTATTGAAAACTATCTCCTGTGTATCTAGGAGCACAAGGCTAACAGGGAACTTCCCTCCTACAGCACGACTCCTAATTAGATAAGAATCTCCATGAATATCTCCTTCCTATACTACGCCCTCAATGGCTTGTTAGAACCAGGACTCCTTGAACTATAAATAAGACATTAGGTTGGTAAGCTAAGGTATGCTAGAAATTCCCTGTTTACAGCATTACGCCTTCTTCGAATCCTTGTCTGATTTTAGCATCGAAATGCCATCGGCCACCACAACGGTGGTCCATGGCTCACGTGCGTTACTTGTGTAGGTCAGCGGGTTGGCAGGACTAGGTCAAAGCAGGGAGCGTAAAACGATTGCATCAGTTTGGCATCGTCCGTGGGGACGACAAAGTTCTTAACTATTCATTAGCGTTGTCTCCTTTCAAAACTTAGAAAGATGGTGACCACTAGGTCACACAACAACGAAGAACAGAGGGACACATCAAATGCTCCGGTTGGCACAACACTATTGCTTTCAGCGGCTCCAATCATACACGGGCTGCAGACTCACGCCCCCGTGCTGATGACAGCAACAACGGACCCCCGAATCCTTAGGTTGTCATCTCAAATACAGCAGATAGCCAAGGCTGTGGAGGCTCTCACGCAACAAAATCCACCACCTGCCAATGGAGACTAGGAGCATCACGAGCCTCCGTCTTCGGAGGAGCAGGGAGCAAGCACAGGAAAGTCAAACCCCCACCAGTTCTCATTGGACTAGGGGAGGCTGCGTGGCTAACGCTGAGTTAGCCGCCAGGACAGAGAGGCCCGGCCCTAGGAACCCCCTCTGCAGAGGGGCACACGATTCGGATGTACTATACCGCCTCTCCGTCCCACCGTTTGTGGACCAGATCATGAATGAGGCCTTTCCGAGGAAGTTCACTCCCTTGAAGCTCGACCTCTACGACGGAACCACCGATCCTTTCGACCACCTACGCCATTACCAGCACGTAATGGCCCTTAAAAAGGATCTGAGTCTCTCATGTGCAGAACCTTACCCATTAGTCTAAAAAGCTCAGCACTGACGGGTTCCACAGCCTTCCGCCGAAGTCGATTGACTCCTTCAAGACACTGAAAAAGGAATTCCTAACACGTTTCGTAGGGTGCCAACATTTTCGAAAAGGCCCACACTACATACTCTCTAAAGCAGTGGTCCCATAGACTCTCTGAGAGTATGTCACGCACTTCAACAACGAACAAACTCTCATTGACAGATGCAGCGACGACACGGCTATAACAGCCTTCACTGCAGGGCTCAAGGAAGGAACACTCTACGAAGACTTCACCTTAGAGCCCTCTCTGGACATGAAAGAGCTCCCCAAGAGCGCTCAGAAGCATATTACCTTGGAGGAGCTGAGAACCGTGAAGAGGGAAACCGAAGGAGAGAATAAGCCCTCCGCTCCTAAGGACAAGAAGAAGGGCAAGAGACGCAAGGATGAGGAATGAAGCAAAAGGATGCGCAGTGATAACAGGCCAGACCCTGGTCAGTCCAGGCCGAAGAAAACATCCAACTACGTTGAATCCAAGACTGTGACACCCCTTAATGCCCGCCTATCAGATGTACTAATCCATGAAGAACTGGGAGGAAAGGAAGTGGCCCCCAAAGCAGTGCGAGGACCTCGCCAAGCATGACAATGGCAAGTACTGCGCTTACCACAAGGAGGGCGGCCACGATACCAACGACTGCAAGAATCTGAGGTATGAAGTTGAGTAATTGATCCGTAGAGGCAAACTGAAAGAGTTTCTGAACTCCAAAAAATGGCTAGAACGAAGCAAGGGCAGGGGGAGTCAGTTAAAGAAAGAGTGAAGAGACTCCAACGATAATATATGTCCTTCATGGAGTCAGACTGAATGAAAACCAGTCATACAGATCTCGCAAGTGGACCTTACTCGAGATGCGGACACAACCCGCGGATGAGGATAGACGCATCTGCCACTCAAGGATTCAGAGCCCCATTCCACCTCGACCTTTACGGACAAAGACCTCGAAGGAGTCCGAGGGCCACAAAACGACACCCTAGTCATCTCAGTTTCCATAGCAAGGCGGGAGGTGAAAAGAGCTCGGGTGGACACAGGAAGCTCACTTAACGTCCTATTCTACAATGCATTCCGCAGTATGGACCTCAAGGAGAAAAACTTGACATCCTCAGACTACCCGCTGATTGGATTCAGCTGAGAAAAGTGCTTCCCGATCGGGAAGATAAGATTGGTGACAATGGCAGGGGAGCTGCAACTAAGAAAGTTCATGTTTCTTGACTTCATGGTCGTAAACGCATCGTTAATCTACAATCTTTTCTTGGGAAGACCATGGCTCCACCAGATGGAGGTTGTAGTCTCCACCCTTCACCAATGTGTTAAGTACACTGCTAACCACGCAGAAGGGACAATACGGGGAGACCAACCCACGATACGCCGCACTGAAACAAATAGAATGCTCCTAGATCCAGCTACATACTGTGGGGCAACCTGAACAAGTGCCAGGCCAAGCAACAGCAGGGGCATTACCTTCCAACAATGCGGGAGCTGTCTTCTCTTCCGCCCAGTGAAACGGAGAGGCCAAGGCAAGCGGGAATACATTCCATCGATGTTCCGTCAGTACAGAGATTGACCCCTCTACAAGGTTTACTCTTCAGTAACCTCAGAAGAGCCTTGACAGTCCGCTGAACGATCCACAAGGGCAATCCGAATTCACTTCAATGCAAGGATCAATTCCTCCCGCTCAATAGTTAGTCTACTTTCAGTTGTTTATTTCCCTTTCCATAATCAATGTAGAGTTTTAGTTCTAAATACTTATATGATTTGCAATCATTTAAGAAATAAAGTAAATTTATGTATTAGCATAAACTCTACTGAATATGTTAGTATATGTTTTACTGGTTTGCGTAATGTGTGACTAAATCTATAAATGAAGTATTGTCGTCATGACATAACTGAATGATGTCTATTCACCAAAACGGGAAAATTGAGCCATCGTGTTAAGGTTTTTTGGCGTAATGTGAAGAGTTGTTCCTGTAAAGTTTGGGCAAGAGTACAACATTGTGCATTCTTTTACAGTGTTTTTATATATGCTACTTTAAGGATTATGAAGTTCTCAAGGTGATGATCTACATAAATTCACAAGTAGCGTGATTACATAATTAGTACCATATGATTTGTATGATTGTAGTGATTTCTACCTAGCTAGAAACTTTCATGCAATGGATTCATTGGATAGACACCCATGGAATCCATTTCTTCTCCAGATGTCAGATTTCCCTCATTCGGCACTGCTAGTTCTAAGCACTCAATCTTTTTGTAAAGAAAGGAAACCAATTCAGACCTTTGACGACGCCTTCAGTTGGGCAAAGACACATCCAAACGCTCAGTCTTTCTGTAAAGATCGGCAACCAAACGATACCTTTGAGGACGACAAATTTGTTTTGAGCAAGATAGTTGTCACGCCCCGACCCGCCACGGGAATCCCAGCGTGCCGATGCGTGAACTAACCCGAAACACAGGCGGATCGTAACCAGCCACAACATCATAATATAACACATTCTTGATACGAGAATGAAACGGAAATAAAAACTACGATAAAATTTGAACAAAATAAGTATATTTGATTCGCCCTGCCAGAGTCATAAAGAAAAACCAATATACAAGCATCTAGTATAACAGTATAGTACACCTGATAACACAGAGGAAGCAAAACATACCTGTACAGGGTGGACACGACCAAACACCACAAAACGCGCCTATAACGGAAAATGGGGCCTACGCGCCACGCTCAGCAGAAACGCCAACATTGCCTGCACTCCATTAGAAGCACACCCCTTGCGGGGTCAGTAAAGCACAAAGCTAGCTGGTGTGAGCGAACTAAATACAAATAACAGAATAATATACAAAGAAAATTCATGCCAAACAATAAATGATAAGTAACAAGTTCTAAAATCTAAATCACACCGTGTCTCTAAAGATAATATTTCTAAGTTCAGGCAACAACACAAGCATTTCAGATTCAACAATAACTACACGTTTAGATATATGTCGATCATTACACGTGATTCAAACATGGTAAATATCAAGCGATGAAAATAAAGACAATCTCATAGTTCTTCCTAGTCTCCTAGGTATAGCAATCAAGTCGAAACCAAAAATTCTGTAAAATTTTGTATAAGTGTCTCATATCGTAGGTATCCGCATACCCTACGAATGTGTCTCACCCAGACACATCCCACAACGTGCACCAATACCACTTTGGGCTTGTTTGTATCCTAATGGGGTGCCATCTGTCAGGATACAAACTCAAACATCCCGAACGACTGGCCTAACACGGCCAACCTAACACAATCAAACTCAAGCGCGCTGGGAGGGAAAGCGAATAATCTCCAAAGCACGTCCTCCGGGACCCGTCCTACTGCACTCTATAGTGGCAAGTGCGTGCGGGAGCTCACCGCACCTCAGCAAACTTGCCATATGCAATAGCGTCCACAATGTCTGGTGCGAGTCATCTCAAGCACCATCCAACTCACGATGCGAGCAAGCTCCTAAGCATTGGCACAACAGGCATTACAACGGGGTAAAGACACTTATACTACTATCCACATGCACAAATGACAAGTCTGTACATAACCAAAGGTAACAGGCGTGCAATCATAAACAATTCGGCAATTTTATAAAACCACGACTATGCCAAGGTCCCAACATGACCCAATTCACCACAATAAATTTATTCGAGTCGATTATCATACATGCTCAAGACTCGAAAATCCACGGTAAAACATGACATACTATGCAAACTCGAAAACGAAGCATACAAGTCCAATGTCATTACACCAAAGCCTAATCACACCCAAAATTCATTCACTATTCGATTTCATTCAAGTATATCATGTTTTCAGGAAACCTAATACATAATTCATTTACAAATAAACAAAACAACCATCGAAATCTCTAAAAACCTCGGATTTCGGACTTGGATTCAATTATACACAATTGACGTTATGATGTAAAAATTAAATTCAGGATTTCAAATAATTATTTCTCAAAATAAATATTATAATTTCACTCACCTGGAAGGAATGGATTTTCAAAACCCGATTCCTACCGGTCGAAGCTCCTAACTCGCAAAACCACAAAAAAAATTTAAACTGCAAGGCGGACTCGAAAATGAGCAAACTAGCCGAAAACTAAAAAAATAAATAAATTACAAGCGGCGCGTGACTGAAAGAAAAACTTACAGGCAATAAAAATTCGGCAAACACCCCGCCGAAACCCAAAGTTTGGCGAAAACGCGTCGAAACCCTCCCTACTCCGGTCTGATCGCCTCCAACCCGCACAACAGCCCGGGAATGGGTCTAAGAACACTCGGAGTCACGAATGTGAGGCTCACCCACGCATCCAAAACACGGATTCATGCCGAATAACCCTCAAAATGAACATGCACCCTGATTTTTTGAAAAAATTCGGCCAACCCCAAAATCAACCTTGTATGTCGGTTCTTAGGGCTCCCAATGACGCCACCAAGGCCCCTCCACGGCTGATCGGAGCTATGGAAACCAATAAAACAAACCCAACACCAAACCCAAATGTAAAACTGATTTTTTTTTTTTTTTTTTTTGCAAAAACCCAAAAGAGAAAAGAAGAGGGGAAGAAATGAGGACAATGGGCGAGATTCGGGGGAAGAAAAATCGACAAACACACGCCGAATACTCGCTGACGACGAAGAAGACGAAGAGGAAACCTCGCCCTGTAAAGAGAAAAAAAAAAAAAAAAAAAAAAAAAAAAAAAAGGAAAGAGAAGAAAGAAAAGGGGGGGTCGTGTTTAAAGGGAGGGTGGCTATGTGCCCCCACCACACTAACTGAGTACACCCCCAGACCCAATTTTATATATATATATATATATATATATATATATATATATATATATATATATATATATATATTTTTTTTTTTTTTTTTTTTTTTTAAAAAAAAAAACGCAGATATTACATTATACACACCTTAAAAGAGATCTCGTCCTCGAGATCGGACAAAGCCATGACAAGAAAACCTAGGCGAAAAGCTCGGGGTATCTCTGTCTCATCTGGTCCTCCAGCTCCCAAGTCACGTCACCCGCTCGGTGGCTCCACTAAACCTTCACTAACTTCACTGTCCTCCGACAAAGTTGTTTCACATCATCATCAACAATGGCTACTGGCCTCACTGGATACGTCAACTCATCCGTAATCTCCACCTCAGCAGGCTCTATAATCTGTGACGGGTCTGCCAAACACTTCCGCAACATGGATACGTGAAACACGTCGTGGAGACCTGACATACTCTGCGGCAAAGCCAATTTGTAGGCCACTGGTCCAATCCTCTCAGTAATCTCATATGGCCCTACATACCTCAGTGCAAGTTTCCCACGACTTCGGAACCTAACAACTCTGCGCATCGGGGAAACTTTCAGAAAAACCCTGTCACCAACATCAAACTCTAACTCCTTACGCCTCCTATCAGCGTAACTCTTCTATCTACTCTAGGCTGTCAACAAACGCGCTCTAATCAGCTCAATCTTCTCAGTAGTTTCTCTGATCACATCCGACCCCATCACAATTGACTCTCCAATCTCTGTCCAACAAACAGGGGACCTACACGGTCGTCCGTAGAGTGCCTCAAACGGTGCCATGACAATACTTACGTGGTAGCTGTTGTTGTACGCAAACTCGCATAACGGTAGGTGATCTTCCCAACTGCCCCCAAAGTCTAAAATGCATGCTCTAAGCATGTCTTCCACTACCTGATTCACTCGCTCAGATTGGCCATCTGTCTGTGGATGATAAGCTGTACTCATGTCCAATCTAGTACCCATAGCTTGCTGAAAGCTCTGCCAGAAGTGGGCTGTGAAAAGCGGATCTCTGTCGGATACAATCGAAACAGGCGACCCATGAAGGCGAACTATATCCCGAATGAACAACACCGCTAGACTGTCTGTCGTCCGATTCCTACTAACAGGAATGAAATGTGCACACTTCGTCAACCGATCAACAATGACCCATATCGACTCATTACCTTTCCTCGACCGTGGAAGTCCATCGATGAAATCCATAGTGATATACTCACACTTCCACGTCGGGATATCCAATGGATGCAATAACCCAGACGGTCTCTGATGCTCGGCTTTCACCTACTGACAAGTCGCACACCGTGCCACAAACTCTCCAATGTTTTTCTTCATGCCATGCCACCAGAAGGAACGTCTCAAATCTCGATACATCTTTGTTCCACCGGGATGAATGGTGAAACGAGATCTATGAGCTTCCTGTAAGATATCTCTTCGCAACTCCTCATCAGACGGAACACAAAGCCGCCCACGAAACCGTAACCCTCCATCTGAACCCACCGACCAATCGGTAGGGCACTCATCCAATGTGTCCACTACCAAATCTGCTATCTGCCTCGTAATCACTGGATCAGAGGTCTGTCTCTCCACCACTCTACTGATCAACGACGGATAAACTGCTAAACCCGCTATCATGCTGCCCTCTGTACTGACAGTAGGCTGAACTACAAATGAAACTAATGTCTCAAGTGTTCGGTACTCCTGAATCATCATGGTTGCCATCACTACATGTCGCCTACTCAAGGCATCGACAACCACATTGGCCCTACCAGGCTGATACTGTATCTCGAAGTCATAGCTGCTAAGAAAATCAACCCATCGTTGTTGCCTCATATTCAATTCCCTCTGAGTGAATAGGTATTTCAAACTCTTGTGATCTGTGAACAACTCGAACCTCTCACCATACAGATAATGTCTCCAGATCTTCAAAGCAAAGACTACGGCTGCCAACTCTAAATCATGTGTCAGATATCTCTGCTCATGGGTTTCAATTGTCGAGACGCATAGGCTACGACCTTCTTGCCTTGCATCAACACTCCACCCAATCCTGTACCGCAAGCTTCTGTAAATACCACCAGTCGGCTACCAGGTGTCAGAATAGTCAACACTGGTGCTGAAGTCAACCGAAGCTTCAAAGTTTCAAAAGCTTCTTCACACTTTTCTGACCATACAAAAGGAACATTCTTCCTAGTTAACTGAGTGAGTAGTGCCGCAATCAGGGAAAATTTCTCGATAAACCGTCGGTAATAACCAGCCAAACACAGAAAACTACAAATCTCAGTCACACTACTCGGTCGTCTCCAAGACTTCACCGCTTCGACTTTCTCGGGATCCACTGCAATACCTCCACTAAAAATGACTTGCCCGAGAAATCGAACTTCAGGCTCCCAGAAATGACACTTACTGAACTTCGCATACAACTGATTTTCTCTAAGTGTCTGCAAAACAATGCGAATGTGCTCTCTGTGCTCCTCTAAACTCCTCGAGTACACTAAGATATCGTCAATGAAGATTACCACAAACTTGTCCAAATACGGACTGAACAATCTATTCATCAAATCCATGAAGAAAGCTGGTGCATTTGTCAATCCAAATGGCATGACTGGAAACTCAAACAAGCCATAACGAGTCCGAAAAGCGGTAATTGGAATGGAATGTTCCTCAACTCTCATCTGATGATACCCAGACTGCAAATCTAACTGTGAAAACACTACGGCTCCCCTCAACTGATCCAATAGATCATCAATTCGAGGCAATGGATACTTATTCTTGATGGTCACTTTATTCAGATCTCGATAATCTATGCACATCCTCAATGATCCATCTTTCTTGGATACAAATATTGCTGGAGCTCCACAAGGTGAACTGCTCGGCCGAATAAACCCCTTACGAAGCAACTCATCAAGTTGTACTTTCATCTCTTCCAATTGCTTAGGAGCAAGCCTGTACGCTGATTTAGATATAGGTGCAGTACCAGGAACCAGGTCAATCCGAAACTCTACCTCACGATGTGGAGGGATACCAGTAATCTCCTTAAAGACATCAGGGAACTCACACACAACTTCTACAGAATTGGTGTCGGGACAAGAAATCTCAAGAGAGCTAAGAAAACTCGACATCAAATAAACCGAATCGGGCTCACAAGCCAACACACGAGGCGAAGCATCAGGTGGCGCTAACATCACCGGCCTATGCAAGCAATCAATGATCACCGGATCACTGGACAACCAATCCATCCCTAGAATCAAATGATAGCCCTCAAAACCCAAGACAATAAAGTCAAACACAAAGCTGTACCCCAACAAGGAAAACTCGAAACGGGGACAATATTCCCACAACCAAACCGAACTGCCCAAGGGAGACACAACGCACAGGGGCTCCGGCAAAGGCACTACCTCAAGGTTGTCTCTAACAACGAACTGTCTAGAAATAAAAGACCTATATGCTCCTGTATCGAAAAGATCCCTCAACAGGGAAGACGACGAATGCACAAAACCTGGCACACAATACATATATCCTGAGTCACATAACAACACACTAACATGCAATTTTTCCTACGCATAATGCACATAACACAAATCTTTCTATATCTGGCACACACAACTACAAGAAGAAAAAAAATAGTAACATACCCTCAACATTTCCCTGACCGAGAATAGCTGCTAGGCGAACAGGCGGTGCTGGGAGAGGGACTCTCTGACCAATTCCCGGTGCAGGTGCTAACTGTCCCTGAGGCGCCCTCTGCTGTGCTGGTCCATCCCTATTCTGAGGACAAAGTCTAGAAAAGTGCCCCAACTGTCCACAAGTATAACAAACTACATGCTCCCATCGATTTGTCTGACCTCTTGGACAATCACGGGCTACATGTCCCTCCTGACCACAAGTGAAGCAACCGTTCCTAGTTCCTGTCTGACCACCCCACCTAGGTTGTCTCTGTTGCTGCTGCTGTCGATGATCTCCTCGAGAACGTTTGTCACCTCTACTGTCTTTGCCAGTCCTAACTGGTCCCCCTCTACCAGGGTCTCTCTGCTGGACGGCGACACGCTCTGGCTGCTGTGCCTGCTCAATTGTCTGGCTTCCTCGGCCAAACCTATGAGTACGTTCTGAACCTCTAGCTCGTCGAACCAAAGTCTCTTGTCTACACTCGGCGTTCACTCGCTCCTGACTCAAAGTGACGTCCACTAATCTCTCAAAAGGACGATCGATCATCACCATCAACTGTTTCCTTAGGAACGGGTTCAGACCACTCAAAAACTTCCTGTTCTTCTTCTCTGGAGTATCTATAAAACAAGTGGCATAGCGGCTCAACTGTGTAAACTCGGCCAAGTATTCAGAAACCGATCTAGAACCTTGTTGTAAATGTAGAAACCTGTCCACTATCTCAGCTCTGGCAGAATCAGGAACAAAATGTTGTTCAAACACCTGGCAAAATGTATCCCACTGCATCTCTGACACATCACGGCTCTGCCTCACTGAATCCCACCAGTACATAGCCTCTCCGTCAAACTGGTGTGCTGCTAACTCAGTACGCTGTATAGGTGTCAACACCATCCTCTCAAGTATGAGCTCTATCTTACAGACCCACCGATCTGCAGCTAGAGAATCTCCAGTACCATCAAATCTTTCACCAACCAAGCTGACAAAATCTCTGTTGCGTCGAGTAAACGGATCCTCTGACTGACTGCCCTGCCTCATATTTTGTGCCAACTGGGTCATCATTTCCATAAAAGCCTGAGAGACATCCTCTCCAGCAGTGCCTGATCCCTCACCCTGGGATCTCTTACCACATGCCATCACCAAACAACCTCTACGAAAAAGAAAACACACATACCATACATCAAACAACACAACAAAAGTCCTAACTCCTCTACCCAATCCACTCAAGAAAATGGTATACGATGATGTTCTATGTGAACCGGTAAACAATGGCTCTGATACCAAGCTCTGTCACGCCCCGACCCGCCATGGAAATCGCAGCGTGTCGATGCGTGAACTAACCCGTAACACAGGCGGATCGTAACCAGCCACAACATCATAATATAACACATTCTTGATACGAGAATGAAACGGAAATAAAAACTACGATAAAATTTGAACAAAATAAGTATATTTGATTCGCCCCGCCAGAGTCATAAAGACAAACCAATATACAAGCATCTAGTATAGCAGTATAGTACACCTGATAACACAGAGGAAGCAAAACATACCCGTACAGGGTGGACACGACCAAACACCACAAAACGCGCCTACAACGGAAAACGGGGCCTACGCGCCACGCTCAGCAGGAACGCCAACACTGCCTGCACTCCATTAGAAGCACACCCCTTGCGGGGTCAGCAAAGCACAAAGCTAGCTAGTGCGAGCGAACTAAATACAAATAACAGAATAATATACAAAGAAAATTCATGCCAAACAATAAATGATAAGTAACAAGTTCTAAAGTCTAAATCACACCGTGTCTCTAAAGATAATATTTCTAAGTTCAGGCAACAACACAAGCATTTCAGATTCAACAATAACTACACGTTTAGGAAATATGCCGATCATTACACGTGATTCAAACATGGTAAATATCAAGCGATGAAATAAAGACAATCTCATAGTTCTTCCTAGTCTCCTAGGTATAGCAATCAAGTCGAAACCAAAAATTCTGTAAAATTTTGTATAAGTGTCTCATATCGTAGGTATCCGCATACCCTACGAATGTGTCTCACCCAGACACATCCCACAACGTGCACCAATACCACTTCGGGCTTGTTTGTATCCTAATGGGGTGCCATCTGTCAGGATACAAACTCAAACATCCCGAACGACTGGCCTAACACTGCCAACCTAACACAATCAAACTCAAGCACGCTGGGAGGGAAAGCGAGTAATCTCCAAAGCACGTCCTCCGGGACCCATCCTACTGCACTCTATAGTGGCAAGTGTGTGCGGGAGCTCACCGTACCTCAGCAAACTTGCCACATGCAATAGCGTCCACAATGTCTGGTGCGAGTCATCTCAAGCACCATCCAACTCACGATGCGAGCAAGCTCCTAAGCATCGGCACAACAGGCATTACAGAGGGGTAAAGACACTTATACTACTATCTACATGCACAAATGACAAGTCCGTACATAAGCAAAGGTAAAATACGTGCAATCATAAACAATTCAGCAATTTTATAAAACCACGAATATGCCAGGGTCCCAACATGACCCAATTCACCACAATAAATTTATTCGAGTCGATTATCATACATGCTCAAGACTCGGAAATCCACGGTAAAACATGACATACTATGCAAACTCGAAAACGAAGCATACAAGTCCAATGTCATTACACCAAAGCCTAATCACACCCAAAATTCATTCACTATTCGATTTCATTCAAGTATATCATGTTTTCAGGAAACCTAATACATACTTCATTCACAAAGAAACAACACAACCATCGAAATCTCTAAAAACCTCGGATTTCGGCCAACCCACGCATCCAAAGCCCGGATTCATGCCTAAGAACCCTCAAAATGAACATGCACCCTGATTTTTTGAAAAAATTCGGCCAACCCCAAAATCAACCTTGCATGTCGGTTCTAAGGGCTCCCAATGACGCCACCAAGGCCCCTCCACGGCTGATCGGAGCTATGGAAACCAATAAAACAAACCCAACACCAAACCCAAATGTGAAACTGGTTTTTTTTTTTTGCAAAAACCCAAAAGAGAAACGAAGAGGGAAAGAAATGAGGACAATGGGCGAGATTCGGGGGAAGAAAAATCGACAAACACACACCGAATACTCACTGACGACGAAGAAGACGAAGAGGAAACCTCGCCCTGTAAAGAGAAAAAAAAAAGAAAAAAAAAAAAAAAAGAGAAGAAAGAAAAGGGGGGCTTGTACCATCCAAATGTCGTTGGGAGGTAGGGTTGAACAAAAAATTGACCAAACCGATTAAACAGAACGAACCGATTGGTTCGGTTCGATTTAAAAATATTCAAAATCGAAGTGGTCGATTCAGTTTTCGATTTCTATGTGATTTTAACCGACAAAACCAAACCGATCGAATATATATAATAAATAATATATATTTTATATGAAATTACTATAATATATTTAAATAGTCGGTCAGTTCGGTTCATTTATGGCCTGCATAAATTAGAATCGGTTCGATTTTGTTAATGGTCGGTTCGGTTTGAAATTTTGAAACCGATCAAAGTCAGTTCGGTTCATGGTTTAGGTAAAAACCGAACTGTCGGTTCGGTTTTCAACCCTATTGGGAGGGTTTGAACCCAAAACATGCGATATAAGCTGCCACCCTTATAGTGAGGAAGCCTCACCTACGATAAGTTGATAAAAACCACTAAGTTGATCAAGGACATTGATAATCCTGGCAGGCCAAATAAAACATGTAATATCAAGATGTTGAGAAACAATCTCCAGTACATTCATTCAATGGTGTTTGTAGTTCTAATAATCACATTTTAAAGCAATTGGGCAATTTTTTAAATACCAGGTGTCACAACTATCTTCTTGCCTAGCCAAGTGAGGTTGGCAAGTGTAGATAATGTAGAGTATTCCACATTGTTCTAGAGAGTTCTCTAGAACCTTCCATAAAATTTCATAGAGTTCCATAGGATTCTAGTCCTTAGATATTTCTAAGGAAGTGTGTAGAAGTTCATTGTAGACCATTAGATCAAATTGATCACCACTGTCCATTGAGGAGGTGGAGTTGTATAAATAGGCTAAGGCCTCATTTGTTGTAATCACCTCAGAGAATTCAAGCAATACAAGTTCTAGTTCTCTTAAGTTCTCTTGTGTGTTCTTAGCTTGCTTAGCTTTCCAAAGTCTAAGTAAGTCTTTTGTGGGCAAGGCTTACAAGCTTTCTTTGATAAGTCGGGGCAAAGTTTGCTAATGTCGCGCGGGAAGTACTTGTGAAAATAAAGCCCGTGACAGTTGGTATCAGAGCTAAGTTTGGAAAGGTTGGTGAAATCATTCTACACAAGAGAATGTCATCGGAGGTCAACAACCCATCAATTGGCAACAACAACAAAGGTGGGAAGGTCCGCAAGGACAAGTCGAAGGACATGATCGCTGCGATGGATGAAAGGTTGGCTAAGTTGTGTGCCACCATGTCCGACTTGAAGGAGAAAGTCGAAGACATGGACCAACGCATCGAGGGGCAAGCGTCCAATGGGGAGGACCAAGAGCTCCGGGAAGAGATGCAAGGATCCTTAAACGCAGTAGTAGACTTGGTGTCCAAAAAGATCGAGTCCCTAGAAGCCAAAGTTGTTGTTACAGATGAGAAGATGGAAGCTTATAAAGAAATAGTTGAGAAACTTGAAACTCAACTCAGGGTGTGCATGGATGCGGTAGCCAATGGTGGGACTACACCAGGCACAATCACCCACAGAGTCGAAGCTCCCAAACCTAAGGCCTATGGTGGGGCAAGGAGTGCAAGGGAGATCGACAACTTCTTGTGGAACATGGAGCGCTACTTTGATGCGGTTGGCATAATAGATGAAGCATCAAAGGTACGTAGTGTCTCCTTATATTTAAATGATGTTGCTACAGTTTGGTAGCGCAGAAGGTCCGATGATGTTAAGAAGGGATTGTGCACCATCGACACTTGGGAAGAATTCACGAAGGAAGTCAAGAGACAATTCTACCCGGAGGATGCCGAAAATGAAGCTAGGGCCAAGCTTCGTTGCCTTCAACACAAGGAAGGCCACATAAGGGAGTATGTGAATGAGTTCTCGGAGTTGCTCTTGGAGATTCTTGACATGGGAGAAAGTGATGCTTTGTTTAGCTTCCTTGATGGCCTAACAGGTTGGACCAAGTTGGAATTGAAGAGGCGAGGTGAGCAAGACCTTGCAACGGCTATGGCTGCGGCCAAATCCTTGATTGAGTTCAAGATAAAGGACTCGTCCAAAGGGCAAGGGAAAAGGCAGAGTAATGATGGCAAAGGTAGGGGAGACAAAGAGAAGTCCTCCAAGGAACACAAGTACTCCAAAGACAAGGGAAAGGAGAAAAGAGATGGATCACCCAAGAAGATATCTTGCTTCTTATGTAGTGGACCCCATCGGGCATTCAAGTGTCCCAACCGGGGGAAACTTGCCGCGCTTGTCATGGAGGAAGAAGCAAAAAAAGAAAGGAGGATCGCCTCAATGAATCTCCTAAGTGCCATTCAAGCTAAGGTCGAGGAACAACCACATGGAAGGATGTACGTGGAGACCAAGATCGGGAACAAGACTTTGAAAGCCATGGTGGATACCAGAGCCAACACAATCTACATGGCCAAAGACCTTGCTGAAGAAATTGGCCTATCATATACTAAGGAGAAAGGATATATCAAGGGAGTCAATGCTAAAAGTCTCCCAATTGAAGGAGTAGCTCGTGGCACCGATATTCGGCTTGGACAATG
Source organism: Berberis vulgaris (assembly GCA_963556465.1). Taxonomy (NCBI): domain Eukaryota; kingdom Viridiplantae; phylum Streptophyta; class Magnoliopsida; order Ranunculales; family Berberidaceae; genus Berberis; species Berberis vulgaris. The sequence continues at coordinate 71,660,818 of OY747131.1, read as the reverse complement.
GCGAGGTAAAGTCGACATAACTATTGCTCCAATTGATGATCACAAGTTCTATTTGAGTATAGATTTCTTGGACATGGTGAAGGCTTTCCTGGTCCCATATGCCAACACCATGTGCATCATGGAGAAGGGACAGCCTTGTGTTATGCCCGTGGTACAGGAGATAAGTAAGGAGAGAATGGTGTCCGCTCTTCAACTTATTAAAGGAGTAAAGAGGAATGAGCCTACTTACTTGGCTACCCTCAAGGAAGACGAAGGCCCCATGGATGGAGGGGTGAATGCACCTAAGGTCGTCCAAGATGTTCTCAAGGAGCACAAGGATGTTATGCCTGCCGAGTTGCCTAAGAAGCTTCCACCAAAGAGAGAGGTGGATCATGCTATTGAGTTAGAAGTTGGAGCAAAGCCACCCGCATTTGCTCCTTATCGTATAACACCTCCTGAGCTCGAGGAGTTAAGAAGACAATTGAAGGATTTACTTGATGTTGGTTATATCCGACCCTCCAAAGCTCCATATGGTGCGCCGGTCTTATTTCAAAAGAAACATGATGGATCCATACGGCTTTGTATTGACTATCGGGCACTCAACAAGGTCACTATCAAGAACAAGTACCTGATTCCACTTATTGCAGATCTCTTTGATCAACTTGGTGATGCAAGGTACTTTACCAAGCTTGACTTGCGCTCGGGATATTACCAAGTCCGCATAGCTGAAGGAGATGAACCAAAGACGGCATGTGTTACAAGGTGCGGGTCTTACGAATTCTTAGTCATGTCATTTGGTTTAACTAATGTGCCGGCCACATTTTGCACTCTAATGAATAAGGTACTAGCTCCTTACCTTGATCGGTTCGTAGTTGTGTACCTTGATGACATTGTGATCTATAGTAAGATATTGGAAGAACATGTGGATCACTTGAGGCAAGTGTTCCAAACTTTGAAGGAAAACGAGCTCTATGTCAAAAAGGAGAAGTGCTCATTTGCCCAAGAGGAGGTGACATTCTTGGGTCATATCATTGGCAAGGGCAAGCTTCGTATGGACAAGTCCAAGGTACAAGCCATCCAAGAATGGGAACCACCGACCAAAGTCACCGAGTTAAGATATTTCCTTGGCTTGGTGAACTATTATAGAAGGTTCATCAAAGGCTACTCTTCCATAGCCACTCCATTGACGGACTTGCTCAAGAAAGGACGAAATTGGGATTGGAATTCAAAATGCCAACAAGATTTCAAAGGATTGAAGAAGGCAATTGTGGAGGAACCGGTGTTGGCACTTCCCAACCATTCTATGTCTTTTGAGGTACATACAGATGCTTTTGACTTTGCTATTGGTGGAGTATTGATGCAAGAAGGGCATCCTATTGCCTTTGAAAGTAGGAAGCTCAATGATACTGAGAGGCGGTACACAGTGCAAGAGAAGGAAATGATTGTGGTTGTGCATTGCTTACGAACATGGCGTCATTACTTGTTTGGGAGCAAATTTGTGGTCAAGACCGACAATGTTGCCATTAGCTACTTCCAGACACAGAAGAAGCTCACACCAAAACAAGCTAGATGGCAATATTTCTTGGAAGAGTTTGATTACACTTTGGAGTACAAGCCTGGCAAGGCTAATCTTGTTGCGGATGCTTTGAGTAGAAAAGGAGAACTTGCTGACATAAGTCAACCTCAAAGCAACTTGAAGGGACGCATAACGGAAGGATTGGCACATGATTCCATGGCTCAAACCATCATAGCTCTTGTCAAATATGGGAAGACAAGACGGTTTTGGGTGGAGAACGACTTGATATACTCTAAGGGAAGGCGAATCTATGTTCCACCTCATGACAATCTAAGGAAGGAATTCTTGAAAGAATGCCATGATAGCAAGTGGGCGGGACATCCAGGTATACATCGGACTTTTGCTCTTGTGGAAGATTTCTATTATTGGCCACATATGAGGGATGATATCGAAGCATATGTGAAGACTTGTCTTGTATGCCAACAAGACAAAGTGGAGCAACAGTCGCCTGCCGGCTTACTTGAACCCCTCCCCATCCCAGAGAGACCTTGGGCGAGTGTTTCCTTAGATTTTATAGTTGGGTTGCCCGCATCGGAAGGTTGAAATTGGATACTTGTGGTCGTGGACAGATTTTCGAAGTATGCCACCTTCATTCCCACACCCAAGGAGTGCACAGCCGAGCAAGCCGCACATTTATTCCTCAAACATGTGGTGAAGTATTGGGGTGTGCCCAAATCTATCATCAGTGATCGGGATACTCGGTTCATAGGGAAATTTTTGACTGAGTTGTTCAAGTTGTTGGGTACCGACCTTAATTTCTCTACTAGCTTTCATCCTCAAACGGATGGTCAGACAGAAAGGATGAATGCCTTGCTGGAGTTATATCTTAGGCATTATGTGAGTGCTAACCAGCGAGATTGGGCTAAGTTACTGGATGTTGCCCAATTCTCGTTCAAGTTGCAGAAGAGTGAAGCGACGGGTCGTAGCCCATTTGAGATTGTCATGGGACAACAACCTATGACCCCGAGTTCTATTGCCACTGACTACACTGGAGTGAGTCCATCAGCCTATAAGTTTGCCAAATGATGGAACGATCAAGTTGATGAGGCTCGAGCTTACCTGGAGAAGGCATCCAAGAGGATGAAGAGGTGGCCGACAAGAAGAGACGGCCTCAAGAGTTTCAGGTTGGAGACCTTGTGCTTGTCAAGATGCATGCTCATGTCAGACTTTCAGGATTGCATCATGGCCTTATCAGGAGATATGAAGATCCTTTCACCATAGTCAAGAAAGTGGGAAAGCAAGCATACAAGGTCGAGTTGCCGCCAAGGATCAAACCGTATAAGGAAGATCAGGATGATCCAAACAGAGGAGTTTCACAAAGAGCACCAATGGGCATGAGGATCCAACATGACAAGGAAGCAGAGACTATCTTGTCAAATCGTGTGGTGCATCATTTCAACCAACCTCCCACACATGAGCTACTCGTCAAGTGGAAAGGATTGCCAGAAAGTGAAGCTAGCTGGGAGCCAATCCAACATTTGTGGCAATTCAAGGAGCAAATCCAAGCGTACGAGGATTTGAAGGCAACGAGGACGTCGCCTGATTAGGTGGGGGAGAATGTCACAACTATCTTCTTGCCTAGCCAAGTGAGGTTGGCAAGTGTAAATAATGTAGAGTATTCCACATTGTTCTAGAGAGTTCTCTAGAACCTTCCATAAAATTCCATAGAGTTCCATAGGATTCTAGTCCTTAGATATTTCTAAGGAAATGTGTAGAAGTTTATTGTAGACCGTTAGATCAAATTGATCACCACCATCCATTGAGGAGGTAGAGTTGTATAAATAGGCTAAGGCCTCATTTGTTGTAATCACCTCAGAGAATTCAAGCAATACAAGTTCTAGTTTTCTTAAGCTCTCTTGTGTGTTCTTAGCTTGCTTAGCTCTCCAAAGTCTAAGTAAGTCTTTTGTGGGCAAGATTGACTAGCTTCTTTGATAAGTCGGGGCAAAGTTTGCTAGTGCCGCATAGGAAGTACTTATGAAAAAAAAGCCCGTGACACAGGGCATGCAATAAATGCTCCATAACATCCTAGGTTAGAGCATCATTTTTTCCAATACAGTGTGAAAGTGAGTTTTAAGGGTGAATTCCCATTAATAAACTTTAAAAAGGCATAAATTACATCTCGATGAAAATAGTTGGTCTAGATATTTTACCCATCACTTGAAGTCATGGGATGGAGTTCCTAAATCAAATAGCTTGGCATGTGGCCTCCCAGCATGTAATATACTCAGTGACGAAATGATGTCACCGACAAATGAAAATGCACTAAGATCAGATGATTTGAAGGACTAGAGGGGGTGAATAATCTCTTTTTCGAAAATCTTTTGTACATTAAAAAGTTGCAGAAGAATGTTCGAAACAAAATACTCGAAGAACAAACGCTTTTGTGTTTGTTTAACTTAACTCAAATTCCCCACAAAAACACTTCAGATATAAGTCTAAAAAAAGTGAAACACTTGAAATACAAAACATCTAACTTACCTCTAGGCTCATAACATAATCAAACTACATCTAACTAAACATTTTTCCCTAATACATGAAAATGAAAAGAAACTAATCTAAAAGAGTCATCTTAGAGTTATCCTCTCATGGGCTCACCCACACCCTAAGGTGGGATGTTAAGCAAACATGGTAAGGTTTAGGCCTTCACTCGACTTATTTATCTCTAAACTCTACAAATACTACCAACTACTTCTCTTTCAAAAGTGTTTTCTAAAGTGTGTTTCATGAACTCCAAGTACGGGGTATTTATAGGTGAAGAAGGGTGAGACTTGCATGGATAATGTGAAGATGTGCAGGGCTAATTGGGTGCTTTGTATTTTGAGCATGCACATGGGCTTGATGAGATTATGGGGAGTTCTTTATGAATGAGAATAGCAAAATGTGCATGTGGAAGTTGGAGTAAAATATGGAAAACGGTAAAAGTAACGTAATAAAGAAAAGTGACTAGGATGTGAATTATGCAAATAAGGAATAAGTAAAAATGTGAGAATGTGTAGAGTTTGACTTAACATTTTTGGAGCTTGTAGAGATTTTTTTTTTTTTTTTTTTTGCTATGATAAAGTTGGCCATGTGGATGTCCAAATCTTCTTGTTAACTTCCTCAAGATCCGTAGATGGTGGTGAAAATCTTCTTGTTGACTTCATGGGTCTTGGGCTTGAAAATCTTAGTGTTTGACAATGCATGTGTAAACTTCCAATGGGTTTCTAGTTGTTGAGCTTATCCTTATTGTATCACTTTATGTATGATTTGAGATTAGTGCTTTAGTTTCTACAGAGTACGCATAATGAGATATTTTTATTAGATAATTGGACTTAGCAATTGTATATTTAGGGGCATAAAACGTCATATTTATACGCTTATCAGTTGTGAACTGGTGGGGTTGATTTGGGATAAAGACAAAGATAGGGTTAAAAAAAAAACTAAGGGTTTGTTTATTATTAAACGTCATATTCTACTCATTCTCTCACTAGGCCTATTTCTCCTTCATTTCTTTTCCCAACACACTATTTTAATTTATCTCCCTCTACCTTTATATTTATCTTCAAGTCAACCCATTATCTTTAGCCATTTATCTTCTTCATTAGATGATTCACCAGATCTGTACAAAGCCAGCAAGCACAAGCGCTATAATAGGATCTTGATCAATCTCATACCATAAGCAGCACGATTATCTATTGAGTTAGATAACGTAAAGTATGGGCTAAATCCCACAATAAGAGCTATAAATGGAAAATTAATTTTCAAATATATTTTTAAACTTAACCTAATTAGAAAAGAAGTGTTTGGTGAAGTGTTTGAACTAAAAGATAATATGAAAGGCAAAGCAAGTGAGCTAAAACTAAGTGTGGAAATACTTATGGCTTTAAAGATCACCACCATGGGGTGATGACTCTCTTAGGCTAATCTCAAGTTTATGTTCTTTCAAATTATAACTCATCCTTAGGTAGGTTGTCACCTCACCTAAGGATTGGAAATATGGCAATGAAGTTCATATTCTCGAACCAAGTAGATAATCACTTCTAAGCATGATAAAAGGAATTCACATTTAAATGAAACATGCACCTAATATCTAACAAATCATGTATAAACTTTATACTATGACTATACTTAGAATATTAAGATGTGGGTTTCTTAGACTCATACATAGTGAAGACATCTTTTATCTATGACTTTTAGAAATATGAAGGAAAAAAAAATCAAGAAATGTATCCATGATAATGAAAAACACAACTTCAATTAATTTCACTAAACAATTATCCAAAGTGAAAATATTATGCTAATCACAACAAAGGTCTAATACACATGGAAGAAAAATAAGTCGAGAAAACCTCATCAAGATCATCCTCCCATAGGACTCACTCACACCCTAAGAGGGTGTTTAGCCACTCATGATAAACCTTAGGTTTCAAATGGTGATTAACATAAATAATATGGTATTAAACCTAACAAATAAAACTCTCAAATCTCCAAAACTTTCTCACAATTTGATTCACAACTCTTGGATCTTTTGCATGGAATGAAGGCATGCCTTTATATAATGGTGATTTGCTAGTAAGGTGGGTGTCAATAGGTATGACTATTTAGCCTCAAAATTTGACCAAAGGTAAAAAAACAATGTGACTGCATAGTATGCATAGTAATTTTGGAGGCTTTGTAAGAAAGTTGTGGTAGACACATGTGAAATAGACATTTGAGGATGCTCATTTGGTGGCTTGTTGTTGAACTTACGTGTTTACAATAAATGGTGAAATCTTTTGGTTGAAATCAAAATTCAATGGTTGAATTTTGATATGGAATGAAAATGGAATTGGACCATTAAGAGATTGTGTTTTGCATGTTGGGCTTTGTTTGGTCAAAATGGGTTGGAAAGCTCTTATTGCTTATGGGTTTGAAAATATCCATGAGCCTTGACTTTGTTGACTTTGACTTCTCGATTTTTGCAAATTAATGAAATGGCCATTTTTCCATGCTATTGTGTCTATTTGTGTAAATTTGATGACTAACACTTGAATTCCTGCATTATACAAAAAATACAAATAATGAAAGCATTTTATTTATTAATTAGACATGATGAATATAGAATTAGGGGCTTAAAATGTATTATTTATAAGTCTATCTTCAACGTGTAAACAACACCAAACTCTTATTTCGCATCATTCTTCTTGTTTCACCAGAGAATTTCGCCAGCCACCAATTGTCGGTTCTCTCTCGCTCATATATGAAAAACACATTGATTGAGTGATAATTGTATAAGCACAAAGACTATGTTATAAAGTCAAGTACACTTGAAGGTTTTGAGTGATGAGAGATCATTCAAGCTTAGCTTACGTAAGACCTAGATGACCAGGCCATTAACATCATCAAATAGAAATGATATCAAAGAAAAGATATGAATATGCAAGGCCAAAGTCAAAAAAGTCAATCGAAATCAAAGGTACACCCAACTGAAGACCAAAAATCAAGGAATTGATCAGAAAATATCAGACGCTTCAATGAGAAAAAACATTTGACCGGAGTCAAATATGGTTGATTGAAGATCTTGACCAAGAGTCAAGGATGTGCAAAGGAAGATATTTCCATAGTAGTAGTCGAATGGGAAAAGGAGTCGTTGAACAGAATATCAGTTATTTCCAACGCAAAAAAATCATTGAAAAAGAGTTGTTGAAAGAACAACCCCAGTCGATTGGGGTTGTCCCAACAAGTTGTTCAACACATATAAATAGAAAGACGTAATTCATTATTTTCTTTAAGGGATTTTCGAGAGCGACATTCAAAGCTTCAAAACAGATATTCAAAGGCATTCCCCAAGCCATTAGAAGCTACTAACCTCTTACAATAAGCAATTGAACCATCCTTTCATTTCACCCAAATTGTTGAATTTGTTATGTTGATGAGATGATTCACTCCAATGGTATCAACAAGTGAATTTGAGCTAAGAGATTTTTTATCTATTTATTGAGAAATAATTGAGATAATACTACAAGTGGCGGAAACACTTGTAAACACCAAATTCGATTTCGAATTTGTAGGACCTTGCGAGGTCATGGAAGCAGTGTTGGCTGGAGTACTGCAAAACAATGTATTTTCTACTCTGGAATTCGAGTAAGGATTCAGTAATAGAAATAAACGGCTCAGCATAGCCCCTCCAATGTGGATAAGCCAGTCGGAGCAAGTCAAACTCCGATAGTGAACCATGCTATCTTTCAATGTATGGTGTGCATTTTCTAGCTCATATACATATTGTTTATTTCTAGTATTTCAATTAATATTTTTGCATGCTAGAATAATTTCAAATTGAGCTTGGAATAGACTTCAATTTTCATTAATTTGTATTTTCAAAATGACTCAATCAAACTTGTTTCTGTTTGCTACAACTATCTCAGTCGATTGAGACAGTGTAGTCTGTAATATTTTTTTTATAAATTTTGGTTCTTGTTCAAATCTTATTAACTTGGGCATCTAGTTGGACGAGTAACTACTTTCATAGATGGGTCGATTAATTTCATAGACTAAGTTGCAATATTGTTTCCCAACCGAATATATACACAAGGAAATTGTATTTGAGCATTAACAGGTCGATTATTTTTTAATTGAAAATTACTGTATATTCACCCCTCTCTAGACATTCTTCACACACTTTCATAGTTCTGATTTGAACATGTAATAAAGAATTGTAGCTAGCAAGCCCTTTCCATCCACGAAAGTAACTAGTTGGTGGTCTAGACCAATCAAACTCGGCTTAGGTGAACCTCGTTATATTTGTATGTGGTATTTTATATTGATGTATCTTTACTTATGCATGTTTGTTTCTTACTGCTTATGAAATCTCATTTGCATGTTTTATGTTTTACAAATCATAGTTTAGCTCGCTTGATTTGTGCATCAAGTCTTGGATCTACGTTGTAAAAGTATTTTATTAGATCGTGTTTTAGATCCCCAAGACTTGTGAGACTATCAGATTTAGAGTTGAAACATTTTAGACTCTACCCAACCTCACCTATCTTCATACATTTTCATTGGTACTTTGGTCTAGGAGATTATATTTAACGCGGATATCAACAAGGTGTTTATATAGCCTCCTTGTTTTTGCATTCTGCAAAAATTGTTCAAAGATTAAAAAAAAAAATATTTAAAGAGACTATTCACCCCCTCCCCTCTAATCTTGTTCATCATATCCTATTGGTAGACATGGAAAGGTTCTATCTTAGCTTTCCATTTAACAATGCCTAAGATGGGGACATTTGAGTTAAGGTCATCATAAACACTATCAATATCGATGTCTCCTCCAAAGTGAGCTAAGCAAACCTCAACAAGATCCTCACAACAATAGGATGCAACACAATCATGAAGTACATCCTCATTCTCAATTGGTTGTTTATTAAATATTAAAAAAATATTCATTTTAACAATCATGTTCCCAAATGAAGGTTTCATAAATCCATTTCGACAATTAATCAAGACATTAGATGTTGTAAAAAAATGGATGGCCTAAGATCACAAGAATCTAGGATGCTAGATTTGACACAGGTTGGGTGTCTAAGACAATGAGGCCTACAACAAGAAAGTAAACTTTACTTGGATAAGTTCATCTTCCACAATACCATGTGGAACTTTCAGAGATGAATCTGCTAGTTGTAGCGTCATGCTAGTAGGTTTGAGATCACTTAAACCAAGTTGTACATGCATTGAGTAGGGTAACAATTTAAAACTAGCTCTTAAGTATAACGAGCCTTGTTCCATCCTATGATCACTAATACACAAGATATTGTAGGGAAACCAGGGTCACTAAACTTGGGAGGGATTTTTTTTTCAAAATTGGACTCACATGCTCCGTGAGAAATGCACGCTTTTGCACATTAATGTCTCTCTTAATAGTACACAAGTCCTTCAAGAACTTGGCATAAGATGAAACGCGAGCTATGGCATCGTGGGGAGGAATGTTAATGCAAACGTTCCTAAAGACTTCTAAAATGTTTGATTTCAGAGTGCTCTTCTTATCTAACCTTTGAGGAAAATGAACCTTTAGGCTGAAATTAGATACATGAACATCACCCTTGGGTGTATTGGATTCAATGATCGAATCTTTTGAAGATTTGTTAGACTGATCAATCTCTTTGTTTTCAACAGGAAGTTGAACTTTGTTGTCCACTTGCTTACTTGACCCAATTTTCACTATAGATTTGACACTCTCTAACTGGGAACCCGTACTTGCGGAAACTTCAAAGTGGCCTCTATGAGGCGCTCGAGGGTTGGATTGTCCCTCTGTATTCAAAATTTTCTAATTAAGAAAAGTCCCATTTTCCCGTTCATTCAACACATTAGCCAATTGACCAACAATGGCATCAATTCTCTGAAAGTCTGCTAAGTCATCTTCATAAACTAGTTTACAAGATCCTATAAGGACGAATTTTGAGTTGGGAGGCAAATTGTTGATTGGAATTGTTATAAGAATTTGAGTTTATAAACATGTCTTTTTTATATTGCCCTCGTGGTCATGAGGGGTTAGAGGGTCTCATCCATCCTATCATTATGCTGGTAAGGCTTCTAGTTGGAGTTGATAGCATTGGCTTGTTTAGCAATATGTTTTTTTACATATTGTCAAACCTTTCTGTTAAATGATTAGAAGCTTCACACAAAATACATATAGGTACTTCAAAATTATTGACTATCTCGGTAACTAGAGATTTCTTCATCTTTATGTTCTAAAGCATTTAATCTCTTATTCACTGCGGTCCATCTAGTTTCCTCATCAGCTTGTTTTTCCAATTGAAACATGTCAGTTTTGCTGGTTGTTTCTTAGGTTCCCTCGTAGTATCCCATTATGGGGATTTTTCGTCTATTTCCTCTAAATAATCATATCACTCTTCTGTCTAGATCCAACTTTGGGACTAAGACTCAAAGCTGTATAAATATAGAACCCAAACTCAAATAAGGTATAAATTGTTGTAATAGGTATAAATATAGAAACCCAAAGACAAATAAGATATAAATATAGAACCAAAACTAAAGTCTAAATTTCCCTTTATAAAATCTTGAATTAGAGTAAGTAATCTACGACAACTAGTTATAGGACACAAAGATTATGGTTATATCATTCAAACACATCATGAGTCACAACTGAGACTTAGAAATTGCAAGTGTATTTGAATAGATACTATCGCAAAATGCCCTAATATATGATTGATGAGCAAGACTATAGGGGGTGAATAGTTTCTTTTTAAAAAAATTATTTTTGAAAAACTTTTGCAGAAAAATGCTAAGACAAAGATGCTATATGAACAGTTTGTTGTTATTCCGTGTTCAAATTAATCTCCTAAATGGTCTCACAAGTCTTGGGAGTATAATAGGCGAGGCTCAAATAGAGTATGAAATGATTCTATTTTAAGCCAAATGGTCTCACAAGTCTTGGGATCTAAAATCAAGAGCTAAGAAAATACTTTTGCAAAGTAGATCCAAGACTTGATGACAAATCAAGCGAGCTAACTATGATTTGATAAACTTAAAACATGCAAGATGGGATGCAGCCACCACCAAGGATTTCGGACGCGTGCTCAGGATCCAGAAGATACAACACACTAGTGCTTATGATTGTGTTCCAAATAACTTATCGATTTGCCTAGGATCACCACAACATGGGATGCAACACAACCGAATCTTATCACCCATTTGGATCTTCGGATAAAACGTTCTCGAACAAGTCCTACACAAGGCCTTAAACCCACAAGGTAAAATGAGTTCAACAAACTAACACTCGAATAATAAGCTAAAATCAATAAAATAAAATAAAAAATTGATCTAATTCAAAAATAACAATATTTGCCTTAAGAAATTTCTTTAAATCACACTCGCAATATATGTGTTTTAAAGCAATAACTTGGATTTAAGTAAACTCTTAGGACCTTGTGCCCATAAAGTTTTAATAATAAAAGGGATGGGTCCCTTAACCCTAGCTTTTAAGGCATAAAATATGTCAAATACGGCTTAGATACACAAAAAATTGTATTCATCATATTCGAATTACTATACGAATATATGAATCTGGATCCGGATTTGATTATATCTTAAAATTTCATACCACATTTGAATCCGACAACAAAATAACCCAGTTTCTATTTGGATTTATTTTTTGAATTGGATAAATCTAGATAGCTACAATGAGGCAATGTAAATAAAAATGTATTGTGTTCTTAAAAACTGTGTTTTATTCAAATCGGTTCTTTTAATAATACCATATAAAACTGGATTATCTACAACCTACAATTAAATTGTACCCCTACAACCTACAATTAAACTGTATCCAAAGTTTTTCATTTTTTTCAATTCAAATCCGCTTACTCAGATTTTGATTTCATTTTAAGTGTCAGATTTTATCCCTACCAGTGTATGCCCTATTAGCATTACTTAAAATTAAAATAATAATAAAAAGGGAACAGTGATTTGTTTATGCCCTAGTTTTAGGATCGAGCAAAAAGGAAACAGGGTAGAACTAAACAAGCACCAAATCTAAACTACATAATTCGCGCTCGGCTTAGGAACTGTGATTTGTTTATCTTTGACTCTAATTTCTGTTACTCAAAATTCCCTCCCAATTCTATCATATTTACAAGGAAAAGCAACAGGTAGGTGAACCGTGACAAGTGTACTTTGGTACATTCAATAATTAATAATACATTTTCAAACTATGTAGTAATGATTTTCCGATTCCATCAAAGCCCTCTCAATTTCATACTTTTTCCAGTAAAAACCATAAAGAGTATGAACAGTGACCAAAAGTAGTTGTGTATATTCAAACATTACTTTTGAATAAAATAATATTAATCATCATTTGTCTTCCTGTTTAATTTTTTCTTCCTATTGTACCCTCACAAGTTCTTAATATTTACGAGCAAAATAAATTTGTAGGTGAATAGTGATAAGGATATTTGTGTCTTTGAAGCACGAATGAACAATCCGAAATAATAAACACTATTACACTTGTTTATTATGTCACCCTTCAAATTCAACATATTTATAATTTAAACCAGTCCCTCATAAATATTTGTAAATTATACCTACTCCCCCGTCGTAATTTATTTGAAGCCTCGCAATTTTCTATATATTATCAAAAAACCCTTACATGTCACTTTTTATTTTCCATTTTGCCCTTCACATTTCATAATTTTACAATCAAAACCAACTCTTCTTAAACATTGATTAATTATACTTAAGCCCATAAATAATTTATTTAAAGTCCTATAATTATTTATAAACTATACATACACCCTTATGATTATAAATAATTATTTTATTTGTTGTAGAACATCGTAAAACATGGTGGATGTCCACCTCCTCAACACATGGGTATTGAGGTGGCATCACCACCTTATGTATTGGTGGTTGATGTCCACCTCATGTTAAGTTTAAATGCCTATAAAAGGGCGTGTATGCTATTGTAAGAGAATTTCTTTTGAACATAAATATAGATAGAAGAATTACATAATGATTTGGTTATGCTTATATTATTTCATATTCGAATGGACTTGATCACGCTTCTCATATATTACAACACGTTATCAGCACGAAACTCAGCTCAGGTAATTTTTCTCTGTCTTCGTTCTCCAAGGTAAATAATTCAAACAAGAGTATATTTTTTTGAATTTTAATGTGACAGTTTCCATGACATCTAGTGGATATTACCTCATAAGAAAACACAGTTTCCATGGCAGCGTTTCATGTTTGGAATTCAAACTTTGTTTAAATCATAACCCCTTCATCACACACATCACAGTATCACACATGTTGGAACATATGTTAGAATAATAATAGAGTACATGCTTCAAGTCATGTCGTAGTTGATAGTACCATTGATGGTGGCGTTGATAATTGAGTAAAGAGACCAGACAGAGAAATGTGGGTGATAAGCATACTAACTTGTCTCTGAAACAATGAGTTTTTTTCGATGGTTTTGTAAATGAAACAAACAAAAAATAAAGATATGGGTGGTAAGCTAGGTGGTGTTGAATTAAGTTCATTTGGCTGATGTCGGTAGGTGTGCCCTTGTATTATTATTGGCCGAGGTGTTGAATGTTGTACTGTATGCTCTCAATGTAGTTTTGGGTTTTCTAGGTGGATTACTCCATACATATGGTAAATTCAATTTTTCAAATTACAGTGAGGTGTGGGCATAATTGCTTTCACCCAAATTGGTGTCTACTATAACCACTTTGATTTCAGACATGAATCTTTTGACAAGTATTGTTATTTATAAGTAGGTAAGCAATTAACCACAAATGTTGTTTGCTTTAATATTTATTGCATTTGTCACAAAGATCACTGTTTTTTGCCATATCATCCCACTAAAATAGGCTTTACTTAAAATAACTTTTTGTGAAACAAATCAGATTTGGTAGGCAAAACAAACTTAACTCTATGTGTATTGTATACACTTAACCATATAAAATTCGTAAAATATATTTATATGTGGTTTTCTTTCTTAAGTGTCACGTCACATGCATTACACACCTCATAGAGAGTTATTTTATTTACCAAGTGGCGCACCTTTATCGGTGAGTAAACTATATAAAATATGGCAACTTCCGAAATAGCAGACCCATAAGTGGTGACCAAGGTAATCACCCAGAAAAGGAAGTCAAATATTCACCCCACCAGAGGGGATTAACAGTTACTTCAACAGATGTACTCACAACACTTACCACATTGTTCAAAGCTCATGTCTGGTACAATGATAAAACTTCTGCAAAGGATACTGAGAATCCTTCTAGTGATGACACTTGTCATAGATGTAGTAAATGTGAAAATTGGTCACATGTTTGTCATGCACCAATAAAGGCGGTAGAGAAATATTGCAATTCCAATAAAACTAAAATGAAAATTTTGATGCAATGAGAAGTTAATAATCATTGTTCCATTCATTCTTTGAATTTATTCATGTTGCAAAAAATCAAGAGCCTTACTTTACTCATGGTTTTGAGTTAATTACTTATATACTAATAAATCAGATGATGCAAAGGATCTAATGAAAAATCATGGTCTCTGGTATTTTCTAAAGTAAGTGTCAATTTTATCCACCAAAAAAATTAGAGGTAGAGTACATAAATACCGCGAGTATGTGGCAACTCCAGCAGAGATAGCCATTAGCCAAAATAATCACCCCAACAGCGGTGGTTACCACAATGTTACTATATGTCTAATTTTATAAACCACCTGAAGTGGTCTAGCTAGAACACTTGCAGCTTGCGAAAAATAAATATCATAAAAGATATTACATTAGAATAATTGTTGTTACTTGTGAAACATATGCAGTATATTATGTTTTAATTTGTTTGATTTATTTACTACATACATTTTCTTTGAAAGTTTGGTTTATAAATTGCAAATACATAAACAATCATTTTTTTTAATTATTAGTGTCTCTACCCTAATTTATCGGGTCATAACATTTTCTCAACACTGACTTTTAAGATACAATGGTGTCTATCATAGCTAGATCTATGTAATTTATTGGATGCCCCAATAGAGCTATCACAATCATTGAAGGCACTGACAGATTCTCATATTCTATCATTAAATGACGTACTTTTATTTATCCAATAGGGGTTATATTTCTACAACTCCTGAAGAAACTTGCTTAATTTCAAAATATATACATCATATCTAATGTTGGAAGCCAACAACTTACATTAAAGATATATGCATTACATTAGAGATGTATGCGTTAAGCCTGAAGCTTATATTAGAGATAATTTTTCGTTACTTTATTAGGATTATACAACTCTCCAAATTGTTGTATCACATGTCGTTCTACGCCTGAAACTTAAATAAGTCACCCTTAACACACACTCCACTTACAAATACAGATGTACTCCTTGTTAACCTAGTAAACTTCTTCTTAGACGATCTCATATGTGTTTACGTGTCACACGTTATTTTGTTTACCGCACAAGTTTCATCCCACTGCATCTAATTTGACGATGCAGCTAAGTTTACTTTCAATTTTGTAATGTTTTTGCTCATCGATAGGGATTGTTGTTGCACAGTCTCGACCTGCATAAACAAAATGGTTTGGCGCATATTTAAGTTATACCTCTTCACCTTGTTGGAAGACTTTTACCTATGCAATCTAGACTATTCCATAGTGCTTAGGAAAATACAGTATTGAATACCGCAAAACTACTTAGCCTTATCAACCTATAAATCAATAAATAAAAAATTAACTAAAATATACAACTCACGACTCTTGTGCATAAATAAAAGATTTTCCAAGTACTGCCACACAAAATCAGAGGAAGTAATCTGTTTGTGATTTCCACCCTCTGCTAGGCCTTGACAATGGTGCTCTCAGATCTGCAGACTGTAGCCCATTACGTAGACTGTAAGTTTTAACTGGTGATATTTTTACTGCTAGTTTGCAGATGTCGGTTTTATGAGACTATATTCTCACCGTTAGAGGAAGATAAGCAAGTTTTTACAGAACAACATAGTGGTACAAAACAGTGTGAATTGTCATCAAATATTTCAATTTTGTCTCATCTGAAAATTATGAAATACTACTTGATGCATTTAATGATACACCCAAAGTGACAAAGTCACATGTACCAACTATGAATACACCTGCTCGAATTTGTATCCCTTAAGGACAAAATTTGAGTATGGCAGCCAGTGAATTTGTTGCATGCTAGGAGCAAGGCAGACCTATAGGTTCCAAAGATTCAACTCCTCGAAAATGAGAATTAGTAAAATTAATGTCCTAATGCTCCCGGAGAAGCAGTGCTTGAAGATCCTACAGAAGATGTACAGACTCCAGAAGAGGTTTTGAAGCTTCAGAAGCAGCATTACATGACACTATGGAAGAGGTCATGCAACTCTAAAGACAGTATTACATGACGCTCAAGAAGAGATCATGACGCTCCAGAAACAACATTCTATGACGCTCTAGAAGAGGTCATGAAGTTCCAGAAGTAGCATTAAATAGCGCTCCAAAAGTGGTTATGTTTCAAAAAATCTAATTTCTCCATTACCCCAAAAGTGGTTATTCTTATTCATATCCCTGAAGTGATTCAAAAGCCTTGAAGAGGCTTAGGTACCTGATAACAATGAGTTCTCAATATATTAAGGAGAAATCTGAAATTAAATGAAATGATCATTGATGACATATTCATATATATGGTATCTACCGAAATATCAAAGGGCGATGATATAAATAATGATATTCAACCACAAAAAATCTATGAATGCCGACAAAATTATATGATTGGCCAAATGAAAAGATAGTCCAAACGAAATTGGGTTTCCTTGAGAAATGTGATGTCTTTGGACCTATAGTGCAAACACTTAAGTGTATAAATCATGTTGGTTTCAAATGAGTATTTATAATAAAAACAAATTGAGATTGTCAGATATAAGACAAGACTCGTGGCACAAGGGCTCCTACAGAAACTCGTCATTTGATTTTTTTAGTGAAATATGTTCTTCGGTTATGGATATGACTACATTGCAAAAGTCTTGTAGTTTCTAAAAACTTGATAAACGACTTATAAATGTCATAATGGCTTACTTATATGGAATCTAGGCAAATATTTATAGGAAAATCCGTAAAGAGTTTATCCTGCTAAACACAGATATTTACATGAAAATCCTTGAAGGATTTACTTTATTTAAAGCAAAGTCAAGAAATGTTTTCTCGATAAAACTAAGACCTGTTTTATGTGGTTTAAAATGATGTGGTATGACTGTCTTAGTCAATATTTGTGTAAGGCAGGTTATGCAAATTTGCTTATATGCATTTATTAAGACATTATTAACTGATTTTAATATCATAGCAGTTTATGTAAATATAACTCTTATTGGACCTTGAAAATACTATTAGTTATTTAACGACAGAATTTGCAATAAAAGGTTAAAAAAACAAATTTTGTCTCGGCTTGCAGATCGAGTAAAATACTAGTAGAATATTGTTCTATCTATTAAGGTATATTGACAAGATTTGTAACATTTTTTTAACATTGAAAACTCTCATCCACTTAATACATCAATGGTCGTCCGATCTTTAAATCTCAAGAAAGACGTGTATCAGCCAATTAATGATGCTCAGTCCTGAAATACCATATGTGATAATCATTGGTACATTGTTGTATTTGACACCAAGTGCATAACCTAACATAATCTTGTATATGTATTTACTAGCAAGGTATAGTTTTGCACCGACTTGTAGATATTAGAATGAAGTTACACGTATATCTTCGTGGGATCATTAATTTGAGTTTTTTCTGTGATTAATCTAACCATTTCCACCTAGTTGGCTACGCAGATTCAGGTTCTCTATTTAACCCTCCCTTATAAAGTTACTCTTAGGCAGGTTCTGCAGTTATGAGTTGCAATGCAACTATTTATTAGAGGTCTATAAACAAACTTATTGGTCAGTTGACGACAAAATGATGATAATGTTGCATGTATTGTTCAAACGCAATAAGGTTTCATAAAAGGAGATTGAACGAAACACATTCCAATAAAATTCTTCTACCCACACGAGCTTCAGAATAACCATATGATTGAAGTTGAACAAATTCAGTATACTGACATCCTTGCATACATCTTCATCAAATTGGTTTAGTATCGACTTAATCATCCAAGTAATTCAAGTTCTACTATCATAAGGGGAAGTCATTATCAAGGGGAGTATCCAAAAGTATACCCTCGATGTGCATCTAGAAGTATGCTACGAAAGCATCAAAAAGTATGTTTCAAAATCATATAGAATTATGTTATATTTGATTTATGCGCGTTGTACTCTTTTTTTCCACTAGGTTTTCCTATCAAGGTTTAACGAGACAATATTATGCGCATATTGCATCCTGAAGTATGCAAAATTGGTGATTGTACTATTTTTCCTTCGACATGGTTTTATCTCACTGAATTTTTCTGTCAAGGTCTTAACGAGCCAGCATTATGCACACCGACCATCTTCTAGAAGAATGTTGTATTTTTTTTTACCTTCGTCTAGGTTTTTTTCACTGGATTTTATTGGCAAGGTTTTTTAATGAGACGACAATGGTGGAAATAGAATAGTATTGCACAAAAATGTACTCACACTCCAGACGAGACGTGAGACTGAATACCACTTACAGAAATCGTTGTATGGAAATAGAATATGACGATTTTATAATTTTCTCATTTGTTGTGCTCATCAAGGGGAATATTTTATCAGGATGAGACATAATTGTTGCAGAACATATACACTATTTTTTTTTCATTTTAATTTTTTTATTGGAGGTTTTAACGAGACAATATGTGGTGAACATTTAAGGGAGAGTGTTGTAGAACATTGTGGAACATGATGAATGTCCACCTCGTCAACACATGGATATTGAGGTAGCATCACCACCTTATGCATGGGTGGTTGACGTCCACTTCATGTTAAGTTTAAGTGGCTATAAAAGGGTCTGTATGCTATTGTAAGAAAACTTCTTTTTGTATAGATATACAGATAGAAGAATTTCATAGTGATTTATACTTGATATTATTTCATATTGGCATATACTTACTTAGTCATGCTTCTCTTATATTACAACATTATTAAAAAAAAAATTAAATATTTTTACTTGTTATTCAATTTTCGAAATTAAATAAAAATAATAATAATAATAATAATAATAATAAGTAAGTAGTAGTGCATATCCGTGCACGCAAAGCGCGTCCACCCCATGATAACCCAAACCGAAACAAATGGGGGAGCTGTGCGACTTTGTGAGAGAGACCTCTGTTTTATTCCTCTCATCCATCAAATTCACCAAAAGAGCATAGACGAGATCAAAGTAGAAGAGAAGCAAGATGCACAGATCTTCGAGCATGACTCGAGCCTCAGATTTCTTCATCCATGGTGGGTTCTCTTCCTCATCTTCGTCTCCCAGCGTGAGACCCTCTTGGACGATGCCAGATTTGGGAGACCAGAAACAACGTGATGATGATGATGATGATGTTGCTTTGCCCCTTTACGACCCTCAATCTGATTTTGCAAGGAAGGAGAAGGGTCGTGCCAGATTTTCTGAGAGTGTTGTTCATTTCATCCCCCTGGTGTTGGTTATCTCCGGTTTTGTTCTCTGGTTCTTCTCCACCTCCGATTCAGGTATTCTTGTTGTCTTGTGATTTTGTTGATCTGGGGTTGTTTTTAGATACCCTTTATGCGATTTGGTTGATAAAGGCTTTGATTTTGTGGAGTGAATGCTTAAATTGTAAGGATTGGATTCTATTCCCCTGTTGTTTTAGAACAATATAAAATGGGATAAGTCTTTCATAATCAATACTTTTATGTTGGGACATCTATATATCTCAAAAGAATTTGGCTTTTTAGATATGCAACATGATTATGGAAGTTCGAGTTTTAGCAGACCGATTATGACTCAAATATGGGTCACTACCTATGGTTGGGAGAGTTGAGCAGTAAAACTCAATATGGTTGTGGTATGTGGATGACTAATAAATAGTGTATAGTACCATAATGAGAAATCCAAATTTGGATTGGAGAGGTGATAGAATGTAGTGTAGGGAGGGATCTACCCATTGAAAGCATTTCTTTCCCTGACTTGTAATCAATTGTATATCATGATGCGTACCATATCGAGAAAGTACTTGATCAAACTATAGATGGTTGCTCTTGGAACTTATGGTCCGAATCTAAATGACTGGGAATTGGGTGGATTCGTTGTTTGGTATTCTTTTAGGGCAGGAAGGTATAACCACATCATGCTTTTACAAACCATGACTCTCATAACTGGATAAGTTTTCAATCAAATCTAGTTAATCCTTACATTGACAAACCTCCTCTGTTGGTCTGACCATATCATTGCCAATTGGGTTTTGAATGCTGGTGCTCCTTCAGAATTGGCATTCTTTGCTTGAACCACTATTTTGATAAACATATTGTCCGAAGACGGTCCTAGAAGAGAAAAGAGAAAAGAGAAAGGAGAAAGGAGAAAGAGAATCTTCATTCAGCTTTGATCCAAGGAAAGGTATCTAATGGTAATGGAGGTGGATCTAAGGGGAATAGGTCGGATACAACAAATTTGGTGAGATCAAAAGAAATGTTCTTTTGGAAATTGCGTTTGAAGTTCATGATTGCTCCACCAAGCACAGCCAAAAGAGCTAGGCCTCGTATACCAATTTCTGTTTTGTGAACCATGTTTTTATGTAACTATTGTTCTCCAAAGAGTTCCCTCTTCCTTTCCAAACCTCCATAGCCCTTGAACATTAGGGCTTCATTAAAATGTAAATCTCCTCAACCCTAAACCTCCATCTTCTTTTGGCTTACAAACATCTGCTCATTTAACAAGGTGGTTGCTTTTTAGAATTCCCATCTGCACCCCAAAAGTAGTCCCTGCAACCTTTTTCAATACCATTTGCTATTGAGATAGGCATGGCAGCAGTGGGCATCATGAAGACTGAAATACTTGTTAAAAATGCTTTTGATCAAGCTAACTCTTCCTGCTTTAGATATAAACTTTTTTTTTCCAAATAGCCAATCTATTAGCAATTCTATCCACTGGTCCCTCCCATCTTTTTTCCCCTTAAATTTAGCTCCAAGGGGCTCAAGATTAGAGGGCATTAGTTTTTTCTTGGCAAAGATCAAGAAAAATAATGGTATCATCTGCATATTGCAAAATAATGGGAAGTGAAGTACCCAATCATTTGTTTTAAAGCCTTGAATGAGACGAAACTCCTGAGCTTTTAGGAGTGAGAGCTTCAACTATCAAAGAAAGTTGAGGGAGGGAGAGGGGGTCTTCTTGTTCTGGAAGCTTTGAAGTAACTCTCAGAAGGAGCTCCATTGAGTCTAATTGAGTACCAAGAAGAGTAGAAACCTATCTCCTCCATTTCTGACTAAAACCTATCATAGTAAAGGTGTAGTCTATAATACCCAACTAACAATCCCATGGCCAATTTAGCAACAACCTCAAGAATGTATGAAAACAATAGTCAATTGTTTGGTTAATCCCCGGAACCATACAATTGGATTTTAAAAGTATTATAAAATCTGATCTGAATGCTTTAAAAAGTCCTTCTCTTATGAGATAAAATTATGAGATTTTTATTAAAACTGATTTCAATTAAAACAATTTTGTTCGACACATGAAATATTTATAAAACCTGATTTTGCATTAAGTTTTGTCTCGAAATGGTGTTTCACAAAAATCCAATTTTGGGTTTCAAAGCCTCATTTTTTAATTCTTATTTCTTAGACTTAATTTTTGCAATTTTTTTTAAAACCTTGAAGTTTTGAAGCGTTGGTTTTGTCAAGCAAAAAGCAAACCCTATGTAACAAAGACACCCTATTTCTATCCTTAAAAAGTGTGTCGATACGTGTCGACACTCACACATACTCGCATCGGACACTCCATGCTTAGATCATCAACTTTTTCACATATCTTTGAAAAGTTTCAATTATTTACTAATTTTACAAGCATATTATGGCAAGTTAGTAGTACATGAGTAGCAATATTGACCTACAAATGAATGAATGAATGAATATGACTGTAATTCTATACTTATTGATGAAAAAGTAAATAATACTAAAATGTATGGGCGCATCCCCCAATGTATCCTGTATTGTGCTTTTTTGGCCGACGTGTCCTACACCTGTATCCATGTCGGATACCATTACCCATATCCATATCGTAGTTACATAGGGTGAAACAAGTAATGGGAGACTTAATGGTATAACACCCCAATATGCATAGCCCCCAAGTAGAGTTGAGTCTCCAGTATATGAAAGCATTCTTGTTGAAGTGAACAATAACAGCCATGAATTCTACTCTGATGGCACTCCGACATTTGAGGGGAAATTCTACAAGAAAGCCATCTATTCCTGGGGCACGCATTAGAAGAAAGTTCAGCCTTTTGGACTTCTTATTCATTTATATCCTTTGCCAGTTCTTCTGAGTTATAAAGTTAAAGTGTGTTAAAAAACCACCCCTTGTAGTTTTGGCCTTCATGTTCTCTCTCTCTTTTTAGATTTTTTTCAAAATGGTGTAAAATTATGAGAGGCTTTCTGACCATCAGTTTGGAGACTATTGTTAATCCATAAAGAATCCATATTTGTTGATAATTCTTTTGTGGTTAGTAGGGTGTGAAATAATTTTGCACGGAAGTTTCCAATTTTGCCCCTTGGATGCTGGCTTTCCTTTTCTAGCAGATGAATTCTCTCTTAGTCTGGGTAGTTAGTTCCCTTCTAGTTTTCTCTCGTTCCTCCCATTCTTCTGGATTTAGTTCCTTGTCCTCTTCTATTCTATCAAGATCAACAAGCTCGCCCTATCCAGTCTCACACTTTTCATTATCATTACTAATTTCACTATTTTTGTTTACTAGTTCTTTCCCCATTTCCAGCGTCACATTATTTACACAAATACATGATATATGAAGGTACCAAATTCACACTGTTCAAGCTTTCCCACTATCGATCCCTTCCCTTGATCTCCGTTTTCACAAACTCACAACCTCCACACCAAGGAAGCACCGACAATGACAATTCATAAAAAAAAAATTCATATCCGTGTTTGACACGTATCAAACACATGATCAGTGAAACGGGGAAGTTTGACTGAGCTCCACACATCGTCAATGAGTTGGGGAAGTTCGAGAGAAAGTGTAACACCGCCAAGATCTAAATAATTGCTCCTGTTTATAAACAGCTTACGGTATGCATGCATTCAGAAATGATTGATGTCTTGGGACTGCCTTTTTTTTTAATTATTTTATCAGGTGTAAGGTTTATGGTGTTCCCTTTGTTTTTCTTTTTTTTTTGGATAAGGCCCATTGTTTTTTCTACTCTAATAGACATGCAGAGTCTGCCTAGTGTACTCTCTATTTAATTAGTCTTCTGTATGACACAGTATCTTATTTTGGCAGGCTATGAACAGAGAAGCAAATGAGACCTGGATATAGCATGTATTAGTAATTACTGCTTGGTGTGCCAATGTTTCTTTTCTTCATAAGAGCATCTGAAGTCATTTTCTTTGCAGCTGTCGGTTTATAAGCATCTTGTCCATGGTCCCGCTCACAGAGATTGCTGCAGTATCCGCATAAAATGAACGGTTTAATGGTCAACAAGGGCATTTCTTTGGTACTTAATCTCTGGGGTTTCATTTGTTACTTCTATGAAGGGTACAAGAACAAGAAAGTACAAGATACTACGAATTAGCTCGATGATAGTTCAACAAATTTGGGAGGATGTCAAAGTTATTCTTTATTTTATGTGCTAATTCTATTTGTAAAATTTTCATGTTAGATCAAATTGGAAATACTACGAGAATGTATAAAACAAGCTCTTTAATTTTTTGTGCTAGTGGTGAAAAATATAAGAATACGATTTTAAGATTGTCTCTTCAAGCCCAAGTTCTATTTTAAAGTATGGGATATTAATTTACTCAATAATCCAATCCAATGTCAGGTGGCAAGGTCTAAGGTCTAAGAGCATCTCCAATCATCCCCAAAAAGCTATTCTAGGGGTTTCATAGAGAAAATTCTTGCACCAATCATCCCCTTAAACAATCCTCTATAATAACTCTACATACAACTTTTCCTTAAATTTAGGGAAAAGTTAACCATCCCCTATATCTCATATAATAATAAAATATTTTCAATATTTTAATTTTCTAAATTAAAAATAAATCAAAAATAAAAACAAAAGAAACCCTCAACTACCTTCCCCTTTTGTTTAATTTCACCTTTTCTAAATTATATATTTAAGTTGAAATTAATAATAGTATATATTTAATAATATTATAAAAATATAATTGAAACTAATAATAGTATAATTATATTAAGTTGAAATTAATAATAATATAATTGAAATTAAATTGGTATATAAAAGTTGAAGATATATTAAAATAATGATGAAAATGTTAAAATAGGGATGATTCATCCCCCATTTTAACTTTTATCATTGGAGATGCTCTAAGAGAAACGTCAAGTTGGGCAAGATATCATCAAGTCTGATTCAAGCATAGAAGCGGGTCAAAACACCCATTATAGCCCATTATACACCTCTTTCTTGGAGTTGGAGTTACTCCAACTTTTAGGTTTAGTAGTCTAGACAATGATTATTTGGCATCAAGTATTTCATATTAAAGAGTTATTTATTTTTAAGGCAATGATTATTTGACACCACAATTTACTGTCACCTACACCATCCATCCAATTTTATTTTTTTTACCGGTTCTCCCACACCACCCATTAAACTACCATTCATCTTCTTTTCTCACCCTCTTTTATCAACAACAACAACAACAACAACAACGTGGAAGGGGGTAGCGAGGAAGGGGCGTGATCGATTGTTAGGGACGATGAGAGACGACCGACGAGAAATATAGGAGATGGAGCCACAACCATTGTCGCCCCTTTGCCATCTTCTTCTCATCTTTCCCTTATCCATCTTCTTCTCCTCTCCCAGTTCTCCCACTATCTCTTATTCTCCCACACTCTCTCAGTTCTCATCTCTTCTTCTTTCACTCTCTTTTCTCTCGCACAGGTCATCGTCCCTCTCATTCTCATTCTTCTCCTTCCCCTCACACTCTGTTTTTATTCTCACCCTCACGAAGACCCGTGCGAGGATGGGTTCCCCACTTGCACAAGCCGTTGCGAGGGCAAAAAAATTTGACTCTCGCAAAGGCATATGCGAGTGGAAAACTTTCAATCGCAGAGGATCCACTAGCAAGGGCGAGAAAAAAAAAAGTGCAAGGGGAAGGAGAAGACTTCAACTCTTCTTCTTCGACTTTGTTTTCAATTTCGATTTGAGAGGATATGTTAGGGGTGATTTGGGGTGCCTTGGATGGGGAGAGAAGATAATAAGAGAAATGAGAAAAGAAGATGCATAAAAGAAAAAGAAGACGAGAAAAAGAAATATCAAATTAGAGGATAGGAAGTTGGGAGGGGAAAAGGAATTTTTGAAGAAGAAAATAGGAAGTTTTGAATTTTGGAGGGGAGAAAGTAATAAGTTTTTCCTTTTATGGGTGGTACGAAATAGAACAATGGTGTGGGAGAGAAAGTGCATGGTGTAGGAAATAAAAAATTTAGATGGGTGATGAGAGTAATCTATGGTGCCAAATAGTCGTTGCCTATTTTTAAAGACAAAGTAAGATATACTTTTTCATATCAAACAATACAATTTATTAGCTATTTCTAATATGATGTTGTAGACAAAGTAACATATACTTTTTGATATCAAACAATACAATTTATCAGCTAATTCTAATATGATGTTATAGTCATCCAAGCAAAATAACCTAAGATTTTAACTTGTAGCTTGGTTTTTATGAGGGTTATGTTTGAAAATGATTTAAAAATCAAGAAAAAAAAGTTATGAGCAACTGTTGTGCCACGATTTGTGTACCAAAAACAACCTTTATAGTTCGATCACTCATTGTAACCTTACAACCTTTTGACTCTAAAGTACTAACTGATGTCAAACCTCTTCTTTTAAATTGGAATATACTGAAAAAACCCGTCATGCAGCTTGAATATGATTTTACTTATCCCTACTATTTCACACCTATCAACATTGCTCATATGAACAACTCCATTATCCATCTCTCTAAAGCTAGAAAGCTAGTTTTTATGATGTGATAGTTAGAATCAGAATCAATAACATTCATTATACACCAATGCCGAATATGTTAAAACAAATTCGCATCCTCCATTGAATCCAAATCCTACACCATATTCGCACATAAAACTTCTCATTTCATAACAATTTTCAACTTCTTACAACCAACCTTCACTAGCAATCTTCACAACAGTTGGCATATGCATTATATGACAAAAATATTTTGTATATAGATTTCCCTTTTGAGTACTACCTACCATAATTCTAATTATCATGTCTCTCCCTTTCAACCAATGCTTTATATCCTTTGATATCCCTCATAATTGAGTTTGGGGAACCTCCACTCACAGGAACCTCTGCAAGGGGGAAGGAGAAAAAAACATGGGAGAAGAAGAAGAGACGAGAAAAAAATAGAAGAAGAAAAACAAAGAGAAAATAAGAATAATAAGAAGAAAAACTCATAAGGGAAAAATGAGAAGAACAAAATACAAAGATGAAGAGAAGAGAGAATAAGAATAAGAAAAAATAAGAGGAAGAAAATGAGAAGAAGAATAATAATAACAAAAAAGAAGAAACAAAAACAAATGAAAAGAGGAAGTGCAGGTGGTGGTGCAGCCAGCGGTGATAGGGCGTGGTGGTGTGGCAGAAAGTTGTGGGTGGGGGGGGGGGGGGGGGAGGGGGTGTTGCTCTTGTGAATGGATAAGAGAATGTGGATAAGGGAATATAGTGGTGTCCTTCAACGGAAATGGTGGTGTTATTTAATAATGACCAATAAAAATCTATTAAAATATGAGGGGAGAATGTTGGACTTGGAACGACTCTTGTTATATATATATTTTTATTTACAAATCCTTCAAAATCCACAACTTTAACAAATCCATTAAAATCTACTACTTATTGAATATCCCTTAATTTTGGTGGATTTTTGAAAAATATGGATTGAATACCCTTTAATTTTGTAAAATTCGTATTTGAATACTTTTAAATTAAATATATTATTTTAAATCATTAATTGAATATTTTTGAATTTTAAAATCATTCACAGTCTATTAATATCCGTAATTAAATACCACCCCCTTAGTTTTTGCAAATCACTTTGTAAATCAACACATCTCGAAAACATCTAACGGGGTACACATGTCTATCCTCACTAAACTCACGGTACCTTTCCACATGCAAAATAATTGCTTCTTTCATCATTGAAACTTGTGAGTTGTGAATGGGGGTGGTCCACCATTTTATGGATGGAAGTAATTAAAGTAGTTTTTGCCTTTTATTGCTCCCAACATCTAACCATAATGATGAAAATTTATCATCTTTCTATCAGAAATGAATCTAATGGGATTCTCTCCCTCCCTCTGTTTTAAGTTCCTTTCAACGGTTATGATCTTTTCACCTCATTTTCAACTCTTCCTCGGCCTCTCTCTCTCCCCTTCCTTCACATGCACCCAACACAAACACAAACACAAACACAAACACAAACAAACCAAACGAAACACCAGTCTCTCTCTCTCTCTTCGACAAAACCCTAGAGATCATCGTCAAGGGCAGCCGGAAACCCTTCCAATCTCTTCACAGTAACCAGATCAAGCCCCAATTAGAGAACCCCTTTGCGACAATCTGCAAATGCGATTCGAATCCTCATTCAAAATCTCAGATTTATTGGTGTTATGTCGTGTTTGATCTGATTTGATTGATTCCTGTTGTTTGGGATGATGGAATGGGGTTTAGTGTAGCTGATGGGTTTGTTTGTTTCTAGAATTAGGAGACATTGTGGGTGATTTGAGCTGATTTGGTGGAGAAACGAAGGAATGCGAGTGAGTTGTGGACAAGTGTTGTTGTTGGATGTGAATCACATATGTTCCGACGCTTCAGAACCCTTATTCTGAATTCCAGAAATCTCAGAACTCAGTCTGCAAAGAAACTGCTTGATGCAAAGCCAAGGAGAGCTCCTCCGGCTATGGTGGATACTGTTCAAGAGGTTGCCATTTACATCCATAGGTTTCACAATCTCGACCTTTTTCAGCAAGGGTGAGTGTAGTTCCGTGTGTTGTTTCACTGGTTTGGGGTTGATTTTCAATACCTTTGTGTCATTTTATCAATAAAAGTTATGATTTTGTCGAATGGAAGCTTAAGATTCAGCGAAATCGTCATAATTGATACTATATCTCAGGAGCTACTTGATTACTCTGCTTGCCTAGCATTGATTGATTTGTCTGCTTTTATGTTTCTAGATGGTATCAGATCAAGATCAAAATGAGGTGGGAGGATAGTGAGTCTTCATCTTCAGGAACCCCCTCAAGAGTTGTTCAATACGAAGGTACTTTGAAGAATTAGATATGGTTTTAATGTAGAAAGTAACTTTTATTTTTTACATGTTCTAAGTCTAGCTTTGAGACAATTCGAATATTATCACAAGGAAAACCTTCTGTTCCTTATTGTATTCGTATTCCTGTGCTCAATGCTAGTGAGTTTCATTTCATAAACATACCATAAAATGAAAATTTGAACTTGAAAAATTTGCATGTCTCTGCAGGAAACACTTTTGAGAAATTAAGTGATTTCTCATAATAGCTATAGTTGTCCTTAAAATGAAGTAATTGATGATTAAAGAATTCCACCAATTTATTTATTTTTCTGTCTGGGAAACAGGGGAATAGATTAACCTTACTGCAAAAAAGTACAAAAAAAGAGACAAGTGATGGGGGAATCACGGTTCACGCCCTCGTTATGTCCCTCCCAGTTAAAGTTACAAGTATTTAAGAATAATTATTTAAGTGGACCTCAAGTATACCCCCATTCCACAATGTAATTAATGTCCATCCTCGTATCTAATGCTCTGTTGCATTGTGTTTTTCTTTGAATATTCTGTGGTGTCTTTCATTTCACGCCTTTCAGACGGCCACATATATCGACTTCTCCCATATCCATTTACCTCTGACCATAATGAATAAGAAGTGGAAATGATCTCTAGTTTTCCAGCTAGAGACTACCTCTTTTAAGAGAGTTAAACCTAGAAAGGCTGCAAACGAAACTCTGTTGAGAGACTGCTCGAACCATGTCGTGCAAACTGCAGCTAAGCAACAAGTGGTTGGAGTGTCCTGATTATTAGTCCTCTTAGTAAGCAAAGCTTCAATGTTCTACATTTATTAGTAAAGTTTAGTTCATAATCTTTATTTTGATTTTTTGAAGACATTGTTATGTTGAAGAACACAACTACATTAGTAGGAAATATTTTGATGTGGCCTATTAGAATGAAACAAAGGAGGCAATGGATTGGGAACGGGAGGAGCTAAAATGTATAGAAAGGTGCTTAGGATGACATCCTAGGTGTCACAATTCAACTGTTAACATGGTGTGGTGGAGTGAAGTGTATGCAGTTTGATTGGCGAGGACACCAGAAGGGTTCTAAGCTCTTACTTGAGGAAGTCATTCATGATGTTGACCTACTCTGAACATGCTCGTCACATGACAGTAAATGCTGTGGATGTTGTTGAATCTCTTAGGAAACATTGAAGGACTCTCTAGAGAATTGGTGGTTGGGTTAGGTTTTGGTTTTGGTTTTGGTTTGGAATTAGACTTGGGTGTTAAGATTTATGAGGTATTTCTTTTGTTGATATGGCAATGATATCTTCTAATGTGTCTGGTCCTTTTTCTTTTGAGGATTGGAATTGATGGTGATTTGACGCCCACAAAAAAGCAGAAAGAAAACCCCAATGAAAGACTCAAGCCTCATGAATCAAGCAACACAGGGGAAATGGTTATGGAAGTTTGAGTATTTGTGGGCAGTTTGTGGACAAGGCTGATTAACTCGACATGTGTCAATGCCCTTGGTTGGGAAATTCAAGTAGTAAAAACTTCAGATCGGTGTGCTATATGGACGAGTATCATAAACAGGATTGGGTACTGTAATGGGAAGTCTAAATTCAGATTCGAAGAGATGATGAAATAGTAGGGTTGAGTAAAATCATATTCAAGCTCATACCTAAATGGAGTGGTTCAGTGAGGATAGTATCGTATCGTATCGGTTGTAGTAGAGTGGGATACTATTGCCATGTTAACTACAAATTAGAAGTTGGGCAAGTTTTTCTTAAATATGATAAATTGGATATGTAAGTTTTGGATTACAAATAATGATATGTTGTTTGGAAGAAGTGGATAGTTTGGAATAAAAAAAACTGATAGCTTCTTTTGATCAGTGTTTTGTTTCTTTCTGACAATTGCTGACATATAGAAATAGGTCAAATATTGAGCATCTTCCACATCATAGCTATGTGCCATGGTCATTCGAATCTGAATGATTATTTTCCCCGGAAGACTTGTGTGATGACGTGCTTGATGATTAGCAAGTATCTGATATTGCCAACACGTCTATGGATAGAGCTCAAGTACGGTGACAAAACAAAAACACTTTATTGTTCACATGGTTGTTTTACCATTTAAAAGTGGGACGATTCAATGTGCAATGCCTAAAGAATTTGTTCCGCAGTAGTATGCGCCAGTTCCCCAATGTGTGGGGTTGACTATTATAATGAATCTACCTTTGCTTATCCTCAGTGGGTTTTGTGAAGATGGATCTTGTTTTTTTGCAAATTTGAAATTTTGCTAATGACTTGAAACCTCAACTAATAGAGGTGTCGTGGTTTGTGATCGTCAAACATATTTTACATTTGCTGATGGTAAATGCTCAATACACAAAGTCGGAAATTGGAACCATGATTGATTGTGTGAAATTTGCTGATTCTTCTTACTAAACCTCACACTTAGGTTGTACAAGGAAAGAGAAAGATTACCTTTGAGGGAACTTGCAACTAATGTGGTGTGTATGATCAGCATCATCTGATTGCAAGAAATTTGCTTCTAAGCAAGCTTTGGTAGCTGAGGATATTATGAGGTTATGCAAGAAAAAAATTTGTTGCATGTTTCTGAAGCAGATCTTATGTACCCTATGCTTTGTGGTAGAAAAATCATATATTGCCCCTATGAAGCAAGTTGAATGACAACTACATTTTTTGTGCTTCTTGTATGATTGGTGGTGAGAAAGGTTGTTTAGTCATTGGAAAGAGTAGTAGTGAATATCTGATTTCATCAACTGTGGTTGTTGTGCTTGGATAATTTCTAGGATTTTTTTTTTCTTTGCAACCAAAAACTTGGAAAATTAATATTCTTGAGAAACTTCTATGTTCCATTGCAACCAAACACAATCTAGTAATTAACTGGACCAACAATAGTCACATGTACAAAAATATTCAATAGAGTAGAGATAAAATTTTATGCACTTACGCCTTGATAATATTTCATGCACTTATCCGTATCTTCATATCAAGTCGCAAGTGCATAAAATTTTATCTCTACTCTATTGAATATTTTTGTACATGTGACTATTGTTGGTCCAGTTAACCAGTGAGGATTCTTCCCAATTAAGTCATTAAGTCATTGTGTTTAAATATGTCTTTTCAGGCCTTACTGAACTTGTAGCATTATCACCACTAACATTTTACTGATGTGTCTTATGCATCACTTACAATAAGACAGTGACATCTTAGATGGTTTATGCAGATCCTGATTTGGGATCTGAAGATAACTTCGGGATTTGGAAGATTGATGATACAGACAACAGTTTTTATACGCAGCCCTTTAGGATCAAATATGCAAGGCAGGATGTCCTCTTATCTGTTATGGTCTCTTTTGATCTCTCTCTTGGAAAACATGAGGTACATTTTTTTCTTAAACACTTCCAGTGATCTATGTAGTCAATTTTGTATCTTGAGCTTAAAACATTGCTCATGTTTTATGAATGTCACTGACTTGGGATGCATGTAATTGCCATTAGATGATTAAAACTTGTTACGTTAGTCTGGCTACTAACACGTGCTTCAATTTGCAGGGTCCCTCTAAATCTGCTGTAATCTTGAAGTTTGAACTTCTATATGCTCCACTATTGGAAAACGGGTAAGTAGATGGGTAATATATCATGCATTTTTCTTTGTTCAATTGAGCTGAATCGCTCTATTCATCGTACTAGTACATGATTGACAATGTAAATAATACAATTATTGTTTAACCTTTTGTACTAAATATGAAACTTTTGTTGTTTTTCAAAAGGTCTGGGGTGCAAGGTCCCCTGGATGTCATCCCTGCTGCAGTCCATGAATTTCGGATCCCACCTAAGGCTCTTCTAGGCTTGCATTCATATTGCCCAGTTAATTTTGATGCGTTCCATGCAGTTCTTGTTGATTTAAGTGTACACATCATTTTATTGAAAGCTACTGCACGTGCACCTCTGAAGGTATCCAGGTTTGTTGCTACTCTAGTTTATTAGATGAAGAATTCAGACAAGACCTTTTCAGTTTTTATTTATTTATTTGCACTGAACTGGTTTCCCCAGCTTTTGATCTTTACATAACTTGGTTTAAATGGAATACTCCAGTGAAAGAGTTGAAGATGCCGCTGGTGAATGTTTTGATGGGAACAATCAAAATCAAGTATGCATTTATCTGCCTCATTTTACATTTGTGGAACTCTATTTGTTTCTGTTTTCAGAGAACAGTGGACCTTCTTGGTTCACTGTCCAAATTTTCAACATTCCTTTGACAATTTCTTTGTTTGATTGCATTACCAATTCATACTTTTCTTCCTCAATCAAAATTCGCTTCTAGATGCATATCTATTTCTAGCTGTACATAATGAACCCATATATAACCATATACTTTATCTTTACTTCAGCCTCTGCACATCTGGCTTATATTAATCTTTTGACAGAATTTCACCTTTGAATTTTTTAGAGAGCAAAAGGCTTTTCTTTTGTGCCACTGTGTGTGTGGGTGGGTGCATAGAGATAGCAATAACTCAAAAGAAGGATTTGATTTTAGATTTGCAGATGCCCACAAGATTTGAATGAAATATATTTCGTAAGGACATGGATGTGGACCCAAGAAGGCCTTTTTTTTTTTTTTTTTTTTTCCCTGTTCGTTATCGTACATTGATGGTTATTCAATCAACAAAAGTGTTGGTTGGTCTTGTTTTGACCAAGACATAATCTTGGTGTTTGGAAGAGAGGGAGAGTTGTGCTGTGATTAAATGAGATGGTCTGGGTGGGTAATGAGGGAACATGGAGGAGAATTTTTAAGAAGGTTGACTCCACTAGATTTGGTGAATGACTTCTAGTAAGAGTGTTTGATAGTTTTTTTGTTACAAAAATTTTAAAAGGTTAAAAGTTGACCCTTTAGTTGGTCAGTTTTGAGTTTTGGAATGTGAGGAAAAGGTGGGGTGGCCCCAACAGGAGAGTGGATATGGCAAGCCTTGACCTTTTTCCTCTTGAAACTGAGTGGATAAATTGCATAACTAATTCAAAAGAAGGTTGAGACGCAAATCCAGTGGGTAGGAATACAGGTTTTAGTTAGCGAGTCTCATGTCAAAGGGGCTTTTAAATCCATGGCCAAAAATCACTGGGAGCTTGAAGGCAAGGTGACTAGCAGTATCGCTACATGTAAACCTATTGTTGATAACCTTTATCCAAAAGGTGTTTGGTTTTGCTTTAGGTCTGGAACATCAAAGCAGAGATGATTGATTACGAATCTATTAATGGATTTGGAATTCATTGTGATGAATTTATTATAGCAATGAAATATTACTTAAAATGAATCACTGAATCATCAGTCTTGTGGCGGACCAGAATGTGGAGATGGATGAGGGCCTTCTTGGTCCCAAGGACGTTCGAGGTTCCATCTCGCTCTCAGACTCCAAAGTCTTGAAGAGGAGATGATGCAATCATTAAAAGAAGTCTTGGGTTTTGATGGTGAGATGGAGTTGAAGGCAGGCTAGGAAGCTGGGGCGGCCAATCTCGTTTTACATGATCAAAGAGGGTGAGGGCTTGGGGAGTGCTTTTCTAAGGTGGCTCCATAATTTGATCTTTAAAAATAAATAATAGAAAAAGTAGGAGTTCCTAATTTACTACATGATCGAAGCATATCACAAGTATTACTATTTTTACGGAATCATGCTCCACCCAGAATTTGTAGATGGAACAACACACTGGATGAGATTGAGACATTTCACATGTTTGCTGATTCATTTCACTTTTTGGGTGATGAAAATGTCAGAGGCTTTCTAATTGGTTGTAATCGGGTTCTGACTTAACTTTCGTGATAGAGCATTTGAAATCTTTGAACTATCGAGTCTAAACTAAGACTGAGATACTGAACTATGACTTTGAAATATATTCTTCTTTCGTTCCAGCATAAAACATTTGAAATATGACTTTGCAGGTCTCAGGCTCAGGGGTATCTGTTGATCCCAAACACATTGGATCCTTCAAAGCGCTGATGACTGCATTGTGTATACTTCTTGACGAACTACATAGAATTAGCAAAGGGATTAACCAAACAATTGACTTGACCAGCATAAGTTCCAATCTGGCTGAACATAAGTTAATTAGTTCACCTATGAAAGCACATTTTGGCATTGCAAAAGCTGGAAATTCGGGGTTTAGTGTGGGAGCAGGAGTGGAGACAAGGGAGTCGCAAAACCGTTTTGAGGTATTTCTCCGCTCGTGCCTCTGTACTTACTTTTACCTGTAATGTCCATTTCTTGGTTAATTTCTGTCACTCCTTGCAGAAATTAAATGGTAGTTTTGATTTTGAAAGTGATGGGATGCTCCAGTCTGCAACTAAGGAAGATTTACTAAATGCCTTTCATTCTTTAGGCGACCAACTCTTGATTCTATGGAATGTATTTTTGAAGTTCCACAGGTTTATTTCTCGAAACATACATTTATAACTTTTGTGGAGTTTGATAACTATTTTAATATTTCAGTGATCTCAATCATTATGGTTTTCCATGTAATTTGTGAAAAAAGTGACGAAATTACAAGCTGTGTCTACTTTTCATATTTCCTGGATTTCAATATTGGATGTAATATACTAAAATAATAAACTGGGTCATTGACTCATTGCTCATAGTTTTTCACACTTTTTTTTTTCCATGTCTTGATGCATATGTAAAGTTTATCTCGGTTTTACCAGTGGCCTTGCCTGTGGAATTATTTTAACGGTTAGAAATTTTGGAACGACTTGAACATTAGCTAAGGTAAATGATAAGCAAGGTTTACGGGCATAAACAAGGTAAATGATAAGCAAGGTTTACGCCCATTTATGCCCGTCTCTCCATTGGAAGTGGTGTCAAATCCCTTGTCTTACCATGAACTTCAAGTCCTTCCTCCATCACCAACTTAGACTGAGGCGAAATAAATGTGATGCATAATCCAACCAGGAAAGGGTGGAGCAGCGGCTTAGTATAAGTAGGACTGGACTTTCATAGATCAAAGGACATTACCTGTTTAAGGAACTGTATTAATTTTTAGTGCATCTCTGGCATAACTGAAGAGGTTGTTTAGGTTTGATGTCAATATGACGTCGATGTATAACCTGTGTAGGATTTTAGAAGGAAAGAGGAAAATTCTTAGGTACAGTTTAGTTGGTTTAATTACTTTAAGGATTTTGAACTTTGTAGCTTTAATATTTTAATAGATCTTTTTAAAAGTTATAGATCTAATTGATCTTTGAATACTAGATCTTATCTTTTATATGATATTCAATGTGAAGAGTTTAGATCTTTAATTGATATTTATTGTGAAGATCTTAGATCTTTAGCAATATTTTGCACAATTACAAAAATAAAGTGCAAGAAAATAAACCACACACCATATAACGTGGTTCACATATAGAGTGTTCAACTCTATAAGCTACATCCACGGAGAAAAGATCCATTGTGAAACAATATTAGGATTACAAGATTGTTTACTTAAGGCACTTACCAAACCATACACAGTTCCACAATGAGCGAGTCTTCCACTTACAACTAATTTCTATACACAAAAGTTTGCTTCAATGATATTCCTCCAAGATCTCAGCAACATGTCAAGACCAAGAACACTACTTGCATACACACAAGTATGATGAAGACAAAGATGTAAAGTTTCAAACACATTAAAGTCTTTGCAAAAATCAGATCTGTATTCTTTTAAAACGTATGCAAAAGACTCTAAAAAATCTCTTTTTATAGTGAAAGTTGAGGCTTTTTAACTCCAAATTAGTGCCTTGAATATCGCTTGGCTCTCTTATTTATAGAGTTGTGGAATAGCAAAAGAGATGAGATTATACAGAAATAAAGTGTTGGAAATGTGTTGTACTCGACTACTCTTGAGTACGTAACCCGTCTGTCCGATAGATCGAACTCAAATCAAATTGAATGGACGAGCTCATCTTTCAAGTTGTTTGCTTGATAGGTCAAGCTCCCATCCTGGCCTATTGGCTTAACATATCGAGCTTTATCCATGACCTATTTAATTGGTTGATCTAGTCGACACTTTTAAAGATCCAACATGTTAATTTCTCAAGGATTTTCAATTTAATTAATTTCAAATAATTTGTATAATTGAAATCCTTCAATCCATTTTCACAAGGGTGTTGCAATTTGTGTTCTCATCTTAACATTTGATGGATGAACACCATTTTGATTTGTCGATGTATACTTCGTCTTCAATTCATTGTGGAACTCACCTAGTCTAACACCCATTTTGATTCGAAATAATATCAACCTAAAATCTAGAGGTTTCAGTTCATAAATCTAAGGGAAGCAGATATATGATTCAAAGGTTTGTTTCTCAAACAATATGCAGATAAGTGATATGCCTTGCAACCAGAGATTCATCTATATTTTGGAGGTATGCTATCTGTAGTAGGGTCGGTGGATCAGTCTTGGGTTGATGAGGGCAATCATACAGCTCGAAACCTACCCGAAGTTTAAATAATAGCAATAGCGTGTATATTATTACAAAAATCAATGGTCATAAGCTTTATACATTTAATTACGCTCTACGGCAGGTGCTAGACATGTCTTTCATCAAAGTGGTCGCGTATAACAAAAAGTTGGGCCTTCCTTTATCTCCATTCCAAGTTCAGCTTCAACATCAACTGGGATTGGACTTGGACCCAATCGAGTACACAAACCCAAAGTTTGGTAAGACTTTCTAAAGGAAAGGTTCCAACCTATGTTGTTGGGGGCTTCGCCAAGGCTATAAAGCCTCCATTTCTTTTTTCAAAGCACCTCACCTTTTTAAAATTTAAAAAGGCTTTGTAGCTGCAACTCTTTGCCTTGCTTTGGCTATATTAGGAAACCTTGACGTCTCATGCCTTGCCTCGCACATGGGGTCCAACTGTCCAAAAGGGTTAGCAACAAGGCTGGAACGAACACATTCAAAGAAAAAGGAAAACAAATTGGGATTGCAAAAAGATTAGGTTTTAGGATTAGAGTGATCAACGAAAATGTGAATCCGAGCTTGAGAGGATTTGTCCAGGTCCAATGGTCAGCAAGGTGGAGGACTTTGATGTCAGATAAGGTGAAGTTGGGCTAAAAGCTGGCTATTGATGTCAATTGCTTGGGTTCAGATTCTGATGTAGAAGAGGACCTGGTTCAGCTTTCCAAGGTTTCTAAGTTTTGATATTGATGAGCAATTGAAGAGGAATGAGGAAGGGGTAGAAGAGAGGAAAAATATCTAATTAATAGTCATCTTAGGGTGGCTTCTTGGCCTTCATTGTTTTAGAAGCGATCTCTATAATAATTTTTTCTCGCATCAAAGGAATTAAAAAGAAAAGCAAAAGCTTTTATACCAACATTATCTCAGGTTAGATGCATCTGTCAACAAGTTTTGAGAAATGATCTCTCATCGAGTTGGTTTTTTCTCGTGGACTTTAGTTAATTGTAGAACCATTACGATGGATATTTCGAGGAAAACGAATATTTTGGCAGAAAAGAGGTATGCTCTTTGTAAACAATATGAGTAAAAGATAAGCCATGTTCTGCCTGGTGAGATTTGATCTCTTTTTGTGGATGAGTATGGCGTTGAGAAACATTTTATGGGTGGCGCCATTCAATGGCTTTTCAATTGGAAACAAGTCATGCCGTTAAAACAACGTTATAACGCTTAATTGGGGTGAGTCGTTATGTTATGAGATTATCACGTTTTTGTATCACGGCTCCAATATAATGCCGTTATATGGTTGTTATTGAGCCGTTTTAACTTTTTGTTCTAATATAAAAAAAAATCACTATTTCATTCTCAATCGAAGAAAGATCAGAGCTCACCGTTGCCAATCGACAGAGAACCAAATCTCGCCAGTTGACAGAGAACGAGAGAAGAAGGGAAATAAGACAAAGAGCCGATCACAGTCTCTATTGCGATCTCACTCTCATACGAAGGGAAATTTTTTTTTATTAATGTTTTGATTTTTTGAATTTAATGTTATGAACATGATTTACTTTTTTTCTCTATAACGCATCAATACTTTGTGAGGGAATTAAAAATATATTTAACAAAATCTTCCGTTATATATCGCTATATCACGTTATCCTGGACCGTTAAGGGTCCGTTATCCGTTTTAACTGCATAGGAAACAAGACAACCTTTCTTTAATAGGAATAGTCACAGGGCAAGGCCCCCTTAGCAATTTGTTGGTTTTTACAGAAAAAAGGAAACTAAGATTGTTCGAGTGGAGCATAAAACATTATAAT
Source organism: Berberis vulgaris (assembly GCA_963556465.1). Classification (NCBI taxonomy): domain Eukaryota; kingdom Viridiplantae; phylum Streptophyta; class Magnoliopsida; order Ranunculales; family Berberidaceae; genus Berberis; species Berberis vulgaris. Next base: position 71,622,104 of record OY747131.1, on the reverse strand, counting down.
GTCCGTTTAAAGCTATTAAAGCCACTATTTGGAGCTGGGGTATACCTAGCAATTCTTTGGATAGGTTTTTATTTTATGGGGGTCTATATAGGAATTCCCAACTCACAAATTTTTTTGAAAAAATCTTTGTGGAACTTATATATTAAAAAAAAACCTAATACTTTAAAATGACTATTTTACCAAAAAAATTTGGAGGTCTAGGAGGAAGTGGTAGCCTGTTGGTGCGGACCCACTTTCATAAGAGAGTTGGCCGGAGGCCTTCCTCAATTTCAACACAAGGGTAAAAGCGAAATTATAAAAAAATTTAAAAATGATGTCAAAGTAAACGAGGTAGAATCGAAAAAAATGTTTAAACAAAAGTTTGTGTAATTTTTTCTAAATCAAGTTAAAACCAATAATTAAGTTATAATAAGATTTTTCTAATTTTTTTCTTTTGGCTTTAAAATGCCTCGCCCTAGCATTATAGTGCTGCAAAGCCCTGCACTAAAGTCTCTACCCTATAAAAAAAGCTCCATTGCAGCAGCGCCTTGCCTTACCTCGCCAAGGCGCTAGAGGCGGACCTTGGAGGCTCTTGTTCCATTACTAAGATTATTAGAAAATAAATAACATATACCCGCATGCCTTGTGAATCTTGTTTCTATTGCAACCAACCTTTCAAATGAGCCCTCGGCACGTGAAAACTTGTCAATTTGTGAGGTAACAAGTCTTCCTTTATTGTCCTTTGTTGTTGCACACATGCGCTCAATGGTATCATAAAGGCCAACCATAATTCCTTCATCCATATTGAAATTTCAACATAGCGAAAACGCGGATTAAGATAGTAGGTTGTAGTATGCACCTTGTCCTCACACCTCCAACATGTTTTTTATCTTCTGTTTGGCCTATCCATGGTCTCGTATATATACCCAATGGAAGGCCTTCCATCTCCATCGACAAGGCACAACGCTTCTACTAATGGGCCAACACACTTCAATTACATTTTCGCCTTAGGCCACAAGGTTTTAATCAGCCAAAATAGTGTTACTGTAATTCTTTCTTGTTTGCCTAAATGCATCATATATACTTTTTCATATATAATTTAATTATAATTAGAGAACTAAAGAACTGACAAAACACGTATAAAATAAAGCTACAAAAACAAGGTAAGAAAATAATTCATTACTAGAATAAGTTGGATCCTCTGATTGTTTTGAAGTAAACAAAGACCTAAAGCCTTGTTGATTCTCAAGTATGCTCCCCAAAGTAAGATAGCACCGCATGTACGAAATTGAGTCACAGCTGGTCTTGCTAATTCACTACCCTTGGTGTGCACTCGCATCAGATTTAACACCCAACAAGGTGTAAATATAAACTGTCACTTTCTTAGCTTTTGTAAAATGCTATCATGCATTGGCAACTTCCCAATGTCCATAAGCATCATATCAATCAGATGTGCTACCCAACGTGTCCATAATAGATGCTTCCTCTTTTGCATAAGTTGATATTCCTTTGACATCCTTCCACCCATCCTACATAATTGAACATCCGTTTTTCTTCCATTCTTTTTTTATTTCTCAAGTGTAACAATTACTTTTGGTAACTCCTTCAACAAGGTACGTCTAATCTCATAATAAGTTGGAGGCTTGTAGACAACTCCCACAATTGAATGGTAAAGCATTAACATAAAAACAAATCGAGCAATTTTCTTACAAAATTTTTCCCTATCAATATTTTTCCACATCTAATTCATAGTCTGCCACTTCTTTAAAACTCCATAGTCTTCAATGTTCATTCTCCTTTCCCTTTAGGATCCACTTCATCATCAATTCCAAACAAATTTTGTTCATCAGCCCCTTTTTGTATCTTGGCCGACAACTTATCATTAATAAGTTTTTGGAATAGTTTGTAGATGTTATCCGGAACTCGAATGCAAGAGCAACATCCATTTTTGTCTTTGCTAAGTGATTCTTAATTCTAAAAACTCCTCCCCAAAATGCATTTCGGAAATAGTTGCAGCTCTCTGATTTTTGTTCCCTGGTATCACCCCTCTACAATGTTTCCAAGCAATGTCCTTGTGTGAAGTTTTTTGTCCATTATATATGTTAGAAAAAAGTTGAGAAATAGACCCAAGAAGGCACGTCAGAAAGAGCAATCCGTGTTTGTCGACTTGGAGATGGAGTGAGTAACCTGTTTTCTATGTTTATCAACTTGGAGATTGAGAGAGTATCTTGTTTGTCTTTCAGAGTGAAGACGTGAAGAGTTTGTCTAAATAATTTGGATTTAGAGGATTGCTTTGGTTTCTCTAGAAGTCTTGCTGTAGTCAAAAGTGAATAAATAAACTTAAAAAATAAGAATATCGTTAAAATTGGGTCCAAACTTAAATCGTAATATTTGGAAATAAATAGTGATTTACTAATTCATATGCAATTAAAATTCTGAATCAGACGATGTAGTGTTGATTAAGATTTTTAAAATGATATGAACGTAAATGTTTAGCATTTAGCTACTTTGTGTACGTAAACACACGCACTAGGAGCTCCTTCGAAAACAAGTACCCGCAAAGACAGATTGCGATTCCGGGTTGTGAGTTGTAAGATATGATAATTTTGGGAGTTTACTTATTTTTTTGTTTTATTTTTTTCTAAAAAACACTCTTAAATAGATGAGGTGTTTGATGTTTAACTAGATAAGACATGCTTAAAGGGCTAAAAGTGAATAAAAAGTGAAAAAGGTTATTTTTTAAATTAGAAAATAAGTCGTGATGATATGGTACATGCTAGTACATGCAATATTTCCCTTATATAGTGGATGATACATTTGGTAAGCTATAAAAATCAATATTTAACTGAGTTGTATATCGTTCGAGTACTATCGTCGGGTACTGGTACACTATATACTGTGATATATATCATGATCGTGTTTTATGTCTTGACCATATGCATGGCACTGCAGTTCCAACTTCGGATGAATATGTGATTCATTGAAGTTAATGAGAACTATATAGTATTAAAAGGCTAGAGAAGGCGCGACCATTCCTAAGACATTTTTTATCCAAGTTTGTATGAGGAGGACCTGGCAAGCTCCTGGCAGTCAACGTTTCCCTTTGGAAATTATCAAATGCTTAGTATCTACATTAGGAGGAAAGATTTGCCTACCTTCCATAATCCATGTCTAGTCTTAGGGACATGGCATGTCAAGCGAGGTAGTAATTGGCATGTCTAGGGCACAACCTTGAGTGCGTGTGCATATATCGTTATGGTCCCTTTGAGCATAAGGTATGTTTTGGGACACTTCCCAAGTGGAAGGTGAGAAGTGAGCATCCATTGGTGAGTAAGGCCAAGGAAATATGATGTTGGGCACAATGCTATCACTCAGCATGAGTCATAGCTGATGATCTATGGAGTATTCAACTTATTAACTAACTCAAATCATCATGACTCAAGTGTGCCTAGTATGGGTTCTTGTGCGCTGTGGCCAAGTTCGCTTGGGAGTTGCTTAGCGTCGAAGCACTACTTGGGAGAACGGTGCATATGCAACCTTCTTGATATGGTTCCCTCTCGAGTGTTAACTCAGAGGATCGTGCCATAGGCCTTGGGGAAGCCTTTGATTTGCGGCTCATCCGTGTTGGATGTTGGATATGCTGAGTATCCACATTTACTCGGGATTATAGGCTTGTGCGGAGTTGCTCATCCCATGAACCCTCCAAACTAGGCTTCCAATAAACAATAGATCCGTAACTCACTCTCTTTCTAAGGTTGGATCACTTCCACTTTCAAATCAAGCTTATCTTACTGATATTGGGGTGAACAAGCTAATTGTTGCCTCTCCTGTTAATGCGATGATCTTTGAATGCCGGAAGGACTAAGTGTGGATTAGAATAATACCAGTTCCATGGCACTTGTGGAATCAAGCTTTTCTCAGCTTTGTCCAAAACCTTGGAATACTAATGTTGGGTTTTCTCTTATCACTGATGGCCGTTTGATTTCTGGACTGAACCTCTCTCGTCTACAAAATATTTGTTGTGGGTGAAAGATTCCAGATGTTGTCCAATGATTGTTCCTATTGTCATAGTTGTGTGGTGAAGGTTGCAGTTGAAAGGGAAGAAGAGGTTGGTTTGGCTCCGATCACTGGAGATGATGACATGGTGGAGAGACTACATGGAAAAATAGTGGTGGAGAGGGTGATGGAAGGCAGCAGAATGGCGAATATATGGAAATGATGGAAAGGGTGTGCAGTCATAGCAAAGTATCTCGGTTCTGCAATCACTTGCTTTTGTTGTTAATGGCCATAAAATCTAACAAGATCCAGTTGAGTGTGATTGTAATGGCATCTACTGCTACTAAAGTGATGGTGTATAACATGGAGAGCTTGGTGATGTGTTTGGACAGCATTCTCTTGTTCCAAAACATAGATGGAGTATCTAGAAGTGTCTTATCGAAACTGCTAAAAGTAGTGAGCTCCTAGAACTATAGAGCTAATGAATAGAAGCAATGATGAATGATTTATATGAAAGTGAATGGAGGTGTGCGGTATTTATATAGAAGAGGGCATGAATTGTCCATTATACTCCACCTATATAGTTGTTGGGGGGGGGGGGTGGGGGGGGTGAGAGAAGCGTTGCGGCGGAGTTTGTTGTAGTTTCTGTAGCAGCAGCAAAGTTGAAGTGTTGGGACTAGATAAGATCCAGGGAAATCATTATGTTGGAATGTAAGAGTTCCACGCATTAAGGTTTTTGGCTTAAATTTCTACTAGTTTCGTTAAACAAACAATAGGAGTTTTTACACTATGGAAAATGTACAATCCAGAAAAAAGAAATGATAAAAAAATGAAAAACAGAAGATCTTCATTCATGGTGTTTATTGAGATTCATATTCCCAAATATCTTGTTACTGAGATAGTCCTCATTCATGAAGTTATTATGTTGCTTGTTTATTCTGAAACAAAACTCTCTCAAGTTGCACTTCATTGGTGTTACTTGTTTGTGTGCTTACATTTATGCATGCTTTGTTCTCACTACAGGGATAATAAAACGAAGGTTATGGAATTTCTGCGTGAGGCTTGGGCTAGCGATCGTAGATCTGAGTGGTCAATATGGATGGTCTACGCAAAGGTTGAGATGCCCCATCATTATCTCAAAAGTGGAGTTGACGATTCTTCACAATCTGTCCGTGGGACAACTTTGAGTTCGCGGAAATTAAACGTTGATGTAATCACATTGATAACCTTCAAAAGTTTGTGAGAATTTTACAAGGGACACTAGTGAATATTCCCTACCGTTGTAGATCTAGATTGATATCTTTCAGAGTTACAAGTAATAAAATATTGCATGAATTTTTTTTGCAGCCAATCCAATCTGCAGTTACACGTGCTGATCTTCATAGGCGAAGCATAGGTCAAATGAGGGTGGGTTCGCACATTTGTCAAATTATACTTATTATCCGTTCTTGGGTTTACAGAATAATTTGATAGAAATAGTTACTATGCAGATTAATAATCGTTCAGTTCAAGACATGTATATATTTGGAGAGCCTTTGCGTATTCCTGTTGTACTCGTGGATCGTGTTGTGAATGCTCCTTTGCGTACTACAAGTGGTCATTCATATTTCAGTCCTCTGGATCATCAGGACACTTCTAGCTTCCTGAAGGGAGCTGGTCTCAAGACTGTAATAAAGTCACCTGGCACTGGTGGACAAAAAACTGGACGCATTCTAAAGATAGTTGTTTTCGTTCATGGATTCCAGGTAAGGTTTACCCACTAAAGAAAAAGGCTTAAATTTGTTGTCGTTGTAATTTCATGCCATTGAAAGTTTGTTCTGATTATTGTTATCATGTTTGTGAAAGTCTTACTTGTACCCATCTGACTGCCCTCGTCTCTAGAAATTATAATGAACTCTAAATCTTTGTATGAAAGTTTTCTGGTTTCTAATATAGGTACGGAATTAATGTTGTAGCGAGTTTGTGCATGGGTGCACGGTTCCATGCATGATTTTGATATGTGAAGGAAAAAACTTTAGGGCTTGACATTAGTTTACCAGTGTTGACCAATCTCCCTCCACCATCTTTTTGATGTAGCTATGGATTTATCTTTTTGGTTGTGGTGCATTTGTTCACCTATACACTGCCTATTGCAAGAATCCAAAATGCTCTTCTCTTGCAACCAAAGTAGGTTCTGTGACTGCCGCTCTTCACAGTGATGTTCCTGACTCTGCAGTCTAATCGCTTGCTCCGTCTGCACCATCAGAATTTACAAAAATATCTCTATTTGTAGACTGTTCGGTCGTTCCCCTTTGAGTTCGAGGATGAGGTCTTCGCAACCCGGGGGTATGATAGGAACTGTCCACTTAAGGCACAAGTTGGGCCATTCCCATTTATTTTCCAACAATTTACCTTTTTTTGTGGACCCATAGCTCTTTGTATAATTAAAAGGCAGCCTACTGTATTCTAGTTTGGTTCTAGAAGTTTTTTGGAAATGCTATGGGAGATTATAGTGAATATTAGTGTTTTAGCATGGGGTCTAGGGTTTTCAAGTTAGTGCCATTAGTTTGATCTTATAGTGATTATTTTCTGTTTTAAAGCTCCTGCAACATTATTTCTATCCCACAACATTATTTCTATCACCTCAACTTCTCGTTGAGGTGGCCAAAGTTTCAGGTCCTTTCTGTGGAGTCACTTCTCCATTTTATTTCTTCTACATTATCTCAAAAAGATGGAAAGGCGTCAGCAAAACTAAGAGAACAGACCATGGATATATGCATGGAATTTTCCTAGTCAACAAGCTTTAGGGAAGGGATAACATGCAAGCGATGTAGCTAAAATGCGCCCATCCCAAGGATTACATTGGAAAATACCCATTTAGTTGGAAGAAAGAAATAAGAAAGGATTAGTTGACTATGGAAGAACTTGTTGAGCTTGAGCATACTGGATCTTTGGAGAATTTTCAACCAATGGATCCAAAAGGCATCAAATATAATTGAAGAAATTTTCCTGGCAATCACACTAATTAATCAATATAGAAAATGATCCAAAATTTCTTGCATCGTGGGCTGGCATAGTTTCTAGTCCAAAAAATAAGATCCATACCCAAAGATCCTAACACGTGAGAGTAGTGTTTTCGCAGGCTAGTCAACACTTTGACCAATTAACAATTTTTCAATATCAAAATAGCCTTATTAACGCTTTTTGACATGTCACCAACACTTACAATCTCTTCAATGGAATGGCGGAATTCATCGTGAAAACTACTATCATCGTCACCATCCCCCACTGGAGAGCAATTTTTTGTCCTCCAACCCTCCAACGCTGTCTCTTCAATGTGTATTGAGGATAAAGCTCAACGTGGACGTTGGTTTAATGAAGATGTTCGGTTTGGGTTTGGTTCAAATCTTCTTCCTAGGAATTCATTGACAAACTTGTATGGGAAATGTAGGTCCTTTAAAGGTGTTTGATGAAATGCAGAAGAAAGAAATATGTGATTTCGTGGATGTCATTTCTTGTTATATGAACTGTGAAGATATTTTATGATACGAGATTGAATGGTACGAGAGACGTTAACAACTTCATCCCAAATTCAATCCATTTTTTTTTGTTTTTTTTTTTGGGGGGGGGGGGGGGAAGCAAAGGGTTCATATTAACAAGGTTATACAAGTCGGACTGAGAAAGACTTCAAAAAAGCGTATCACCGTTACAAAAAAAAGTATCACCCTTCCATAAAAAGGATATCACCATTGAAAATAAAAAGTGATGTCATTCACTACTCTGGTTGAGTTGAATTTTTGAGAACTACAGATACACAAAAAAACTTGTTAGAGTTTTACCCGTTTCAATTTGCGACCTTATGATACGGGTTAAATTGTGAAATTAACTATTTTTTGAATTGCATTTTTCTATCTTTATCACGAAGCGAGCAACGACCCACCTTCAGCTCGTTAAGGCGGCCAACACCCATTGTCCCAGACCGCTCGAAGGGGCGATCCTTAAACACCCACAATCACTCATATTTTTGACATGCAAGGATGAAACCCTTTTTTTGAAATGTTGATACCTTTTTCTGAAATGATGATACCTTTTTTCGGAAATGATGATACTCTTTTTTTTTATAAAATGTTTCACTGATTTGAATTTTTTGTTTCATTTTCTACGTTGCATCAAGCACCTTCTGTACAGTGATCAACTCCGAGTCTTGCCATTACCAAGTATGAATTCAAGATCATCAACACCAAATTCAAGAATCTTTTCACCTTTCCAAGCCTTCAATCTTCCATTCTGTTCTTAAACTGTAATTTTCCTCCTCTCCTTTTTGTAGCTTGTCCTCAAACCATTTTATCAGACCCCATTCCTGTCTTGTGCTCTAAAACTCTGCGGAACAACTAGTTTAATCAAATTGAAAGTTGTTGTTTGGAAGCTAATCATGATCAGAGTCGCTTGCTCTGCATTAGCTTAGGCGATCCAACCCTTGCGAGTAGAGAGAGAAAAGGAGAAAGAGTAGGAGAGTGAAAGCTATGAACGGAGTCACCGATTGGTTATTTGGAAAAAAAAAGAATAAACCAACTTTCTCGTCATGGACATTTTCGTCCAAAAGCTTCACATGTGCCTCTTTCTAGTTTTAAGGACTTTTGAGTATGTCATTTTGTGTACGTTATTAGGAAGATGAGGCGAGATGGAGAAGGAAATCTAGAGTTAAGTAGATGCTGGAAGGTGATAGTAATACCAAGTTTTTCCATGTTTTTGCTTTGCTCAGGAGGAAGATGAATGATATGTCCAGGATGTTGATTGATGGAGTTATTATAGACACCAATCCATTGTTCACGACCGTATTGTGCCCTTTTTCGAGCAACTATACCAAGATCTCGGGTTTAGAGACCGGAGTTGGAAGGTTTGTAGTTTGACATTATTTCAGTTGAGGATAGGGACAGACTTGATGGGGATTTTAGTGTTGAAGAGATTCGGGAAACAATCCTTAGTTGTGGGAGTGATAAGGCACTTGGCCTGATGGTTTTCTTTTGGGTTTCTTCAAGAACTATACAAATATTTTATAGAAGGCATGTGACGGTGGTGGTGAGTGACCTTCAAAAATACGTTTTTCAAGATTGGAGATTTATCACTCTATGTTTGAAGAAGGTATAGCGAGTTCTACCAGGACTTTAGACCGATTAGTCTAGTGGGTGGGTGGAATGTACAAAATTATTACTAAGGCTATAGCTAGGCAGTTGAAGACATGCTTGAATTCTATTATTGAGTCCAACCATGGAGCTTTTGTTAAGGATAGACAAATCCTAGGAGTAATGGTGGCTAACAAGTTGGTAAACTCGAGGTTAAGAAGTGGAGGGCTAGGGCTATTGTGTAAGATTGATTTTGAGAAAGCGCATGATCATGTGAATTGGGATTTTCTTTTGTGGTGTATGAGTAAGATGGGATTTAGGAAATGGATGAGTTGAGTCAAGACATGCAATGCAACTGTTCACTTCTCAGGGTTGGATGGCGATTCTTCAGTCTGTATTTTCAAAATCTCTAGGGGTATTTGGCAGGGAGATCCTATTTCTCTATACATGATTGTGGTTGAGGCATTTAGTATATTGATATCTAAGGCCTTGGAGACAAGTTTGTTATCTGGTTTTCAAGTTTCTCTGGTTGGACCAAGGGTAGCTCACTTTCAGTTTGCATTGACACTTTGTTTTTTCTAGAAGATTATATGACTCAGGTGGAAAACTTGAAGTATATATTGTTGATTTTTCAAGCATGTTCAGGTTTGAAGATCAATTATGCAAAAACTGTTTTATGGTATTGGTGATGGAGGTAATAGTGTGTTGGGGCCAGGATTACTAGGTTGTCAAGTAGGAAAGTTGCCCACGATTTTAGGACTTCCGTTGGGAGCTAAAAACAGAAATAAACATCTATGAGATCCAGTGCTCAAGATAATCAGGAATCAGGAAAAGACTTGCTATTTGGAAAGCTATGGTCGAAGGGTGGTAGGTTGGTGCCTATCAGGAGTGCATTGACAAATATGCCAATCTATTATATGTCAGTATTCCATATGCTCGTCTCTTTTGCTAATTGTATTAAAAAGTTGATTACAAACTTTGTTTGGTGTGGTATGGGGGAAGATAAAGGGTTTCATGCACTGGGAGTTGGTTTTCACACCTAAGCAGGTTGGTGGTCTTGGTATATGGCCTTTGCAGTTGATGAATAATGAATTTCTATGCAAGTGGATGTGGAGATATGACGCTGAAAGGGAATGTCTATGGAAAGATACTATTAAAGGCAACAGTATGGCTTCCAAGGCACCCAATGACGTTCTAGGTACCATCTCTAATTATAAGGATGAGTTTGTCCAAGGGGTTAAAGTGGTGTTAGGTAGAGGTGATAAAAGTTAGTTTCTGGCAAGATGTTTAAGTGGGGGAAGCAACTTTCAATGATAAATTTTCAAGGCTTTTCGCTTTATGTGATAGGAATGAGGATAAGGTGGCCAAGTTGCAAATTAATTAGTCGCTGCATTGGAATTTTCATCTTCGTAGGAGTGCTCTCTCTAGGTGAGATGGATGAGTTTGTTATTATTTCCAGCATGTTGGGAAAGTGTATCCTTGGGACAAGATAGTGATTAGTGGGTTTGGAAGCATGACAGGGAGAAAGGTTTCTCAGTTGCAACATTTTTCTCGAGATTGGCTTTGGATCAGTTACTTGCAGGTTCATTTTTCTCGAGATTGTCTTGGCCAGTGTGGTAGGAACAAAATAATATAATTTTTAATGATAAGACATCAGAGATTGACTCAGTGATCATGGAAGTCTTAATTGTTCTCTGGGGTTGGGTGTCTCACCTTCCTTCTTTCAAAGGGATGTACTTTGAGAAATTGTTTACCAATTGGGATGCTCTTGTATTCGGGCCTTAATACTTTTAAGGTCATTGTCTTGTAATTTCACGTTATATTCATAAATAAAACTTTACCTTTAAAAAAAATGTAATCTCTCTATTTTGGATGTTTGAGTCAAAGCAATAATGTAAGGGATTAAACACCCGTCCGCAATACCATTCATTCTATATATGGCATCAAGGAGGATTAGTTAGTAAAGCTCTAGAGGAGGAGATGGTACCAACTACCGGCAACCCAAATACCCAATACAACATGACAACAATAATTACAACATTTTCTTAATGTACTAGAAGTCTTTGTGGTTGCGAACTATTATTGTAGGGCATGGGAAAACTAGAGTTATGTACTGGACATTCTCTAGAGGCCTTAAAACACTTGAAGTACTTTTGGGTAACTCTATACAAATTTCAGAAAGTAGCTACAAATCTTAGTATTGTTTTTAAGCCAATAGATGAAGATGGAAGGGCCAATTATGTGGTTGACTTCATGGTTCAGATTTTGCTAAAGCTATTGACAGTTTAAGGTGGGACTCTCTTTATTTTGCTCAAGTAGAATGGATCCCATCAAAATGGCACTTATTGAGATTCTGAGAAGAGTTGTCTTTCCACAGCAAAATTCTTCATAAACAAGAATGGTAATCAAGTTGGCTTCTTCAATAGCACGAGGGGATTAGACAAGGGGAGCTCTTTTCCCCTTTCCTTTTTCTCCATAGTCGCGGAAGGTTTTACTCATATGATCATGGTGGCATAGCAAAAAGGGAAAATTTTGGGGTTCAACATCCCATATCCCCTCAATCTCCATTTTACAATATATCAACGACTCAGTTTGCTTTACTAAAATAGAGCAAGTTAAAGTGGTGAGGGACATAATCATCTGGTTTGAAGCTACATTGGGTTTGCAATGCAATTTTCCTAAATGCCAGATTTTTGGGATAGGGAATGTGAGTCAGATCAAGCAGCAAAGTGGAGAGATTGCCCTGAAACAATCTTGTCCTTCCCTTAGGGGCCATTTTACATACAAACATGCACGGGACGACATTATTAAGGGTTGAGAAGAGATTAGCAAATTGGGAACCTAAATTCCTCTGAGGCGCGTAGGTTGGTGTTGATTAAATCCACTCGTTCTTGGCTCATAACGTATATTTTGAGTATAAATGTTGTCCCAAGTTCTATTGCGAACCAAATTGAAAGATTGACGAGGGAATTTCTATGGGGAGCCATGGCGGAGAAAAGGAATATCTATATGGTTGCATGGGACAAGGTTTGCAAACCAAAAGACCAAGAGGCTTGGGTATAAGAGAGATCACAGAAATGAATAGTGTTGCCTGGAAAATGGCTTTGGAGATTTGGAAATGAGAAGCAAGTGTTATGGCACCAAATCATAGCAGCAAAATATGTGAGCAGCCTGAAAAATGGTTCACTAATGAGATCAAAATCTCACATGGATGTTCTCTTTGGAACAGTGTCATGAAACAAAAGGTGATCTTCGAGACTTTGGAAGACATTTTTTAATGAATTTCTTACATTCAAAATCATTCACATGCTTTAGATGCCTGGCTTTGGGTGTCTATTCTTTGGATCTTGTGGAGAGAGAGAAACTCTCGGACCTTTTAGAGTAAGCAAAGACCGGTTGAACATCTCATCCTCCAAACAAAATATGATCCTTGGTATTGGGCTTACATCACAGTAAGGTTAAGAAATTTTCATATGGATGATTTTATGTTCAGTTGGGAGAATTTTCTTTTCATGTAGAATGAGTGTCTCCCTCACTATTGGCATTCTTTCTCCATAATAAATTTCTTGTTTTGCTTGATATAAAAAAAAAAGATGGAAGGAGATGAGTACAAAATGTCCTTCAAGGATCCAACAACAAACAAACAGCGTCACAATTTTTTTTAAAGGTTCCATAATAAAAGGCACAGTTAGCCAAAATGGGGTGTCCATGGGCCCATAATGAGTAGGGCGATCCTTCCAAAACAGTTTTACGTTAGACAAGAAAATCCATCTAAGCTAACAAATTTGATATCTTGGACATTATCAATAAACTTAGGTAAATGTGTTGAAATTAGTTGACTTTTTGACATGCCTCAAGCTTAGATAACTCGATTTTTATAATATCTCCCATTTCTAAACACAATAAATTTTATGTTTGGCTTGCCTTGTTTTAAGTTGAATTACCAGGGTTAGACTTGAAACCTCCTTTAACGAGCTTCATGCAGCATCTGTTCTTTGGCAGTCAAAGGATTGGATGAAGCATTAAGCCTTACCAAGTTTGGTAAGTGGAGTCGTATTGTCTCGGAGTCTTACTGGAAAACAAAAATGTGCATGGTCCTTCTTAGTGACGATGATTAAATTATGCATGTAATGTTGCTACAAATGAACTGAGTGATGAGTTTCTCATTGTTTGTATGTATCTTGTCAAATTGAATGTGTCATTCGCCCATTACTTCATTTATTTTATTACTGTTCTTATTATTATTTCATTCTTATGGTGGAAGGAGAGGTTTCTGAACGTGAGATAAAAAGATTATTCCAACTAGTTTAGTTATCATTACATATCATTCATGGAACATCACAGGGATGGGTCAGGATCAGCTTACTCATGAAAAATTACTCAATACTTTCACATGAGATCCGAGCCTTTCCTTTAGATCGATCCAATGGTCGTCTGTCATTGAATTGCTTATAGCTCTGCATATAGCTTACTGCATATAGCTCTGTCATTGAATTGCTTGTGACCTTTGACGAGTATTCAAAAGAATAAAAAAATCGCATTAAAATAAATGTTGATGTGTACGAACATCAACAATGATTCAAAAAAGTAATATGGTTGCGTAGCTTAAGCAATGATCATAAATTACGGTGAATTCAATGAGCTTGATAAGGCTAGTTGTGTAGCTCCTAGCTAGGTGGTATGTTTGTTGTCTTGCATATGAAAATTTTGAGTGTACGTACACTATTTGGAACAGTAGATCCTCATTCAACTACCCTGCCATTTCATTACTATAGTTTACATAGAATGTAATGTGAAGACACAAATCCGTGTATGGATAAAAGAATATGCAAATTCATTAAGTCGTCAAAGATTCAAAAATGATAATTTCGTTGCTATTATATCTTGCCATGAAGTCTAACACTGAATTCAGAAAAAAATCAAGTATGAAGTGATGGTCTTTAGAGTTCAATGCATTAAATTGGTTGACACGTCTCAACTCTCTGTCCCATTCTTAAAAGTAGCAGTGGGAGAGCAAAAGAGAGTCAATGGTTCTTTCATAATAAATAAATGACCAATTCGAGTCTTAATGTACCATTGGATCGATCTAAAGGAATGGCTCGGATCTCATGTGAAAGTATGAGTAATTTTTCATGAGTAATGATCCTGACCCCACAGAGATGTGATATCCAACTCTAACTTTCAGATAAAGTTCTCTAGGGATGGATGTTTTGACCTCTGAAGTGAATCGTACTCTCGGGCTGATTCACTAGTTAATTGCACATGATCAATTCAACCTTGCTGCCCATTTTGTAATCCTTGCTTTACTTAAGTTTATTTTGAGTTCTGTTCCTATTTTTCTACGAGTGGATTTAGTCATTCTTCAAATGGCTCGTTACATTGGTCAGTCAACCCAGTTCCATTTAACTTGTTTCAAATGTTAATAGGGTCATCACCTGGATTTGCGGCTTGTTAGGAACCAATGGCTTTTGATAGATCCTGGAATAGAATGCCTCATGTCAGAGGTGAATGAAGATCGAACATCTGGCGACTTCAGAGACATGGGCTCAAGGTTGGCTGGAGAAGTGGCTGCTTTTGTTAGAAAGAAAATGGATAAAGTGTCAAAATCAGGAGGCTATAAAAACATCAAACTTAGTTTTGTTGGGCATTCCATTGGAAATGTTATTATCAGAACTGCCTTGACAGGTATATGCATTCATGGCTTGGTGATTAGTATTCAGTCTGTTGAATTTAGTATTGAATGCTTCTTGATACATTGTTTTTGCAAATTCAGAGGGCATGATGGAACCTTTCCTGAAATACCTCTGTACATATATGTCTGTATCTGGGCCACACTTGGGTTATTTGTACAGCTCAAACTCTTTATTCAACTCTGGGCTTTGGATTCTGAAGAAACTAAAAGGATCACAGTGCATTCACCAGCTGACTTTCACTGATGATCCAGACCTCGAGAACACTTTTTTCTACAAGCTATGTCAGGTAATGAAGAAGATACCATCAGGCACACACAGACACATATAATATTATGTTGAGAGTAGAAGAAAACATCTAAAGTAGTCTTGAAAGCTAACCAAATTAAAGACCCAACTATTATCACACATTTGATCCTCCATAGACCCCCCCTCCCAAAAAAGAAGACAATCAAGACCCAAGACGGAATTACCAATCCAACACCCTTTTCTTCTCAAACTAACCTTCAAATCTTAATGACCATCTGCCACCACTACTACACCCCCTCTCTAATACCCCTCTTTTTTGTTGCTCTTTTTGCTGCAGTAGTGATGGCCAATGATGGTAAGAGTTTGTAGAAGAGTGTTAGGTTGTGGAAGAAGAAGATTGGTGGGACGTTGTTTAGTTTTTGGGTTTTATTTATTTGTTTTCATGTTTCTCTTTTTTGGTATGCACGTGAAGGATTGTGTGGGTGAGAATAGTGGGTCCTGATAAAAAAAGGAAATATACCCAATTTATTGTTTCATCTTTAAAGCCTAAATTATTCTGAAATACTATTTATTTTGCAGCAAAAAACATTGGACCACTTCAAGAACATAATCCTTTTATCTTCACCACAGGTAATTTTTCTTTCCCAGTCACTCTCAAGCACAAAAGAACCTAAACACTACAGATACCTGAGGAATATTATAAGCTGGTTGAAATATCCTAAATGAGACCATGCTAAACTGAAGTTAATATATTAAGCATTCTCTTTTTCTATGTCATTATTGAGAAGCTATTTTTCTTCTCGTGTCTGACAATAGTTTTGTGAACCTAATAGCATTGTCAAAAGTTCTTCAATGATGTGAACACTTTGACAGGACTGGGACATAATCATTCTCACAGTAATCACTTTCATGATGGAGACACAATGTACTTGTTTTTTTTATATAAATTTGATCTCCTTTTCTCAGAAATCGATACAAGTAGTAGGTTTGCAAGTTCTTTTACTAAAGACTTATTTTAATTTTAACTTTTATAAATATAGTGCATAATTAAGTCAATTTGACATTTTCAAGAGTACATATCATTGTCCCATCCAAAGCCCGAAAACATGTATAAGTAACTCTATATCTAAAGTGTTATTTTTGTTGGGCAAACAAGTCAAATGTCTTAGTATCACACGTATCCATTGAGAATCCTACTTGTGGACTTTAAAGAAGCTTGAGATCTTTAATAGCAAAGACAAAAAAATAAATAAAATAGTTCTGTTAAATGCATAATAGATACTTGGAAGTTGGGAGTTTGTGACATGGATCTCACCTCCAGCGTTGCTTTAGTTTCATCTTTCTCAGTGAAATACTGAATTTTCCTTGGTTTTTAACTTTTTTTTTTAATTGTCTGATAAAAATAAATCGGAAGGGATTAATCTAGTCTCAGAAATTGTGCAACGAAACTTTAAAAGCAGAGTTTTCAGAGGCAAATGTAGTATTCATTACCACAAAAATGGAAAGGCATTGTTGATTCTCTTATTCTGTTTCCTAGTACATTGTTGGGGCAGATCACTTGTTTTTCTGCCCATCTGTTGCCCCTAATGATATTTCTGTGATTTCATGTATTAGGATGGTTATGTTCCATATCATTCAGCCAGAATTGAAATGTGTCAAGCATCGTTAGAGAACTCAAAGAAGGCTAAGATCTTTATGGAGATGCTTAACAATTGTCTAGATCAAATTCGTGCCCCCTCAACTGAGCCACGCATTTTTATGCGTTGTGATGTTAATTTTGACATCTCTAACCAAGGCAGGAATTTGAATACCATGATTGGCCGTGCTGCGCACATTGAATTCCTAGAGAGTGACATTTTTGCTAGATTTATAATGTGGTCTTTCCCAGAACTATTTCGTTAGTAGTGGTGATTATTCTCTTTTGTGCTTCACCTAGTGGGTGTATGTGTACCCATCTTATCAATTGCCGATGCCTTCAGAGCCGTCCCTTATTTTTTCCTGAAGACAAGCAACAAATTTGATGTCTGGCACGTCGGCTGTTGGTAAAATATCAAAATAATCATGTAAGTTCTGCCTCCAAAAGCCCTATACATGGAGAATGGAATTGTAAATTATGTCTCACTAGTCAGAGCAAAGCTGTTTATATAATAAACAGTACAAAAGATGTAATTATTCTTAGGTAACATGGGCGTAGAAATGTCATTATTCAGATATTGGTTTAGTCTCAGATGAGATACAATTATTTTTACAAATGCCTGATGGAACTCCTGGGAAACAGTGGGCAGGGGGTCGAGCTATATTTTGCAAGTGATTTTGAGTTAACATTGCCCCGGAATTTTCATGAAGGAATGTATACTTATTTTTCGGCTATAAATGAGCTTTTTTGTGAACGTATCATGGTTCCGATCCCGAGACTATTTTGTCAGCAATATTGCAGGAAGTGTGTCTGGTCTGTGGTATATATCATTTTAGCTTGATTTGCTTCATTTTGTATGAATCAGTACTCTAAATGGCTGATTATTGTACTAAAACCATGGTGCCTTTTATTTATTTTATTATTATTATTATTATTATTATTGTTGTTGTTGTTATTATTATTATTATTTCCAATAGGTCTTATAACATATTATGGATTAATAGTTGAATTACTGGTTGGTATTGGCATTTTGAATAAATAAAACGTTAATGAAAATGTCTAGGGTTGTTCACAGTTTGGTTTTGGGTAGAAACAGTCAACCAAACCAAATTAGTCGGTGTGATAAAATGGCAAACCGAACATCAACAAAATGAATAGACTATATCAGTTTCAAAATTACATAAACTGACCACCTAAAGTGTTATTCGACAGAGAACTAAATATATTATATTATTTTTATCCTATATATTATGTATTATATATACTCAATCGGTTCGGTTTTGTCGGTTAAAATCACTTGAGAATCTAATCGACCATATTGATTTCAAAATATTTTTAAAATCAAACCAAACTGAAACAAATTCTAAACCGAACCGTTGGTTTAATCGGTTTTTTTGTTCAACCCTAATAATGTCTTAGCTCAGCGCAAAATATAAACACCCCATTCTCTGTTGTTGGGTGCTCCCATAATCTTTCACCACTCTCATCTACATTTTGACAAAGAAGTCTTTAAAAGTAAGCAACAGCAAAAGTAATTACAATCCAAAAAACAAAACTCTTTCTCAAATTTGTATGTGTTATTTCGAAAGAACCAATTTGTGCCTCTTGAATGCTTTTACATCTCAAAAAAAAAAAAACACTAGCAACATACAATAAGGAGACAAGAAGATTAACACGAATAATTAGGAGACTCCATTCACAATCCCTTGCTCAGTTGCTCCAATGTCTGCAATGAAGATGCTACCAGAATCACACCATCCGCCCAAAATATCCCTGTTGGAGCACTGCAACAGAGTTGAGAATATTTTTAGATATAGAAGCTTCATTATGCATGATATGATACTACGATGCTACCTAAATTCAATATGCCAATCTTGGAACAATGATGTGATGAGCATGAACAGTTTCAAGAGTCTGGAATGAAATGGTAATAGCCATTCTGTCAGCAACTAAGTGATATTTGGGAAGTACATAAAGGCACTCTTAACTAAAATCAATGCACCTTGCCAAATCCCAGCCAGTTGGAATCCCCTCGAAATGAAAATAGCTTCTCATTTTCCATCCAACTTCCACAAAAGACCTGCATATTTTCAGAAGGCAGTATGATATAGAAATAGCATTGTTCTAAAAAAAAAGTCCTCCTAGGTAGGTTTTTTATTATTATTATTTTTTATATTTTCTACTCGAAAAAAAATTAAAACTATGTTTTTTTTTTATACATGCACATGTATCTTGGCAATGAATTGAAAGTAATTTATATGTTATTATACTTGACTTTTATAAATTATCAATTATAATAATTAAATAAATAATCGCCTAGGCCTAGTCCTCTGAGCGCTAGTCTCCTGCTAGCCCCCCGCCCATCGCCTAGCATTTTTAGAGAAATAGCAAGGCCAGTCTTTTGACTTTTTCAATCACAGATTCAAACCATGAGAGATTGTAATATTTACTTGGAATTTGAAAGAGATAAAGGGAACTACTACAAGCCAGTGTACCCCAGGATATGAAATTTCTTTACCCACATTTTTTGGTTAAACACTTGCAAGAGGTGCAACTTGGGGAAAGCCAAACCGAAAATTTTTGATCCATGGTCTAATACGATTTGATATTATGCCATCCCATGGAGTGAGGAAATCAAACATGACAGAAATTCAGGTTTTGGAGCTGCGATGTTAGCAACCCAAATAACCAAACACCCTTAAATCTTTGACACATTGTTGTGAATAGCTGACAAATTATAATAGATTATTCCTTGTATTTTGGGTAGAGAAGCCAGACCTAGGCAGGCCAACACGAGCCCAACCTGAAAAGTTTAGCCCATGGATTCATATAATTTGAGATTGGGCAGCCCAACTTCAGTTCGTGCGTTGCATTTGACCCCTTCAATTTGAGTCGGGCCTAAACTGATCTCCCTAACATACTGGAGTTGCACCCTATGCACACTAATCTAGATACTATAAATCTATCATAGATGTGGAGAGCATCCAATCATTCAAGCTTTAATAACACAGGTGGATTTATTTTCAATACAATGAAACATCATCCTCCCCCACCTTGATATGGTCACAACATAACCATCATGTACACAGTGCAGGTTTCCAACCCTAACCCCAACTGAGTAGTCTAGATTGGAGTGATTGCATTGATGTTAAGGTCAAGGGATGGACTAAAGGTCTTTAATGGTCAGTCAGGTGACAAATCAGGACTAATGAAGATAACAATTGCAAAGCTATTTCTTGAATTACTATAAGATATCAGAATTCTCAATTCTTTAGAGACACAGAGAACAACAAATCATCCCAGGTTGGAAGTATCAATACTCACCTCATAATCAACGCCTTGTACGTACATATAATTTGAGTCATATGATGAGAAGGCAAGTCCAGTTATCTATAAAAGCCAACAGAACAAAGAAATAATGACATCTATAATTAAGATGCAAATATTAACGTCCCACACAAATATGGTTGGATAAAATGCATCTGTATAGAAACTCTCGAAGTCGAGCATAAAATATCATAGGTCATCCATATGAAGGGGCTAGTAACCATATCCAATGATTAAAATCATTATCTTAGAGAATGTGTGTTCCACATTTAGTCATGTGAGATGGGAAAAAGGTTAAGAGTCTTGTTATTATTTTTTTTCCAACAAATAGGAAGAGTCTTGTAAGTATATTAAATTAAGCAGATTTACAAACTTGACGATGTTAAAAATAACAATATGATATTTCAAGATTTAGTTGGTTCATACTAAATCTGCCTACTTCATTTCAACTATTGGTCATCCAAAATATGCCTCCACGATTTTATACATTGATGTTGCATACTGAAATGTCCCACTTTAGAAGGAACGGGCATATGAAAATAGAACCCACACTTTGAAAGTTGTTCTACATATATCTAAAACTTTATTTCAAAGTTTGTGTTGTGAATGTAACAAGTAGTATTGTTTTTAACTTTTAAAATCCAACAACCTCAGCCCATCTATCCTAAACTTTGTCTTCAAACATGTTAGAAGAAAGTAAGCTCCTACCTGATCAATAAAACTTAGTAACAACTATAAGAACTATATTTTGCACCTCTCAAAGTCAATTAACCTTTGGTGCTTCCCTACTCCCTAGATTACAAGTTCAACTACTAAATGAAACACAGTAGAAAGTAGAATTAATCAAAGACAAACAGACTCCCAATCCAATAACCACTCACCTCATACTTTGAGCAGTTCACCCACCTTGATATAGCTGACCATCTGCACATACAATAACACATTTAGAAGATCCTCACCATACAAAATGATGCTACTGTAACACACTGCATATTCAGGATCTTAACCATATCAGAAACATGGACACACATCTACTCCCGTACATTTCACACACTCAAACACAAGTACGGACACACCACTATAACATGTAAATAGCAACAACGATCTATGAGTAAAAGATCTGATCACATGACTTCAAAAAAAAATAAAAAAAAATAATAGACAAGTAGAAGATGTGGCTAACAAAATGAAGTGTATAACACTCAGAAAAACAAATTGCAGACATGTCCCCATATTGGTGGAATTTTCAGTTGATGTGTCCGATACCCCTGTGACACACGCACCATAGGAAGGTCTGGATACATGCACCACAGAAAACTCTTATCCCTTTTCTTAGTTGTGTCTCATTTTTCCTTCTATTCTACTTTTGTAAGATGCCATAAACTACATTCACCAAAAAATATCTAGTAGCTAAAAAATATTTTACTACGTAAGAAAAAGGAAAAGATGAGAAGTCAAATTTCGAACATTAACTATTCTCAACTTAGTTAAAATTTGTAAATCTTAATCTTCCTCTCAAATAACGAAACAATTAAGTTACAAAAACTCGAGGATTGTGTTATTAAATGCATGCATGCATGTGCATGGGAGCACCTCGCATTGCCTTGCGCCTTAGACTGCTGAGCTTAGGGGCAATCAATTTTGGTGCCTCTTATTCCCCATGCTACTTTCTTAAACAAAATGAATTTTAATGTCTAGCTCCATTAGGAATGGCAATGGGGCGATTTTTCAGGGATATCTGTTCGATCCGCGGATTGGGTTTATCTTAATGAATTTCGGGAGTCAAAATTTTATCCGTAACTGTTTCGGGGCAGATAGTGACGAATACGCATTTGGCCATATCTGCCACGTGGATATCTGTTTTATCTATGTCTTATTACTAAAATACCCTTATTCCCTTGATACAAAGGCTTAAAAAATCCTAAACCTAATTCTCCATTGCCTCTCCTCTCCATCATACAAAATGCTACTAACAGACAACCCCTCTTCTTCTTCTTCTCTGATTCTCTAAGGCCTTTGAGATTTTGAAGAGGCGAATTGGTGATTTTGGTTCAAAACGTTTGAATCTCTAGCGGTGGGCACAGGACGGGATGGACTTCATCCCTATCCCATCCCATTGCTTTATCTTCAGGACGGGATAGGCCATTTGGGGTGGGATGAGCACAGTTCAAAGACCATAAAAAAATTGTTAAAATTTTATATAAAAAAATAAAAGGAAACAATTTTTTATTCCAAGGTGATTAAACATTCAAATTAAGAACAAATTGTATAAATGTCCACAGCTCAATCAAGCACATTTAAAATAAAAAATATTCTTAGTTATTATTATTTTTTGGTTGTTGGAATAATAATTCCAAACTTTATATCTAATTGACTTCTCTTTGGGTTATAAAATTAATAATAATAAATAGTAAGTTAATAATTTTGGAACGAGACAGGATGGGCGAGATTGAAAAATCTTCATCCCAATCCCGATCCCACTCTAGATTGGGACGAGACGGGATCATGATGGATTTGATCAATCTCAAAAGGACAAAAAAAAATTGAGACGAGATTGGGATCGCGGGATGGAATGCCCACCCCTATGAATCTCTAGGCATGTATGTGATCCATAATTTCAAAATTTCAATAATCTAACTTCTACGCATGTATGTGATTGGCATTGACCTGCGACAATCATAGATGGTTGTGGTACGATCGGCTCCACCTACTCCAATTTTCCAAGATGAGCTGCAAACAGAATAGATGACGTCTCCAACAGAACCACAGATTCTTTGTACACAACCACCATTCTCCTTTGTTCTCAAGTCCCATATAGTCACCTATGGTGGCAGAATGAATCAACATAATAGTAATGTAAAATTCATTTACTTCAGATCATAAATGTGCAATAAGCTAAAGGCTTTACCTGGCAACCTTCAGCAACAGCTATTACAGAATTTTCATCCCCAACAGAAGAACCCTGCAAAAAGCTCAATGAAGATGGATATGACAGCCTGCATCCAGAAAAGTGAAATTTCAAAAAATTAAAATAAATAAATAAACACTTGGGCACATGATTGATGCATGTTTTTCACACTAGATTAATAACAAAGTAAAAATCAGATGCAACCCCATTTCCAAGAATGTATAAACCAAGTAACGGGTCCATGAGACATATATATAAAGACACTTCGCCAGTAAAAAAATTCATGTGTCCATACGTATGGACACTCCGACACTTGGGGTACATATGGACACTACATGCTTCCACTGTCACCTTTTCTACATATCTTTCAAAGGTTCTAATTCTTTATAATTTTATATGTCCAAAGGCGACTCCAATGGTGTTGTGTCTCCCCAACGAAAATATGCTCACAAGAGTCCGAAAATTAGAGAGATGGGTGTTGGATTCACCCAAGATTTTGCGCCAAAGGTTCTTAGCAAATGGGCAATTCATACGGCTGTGCAATACAGTCGATAGTAATAAGGATGAGTGAGGAGGGAGCTCTTTGCACCGTATGAACTTAGGTAGTTGTTCCATACTTTCCACTGTTGTTCCACTGCACCATATGGACTTATGTGCGAGGAGAAACCAGTGTGAAACTTTTATAGCTCTTGATTAGCAGATGACATGAACTTAAGTACAAATGAAGATAAAAACCCTTGGAGTTAATAAACTGAAATGAAAATATCCATAGAAAGGGAAGAACAGTTGCTGACAGCAAGACAGAGAAGACTCACGTATTTAAACTCCTGATATGAATATCTCGGTCATAGACATCAACACTTCTACAAAAACTGCGAGCGACGACTGCCTGGATAAATAAATACATTAGGGTGCTGGAACAGAAGATTGAACTAAACAAAAGAAATATTTTTACTTGTCATGCGGCAAAGAAATACACTGGCCTGTCTTACAGGCCTACATGACTTGAACCTTGAGTAAAATTACTTGACCTAAATGATAGAACTCCTAGAACTCATTACTTGGAAAATAAAAAAACAAACTCTTGTGATATTAATTACTTGGAGAACACTTGAGAAGCTTCTCACAAGCATGGAATGGCTTAATTTTCTCTCTACGTCGATATTGTTGGAGACGCCTGACTTGCTCTCCTCCATGTTGACTCTTTCATCCCCTTGTGCATAAACAAACCTTACTCCATTCTCAATTTGTTAATAAACTCCTAGTAAAACAGATAAATTGAGCACGAAGGAACTAGATCTCCGACTAAAACTGGGTTTGCAAAAGACTTTGCTTGGATTCTCCTTGATGTGGTCAGCCTGTTGTGGCTTAAAAACTGACCCACACTCTTAGCCATGTGTCCTTTGATCACGCTGACCCTGTTTCACTCTACTTGACTCAAAATTTTGGGCTTGGGTTTGGCCCGCTTGGACCTTACACAACTTGAAGCTTGTACTTAGACCTCACCTAGAGTTGGACCCTGACAATTGCTGAAATATAAAAAAAAAACCTATTCTATTCAATATCCAACATAGGGAATATCTGGAAGCTTGAAAAGAATATCAGAATAGATAAGCTACAATTCCAAAACATCAACAGTACGTAGGTAACATAAGTTATTGAACTGTATCCAGGTGACAGCTCTTGCTTCACTTGTACTACTGCCGGCCAGAGTGATATATTCGAGCACTCGGTCAATATTTTTTTATTGACACACTAAAACAGCTAGGTTAAGACAATGAACACTAACAAGCGTTACAAGATGGTAAGCAGATCATACTAATAAGTGCCTCACTTGTAGTGAAAATGAATCTGCAGTAGTCTGAAGTTTAGTAGAGGAAGGAATAAAAGTACCATGGATGTTTGACCTGGACTGAAGCAAAGCCCTGTCCAACTACCCTCTCCAACACCACCATCCCGTGGCAATACTGAATAGGTAAGCCCGTCGTGATCTGAAAATTTCAATAATGCAAGTTAGCCCAAAAAAAATCAGAAAACACCCAGGCACTACTACAATTTACAAGAGACTTTCTCATATTTTATACTTTGGAAAGGCTAAAAACTATTGAATAGGAAAGAAGTATAAAGAAAACAGCCACAAATAGAGTATATAGACACAATACATGTCTACAACAGTTAACTAAGAACATTTGACTACCACTTAGTGGCGGATGTGAAGAGCTTCGCTAAAACTGAAGACCATGTCCATCTCTAATCTTTGACATTCCAAGGCAATCTTGGCGAAAGTTTTTACTTTTTTCACTCCATGAACCCCAATAATTGGCATATGGAACCATTCACCAATGAAGTTTGCTCACCATGCTTGCAAAAGCTTTGCGTCTCCAACTTGTCTCTTTCATTGATTTTGAAAAGATCCATACCAGCCAGAACCTCTAAAATTTTTTAACTGTAATGTCTCTAGCTATAATACTTACTGTTACTGGCATGCTTATGATTCTGCTACCCATACACCTACGAGTCATTAGATTTCCAGTAGGGATCCACTTTCAATTTGGTAGAAGAAAGGTCTTTCCTCTCTAATTTCTGAAAAGAAAACTATATAGTCCTTTATATTAAGGATTTTTTATCATCTCCTATGTTGTCAGGGGCGTGACGCTAAGGTCAACAACTAGCTAGGCGTGGTGGTGCCACAGCAAAGCCTTTTTAAGGGAGTGGAGGTTTTAGAAGATTTCAGTGTATTAGCCCTCGCTGTGACTAACGTAGGACTCTGAGAAGTGCTAAGGCTGAGGAAAGGCACTTTGAAGAAAAAAAAACCTTTAGAGTCTTGGCGGATCCCCCAGCAACATAGATCATCTCCATTTCCATCTCCATGATATTCTCATCATTCCTCAAGGATTTTAACGACTTCAGTAATAATAAGATAAACTGAAATTGAAAGTTTAGCATTGTTATTTGTTAAAACACCAAATGATCTGTTGTGTCTAAATTCATGCCGCCATCAATTCAGCTAATATCAATTCCTCAAATAATTACGAAAACAAGAACTTTCAACAAAGCCGCTCCACAGATAACGGATTCGCCTAATATGAATCCTAAGCACTGGGTTAGAGCTTGGCGTATGGTACCACTAGGTCATGGGTTCGAACCCAGCCGACAGCATGTTTATCAGTTTATGGTGTGTTGACCAGTTCTAGTCTTTGATAGTTTATGGGATCCTAAAAACCCAGCTCGCCTTCTAAAAAAAAAAAAGAATCCTAAGCACTGGGCACAAGCACTCTACCTAGGTTGTTCTTGGTTTCAATGTGAATAAGGAGATCTAAGATGACATAGCAGCAAGATGCTAGAGTGGGATGCCAATTGTGTGTATGCAAGGTGTTGCCTGTTGGCAACATCTTGGTCTTCGACATTTCATTTTAGTCTTTTGATATCACTCATATAAATAATGTTGGCCTACCGTATCAAAAAGAATTTATAACAAGGGCGAAAATAGCAGGATACCTTGACTGCTTGCCACCAGTCGAGACACAAAAAGATGACCATAAGCATCAACTGTGCCCAAAAGTAAGCTGTCATCACCTAGAAATGTTACAACAACAAAAGGTCAACCATAAATGATTTTTAAATGTTGATTATTTGTAAATTAAGGTCAACCATAAAGTAAGCTGTCATCACCTAGAAATCAAAACAAATAACTGCACACTACCAAAATGTCCAAAAAGGTATTCATCTGTAGGATTTATCAATTTGGAAAATGCAATGACGAAAGCCTGTTTCAACTTTCAGAGTGTATTTGATTTATTTTGCAGGAAACCAGACATAAGAGAGTAAGAGAGTAAGGATTTATCAAAAAGTTTGAACATAGCTATGTTTATTGAGTTTTCCATGGGGAAATATTCTCAGCTCCCCTAAATAGTTTTATATCCATGATTTTGAGGGAAAATATGTGGT
Source organism: Berberis vulgaris (assembly GCA_963556465.1). Taxonomy (NCBI): domain Eukaryota; kingdom Viridiplantae; phylum Streptophyta; class Magnoliopsida; order Ranunculales; family Berberidaceae; genus Berberis; species Berberis vulgaris. The sequence continues at coordinate 71,595,269 of OY747131.1, read as the reverse complement.
GGAAGGTCAAGAGTACTACGCTTATTCCCCCTATTTCTCTCTTCTCTATCACTAAGCTTTTACTATTTTTAGGGTTTTCCATGGAAAATAAATATGAAACACACCCTCAGTTCAATATTTTTCCGAGATCTAATTTCAATAAGATATGTGTTTAGGTTCAAACTCAATAACTGTCCTCTATTCAATACTTATGACCAATTGGTTTCTTATTAACACGTATGATTGAGGATATGACAGTAGCCAAGCAAATATAGACAAGTCATAAGTCTTAAGACAAGAAAATAAATTCAGCAAGCAATATTCCTGTTTAACAACCCACAACTGTACTATTTTTTGTGGGCATATGATCTCACTTATGAGAGACTAAGTTGTCTAGGGTGCAAAGCCCTTAACAATGGCTTCAGGAGCCTCGGGAGTCATGGTGAAGTTGAGGTGGAACCATGATAATTAAATTTATTTAATTTAATGTTATATAGTTTGTGAGTCATCACATTGTTCTTTTTAATTCAAAACAAACACAGTAACAATAAACTCTAATTCAAATAATAAACGATAACTCAAATAAGAGAATAACATGTACCTCAATCCATAGCAAAAACAATACATTTAGCTTTCACACAACATTACATTTAAAACGAAAGGTCCAATCTAGTAAACTACTAAACTAATGGGTAATAACCCATTAACCATTAGTATGTCACTACATAATCCACATTATCCCCCGAGTCAATGTCGACATTCTCAGATTTATCATCATCAAGCTGGAGAAGCAAGGAGATGAAAACGAAGACTCAAGCAAAGTTTAGAATCTCAACTACTGTTTAAATTGAGTAGAAAGGAAGAAGTTGTATTACTTGATCGACGGATTTATCAAGAAGAAGAGAGTTCACACTTGGGTTCCTCACAATCGATTTAGGGTGATTTGTTTTGATTGGGTTCCAGTAGTTGAATTTATATTAAAAATAATTAATATTAGATTACTAATTAAATATTAGTAAGTTTTTAGTTATTATTATTTATTTAAGTTGTTAACATGAAATTTACCACCCCAATCGAGGCGCGCCTAGCTAAAGCGCTGCATTGTGGCACCAGGAAGGGCCAAAAAATTTTGAAGCGGGAAATTTTCAAAACAAAGTGGCAGGTTCAAGAAATAGAGCTTTAGGAGTTGCAGTGTCACTGGACGGAGCTTCACACAAAACATAGACGAGAGAAGATTAAGTCTTAAAAATCAGCCCTTAAATTATTTATTTGAAACCCCATGACTCGAGTAGTAATTACAGTATTAAAGAACTAGTTGTCACTGGATCACAACCGTAAATATCTACACTTACACACCAATAACAACATTAATAAGCAAAGAACCTCAAAAGGATGGCTCTATATAACCTACGGAATAGACTTGTCAAAAGTACAAGATCATGGTTATGAACTACATTTCTATAGAAATACTGAGAATCAAAATATTCATATAAAAGAAAAATGTGCTGAAGAGAAGTAGAAGAGAACAAATAAGGTAGCCACCTACTATCTGTTTCAGCAACCACCACACTTTGGATTTCGGAGCGATGCGGACAGCGGTTGACCAACGACGAATGTATAACCTTCCAAAATGAAAATTCTTATAGATAAAATTGGCCCAAGAAATAGCAAGAATGAGGTATGACAATGACAGTAATACAACGAGGAGATACCATCTACTTAAAAAAAATGTTTGGCAACTTATTACAAAGATAATAGACCTGAATGTGATATTCAACTTTGGCATAGTTTCTCAGGATGCTATCCTGTTTCTTTATTTTTGTCTATGCTATATTTGTGGTGTCTATTTTTTTTTTAGAGATTGGTCTCTTAGGTTCTCAATTAGTTGATACACCTATGGACGCCCTGTCAAACTTGATGATGAGAAGAGGAGGTATTTGGCGATGTTAGGCAACAGTGTTGTCTAGTTGCTATCTTACTGTTACTCAACCTGACATAACATCTGTCATTGGTGTTGTTAGTTATTTTCTGCATGCTCCTAGGAAGCCTTGCTTTGACAATATTTGCTGCATCTTTCGCTATCTAAAGAAGATCCTCGCCTAGGAGTTCTATATCATCCTAATGTTACTTCACTGGAGATAACATTTCATGGGTCTTACTAGTCATTTTATACATGTCCTAGGAAGCCTCACTTTGACGCTATTTGTCCTTTGCTATCTAAAGAAGGATCATGTCATAAGACTTCTATGTCATTCTATCGCCTTGACTATCACTTTAGTGAAAGTTGAGTACCATGCTATGGCACATTCTTTTTCTGAAATGATATGGGTTCATTCCTTGCTATCTGACATGGGTGCTATCGTGCTTGGAGCATGAAGATGTATTGTGACGCCAATTGTGCTCCCAACAATCTAGATTTTTATGAGGAACCAAACATTAATCATCACTTCATTTGCAACATGACCATGTGCACAAATATTTTTTACCGCGTTCAATCTAGCAAACAACTAGATGGCATTCTCGGAAAACCATTGTGTCTTCTACGTTCCAAAATTTATCATAGGATGTCACCCTTTTGTATATTATTTTCTATGTTATATTTGTGGTGTTGGGTTGCACGGATACAGACACCGCATTATGGAAATTTTTTTAAAACTAGGATATGAGTATGGGTAGGAGAAGACATTAAAATAATATCTTCAAATGCAAATAACAACAACAACAATGAAATATAAGAAAAGAAACAGGCGAATAGCATGTCTATTGTGGTAAAGTAGTACACTTCTCAATTCGTGTAAATATTAACACAAAAATTCTTGTTAGGAAAGCAAGAAGTGGTGCTAAAATAAACAGTTCACTGTTCACATACCTCAGCCTGCACGGGAATCAGGAGGCTCTCTTTTCCTTTGTTAAGCAAAGAATCTTCCATTGAAACCTGTGAAATGGGTAGAAAAGTTTAATGACCAAGGAATTAAATCAGATATTATCTAGATTAAACACTACGAGTAAGAGATGCATATTATTATGGCCAATATTTGCAAGTTATCACTACGAACATGTTCTACTTCCACCCCATCGTAGCATAAAAGTCTAAAATCTAAGCTAGGTGTTGAATAAGTTGTTTGAATTTTATTTCTTTAAACTAAGAACGAGTTAGATTAATACCATAACTATCAAAAATTTTATAAATAGGAGCATTCTATTGTCCTAAAGAATTATAAATATTGGTATGCATAGAATTAATATCAAATATACACCACATTAACAACATGAAGACGACCACCATATGGTCTAAGATTACTAATTAGTCAAGAAAGACATCAACGAATACAATTTTTTTTTACATGAAACACTCAAAAAAGTGTAAATAAGCGTGAGAACTTTGCAGTCCGTTAATACCATTGCAGTCTTTGAAACCTGTATTGTCTCAATATTTGCAAAGTGGCACAATATACTGATACTCAAGTGTGGAAGAACAATATCAACAAACACATCATGTGAGTAACTTCTAGAGAATCATTTCATTGCCTTGTCTGATTTATTATTATTATTATTATTATTATTATTATTATTATTATTATTATTATTATTATTATTATTTATTATTATTTTAATATTCACAAAACAAGATTCATTGACAGAGAAGAAAGACTTACAAGGAGGTGAACCTCTGCGAGTGAGAAACTTACAAAGAACCTTGAAAAAACCTATAAAGGAGAGTATTCCGTTATTCTATCCCAGCGAACATACACTCGTTGAATGAATTGCTCTTTAAAATATCCCAATTAACCCTCGACTGACAGACCATGATTTTGATCCTTTGAGGGCTTGGGCAGCAGAGATTAAGATCCTCCTATTTATTTCTCTCCAAATGGCAGAGATTCTGGTGATAAGGAATATGTCCCACAGACATCTTCCCTTGCCATAAAAAGTTGACTTGACCAATTGATGTGACCAATCCAGTAGGTTGTTGGCTATCGGGGTCCTACCTCCACAGTCCAAAGCGATCAAGTTCCAGACTTGTTTGGGGAAGATGCATTCAGAACAGCATATGGTTGATGGATTCACATTGATCTTTACAAAAGCAATGCCTGTAAAACTAATAAGACCCCTCTGGACAAGTTGTTGATTGTGAGAATGAGACCTTGGTTCACAAAAGAAAATTAAGTCGGGGAGGCACTTACTTCAGCCACAAGAACTCGGAGCTGAACATATGTCCACATGTCCATGCCTATCTGTTGTATACTCTGACAGGTTCACATTGCACCTTTTCATAGAGAAACTACGCTTATGAGAAAACGAGTTTCTTCAAACTCCTTAAAGGTTTATGAGAAATCCATTTTCTTCCCAAAAAGTCACTCTATTACCATCAGCCATTTTGAAAGACACTTGTTCGACGAACTTTGCTTTCAGATTCATAATGGATTTCCATACAGTCAGAAGAGGTAGGGACCTCATTAGTTAACCGCCATGCACATCTTTATCATATTTTTCTTGCACTAACCTCCTCCACAAAGCCTGATTTTCAACCTCAAATCTCCACTGCTGCCTAGATAAGAGCGGTTGGTTGAAGAATTCAAACAAGAGCCAGTGATAAAGGATCTCTAGGATTTCCTTGTTGGATTCAAAAACCACATATCATTGCATTATTTTTTATTTATTTTTTTGTCTGATCAGAAAAACAGATTTTGTAATCATATCTATTAAGAATAAACAGAAAAGAGAACGTGCAGTATAACTAGACAAAAAACCCTCCACAAAGAGCTATACAACTTTAGGTATTGGAAAGTATAAGAATTTTCGAGCTAAACATACAAGATGCAAAATTAATGTTAATAAACCTCTCCCAATTAGATCCCCATATCCACAAAGTGACTTTAACATCTACCCAAAGATGTTGAACTGATTCTGCTGAATTATTAAAAACCCTGTTGTTTCAATCTCTCCAAATCAAAGCATGACTAAGTCTGTCCTAAGACCATCTACCAAATTCAGATTCTGCATTATTTCTTATCAGTCACTAGCCAATCATATTGATCTTCCATAGAACACGACATAATTTTTGGGTGCAACTTCATTACAGATGTTAAATTCATCAAAGTTTTAAAATGCAATCTGAGGACTTATCAATAAGTCTTACTACTTCACTGTACAACACTAGTTCAAACTTTGAAGAACTATTAAACAACCAATCAACCTCAACCCCACTCAAAATCTAACAAAACTAAGTGAGTTCAAGTGTACAAGTAAAAGGGTATCACCTCCACTTTGTAAATGTTGCACCCAGAAGCGATGTAAAGGCAACAAGAAGAACCCCCTCGAGAAACCTGTAGAAGAACATGTAGTACAAGTCAGTGCACATGGAAAACAGAGAGATGGAGCAAATATATAAGAAGTTCAGGGTTTGGGTTTTTACATGTAGAGCTAAACGAGTAGACTGGAGGTTTCCTGGAGATGGATTTTGTATAAGTGTTGAAGGGATGACTGCCTTCCTCAAGCTCTTCGCTTCTAACATTGTCTCTGTAATGGCGGAAATGGGAAAACTGGAAAAAATGTTTCGTTTTTGCACTTGTTGATGTTTTAGCCTAGTGTTATATGCCACCACACCCATGTTGGTTACACCACCATTAATTGAAACACTCGCAACTATCCAAATTTGATTTTTGATTTTGCTTCTGGTGTGGACACATTAACAAAAACCACCAAATCTACTGGACTTTAGAAAACGAAGACTTAAGTGGCAAATAAGTTTGTGAGAGGTCTGTAATATCAAGTTATGTGGATTCAAAAGATCAAGTCTAAGGAAAGTCCATCCACGCTATGCAATTTTGCAATATCAAGTTGTCGCAAGGACGTTAGTGACTGTGGAAGTGTTTTTCATGGGAGGCTGCAGACTCTGCATGTTCGATTATGTTCGTTGGATCATCCAAAATCTCAATTAATGTAAAAGTAAGAAGCAATTGAGGTTCTCCTTAATTTTTCTTTTTGGTTAAAGTTGGAAGCCAATATTATAAATAAGCTAACATCTAGCCAACCAAAGCTACCAAGTCATGAGCATTGATATTAAGGTCTTTATAAATACAGTTACAATGCCAAGAGAATAACAAAAAGAAGAGACATTTAATATTACATATTAGTAGATGCTAAACTCAATCGGTAACAAAAGAGTAGTTAGTGTCTTCCCCATGAAGCGCCTCCATCATCCTCGTTGAATCACCAAAAAGGAAAACCCGGTTTTCCATCATTGAGTCTGGATCAAGAGCAGCGCCTCCCCCCCCCCCCCCTCCCGCAAAACATTCTACCATGGTATTGTCTAAGACTTTTTCATTGATTGGACTGACAACAATAGCAAGCACCTATCCCTGAAGGTCCATCGCAATCACCCGAAAAGCACCCTGCTTCGAGTGAGCAAAAAAATAGTCATCAAAACTGACAAAGATCGTTTCACAATCTAAATAAAAAAGAATTGGACGAAGGCGATTGAAATGAAGGTTAAGTCTATGATGGCGGACTGAATGAAGTTGAGCCATTAAAGCAATGTGGCTAGCATTAGGAGTCAAGTGATGAGAAGTCAAGGTGTTGGATGCATTCTAGTTGCCTGTTCTACTAGAGCTGAGAATATGGTGAACATGAGAAAAAACAAATTGGTGACTTTTCAGAGTGAGTGCTAAACCAATGGGTATGCCAGGATGACCAGGTATGATGAAGGGATGATCTGAAAGAATGAGGACAAACTTTGGCTTTATAAAAGATGAGTTTACTACGGAGCTGCCAAATGGATAAAATTACAACTGTGAACCGTGAGAGCATTTCATCACATTTATCAGGATGAGTAGTAGTAGTGTCACGCATAAATATCAGAATAGTGGAAACCCATAAGTGAGTGAGATTGGTGTTGTTCCAATTAATTGGTAGAACTGAGAGCTTCCACAGTCCGGTGACGAGGACAAAGGAAGAACGAGTATAAAACATCCTCCGTATAATCGTTACAAAGGATACAACAATCTTGGATAGGTGTGTGGAGTTTTACTAGGTTCGTCATGGTAAGAAGAATGTTTTGGTTGTTATTCTAAAGCAAGAAAAAGAGCATTGGGAGGTGCTTTGATTTGCCAAAGGGTATGTAGTTGCGTGGGTCCCACGAAGGGGGGGGGGGGGGGGGGAGGTGAAGGTGTGGAAGATGAGCTTTCAACTTGTTCCAGAGTGAAAACTTTGGTGGCATTTTAAACTAAGAAAATACCTTTTTCGTCAGGGATCCAGATAAGTTTGTCAAGGTTGTGTGTACACTTGAGACAAATATCTTGGATATCCTTCGCCACCGGGGCAGGGAAGAGGGAGTTGATAAGGTCCGAGTTCTAGTGGATCGTGTAGTAATCCAAGGGATTAGGAATACAGTTGGCCAACACCAAACCTGATTTTACCCAACAATCTCTCAAAAGATCAATTTGTTCATCCAAGAGGACTTGCCAAATGGGTCGACTCTTCATTTTGCCCAAGGCGGTGAGGTGACCCCTCCAAGCAAAGGAGGCTAGAGGGGGGTTTAGATGGTTGAAAAATGTTTTTCGATTTGAAGTATAGAGCCTTGAGTTGACAGGACCAAGTGTTCTGAGGAGTGGAGATAGTGTTCCACATGCCTTTAGTCATCAAAACAAGATTCTGGTTCCTATTTGACGAAATTTTAATGCCCCTGAGATGTCTAGGCTTTGGAAATCCGATCCCAAGTACACAAATGTTTTGCTATGCTATTGTTTGTGCTATTCCACCAGAAGTTTCGGGCGAGGTTATCAATTTTTGTGGTAATAACACAAGGAATGATGAAAGTTTGCATGATGTAGATTGGGATCGCATTAAGAACAACTTTGATCATCACTGTTCTACCTGCATGTGAAACACCTTAGATTTCCAACTAGAAAGCTTGGAAGCAATTTTTTCAACGATGAATTGGAAATCACTAGTTTTATTCTTAGAAAAGACGAGGGGTGACCCCAAATATTTGTCTTTAGGGTTGTAAAACTTGGAACCCAGAAGTTTGTTAATCATTTTTGCATGCTTCAGATGAACATTGGAACTATAGAAGACCGAGGATTTGTCATAATTGACACCTTGACCCGAAGCCATACAATATTGGTGAAAAACATTCTTCACAAAGTGTGTTTCCGATAGCGAAGCTTTGCAGAATAACATGAGATCATCTGCATATAATAGATGGCTAATGGAAGGAGGATGTTTCTGAGTTTGATCCCCTGGAGAAGGCCATGGGATTCCGCTCGAGAAAGGAGTCGAGAGAGTGCCTCGACAACCAGAATGAACAAGTAGGGAGATAATGGGTTCCCTTCTCTGATGTCACAGAATGGTTTGATTGGTGGGATGGGGGATCGTTTAAGGAGCACTCGGAGAGATGAAGTGGATATACATTGCTCAATCATAAGGATTCAATCCTTGGCAAAATCAAGTAGTTTGAAAATTTGGAGGAGAAAATACCACTCTACCCGATCATAGGCTTTGGCCATATCAATCTTGATAGACATCCAACCTTGTTTACGTTTGTCATAATGTTTCATTTGATGAAAGGTTTCATGGGTCATGCCAACAAATTCTGGAATAGATCGGCCTTTAAGGAATGCTCCTTGATTAGGCAAGATGATTGTGTCAAGGAGTGGTTTAAGTTTGTTGGCAATAATTTTGGATATCACCTTGTAGATGACATTGCAAAGGCCAATGAGAAAAAAATTATTAGGAGAGACCGGGTTTCCCACCTTGGAAATTAAGGCAATAAATGTCTCATTCAACTTAGGGTCAAATTGTTTAGACGAGAAAATTTTTTGAGCAACTTCAATCACATTAGAGTTAACAATGTCCCAATAGTGTTGAAAGAAGAGTGCATAGAACCCATTAGGGCCAGAGGCTTTAAGGCTGCCCATAGCAAAGATAGTGGTACAAATGTCATCTTCATTAGGAATGGCAAGAAGGGCCTCATTGGCTTCCGAAGAGATGACATGGCTGAAGAGATTCAGAGTAGGTGGGAGAGGTAAATTCGTGCTTTGGGTGAGGTAAAAATCCGGAAATGACTTGCTCTATCTCAAAGAGATTCAAATACAAAAAGTTTCCAAGAGACATGAGCCTTCAAGGCCCTTTCATCTGACAAGCTTTCGACCATCCAAAGCACACAGTTCATATCTGCAGTATAGGAACATACCAACACATGAAAAATACAATTTCTGCAGCAACAAATTTTGTTAATCACTTCAACCATTACAACAATCAACACATTACAACAAACATTTTCAGTACAATCCCAGTCATTTACCAGAGTTTCACAGCATGCTTGGTTAACAGGGAAAAAACTAGACTAGCGGATCTTAATGCATTTCCCCCCTGTTGGCTGAGATCAGGAAGTAGTAAGGATGCACCAAACAGATCATTCATAACATCCCTTCATCCCTCTTTCCCGTACCGATCATATCACATCTGATCAACTTCTTAATAAAAAAAAGTAACAATCTGAAATCTTCAGGTGGAAAATGTAAGTTGATAGATCCTTTTCATACCCGTACTCTACAAGGTTGTCTAGAATACTTTATTTCCATCTGTTTAAGAATCCCACCCTTAGGGTACTAGCACAGAAGCAAGCAGAGTGAGACTGCCTACCTTGAATCAATGGTGCGAGCTTCATAGCTTTTTAACGACGACCTGCGCCACCATATTTGGAAGGCCTTGCTCAGATTAGGACACTCCGTTCCATGCCGGGAAAAGCTGTGGAACCATTCCATGAACAGGAACTGCTGATGTTTCATTGGGAGTGTAAGGAGTGCCTGACTCAGGGCCTCCTCTAATGCTTTGATGTCAAGACCCTTCCGGCACCTCTTTAGCCAACCAAAGTCCACCAGCATTGGAACAAACCATGCTGCAAGGACTCCGCTTCTGGTCTCCGACCTGCAGTGTAACTTCCCTGTCCCCAGTGCAACAAACACCCACGCTGATACCCGACTGAGCTCGTATCTGATCAATGGGGATACTCTCTCATGCATTCTAAGCAAGTCCCCCTGATTTGCCCAAACATCTACAAACTCTTCTGCCAGTTGTTGCTCCATTAGAATCTCAAGCAGCCAATTGATGTTGTCAACTTGCCTTGAGATCTGTTCAAGTAATGGCTTAGTGGTCTCCACTTTTGCTGATTTTTCTTTGGGTACAGAGTTGGAAGCCTCTGCAAATAGTTCCACCAGTGAACCCACACAAGACAAGGAAACATCATAAAAATCCTGCTTGCCAAGGCCAGTCAGATTCTTTTCATAGACTGAGCTCCTAGACAGAAGACTCGTTACTAAGGACTTGAGTTCATTCCTAGAGTTATCATCAGCTCCATTAGTAACTGACTGAACAAGTCGCATGACCAAATCTTGTTGGGAGTCGATCTCTTCCTGTGGATATAGTCTGGCTAACACATCTCTGGTTGTTGTGTCATCAAATGTAAATCTTGTAAAGACGCTCTTCAGCTTGTCTTCTTCAGCCTCACTCCAAGGAACCGCCTCAAGATATTTCAAGCAAGCCAACACACCTTTGGTAAACATAATGCCAGCTGATACCTGGTGAACAATGAATGATAGAAATACCGTCAAACGAATTTGTCAACTGAATTAGTTGTCCTACAGAAGCTTCTAGAAATTGTAAAATCAGCAAACGTTGCATCTGTTGCAGAACACAACAAAATGCTGTGAATACAAAGTCGTGGAATACAAATATCATTGAAGAGATTCAGAGTTTCTGAGCTTATAGAAAAAAAATCAGATAACTTTTTTTATTAATAACTTGGAATCTACAACCTAAGCTGATAGACCGACTACTTGCTTGGCCCAAAGAACTTGTACAAATGTTGCCAGTGGAAGGAACATGGTTTCCAGTAGGAGTAAATAGATCCATGCATAAAATGACCACAATAAATGTAATTTTGCTACACATATTCAAACATGTCTCCGAGGCCTAAAAAACATGCTTCAATACTCTAAGCACCGAGGCTTAAGCCTTAGAGTGAACTGGCAAGGAAACGAGGGGGCCACCCATGGGAGCCCAATCACGTGCACACAACAAGGCACATCGTCCTCTTGACTAAGATCTCTCTTTCTAATGAACCTCAAGTACTATGGATTCCTGGCAGCTAGATCATGAATAGATAGAGATGTGCAATTAACCAGGAAAAATATAAGTGCATTTAGAACTTTGACGCTTGAAGTCTTGAATCATAGGTTTTTCCTAGTGGAGCCTATGGCATCTTTTCTTTCTTTAATGAATAAAATTTTGAAATCCACCCCCCGGCCCCCTAATCCCCCCAAAAAAAGGCTTTCTTAAGAATAGTCAAAATTGTGTGGTCATATCTCAAAAAAGTCCATCTCCATTTTTTTTAAAGGTTAAACTTGAAAAAGACTACACAAAGACCCTAAAGCTATCGTTCAAGACCTTTGTCACATGGTGCCAATATTTTTACCTAATTTTTTTGCAATATTTTTATCAGATCTACCTTGTTAATGGATTATTTTATATTTTCAGTATACATTACCTTAAGAATGCTTAACTCGATAGATGGTTTTAAAGTTCAAATTTATTCATTACAAGCTAAATTAAAGGAATTACCTAGCCTTCACAAGCACAACAAAAAGGATAACTGTGATAGGAAAAGACTCCCAATTTACAAAAAGAAAGCATTCAAAAGACACTCCTTTAAGCTCCATTCTTGTCAATAGCAATGACATTGACGATCCAAGACCTCCATCACCCAAGCAAGTTTTCCAGCTTGTAAAATGTAAAGAGAATAATTATTCACAGATTTGCAAAACCCATTATGTTATTGGAAAACACCTATGAAAGACCAAACCGAAGCAAGAAACAATCCACACCGAAGTCAGATCACACAAATCAAAAGTAAGTGCAAAACGCTTTCCACACCATTATTAGGGATGGCAATCTGATCCAGATTGTTGGGGACCCATTCCACGCCGCCTCGGTTTTGTTTTAACTTTTAATTATGTAAAAACAAAAAAAAAATGTTGCTCCTACAGATTGAACACAAAACATTGTTTCACCTGCAGAAAATACCACTGAATCAACTCGTTATTGAGGATAAACGATTTACTGTCTCTTAATATATTTACAAAATCTTAACTTTCCGAAGAAGAACTAATATGAATAAAAATAAATACATAAAATCTGCAAGCAGTACAAACAGTCTAGAAGCTTCACTATTATATAACTTATGTCTGACTTTGACTTGTATAGTACAAGTGGTACTCAGATTCTCCAACTCTCCCCAACATAAACCCCTAACATTACCCCTCAATTCTCTCTGTAGTCAACATCTTCGGTCAACAATTATACCTGACGGTAAATCTCTCTCTCTTCATTCAATTATCTTTGATTCTTTTGTTTGGTTTCCTTCTTAATTGGTTAATGCAAAAAGATTAAAGAGCCATATTGTAGCCTTACTAGCCTCTCTTTCTCTCTTAGGATGTCTTTGATTGCAAGAAAGTTTGCCATGGGAAAATTTCAAAAAGAAAGAAGAGATAGGACAGAAGCGGGAAATATTTCTCCATCTTGAGCAAATTTCATTCACATCCACACTTCTAAAATAACTTCCTTAATCAGCAGTCGATCTTACAACCCTTGCTTACGTGAGCATAGAGATCTAGGATGACTACAGTTTAAGCCAAACTTCCTCCACTAGAATGTCTTGAACCAGATCTTATAGACCATTGCGCTCCACTAACTTCAGAAAAATATAAATAAAAAATAAAAATAAATAAATAAAAAATAACTAATGGCACACTCACTTTCAAAGCCATTCATCCTCATTCTCAATGAAGCTTGCCCAATTCAACTCCATGACCACCTAGTAACCTCCTCCATTTCCCAATCAAAACAATACTTCCCAATCAAAATAATGGCATATCAGGGTGAAGATACTACCCCATAGTATTTTGAAACACTAGACACAATCTCCATTAATGGAAACACAGCTCCTAAAAGCTGGAGAGAAAATTGTAGGAAAAAATTCTTCAACGGGCTATGTCCAATGCAAGCATCCTCACCTATCTTAAGTTTGGAAGTGACACCCTTCAAGAACCCTTCCTTGGTATTAAAAACGTCGCACCATAGATTTACCCCATAAGGTGTGGTCAGTTGCATTAGAATGCACCCCTCATTATTAAATAACTACATTCTTCCTAGACAATATTTCCCCCTAAGGCATTTACTCAGAAGAGCTTGTGTTATGATTTGGAAGGGTCTAACAAACAAGTCCCCTTTTCCTTTGGACTGCACATTGAACCCCAATATTCCCAATGTAAAGCACAAAATCCTCTAGATCCAGCGGCTCCATTATGAAATTTACTCGCAATTTATGTTTTGTAAGCTACCAAAGTGGGGAGGTTGAATGAAGAGAACTACAAATAGGAATTTTTTTTATAATGATCTTGAATCAAGTGAAAAGTGCCACTTTATTGAGTAGTATGATATTCCACATGTTAAGTCCATTGTCCCCAAACTACCCTTCTTTGTAATATCGACATTTGCAAAAATCAGAATCTTGAATCCTTCTTTCAACACACAGCCCTCCAGATGTGAACATGGATCAACACACCATAAGCTGTACAACAAAAGTCATCTTGAGTTGTATAACTATAGCATGAGCCTAAACTTAAGTCTATACAACACTTAGAGCACCGACAACAAGCAATGGGTTTAGAAGCAACATTTTAAAAGCTTAGTATTGTTTAATGTGACATGGCTTGATTTAGAAGCCATGTTTAAATTTCAACCCACAATACAAATTTTTTTGAAAGCAAAAAAAGTCTTTAAGCTATTGATACATCATACATGTCAACCTACCCCCAATGTCAAAGGAAATCTTTTAAATCATTCTCTCATGCCAACCTTTAAAGTTTGAAAAGATAATTAAGTGAGCCTATTTAAAGGTGAAATAATTTGGAAGCTTGGTGTCTATGAGCATCCACATCAAGCAGCTGTAAGCGGAAGCTTCTAAAAACTTTAAAATATTTTTTATTTTAGAGCATCCACAACATGCACTCCTAAAATTTTTAAAATATTGTGACAAGCTTTTAGCACACACAATAAGCTTCCAAAACTAATGTTTTACACTTGCAGTGTCTACCGGGCTTCCAAATGTAGAAGCCAAACTTTCAAATATTTGACCTTTTAAATGGGTCCATTTCATTATCTTTTCAACTTTATGAGTGAAAAGGAGGGGAGATCAAAGAAAAGAATATTAAATATGGAGACATGTAGGATAGGTTAGTATAGTATGAGATAAAACTTTTAAAGATTCCTTTGAAAATGAGGGTGGTTGATGTGTCCTTCCTTTAACACAAATTTTGCTACTAAATTATGTCTTATTGTGGTAACAATAGGCATGAAGTCATATCACACTAAACAATATTAAGCTTATAAAATTTGGCTTCTAAACCGGCTACTTGTTGTGGATGCTCTTAGAAGCTTTTGGCATAAGCTTCGTAACCAGTTGTTTTAGACTTGCTTCCAGTGTCCACCCGCCAATAGACACCAAGCTTCCAATATTTCAGCTTTACATGGGGCCCACTTAATTATCTTTCAAACTTTAAAGGTTGGCATGAAACAATGCTTGAAAAGATTCTTCTGATATTAGGGGTAAGTTGTGTGTCATACTTTGAAGACTTTCTTCTTCTAAAAAGATTATTATTGTGGCTACATATTTAGACATGGCTTCGAAATCAAGTCAGGTAACGTTAAACAGTACTAAGCTTCTAAAATGTTGCTTCCAAATCCATTGCTTGTTGTGGATGCTCTACCAAGCTTCTACAATTACAAGCCAGATGGACACTACAAAACAAAAACAATAGTTTTGGAAGCTTATTGTGGATGCTGAAACTTCTAAAACATGAAATAGTTTACAGTTTTTAAAAGCTTGCACTTATATTTGCTTGTAATGTATGCTTGTACAGATATAGATCTCCTTGCCTAATACATCACCTACATTTGTAGTACCTATATTGCCATCTGCCAGGACCATCAAATCTCTTCTATTGCCAAACTCCATCCAAATTCATAGAGATCAGGAACTGAGGTGTCACCATCACCTCACATCCTGATGCAAGAGTCCCACTTTGAAAACCACCCCCTCATCCACCATTTTACTATCATATCCTCAATACTTCCAATTTTCTAGATTTATCCCTTTCTTCAGCCTTTTCCCAATCTTAATCATTTTTCCATCATAAATCCCTTTTACCATGGATGGAGAAACCCAAGAAGATTTTGATTCGCCCTTTCTTCAACTTCACTTCTAGTACAACTGATTGACTACACAAATCCCCTGGATTTTTGCCAAACATCTCTCGCCAATTTAAATCAAAACACCCTACAACCTGTTTGACTAGGCGTGGGCACGGTCCGGATCGGTTCCAAATTTTGAGGAACCCAACTCAAACCGTTTAAATATAGCGGATCCAGTCCGGTCCGGATTCCCTCATTTTGAACATTGGGACAGAACCTAACTTGAATCATTTGGAATGGTCCAGTTTCAAACGGTTCCAAATTACACATCAATTTAATTTTCATTTTGTACTTGTTAAAGATACAATTGTAATTAAACATGAGAATGTAATCAATGTATCAACTATTTACTATTTGATTGTCCTTCAGTTCAATTGTTTGTCTTTCTTTTAACTGAATTAAGCTTGCCATGGCCCCTTGTTCATGCAAGGAAACATTGCAAATTTGCAATCCAAATTTTTAGGAAAATGATTTTCAGCAGCAAGCACCCTGGTCAATGGTCCCTGTATCAGAGTATCCAACAACCGCTCATGTGAACTCAACAATATGACATACTTTTAACATTCTCAATCTATCTTAACAAAAGCCTAGATTACAAGTCAAGCAAACATAACAAGCTAAACTGTATCGTTTTAAACCTGAGTGCACCAATGCATCCGACTTCAAGTTGTCTAATGAAGCTAAAACACATTTAATCCATCAAAATGATATCAATCAACAATTGCCTAAAACAAAAGATCAAAACAAACTAAACCCAAGATAGAAATCTAAAAAAATCATAAACTACAAATCATATAATCAAAACCAAACCAAATTTTCTAATGTTACTAATCCAAATTAAGACTCAGCTAATCATAATCAAAGATGATATATGAATGAAGTAAAAGATATTTTCTAATTATCATCCATAGATCACAGCATAGCATCAGATCAACATTACAAATAAATTAAACCAAACCAAACCCCATCTAAGAATCGGAAACAAAAGGGGGGTACTTTTCTTCCCAAGCCCTCAATGCCCCATCTTCTCCTTTTCCTTCTTATCAACACAATTAAACCCAGGACTGTAGAAAAAGTTATCGATCGAATAATTAGAAAGTTATCGATCGAATAATTAGGAGATCCAATACCCATAGAGAACTCTAATTCATCATCAGTTCTAACAATCACAATAATATTAACCTAATACAATACTTTGACACCACCCCTTGGAGGTTTGTGACCTTGTCTTTGACTATGTAGCCTTTGATGGTGGACTTGTACTTCAATGGGTATGATGATCCTTCTACTGAGAAACTGCAACTCTCATTGGATTGTGAACCTGACTGAGAAGCTATTATTGTCGAATGAACTAACCGATGATGGCGTGGCAGGAGGGAGGAAGAACTTGGCTTCTTGATGTGAGGATTGGGAGGGAGGAAAGCAGCTGGATAACCGTTTGTATTTAGTAGATCTGTAGATGAAGAGATGAGAAAGACTGAAAGAGAGATGGAGAGAAAGTGAGAAGATGAGGTGTGAGGGTGAGTCGTTTTGGGTTTTTTGGTGTTTTTTACTTTTAGGTTTACATTTTCTTACCTCCACAATATTAAGACACGTGTAAAGTGTCATTTAAAACAGGTTGGAACCGAACCGTTTGAATTTACATAATTGGAACCGGACTCGAACCGTTCTACAACGGATCTGGACCGTATCTAAATTATAAATTTAAAACCCGAACCATATGGAGGAAAACGGTCCAGTTTGGATCTGCGGTTCCTCGACTCGTTTGCCCACCCATATGTTTGACGGTAGCACAACCCTCTCTGGTCGGTAGATCTTTCTAGGTTGCCCACCTGTCGGGTTATTAGTGTGACTTGAATAGTCTCAAATCTCAGGAGGTAGAATTTTCATGATGTAATATAAGGGAGTGGTCCACTTCCTAATAGAAACGAGGCATTTTAGATAAAATCCGACACCCGGTGGCCCAAATGTGGCTCAGTGTTCATGGTGTTTAAGTTGAGGACAATAGCGTTGCTATGTATAGTAGACCTAAGGTGCGCTTGCGTTCACGTCGAGCCAACAAGTGGTGTCAAAGCTGACGATTCGCCAAGTGAAGATTGTTGGGTTATTAGTGTTGATTTGAATAGTCTTACATCTTAGGAGGTAGAGTTGTCATGATAGAATATAAGGGAGCGGTCCACTCTCTAATAGCAACTAAGCATTTTAGATAAAACCCCACACCCGAGAGCTTAGATGGGGGCACAATGCAAAATGTGTTTAAGTTGGGAACAATATTATTGCTATGTATAGTGGACCCATGGACCCAAGGTGTGCATGTGCACGACAAGCCAACACTAACGACCCCATCAACCACAACAACAATCTCATTTGGCGCAGCTAGCCAGACCCTCCACCAAGCATCTGACAACCAGATCTCAACTTTTCACTATATCTAAGCTACACCCCAAGAACAATATCACTATATCTAACACGTCGGCCTTTTAGTTTTGTTGATTCTACTTCTTCATAAACAACAAAAACACTCCAGCTCTCTCCACCACCGCCTCCAAAGTCATATCCCAACACCACTATTGATCTACATCGCAGATCAGCATCCCACATTCCCACCACCATTAGCATCACCAATATTGATCTACTTCACAGATCAACATCCCACCACCATGACCATCAGATCTACATCCTCACCACCACCAGACACCACTAGAGATCTGCATCACACCACCTCTTGAAAATAACAACAGAGGAAGATTTTTACCGTAGACGAGCACGCATTCAATCCATTCCATCCATCTGAATCAATGACCACTTTCCACAGGCAATATATAGAACTTGGGTTGCGGGTATGATGTCATTTCTGTTTGCTTTTTGAAGATAAGAAAAAGCACCTTGGAATTCAGTTTGGAAGTCTAAGTTTGGAAGTCTAACTGATACAGGAACAAAAAAATCCTATGAAGCTTCTTGATAAACAAGGGGAATATTTATAGATAATGCATGATGTCAGATATTACGAGGTTACCTGATTGATTTTACTGTGATGTACACTGAGTAATGATTGAAGTTATCTGTACGCTCCTTTTTAGCAACCTTGGGATATCACAATTCAATGATTCATGTTTATGTCTCAAAAGAATACTTGGTCATGACTCAAGGTATCGACTTTTCATCAACTAATAACTATGAAAATGTCAATTCTTTTCTCAGGTACACTATCAAGTTTTGCACACAATTCCTTTTTATTCTATGTCCACTGTGCTCAGGATGCATCACAAAAGTCAGCTAATGTTCTATAGCCCATAATCTACATAACTACTCCCACTAGAGGGATAAAACCCCATCTTGATATTGTGATGTAAAGGTCAGCCTCCAAGAATTTCAGACTCCACTTCTCTTGAATGATTCTACTTCAGTATAGCTTTTTCCTAAAAGGCACAAAAATTTTAATTAAAAAAAATAGAGACTCGGGGGAAAAACAAGGGCTCAAAAGGACATTGAAGGCTCCAAACTCCTTAACAGACATGAATTACAAGGAGTCACAACAAACGCCCCACCCCAAAACTTAAATTACAAGAAGAGGTCATCCATCCACTGAGAAGCGCTCTCTATCCTGCTACTTTTGAACATTCTATCTCAAGAACCAATAGCATATCTACGTTGCTTCCACCAACTTGGTCAACTACCAAATAGGTCATCCTCCCGCAAGTCGAAACTGACTGAATGTCCAAGTCAAAGTCATAACTGCACTCTCCGTACTAACACCATTGTGTACGTTTGAAGTTTTAATTATATGTAATTACAAATGCCTATCATCAATGTGGTGCATGGTGTGATGTTGTCCATTTCCACCTCAAAGAAGATAGGTCTCAAGTTTGGTTGGACGACTGGGATCCTTAGTTATTGAACTTGTATAGTTCATGACTTATATGTCATAAGCTAAATTAAAAAATATAAGTGGAGGTACAAAAATTGCTAAAGATAGTAATATATATAATCAGTGCCATTTTTCAATGGAAGGCTCATTTTCCCTAGGTTCAATAGGGAAAGTTTCAATCCATTTCCTAGATAACTCTATTTTCAATCCACATTAGGGTATTTGTTTACACCTCTGAATCATACAATATGTCTGGTTATTCAAAAAAATGGCAGTCATTGTCTTACTGATGTTTGGCTACAATCTCTAGTTAGAGGTTACCTTTGAATAAGACATTTACATCTAGTTAGAGGTTTCCACTTAATAAGAGGTTAGATGTCTAATTCAAACAAACACCTCCTAATTTTTTACTTGTTGAAATGGGTCCAAGTTAGAAAACTGTTTTCATCATTTTATATGGTATCCCAACAGTAAACAATTGTCATCCAGACTGTTATAGCTGCACTTTCTTACCAAATAAAATACAGTTCACTCAATATGTACCACATAGAATTCAGAGATGTAAAACTTTTCATCACTAATTAAACCAAGAACTTAATATCCTCAAAGCTCTCACCTCAAGAACATCAATGGAGCGAGATACCCCCATCTTGACGAGGTGCGCTGCAAAATCATCCTCAAACATAAGCTCCATGGTCTCATGAAAAACACCCAGATTCTCAACCTCAGGAACTTCAATCCTACAAAAATTCACCGAAATACGAGACTGACCACGACTCTCCGAGATCAAATTCGCGAAAACCGAGCTATTGGCAGACAAGACCTTGGAATCCAATTCCAAAACCAAACGTTCTCCATTCTTTCCCTTCAAACTCAATCTCACATCATAAACACCAAACCCCATGTCCTCATCTTCCTCACTCTTGATCTCCTCTTTCGTCTCCGAAATCGCGGCCACCCCTTTACTCTCCTCATCAAAAGATTCCACCTTTTTGCGAGAACTCAGCTCAGTTACCATTTCAGGATCGAGATGAGGAGGGGTTTCGTGGTCAATGGGAGAAACCCTTCCAGGAGACAAGATACGGCGAGGGTCCATGAACCCAACTCGACCCAGAGCACTTCTGTTGATCTGAAGCGATTTCTGGTCAAATGGGGAGATATATTCTGGGCTTTTAGGTGGAATACCAATTCTACAGCAAAAAACTCGACGGAATCGATGGGTTTCTCGACGTGAGACTGCCTTGCGATGGCCTGATTCCGCCATGGATGATGGGTGTTTTAGTGAAAACAGAGACGGAGAAGTAGAGAAACAGAGGGCATTGGAGACGGGAAGAAAAGGAGATTCCTTTGGAGGTTCTGAGAGATTTATAAAATATGGGATTTTGGATTTGGGTGAAGAAAAAGAGAGTGAGTTTGAGAGAGTGACTGGAGGAGGAGTTGTGTGGATTGTTGTAATCAATGAAAGGAAAGGGAGAAAAGGTAAAGTGCGTGGGATCTGTTTTCGTTATCTGAGGGATGTCATGTTATATTAGTCCCACCTTGTGAAGGGAAAGAGCCCCACATTTGCTAATACACCCATAGGGACTATCGATGCGTCAATGTGTGCAAGCACTAGTTTTTGTTGTCTATGTGCTGTAGGAGTGATGATTTGTTGATTTTAACGTAATCATTAGCCTGACTGTGAGCTATGCCAAAGTTGGAACATTTAGTGAAATTTTAACAAAACATTCCTTATTTTGTAACTGATATGATTGAAAGGAAAACTTAAGTATACACGAGTTATTATAATAAGAACATCAACATTTTTTTTTCCTTTATGATAATTTGTTTTTCTCTGAGAGAAAACAAAAAAAAGTTGTTACTTCTGTTCAACTCCTTCGAGAGAGCTTTTTGTCTTATAACAATAATAAATAAATATTAATAAGAAATCGAATAATCACTCGATCACAGTCGTATATGTGGCATGGGCTGACTCTATCACGAGATAGGCTTCAGCTCGGTCCCAAGCAGACCCTTACATGAACTATTGTTTAGCCTGTAAGTCAGGTGCACAAGCTAAAGTCACGCCAGCCCAAGAGGTAAAGACCTTGGGGCTTCGCCCAGGACAATGAGGCCCAAACATGAATCTCAGGGATGTCATAGGCTCGAGATCCACTTTTGCGATCAGTTCTTAGCCCAATCAAGCATTGAGTCCTAAATAGAGCCAAGTGCCGAAGAGACTCAGTCATGTACATGTAAGATCTTATGTGATATTAGGGTTGGTAGTGGGGTGGATTTTCACGAATATCCACCCTGCATGGCGGATTTGGGTTTTTTTCAATGATTTTGGGGCCGATATGGGGATCCAAATCATATCCGTCAAGGATTCGAGGGTGGATACGAATTTGGCCATATCCACCCCGCGGATATCCGTTTACATGTGTATTTTACTAAAATAACCTAATGCCTTTAAGAGAACCCTAACCCTAAAAACATATCCCCAGACAGACTCAACACTTCGCCTCTCTATTCTCTTCACCTCTATTTTCTTCTCTTCTTCTTCCCCTTTTCTTTTTTTTTCTTTTCTCCATACCTGTTGTTGTTGCTACTGTGTGCATCACTTTCTCCCCCACCGCGCACAATAGCACTCGCTACTATCTTTTTCTTCTTCCCCTTCACTTCCCACAAGCGCACAGTATCAGTCTTCAATGATAAGAAAAAACTGGCAGATATCATGGGAGGAGGAACCCTAGCGTTCCCACCGTTTCGCAGATCTCTTCTTCCCCGTCACTTTTCTCTATTCGCTCCTCTCCCCTTTAGCTCCCCATGTTGTTGCATCAATCGTTCTCGACCCATTTTCCTCCTTTTCAAGCCTTGTTCAACCAAACCCTTACCCGTCATTGCTTCAATTTCTCTCCAAAATAGGTTTCCCATTGATGAATCCCTAAAATATGCCATCATTTTAGGGATTGTCCAATTTGAGAGATTTTGGTGAGGTGGGACTGACCTAAAGAGAAGAAGAATTGAAGAAGAAGAACTAACGAAGAATTGCAAATGGGGTTTTGTTTGTTATATTTATGTTTGAGTTTGATTAAGTGGAGTTTATACTTTATGCATCTTCAATGGGGTTTCTCTGATTTTTTAATGTATTTGTTGAACTACTCCATAAAGAATGATTAATACTTTATTTGATTTCTACCTTCTACATCTAATCAAATCAAATAAAAAAGGGGTTATGGTCCCACTTCATTGAGATCATAGATGTTGACAGTTTTTTTTTTTTTTGAAAATTAAATGGTTAATCAGGGCAGGGTGGGGTGGATATTCGCCAATCCTTTCGGGGCGGGGACAATTTTAAAAAAAATATATATAAATGGATATTTGGGAGGGATTCGGGGATTTGCGATCCCCAAGAGGGTGGGGACGGATTTGCCCAAATCCGCCCCATTTCCATCCCTATGTGAGATCTACTCCTTCCATCCCGCCCTCGATCGAAGGAATAGTTGGGGAGGAAACACTATAAAAGGTAATGAAATGAAGAAGAAAGGTACACATACACTTTGCAATATACTTCCAATCTTCACTCTTCCTTACATCGATATCTGACTTAAGCAGCGGAGTGCCTTCGACCGCCACAACAGTGGTTCCTGGGTAACCGCTGTTCATTTTTGCATGCTCGACATCAACAAGGACAAATTTGAAAAAATCAGTTTGGTGTCGTCTGTTGGGAGAGACGACAAGTTTTTCCTGAAACGAACACATAAAGTTCTTTCTAGCTAAGCAGAGCATCGAGACATGGTCACTAGCACCATATCTCGAGCAGTCAACAACAATGTTGAACCAGACAACCCCCTAGCCAAAGAAGTGTGGCCATAAGGTTCAACTGATCCAACCGAGGGAACATAACAGTCACACGACCCAGCCACTGAGGCAGCCGCGGCTGACCCTCGCATAGACCAATTCCTGCTTCACATGGTTCATCTTCACATGGTTGATCTAGTGCGGGTGGTGGAAAGGCTCCTCAGGATCAATAACATCCACTCGAATGTGGCAGAGATCTGAGGAGATCCCACACCAGAGAGGACACCAGAGAAAGCGTCCAGGAAAGCGAGAACCTCCCCGGAGATGAGCAGAAAGTTTGCCGGCAGAAGAGCTTAAGGGATGACGGGGATCATGGGGACCATGCCCCAAAAATAGACTGTACCATGGTCAGGAACCTGCTCCGACCGGGGGCAACCAATCTGGATGTCTTGTACGACCTTACTATCCCTTCATTCTCGAAGGAGATCATAAACGCCCCTTGCCAAAGAAATTCGTCCCTCCAAAGCTCGAATTCTAGGACGATATATCGGATCCATCAGATCATCTACGTCATTACCACCACGTAATGGTGTTTCAAGGAAAGTGCAGAAGTCATCATGTGTAGAACTTTTCCCACCAGCCTGAAGAAAGCGGCACTGACCTGGTTCCACAGTCTTCAGCCAATATCTATCGACACGTTCCAGGTCTCGTCGAAGGCATTTATCACCAGATTCGTTTGGAGCCAGCAAATCAGGAAGGGGCTCACTACTTGCTAAATTTCATGCAGAAGCATGGTGAAACCCTCAGAGAGTATGTAAAATGTTTCAACGATGAGCTGACTTTGATCGACGGTGCAGCGATGACACGTGGGTCATTGCCTTTACTTTTGGCCTCCGAGGATGCAAGTTCTACAATTTTCTCACCCTATAACCTCAAGAGATATTAGCGAACATACTGAAAAGTGCGCAAAAGTATATTACTCTTGACGAGATGCTGGTCACCAAGAAAGGAGGCAAAAATGAAGCCAAACATGCTTCCAAGGCCTGGGACAAAGGAGAACCAAAAAGCCGCGAAGATGAGGAAAAACAACGACAAAACTGAGTTCGACAAGGCTAAACCAGACATGGCCACCAACTACATCGGCTCAAGGTACACTGAGTTTGCTCCTCTCAACTATAGCTTGCCCAAAATCCTCTCCACCATGAAAACCTAGGACGACATCAAGTAGCCCCCAAGCTAAAAAACGACCCTTCAAGGCGTGATAGGAACAACTACTGTGCCTATCACAAGGACCACGGTTGTGGAAGCCAAAAATAACCTTTAGCCCAATTGGATAAAGAAGTCCAAAGATTTGGACCTTTCTCGAAAAACTCGAAAAATTACCCACGAAAGCTACAAGTATAGAAGGCCCAAGCCTAGGCCCAAAACAAACTCAGTAGAACACTATTTTCTTAGCAGGGGAGTAGTGTTCGGCGCCAACCACCATGCTCAGCTGAGCACATGGGCTTGCAGGAGAGGTGTCTTCAAACAGAAAGTTACAACCACCAACGGGAGGTTATAACCAACCACGAAAGTTACAATTGCCTGAATGAAGTTGCAACCGCTTACAAGCAGATGACTCACTCATCTACCACACATCTCGCTCATCTGCCACGTGTTTCACTCATCAGCCACGTGTCTCACTTATCAGCCACGTGTCTCACTTATCAGCCAGTAGTTGACTTTTTCAGCCTCTATAAATAGCCAAACACAAAGCCATCTGGAGGTAACAGTTTCCTGACTTATAATTCTCTCTTCAAATATAGAGATATAAACATTTTTCTAACTTTGGCATCAGAGTCCCCGTGGCAGGCACCACACCGATGTCAAGAATTAATTTATATCTTGTGTCGATTGCTCCCCGTATTCAGCATGTGATCCGGTGGAAATTTTCATCCACAAATTGGTGCTTTCAATGAGAGCTCGAATAAAACTCACTGCATGCTCTCTTCCATTCATTAAAAAAACTTTCATTCATTCCCTTTAAATTTCCTTTCACAAACACTTTTATTTTCAAAGTTCTTTTCAATACAATGGTGGAAACTCGAAAACAAACTAGCAAAAATAATGTTACAAGGTCCTCTGCTCGTACTAGGCCGCATCGTCACCATGGGTTCATTTGTTACCGGTCGCACAACCATTGGTAGTAGGTCTACCACCACCTGTTGACCATAAATTGCAACCTTCTGTCCAACAACCATGCCAAATGGGGATGACACAACAAGAAAAATCTTGCAGGTCAGATCATCAATCTGACTAAAATATTGGAATAACATACCCGGGTAGTGGTAGAGCGATTGGTAAGGGAAAAACCAAGGTAGGTGACACATGCCATCTACGAGCAGATCATGCGCATGGAAGTAGTAGTCATCCATTAAAGGGAAATAATCCCTCTGGAAGCATTCATTCGACATTAGAGCTATGAATAAATGTGCACTCTAGGCTCGGGCTTCAAATGGGAGTCTTCTAAAGGTTGGGCTCCCAAGCAACGGTGCACTCAAGGCTGGGACCGCAGACGACGCCAAATATAAGTGGTCGACCCAGAAGATAAAATACCGACGGATGCGAACAACACAGAGGATCAGATCTAAATCACTACACTAATTTGCCCCACATACCACATTCAGAGGCTCGTTAAATCAATAAGAGCTTTCAGGCGAATCCCGTTGACACTCTACCTCACTCACATCCAGGTAAGTCACAATCAAATTCAGAATATGAGGAGTCATCTATTGCAGATAATCGAAACCGAACCCATCATACAGCCGAACAACAGAATACACCCAGGGTTTTGGGGGCAGATGATGTGGCACGAATGGTCAAAGAGCAGTTGAGGAACTTACAAGTTATGGGAAATCCAGATGATGCTCTGCGCATAGATGTAGCCTTGGTGAACACTTCACTTTTTACAGATAATATTGAAGGGGCTCCTCCACCAGCAAGGTTTGCCACACCAATCTTTACCCTTTTCAAAGAAGATTTTGATCTTGAGAGGCACTTGAAGCATTTCCGAAGTGTCATGACTCTGCAAAAAAAATGATGACCTACCAAAGTATTGGTTATGACTTTACAGGGAGTAGCCCAAGATTGGTTTCACACTTTGACCCCCAGTCGATCAGCAACTTTAGAAATCTCTCCCTTGTTTTCACAAAAGAATATTCATCCTACCAAACCGTCAAAAAACATGTTGACCACCTCTTTAACATGAAGATGAAGTCAAATGAATCGCTCAGAGACTTCATTAAAAGATTCAAGGCAGAAAAAGTAAGCATAGTTGGGTGTGATGATCAAATTGCATCCTTAGCTTTCAGGAAGCGCCTGCCCGCAAATCACCTGTTATATGGCGAGCTGACCATGAAACCAGACAAAACTTTTGCAGAAGTCTTCGCCATGGCAGAACACATTGTGAGATGATGAAAAAAGTGGTGCTAAGGTATCTGATGCATTCAGGAAGGATAACCAACCTACACAAAAGAATGTAGTTCTAAAAGAAAGTAAAAAGAACAAGGGTGACAAGCGTAGAGCACACTCTCCAACAACTCCTCCACCAGTAGAACATACACAGAGTTCTCGGTTTCAATCAATCAAATTCTCCACGAGATAAAGAACCAACCTTGGCTAAAGAGACCACCACCCATGAAGGGAGATCTGGCAAAAAGAAATTCGAATAAATATTGTGCATTCCATGGAGCCACTAGTCATTTGACAAAAGAATGTCAATCATGGAAGGACCACCTTGAGGAGTTAGTAAAAGCAGGCATTGCACAAAGTATGTAGCCAAAAAAACCATTCAGCAAATTGGGGAAAAAGATCCAGCCAAGGAACCCCAAAGAAAGTCATAAGAATCAATGGAATTTTTGTTGAATCTAAACTCTTTGGTTTCACAAATAATGAAAGGAAGTGAAAGATCAAACAAGCAACTTCAATTGCTCAAGTGCTAATCGCCTCACTGATGGCCCCACAACTAGTTCCTCAATCAAAAATCAAATGATCGGCTACAATAAAAGTGACCTGCAAGGCCTTGATCTACCACATGAAGACGCACTCATCATCAACATTCAAATCGCCCATGCAATGATTGATAGAATTCATGTAGACAAGGAAAGTGCAACCAATATACTTAAACATATGAATTTAGAATCACTTATCACCAAAAAGACAGAAGTATTTACTGTCTTCAATGGGGCTACATCAGTAACAATTGGCACTATGATTCTAGACATTTACTCAGTACCAGTCATCTGCTCACAGAGTTTTATGATAATAAATGAGCTCTTTCCCTACAACAAACTTTTGGGGAGATCATGGATAACTAAAATTGATGCTGTCACATCTTGTCTACATCAAAATATCAGATATTCAATTCTAAGAGGTGGAGTTGGAGAAATAAAGAGTGATTAAGCCATTGCGAGGAGGTGTGCAGTCCGAGTCTTGAAGAAAACGAAATAGAAGGAATTTATTCCCGTTACTTTAGCCGAAATGAAAAGGAAGAAGCCTTCTACCTCCCAATAGCAATTACAGCACCGGGATCAGGAATGAGAAGTTCAATTGAAATCCTTAGTTGAGGAGGGATGGAGACCTGAAGAAGATGCAGAACTCGTGATTCTTGATTTTGATCTGCCTGAAAGAAAAGTGAAAATTGGCTCTTGCTCAGCGCAAATGAAAAGGCAAAGCTCACTAGTTTCATTCAAAACAACAAATATGTGTTCGCTTGGTCAGCCTCAGACATGCCCAAAATTGATCCAACTGTGATCTGCTACAAACTACATGTAGACTTGACCTTTAGGCCTATTGTGCAGAAGAGGCGAAACTTTTCCCCAAAAAAAGTAGCAATTATTGAAGTCGAGATAGACAAGCTCTTGGCAGCCAATTTCATCGAGGAGGTATCCTACACCGAATGGTTGGCAAATGTGGTATAAGTCAAGAAAAAAAAAGGAAAGTGGAGAGCTTGTGTAGATTACACTGACCTCAACAAAACATGTCCCAAGGATGATCTTCTACCTAGACAAAGTCCAAGAACTTTTGAAGGCTTTTTCAATTTTCACAATTAAGTAGGTCTCTAGAGCAAAAAACTCTCATTCAGATGCATTAACAAACTTGGGGTCAACCTTAGATTTTCAATTCAAGCACTCCATCCCAGTAGAAAACCGAAAAATGCCAAGTATTGAAGAAGAAGAAGTTGAGATGATGATGATCGATGCTAGTCCTACTTGGCAAAATCCTATTATTGATTTTCTACTAAATGGTAATCTGCCAACAGACAAGATACAAGCCAAGAAACTCTAACAAAAGGCTATAAGATATTATGTGAAAAAAGAAAAGATTTACTGCAGATCATATTTGAGGCCAGACCTCACCTGTATTAGTTCTCCAGCAGTACTTGAAGTTCTGAGTAACATTCACGAAGGATATTGTGGAAATCATTCTAAGGGCAGATCATTAGCACAAAAAGCTTTGAGTGTTGGGTTACTATTGGCCAACCATGCATCAATATGCGAGAGACTTCATACAACGATGTGAAAAATGACAACGGTTCAAACAAATTCCTACTCAGCCCGCAGAAGAATTGAATTCGTAGATCAGTCCATGGCCTTTCATGCAATGGGCAAATGACCTTGTAGGGTCAATGCCAATAGCTCCAGCCTTGAATAATATGATGATTGTGGCAATCGACTATTTCATAAAATGGATTGAAGCTTAAGCCTTCGCCTCTACCAAGGAAGCAAATGTAAAATAATTTATTTGGCAAAACATAATCTGTCGATTTGGTATTCCACATTCCATTGTGACCGAACGGTCTTCAATTTGTGGGAATAGAAATTACACTCTTCTTTGAGAAGCATGACATCAAGAGACATAATTCAACTCCTAGGTATTCACAAGGAAATGGTCAAGTTGAAGCATCCAACAAAACTATTCTGGATTGCATAAAAAAAATTCGATAAAGCCAAAGGCAAATGGGTTGAGGAGTCACCTGGAGTACTATGGGATTATTGCACAACCAAAAGGAGACCTACTGGAGAAATGCCATTTTCCTTGGCCTTCGGAACCGAAGCTATCATCCCACTCAACATAGTAGTCCCCTCCTTCCGAACGAAAGTATCCAGCTTAGCAGCAAATGCCAATGAAATGATGATTAACTTGGATCTAGCAGAAGATAACCGAGAAAAAATTATCCCAAGAGTTGTCACTTATTATCAGCAACTTATGTCCTATTACAATAAGCGAGTCAAAATCAGACAATTCCAATATGAGGATTTAGTCTTAAAAGTCCTTCGTTACCAGGAAGGTAGAAGGGTCAAAGAAGTTAGATCCTAATTGGGAAGGACCATATTTAGTGAGTATAGTTGGCAGTCGAGGAAGCTATACGCTGGACACTCTTGAAAGCAAAGAAATCCCTAGACAATGGAACACAACAACCTAAAAAAGTACTATGTGTAACTCATCTTCAGCAGTGGACTCTACAAGTAGATCATTTTGTCGTCAGCAGACTACCCATCAAGTAAATTATAGTATTTTAGTAATTAAGAAAATAAAATGCAATGTACATACTATAAAGACTTGATTGTATTTACCCTTTCCAGTAGAGGAACATACCTATTGGAAATGTGTAAGCGCTACACTTATTTCTTCGGTCAAGGAATGTAAAAGTCCTATAAAGATTGTACTTGTATTTTTTTCAAATAAAAAACATATCTCTCTTTAGTAGATGAGAGTATGTACGATACAACCCAAGACTGAGTTATCACTCATGATTCTCCCCAAATTCTTCATTTGACAGAAGGGAAAATGGTAGATCACGACTCAAGTTTGAAGTCCTTTCTTGTACAACGATGTATGGAACAACTATTCTTTCGTATAAGCACAAGGTAGGACACATCTCCTTATAAGCAAAGAATAATATACCTCTCCTCTACAGGCGAAAGGTAAACCCTACTCAGCAGGTGCATGAGATCAACCTCTCCTCAGTAGGTGAAGGGTAAAGTACTACTCCTTGGCAGATGAAAGGATGCATCCCCTCCTCAACCGAATGGCACATCCTCTTCTCAATAAGTGAAGGCTACATCCATGCATATATGATAATTTTTTTTGTGAAAATATTTCGCTAAGTTTATTACTTATGCATTGTTTTTGGTGTGGAAGACAACATTTGAACATACTAAAAACAAGGAAATTAAAAGCTACATAAAGCTTGGATTCATAACAACCAAAGTCGATCAACAGACCATAATTCAAATACATGAATAAACAAATGAAAGTTGATACTAAAAATAAAGGCAATGTTTGACAAAAAATAAAACTGAGAAATAAAAACATCGTAAGGACTACATGTTCTCAGAAAGAGCTGAAGGGCCAAGGTCATTAACAACGACAATATCTCCTTGCTCACCATGAGTAAAAGAACCAACACCCTCGGCAAGGGAGGAAGGAGTAGTCTGCTCGGGGGGGGGGGGGGATGGAAGTTTTATAACCTGCTGGTGAAAATCAACATCTTCATCAGTTATTGTAAAAGAAAGGTGCACATCCTCCTTTACCCTCAACATAACCAAGCTTGTAGGAGTCTTTTTCAGCCTTTGCACGCTTCTCAACTGCTCGAATTGCATCCAACTTAAATTTGGTGCATTCCTTTTCAAGTTACTCATGGGTTCTTTTTAAGGTCTCCAACTATTCTATGTCCAATTTCATAGTTTCATATTTCTTACTCGAGATTCAGAGAGACTAGCTCAGAGTTTTTACTAGACATAGAAGCTTGCATATCAACACATTTTTTTTTCCAATTTGAGGATCTGGATACTCTTTTCTTGGTGTGAGTTCTACTCAGCTTCAAGAACCCTTTCAATATCTCCAAGGTCAGCCTTCAACTTCTCATTCTCTTCCTTCAAATTTTCCAGCTGATCGGCAGTGGGGGAAGTAACAGTAGCAGACTCGGGCACATAAGACAAATGTCTCATAGACTCTTCAGCCATAATGACACCTCTCAGAAGATAGAAGAACACCTCTTCATGTAGCTCGGCAGATGAGCTCATTTAAAACTTACTGAAGTCGGCTGATCTACGGAGACATTCAACCAAGTTAATATACCCGAATTTGTCAGCTAGAAAATATTTTTTCAGTAGATCGACTAAGGGAACAATATCCACAGAATTGGATTCACCCTCGCTGTCAATCAACATCTGTTCAGACAGTGAAGGCATGACCTACATATCAACGAAGGCAGTCAATGGGCAGAAAAACAATATATAAAAAAAAATCATCAATACCTTGAAGGTGGGGGCCTCAATTGGAGTGTTCTGCATAGATAAGGGTTGCTCACTAGCTTTCAGCAAAGGAGGAAACGCGACAAGGTTTTCCTGTATAGGAAAGGGTCCTAGAACGATTATTAACTTATAAGGAACATCCATTGCAGGACTATCAGAGCCAAGACTTTTCAGTTTCATATCAGGAGTGTCAACTTTGTTCTGCTTCAAGATATCAGATTTTCTGGAGATCAGCATGAGCTTAGCCTCAAGAGTAGTATGAGCTAAATTTGTGACTCGATCTTCAGTTACTTGAGATTTTGATGCACCAAGGGAAGGAATAAACTTCATTGCCGATGGGGGAGGAAGAACATCTCTTCGACTAGCATGTCTCTTAGTCGTGGCAGAACAATGTTGGGTAGAGTCAACCTTCCGAGGAAGAAGTGAGGTAACTTTATGGCTAGCAGATCTCTTGGTCGAGGCAAAACGGTGCTGGTCAGTGTTGGTCTTCGGAATAGGAGGACGATCAGAAGGAGGAGACGCTACATTCTACAAATTGTTTTTTTTTTGGAAAGAGAGTTTTTAGAAGAAACTTCAGATCTCGCAGATAGTCCCTTTGCAACCAAGGGAGATAGACTATAAGTTTTTATTTTTATTTTTTTAAAGAGATTTAATAGA
This sequence comes from Berberis vulgaris, assembly GCA_963556465.1. Lineage (NCBI taxonomy): Eukaryota > Viridiplantae > Streptophyta > Magnoliopsida > Ranunculales > Berberidaceae > Berberis > Berberis vulgaris. Next base: position 71,563,376 of record OY747131.1, on the reverse strand, counting down.
TATTTCCTCCCCAGTAGAGGAGTCGGTCTCAACCCTAGCAGATTCATGGGGATTCTTCTTTCGCTTTGAAAAACTCTCGGAAAGAAGCCTCAACAGTAGAGATGGAAAAGCCAATAAGATCAAGGGCATTCTTCTTCCAACTTTCTATGTCTTCGGCCGGAGGAAGGCATCTCTTTTCATTTCTCAATGGGCTCAACAACCACCTTCATTCGCGGTATTCGGATGGTATGCCATGCACACCATCGAATCTTCTCCATGTTAGGCTTGGCACAGATTTTCTTCACTATTTCCTCTTCTGCAACGAAAGTGACTAAGTAAGCAATTTGTGCAAAATACAAAAATGCATGTATATGTAAAATATAGACAACTGTAGATTAAAGGGGTCGACAATGCACACATGGGCAGAAGAGGATGGGCACAAGAAGGCCATCTGCCATATCATCTTCCCAGGCACCATTATTCTCCAAAGTATCCCTCTTCCAGTCATGGTCACCAGCGCTGAGCTCATAATTTTTTTTAACATTTTTTACTCTAAGCTGAGCATAATCACCATGCCTCCTCACCTCAAAACAGAAGAAAAATTCTTTTTTGGTCAAGTCAAGCCCAAAAAAATTACTCAGATTGGAGAAACACATGATTGCCATGTATACATTTGGGCAACATTGAGAAAGGGCACACCATTTCACAGAGCACTTATTTAACGAACCTAGGCATGGGAAAATTGAAGCGCAAAGAGATAATGAAGGGGGTGAAATGTGATGGTTCTATTATCAGGATCGATGCAAGGTTCTTTGCCACTTTTTGGTTCAACCAATCTTACATGCACTCCTCCGAGAAAAGCAGAGCGATTAACTTCAATCCATTTCGAAAAGGCCTCCATGTTCTCCAAGTTAGGCAAGCTAGGAAAAAATCTTTCAAAATGAGAAATGGAATCTCCTTGGCGGTACAAAGGTTCCTCATCATAAGAGAAATGGCTATTACCAGATTTCTTCTTAGAACCCATGGGATCTAGATACGGAACAAAGTAAAAAAAAAAAACCCACCTATAGATTAGCAAAGAAACACGATTAAAAGGGTAGCCCAAATGTATTTGGATTTGTAAAAAAAATCAAAAAAATCAAAGGTGACGGTGGTACATAGCAAAAATGACGGCTGCATATAGTCCTTTTTTTCTTGCAACTGTGCATCTTCTTCTCCAGGTGATTAATTCAAGTTCAAAGAGAATAATAACATCAACTGATGACCCTACAGTACGTTTGATTTGGATTTGAATCCATATCATTGGTGAAATCCATTTTAGATTTGAATCCACATGAGAGTTTGATACAGAAGACACGTTCCACAACCACCACTCGCCATCGCTGCACATCGCCGAAAAGGAAGGAGAAGAGTCAACCAAACTCATTTTTTTCTTCCCTGCTATAATTAGCCGACGATGCATCACCAGATAAAAAAAAACCTATCAACACTAGACAATCCCTCCCTTGTTTGCAAAGTTTGAAAAAGAAATTAGAGGGAAAAAGAGAAAATCGAGCAACAGTCGACAATCTCTTCTTTTCACCACCGTTGATGATCTTCCCCTGTTTACAAAGTTTGAAAAAGAAAGAGAAGATCGACCAATAGTCCACGATCATCCTCTGTTTACAAAGTTTGAAAGATCGACCAATGGTCGATGACCAATAGTCGACGATATCTTTCTTTCACAACCATCGACAATTGATGATCAAACAACAATGGTGAGTATTTATCTATTGTTCATCACTTTGATACCGAAAGAGAAGAGGGAAGTCAACCCAAAATCATATCTTTCACCCTTGTCAACAGTCGGCGATCACGCACCGCGCTCATCGTGCATCGCTAGATAAAGAAATAGACCAACAGACAAGACCAACAAACATGAAAGTGGTGGATGAAATTCTATTTTTGGATTTAAATCCCTAGTTTCCACTTAGCTCATCGTGCATCCCCGGATAAGGAAGAAAGACATCAATAGGCATTCCTTCTGACATTATTACCTAGTAATTGTATTTCCATAAAAAAAAAACAAGGAATAAGAAGAAAATCTCACTTCCAATTAGCCAAAACGAGAATAAAGAAGAAGAAGTACAAACTTCTGTTTTTCACTGTTTACATATATGGGGAAAAAGAAGAAATTCATTCCTTTTTGTGGGGAATAAAAAAAAGATCAGTAAATTCAGGAATAAGATAACTCTCCAAGATTTGAATAGGAGAGTTTATCTCAAGCTAGACTTCTACTTCTGATAGAACTCCTCAAGTGAAGATGTTTAAGTACAAAATGACTTCTAATTCAAATAGATTTCCTCAGTGAAGATGTCTCAATACAGAAAGAGTTTCATTTTTGGCATGACTCCTTAGGCACATCTCCTTTGTTAAAAAAGATCATTATTATTTAGTCAAAAACAAAGGAGATGAAGGGCATTTGTGAGAGCCAAAAATAACCTTAGCCCAATTGGATAAAGAAATCCAAAGATTTGGACCTTTCCTGAGAAGCCCAAAAATTACCCACGTAAGCTACAAGTATATAGAAGGCCCACGCCTGGGCCCAATACAAACTTAGTAGAATACTATTTTCTCAGCAAGGGAGTAATGAGCGGCGCCAACCACTATTCTTAGCTGAGGACACGGGCTTGCAGGAGAGGTGTCTCAAAACAGGAAGTTACAACCACCAACGGGAGGTTATAACCAACCACAGAAGTTACAACCACCTGAAGGAAGTTGCAACCGCTTGCAAGCAGATGACTTACTCATCTGCCACGCGTCTCACTCATCTCCCATGTGTTTTACTTATCAGCCAATAGTTGACTCTTTCAGCCTCTATAAATAACCAAACACAAAGCCTTCCGAAGGTGACACTTTCATGACTTACAAATATCTATTAAATATAGAGATATAAACATTTTCCTAAATACATTGTTCTAACTTTTGCATCCGAGTCTCCGTGGCAGGCACTACACCGGTGTCAAAATTAATTTCTATCTTATGCAGATTGCTCCGCATCATCAGCACATGATCCGGTGGAAATTTGCATCCATAATGGTCGCGTCACTCAAGATTGTCAGAGTCTAAAAAATGAGACCGAGTACTGGTTTTGAAGGGGGAGACTTGGAAAATTTTTATATTCTGACAAGATGTAGCACCAAGAAAAAAAGGAAAATGCAACACTAGAGGTCGAAGAAAATACTGTAGACGTTATCTACGTTTGCACAGTACACACAATGGACCGGAGAAATCCAAACGGTTAAGAAAGCGGACAATCCGAGAACAACAGACATGTCCCCACCATGAAAGCCGCCCAGTCTAACACGCCCGAGTAGAACACCCAATCCGGACCTGACATTCACCAAGATGGATATGTAAGGAGTCTATTCCCCACATAACGATGCCTAGGTAATCACGATAATATCGAAATGGGGCGTGAAGATAACGCTGGTAGACACGAGGAGCTCAGCCAATATCATGTTCTTGGAAGTATTCTACAGGATGTAGCTGGGAGAGGAAGAGCTGAAATCGAACAACCAGGTGATGGTTTGCAGCATCAACACTCAAAGTTATTTAGTCGAGAGCATCAGCCTACCAGTAGGAGCAGGGGAACCTATAAAGCTCCTAATGATGGAGTTCATCATAGTAGTTGCCCCTTCCGCATACAATGTGATTTCGGGAAGGCCTTGGCTCCTCCAGATGAGAGCAGAGGTATCCACACGGCATCATGTGCATCAAATACACTGTCAACGAAAAGATAAGGATCGTCAAGGGATCTCAGTCTTTCGCCAAGAAATGCCATTATGTGGCAATGAAGCTATTGGCTAAGTAACCACGATGGCTTGAGTCCTCTTAAAGAGACAAACCAACATGCAAAAGGCTTACTGGTAAACATGGTCCCTCAACTTCACTCTACCCTCAACTTCTTCTACAGGGGGAAGACCTGGTCCCAATACGAGGACCAAAATGGCGCACAATAAGCCAAGCCTAGTTCCACTGAAGGCAACGACAACTCCCCGTATAAGTGACCTGGTTCGCCTAAGGAACCGAGGTACGATACAACGGGTCGAGACTATTCCACAGACAACTCACCGCTCAAACAAAGCCTGGTCCTGATACGGGGACCAAAATGGCGCACAAGTGGCCGAGCCCAGCCCCACTAAAGGCGACGAGGACTCACCGCCTAAGTGACTTAGTCCGCCTAAGGAACCAAGGTATTACACAGCAGACTGAGCCCAATCCATGGTCAGCTCATCGCTCCAAAGGCCTGGTTCGAGCACGGGGACCAAAATGGTGCACATCGGCCTAGCCTAGTCTTATTCAAGACGCCGACAACTTGCAACACAAGTGACCATTTCGCTTCCGAAACCACGGAAGTACATTTGCTAGCAGAACTCAGTCCACAAACCATTATTCACAAGTGGGCCGAGCCCAGTCCATGGACAACTCACCGCACTAAAACTCCGGTCCTACCACGGTGACCAAAATGGCGTACAAACGACCGATCCTAGCCCCATTGAAGGAGACGACGACTTGCCGCACAAGTGACCTAATCCACCAAGGAACCGAGGTATGATGCAGCGGATCGAGCCCAGTTCACAGACAGCTCACTGCTCAAATGAAGCCTGGTCCGATCATACGGACCAAAATGGCGCACAATAGCCAAGCCTAGTCTTGATAAGGATGACGACTACTTTTTACCAAGTGATCTAGTCCACCTGAGGGACCACGACACCACGAGGCGGACCGAGTCCAGTCTATTGACGACTCACAGCACCGGGATAATATAGTCTGAGAAACCAAGATGGCACGAAGAGCCTGCGTCTAATCCTGTTCAGGATACTGATGACTCACCCAATAAGTGACATAGTTTGTTTAACAAGAATCTAGCACATTCCGACAAAGATGATTCCTCAACTACCCAATTTCTGTTTAGGATTGAGGTACATTACGAAGTCTAGCCCAGGTGGATGATGAAGACACATGAATCTAGCCTGCTCAAGCATAGACGATTCGTCAACAACCCAACTCCTGTTCAAGATTGAGGTATATTATGAAGTCTAGCCCATACGGGCGGAGATGACTTCTTCCCATTTCAAATCTTCTCAAGGATTGAGCAATATAAACACAAGAATCTAGCTCGTTCGGGCAAAGATGATTCCTCAATAATCCAACTCTTGTTCAGGATTGAGGTATATTATACAGTCTAACCCATATGGACAGAGAAGACTTCTTCCCAACTCAAGTCCTCTTAAGGACTAAGTCAGATGTGCAAAGGAACCTAGCCCGTTCGGGCAAAGTAGGTTCCTCAACAACCCAACTCTTGTTCAGGATTGGGGTCTATTATGAAGTCTAGCTCAGATGGCCAGAAAAGACTTTTTTCCAACTCAAATCCTTTCAAGAATTGAGCCAGATGAGTATAGAAACCTAGCCCGTTCGGGCAAAATTGGTTGCTCAACAACCCAACTCCTGTTCAGGATTGCAGTTTATTACGAAGTCTAGTCCAGATGGACAGAAAAATCTTCTTCCTAGCTCAATTCCTCTCAAGGATTTAGCCAAATGAATACAAGAACCTAGCCCGTTCTGGCAAAATTGGTTCCTAAACAACCCAACTCCTGTTCAAGATTGGGGTCTATACAAAGTCTAGCCTAGATGGGCGAAAATGACTTCTTCCAAGCTCAAGTCCTCTAAAGGACTAAGCCAGGTATGGGGTCTAATGGGTAGTCTAGCCTAGACGGGCAGAGATGACTTCTTCCCAGCTCAATACCTCTCAAGGATGGACCAGATAGATGCAGGAGTCTAGCCTGTTTGAGCAAAGATGACTCCTCAACAACCTGACTCATGTTCGGGAGCAAGGTTTATTATGGGAGCCCAACCTAGAAAGGTGGAGGCAGTTCCCCTTCAACTCAAACTCCTTTCATGACCGACAGGGCTGTAGGTATATGGTACCGAATTTAAGTATGGCAGAAGATGGTTTCTCAAACAATCCAACCACTGCACAGGGTCGGATACCAGCAAGGAAGTCCAGTCTTAATGCGAAGACAACTCCTGCACATGCTCACCTACTAAGGGAGACAATAATTACGTCACTTAGGGAACATGATCTGGAAAAAAGTTTAGTATCCTACAGCTTATCTCTCACAAAAGATTAAGTTATTAATGTGGACATAATATGAGCTCAGACAAGCCAAGAAAGGGCTCCAATCCAGACTAAAGCCCTACTTCAGGTGGGTGTAGATCACCAGTCTACTTAGCCTAATCTAAGCAAGAATTAGAAATGACATACGACAGCTACAAGCACAAATAAAAAAGGAAAATGTTCATCATTAATGAAATTTTCTGTCATTACAAAACCACACATACAACGGGAGTAGAGTTAAGAACATCCTCCTGCAATTCAGAATCTAGAACGATCTCAGGGTTGGCAGCAGGATCGAAGGTCATCTTTGGAACAGGTGGAACTGCCTCACGGCCACCCTGCGGGGAAGAAGAGGAATCGTTATCCTCCTCAAAATGGGCAAAGGCCACTTACCTGTAGTCGGAAATGTCTCTACAAGGTGACAACAATCAAAAGGTAAGGGATCTACTAGCTAGAAAACCTAAATGGACAACGTCTTAAAAGATCATGGAATGTAGAGTACTTAAAGAAGTATTATCAAATAAGGTACTCTCTTTAAAGAATCTCATTTCATACAACTCCATGCACAAAAACATACCTAGTCCGATCACATGACTACGACGACCCACACACGGACCGAACCCGGTCCACAGATGGTCACTGCAAGCAGGCGATTCCAGTCCACGAATGACTCACTGCTTCTAAAAGCCTAGTTCAACCACATTACCATGATGGCACACATATAGACCAAATCCAGTCCATGGACAGTTCACCGAAGCAAGTGAGTCCACTCCACTAATGACTCACTGCTCCCAAACAACCTAGTCCGATCACATGACCATGATAACACACACGTGCGGACCGAACCCAGTCCATGGATAGTTCACCACAAGTAGGCGAGTCCTATCCACGGACGACTCGCTGCTCATAAAATAACCTGATCCAACTGCGAGGACCATAATGGTGCATAAGTGGTTGAGCTTAGTCCTATTCAGGATGTCGACAGCTTATACATAAGTGACCTAGTCGCCTCAGGAGCCAAGGCAAAACAAGTACAGACCAAACCTAGTCCACGGACAGTTTACCGCAAGAGGGCGAGTTCAGTCCACAGACGACTCACCTCTCCAAAAATATCTTTGTTCGACTACAAAAACTATAATGGAGCACAAATAGCCGAGCCTAGTCTTATTTAGGATGTCAACAGCTTGCTGCATAAGTGACCTAGTTTGCCTCAGGAGCCAAGGGAATACAATTGCGGACTGAACCTAGTCTAAGGACAGTTCACCACAAGCGGGCAAGTTCAGTCCACAGTCGACTCACCGTTCCAAATATAACTTGGTCCGACTATGGGGACCATAATAGCGCACAAACGACCGAGCCTAGTCTTATTCAGGATGTCGACAACTTGCCGCATAAGTGACCTAGTCCGCTTCAAAAGCCAAGGTAATACAAATGCGGACTGATATTCACATAATTATTACATAATATATCCCTCAATTTATATATGTTAGTGTTTCAATTATTATATTTTATAGTAATTATTTCGTTTTAATGTCTTTGTAGGAATTTGAGCGTAAACGATGAAATCATATCAAGGCGACAAGTTAAGGAACGACAATTAGTCGATTCTAACGGTGGTATAAAGCAGATGGTCACAAACCTAAACCCAAAACCTAATTCATAACCTAAACCCAAAACCTAATCCATAACCTAAACCCAAACCCAATGCCAAGCCCAATCCTACCCTCATTGATGAATCATCCCCTCATCTCATCCCTATTCATCTTGATCATGTTCTATAAATACAAGAGAATAGGGTGAGAAAAAGGGGAGGAAGAGAAGGGAAAAGAAGAATTAGACAAAAATCAAAACCTCTTTCTCACAAGGTGATTCATCACCATCACCACCTATCCATCTCTCACTCATTCTCTGTTCAGATCATTCAGCAATCACCTCCATCATCCATTAACCACCATCACCCGAGCACCACCACCACCTCCGGACAGTCACCTCACCACCACCGTGCGAGCACCGCCACCACCACGAAACAGGGGAGTGACAACCCTGTTTCGCATCAGAGCCACCTCCATCAACCTCCCTATCCCTCTTCCTGTACATCATCCATCGACCACCATCACCTCCGGACACCACATCGCGAGCCACCACCACCACTCCGCGAAACAGAGCCTCACCGCGGCTCTGTTCCACCTCGCCATAGCGCCCTGTTCCCCCTCTTTTCTCGGCCTCTCTTCGTCTCGAGCTCCTTCCTGCCTCCCTCTCTCGCGACCACCGTCATGACCAGATCGAGCATCACTGCCACCACCTCTCGAGACAGACCTCGCAAGCAGAAACAGGGAGCTCCCGTTCCTCGTCTTCCTTCTCTGTTTTTTATTTGTTTTCTTGGTGTTTCCTCACCTTCTCTATTCTTTTGCAGGTTCTGGAGGTATTTGGAGGCCGAGGATCCTCGCGACGAGCATGGAGGAAGGCGGAGCAGTGCCGCTGCTCGCTGGAGAAGAAGGCGGAGCGAGGAGCGTACTGTAGCAGAGGCGGGAGAATTGGTCAAATCTGTTATTTGGCTATTCACACCCCCGGTTCTGCTCTGTACCACAATCAGGTAGGAATACCTGCCATGAGTGTTACTATACCCTCACCCAATTCTATACAGGTTGCATCCTCCTATCATACGAAGGCTGATAAAGCCTCATTTATTGATGAACCTGTAGATTCTGAGACACTACAGACATCTCCTTCCCATGTTGACTCATGCCTTCCTAGTGACTCATGCATCGAATCAAACTGTGAACATTCTTTAGAGTCTCCCCTTGACTGTTTTCATGATACACATTTAGAGGCTTGTTTGACTCATTTTAGTTTAGACTTTGATGTTGATGATTCCATTAGGGAAGTCAATGATTTGCTTGACTCAGTCCCCATTGTGGATCCTAGTTATAAATGGAAGTCTAAAGTGAAGTCTCTCCCACTCAGTGAGTCAAAACTAGTCCCATCAGTTGAGCCACCTGAGCTTGACCTTAAACAATTACCTGACATCCTCAGGTATGCATTTTCAGGTGATGAGTTGTCTAGACCAATATCTCTATGTGATTCATGTGATGAGCCTGTACCACCTGATATATCCATCATCTCATCTACTTGCATCACATCCCCATTTACTAAGGCTACTTTCACCGATCCCTTGTGCTGTAGTGAGGATTTCAGTTTTCACCATCCTGTTGTGAAAATTATTCAACCATCTGATTTGGAACCAGACATAGGATGTTCCCTTTTTGGAGCTCGCAAGGATCATCTGTTGTGTATCACTACTGGTCACTTTTGGAATGTCCTAGTGTATTTGGTGCCCCATGTGATTGCTATATTTTGGTGGACTGATCCTCAACTGTTCAGGTTGTTGATATACGACCATGGACTAAGTGTTTGTCATGTTCTTCCTCTCCACTTTTCGATACACCATTTTTTAGGAAGAATCTTTGTCGAGCTGATGACGATAAACCAAGCGCTCCTAGGAGGCAGCCTAGCTTTAGTTGTGTGTCTTTGCTGTTAGTCTGGGTTGATTTTCGAGTACCCTATTTAGTTGTGTTTCACTCATACTCGTTAGCTCCGTAACAGTTTTGACTTACAACTTGCCTTTTTTTTAGTTTTCTTTGTTTGTGTCAAATCTACAGTTTATCGATTTCTAATGAAAACTCCACGATTCTTATGTTGGTGAGCCTCATTGATGGATGACTTCTTGGAAATTGGTAAAATCTTCACCGCGGTAATACTGTTCTAACCTCCTCTCATGTACTTACTTCATTCATTTGTTAGAATTATTTTGTTAAACATTGAGGACAATGTTTGGATTAGGTTTGGGGGTAGGTTCATGAGTCGGTGAATTTTTCATTTTTTCGTAGTGTTTTCTTTTCTTATTCTTACAAAAAAAAAAAAAAAACTTTTCTGTCAAGACAACTTGGTCTTTTGTGAAAATGGATTTTAAATGTTTTATGCTCAAGAAAATGCAAACCAACTTGACATATTGGTATATTGATAAAGACTGAAAGTTTATTAAGATCCTTAAGTTAGATCTAGTTCATAAGATTTTTCAACTCGATTATCTTTGCACCATGAGCCATATTAGCATAACTTGAAGTTGATGAGTCAAATATGCACTAGAAAACCTTAGAACAATAGTGGAGACTTAACCCTAAAAGTTTTGAACATTTCTATTTTCTGAGGGTTATACATAAGCTCTGATTTTTCTTGAGTCCGTATTATCTCGTTGATGATCTCATTATTCTCATTTTTCTGATCAATTGCTTTGGGAATGACATCGAAATTGAATTATTACACTAGAACTTCTTGGATTATTCAATTAAGATATCATAATACTGACCCGAACTTAGGAAATGATCTAGGCATTTTTTTCTTTAGACCATTAACTAGCCTTTTAACTTACCTATAACATTAACCTTTTTGTAGCCTTTTGAGCCTTAGAATAACTTTTATTTGTTAACCCATTAACCTTTATCCAACGCTTCTGGGAATGTGTATGGATGGATATACTTGGTGTAAAAAGGGCATCAAAAAACAAAATATGAGATATTTCATAAATCCTCTATTGATAAAAAAAAAAAGGTTGAAGAAAAGAAAAATAGTTATAAAAAAAATAAAATAAAAAAAGATTTTTCAATGAGGATAAAGATGTGAGAATGAAGAAAAAATTGATGGTGCGCAACATTGGTTTATTCTTGATAGCCCTAATTGTTCGTTGAATGGGTGTATACATTCCTAGAAACTTTTCGTAGAATCCTTTGACATTCCTTATTAACCATTACCCAAGCCCCATTACAACCCAACAAAGTCCTAGTTGATCTTAGGTAAAGGTTGGTTCTGTAGATGTGGAGATTTAATAACCAAGACCTATGGTGTTTGATTCAACATTCCCAAAAGTAATTGATATTCCTGTCCATGAGATCATGTTTATTCCATTCTTGAAAAGTCCGTTCTTCATATTACTATATGTGAGATGATTGTTTTCCATTATTTACTCTTTTCCTCACATATAAACTGAGTGGAATACCAAATCTCTGAGTGCTTTATTGTGAGTGACATGAGAGGTTTGAAGTCAAAACAAACTTTCTACAGGAGATTTAGTCATTGTTTTACTCTGAAATGAAAAGTTATGTTGATAGTGCTATCCACAAACACACATTGAGTTGAGGATGATTGTGAATTTTTCTCTAACTTGTGGAATATATTAAATTATTTGGAAATTTGTTGATACACTAAAATGACACTGTTGGTTTCTTGCATTTCTTGAAGTTTTAAAATGAACACTGTTTGACCAAGTTTTGATTGATTCAGTAATGTTTGTGGGTAACATTTCTGGAAACCCTCACGAGACTATAACTCGTCCACTAGAGGTAATCTAGGGGTTTAAAGCCTTGTTGCACGTTTAAGGTAAGTGCAACCGATGATTCTTGCGAAAGTGAGTTAAGATTTTCTTTTTTATTGTTTTGCTCGAAGACTAGCAAAATATAGGTTTGGGAGTATTTGATATTCACATAATTATTACATAATATATCCCTCAATTTATATATGTTAGTGTTTCAATTATTATATTTTATAGTAATTATTTCGTTTTAATGTCTTTGTAGGAATTTGAGCGTAAACGATGAAATCATATTAAGGCGACAAGTTAAGGAACGACAATTAGTCGATTCTAACGGTGGTATAAAGCAGATGGTCACAAACCTAAACCCAAAACCTAATTCATAACCTAAACCCAAAACCTAATCCATAACCTAAACCCAAACCCAATGCCAAGCCCAATCCTACCCTCATTGATGAATCATCCCCTCATCTCATCCCTATTCATCTTGATCATGTTCTATAAATACAAGAGAATAGGGTGAGAAAAAGGGGAGGAAGAGAAGGGAAAATAAAAATTAGACAAAAATCAAAACCTCTTTCTCCCAAGTGATTCTCACAAGGTGACCATCACCACCTATCCATCTCTCACTCATTCTCTGTCCAGATCACTCAGCAATCACCTTCATCATCCATTAACCACCATCACCCGAGCACCACCACCACCTCCGGACAGCACAACCGCCACCACCACGAAACAGGGGCGTGACAACCCTGTTTCGCGTCAAACCTTCACTCTGCCACCGTCCCTGCCCCTCTCCCTGTCCATCATCCATCAACCACCATCATCCGACAGAACACATCCGCGAGCCACCACAACCACTGCGAAACAAAGCCTCACCGCGGCTCTGTTCCGCCTCGCGACAGAGCCAGGCAGGCCGTCATCCTCTCCTCTCTGTCCTCTATTCGTCCAGGCCTCCTTACCATCTCTCCGCCACCGGACAACCACCACAGAACGGCTCGTCCGCGGCGCACCACCATCGCGACAGGAATCGAAACAGGGGAGTATTCCTCCGTGCTCGCTTTCTCTGTTTTTGAGTATTCTCAGTGAAATCTTTCTCTTTTGCAGGTTCCAGACCTAATTGGAAGACGAGACGCTCGCGAGGAGCAAAAACGAGGCCGCGAGAGCGCTGCTACTCGCTGGAGACGACGACCAGGCACTGTAGCAGAGGCGGGAGAACTGGTCAAATTTTGTTATTTGGCTATTCACACCCCCGGTTCTGCTCTGTACCACCATAGAGCATTTTGGGAACATGTTTCTCGGGATTCATGTTCGGACCACCTGCTGATCTACTGAGTACCACCACATCGAGTTTGTGACAAACTAAATGGGTTGTGTAAGTTATTTTGATTTATTTTACTGAATTGTGTGCTTAATTATTAATTACAATTTATTTCTGAATTTTTGATAAATGGCTTTCACCTTTCATGTTCGAGAAATTAAACTTGATATGTTTGGTAGTTAGAATTACCCTTTATCAATATTCAAAGCATGTGCTAAAAATATTAAGCTTAAACTTTGATTAAAAGTGCCCTAAAAAGACACTTAATACTTGGTAATAGCGTATTTGCTTGAAATAATTTGTTAATGTTTGATAGAAACATGATATAAGTTGAATTGGATTGTAACGATCACATATTCGGTGTAAGCAAGGGATTCTCATCCCTAAAGCTTCTCGTTTAAATTTTCAGTAATTTAGATTTAAATAATTTTACTAACTCATTGGTGAGTCCAAGCCCACAAAATCCATCTCATTTATCTTTTATTTTTCTTATTTTTAATTTATTTTTAGTTTAGTTTTAAAAATGCTGTAACCCCATTTCCTACAAATTAGTTTAATTAAATTATTAAATTCAATTGCACTCACTTTCCTCGTGGGATCGACCCGTACTTGCCGTTGTCTACCAGTTAGGCACCGTGCACTTGTGGTTATTACAAGTGGGTTAAAATAACCTATTTATTTAGGTTAGTTAAATCCCCATCACGGACCGAACCCAGTCCACAAACAGTTTGCCGCATGCGGGTGAGTCCAGTCCACGGATGACTCACCGTTCCAAAGATAACTTGGTTCGACTACGAGGACCATAATGGCGCATAAGCGGCCAAGCCTAGTCCTATTCAGGATGTCAACAACTTGCCGCATAAGTGACTTAATCCGCCTCAGGAGCCAAGGCAACTCAAGTGCGAACCAAACATAGTCCACAGACAGTTCATCGCAAGCGAACAAGTACAGTCCACGAACGACTCACCGAGCACGCATGTGGACTGAACCTAGTCCATAAAAAATTCACCACAAGTGTACGAGTCCATTCCATAGACCACTCCCCACATCTAATCGCTCAAGTCCATACGAACCAAGGCAACACCTTGACCACCAAGGCTCAACTACGAAATTGAGTCAGGTCGTGGTACAAAATCTGGTTGTACCATACCGAAACAATTTATGTAACTCCAGTACTACACATAGCTAAGTAGCAGTACTTCGATAGGCCACCACATACTTAGAAAGCTAGTTCGCGAGGCGTAACCTACTCAGATGAAGATCAATCCTTAGTGATTTCACCATTATTGACGAATCAAGTTATTTTGTTAAGGGAACTATGCAAGCGGAGTCAAGACTACACACGTCTTCTTTCGGACCAGGCCACCTCAGTCCTTGATCAGAGTCAAGTTGTCTCACGTCGCAGGGTCCTGTCTGTTCAGACAACCGTGAATTTTTTGACAGTCCAAGATTTGTCCATACTGGCCAATGCGACTCACATTCGGTCTGAAAATACATAATGAAAAAGGAAACAAATTCATCCCAAAAAGCATACTTTATTGATTATCCAAAAATTATTACAAAACTTGACCGACTGATCAAATTCAAAGGTTTACGCACTACAAGTATCTGAGCTGGTAGAAAGCAGTGTGTGAGCGAAGATATACCGGAAGACATGTTGGGACTTTACTCTGCCAAATCTGCCTTTCAAAATGGCGACATGAGTAAAACCAAGGAAGTAGCAATGGGAGTAGCAATCCAAAGTTGGTTGTTGGTGTGATCCCCCAAAGGAGGGATGTTTGAGGTGATGTGGCATCAACTCTTGAAGGCAAAAAGACTTGTTGCTGGAGCGTTCCTTGAGAAGAGACAAAAACAACAACAAGCATGCTAGAAAATGGAAGACAAACTTGGGCCCTAAGGGGAAGTCCATTCTTCTTCGGGATGTAAGAACAAATTTGGAGGTCCCATAGAACCACTGGAAGTAGGGATGGCAGTGGGGCAGATTTTCACGGATATCCGCCCCACTCGCCCCGTTTGGGGCGGATTTGGTTAAGGGTGTATGGAGGTTGGGGCGGATACAGATTTCCAATATGTATCCGTTTATTATTCGAAGCGGATACATATTTGGCCATATCCACCCCACGGATATCCGTTTAATCGGTAAAATTATAAAAATACCCTTCAACTATATAAAGGGATTAAAAACCCTAGATCAATCTTTCACACACAGTCGCCTCTCGCTCTTACACATAGTCACCTTTCAGTTTCTCACTCGAAGACGAAGAGTAGAAATCATCGCCTCTCACACACAATCGCCTCGAAGGGCGAAATCGAAGGTCGACGCCTCTCACAATTGCGACGTCGAAGAGTCAAAGTCCAAGTCGAAGCCTCTCACAACACAACGACAGACTCGAAGCTTTCACAGTCAAAGACGAAGCCTCTCCTCTCTGTAGTTCATCTTCAGGTACTCTCCTCTCCTCTCTTCTCTGTATTTCATCTTTTTTGTCTCAAATCTTCATCCATTCTCAAATATTCTTTATAGTGAAATTGGGGGTTTTCCTCTTCTTGAAAATAGACGCAAGTGAAATTGGTAGGTTTATTATAATGTGCTGCTTTCATAAATAGCCTATGATGGACGGTGAACCAACTGCTGCCACAAATGGGGATGCTCCTAAGGAGGATGCTAAAACTGATAAGAAGAAAAAAAAGAAGGAAAAACGGAAGGAGCAAGAGCAGACTCCAGCACCTGAGCAGAACGACACTGCCAAGAAGAAAAAGAAGAGCGGAGATGCAAATGGTGAGGATGTTTATACTGCTAGTGAAGTAAAGAAAAAGAAGAAGAAATCAAAAAGTCAAAGTGATGAGTAAGCTATTATGTTAGGTATCATACTTTAGGTTGAAAGTTCTATATGGGTTGCTGCCCGTTGTTAGTTGGTTTTGTTTATCATCCAAATTCGTATAGAATTGACTATGTTTTAACATTATAATCTAAAGGTCCATTACTGATTCAGTTTTTAGATTAGTAGCTTTGTGAGCTTTCACCTAACACAAGACTGTCTGAATCTATTATGGATAATTTGATATTGGTTAGCAAGTTTTGAAAACTTTGTAATGGTTGATATGAGTTTGATGCTATGATCGGGGCGGGGACCCGACAATACAATAACAGAACCACAAACCGTAAATGGATTAGCGGGGCGGATATCCGCCAATCCGCACGGGGCGGTTATGGTTTTTAATTAACTTTATAAACGGATTGGCGATGTGGATTTGGGGATCCGCTTTTCCTAACGGATTGGGGATGGATTTGCTCAAATCGGCCCCAATCTGCCCCATTGCCATCCCAAACTAGTAGCGCACTTAAACCAGGTGGCTTCCTCCAATGGCAGGTCTTATTAAGACTCATTGCTGCAAATCAGAACATTTGGAAACTTTACCAATGAGGGCTCCCCTTCGTCCACTGAAAAGGCCAAAACAGAAGCACACTCTCCAAAAGGGTGCATTTAAGAACAAGTTCTATGAAGCACATGGTAACGCCTGACCCTATAAGAACTAGCCTATATATAGGCTCAATGTTCACATAATGAGGTCACCCAACTGTCGCATCGACATTAAAGGCTACGCAGAGAATGAAGGGGTGACGATTTCAAGTACAATTTTGTCAATCCCCATTCATTTAATTAATGAAACTTCATGCAACCCCATTAACTGAAGACACCGAACAATTACTCGATCACAGCCGTATATGTGACATGTGCTGACCCTAACACGAGATAGGCTTCAGCGCGATCCCAAGCAGACCCATAAATGAAGTACTGTTCAGCCCGTAAGTCAGGTGCACAAGCCTAAGTCATGCCAGCTCAAGAGGCACGGGCCTTGGGGCTTAGCCCAGGACAATAAGGCTCGAACATGAATCTTAGGGCTATCATTGGCTCGAGATCCACTCGCACAAATCAGCTCTTAGCCCGATCAAGCATTGGGTCCTAAATAGAGCCAAGTGCTGAAGAGACTCAGTCATGCACAAGTAAGATCTTATGCGAGATCTCCTCCCTCCATCACGCCCTCAATTTTAGGGACAGTTGGGGAGGGAACACTTACTATAAAAGGTGATGAAATGAAGAAGAAAGATACACATACACTTTGCAATTTACTTCCAATCTTTACTCTTCCTTGCATCGATATCTGAATTAAGCATCGGAGTGCCTTCAGCCACCACAACGATGGTCACCGGCTAACCACTGCTCATTTTTGCAGGATCGAGATCAACAAGATCATCAAACACAGATTTGGACACATCAAATATGATGATCAAACACAAGTAAGAGGTAATATGGAAGCATAAAATGGATAAGAAAGGAAACGAGAAACCTATAATGTAGTATTCTACATCAATATCCTCATTGTTGTTGTAGCTTTGGATTGTTTATAACGTTGATGTCATTTTAACTACACATAAAGGATAGGCTTTTGTAACATTATAGTTTTCTCAAGGTTCTCAAGGAAAGTAATAGTTTATTGTAAATTTGCATATTCGTGCAATTAATTGATATTGGTTGACTCTTCACTCTCTGACAATTCTTTTACTAGTCTTAGTCAACGTTTGATTTATTGTTAATTGTTGCAACGTCTTGTTATTACAAATGGGTCAAATGTGCAACACGTAATATCAGAGTTGGTCATTTGACCAAGAAAAATTATTAATTGTCTCATGGAGTTTAGAACAACACATTATAAACTAAATCTTCATTGTCTTGCTGAAATGGACACACGTGCCCATTACCAATTCTTTTCATCAACTAGTTATTTTCAAGGCGAGTAAGTCTAGGGAGCCACTTTTGAGCCAGGTTTTGATTATTTTACACTTTAATCCCTTATCTTTAAAACACAACCATAAACATCATCAATAAAAGGGGTAGAAGTGTCAAAAAACCCCAACCTGGCTAAAAATGGCTAAAAAACCTAGCTCCCTAGAATTGTTGTTTCAAGGCACAGTAAGAAAGATTCTATTGCCAAGACTTAGGTGGCCTATTAGGACAACAAATGTGAAGGACTTCATGCAAGCGTGCATGCCTCCTAGAGGACCGAGAATTTAGGTCCTAACATCCCTATTATATTTAATATTACCTATGAAAAATTAAGTCGTTGATTTTAATGAGGTTATACAACCTAATTTTTCGAAGCTAAAAGATTAGCTGAAATAAAATCAAGCTCAAAGAAAAGAGAGAGATTATAGAAATTTTAAGAGTGAGTATCGAATAACAATGAAACATAATTGTTTATCCTACAAATGTTGATTATACTCTAAACATCTCCAAACCTTGGAGTGCTAGGACTTTAAAGTCCTTTGGAATCCATTGAAAATCAATTTTATCCCTTTGCATAATAATGTTCTTTTCCGCTACTCAAATTTTGTCATTCCATATGTAATTTTTTTTTTTGGTTATATCAAATTGTCCTCAAATTCGTAGGTGATGGTTTGGGAGTTCTATTTGTTGACATCTAATAATCTGCAAATACGTACCATGTGATCATTTAGACAAAACATCTTAAAAATCTAATTGTTGATCAAAAATCTCAAATCCACCAACCATGAGCATGTTTTGTATGTTCAACGGCGTGTTTGATTTCAAGGAAAATTTGTCATGAGAAATTTTAAGGGTTATTTTCCATTTGGCACCCATGTATTTATGGCTATTTTTATTTGACCCTTATTAAATTTTTTATCCCCGACTAATGCCCATGACCGTGAATAACTAACAAACCCATCTAAAATTTTTAAAAAGACAAACTTACCTTTTGCAAATGTTTCACTAAATAAAAATAATTATTCTTCTTCCTCTCCTCCCTCCTCCTCCTTAGTTCCGGCACCCTCCCCTTCTTCCTCCTCGCCGCCACCCTCCCCTTCCTCCTCATTCCTCTGCCCCCTTCTTTCAAATATTTGAGGACAAACCATTTCCTCAAATTCTTTGAGTTATTGAAGCTACATTTTGTTGCAGGACAATGAAATTTTGTGTTGTAGTTTGGATAGAGATTTGATGGATTTGTTTTTTGGATGCAAATCTGAATTGCTGCAACATTAACCACACGGACAAATGATGGCTGAATCGATCAATTAATAAAGCATTTTTTTATGGTGGGTAGGGGTGATTTGAGAAGAGAAAGTAGTTCTCAGGTTGTTAATGGTGGGTTTGTGGTTAAACTGTCACAATCACTTTGTGACCTAGAAAATTTATTATATTGATAACATGACTTATAAGTTACAAGCATTACCTCCACATTATTTATCATCAATTATGATGACATTAAGGTCTATTGCAATGATCCAAGGAAGAAAGATGTTGGGGGTAGGGGTAGGGAAGAACATGTTTTGCTGTTGCGAGGTTGCTGTTTGGCTGCTATTTCTTCTTTGTCTGAGCTGCGGTCTGTTGCATGAATTCCTCCGTGCGTGGTTGCGTGAAGGAGGGTGTTGGCTGTCTTTGTTGGCTACGATTCATTCTTCTGTTCTTAGCTGCGATTGAAGATAGGCGTTTGAGGAGGAGGTGAATTGTTGTTACGATTTAGACCTTGTGTTGCAGCGTGAAGGTGAGGACTCTTGCTGCGATCTTGCTCTTGGTGTTGGCTGTTGTTTGAAGGAGACGGAGAGAATATTTCTTTCTTTTTGGTGTTGTTGTGTGTGCTGCTGCTTTGTTTACGTTAAGAGAAATCGGAGGATTGTTCTTATTGTCTGTTTGAAGGAGATTGAGAGAAGATCTCTCTCTTTTACAGGGTTGAGGAGTAGGGGGAGCATATTTACCAGACGCCACCCAAGGGTTGGGGGGTTTGGGAAGATGGTGAGCCAAACAAAAGAGGAGGAAGGAGGAGGTGGACGAAGGGCAGGGTGGTTGTGGTTTTTTTTTTTTTTGGAAAGGCAAGCGTGGGGCTATATATGGGCTCTCCAAACCACTGAAAATAAAATGATTAAATGATCAGATTACATTCGCAAGTATTTCCTTCCACTCGCATCATCAAATATAATCTTTTTAAGATCTTCAGCAAAGGAGCTAGGGACTAACTCCACAAACTCATGAGTAGGCAACAATTTAGATAATATATCAGCAGCTTGATTTGTTTATCTCACTGTGTGTAAGCTTGCAATCTTCGAAAACGCCAATGACTCGTTTCAACCTTTTTGTGATGTGTATAGCTTCCCATGGTGGCACTTTATTGGTAGTAAGATACTTGAGAGCATTACTAGACTCCATGCAGAGTTCAACTCTTTGTAATCCAAGCTGTTGTGCTAGCTTGACCCCTATTGCAACCCCCTGCAGTTCATGCAAGACTACTGATCGCGCTACTTGAGATCCCGCAGTTGCTGCCAGTACATGACCTGTATGATCCCGAATAATAGCACCATAACCTCCTCTACTTTTTGTTAGCGAGCCGTCTGAATTCACCTTATACCAACCCTGTATTGGTTTCAACCATTGATGCAGAGTTCCTCTAGGTAACTGGAAGTTGACACTGATTTTACACTTGTCAAAGAAAGCTCTATTTTCTGCAGTATCTACCACTTGAAGATCCAGTACCGATGCAAGCAACCTGGTGTCCTCAATTATCTTAGGAATGAGCATCACGACAGCTCTATGTTTTCTCTGAAATTGTCTGCAATTGCGTTCTGTCCAGAGATGGTATATTGTAGCATTTAGGGCCAGCTTCCTCACAGTTGTGCTCTCTGATGAAATAGAGGGGGAATAAGGCGGAGTAAGGAGGAGGAATGGGAGGGTGACTGCGGTGCTGCAAAAGGAGGAGGGAGGAGGGGAAGAAGAATAATACATTTTTTATTTAGTAAAACATGTGTAAAGGATAAATTGGTAATTTTAAAAAAATTGGATAGAGTTTGTTAGTCAATATACATGAACTCCTGGCCATAGGTATTAAACTGGGATAAAAGCTAATGGGGGTTGATGATACACCAAAATGGTATCAACTCTGCGTCGTACATGTGTCATGATGATCTCGAGGAATAATAGGCCTTAGCGTCAGCTCAACACTGAGCCAGCCTAGGCGGTTCTAAACCCGTCCAATGTAGTCCACCAGACTAATTCAGATTCTTACAGTCTGCTAGGCTCACATGTCTCACAACTATCCTTAATCCCCTTAAGATCTGCTAAGACAAGTATCTCGGAATGAGAACTATCTCCTGGATATCTAGGAGCACATGGCTAACATGGAAACTTTCCTCCACAACACGACTCCTAATGAGAGAAGTATTTTCACTCAGATCTTCTTCCCTAAACTACGCAATTGATAGTCTGGTCGAACCAGGACTTCAGCACTATAAATAAGACATGAGGTTGGTAAGCTAAGGTACGCTATAAATTCTCTGCTTACAGCATAACACCTTCATCAAATCCCTATCTGACTTTAGCATCGGAGTACCATCGGCCACTACAAAGGTGTTCCATGGCTTACGTGTGTTCCTTGTGCAGGTTAGCAGGTGCGTAGGTCAAGGTTAAAGCAAGGAGCGAAAAACGACTGCATTAATTTGGCACTGTCCATGGGGACGACAAAGTTCCTAACCTTTTACTAGCACCATCTCCCCTCAGAATACTAATAGATGGTGACCACCAGATTGCGCAACAATGGAAAACAAGGGGACACGTCAAATGCCCAAACTAGCGCTATACCACCGCTCTCAACAATGCCGGTGACACACGAGCAACAAACTCACGCTCCCGCGCCAGCCACGACAACGACGGACGCCATGATAGATTTGTTGTTGTCTTAGATACAGTAAATCGCCAAAGCGGTGGAGGCTTTCATACAAAAGAACCCTCCACTCGCTAATGGAGATCAGGAGTAGCACATGCCTCCATCTCCAGAAGGCAACATAGAGCAAGCACAGGAGAGCAAAGCCTCTGCTAGTTCCCATTGGACTAGAGATGGCGGCGCACCTAACACGAAACCGATTATCAGGGCAGAAAGGCTCGTCCCTCAGAAACCTCTCCGCAGAAGGGCGCACGACTCAAACGTGTTGTACCGTCTCTCTGTTCCACCGTTCGTGGACCGTATCATGAACGAGACTCTTCCAAAGAAGTTCACGCCTCCAAAGCTCGACTTCTAGGATGGGACCACCGACCCATTCGACCACCTACGCCATTACCACTTAAAGAAGGATAAGAATCGGTAATGTCCATAACTTTTCCCACTAGCCTTAAAAAATCAGCACTAACATGGTTCCACAGCCTCCCGCCGAAGTCGATCAACTCATTCAAGACACTGGCAAAGGAGTTCCTGACGTGTTTTGTATAAAGTCAGCACATCCGAAAAGACTTACACTACATACTCTCTCCCAAACATAGATCCAATGAGACACTCAGAGAGTATGTCACGTTCTTCAATGACGAGCTGACACTCATTAGTGGTTGTAGCGACGACACAGCCGTGATGGATTTTATCGTGGGTCTGAATGAGAGAAAGCTGTATGAATGCCTCACCTTGGAACCCCCTTTGGATATGGCATAACTCCTCAAGAGTGCTCAGAGGTACATCACCTTAGAAGAATTGAAAACTGTGAAAATGGAAACAGAAGGTGATAAGAAACCCTCCACTCCTAAAAACAAGGAGGGAAGGAGGTGTGAGTATGAAGAAAAAAGCAAGTGAAAGCGCAATGACAACAGATCAAACCCTGGGTGGGCCAGGCCAGAAAAAAGCATCTAACTACGTTGGATCCAGAGCCGTGACCCCCTTCAATTCTAGCTTATCGGACGTCTTGAATTCCATGAAAAACTGGGAAGATCTGAAGTGGCCCCTGAAGCACCGCGGAGACCCCTCCAAACGTGACAACGTCAACAACAAGTGTTGTTCATACCACAAGGAGGGCGGTCATGGCACAAATGACTGCAACCGTCTAAAGTATGAGATCGAGTACTTGATCTGCATGGGCAAGCTAAAGGAATTTCTGGGTTCCGAAAAGTGACCGAAAAGATCCAAGGATCGGGGGGAGTTAGTCAAGGAAATAGAGAAGGAGACTTCGGGCATAATTTACGTCCTTCATGGAGTTGGACCGGATGAAAACTAGTCGAACAGATCCGCAAACAAACTCTACTAGAGACGCGGACATAGTTTGCAAGGGACAAACACGTTTACTACTAAGCAAAGCCCCATTCCCACTTTAACCTTTACATACAAGGATCTCGAAGGAGTCCGAACACCGCACAATGATGCTTTAGTCATATCGGTCTCCATTGCAAGGTGGGAGGTAAAGATAGCCCTAGTAGATACGGGAAGCTTATTCAATGTCCCGTTCTACAATGCGTTTCGCAGTATGGACCTCAAGGAGGAGAACTTGGCGTTCTCAGACTATTCGCTGATTGGATTCAGTGGGAAAACATGTTTCCCGATCGAAAAATAAGGTTGACAATAGTGGCAGGAGAACCACAACTAAGAAAGGTCATGTTGCTGGACTTCATGGTAGTAGACGCGCCATTTACCTACAACCTTATCTTGGGAAGGCCATGGCTCCACTAGTTGGAAGCAATAGTCTCCACCCTTCACCAGTGCGTTAAGTACACTATTAACTACTCTGAATGAACGATACTTGGAGACCAGCCTATGGCACGTGGCTACCATTATACAACATTGAAGCAAACAGAATGTTCCCAGATTCAACTAGATCCTACAGCGTAACCTAAAATGGAGTCAGACCTTGCGACTGTGGATGAGCCACTCCACTCGCATGAGATCCCAAGAGCGGTGGCCAATTTCAGAGACGGGGGACAATCAAGAGGAACAAGAGCAATTTGCTCTTTAACCCAGCAGAACGGAAAGGTCATTGCAGATGGGAGTGCAACCCCCCGACATTTCGTCGGCGCGGAGGTTAACTCTCATGCAAGGTTTACTCTTCAGTAGCCTCAGTGGCATCATCGAAGGTCGGCAGTTCGCTGAAAGTATCAACGATCCAACAAGGGCCATGCGAATTCACTTCAAGGCCGAGTCGACTTCTCTCCGCCAACAATTAGTTTATTTCAATTGTTTATTTACCTTTCCAGTCAATGTAGAGTTTTAGTTCTTAAAAACTTATGTTATTTGCAATTATTTAAGAAATAAAAAAAGAATTACGCAAACACTCTATTGATCACTGGAAAGATGTAACAACGAGCTTCTTAGGCGGATACAAAAGACTACATACTACGAACATCTGAATCTAATGCGACATAAAATAAAGACTTGCTTAAACAATCCGACTCCAGAAGACAATAAAGGTACACCAAGTATACTTCGCTCAATGACTCATTCGAGAAACATGTTCTAAGATTAAGGACAAAAATGCGAAAAGGGTTGAGAGTACAGAGCAGCCGGTTGCTCCGCCAAATCACCCCCAAAAAGTGACCCGACAACGGCAATACAGACCTTGCAACAAGTTGCAGACTTCCTCAAACGAATTTCAGCCTCCCGAAGGAGATAAAAGAGGGTCGACGAAGATGGCCGAAGCAGTCAAGGTTTCACAGTGCTGCCAAGCGAGGGCACTTTTTCCATGCGCGATACTCAGGGCGACTCAGAGATACCACCCCTGGAAGCAACGACGCATCTACCAACACTTTGATCAACCATAGACTAGCCGCAGGAGCCGCCTACCTGCGAGCAGAGCGGCACAAGGTAACACCAAAGTGTTGGCGAATAAACGATAGACTCATCCATTAGGAGAGAGTGCATACTTTTTTTTTGCAAAATGAGAAGAAATTATGAGATCTCAGCCGATTAGGTGCTCAACCAGAGCGGGCGACCACACATAACAAGTCTCAACACGTCAGAACATTAAAAAACTCCAACGATGGAGATCTCCCTTCAGCCTTTGGAAAATCCAAAGCATTTTCTTCAAAAAAGAACATTATAGGAGATATGCTTTGCAAAAGATAATGCCTACAACGATGAAGAGACACCATTATATACCTAATGGTTCACCAGACGGGCGCTTCAACATTAACTGTTAGGATTGAATACCGTATGAGAAATGATGAGATGACGGTTCCCAAGGAAACTGCACGAGTCCACGTTCGTCCAATCAATGAGGCAGCACACAACCCCATTAATTGAGGGGGAGTGACCGATACTCAACTGTCTCGCGATCTACACCATACATGTGTTACCATGCGATCTACGTTGTACACGTAGCATATTTCGTATAGAAAAACCCTAGCTTTCACTCAACGGGCCCATGGACTCGACCCACTATTCAAACAATATTCTACCGCGTGCCTGACACGAGCAATGGAAGCCCTAGTCATTCCTAACACACGAATCACACCTACATATCACCAACTAATTCAAGGTACTCCTGTCTTTTCATAACTCATCCACACAACACACTCCACTCACAGATATAGGCTCGCACACCCGCAATTGGCGGAGCCCATACTTGGCCAGACAAGCTTAGTCAGCTTTGGCTAACGATGACGACTTCTGGTTCACTCGACACCTAGTCCGCCCAATGCGGATGTCGATGGTTTAGGAAGTGGGAGTCCAATTAGCACTATTATGCATTGTCACGACGACTTGCCTGAGACTATTGCCCCCTTCACAGACAACAGTCGCCGAACCCGATCAGGTAAGCCTAACTAGTGACGACTGACAACGAAAACTTCTGATCAAAGCCTAGACCTGTGGCCACCCACTGCACGGGTATATATGGTCTGGAAGGTGGGATCCCAATCAGTCCCGAAATGATTTTGACAGCTCGCCACGAGATCATTGCTCTTCTACAGACTATGATCGCTGAATTACCAAACCCAAACTTGTAGCCCCCACTGTGCGGGTGTAGATGATTTGGAAGGTGGGAGCCTAGTTAGTCCTGAACTGATTCCGATGACTCGCCACAGGACCACTACTTTTCCACAGACCATGGGTGTAGATGATTTGGAAGGTGGGAGTCTAGTTAGTCCCGAACTGATTTCGACGGCTTGCCAAGGGACCACTACTATTTAGCCTGGTCGCTAAATCCCCTCATCTCAAACTTGTAGCCCGCAACGCGCGGGTGTAGATGGTTTGAAAGGTGGGAGATTAGTTAGTCCCGAACTGATGTCGATGCCTTGCCACGAGATCATCGCTCTTCAGTAGACCATGATTGCTGAATCCTCGCTTCCCGTACCTGTAGTCCACCCTACTCGGACATAGATGATGCGTAAGGTGGGAGGCCTAGACGGCTCTCCACGCGACCACCACTCTCTTTTGAAACAACGGTGGCAAAGATAAATCACAGCTCAAACAACATCTTCACACTCACACGGGTTGACATTCTATTACAAGTGTATAAAGTCTACTCCTTATTAGAAGAGGGTACAAAGACAGAAGAGCTAAGCTTAATGGAGGAGGAAGCAGGAGTTGCGTCCATATGCGCCGCAATATCATGATCCGGATCACCCTCATCGTCTGACGATGTAGAGATCACTAATAAGTCTATATACGACATATTCTTATAGCGATCGAGGTTCCATTCGGGATGTTTATCTTTCATCAGCGCCTACAGCTTCAATCTACCGTGTGCAGTCAAGCGAAATTCACACCTATGAGTCTTAGCGACAACGGCCGACTGCTCCAGCCTCCTCTCCTTAGCATGTTTCCTCAGCAGCTTAATTTCATAAAGCGCGTCAGAATACAACCTCTGCATGTTTGAGAAGACACGCTCCATGGTATACACCCTCTAACGAGCTGTTTCGACTTTCGTCCCAGCGACGGCTACCTAGCTCAAGTGAGAAATTCCTAGCATAAGGTACTTTAAACCCTTCTCCATACGCCCTTCTTTAGTAGCCTCCCCGAGTTTTAGATCGTGATCCATCAGCCAGCTATGATGCCTGCTTATATGCTTACTCGAAGTATAATCAACATCAACCTCGTGGCGCCAGACCTGATTGCTCATCTTCACCAAGTCCGGAGCAAACAGACTTATCCGCGCATCCGGATGAAGCTCTCCTGAATGAGAAATTACGCCAGCACCACCTTTCATAGTCGCCACTGGTTCCAGGCCCTCCTTCGCAGTATTTCCTTTGTCACCAACAACCGACCCTTTAGTGTGAGACGACTCAACAGGATCCGGAGGAAGAGAAGGAATCGAGTTCTTCAACGGACCCTCCATCACCTTGAGGTGCAGCCTGGAGCGAAAGGTGAACAAACTTGGCACGTGTCACCACGACCACTATTGGACAACCCACTAGTGGGACGATTAGATTCTAGAACCTCAGGCGAATCCTCATCGAAACCTTCTATTAGAACGGTCCCGGGCAGATCGGCACCAGTAAAAGCCGCCATTGCAGCTAGCATCAGCTTCTCGATCAAAGCTTCCACATGCGCGGCACAAAGATTCGATGCATCTTCAAACCCCGCTAATTGCAAGTGGTCCCTTTCCCAGCCGGATACTTCAGCCTCAGCACTGGCAGGCCAATCAGGCTCACGCTCTTCACTTACTGGAGCAGATCGTTTGGAAGACGACACAGTTCTAACACAAGACTTCTTCGAACTCACAAAGGAGGCAAACGTCTCAGACAACCCCTCCGTGTCAGACAAAACAAGAGCCTTGATTTCGGCGGCTTTCCTTTTCCTAGAAGGGGCTCTGCCTTCAGACTTAACTCGTGACGATCTATAAATAGTGGGGGCCTCATGCCAATTGTCCCACGACCCACTATGGATAAAGTTGGTAACACATATGACCTCCACCATAGTCTTCGTTGGCAAGTCGCAAAATTTCAACATAGTATTTTGCTCCTATGGGGTAAGATGAGTAGTGGGAAACCGTCCTATGAGGGAACACGAGCAACGACTAGCATACAATCAAGCGCAACGGAATAGGAAGATAAAACTACACTTACGAAGTGGCTTAAACTCTCGTTTGAGCGGATGACCCTTGAACTGGAAATAATTTGAATCTGCAGGTGCCAAGAAACAATACTTCTGCCAAGACTTGAAGTCGTCTGTCAAATTCTCAAAGCGAGCTGGCGACGTCATTTTACAGATAGCGTGATCGGTCCAGCTGAGGAGAAGTCAGCTACTAGATCATAAGAGGAGTCACGCAGACACCAAATTCCTTCGCTCTAATCAAAATGAGAAGAACGATCCTATACCCATTAGGTACCAACTGGGCAGGAAAAATTCTAAGGAAATCCAAAATGTCCCAAATCACATCAAGAACAAGAAAGCGGACTCCACTTTGGAGCATCCCGCGGTGCAAACAAATGAACCCCGCCAGCGGAAATAGTGGCATCTGATCATCATTCAGAGCATATAATGGCATATCCTCAAGGACTTCGAACTTCGTTCGAATTTCAACAAGGCCTGATTCAGAAAACAACTTGTCTTCGAAAAACTCAAGGCCCTTGGCTAATGTTGCATCATCAAGATGGTTTTGGTGAGCCATGGAGAAGATGAACAATCTTTTCAATCAGATGATGAACAGAGCAAAATCTCTATAAGTAAAGAAAATATAAGAGTTAGTTTCCGCACAAAGGATGACCTAAATAGGGATTGGGTTTCCGCCTCTTCTCCACTGAACCGACGCACATTCAATTAATGAAGCGCGTGACTCAAGCAACGATTCAGACTCAATCATCATGAGCGGCGTATCCTTTCAAGAAGTAACTTAGCGAACCGATGTGATGGCCCATTAACTCGAGGGGAGTAGTTGATAATACACCAAAACGATTCCAACTCTGCGCCGTACACGTGTCATGATGATCTCGAGGAATAACATGCCTTAGCGTCAGCCCAACACTGATCCAGCCCAGGCGGTTTTAAGCCCGCCCAATGCAGTCCTCTAGATGGATTCAAATTCTTACACTTTGCTAGGCTCGCGTGTCTCACAACTATCGTCTATACCCACATGCCTTGCTAAGGCAAGTATCTCGAAGATTAGCTTCGGACGGGAAAGTACAACAACTTTTTGCTTGCAACTAAGATGTAAATTCCAGAGTATGTATCACAATGAAGACTTCTACCTATAGACTACTCTCGAAACAAGAACTATCTCCCGCGTATCTAGGAGCACATGGGTAACATGGAAACTTCTCTCCACAACACGACTCCTAACTAGATAATGATCTCCTCGCAGATCATCTTCCCTAAACTACGCCATTGATGATCTGGTCGAACCAGGACTCCAACACTATAAATAAGACATGAGGTTGGTAAGCTAAGGTACGCTACAAATTCCCTGTTTATAGCATTACACATTCCTCAGATCCCTGCCTGACTTTAGCATTAGAGTTCCATCGGCCACCACAACGATGGTCCATGGCTCACGTGCGTTCCTTATGCAGTTTTGCGGGTCAAGGTCAAAGCAGGGAGCGAAAAACGACTGCATTAGGGGTCAAATATGAATAGCCATAAACGAATGGGTGCCAAATGAAAAATAACCCAAATTTAAAAAAAGAAATAGGAGTAGAAATGAAAAAAAAAGTTTCCCATCTGAAGGTTGAAGAACCCCCCCTCCCCCTCAAAGAAAATAGGATAATGATCATCACAAAATGTTATTTACATTTTGGGCATATAAATTTAAGCGTATTTCACATTGAGTACAAAAGTTTCACATAATTACACATTGGATACGAAATTGAGTGTTGATTGTTTATTTAACAACGCTAACCAATGTCAACATCCAACAATTAGTTAGAACCCAAATATCCCTTACTAACAAAGCACCTGATCCAAAGTGCAATTATAGTAAAAAGAAAAAACGGAGGTATCCATAATGCAAAAAATTAACAACTTGTTCTTTGACGTTAAAATGGATAATCGACTACTTGACTTTCTCCAAATGAGTAAGCCATTCGCAACTATCAACGCATATCTCGATGTGTGACTAAGTAGTGTGGATTTATTAAATAATATATTCTTCTCCATTTATCCCTTCTCACCTTCCCCATTTGCCTTGCAATCCACAACATCAATCTTGTTGGATTTCACAACCCCACTACCACCACCACAATCCCCAACTCCACCTCGTCTCAATCAACCAACCCACGCAAACCTACAAGTTAAAATAGAGCAAGAGTTTGACTCGATTGAATCCACCTACTTTCCATACCATTGGCCCCACCTACCTCCCAATCTACAAGTAGATGGTTTAAATGTTTAGATTGGATAAAAGGGTCAATTTGGTTAAAAACATGGCATGGTTTAATTCGACTAAAGGTTATTATAGACGAGTATCTATGTGGAAATCATATTCATTTTTACAATGGATGAATTAAAGACTCATCTTTTCGTGGTTAACCAAAATTGTGGTGGTTATTCCTTTAGAGAGGCCAAGTAATAAAATCTCCATTTCTTCATCAAAGAATAAATTGTCAATTTTTTCACATTATGAATACTTGTGTTTTTACTATAATTGCAGTTTTGATACCTCATGCAAGTCACATGCTTATTTAGGGAGGGTAGTGGAGTATTTATGGTCCAGATCGGTTCCAAATTTTGAGGAACCTAACTCGAACCGTTTAAATTTAACGAATCTGTTCCGGTCCGAATTCTCTCATTTTAAACATTGGGACAGAACCTAACTTGAACCATTTGAACGGTTCGGTTCCTACGGTTCAACATAAATACAAAGCATCATCACCTCATCACTTGTAGCGATATAGATTTCAAAGAATGAAAACTTTCACTAAGATACCACATGGGCCGAGCACACAAAACAAAAGTGAAATTAAACACAGAATTCCCCAATTCAAACCGAAAGGCAAAAATACACGCAGGAAGATATCATTCTACAATACATATTTTTTATTCACTCTGCAAACACCCAAAACAATTCATTACATATAGCAAACCCATTATTTCCATGCTGATAAATTAAAAGAAATTTGCTAACAAAGGAGACTAAAATAAATAGCAATCTTACAAGCAAGAATTAAATGAGCTTTTCTAGAATGTTGTCCTTGAAAAAGTAGCGAGAAACCAACTTTGGATGAGAGCAATTTTGATAATGTCATAAAAAAGAATGGACTTCTACTGAATTCTTAGGACTAGTTTGCTTAATTGTTACAGAGGGTGATTACTATAATTTTCCTCAGTAATCATCAACTTTTCGACATTGAGTTGATCTTAGCAAGGTGTAGATAATTTAAAATTTTTTCTCACCAAGATAATAGATCCAAAAGGAAGATATCTCATGGACTTGAGTGGACCTCACTCCGCATACTTGTTACAATAATGTGTGGTAAATGCAAATTTTAGTTCAACTCGTCAAGAATGGCAGCTAGTGTTCAAAGCATTTTTAGTTATTCTTGCTGCTACATGTTTTACATTTTGTGTATACTCCAGTACCAAATGCTTTTGCCCTATAAAAACCAAGAATTATGCAACGGAACCTATGGCTACGAACTTTCGTACCTTGAACAACCAGTTTCAACAGTAGCTTCATGAGTAAGCTAGTTTAGTGGAAGAATTCCTGACACTTTACTGTAGATCTTGTGAGTTCACATATTTCATGTACCATGGCATAAGCTTGGAGGTAATGGTGGTTTACATCTGGTAAAGAAGAAGAATCAACCCTGGTTGGCTCTAAGTTCCTCTCTCGTGAAGAGGTGATTCGACGCCAATTCCACCGAGTCAAG
The DNA here is from genome assembly GCA_963556465.1 of Berberis vulgaris. Classification (NCBI taxonomy): domain Eukaryota; kingdom Viridiplantae; phylum Streptophyta; class Magnoliopsida; order Ranunculales; family Berberidaceae; genus Berberis; species Berberis vulgaris. The sequence continues at coordinate 71,531,994 of OY747131.1, read as the reverse complement.
CAACTAGAAAAGTGTTATCAAAATCACTATTGGGCTCTAATGGATCAACTTAGGGTTCTTGGCATTTTGATGTGAGGAATGGGAGGGACTGAGGGAGAAGGAACCATTTGAGAAGATGAAGTGGTTGGACACTGAAGAGAAGAGGAGAAAAGAAGGAGAATGTGTGGTTTTATTTTTTAGGTTTACATTTTTAACACCCACTCATATTAAGACATGTGTAGGTGTTATTTGAAATGGGTTGAAATCGTACCATTTAAATATACATAATTGGAACCGCACTCGAACCGCTCTACAACGGATCCGAACCGTATCTTAAATTACACATTTTAAACTAGACAGTTTGGAGCAAAATGATCCGGTTTGGTTTGGATCTGCGGTTCCTTGACTTGTTTGCCCACCCTATGTGGGATGTATGACCTTGGTCAATGTCGTGAGCAAATAGTCAAGACCCAATTTCATACTTTACGTAGTCAATTTTCGCTCCCTAATTTGACTCTATTCCTGCGAACTTGTTGACCTGCACAAGCAACACACGTGAGCTACAGACCACTGTGCGGTGGTCGATGACACTCCGATGCTAAAGCCAACCAGGGATTTGAGGAAGGTATGATGTTGTAACAGGGAACTTGTAGTGTACCTTAGCTTACCAATCTCATGTCTTATTTATAGTGCAAGGAGTCCTAGTTCAACTAGGCCATCGTAGGTGTAGTATAGGGAGAAGATTTTCGTGGAAATCCCTCTCTAATTAAGAGTCGTGTTGTAGGAGGGAAGTTCCTTGTTAGCTCTGCACTCCTAGATACACGAGAGATAGTTCCCAGTCCAAGAGCAATCCGTAGAAGGGAGTTATTTGTGTGAAAGATACTCTGGTGTTTGCTTCCTAGTTGGAAACAGAGAGCAGGTGTAGTTGCCCGTCCGAAGCTGATCCTCGAGATACTTGCCTCAAGAGGACTCATGGGTATTGATGATAGTTGTGAGACGTGTGGGCCTAGCATGCTGTGAGAGTTCGGGTCGGCTTGGCGGACTAAAGTTGAGCGAGCTTAGATCCGCTTGGGCTGGATTTGTATTGGGCTGATGCTTGAGACCGTAGTTCCTCGAGATCATCATGACACATGTTCGGCTCAGGAGTGTGACCATTTTTATGTATCAGCAGCTACTCCCCTCGAGTTAGTAGGCCGTCACATCGGTTCAATAAGTCATCTCTTGAAGGGATGCGACGCTCATGATGATTGAGTCTGAATCGTTGCTTGAGCCGCACTGCATTTTTTGGGCGTACGTTGGTTCGGCGAAAGATAGGTGGGAACTTATCCTCTATATAGGTCCTTCGTAGTGTTTAGTCTGACCCATCTGTTTTACTTGCTTTTGAAGATATTGTTCTAAAAGGTTCGAATGTCTTTTTCGCTCGAGAAAACCTTCTTGATGATGTTATTCTGGCTAAGGGCCTAGAGTTTTTTAAGACAAGTTGCTATCCGAGCCTGGTTTTGCTGAAATTTGTACAAAGTTTGGAGTTTTTGAAGACTCGCCGATTTACCTTCTGACGAGCGACCAGACGCTAATGTCGCCTCCGATCGGTTTTATCTGTTTACATCAGGGGATGCTTCAAACTGGGGTGCGTTTCCTGGTTCAGTTGGGTCTTGGATCTCTTAGGGATTCCTCTGGCTGAGTTGGGACCTAATGGATATAGGATCATCCTCATGATTCTGCATAGTGCTAAGGAGGTCGACGTTAGTGTGACCTCGCGGGTGATTTAGTTGTTGACTCTTCTTCGACTGCAGAGCAATGCCGTTTGCAAGATGAAGTCGCCGAATTGCTTCGTTAACTTGCCTGATGACTTCAAGTTTTGGCAGAAGTACTGCTTTCTGGCCCCTGCAGATTCGAAATATTTTCGATGCAAGGGTCGTTCGCTTGAGCGATAGTTCAGGCCACTTTGTAAGTTCAAACTCCTTCCTTGTGACTTTGATGTGCTTGATAGCGGGCCGAGTGATCATTTCTTGTGTTCTCTTGCAGGAAGATTTTCCACTACTCCTCTTACCTTAGAGAAGCAAACAACCATGGAGACATTCTGTGTCATGCCAAAAACGAAGGCAATTGATATTATAAAAGTTTCCAATTTTTTCCGTAGTGGGCTGTGGGACAATTGGCACGTCGCCCCCACTCTATATCGAGAGCCACGCATTAAACTGGAAGATGGGGCCTCTTCCAGGAAGAGGAAGGTTGCTAGGGCCAAGACTCCCATTGTGTCTGATGTGGAGGATCCGTTTGAGATGCTTGCTTCATTTGTGGCAAAGAAGCCTCGCGTTAGAACTGGGCCGTCTTCGGCACAACCCGCTCTGGTGAGAGAGGAGCGCGAGTCCGCTAGGCTTGTCAAGGCGAAGACTAATGTTCCTGGCTTAAAGAAAAATTACCTGCGATTGTCGGGAGTTGCCGACGGGTCGAACCTTAGTGACGCGCAGGTCGAGGCTCTGAATGACTGCTGGTGTGGGTTGCAATGGTGGCTTCTGCTGGCGTTGATTTGGGTGGGGCCATTTCGGTAGAGGGCTCTTTTGAAGACTCGTCTTAGGTGGTGGAATCTGATAACCCCACTATTTACTCACCTGAAAGTGGTCGCGGTATCGGCCGTGTCTCTTGTACTCCGCATTGCTCATCATCTTGTTCTAGGCCACAACTTGAACTGTTGGAAGGTCTTTTGGATACTTAGCACCCTCCTCTACCTCCGGATCCTGTTGAGCCATCTTGCAATAAAGGGTCGAGCGTTCTTGAGGAGGGAAAAGCAATGGAGGAGAGTCTGAGGATGGTGGCGACCGTAAAAGGCGGTGCTGGCATAGTTATTGATCAGGGGAAGCTTCATCCTGATGCACAAATAAGCCTGTTTGCACCGAACTTGGTGAAGATGAGCTCACATGTCTGGCACCAAAAGGTGGATGTTGAGTATGCTTCGAGGAAGCATATAAGCAGGCGTCAGAGCTGGATGATGGACAACGCTCCAAAACCCGAGGAGGATACGGAGGAAAAGCATGTGGACAAGGGTTTTAAGTATCTCATGCTGGGTATGTCTCATATGAGCCACGCAGTCGTTGTTGGGACGAAAGTAGAGGCGGCTCGCGAGAAAGTATATACTTTGGAGCGTGTCTTCTCACAAGTGCAAATGTTGTATTCTGATGAGCTCCATGAAATTGAGCAATTTAAGAAGTAGGTCGAAGAGATGCGGTTGGATAAATCAACTGTGGCTGCTGAGGCTTAGAGAGCTCGTCTGGAAGACCTTGAGCGCAATCTGACCGAGGCGGTGTCAAGAGGGGCGAACTTAGGCAGGAGTTGAGTCAGGTCTGCCTAGAGGTCGAGGTTGCACATCACTACACCAAAAACCCCCATTAGCAACGGTTCTATACCGTGGGCGTAACCCATTGTCACGGCTAAGAGCCGTGGGCTACAGAGGCGTCGTGAAATTCTTTGTAACGGCTATAAACCGTTGCTACAATGTTTAGCAACGGTTTTTTGCTTGAACAGAAGTGTTGATTTTCAGCATTTAGCCACGGTTTTAAACCGTTGCAACAACAATAGCAACGGTTTTTAGCCGTGGCAAAAATAGCCACGGTTTTAAGCCGTGATAAAGTATGGCTAATAGCAACGGTTCTAAACCGTGGCTAACAAGGTAGCAACGGTTTTAAGCCGTGGCTAACCCTGGCCACGGTTTTAAGCCGTGGCTAAACAGTGAGAAATAAACAGTGGCAAACGTGATAGCAACGGTTTTAAGCCATGGCTAACCCTAGCCACGGTTGTAAGCCGTAGCAAATGATGAAGAACGCCCACGGTTCCTAGCCGTGGCAAGCTGAAACCACGGTTGTAAGCCGTTGGCAATTAAAACAAAATTCAAAAAAAAAAAAAAAATCTGTTTTGTTGCAACGGTTTAATCGAAAAAAAATTATATTTTTTTTTTTTGCTGCTGCAGCAAAATCACAGCCGTGACACCTGCAAAATCAGTCCTTACTATGGTATGTGTCATGCCTCCGGCACGAATAAGATTCCACAAACTATATGCTAGATAAATACAAAATCAACCGTAAAAAGGAACTTCTCAAATTTTGACGCCAAACAAATAGCACTAATGTACAATAACAGGATTAACCTGAACAAATGGAACCTTGTTATATCATGTTTCGCTCGCATCTAAAACAAAAGAATTTCTCTATGTTTTTTCCAACAATACAAATCCACCTAGTTATAATGTAAGAAAATACATTGATGCCCTTAGGAACAGGCCCCATTTCTTTCGGTAGTTGCTTGTTCAATATACTGAAAATGAAAATGATGAAAACACTGGCAGCTCTTTGGAAAATTTACCATTCTTTGAATCTTGGTAATCAGACAACCTTCCCAGCTTCCAATCAATGAGAACACCATCTCCCCAGTATGAAACAACCACTTGAGCTGAAAAAGAAACAAGGATCACCTGTTCAATTCATTACAAGTGCCAAATCCCACAGTGTAAAAATCATCAAAATAGAATATAAAAAGATAAACCAAAAACCCATCTCAATATATCAACTCTATCAAGTTCAAAGACCTACATGAACTGAATAACGAAACCGCATTGAAGCTAAAGCAGATGAACAATCACAAACAACGGAAAAAAAAGTGCTAAAGATGCAAAAAACAGTAAAATTTCAGTGAAGTAATATGTATGACCAATATGGGAACATGGTTATGCGGCAAAGCATCTAAAGCACTAATGAACTGCAAAAAAGTTATTGAAGTTTTTTCTCTAGGGTTGAAATGAAAGGCAAACGAAGCCATGTATATAACTTGGTCTCAACAGATGGACACGTATTCAGTGGCTCCACGCGCAACCATAACCATCTCTATGAGGACTGTCGCTACACCATTGAAGATCTATCAAAGAAACAGAAATAAGAAAACACAAACAGATATAGCTTCACATGTAGTTTACCGTGTTACATAAACATTTACAGACCAATCCATCACCAGCAAATTACCTGATTGATCAAGAACTCTTTTGAAAAATAACATTAAGCGTCTAACGTCTTCAAAATTCAAGGACACGTAACTAAGGTTAAAATACAAACACTAATGACTAATGAAAAAATGAAATTGAAGATTTCTCTCAAACATGAAAGATATCCTCAATAGGGCAAAACTGATCTTGAATTCTTAAGTGAGTTTGGTGCTTGGCCTTTAGTAACTTTCAACATTTAATCAGAGCATACGGAACGAGTTGTAATACACAACAAGTCTTGCTCTTCCTATATTTGAAATTTTGAATACATTTAGAAAGATAAAGCTAGAACAAAAAAATCCCCATGGAAGTGCAACAAACAACTTGACATAGTGCCCACTGAAGTCTAATTCAAGGAACCACTAAATTTACAGAAGGTGATTGAACTGTACATAGGTATTACCCATTCATATTTGCATACAAAAGCACATACAAGTAATTTTTCAATGTATATTAGCATAAACTAGTAATAATTGCTAATAGTGTAAAAACATCCGAAGTTGTAAACACTAGTGGTATTTTGTTAATGTGAAACGAACAAAATAAAGGGCAATTTGTGCGCGGTAACTTAAAAGTTGTGGAATTGAATTTTTTGATTCACAAAACCTACAAATATTTACATTGGTCTCAACAGATGGAAGTATGTTCATACCTGTCTAAGACGCAAAAGCTGCAAGATAGTTTTGCTCTTTGGATCCATGGCATTGATACTGAAAAGACACAACATGTCAGCATTAACAACAATCTACCTAACCAAGAAGATAAAATACAGTAGACATTGACTGCAGGAAACATACCCTCGGATTCGGATGATAAACAGCAACTTAGCTTCTGGGTTAACATAGAACCCTCCCTTCAACTTAGCCTCACGCTTCAACCTGATCAGCTCCTTTTGCTAAACAACAGAATTCATTTTATTAATATCACAAGTACCACACAACAAAAACACACCATATTTCAACTGAAATACAAAGCAAATTTCTGTCACCTGCTCCTCGTACTCAGCAGCATACTTTTTAGCTCTGCTGAAGATAATCTTGCGGTTCTCAGCATTCTTCTTCTTAGAAGCCTCCGTTTCCTGCTTCTTCACAAGTGCCCACTCTTCAGCCCTCTTCTGCTTCTTCAAGAAGGACTCGGGAACGACGGAGTCTACCTTCATGTCCTCACCCATCTCTCTCCCTCACTGCACAACAAATTCAAAACATCAGTAATTGAATCAGTAAACAACTAAACCATTGTTTGAGATCCTCTACAGTGTTACAAACAAATGGGTCAATAAAACCCTCAATGGGGCTAAACCAAAACAGCCAAACCTTACAAATAGCTCCACAAATCATAAATTAGGTACTTTTAAGAAGGTAAATCAAACCCATCAAACACTCAAATACTGCATCACATGTTCAACCCCGAACCCAAAATTGGATACTTTTTACACTAAGGATGAAGAAATCAAACAAATGGGTATTCAAAAACACCCATTACAAATCCAAACAAAAATCAAGTTCTTAATTTGGACTGAAGATTCAGAATAAAGTATAGAGCCAAGCAAAGCTATGCACCTTCACAAGTACTTGCCACAATTACCTGCAATTGTCAACCAAGCAAAGTTAGATTTTATAGCTTGACAAGAAGCTCAAACCAATCATGCATTCGAAGAAAAACAAATGCTGGAAAAAATAAGTTTTGTTAGTTATAAAAGTTATCATTTAACTTTTCCATTTCCAGTCACTCTGAATCTCCACTGTGAAAGACGTCATTCAAATTGAATTACTAGTTTGCAATCAAGTAATAAACAAAGATTGCTGAATTTCATTGACATACGAGACTTTTGCAACATTTTCAAGCAAAGACTAGGAGCATTTGAGGAAGTTGTTGACAGATGATTACAACTCACCAGGTTACAAATTCATCGCAAGTCACTTACCGAAATAAAAAAAGCTGTGATGCATGCACAATTAACTGAAATGCTCAGGGTTTTCCCTGCTTTGAATTAGAGGTACCCTATCTTGTCTCCAAACTACTCGCTCTTCACATAGTGCAGAAGCTACTTCTATATACAATTGATGTTCCTGAAACCAATTATCGAAGGCAGAAACGTTGATTCATTAGTGGCACATTATATTTTTGCGCATATTTAACAATGATGCGAGCAACCAAATTTAGAAAAGTTAATCTAGGTATAATTACCTCTTGTAGCACCCTCGCAGCCAACTCCTCTGCTGTGTCATTTGCCAGTATAGGTACAACCCTTTGAGCAAGAATACGACCGGTATCATAGTTTTCATCGACAAAGTGTATAGTGGGACCTGAGTACCTTATAAAGTAAAACATATCCATTTTCAGAAGTAGATTGACATAATAATAAGAAATCAATTTTTTTTTAAATAAAAATGGAAGGTTAAGAGTTAATTTTGTTTTGTCCAAAAACACTAATAACGGTTCAGAAGTTAAGAGAGGGGTCAATTAAAATAAATTTGACAAGAGTAGTAAAAGTCTTAGGTCTGGGTAACAAATATGAAAATGTCTTGACACAACCACAACTATCATCAAGTATGAAAATTTCACACTGAATCACAACTAGAACAAAAACAAAAATACAGGATGATGCATTTCTTGAATACACTACAAAAGTTACTATAACTTAATGGAAAAAACAATTCAAATTATAAGGATATGCAAAGATCTTAAACTGTTTCAAATTTAACTCAAAATGTACATAGTTACACGAAGATTGAACTTGGACTGCAGAACGTGTTTTGAAAAATGCATACAAACATTTTGATATCCCTGTTTAGAAAATGAATGGAAACATTTTAGTTAGATGGGAAACAAAAGGAAGAAAATAAATCAATTAATTAATTAGATATTGGTGATGACAGCTGATCCATCTCAAGAATAATAGTGACAGCATTTCTTATCTACAATAACCAAAACAGCTTCAGAATAAAGTATATAGCTTCGCATCAACAGGATCACCACTTACATTTGAGCTCAAGTACCCAGATTCCAAAACAAAACAGAAGAAGTACATCCTCTTGCAAGCAAAAGCTGCTGCCAAGTTACACCACCAGTCGACACATCAACACACTCACAACAAGATCAAAAAAATCACACAAAAGCTCTGTTTGAGACAAAACCAGTAAGGAGAATACCTCAACCACAGCTCAAAACCAGTGTGCTAACCGCGCACGCTGAAACCCGCTGCAGCCAGAAACAGCACGTACAGCAGACACGCTCTGTGCTGCAGTGTTTCCTTGGAGACAATTGACTTCCATACCTGACAGTTAGATTTTCATCATTGAAACCTAATGAGTACCCAAGTTAGATATTTTCATCAATAATGGAGGACTGTAAGGATAGAAATGCCAAGCTTTCGGAAGGGCTTTTGATAGACTACTATGGGAATAGCGTTGTACTTAATATATTGGGTTTTATGGTTCCAAAGGACCAACAAAATCTTTAATAATCCCAAATTGGAGACAGGGTAAATAATGATGCCAGTCCTTTGGCATTGTCAGTGTTCCCTAAAATCATAGAAGGGTAGGGGTTAGATTATTTGCTTATCTATTGAAGTGAATTTGTGATGTAGCTAATCATAGGAATCATTCGTCGGTGCTCTACAATGAAAAAACACAATGTAATTGGTATTTGGTAATCTCATTCTCAATGACACAGTATTTCAGCATATTTTTGCCACTCCTCCCACCTTTTACACAATATGAATACAAATGCTTCATTTTCTGATATTAAAAAAAAATTCCTATATATATATATATTAGGTAATCTCCTTTTTAAGTTAAAAGAAATGACTTAGGGACATAGTGAATATGAAAGAAAGAAGGAAGCTCCAACTATAACACTTGCTCTTTCCATGTTGTAATATATAACAAAATAATAAGTATCTCTTTTTATCATACATTGTCATAGTTCTATTTAGTTGTCATGTCCATATCCCATGTCAGTTCTATTTAGTAAATAGCCTATCCTTACCAGTGAAACCCGTACCCTCATGTGCTTCTCCAAAACAAGATTCAGCTGAATAAAGAAGTAAACATCTACATATTCACAATAAATTCTCAAAACAAAGGAAAAAATAGCTACACTATATTAGTCTTACTTGCTTCAGTATTCCCAAGTTAAAGCTCAACCAGTGTCTTAACAGCTTTAACCTGATAATCCAGTCCTTTCAACTCATTGCCTTCTGGACTGGTTTTCAAAGTTGAAAAACTTTATCTGCAAATTTGGATGGGATAGCATCCTGTTTAAAGGACAAAAACTTCCAAATAAATACAAAATTTTACCAAATACCCATAAATCAAAATGAGAAGTTTAACACCAAACCTGCCCAATTTCCAAGTTGAGTCCAACAAAACCCTCCAAAGCAGCAACTGTCACACACAAATGCTCTAGCCCAGCCCGCACTCGCACTGCCACACTAAGCAGCACACCCTGCAGTACCCAGGCAGCATGTTGACGTCTGGCTGCAACTTGCCTCGCAGCAACAGGCCATCAGCCAGCAAACACCGCCTCGCCCTGTTCGCGACACCACGACTGTCCCTGCAGTCGTTCCTTGCAGCTATTCCAGGGTCTGTCTCGGCCCTGCAATCGTTCCTCGCAGCAGTTCCAGGGTATGTCAAACTATCAGGGTATGACAGAGTAGGTAAATTTATACTCGTATCAGATTCTGCGAAACAAGACTCACACAGGAGAAACTATTGGACAGTTCAGTTTCGACCAGGGTTGTCCCACGTGCCTCTCCTGTCTTCGTGTCACAAACAGAGTCCTCATATACAGACTTCAGTGCTGCAATATCCACCAGATTTTCTGAAGGAAGACCCTTCCTTGCCTGTTCCATCTCATTGTTACCAAGAGAATCATCAAAAAAAGATCTCTCCTCCTTTTGCCAGATAATGCATCCAACAGTTCTGTTATAGATATGAAGAAAAAAAAACATTCTACTCAATAACACTAGAAAAAATTACATAATATCTACAAAACAGGTCATAGAAAAATGCATATATAGGTGTGAAGCTTTTAAGAAGCCATGGAAGATTGATGAATTACCTCTGTGGCCTTTCACAGCTTTTGGGTCTTTCTTTTCCTTTGTAACGCCAAAAACATCGAAGCATAGGTCTTTCATTGATGTTGAGACCTATAATTGTAGTTCAAATAACAATATCAATGAAATTGAAAAGAAAAAAAAATTAGATTACAAGACAGAAAGAATAAGAATATCATCGTAATAATTTGATGCTTGTCTTACACTTTTTAATTCAGATTCTGATGTGCCACAGAGCTCGATCAACTTCAACTTATCTATTTTAAGCTGTGAACAAAATAGATTGCATCACATAACCTAACAAAAAAGAGAGGGAAAAACTTCTAATTTTCCCTTTAAGTTCAATGAAATTTGATCTTTTCAAAACAAAACAAAAAAATCACCACTATAAATATCTATTTTAAGTAGTCTATGTTTGCATTATTACCAAGCAATACCACCATCTGATTTCAATACACATTTATTTATTGTTCCTTGGCATTGTCACAAATTCCAAAAGTTAACTCAATATATGATAAATTCTCTAGAAGTGTATTGCCAAGATTTATATTCTTACTTTTTTTCTTAATACTCTATGATGGATCTTCACAACACCATCATGAATATTGCTTTGTATAAAAATATGCAATCATTGTGAAATATTCTCAAATTGCCTTAGAAGTTTGAATCATTCATCCCCAACAACTATGTAATAAGAGACGTAAAAATAGTTGCTACATCTGTATTTTTGGTTTTTTCATGCTTAAACATAATAAATACTTCACTGGTCCAACAGGGATCAGAAATAAAGTGTAAAAAGCTTGGGTGACAACTGAAACAACTTCATGCAGGTAAGCAAAGCATGTATGTATTTCCCTACATATGTATATAAACCCAAGGTACAAGGCGAAAAGGTGAACATACGTTCATCTTTTACATGGGAAGCATGTTCTTAGGATGGTTCTCGTTCCAATAAATCAAGTTGTCCATTAAGAGCACTGACTAAAACTTGATATATAAAAAGCACATTTTGAAGTCAGCGTAACTTGATAGGAACACAAATACATCAATAGAAAATAATAATAAAATCCCATCAAACAGTATACAAGAAGAACCTGGGTGAGAAACTGAGCATGCCGTATTAACTTCATATATACACCTAAATCCTCCTTTTCCACATCCATACTTTTCATGAACAAAACTACAGTGCGAACTTTGAACCTTTCAAGAAACAAGAGAAGGATGAAACCTACTAAAGATACAACACGTACCTCTCTGCATTCCTGCCCACAAAATGAAGTGCATAAACTATCTGACCCAGTAGGAGACATGTTTATTTGTCGTATGCATGATTTATGATCTGCAGCGAACAAAAATGTCAACAGGTTTCAGTCTAAACTCCTGTAGTATATGCACCATAGCAATCAAAGATGAACTAAGGTCATACTTGCACTTAAGCTTCAGCTAGTTACCTTAAAATGAACAATCACGTGCCCGTAGTGTATTTTACTCAGCTCCTCTTTTGCTGCCACCATTACATTGCTTCCAACATAGTCGATGGCCTCAATCATCAAGTTCCACATGAGTTCTACACCATACGAAGAAATCACCAACGTCCAAATCCCCCATCTTGTCTCCTTTTGGATCACTTTTGTAAAGTTTCACCCCAGTCCTGAATTTGAAGCATAAGGAAAGTCTGATCTCTGTTGCGGGGTTCAATGATCCATGACAAGCGCAAGAGAATTGATGGATAGGATCTACAACCTCTATTGCTATCGCAATGACATTCCTTTCCCAATCACAAACTTTGTATCTCCTTGACACTGAAGGAACAGGAGTGCTTGGAGAAGGAATCCTCGCAACACCTTGAGAAGATGATGGTAATGGAGATGGTGGTAATGGAGATGGAGGTAATGGATTTTCTGGTTGCCTTGTCGATTGTGCACGGGATGACGGTGTATCTTCAGTTATTTGAACAACTCCTTGTATTCCCTCACTTGTTGATGGTCTTACATAAGTTCCACTTTCAAGTCTCTCTCGTATCCATCTAACATTTTCTTCCAATCTATCATATTTTTCTTCCCTTTTTTTTGCTTCCAATGTTTTTTCCAATAGCAATGAACGAGTGGGAAGTGCAGCATTATACTTCCTTTTAGAGACAGTGGTTCCAACACAACGAGTACGTCCCCTCGCTTCTTGGCCAAACACTTGGCTTAGAGGATCATCATCAATAGTGAGGTCAGTGGTACCCTGAGTTGAAGATTCTTGCAAGGCAGCTTTTTTTGCTTTAACTTGTTCCTTCAAAAGAATGAAAAAATAAAATAAATCGGGACACAAATAATATTCAAACAACTACAAAGTAAATTAAGAATTGGGTATAAAAGACATCATTGGGCACATACCATATATTGTTCAGAACCATGCGTAGGTTTTCCATCCTTTCCAGTGTGACATGCAATCCATATGTCAGTGCGTGTGACTGGTTCCCCATCAGGGTTCTTCTCAACCTATATACTTGAAAGATTAGTCTCAACCTATATAGTTAAATGGTATATAATATTGTACTAGTAGCTAGAAACTCAATTACCATTTCATACTCGACTTCTGCAGCACTCTTTTGGCCACCCCCCCATACATACTTTGAAGCCTTTTTGTTTTTTGCATTTTGGGCTCTAATTGCCTTCGCTTCAGGGGTGCTCTCATAGCGAACAAACTCCTTCCAATCCTCCTCTCTTACACCATTTGGAACATGCTTCTCTTGTTCCTCAATGGTAGGATACTTATCCAAATAATTCTTCCTAAGATCTGCCTTGAACCTTCTATAATATTCAGGCATTTTCAAATGCACACTCTTTTTCACATAATTTGGGATGTCGTATTCACGCTGCAAATAAGCCATTGAGACATAAGTTGAAAATAAAATAAGACATTATGAAAATCAATGATGTAAAATCTCACCTTGAGGCCATTCCACACATCCTCTTTGTAGTTGTCAGTAACATGGTGCCAACCCTTGAATTTGATGGGCACAAGGGTTTCAACAAGCTTTCCAATGTTTTTATTGAAATTTCTAGCACCAGGTCCAACTGCTAAACCGTGGATGTTGAACTGTATGGTCTGTTTAACTTCAATGTCATCATTTGTAGATCTAGTGACATCAATGGTGGAAAGATTGCCGCGAGTACTATCCATTTCTATAAATGACAGTATAGATATTAACAATTATCAAACAAAAAGAAATAAGAATCAACTATATACACCACATTTATAGATAATTTCCTTCCACAACATATCACCACAAATAGATTTTTATAAAGCATTGGAAAAGCCAATCTGAATACATAGCTACAAAGCTTCCCTTTCCCAACTCAAAAGTCAAAATAAGAAACAAAGACAAAATATTTGGTCTCAACCAAAGAGGATGACTAAAATAGCATTAGAAATGCATCAAAAAATATTGTAGCATAGTCAATTAAAATTCCAGTAAGCTCTTCAGGTTGGGATTGTCTTTCAAGATGCTTTGATACACAGTGGGAATTCCCTTTTTATCGACATTAGTGTTCAAGCCTCTTTGAGTATGTAGAACTACGTGCCACCCGTCATTTGATTGATCTTTCGAATAAAATACCCCACTTGCTTCTTGAGCTAAAATGAATGGATCCTCTTCCACCTTTCTTTTGTCTTTTAGCTTCGACAAGTTTACCATCTCATGATTCCAAATTGGGTCCACCTTATATGCATTTTTCTTATCTTCCACTTTGACCCAATCACAATAGAAGACAGTTTCTTTGAAATCTATGTAGTCTAGCACCAGTATGTCTCTAACAACTCCATACCATTTGACTAGTTGGTCATTTGGCCTCTTATCTTTCTTACTAGCAACAAAATGAGCAATGGCATCCATGGAGACACCACTATCTTGTGTCACCAAACATTCATCCAAAGAACTTGTCGCAAATGTGAAACCATTTACACAATATTTTGGATATCGGGTTGCCAAAAATTGTGGACCATTGGCTAACCTCCAAAGTGTGGTATTTGTTTCCCTAGCCTTCTCCAACTACATTGTAAAACAAATCATCTTAGAACTGAAATCTGAAAATAAAAAAAAAATTATATATGTATATATATATGAATAAATACACATTATAATATACCTCATCACACAACCAAGGAATAAAATCTGTAGCTTTCTCAACATTTTTCCTTGACCCTTTTTTTTTACTTTGTGTAGCCAACTCCATGCAATATTCATTGTATTTTCTGCACAAGTTACCATATTATCATAATTTTATATTTCTAGTTATAAAAAAAGACTAAAATATTATATATCTTACTCTTCCCAATCACTCGAATCAGCAAGTGCATTGAAAACCCATCTTCGAGCTTGTTTAAATTGTACATTATTTAGCATATAGTTTTTTCCTTTATCCAATGGCTTTTCATCGGCATACTCATCATCTACATCAAGCCACTCCTCTTGACTGTGTTTGTGAGTTCCGAACCGTGGCTTTCTCATATACTCCATGCAGTATGTAACAGATTCATCTACAAGGTATGATTCTGCTATTGATCCTTCTATGTATCTGAAATTTTTAGCATAGTCTTTGTATCGTTTCATTAACCTATCAATCATAAGTAAAATGATAAATTAGTATATAATATAATAAGATAACGTGATGACGTGCACTAAAATTAGAAAATTTATTTACCGCTCAAAGGGATACATCCATCGATATCGAACTGGACCACCAAGCATCGCTTCCTCGGTTAGATGAGCCATGCAATGCACACTTATAACAAAGAATGAAGGCGGAAGCTCCTTTTCAAGGACACACATTGTCTCAATCACACCTTTGTGTGCCAACTGAAGATCTGTTTTGTTGATCACTTTAGCACATAAGATATTAAAGAATAAGCTAATTCTTTGAATAGCAATTCTTAAATCTTTATCCTTCTTGTCACGAAAAACATGTCTAAGCAAAACTGTAAGTAAATGTTGCATAATGACATGGTAATCATGTGACTTCAGTCCTCTTAGCTCCAGGGGATTGCCAAGAACGCAATTACTCAACTTGGATGAAAATCCACTCGGCAATTTCAACTCTTTTAGTGTATTCATAAATACTTTTTTTTCTTTCTTGGTCAAGGCAAATGATGCTTTTGGCATTGAAGTTTTTCCCGTTTCATTGTCATAGCTCAACCAATATCTCTTATGAGTTCCCATGTCTTCCATATCTTTTCGAGCATTCTCACCATCCTTTGTTTTCTTAGAGACATTCAACAATATGTTCAATAAGTGTTCAATGACATTCTTTTCAGTATGCATCACATCAATATTATGTCGTAACTCAACAAACTTCCAGTACGGCAAATCAAATAAAATGGACCTTCTAGACCACGGTGGCGCAATGTTATTGGTTGGTTCATCATTGACGTTATCATTATCAACCATATTCTTGCGCTTTTGCCCACTAACCCTACCTTGTGTAGAACTACCTTCCAAAATTTCCACTATCCTTCGTTCAACTTCTTCGCCAGATAACCGTCGTAGAGCACGACGATGTTCAACATCTTTGTTGAATCCCTTGTCATCTCTAAACTTGTGTTTTGTAGGTAAAAAACGTCGATGGCCTCTATAGCATATCTTCCGACTGTTTGAAAGACGTTCAGATTCTACATCATCAACACAAATAGGGCATGCATTATAACCATAAACATTACAACCAGCTAGAGTCCCATAAGCAGGAAAGTCATGGATACCCCAAAACAACATTGCTTTCAACCGAAAATTGCTTTTAGTACACACATCCCAAGTTGAAACACCATCTGCCCACAATTCCTTCAACTCTTCTACTAATGGCTCCAGGTAAACATCAATATTCTTTCCGGGTGCTTTTGGCCCTGATATTAACAAGGTTAACAAACAAAACTCCTTTTTCATGCATAAAGAAGGTGAAAGATTCAAAGGTGTTATTATTACTGGCCAACAACTATAAGCATTACTTAGATTTCCACGTGGGTTAAAACCATCAGTCGATATTGCAAGTCTCAAATTCCTACTATCAGAGGCAAACTCTGGCCATCTCATATTTGTTAAAGTCCATTGTGCTGAATCACATGGATGTCTCATCAAATTCCCATCTGAACAAGCATCCTTGTGCCAAGTCATTGCTTCACCAATCCACGGTATGCTAAAAAATCTTTTTAACCTTGGAATCAATGGAAAATACTTTACAACCTTTTTAACTTCTTTCCTGTATACCTTGCCGGAGTCGTTGTCATCGACATCCACACAAACCTTATACCTACGCTCCCCACATTTTGGACAACCAACCAGACCCTCATATTCTTTCCAATAGAGTATGCATCCATTGGCACATGCATGTATTGTCTTACATTCCATCCCCATATCTTTAATTGTGGTTTTCATGTTTGGGTAGTTATCTGGCAAATTACAATCATCCGGCAATAAGGTTTTTAGCCATTTTAACAACATCGTCACACTATTACCACTCCAACTAAAACGAGTCTTGAAATTCTGCAATTCAATAATGGTGGACAACATGGTCTTATCCTTAGGACACCCATTGTACAAAGGCACAGTCGCTTTTTCCTTATACTTTTGATACTTCTTGTTCATAACTGTCTCAGGTTCACGAGAAAGTTCCGGACCACCTTCTGGATTACCGCCAAAACATTTTTCGACGGTGTCATTCAAGTCATTTATCCCATCATCAGCCTCCACAGTTTGCATGTTGAGGAATACATCATCAACTAGCTCGCTCATCCTAGGATATTCACAGACATCATCAGGTTCAACCACTTCTGTCATAGGTACACCAATCACATGCTTGTTTATATTCTCTCCATGATGTATCCACGTGACATAATTGGTATCAATGCCATGGCTTAACAAATGAACACCTATGTCGTCAACACTAATGTTTCCCCTCGAGTTCCTACATCGAACACATGGGCAAGGAAAAAGACTCTCTCCATTTGCATTATCCTCAACAAACTGTTGGAATTGTCTAACGCCGTTTATATACATTGCACTTCCCCGTTTGTTCATCCATGACTTGTCTAAAGGAATTGTTGACATTTCTACACAAAAAAATTAAAAGATTAACTTTAGTCATTGACCAAAGGAATCTAAATTGCTAAATTGCTTGAAAATCATTGACCAATCTAATGAACTTCAATTCATCCAGTTGTGCTGTTGTATTTGTTATGGTACCCTATACAATGTTTCATTGACCTTCTTTCTACATTCCCAATCCAACTTCAATTACTTGAGTTTATTTCCTGTAATGTTCTTGTTTGGAGAAGATGCTTTGGGTTTTTCAAAGGCTGAGGAAAATGCTTTGGGTTTTCCAAAGTCTAAAGTTGGATCTCCATCATTGGAGTTTATGAAAGTTCTGACATTACATCGACCAAGCATGATGATAGTTACTGGTATGCGTGGTCACATGTTGTGGGTGGGCACGTAGTTAATCCGCTGAGGTCTCGTAATCTCTTCTCATATCACGGAGAAGTAGTACGAATTCTCTCCCAAGGAAAGAGTCTTTCTTTTATGTGCAGGTGCCTTATCGTTGTTCCTAAATGTTTAATCTCAGAGATAGCATCTGCTGGTGGTTGCCTCTGCCACTTCTCGGCATCCGGGTTGAAAGTGGAATTGGGCATGTCCTGTTGGAGTGGGCTATTGATTCCCAAATATTCCAGTTCCCTTTGTGCGGGAGGGTGTATGCATTATGAATTAACCTGATACTTGTCCCAAGTTCACGAAGTGTGGGAATTGGGTTTGAGTTTTCGCCGGTGCTCACTATTGTTGATTTTGTACCCCGGCAGAACATATTTGATGGCGGTGTTCCATGGAGCGTTCTTTCTCTTGCAGGTAGCTTGCCTTGGATTGTTTGTGTTGCTTACAAGGTCAGACATGTTGAGCAAGTCCTCACTCTATGTTGATCAGATGCCTGTAGTATGTAGTCTTTTGTATCCGCTTTAGGGCGTTCGCAGTATGTAGTCTTTTGTATCCTCTTCAAGGTGCTTGTTGTTACATCTTTCCAATAATCAATAGAGTTTGTTTATGAAATTCTTTTTTTATTTCTTAAATGATTTTGAATCACATAAGTCTCTTAAGAACTCTAAACTCAATATTGACCATGGAAAGGGAAACAAACAAATTAAAGCAAACTAACTGTTGATAGAGATAAACTGATCTTGGCTGACGACACGTCCACCACCATGAAGTCTAGAAATAAAACCTTCTTCAGTCGCAATTTTTTAGCCATCGTAGCTAATCTTATCTTTTCGAGGGGAAAACATTTCTCCCCGCTGAATCTGATCAGTGGGTGCTCTGATGGCGCTAGGCTTTCCTCCTTGAGGTCCATGATGTGGAAAGCATTGTAAAACATAACATTGAGCGAGCTTTCTGTGTCGACGAGAGCTCTCTTCACTTCCCAATTTGCAATGGAAACAAAGATGGCCAAGGCGTAGTTGTGCGGCGCCCGGACTCCATCAAGGTCCTTGTCCGTGAAAGTCAAAGTGGGAATGGGGTTCTAAATTCTTGAATAGCAAATGCGTCTGTCTTTATCCGCGGGTCGTGTCTGCATATTCAGCAGTCTGCTTGCGGAACCTGTACGACTGGTTTTCATTCGGTCCGACTCCATGAACGATGTATATTATCGTAGGAGTCTCATTCTCTATCTCTTTAACAGACTCCCTCGGTCCTTGGTTTGTTTTGATTGGTTCTCAGACTTCAGAAAGTCTTTCAATTTGCCTTTGCGGATAAAGTACTCTACTTCATACCTCAAACTTTTGCAGTTGTTGGTGTTGTGGCCGCCCTCTTTGTGGTACGCACAGTACTTGACATTGTCCCGCTTGGCAGGGTCTCCGCGTGTCTTCGGGGGCCACTTCAATTCCTCCCAATTTTTCATGGAGTTGAGTACATTCGACAGACTAGCATTTAGGGGTGTCACGGCTCTGGATCCAACGAAGTTGGATGATTTCTCCGGCCTGGATCAAACAGGGTCCAGTCTGTTGTCACTGCACTTCTTTTTGCTTCATTCCTCATCCTCGCATCTCTTTTTCTCCTTGTCCCTAGAAGCGGAGGGCTTCCTGTCACCTTTGGTCTCCCTCTTGGCGGTCCTTGATTTCTCCAGGGTGATATGTCTCTGGACGCTCTTGAGGAGTTCTTCCATCTCCAGAGGGGGCTCCAAGGTGAGGTACTTGAATAGCTTTCTCTCTCTGAGGCCCGCAATGAATTCCATCACAATTGTATCGTCGCTGCATCCATCGATGAGGGTCAGCTCACTGTTGAAACACGTGACATACTTTTGGAGCGTCTTGCCGGGCCTCTGCCTTAGAGAGAGTATGTAATGCGTGCATTTTTTGAAATGTTGGCTTCCGACGAAGCGTGTCAGAAACTCCTTTGCCAATATTTTGAAAGAGTCGATTGACTTCGGTGGAAGGCTGTGAAACCACGTCAATGCAGGGCCTTTGAGACTGGTGGGAGAGGTTCTGCACATGACGGACTTAGATTCTTCCTTGGGTGCCATTTCGTGTTGGTAATGGCGCAGATGATCTAAAGGATCGATGGCCCCATCATAGGAATTGAGCTTCGGGGGAGTGAACTTCCTCGGAAGTGCTTCACTCATGATCCGGTCCACAAAGGGTGGGAAAGAGAGGTGATATAATACGTCCGGGTCATGCGCTCCTCTGCGGAGGGGGTTCCCGGGACCTAGCCTCTCCGTCCTGGTGGCATGCTCAGCATTAGCTGTGCAACCTCCCTTAGTCCAATGGGAACTGGCGGGGGCTGACTCTCTTGTAAAGTTCCCTATCGTCCACTGGAGGTGGAAGTTCGTGTTGTTTCTGGTCTCCATTAGCAGCGGGTGGATTCTATTGTGTGAGCGTCTCCACTACCTTGACAAACTGTTGTATTTGAGACGTCAGCACCTCTATATATTCTGGGGTCCGTTGTTACTGCGTTGGCGCAGGGGCATTAGTTTGCTGCCCGTGCATGGCAGAAGTTGTTATAGGGATAGCCAGAACGTTGGACGTGTCCCTTGGTTCTCCGTTGTTGCGTGACCTAGTGGTCACCTTCTCTCTGGGATTTGGTAGGAGACGACACTTATTGTAAAGTTAAGAACTATGTCATCCCCACGAACGACGCCAAACTGATATAGTCGATTTTCGCTCCATGCTTTGACTCTGTTCCTACTGACCTGTTGACCTGCACAAGCAACGCACGTGAACCACAGACCACCGTGGGGTGGTCGATGACACTCCGATGCTAAAATCAGACAGGGATCTGAGGAAGGTGTAATATTGTAATAGGAAATTTTTAGTGTACCTTAGCTTACCAACCTCATGTCTTATTTATAGTGCAAGGAGTCTTGGTTCAATCAGGCTATCGTAGGCGTAGTTTAAGGACGAAATCTTTTTGGAGATCCCTCTCTAATTAAGAATCGTGATGTAGGAGGGAAGTTTCCTGTTAGCTCATCACTCCTAGATATGCGGGAGATAGTTCCCAATCCAAGAGCAATCCGTAGAAGGGAGTTTCCCTGTGTGGAAGATACTCTGGTGTTTGCTTCCTAGTTGGAAACTGAGAGTAGTTGTAGTTGCAAGTCCAAAGCTGATCCTCGAGATACTTGCCTAAAGAGGGCTTATGGGTATTGAGGATAGCTGTGAGACGTGTGGGTCTAGCATGTTGTGAGAGTCCGGGTCTACTTGGTGGACTGAAGTTGAGCAGGCTTAGATCCGCTTGGGTTGGATCTGTATTGGGCTGATGCTTGAGACTGTAGTTTCTCGAGATCATCATGACATGTGTTCGGCTCGGGAGTGTGACTGTTTTTATGCATCATCAGTACCCAATGTATAATTGTGCAAAACTTCTATATCCAATGTTAAATACACCTGAATTATGTGTAACCAAACTATAAATTACCCTCATAAAATTCATGTTCTTCATTCCCTCTACCTCTTTCCTTCATCTCCATTCTCACTTTTGGCAAATTTTCTTGTCCTTTTTTTTTATTTGTAATCTTTGGCTGGCTATCTACTTCTTAGTAAAAAATTTAGTACTTCAAACGTGAATTAATAATAATTACGAGACGCTTCAAATTCTCAAAATATCAAAAAATGTATTTTTTAATTATTATTACTTGGTAATGTTCTAAAAATAATTATGTATCCAAATGGAACCTTTTGCAAGGAAAATGTAGCTATGTAACATGTTGAGATCCACCCCACTAAAAGATTTGCCTTCTAGAGGTCAAAATATCACGACTCGCCATCCATATGCAACCTCTTCCTAGGAAAATATAACTCCTCATAAATCGATGGATCTATTAGAATTGAGAAAAAGGGGTTAAAAAGAGAATTTAGTTAATGGAAAAAACCTAAAATTAACAGCCAATTAGTTGAAGTACTAAGCTAAATGGAAAAAACTCTCTCCAATGATTCAATTAACTGGATTTAAGGGTGGCAAAATTATTCAACCCAAAAAATGTTTTTTGATTACAACAACTGAACCCTATGAACTAGGTCTATCAGATTGTTTTCAAAGAACCCATGACTTATTCTATGGCGATGGGGTTTTCTGTGCAATTGGCTTCGTCTTCTTATAAATATCCTTAAGAGAGCCATACCTTTGTGGCGCTTGCTTTTGCAGTGAGGCACATGAGAAGCCTTCCCATGCAATTTGGTCGTGACCTTGCGCTTGATTTTGCTCTCATTCTCATCATTTTTTCCAACCTTACCACCACGAAGCAGAAGAAGCCCTTCCGCAGCAGCAACCTTGATCTTCTGTTGTATGGAGCTTTCGCGTTTGATAATCGCCATTATCTAATGGGTGATGGAGAGAGATATTTTGATTTGATTCTAAACTTTTTTTATTTTCTTCTAGTCTGTTTGGCGGTTTATATAGATTTTAATTAGTATTGTGGGGAGTGGTTTTAGAGGAAGTAAAAACAAAATTCAAAACCAATGGGTTCGTTCTTATCTTGGATTTGATTTGGTATCTCTTTTTGTCATTTAAAAAAAAACATTTACGGGACATTTATTTTTCCACAATTCATATTTGATGTCTTATTTTAAGAAATATCTTAAAGTAATTGTATTAATATATTGCGCATAAGTGAAAAAATGGATTCTATCACTTTCCTAGCATTATTACCACTATTTTTAATTGATGTGTTTGATAAATGTCAATTAATATCATTTTTAGTATTCTTCTAATCGCATTTATAACATTATTATTGGAAAATGCATTCTATTTTCTTCATATAGTTACAAATTTCACATTTCAAGTGTGTTTACGCGTTTTCACGTAATATCAAACATTATTGCAATTCAATGAAGAATGTATGTTAACATGTTTCAAAAACCCTCCAAATTTATATTTTTATAGTACTCAAATTTTATAATTATATTAATAGGTGTTTTATTTAATATTAGGAATGCAAGCATATGGTGAAGAAATTCTAGAAAAACTGCTACTGAGGTTATGGGAAAATGTTCACAAATATTTGAATTTAGAGTCCGAAGGTCGTAAAGCTCAACCAAGCACGTCAAGAGCCTAATTAAAGATCCATAAACCTTGGCCCATCAAGATCTCAAATCCAGTTATACTCAACCTCCCATAATTCTACTTTTGCACGACCTCCTAATTCTATTTCTTAATAAAACTGCCTTACGTCAATCTCAATTTCTTCTTTCAACACCAACATTTTATTTCCACCATTTCTTACTTCAACTACACTCAAACACAAATAAACAATCCTACTTCAAATACTATTTTTGGTCTAATCATTAAACTCCACCAATGTATGAGACTCAATACAAGGCACAATACATTCACAAAAAGCTAGATCATGGTCAACAAGGACTCAGCTGCAAAAGATGGAAGACTTCAAGAATTTAAGTTTTAGAAACCCCTCTTGGTAAAATTTGTATAAATAAGAGTTTCCTTTTATTCTCAAGGGAGACTTAGTGGCTCATATTACAAAAAAAAAAAAGGTTCCAGAGAAACTTGCAAGTTCTTAGTGGCTCAAGGGAGACTTAGTGGCTCAATTTACAAAAACTTGTATAAATAAGAGTATTCTAGAGAAACTTGAAAGTTCTTTTTAGTTCTCTTCAATAAAGATGATTTTTAATTTTAACTATCCATTGTCCATGTTGATATGTTAGCTTAATTAGTTGTTCTCAAGGAGAAGATGAAGCCTTCATGGCTTATACAATTCTTATTCTATGATTTTCCTCCGCAGATAACCTTTAAAAGATCTTAATGATTAACCCTACGGACGAGAGTTAGATGAATAATTGCATATGTCTAGGTATGTGTTATTTTATTTTCTTCTAATTATTTTATTGTTAGTAAGGGAAGGGATGGTGGTTTGTGATTGATATCAATACATAGCACGCCTACTTTGTTCAACTTTTAAAAGAAAGAAGTTATTTAGATTTGAAAAATTATTTTTTCCTCTAAAATAAACAAGTATGTGATTATATTAATATTTACCTTTATTTTGTAAGAACTTAATTAGATCGATAAAAGTGAGTTGTTTATGGAGGAAAAATACTGAAGAAGGAGATCTTAGTTTGTACAAGTTCATGTTGGTGGAATAAAATCCTTGAGACTTTAATCTCAAAGTCTAGATCTCAGTTTTATCACTTCTTTTGAAGGTTAGATTTGTTAAATCTCAATTTTTGTTTTAAAACTTCCCTTCTCATCCCTTTGTTTAGATTTGACTTTGATTTTTTATTCAGATTTTCAGTCATTTTGGTCGACCCCTACTCACCACTATGCTAGATTTTAGTCATATTTTCCAGGGTATTTTTTTGCAAGATTGTGAAGACAACAACGACATCTATAGCAGAAGACTTTTGCACTCTTTAATGTTCAAGAATTAGGATATACATATCTATGTATGAATATTTTCAATATTTATTACCACACTCCTCACGATTTTTACATCTATAATGAAATCGTAGAACAAACATGTAACTTATAATTGAGTTAAAATCACCACATCGTACACACATGGAATACCTCAAAATAACACAAATAATAGAAATAAAAACACATGTTAAAGAAGAAATCAAATTGATTAACAAGTACTTCAAGTATAGTTGGAGACTGGAACAATACATATGACCATAGTGAAATGGGTTTGATATTCAAATTATACATCAATAAAAGATTAACAAAACGAATTCAAATACTACAACTCAATCAACAACCTATCACAAACTTAATAAAGTGTCATCGCCCCACTATATCACCTATGCTCCAATACGGGAACACCCCGGTGCGAGCTAACGTTGACACGAGTAAACACGAGTAACACCATACACATAAGATGTCATGATTTATGTTAAAGTAACATAACTCATAGACTATACTCCAAATGTCATTAATGCATGAGATGTGAGATTTGTTAGGATCAAGTAATCATAAGCACCGTTCATAAGTTGTCAATCCCTATAGAGTCCGTAACATTCTATGTTCTATGCATGCCACACATAAGTCTAAGTATCAATCAATCATAATAGTAATAGCAATACAATCAAACAAGGTGTAAGGACATACAAGTGTTGTCACACGAGATGTGCATCTCGAGGTAGACCTTCACTGTAGAAGGTGGTTAATCGATCACCTCCATGGATCATAGATCAGTAAAAACAATACTTAACAAATAATAAAGAAATGTGATTGTCCCTAATTATAGTACCCACAATCGCACCTAGCCAACATATCAAATATGTCTCGCCTAGAAATGCCTCACTGTACACATCATTAACCACTTGAACATAATGTATGCCCCAGATAGGGTGTCGTCTTTAAGAAATACCAGTCTCAAGTCAGAAGTTTGATCGTGTGGGATAAATCGTGTAAATGTCCACAATTGACAAGGTAACGCATTTGGTCACAGAAAGGTTTATGATGCCTATCATCAACTAATTTCAACCAAACCGTAGGATTGGGTTGTAGACATGTCCATTCAAACTCGTTTTATTTCATTTGGGAGAAGGAAAAACCACACCCTCGAGGACAAGGTTGTCGGTATGCTTGGTCATGGTCATTTATTGGGAATAGGAAAAACCAACTCTTTGTTGCACCAACATTTTGAGGGTGTTTCAACTTTGTTGCACCGACTAAAATATGCAACACCGAATTACCATTTTTTTTATCAATTAAAACCATTTAATGGTGAATTTATCTCATTTGGGAGAATTAGATGGCTCTTGAAAGAAAGACAATAGTAACTATTATCTGTAAAACAAAAATCTATTCACACATTCGTTAAATTTAAAATCTTCGTACAAACATCATAGAGATTAACCATCGTCTCAAGTTCTATAATAGATAGTAAACACTATGGCATTTTATTTATTTATTTATTTATAGTTTTGTAAAGCAAACGTTGTTTTAAAAGGTCCTCGAACCTTAATACGATGGTAGTTTGTCTAAACAAGATATACACACCAAAAGACTATTTGTTTGCCACATATACTCACATAAATTTATCAACCATAAAGGAGGAATTGACAAAACTAATATATCATATTCGAAAATTTTGCATTTAAAACTGAAAAAATTCATGCATCAAAAAATTTCCAATAGGAATTTTGCATACCACTAATAATCTTCTTTAGTGGGTAATAGATTAATTTTGTTTTAGGGCTACAAAAAAATGGTTGGATATGTGTAACATCAAAAATATTTCATATGGATAATTCATTGAAATTTCAAAAAAAAAAAAAATTGTATTAGTGAAAGTAGGAGGTGGGGTGCTCGTAGAGTTACAGTGGGGGCGCATAGCCACCCAATTTATGAAAGGACAACTCCCTCACTTCTTCCTTCTTCTCTTCTCCCTCCTTGCATGCCTTTTATTCTTCTCCGGCAAATTTGGTACGGGACCGAGTTCGCAGCGGATTTCTACGTCGAATTTCTTCTTATTTCTTTTCATGTCTCCTTCCTCTCTCTCCCACCTCATTCCTGTACAAAAACAAAGTGTAATTGGGAATGAAGCTCGATCGGAGCTGTTGGAGGCTGATTGAACAACTACACTTCGATTAGGCTCTTTTGTGGTGTCTGTGGGGGGCGTTTGGAGGTAGAAAGCCCCACATGCAAAAGAGGGGTGTCTGTGGGGGGTGTGGTTGGCTGGAAATTTTGAAAATTAGTGGGTGCATGTTCGTTAGGAAGTCTTGCCAGCATGAATTCGCGATGTTATCGCGAGGGTGAGCTGCGATTCACTGTTCCGTGTGTGTTGTAGCACTGTATCAGTCAGTCTTCGACCTGTGGGAGACAATTGGACCGAAGTAGGATGGTTTTCAATGAGTTTTCACCCGAAGTTGGGTTTTGTCGGCGTGTCGATTGGACTGTTTTGCTGGTTAGTGGATTTCCAGTCCTTTGCCGAACTGTTTCTTCCTTATTTCGCAATCTCTGATTGCTTGTTCAATATTTGGTCTATTTTTGCAATTTTGGGGGTGTTTGGAGTGATTTTGGTCAGGATTGTTGCCGGAGAGATTGAGCGGTCAGTATTGCCCGAGTTTGGATTTTCCCTTTGTGGGGCCTGTTGGAGTCCGAGTCTAATTTGGGGAATTTCTAGAGTTGCTAGTTGTTGTTCCGCGAGATTGGCACTTCGTTAGATTGGAAGTGGGTTATGAAATCCTGTTCCGCTTGGGTGAGGGAGAACGCCCCCTTTGAATCTTGATATAAAGGTATTTTATGTTGATATGTACGTTATTCAAAAGATTATGATTAGTGTTATCTTATAGAAAAGGATAAAGGGAATCCTTCTGGTTTTGCAAAACGGATGATTCCGCCTTAGCATTTTGAGTTCTATGTGTGAAGGGTAGTAAGTCGTAAACTTATGTTTTGGATGCAGTTTTGAATGTTTGTTTATATAATAATATTTTGAAATGGTGTTTGGTAATGTCTTGAGGTATGGAAGTCTGTTGTTTTAGAGAATGGTAGTTCACATAGTTGCATGAATGCTGAAATTGTAACATTGACTATGATTTACTGCTTTGAGCTATCGAACAACATATGAAAGCGATTGTATAATTGAGCATCCATGGCAGGTAATAGAGAAGTCATGTGATCATTTTAGTTATGGTGTTTACCAATTTATTTTAGTAATTGACTTGCATCATTTAAATCTATATTCCCACAATTCTAGCCAAATGGATATGCATACTGTGTTTGGTGCATACCAGGTGGATATACATAAAACGGCGGGTGTATATCAGGGATAGGCGAATACTGTGTTTGGTACACATCAGAAGGTATGCATATTGTGTTTGGTGCATGTCAGGTGAATATGCATACTGTGTTTGGTGCATGCTAGTTCAACACTAGGTATTACATGAAACCTTGTTAGGTAGTAGTGCAACGACCTGGAGAAATGGGGTTTGTTTTTATCGGGTTGATAGTTCCCTACTGTGCGCAATTGATCTTCCGTGACAATGTGTATGTCCTAGAGGTGGCATCCCACCTAGGAACATACATGCCAGGAGTGGTATTGCTGTGTGTATAAAGGCATGTCAGGGTGAGACATGTTCAACATGAAGGTGCGATTGTGGGAAAATATATGACTTTGAACTCATACTGCATCTCATGTGCATATTTACATCATGATGGAGCATTCAGAATGAGAAGTGGTAGTGCAATGTTAAGTTTACTGTTATGGTTGAGATTATGTATTTTGTTCGACTCATACTGCATCTCATTCACATTTATCATGATTGAGTATTTAAAATGAAAAATGGTGGTGCATCGTTATTCATTATCTTCCTTTTATCCATTTTATTGATGATATGCATTAATTTGGGAATAGATATTATGATTCTCCTCTTACTAGCTAGTGCTAACCCGTTTGTTTGTATTATGGCAATTGGGTGTACCCCCTACCTGGGTGCAAGTGGTGGTGTTGTTGGTGGCGGTGCTACAGGTGATCGAATGGTTTGCTATGTGGTCAGAATGTTGAGAGGCCATGTCTTAATTTGTTTGGTTTAGTTTATTTTTTGGCGTGAGCTAGTAGATGTAACCATTGGCAAGTAAAGTAAATAGAACGATAAGAATAAAATAAAAGGAAAAAAATTTAGGATAGTGTCACATATCAGTTTTCGAGATATTCCGGTGTTTCAAAAATTAAGGTGTGACAGTTTGGTATCAGAGCCATGATTACACTAAGTAGCAATGCATAGCTTGCCTTCGGGCATGAGATTGGATAGAGAAGTTAGAAGTGTTAGTGTGTCACTTGGTCTCTGTGTGGACCCGAGTTTTTCTCTTTGAAGGTGTTGGCGCATAGATGACGCTCGCGTTGGTGCCATGGTAGGTATAGTGGGTATCGTATGAACGTGGATTTGCCCGTTTTATAGTGTTAGTTGTTTTGTGTTGTTTGTTCTCTTGGCTCCATATGAATCCCTAAGTATGATAGTAGTGTAGTGGCGATTTGGGTTTTCCTGATGATTTCATTATGGTCTCGATTTTCTTTCTCGTGGTGATGTAGTCCGAGTGCAATTTAAATGGCTAAGTAGATTATAGACGTGTACCAAAGCAATTGAAAGAGATGAAGGTACCTTTGGATTGAGACGTTGCAGAAGAGTGAGTATGATGATGAAATTGCCTCGAAAGAACTGTAGGGAATATCTAATTTGTAGTCTGGCCGCGGTGAATATCTAATTTGTAGGGAATATCGATGGTTCTTTTGAGGTGTGTATGACTTTCAGTATTTGATCGATCGGTTCTTCTTATCTAATTTATGGATGAGTGAGGGTTATTTAGAAATGTGTTCATGTTAGCCCATTAGTTTTGTGTTTTTAAGGCATGTTTGATAACATGTTTGTGTTTTTATGGTGTTTTGTGTTAGAAATGTGCGAACTTTACTATTTTTAATCGTTGAATGTCTGGGTTCCTCCTAGTTGCTGGGTTTATGTTCTAGTATGGTGGCTTGTGGTAATTGATGCTTTAACCTTTGGTTTTGATCGTAGACTTGATTTGTTATAACCTAACAAATTTCTATTGGAGCTATTCGTCTTTGTGTTCCATTTGCGATTATAAACCCCTTGTTTGAATAACACACTGTGTGGGGTTTCCTCGTTCACCGTCTCCGTTTACTTTGTATTTGAAATGGGTTTTGCTTATTTGTTCTGGTTTTTGTCGTTTTGGGTTTAGTTTGAAATGAGATTTTTCTGAAGCACTTAATGTGCACGACCCATGAAGGAAACACTTAGAAATTTTGTAATAATATTGTTGTGAAATTCTTTTTGTGTGATTTGGTTATGTGAGATTGAATTTGGTTGTTGTTGTTTTTTTTTTATTTTTTATTTTTTTTTTAAGTTTGTCTTCATGGATTTTACTTTGAAGTTTTGCCTTGGTGGAGTTTGCATAAGGTATGGGATTTAACTTAGCAGATGAAAATGATTTGGGGTGGGGTTTTTGTGAATCTTATAACTCCAACTAAGTTAGTGTTTGCTGTATGCGAGAATCGAACTCTATACAAACTGGGTAACACCCTGTTTCAGTTGTTGTTGTGCACTAAACTCAGGTCTCTTTTGGGCGCTTACGTTCGGCTGATATTTTGACCAATTCACATTTGTTTAAATTTTTTTCGATTATTATTGCACCCAAAATTCAACAATTTTCTTCCTATAAATTCATGTTATTTATGTTTGTTTTATTTTACCTTCTATTGCTCCAAAATCAACATAGACTTATACCTGTTTTCACTCTAATTAGCAGTAGTTCAGGGGTGTCTGAGTTACGTTTCAACTAAGTTAGCAGGTTGTTTCAGCAAGGTTTTGGGGCTATTTCAAGTTGAGTTTAGGATTGTTTCGGGGGTTATTTTAACTGATTTTAGGGGGTTGGTTTCAGCAGAGTCTAGAGAGTCATTTTTAGTTGAGTTTAGATAAGGTTTGATTGGGTTTTGGTAATTTGATTAGTGCGAGTTGGGTTGCTAAGATTTTCCGATTTGTTTGTTTTTTTAATGTTTATCCCACCATGTTTATCTGGAATCTTTTGGACCTCAAGATCTTTGCGTTGAATCCCTTTTTCACTTGTTTTGGACGCTACCATGCCAGGTTTTTAAGAATTTGGTTCACCATAGGAAGTGGGTTTGGCTTAACAGCTTTGGTGGAATCACTCTGATTCTGTTGTAGGATTTGGTTGAGGCTTTACCTTTGTGTGATTCATATAATGTTACCATCAGTTTGTTGTTTGGGGTTCTCCTCTCACCCTTCGTCATTACCGTTTGTTTGGCTGGTATTGTTACTGGTGTTTTACTCTCAACCTAGAAGAACAACTCCCTTACCCTTGGTTGTTATTGTTAGTTTATGCAACTATTTGCTAGTGTTTCTTATTTGCATTCCTGGATTTTCATTAGTAAGACATTGTTAACTTTTGGAGGTGAAAGATTTAAATATCAACCGAACATGAGATTAGTTTTTTTACTATTCAAGTAGCTGCCAAGTCTTGATTCTTTATTTATGTGAATTGAACCTTTTAGTGAAGTTCCCCGATACTTATTATAATCTGAGTGATTGGTTTCTTCTTGCCGAAATCCTTGACTAGATGATATCCTGAAACTTGGGTTATGCAATGGCATCTGGACTATTGGGCATGGTATGTACTCAAAGTCCTACAATCTCCTAGTGTTTGGAGACTTGCCCGCAAGGGTGATATTGTTATGAAAATGCCTCATAAAATTTTCAATATTAAATGAGCGGTCAGTTTGTTAACAATTGCATGCTCCAAAGTCTGCCTACAATCTTGCATTTTTATCAAGCTTTAAATGTCACTGCTAAAAAAGATTAAAAAATTAGTGTTTGCAATTTGAACCCTATAGTCTAGTACAAAATGTTACACATGTAGCTAGTTGGTACGCATCCACTCGAATGAATCATGATTGTTTATGGTGATATTATGAGTAGGTTGTCACTATGTAAAAATGACTTGTTGTGATCCACCTTACTATTGTATGAATCCATAAACTGTTGTTATCACTTAAATGTTGTCTTGAATATGTAGTTATCCTTATGATTTCAATGTTAGGGAATCTTTGATTATGTCCTATAAAGTTGGAAGTTTTTAAAGATATATGATTTTGCTAGTTGCATCCCCACCTCTTTCTTAGTTTTGCTTGTGTTATGTTTAATCTCGAGGATGAGATTTCTGTGAGTTGTGTATGATGTAACACTAAAAAATATTTCATATGGCTAATTCACTAAAATTTCAAAAAAAAAAAAACGTTTGTGAAAGTTGGAGGTGAGGTGCCTTCAGAGTTACAATGGGGGTGAATAGCCACCCATTTTATAAAAGGACAACTCCCTCATTTCTTCTTCCTTCTTTTCTTCTCCCTCCCTGCACGTCTGTTCTTCTTCTCCAGCAAGCTCGGTATGTAACCAAGTGTCGCAGTGGATTTCTCTGCCCAATTTTTTCTATTTTCTCTTCCTTTTTCCTTCCTCTCTCTCCCCTCTCATTCCCATACAAAAACATAGTGTAATAGGGAGTAAAGCTCGATTGGAGCTGTTGGAGGCCAATTGAGCAACTACACTTCGATCAAGCTTTCTTGTGGTGTCTATGGTGGCGTTTGGAGGTAGAAAGCCCCACATGCAGAGGGGATTGCGTGGTTGGCTAGTAATTCTGAAAATCAGTGGGTGCATATTCGTTAGGGAGGCTCACCAGCATGAATTCGCGATGTTATCACGAGGGTGAGCTGTGATTCACAGTTCCGTGGGTTTGTAGCACTGTGCCGGCCAGTCTCCGACCTGTAGGAGATGATCGGACATGAGTAGAATGGTTTTCGGCGAGTTTTCACCAGAAGTTGGGTTTCGTCGGAGTGTCCACTGGACTGTTTCGCTGGTAAGTGGATTTCCAGTCCTTCGCCGAAACTGTTTCTTCCTTTTTTTGCAATCTCCGACTAGCTCGCTCAATGTTTGATCTATTTTTGCAGTTTTGGGCTGTTTGGAGGTAGAAAGCCCCACATGCAGAGGGGATTGCGTGGTTGGCTAGTAATTCTGAAAATCAGTGGGTGCATATTCGTTAGGGAGGCTCACCAGCATGAATTCGCGATGTTATCACGAGGGTGAGCTGTGATTCACAGTTCCGTGGGTTTGTAGCACTGTGCCGGCCAGTCTCCGACCTGTAGGAGATGATCGGACATGAGTAGAATGGTTTTCGGCGAGTTTTCACCAGAAGTTGGGTTTCGTCGGAGTGTCCACTGGACTGTTTCGCTGGTAAGTGGATTTCCAGTCCTTCGCCGAAACTGTTTCTTCCTTTTTTTGCAATCTCCGACTAGCTCGCTCAATGTTTGATCTATTTTTGCAGTTTTGGGCTGTTTGGAACGATTTTGGTTAGGATTGTTGCCGGAGAAATCGAGCGGTCGGTATTGCCGGAGTTTGGGTTTTCCCTTTGTAGGGCATGTTGGAGTCTGAGTCTAATTTGGGGAATTTCTGGAGTTGCTAGTCGCTTTTCCGCGGGATTAACACTTCATCAAATTGGAAGTGAGTTTTGAAAACCCATTCCACTTAGGTGAGAGAGAACAACCCTTTTGAATCTTGATATAAAGGTATTTTTCTATTAATATGGACATTATTCGAAAGATTGATGAATTAATGCTATCTTATAGAAAAGGATACTGGGAATCCTTTTGGTTTTGCAAAATGGATAATTCCGCCTTAGCATTTCGAGTTCTATGTATGAAGTGCAGTAAGTGGTAAACTTATGTTTTGGATGCAGTTTTGAATATTTGTGTATATAATAATAATTGGAAATGGTGTATAGTAATGTCTTGTGGTATGGAAGTTTGTTGTTTTAGGGAATGACAGCTCGCATAATTGCATGAATGCTAAAATTGTAACATAGACTATGATTTACTGCTTTGAATTGTCGAACAACATATGAAAGCGATTGTAAAATTGAGCATCCATGGTAGGTAATAGAGAAGTCACGTGATCATTTCAATTATGGTGTTTACCAATTTATTTCAGTAATTGACTTGCATCATTTAAAACTATATTTTTTTACAACTCTAACGAGATAGATATGCATACTGTGTTTAGTGCATACCAGGCGGATATACATAAGCGGCGGGTGTATATTAGGCATATGTGCATAGTGTGTTTGGTGCACATCAGAAGGACATGCATATTGTGTCTGGTGCATGTCAGGTGGATATGTATATAGTGTTTGGTGCATATAACCCATTCAACACTAGGTACTACGTGAAACCTTGCTAGGTAGTAGCGCCACGGCCTAGAGAAACAAACAAGGTTTATTTTTTATCAAGTTCCCCACTATGCGCTATACTTTGTGATTTGGGCCCCACGATCAATATTCCATGGCAATGTGTATGTCTTAGAGGTGGTACTTTGCTTGGGAACATACATGATAGGAGTGGTATTGGTGCGTGTATAGAGGCATGTCAGGGTGAGACATGTTAGGTATGGAGGTGCGATTGTGGGAAAATATATGACTTTGAACTCATATTGCATCTCATGTGCATATTTACATCATGATTGAGCATTCGGAATGAGAAGTAATAGTGCATTGTTAAGTTTACTTTTATGGTTGAGATTATGTATTCTATTCGACTCATGTTGCATCTCATTCACATTTACCATGATTGAGTAGTTAAAATGAAAAGTGGTGGTGCATCGTTAATCATTCTCATCCTTTTATCCATTTTATTGATGATATGCATTGATTTGGGAATAAATATTATGATTCTCCTCATACTAGCTAGTGCTTATCTGTTTGCTTGTTTTGTGGTAAATGGGTGTGCCCCTACTTGGGTGTAGGTGGTGGTGTTGTCGGTGGCGGTGTTGCAGGGGACGCCGGGTGATCAAATGGTTTGCTATGTGGTCAGATCTAGATTTGTTAGGTTTAGTTTATTTATTTTTGGCGTGAGCTAGTAGATGTAACCATTGGCAAGTAAAGTAAGTAGAAAGATAAGAGCAAAATAAAAGGAAATTTTTTTATGATGGCGCCGGATCTTAGTTTTCGAGATATTTCGGTGTCTCGAAAATTGGGCTGTGATAGTACACCAAGTAATTTTTAAAAGCCAAATCTGAAAAATAAAATTCGGGGCTTCGAGAAAATAAAGTTCCCTTATTCATTTCAAGCGAAGTGCTCAACAACAAAAGGCGAAACATCTCAACAGCAACAACCTAGTAAAGTCCAAAATGCTATAAGTTAACAAGTTTAGCTATAAGAAGCAGTTGTAAATTAAGTTCAATTCATGGATATTGTGCTGCTAATGCAAATGCAACACTAGATAAATAAATTCACTAAATATGGGGGTGATAGAATGGTCACATACACATAGTCAACTATGGTCAAAACTTCACCGAGATTCTCCTACATATTTAGGCAAAACTCACAACTCTAGATGAAGTTTTTTTTTAGTGTAAATTAAATTTTAGGTTACTAATCAAACGGGGTTGGCTTCGTATATATTATTGAAATCTATAATTCAAATGCGAAAAACTAAAATTCCAACAAATCCTGAGTAGTTTGAATAAGATTGTTGTTGTCCATTGACTTAAACTTGATTTTCAAGCTTTCTTCAAAAAGTTCGCATAAAGAATGATGCAATGGGAGGGGTGAGGCATCCTTGTTATGTTGATCAATGGCGCAACTCATAAAATTGTTCATCCCCACCCCTCAAACCTTTGAATAATAAATTATTTTTTGTGTTTCCGCAAAAACTTTACATATGGACAAGGAAAACCTAAAAATGGAGGTGACTTGCCTAACAACTTAATAAGGCTAAACAAAGCTAGAGACCTAGACCTACCATTTACCCAAGGTTTATGATTTCATTTTTCGAGGTAATTTCGGTAAGTTGATCTTAAGAAATATTTCATTGTGTATAGAAAAAACGTAAAAATTTTGGTTATAATTTTGAAGCTATCAATATAACTTGAGCATTTTAAAATTTTACATACCACATAAAGTATCCCACAAGACTCATAATGTCATACAAACTACATATTGCATAAGAATCATTTATATAACAAAATTTTAATACTGAAATAAGGTTGTAACGGATTAAAATGAATGGAAATTGAGATTGGCCTGATGAAAGAAATAAATGTTTCGAAATTTTAAAAGAAATTTTGATAACCGAGATTATCATGACACGTGTACGACGCTGATCAGATAACGGTTTGATGAATCATCAACTACCCCCCAGAATTGGTGTGTCATCTCATTGGTCCACCAAGTCATTTCATGAAGCAACTGTGCAGTCATGATGGTTGTGGTTGAGTTGTTTCCTTGAGAGGCGAGTTTCATTAATTGGGCGTGCGTCTGCTCGGAAATATATGACTTTGAACTCATATGGCATCTCATGTGCATATTTACATAATGATTAAGCATTCAGAATGAGAAGTGGTGGTGCATTGTTAAGTTTACTTTTATGGTTGAGATTATGTATTCTAATCGACTCATATTGCATCTCATTCACATTTATCATGATTGAGTACTTAAAATGAAAAGTGGTGGTGCATCTTTAATCATTCTCATCCTGTTATCCGTTTTATTGATGATATGCATTGATTTGGAAATAGATATTATGATTAACCTCATACCAGCTAATGCTTATCCGTTTGCTTGTTTTGTGGTAAATGGGTGTACCCCTACTTGGGTGCAGGCGGTGGTGTTGTTTGTGGCGGTGCTGCAAGAGGTGCCGGGTTATCGAATGGTTTGCTATGTGGTCAAATCTAGATTTTTTTTTTTTTTTTTTTTTTGTTTGTGTGAGCTAGTAGAGGTAACCATTGGCAAGTAATGTAAGTAGAAAGATAAGAGCAAAATAAAAGGAAAAAAAATTATGATGGCGCTAGATCTCAGTTTTTGAGATATTTCGGTGTCTCGAAAATCAGGCTGTGACAGTACACCAAGTAATTTTTAAAAGCCAAATCTGAAAAATAATGTTAGGGGCTTCGAGCAAAACAATAGGGTACATGTAGCAGTTCCCTTATATATTCATTTCAAGTGTAGCGCTCAACAGCAAAAGCCGAAACATCTCAATAGTAACAACTGAGTAAAGTCCAAAAGGCTATAAGTTAACAAGTCTAGCTATAAGAAGCAGTTGTAAATTAAGCTCAATTCGTGGATATTGTGTTGTTAATGCAAATGTGACACTAGATAAATAAATTCAATAAATATGGGGGTGATATAATGGTTACATACACATAGTCAACTATGGTCAAAACCACACCCAGATGCTCCTACATATTTAGGCAAAACTCACAACTCTAGATGAAGTTTTTTTTAAGTGTAAATTAAATTTTAGGTAACTAACCAAAGGGGGTTGGCTTAATATATATTGTTGAGATCTATAATTCAAATGCCAAAAACTAAAGTTCCAACAAATCCTGAGTAGTTTGAATAAGATTGTTGTCATCCATTGACTTAAACTAGATTTTCAAGCTTTCTTCAAAAAGTTCCCAGAAAGAATAATGCGATGGGAGGGGTGAGGTGTCCTTGTTATGTTGATCAATGGTGCAACTCATAAAATTGTTCATCCCCACCCTTCAAACCTTTGTATAATAAATTTTTTTTTTTTGTTTCCGCAAAAACTTTTCATATGGACAAGGAAAACCTAAAAATGGAGGTGACTTGCCTAACAACTTAATAAGGCTAAACAAAGGTAGAGACCTAGACCTACCGTTTACCCAAGGATTGTGATTTCGTTTTTCGAGGTAATTTTGATAAGTTGATTTTAAGAAATAACTCATTGTGTATAGAAAAAATGTAAAAATTTTGGTTATAATTTTGAAGTTATCAATATAACTTGCGTATTTTAAAATTTGACATATCACGTAAAGTATCCCACAAGACTCATAATATCATACAAACTAAATATTGCATAAGAATCATTTATATAACAAAATTTTAATACTGAACTAAGGTTGTAACATATTAAAATGTACGGAAATTGAGATTGGCCTGATGAAAGAAATAAATATTTCGGACTTTTGAAAGAAATTTCGGTAAGTAAAAAAAATATTTCGTGAAATTTCATCATTTTTCGAGAAATCACATTCCTTGCATTTATAACAACCCCACCAAACCGAAGATGACTTCATATTAGAAAAACATTAATGTTACAACCAATATGTGAATTGCGACAAAAATAAAATGAATTTAACGTGATAAACATTGGCAATAAATAGTAGATTTTGCATATTTTAAATTTGTGTAGGAAAGCTGAAAACATCTCCAAATATTAATACAACAAAGAGGTGGCTCAACTAAACCAAAGTTGAGTACACATAGCAATTATTTTCTTATGTCTCAAATATATTCCTTGTAACTAATTTCCATATGCGAGAGATATTGCAGCTTCCATTTGGAAATTTTGACCAAAAGTTTTTACTAACTACATTTGGAATCATTAGTCTAAATAAATAAAATAAAAATGGAACCTTTAGGTCATATATATTCCTTGTACTTTCCTAAATACATCTAAGGAATGTTTTGTAAAGCTACAGAATCTGTAAAATCGTGTTATTCCTATTATAGTCTTGTCATTTTCAGAAAATTCTAAGAAATTCTTTGGTAACTTACCAAAGTGTAGATTGTTGTTACTAAATCATACGAGTCTAATATTTATCTTCCCAAATATATGCAATACTAATCCATACAACTGAAAAAATCATATCTGTTTGATCAATAATTCAGAAAGATTAAAATCCACAAATTGCTAACAACCACTCGAGCTAGAGAAATGATTGATGATAATAAAATGGTTAAGGGAAAACAAGTCATAGAGATTTGCGTGGGCTAGTAATTTAGAAGCAGAACAACTTATGAATTCAATATATCTTTATATAAGTATCAAGAAATAAAGAAGTTTAACCATCTGTTTCAGAACAAATCATATTAAAACAAGAGATCAAGTTAATTATTCGCATGGGGTGTTACTATCGAAAGTACATATGCAAAAATTTCCTGAGCATCTTCCTCTTCCATTCATACGAGTATTGCAGTTTTGTTGACAACGAGGTGCGCATGGCTCACGGCCAGAGTCCGTTATGAATGTACAAGTGTATGGAGCATCATCAGTATCACTCATAGCTTTGAAGGTGACAAAAAATAATAATTAATATCTCATTTAAGAAAAAAATATGCATGTAAGCTCCTTTACACATGAAATGCAGACTAGACTTTACCATGGAAGAAGATGGTGGCTGACAAAAGCAACACAAGAGCAAAACCGAAGTACTTCATATTGGTATATCTTCACCTTATTGTAGCAGCTCTGAATGCTTTGTTAATGTGTATGTATAGTATATATAGGCAAACATATATAGGTTATTTTATCTGATGTTGGTTGTGAACATATCTTCAACTTCTTAAAAAAATCCCTAAAATCTGCATTAGTTGCCTTTTATGAACTTGTAGATATCTTTACGAAAAAAAGTCAAAGGTATTAATATATGGTAAGGCTCCTGTTAAATAGCACCACAATTTTTATTGATGAACACCGTCAATTTCCTACTTTTTGAAGGACACCACCAATAAAAGGAAGGAAAAAAACCCTAACCCCAACCCCTCTTCTCCTCTCTCCCTTTCTTTTCCATCAACCACTGCCACCACCTCCTCCTCCTCCCTTCACTACCACCATCTCGCCACCACCACCTCTCATCATCCTCTTTCCTTCCTCCTCTTCCCATTTTTTTTTTTTTTTTCTTCTTCTTCTTCTTCACCACCACCACCACCTATTATCCCACCTCCTCCCATCTTCTTCTGTTTTTTTCTCCCTGGCAATGGCGAGGTGGTGGTGATGGCGAGTGGCAGTGGTAGTGGTGAAGGAGAGGAGGAGGAGAAGTTGCGGTCCCACCTACCACCACCCACTCCTCCTCCCATTCACCACCACCACCATGCCACAGAGAGAAGAAGTAAAAAAAAAAATATAAAGAAGAAGATGGGATGAGGTGCGGAGGAGGAGGTGGGAAGAAGATGGGAAGAGGTGGTGGGGTTGATAGAAAAGAGAGGGACAAAAGAGAAAAAGGGTTAGAGCTAGGGTTTTTATATATATATATAAATCCAAAAAAAAGTGGGTGGTGGTGTCCATTACGAAAAGTGGTGAGGTTATTTATTATAGGCCTATGGTAATACTACAACTAGTTTTTTAGGGGTCATTCGGAGCCCATTTTTAGGGTTCATGTCTCAAATAGTCAACGAAAATGCTAGGAAATCAGGTTTTTGCAACCAGGGTGATGTGGCGTGATCTTGAAAGAATGATGAAATCTCCAAAGTGTATATGTATATCTCGAGGTTGTAAAAAATCTCCTATGATAATGCCACATTATCTTGGTTGTAAAATATGTTTCCCTAACCTCACTTAATAGTCAAAATACCTTTGATCAATATGAATATGTCCATAATATTGCTAATACATGCCTGGATATCATTGTAGCAATATTATCAGCTTGATACAGCAAAAACAACACTTTTTCATTCTGACAGATGCAACTTTCAGCAGTTTAACTTGCAGACATGCTATGGATTTATCACCATAAACACATAAGGCATTAAAACTAGTCTAAATAAGGACGTAGTAAATAGTAGATGTGAAGCCAGCTTCAATGCACAGTTGCAGTCAATTGAGGAGAGTTTAAGATGGGTAGCAGAACATAGTGTGGGCAATGTGGTGGCATTAATAGACTTGGTGGATGTAGTTAGAGAAGCAAAAAGGAACTACTGATCATCTATCTTTGAGGCAAACTGTTCTGTGGTCCAATTTTCCTTGATTTTTAGTCGTGCAAACTTTGTTTTAGTAGTAGAAATAGGATTAACGCAGCCCATTAATCAGCCGCATCTGTGTATGGTGGTAGTGTTTTAGTAGGTTGGTCAGTAGGATGTAAGGTAAACTTAAATGATCATTGGCTTGAAAAATGAAATGCTAGTACTTTTCCTATAAAAGAAAAGGCATGTAACACTGCCTTAGGATACATGGTGAATGATATCATAACCACGTTATTCACAACCACAGTAAACACACCTAGGGTTGAAGTGCATCAATTGTCAAACTAAAGAGCCTTTGCTAGTTAATCAATTTGTGACTATTAGCAAAAAAAAAAAAAACAAAAACAAACTGTAGACCCACCCTTTACTCACCCCAAACAAAACCTACTAAACAAGACCTATTATATTCTAGAATTTACATTTTAGAATTAGGAAACTCTCATATCGGAATTTAGGGTTAGTCGTGAGATTTTGGAGACTTGGGGCGAACTCATAAAATTTCCCTATACATTCAATTAAAAGAAAAGAAAAAAATGTTAAGATACAATACTGTAAGAAGTTATGTAAACTTGTGGTTTGTAAATTATATTAAGAAAATGTTTATTTCTTGTAAATTAAAATATCACAAATATGTACCCTTTCTTTTGAAAAATGGCTATGAAAATACTGGTTTTAAACAGGTTTGATTAGTTGCAGTCTATCACAAAAATTTACTACTTGATAGATTGTTGAACCACAAATTGAGTAATGTCACATTTCTATCCTAACCACTACACCTATATGAGATCCTAACAACATCGTGGCATGCTCAATTAGCTCTTAACTTAGTTATGTTAGATTCATTAACTATTTTTGTAGCTAAGGATACTCAAAATATATATATTAAAGAATAAAATGACTCCTTAAATTTTGCAAATATTTCACAAGTTTAAGCAGCTCCTACTCGGCCTACCCACAAAGCCTCACAATTAGAATGTTTGAATGTACATGGGCTAGCATATGTGCCCCTGGTCATCCAGTCTCCCAACGTTATGGGCCTGTGCACGGCCTTGCTAGACTACGGAATGGGAAATCGATTAGGTTTTCAGTTAAAGAAATTTCCGATTTGCTTGCAGCCCCCATGATCTGGCAACATTACAACACCTTGATCATTTCAACACACAAAAAATCTGGTTTAGCTTAAGGAGGTGCACCCTCGCATTAATTTCTTCAGGTGGTCAGTTTAATCAAGACTAACGATAAGTTTTTGTAGAGGAGAATCAATATGGGAAGTTTTTGGGTTCAGTGAAATGATAAACAAAGAATCAATCTATCATTTGCTTTTGCATTACTGATACACAAAGGCGATTTGGTGAAGCTTTCTTGCTTTCAGAGTGATTATATATGATGTTCCATAGCATCATCCAAAATTCGTTAGTTTCATGGTCGCTTATTAACATATCTCGGTGAGGCAATTGGCTTTGGGTTAGAGTTCCTAATGTGCTTATGTGATATGTGTAGAGGGAAGAAATAGAAATTTTTTTGAAGGGCACAATGAATCCAAACGTTCAATTATATTTGGATTAGGGCGTTATGGAGAATGGGCTCGGCTTGGAACCATTTCACAGTATACTTGGACATATTCATAGTTTCTTGGAATTCTTTGTTACGTGATTAATGTTCTTTTTATAATTGCAGTGTGTCACACTCTCTTTTCATCATCTTAACAAAATCTTTTTTTGTTTGGCCTTGGAAAGAGAGAAAGACTATGAACTTCATGCTCCACTCCCCAGAGACAACAACAGTATGCGTAACCATTTTCCAGTTGTGTATAGATGTGCATATGTATTATTTGTAAAAGGCAACGACTACCTTGCTCCATCATATCATTTTTTTCACATCACCATTAAATTTTTTTTTTTACTTTTTCACACCACCTATATAAACAAAAACCTCCACTTTTTTCCTCTCACCATTCAAATCTACAATAGTTCTTCCCTCCCTCCCCATTCGAAATTTCTTCCAAATCTCTCCCCACACTCAAATCTCTTGCAAATTTGTTTTCTCTCCCTCGAAAACTCTCAAAATCCTCTTAAAGTTGAATCCCTTAAACCCAAATTCAATAAATATACATAATTTAACACAACAGACAAATCCAAACTCAAACAGAAAAATGAAAAATAAGGTAATTTTTGAACTAATTTAAACCCTCAATTGAGACTGATTCTCAAGATCATCAAAACACGAAAGTTGTAGTGCTCTGATCGAGTTATCTAATAAACAAAACTTGAATCACTTGAAAATATTTTGAAATGAGCAAGTTATGGTAATTTTACTAAAGTCGTGCAAATTTGTCCGAAAAATAAAAACGGGATTGTGTTCCTGAATTTCGGCCAACTTATGTGCTCGATCGAGACCGATTCTCAAGTTGATCAAAACACAAAAGTTGTATTACTCTCAGTTATTTAATAAACACAACTTGAATCACTTTGAAAATGTTTTGAAATGAGCAAGTTATGGTCTTTTTAGTAAAGTCAAGCAAAATAGAAAAAAAAAAAATTTGTTCAGTGCACTCTTTGAAAGCAATTTTTTTTTTTTTTAATGTTCGCAGAGTGCACTGCGAGGTA
The DNA here is from genome assembly GCA_963556465.1 of Berberis vulgaris. Classification (NCBI taxonomy): domain Eukaryota; kingdom Viridiplantae; phylum Streptophyta; class Magnoliopsida; order Ranunculales; family Berberidaceae; genus Berberis; species Berberis vulgaris. The sequence goes on along the minus strand of OY747131.1, from coordinate 71,489,575 downwards.
TCTTTCTGTCGAACAGAAATTTGTTTTCGGTTTTGCGCAACTTTATTAAAACGACCCTAACTTGCTCATTTCAAAAGATTTTCAAGTGATTCAAGTTGTGTTTATTAGATAACTAAGATTACTACAACTGTTGTGTTTTAATCAACTTGAGAATCGGTCTCGATCGATCACATAAGTTGGCCGAAAGTCAGGAACACTATGCCGTTTTTATTTTGGACAGATTTGCGTGACTTTAGTAAAATGATCATAACTTGTTCATTTCAAAACATTTTCAAGTGATTCAAGTTATATTTATTAGATAACTCAGAGTACTATGATTTTCATGCGTTTATGAGCTTGAGAATCAGTCTCAATTGAGGGTTTAATTGGTTCGAAATTTACCCTATTTTTTTATTTTTTTGTTGAGTTTGGATTTGTTTGTTCTCTTAAGTTATGCATATTTATTGAATTTGGGTCTAAGGGTTTCAACTTTAAGGGGATTTTGAGATTTTTCGAGAGAGAGGTGAAGATTTGCAAGAGATTTGAGTGTGGAAGAGATTTCGAATGCAGGAGGGAGGGAAAAACCATTGTAGATTTGAATTGTGATCACTACACCAAATTGACATTTTTGTAACAACCCCCAAAACAGTATCACTTTTTAAGTGTAACAATCCACCTAACAATTTTACACATTTTCACAAACAAAATGATACAATAATTGTATTACCATGAAGAGTATGGTTATAAAAGTGATACTATTCATGGTGATCCAATTTATTGTATCATTTTTTTCGTGTTACTGTTTTTCATTTTTTTGACTAAATTTAGTTTTGACTTGAAATTGTTTGGTGGATTGTAACATCTCAAAAGTGATATTGTTTTGAGAGTTGTTACAAAAGTGCCAATTTGGTGTAGTGAGGGGGAAAATAGAGGTTTTTGTTTATATAGGTGGTATGAGAGAGTATGGTGGTGTGAGAAAGTAAGTAGGTGGTGTGGGAGAGTAGAATGGTGTGAGAGAGAAGAATTGGTGTTGCGAGATATTCATTGCTTTTGTAAAATATTTTTCAACTGCTCATCAACAACCATATCATTGATGTTTTACAATCCATCACATATTGAAATGAGTTCTGAGCCGTTTGTTCTTAGGGTTTCAGAAGGCTATCGTGTTCTTCCTTCAGCAAGTCGTTGGAACTCCATAGAAATCGACTTTAATCTTCTCCCACAAACTTCTTTAACTAGTTCCTTCTCTTCTAACTACTCCAAATCCTTTTACTACAATCTAATTATCTCTAATAAAAAGGTTTTCAAGCGTTCTTGTATGGACCCGTCACTCTAATATTGCTTATCGTCACACTTATCCTATTACTACACTTCTTATCTCATGAATGTTCTGCCAAAGCATCCGCTTCCAACTTTTCCATCCCAATGAACAAAGCTCGTATATTCTTTGATGCAAAAAAAATGTAAGTTTTGCTTTTAGTTAAATTTAAGTTTGATTCTTTGTTTTACTCTTTGTATGATTATTTGACATGGAGTTGTTAATTCTTTTTGGCAGTTGGGGTTTTGCTAAAGAATGATGCCATGAAGTTTTGTGGAGATTCGAGTTTAAATGATGGTAATATTGATGTGTCTAAATTGTCTTCCTTGAGATCTGACTTGCAAACCAAGGTTAGATTACCAAAGACCACCTGTGTAGTGGCCGAAGACACACCGATGCTTAAGTTAGTTAATTGTAGGAGATAATGAACTTTGATAGAGTATAGTTGTGATGTGTTTGCATACCTTCTAACCCTTCTTCCTCTTTTACCTTATATAAATAAGAGTAGTTAATTATGTGTGTAACATAAGCATGCATGGCGCAATGAAGGTGGACGTTTCTCAAAACAGTCTTCTCCTTCAATAAGATACGTCTTTGGGGGGAGATTCCCGCCGTGACTTATCTCATTCATAACGTCTCTATCCTATGAGAAGAGAGATTCATTGGGCTTGAGATTTGGGTATTTAACTTTAGTCATGGTTCATCGCTAAATGCCTCTTCAGGCTTTAGTGACTAGACTCGTTATCCATATTTAATGTGAAGTGTATGTTTCTCGTGATGGATGATATGTGTCACGTGTACGGCCATGATCAAAGGACTATTTGATTTATCATCAGCTACTCCCCCTAGTTTGTGGGCGCGCTTGCGTGGCCAATAACTGTTCGGTGGTTGGCTCTCTAAGTTAATCGTTGCTTTTATGTACAGCATTAAAATGCTGTTAACAAATGTCAACTCAATAGACACTATTCGGTTTCTATTCCACTACACCATCAATCACCTCGTTTTGCCTGATTTTATGGTTTCGTGCAACCATCATTTCCTGCACAATCTCCCATTGGCTGTCATTTTGTTGCCCCAACCCTATAAAAGGGCGTTGGAGAATTGCGTTTATCTTCTGTACTTTATCTCCATTTTCAGAGCTTGTTTTGTTCTTCTTCTTCTTGTTTTGTAAGTTATCAAACTCTTTGTCATGTCTTCTAATAGATCTCTGAGTGATAATCATTTGGCCTGCTATGTAGCCTTCTTTGATTCTATGGTGTCAACCCAGTCTACCTTGGATGATCTCCGTGGGACGTATTTTATTTCGTCCGACTTGCATTTAATTTACCAGGAAGTAATCATAGCCCCTTCCATCTAAAATATGGTTACATATCCCTGTACCCTAGAATGTTCAGGGCTAGCCTTCGTTTCCTGGTTTCGGATGTCATCTAGGCTTATTTGAATCTAATCGATATTCCTCCTACCCATCTGGGTCCCAACGGCTGGAGGGTTTTGGTTGGAACTTTGGTGAAAGCTCTGCATGTTGTTATTCGTATAAACGAGAATATTCAGCATTTTGTTATGACATTTAAGGTCAACAAGAACAATGTCTACTATCTTCTTTTGCCTGCTTGTATGGGAAAGCCGAAGGATGACTTCAAGTTCTGGCAGAGGACCTGGTTCTATATTTCCATGGAATCTGGGCATTTGATCCTTGACCACAAACCCATTTTGAGGTCATTTAGGACTCCCAGAAATTTGAACAATCTACAGTTGACTGAAGATGAGAACTCAATTTGGAATCGATTCCTCGCCCTTCCCGGGACACCTCTAGAAGATATGCTCAAGTTGGAGATCATTGATCGGAGTGGCCTATACGGTATTAATGCTCAGGAGTGATCATTGGTTCTTTATGAACGTGACACTCTTGTGTCACTGTTGCTCAACTCGTTCCTCCTGTTGACTCTATTGTTACGAATAACAGGACTGCTCTTACTAGCGTTGGGGTTGCTAGCACTGATGGAAAAGTAAGCTCCTTCGAGAAAACTATGGATCTCGATGCTCCTGTTAGTGTTGGTGATGTTGATCTTACCACCAAGGAAAGGACTCCTGTTAGCATTAGTGGTGCTAGTCCTACCACTAAGAAAATGAAAGCTCTGAGGCCTGCTAGCCCTTCCAAGAGGCAGGTCGAGAGTAGTTTGGTTGATTCTGCTCGGTCTTCAATGCGGAAGAGGCTTGTTGGTTCAGGTTCTATGGTGAGGGGTGTTCTGACTGCCCTCCCTCTTGATGTTTCTAGGAAGAATCACGAGGACAACTCCCATCTAGCTGCTCAGAAAGAGGAGGAACTGAAGCAGGCTATGGCGAGGAGTAAGATTGAAGTTTCTCATCCTCGTGCACCAGTGAGTAAGCATGAAAAGGATCTCCTTGCTACTGTTGGTGTAGCAGACCTCAGCAAAATTTCATATGAAGGCTCGTGTCATTTCGAATAAGATGACACAACTTGCGATGAAACAATCTCAGAATCCAAATGCGAAGCTTTCTTTAGGCAACTTCAAGTACAATCCTTCTTTCGATGAGGTTGTTGATAGGGGTCAAAGCTCCAAGTCTCCTCCTATTTCTTTTGTTGATCCAAGCTTAAAGGAGGTGTTTGATTATCCTCCTTTCCATCAAAAGTCTTCTTATCTTGTTCTCGACAAGAATAGGAAATGAGTGTGTCCATCATCACTGGTATTTCGATTGTCAAACGGGGGACCAAGGGTAGAAATTCAGTCATTTCTGACCCCTCTGTGGTCCATCCACAAGTTAGTTGGAATGAGCCTGTTCTTGGGGCTATCTATATCAATACAGATGGTGAGTACAATTGGTACTTGGAAGTTGACGTGCGGGAGAGTGCATGTAATCTCATCAACTTATGGCATAAATGGTTGATGGATAGAGTTCTGATGCATGTTCGTTCTACTGGAAAAAACCTTGTCAAATGTGTAAAGAAAATAATGGAGGTAACGAGTTCACCTTTTTTTCCATTTGCTCTGAGTAGAGGATGTCCCATCTCACTTATGTTATGATTCTAGGGTCTGATTACCAAGTTGCTCGTGAACATGTGTATGCCTTGGAAAAGAAGTACGCGAGACAGTTGTTGCAAATTTTTGATGCCCTGGCTCAGGTGGATAAGCTGAAGGAGGAGTATGCTTATCTGGAGAAAATGATTAACGTTTCTCAACCTATTCTAAAGGAAGTGGAAGCTATCTGGGATTGGTATGCTTCTGAAGTTGCTTCTAGGGAGAAGGTGATGGATCACTTTCATGAGCAGTTATCTGCCACTGAGGATGAGTTGTCCACCATGAAAGCAGATCTTGACCAAGCATTGACTATTGTTGATTATCAGTTTGTTCTCCGTGAGACCGCTAAGAAGTGGGTGGAGCAACTTATTGTGGAACTCGCTTTTGTGAAGCAATAATTTATTGTGGAGAAAAGCGGTAAGGAGAAAGCGTCTCAAAAGCTTTATAGAGTTGAAAAGGACCTCATTCGGACCAAACGAGAACTGTCTGTGCTTGCAGAGCAGGCTAAGTCTTCTGCAGATGCAGTAGAGTTTAGTAAAATTATTGTTGGTAGAATTGAACTCATTGACTATATTGAAGCGGGGGAGGGTTGGGACATGTCCAAGTATCATGCTATAGCGAACAAAATTGTTTAGGATGTTTCCACTCCTTCTGAGGATAGTGAAGATCCTACTCCATCTCCTCCTAATGACCTTGTTGATGAAGACAAATCTTTTTCTCCTCCGAGTGATCCTACCAATGAAGACAAAGCTTTGTCTCCTCTGGCTGATCCTACTAATGTTGATAAACCTTCTCCCCCAACTCTTCCTCTTGTAATCTCCTCCCCTGTGTAATTGATTGAATTATCAATGGAAATTTTATTTTTTGTACTTGTATGTTTCTTGTTGGTCTTCATTACTCATAATAAGTGTTGCTTGACTTGGAGGTCTGCTTTCATAAATACTCTAGTCTAACTTGGTAATTTAGACTTAGAAGATATAGTCGATGTAGCTTGACTTTGATGTCCGGGCTTCATAGATATTCTAGTCCGAGTTGGTAGTGTAGACTTTTTTCTTTTTTTGGTAATGTAGACTTCGAAAATATAATAAACATAACCTGACTTTGATGTTCGTGCTTCATAGATATTCTTGTCTAACTTTGTAGTGTAGACTTAGAAAATATAATAAACATAACCTGAATTTTGATGTTCGGGCTTCATAGATATTCTTGTCTAAATTTGAAGTTTAGACTTACAAAATTTTGTAAGGGCGGACTTGATGGTCCTGCTTACCGAAACACACATCATTGTTTGACGTAGTTTTTGAAATTTAGAAGAAGACTATCTAGTCTTACTTTGTGGTCTTGATTAGCTTAATAAACTTAGTTGTCGGACATAGTGATTGGACAAAAAGATTTATATGTAGCTATCTGATTTAGTTGTCCTGACTAGCTTAATACACTTCGTTGTCCGACTTGGTGATCGGACAAGAAGATTTATGTGTCTAGTTTGACTTCGTTGTCTTGAATGACTGAAAGACATCGTTATCCAACTTGGTGATCAGATAAGAAGATTTCGATGTCTAAATTTTTAGTCTGACTTTGATGTCCTGACTAGCTAAAACTATTGGAGTGAGAGAGAAGTTTTGGAATGTGATAGTTTATTGATAATACCTTTTCAAGTGTTCTACATTTCATGGCCTCTTGAGTTGTTCTCTCTTTGAATATTTTAACCAGTATATTCTTGGTCTATTGATTTTCACTACCTTGTATGGCCCTTCCTAATTTGGGCTTAACTTCCCCGCACCTGGTTTTTTTGTATTCAGCTGGATCTTTTTGAGCACCCAGTCACCTATTTTGAATGAGCAGGGTTTGACTTTTTTTTATTGTAATAGCTGACAATTTTCTGTTGGTAGGCCTCCATTTTGATTGAAGCTCTGTTTCATTTTTCTTCAAGAAGATCTAGTCTGATGTGCAGTGCTTCATTGTTGTCCTATACCATTCTGTTCTCCTTCCTCGCCTTGACCTACACATGCACAAGTAGCACACGTGAGCTAAAAACCACCGTATGGCGGCTGATGGCACTCTGATGCTTAAGTTAGATAAGTCTTAGGAGATGTTTAAAACTATAAATTAGGTTTCTGTAGCGTACCTTAGTTCATCGACCTTATCTCATTTTCATAGTGTAAGAGTCCTTGTTCGGCTAGGCCTTTGGTGGCGTAGTTTAAGGAAAGAGATCTCGCTGGAAATCCTTTTTTAGTCGGGAATTGTCCATGTAGGGTAGTTTTCCTACACAACTTGTGCTCCTGTATCTGCGGGAGAAAGCCTTTTTGAATGTTGTCCATGCAAGGAAGTTTCATTACTTGACTTATACTCCAGTATTTGTTTCCTAGTCGGAAACAAAATATTGTTGGCCCGCCTGTCTTGAGTCGATCCCACGGATACTTGCCTTATCAGGGTTTACTTTTACCTTATTAGGGCTTACAAGTATTGGGCTTGACCGCATGACGTATATGCTTAGCGGCACGTTGCAATTTGGGTCCGACCTTCTTGATCCTGCCAATAGTGGGCTTAATGTTGTTTGGGCCTCGCTGAATTGAGCATGCAATCGTGCCTGCTTTGTTTTGTTGACGAGATTATCATGACACGTGTATGATGTTGATCACAGAACGGTTTGATGCATCATCAGCTACTCCCCCAAAGTTTGTGTGCCATCTCATCGGTCCACCAAGTCATTTCATGAAGCAACTGTGCAGTCATGATGGTTGTGTCTGAGTAGTTTCCTCGAACGACAAGTTTCATTAATTGGGTGTGTGTCTACTGAAAAGAGAAAAAATGAGAGTTTTGTTTTCTATATAGATCCCATCTCTATAGAGTTTTGCTTCTTTACTCTTCTGTCTCAGAGACTTTGTTTTATCGTACCGCATTCTGAGCTTTTGACTTTGCTCAACCTACGTACTCGTAAGCTTGCATGATCTCTCATGGTGGGCTTGAATTAGATTTTCAATGAACTGTTTGCTAAGGGTCGCAAGTTCTTTGAGGAAAGCTCATTTTCTGAGTCGAGTTTGCATGCTGACACTGTCAGACTGCTTTGGCAATCTGCTTGACGACTTTAAGTTCTAGCAGAAATTGTGTTTCATGGCCTCCGTGGACTCAAAGTATTTCGAGCTTGTTAGTCATTCAGTCTCGCAGAAATTTAGAAAACTGAGTAAGTTCAATTCTTTTTTTTTCTGATCTTGCGGTGTTAACCGCATATCAGATTGACCTTTGTGTTTTTCGTAGCGAAATTCTTAACTTCGCCACTTTCTGCTGAGGATAAAACGGCTTTGGGCGCGTTTCGCGACATGCCTCGCCTGCGGATAAAGGATGTCGTTAAGTCTTTCAATATCAAGCGCAGTGGACTATGGGCTCATTGGCATTAGGCTCCTACTGTTTTTAGGGTTTTGAAGCCAAAACTCGAAGGCGTATCTTCCTCGAAGAAGAGAAAGTTCCCGAATATTAATATCCTGAGCCCTTCAAGGAGGGTAGAACTAAGTGAGGCGCTTCCTTCTCTTGTACGTCTGAGGAGGTCTCGTGTTGTGTCTAGGCCCGCTTATGGGCGCTTAGCTTTGTCCGAAGGGTATGAAGTTGTTGGACAAGCTCTTGACTCGTTCGCTGGGGTGTAAACTACTGTGTCCGAGGGGCATGATGATCGGGCACATGCTCCCATTTCCCTTCTTGACTTGGAGAGGGAGTATCTGCAAATGGTTGGGATTGAAGATGTAACGAAGTTGAGTATAGAGCAGGCGGAGGTTTTGAACAAAGCGTTGCTGCAAGCGGGCGTGGAACCTTCCTCTGGTGTGGGACTGGTGATAAACACCCAAAACACCGATTTTTACACCCCTAAATATACAATTGCTAAGTCCAATTATCCAATAAAAATATCTCATTATGTGCATTTTGTAGGAATTCAAGCACAAATCTCAAATCATGCACAAAATGACACAATAAGGCTAAATTTAACAACTAGAAGGTCCATTGGGAGTTCACATGCATTGATAAGGACTAAAGAATTTCAATCCCAAGACCCATGAAGTCAAGCCCACAAAGCATCAACGCCTAAGAATCTCGGGAAAATCAACATGAAGATTTGGACGTCCACATGGCTAACTTTATCATAAAAAAAATCTCTACAAGACATGTTTTCTTATTCAACTCCAACATATTTCTCATTTTACTCCAACACCTTTCCTTATTTTACTCAACCATGTTTCCTTATTTCACTCAAACACATTTCCTTTTTTCACTCAACCATGTTTCCTCATTCCACTCCAACATATTTCCTTATTTTACTCAACTATGTTTCCTGTTTCACTCAAACATGTTTCCTTATTTAACTCAAACATTTTTTACCTATAAAAATCTTATACATGGAGTTCATAAAAAAAGTAGTTTTTGTTGTAGAGAGTTTTATTTTTGTTGGAGTTCTTTACTTTAGATTTTTGCTTAGCAGAAAATAAAGTATAGAAAAGTGCATGTACTAAATTCAAACATTTTAATTTTTATATTGAAGTAGAAGTAAGTCTCTTTTTGTTTCTCTTCTCAATCGTTTATCTGTCTCCTTTAACTTTTAGTTTATTTTTACCATTCATGGAGATCTAATCTCCCCTCTCAAGGGGAAGAGATTGAGCCCCATGAAGATACAATAATAGTTAGATTGTGTTTCATTTAAGAAGTAAAGTAGAATAATGAATTGTAAGAAGTACTTTGAAAGAATGTTTCATTTGTTAAATGGATAATGATTTTGATTCGAATGAATAAATTACTTCCATGTCTTTTAGGATCTCTCCGATGAAAAACATAATCAAAATCCAATGATATTTTAGACATAAAACATTGGATTTGGTTAAAGTTTGAGGGAAATGAAAAAACTTTTACTTTTTTAATCCCACAACTCAAGTCATGTAGGTTGACAAATCATGTGATTTGAGTATTTTGGGAGAAATGGAAATTACATTCTACAATCATTATGTTGGAATGGGGTGGTTCTCATACCCTTGAGATTTCTCTATATTCATTTTTGTTACAAGTTTATTATTTTGTTTTGAAATCATATCATGTCTCAACATCTCACCATCCATTATTTTGTTTTTTCTCTTTATTCTTTAAATTGAAATTCAATTATTGTCTTCTAATCCAGGTGAAGTAGTCAATATCCCCTACTTCCACTATGCATTGTTGAAATGTATTGCGGGTCTAAGGAAAAAAATAAAAAGAATAAACAAAAAATAATTATTTTTTTATTGATGTCGAAAATCATTCAACGACATTAATGTCGGTTTTTGGCATCAATCAACTGGATCATCCCTTTTCGTTGAAAGACTTCATTTTCGGTCCTGCTAGACCCGCTGAAAAGTCGTTTGGCCGTCATCCTTATGGCGAAAGGTCCCCTCTGCATTGTCTGTATTGTCCCCCGCCTCGTTCCCGTCCTCACATTGAAGTGGCAACGGGTCCGAGGAATAACTCGTTTTCTTCCTCCCCATCAACTGGTGCTAAGTCGGCTCATGAAAGATAGTTGATCGTTTTGAGTAAGGAGAAGGCAATAAATGAGGGCCCTGATGCAATGAAGGCGGCAAAGAGCGGTGCTAGAGTGATTCTGGTCCCAAAGGACCTCCATCCGGATGCACGTATTTGTCTGTTTACTACGGACGTGGTAAAAATGAGCAACTAAGCTTGGCATTAAGAAGATGACATTTTTTGTGCTTTCAGGAGGCACATTAGCTGATGAAATGATTGGCTGGCGAACTGTGTTCCAGAGCCAAAATGAGAGACGTTGGGAGAGCGTATGGATAAAGAGTAGAAGCATCTCGTGCTGGGGATGTCATACCTGAATCAAATGGTCGTAGCTAGAACTAAAGTTAAGGCCACTCTTGAGAGAGCGTATACTATGGAGCAAGTCTTTGCCAACTTGCAGAAGTCATACTCTGGCGCTATCTACGAGATTGAGTCATTGAGGAAGCAACTTGAAGCTTACTCAGATACTGGAGCGGAGTCCTAGCGCACAAGATCAGAGGTTCAGAAGGTTCGCTTGGAAACGCTTAAGTCCGACCTGGCAGGAGTATTGTCCGCGAGGGGTCGGTTCTAGAATGAATTGAACCTTTTCCATCGTGACTTATAATTTCCCCGAGAGACTGTGGTTGGAGTATAGGCTCTGCACACTGAGATGGTCAAGAAGGAGTCTGAATGGGCTATCCAATGTCAACAGTTGGAGGCTGATGTTGACTTTAATGGCAAGAGCGTGCAAACTGATGAGGAGCAACTCCTCCTGGCACAGAATGAGCTGAGTGTTGTTAATGATAAGCTGGGCATCGAGCACTCCAAGACTGACATGATGTCAAGCAGGCTGGAGTAGTTGGAGCGGAAGCTTGCTGAATCAAGGATGCGCGAGGAGAAACTTCTTAAAGCCCAGGGAATGTTTGAGTTAAGCTGAGTCGTGCATGGATAGTTGGAGTTGTTGCAGCTTATGAAGGATGAGCATCCCGACTGGGATCTTTCCTATTATCAAAAGGTTGCATATGCGGAGTTTGGAGTGGCTCTGATTCGTTCGAAGAAGAAGTTGAATATGACAAGGGTGATCAAGAGGCATCACATACAAATATGTCTCCTGCTTCTGTTAAGTCCGGCTTTGTTATATCCGATTATCCTTCTGATGAGGAGTGAACCTTGTATTTTCTGACTTACAAATGAATAGTACTTTGTGCTTGTACGTTTTTCTTTTACTTTCTTGCTAGCTCTTATCTGTTTTGTCTTATCACGACATTGATTGTCAAACGAGTGGCTTTGCTAGGGCAGGAAGCCGTATGATTGATCTTCTAGTGAGAGTTCTGACAGCTTATGCTGGTGATAGTTCGTGCAATCCTGGTCAGAATTCTCTTAGAAATTGGGGAGTGTAATTCACCCTTTGTCTGGCGGCTTGGCTGTATGTTGAACCAGCAGTTTTTGTTGCTATTGTAAGCAAACTAGTCAGACTGTGGTTCTAGCACGTGCACCATTATACGTGATCAAACAATAGTCCTCGCGAGTCCTCTGGGTTGAGCTTCCGAAGCTTCAACTGGACTTTCGATTCGTCTTTACCTGTTATTGGCGAAATAGGCTTAGTTGGATCAGAGGTTGTTACCGCCAATTATTACTGAGTAAACCGGGGTCAGGTTCGAAGACCATCGTTTGTGATTGAACAATTGTCCATGGCAAGTCTTCTTAATCAGACGTCGAGGGCACTGACTAGACTCCTACTTTCCAACCCATCGTCATCCATCTTTGGCAACCTAGGAATTGGAGTGAACCAGAAGTTATCATCGTTAGTCATTCTTACTAAACTTTGGTAGGGTTTGGCGATCATTGAACAATTTGTTGTTGGCGGACTAGGCTCCAAGCGGACCAGAAACCATCGTCATCGGTAGTCACCGACTATGCTTTGGTCAGGTCCGATCACTATTGCCCATGTTTGGACAATGATCCCTGACAAGCTGTCTCGATCAGGCATTAGAACGCTGACTAAGCTACCACTCTTTAAACCGTTGACACCCCTTTTAACGGACTGGGCATTAGAGCAGACCAGAAGCTATTGCCATAGGTTTGAAACGGACTAAGCTTTGGTTAAGTTCGACGACCATTATCTGTAGTTGAACAATGGTCCCTGGCAAGCCATCGTGGTCAAGTTTTGAAAATGTTGACTAAGCTCCCACTTTCTAACCCATTGTCGTCCGTTTTTTGTGGGCTAGGTGTTAGAACAGGCCAAAAGCTATTGTAATCAGTTGGAGCTGACTAAGCTTTGGTCAGAAAAAAATTTTGGTCATGCAAGTCTGACTTGGGTGTCCTGACTTACGTAGTTCACCTAGCGGTTTGATTCCAGAGTCCGATCGATTGATCGAACTGGTAATAGATTTACCAGCTTTAATGAACATCGGCGGAATAATAATAGGGAAGATGTCTTGGATTTTCTGATAATACTTTATAGGCGTGCTCCTTATTCCATGGACCCTCAGGGTCCTCGCTGTTCATACCTTTGCATGTGTTGGGCTGGATCTGGCAGGGCATAAGCTTGGGTCCATTTGTTAGCGGGGCTCAATTGGAAAAAATCATTGCAGATCAGCGTGCCATGTGTATGAGACATATTGCGAGACTGTTTAGTATCGGTTACTCCCTCAGTTAATGGGCCTGCGTGCAGGGTCATTAACTGATGAATGTGGACTCGTGTAATTGCAATTGGAACCGTCGTTTCCTTATTTCCCATACGGCATTTAATGTTGATGTAACTGTTGGATGAAGATGCTTCGTAAACCATCGCACTTATATATAGGATAGTCATTATTTGTTTCAAGCATTGCGATGAGCGTTGTAGAGCATGCTGATCAAATGCATCTTACCATGGAACATGCTTTGAGTTTTTCAAAGGCTGAAGGAAGATCTATGTTACTGGAGTCTTCGAATGTTTTGAAATTTGCATCAATGAGTCTTAGTAAGACTTGCTATTATGTGATGCCATCTGATTTGGGTGAGCATCTGATTAATTTAATGAGATCATGTAATATCTTCTTATATTGCGAAGAAGAGTTACTGACTCCCCTTCAGGGGTCAAGCCTGTCTTCTGTCTTTTGATGCTCCTAGGGCCTCTTGTGCCACCTAGTCTCTAAAATTATTCCCACAGCTAGTTTTTGGGCGATCGTTCCCACTGGGCTTCACACATGACACCACAGCCGGAAGGCAGGTTGGAAGGCGGAGCTCTGATGAATGCGACATTCTTTCCAAGAACGTTAAGTCAGCATACCCTAGATGCTCCCTTCTTGAGAGTCATCCTCCTCTGCCTTCTTCTGTTCTAGTTCCAAATTCTCTTCGCATGACAGATTGTCGGAGCGAAGATGTTTGCATTTCATTCCGAGCTTCATGTTGCTACTTTCAAATCATACTTGTAAAGTGATTCAACGGAGCAATGATTTGAGCGCGCTCTTTCGGCTTCTTTTTCAAACACTCTACTTTCACCACCTTCTCTTTTGGAGGCAATTTGGTGGAGTGAAATCTTTATGCTTGTTTCAACGGATAGATACTTGCGTCAGACTTAGATAGTTGTAGTATATAAACTTTTGTCTTAGTTGGTCAACAAGCTTTGTAATAACTTTCATTACAATCAATAAATTTTGTTTTATTTCTAGAATATATCTGGTATGAACAATTCTTCTAAATTGAAAAAAAAAACAGAAAATGAATCAAAGCAACAAAATAATTTAACTTCGAGCAGGGGCTAAGCTAACCCAACCCTGAAAGAGGAGCATATGGCCTTTGCTCGGATTGCATAGTCCCTCTAGCAAAGTGTCTTATTTTTCCAAAGCTGGCGAAGTTACTGAATAATAGACTTCGTAGTAGCGGGGAGTTCCTTACTGATTATCAGCTCTTGGAGTAAGTGCATGTTTGCTGAAGTATCGTTACTTAGCTCTATATTGGTCTAGATTGCGCTTTCAGCTCTGAATTTTGGCTCTTTACATAGATGCACTTTGGTTGCTGAGGCTTCTCCGCCCACATAGAATAATTTTCCTCTTTTTCCTAGGCCCGGGCCTGACATGTCTGTTCTGCGGGCCCAAGCTTCAATTGGTGGCAGTTCAGTTGTTTCAGGGCCGCATAATGGCAATCTCTTGTTGCTGGTTGATATCCACGGATAGTTCCTTGTGTTTGGCTGGTTGTATATTTTATGCACTAGTGCAGAGTGGAAACTACTGCCACCATGTGATGAAGTCAGGACCTTTCCAGAATAATGTTGTAGGTGGACTGTGCGTCAACCACCATAAATTCTTGGACAAGGTATTTCTGCAATTGGGGCTCTCCCACCTCCACCATTAGATTGATCTTCCCAATGGGGAGACACTTATCTGCTGAATCCGACCATGAGGTGGGTAGTGGGGATTAAGTATTTTGCCTGTAGTTGCATGTTGCGGAATGTGCTGAGAAACATGACATTTAGTGAGCTTCCTGTATCCACCAAGGCCTTTTTTACCTCCCAATTTCCAATGAGGACTGAGATGACCACGGTGTCATTGTGAGGGGAATATACTCCCTGAAGATCTCTTTCCGTAAATGTCAGTGTGGGATCGGGCTATGAACTCTTGCATGTTGCACTTGTTAGTTCTCGTGCTGAGATAGTGTCTACATCTCTCTCAGCGTCCTCTTGCAGGACCTGTTTGATTGCTCCCCCTGGGGCCTGACCCCATGAAGTAAATAAATGATGTCAGGATCTTCTTTTTCAATCTACTTGACAGCGTCTTCTCTTTCCTTTGCTTGGCCCTGCCTCCTGTCTGAGTCTAGGAACTCTTTGAGCTCGCCTTTACTGATCCAGTACACGACTTCTCCTTTGAGGTTTCTGCAATCCTCAGTGTCATGTTCACTTTCTTTATGGAAGGCGCAATATTTGTTTTTGTCGCGTCGAGCGGGGTCTCCTCGTTGTTGGGGGTCACTTCAATTCTTCCCGATTCGTCATAGAATTGAGGATTTCGAACATACTGGAGTTGAGAGGGTGACAGATTTGGACCTGACATAATTAGAGGCCTTGTCCTACCTTGTGCGGCCCGAGTCGGTGTTGTTGTCAGTGTGGTTACTCTAATTCTCGTCGTCCTCCTCTTTCTCCTTCCCCTCTTTTTTGTCCCTGGGGGTAGAGGGTTTCTTTTCTAATTTCGCCTATTTCTTGGCGGTCAACATCTCGTCTAGAGTGATATATCTATGGGCATCCTTCAGCGGGCCTGCCATATTGGTTGGGGGTTCAAAGTAAGGAAATCATAGAACTTGCCCCTTCCAAGACCCGAAGTAAAGGCTGTGACGGCAGTGTTATCACTACAGCCGTCAATGAGACTCATCATTGAAACGAGTGACGTATTCCCTTAACATCTCATTTTGCTTTTGTTTCAGGGTCAGCAGACCTTTCCTGATTCACTGGCTGCCCACAAAACATGTGATGAACACCGTTGCCAATGTTCAAAATGAATCGATAGACCTCGGAGGGAGGTTGTGGAACCAAGTCAACGCTGACTTCTTAAGGCTAGTAGGGAATGATCGACACATTATCGCATCAGACCCTTTCTTGAGTGCTATTGCGTGCTGGAAGTGGCGCAATTGGTCAAACGGGTCTCCCGTCCTGTCGTAAAACTCCAGCTTTGATGGGGTGTACTTCTTCCGTAGTGGTTCGTCCATGATATGATCCATGAATAAAGGGATAGTAAGGTTGAACAGTACAACTGGGTTTTTGGCCCCATTCCGGATGGGGTTGTGCGAGATGTGCCTGTCGGTTCTGGATGTTGGGTCTTTGTTGGTTGCTTTTCCACCTCTGGTCCATTGAGAAACTGTTGGGGCAGTGTGGCTCTCCTGAACGTGTTTACTGGAACTCTTTGAGGATTGGGCTCTTCGCCGCTCACGGTCTCCTTCTGCAAGTAGAGGGTTTCATTGTTTGAGTGCCTCCACCGCTTGTGTGATTTGTTGCATCTGGGTTGACAGTAGATCCACCCTTGGGTCTACTGTGGCATCCACCAGCGCGGGTCTGAGAGGGTTCCTCCCACGGTGGTGGTGGCACCAGAGCGAGCGGTGTTCTACTGGTTCGAGCGTTCAACGGTTTTGCAACATCTTCAATGTTGCGAGATCTTGTTGTCACCATTTTTTTGGTTCTCTAGAAAAAGTGGTACTGCTATTTATTCTAAGAACTTTGTCATTCCCCACGGACGGCACCAAACTGATGTAGTCGATTTTTGTTCTCATTCCTCGCCTTGACCTACACTTGCACAAGTAGCACATGTGAGCCAAAGACTACCGAATGGCAGTCGATGGCACTCTGATGCTTAAGTTAGATAAAGCTTAGGAAGGCTTAAAGTTGTAAATTGGGTTTTTGTAGCATACCTTAGTTCATCGACCTTATCTCCTTTTTTATAGTGTGAAAGTCTTTATTCGACTAGGCCTTTGGTGACGTAGTTTAGTAAAAAAGATCTCGCAGGAGATCCTTTCCTAGTTGGGAGCTGTCCATGTAGGGTAATTTCCCTACACGACTTGTGCTCCTTAGATCTGCAGGAGAGGTTTCCCTTTCTGAGTGTTTTCCATGCAAGAAAGTTTCATTGCCCGACTTATACTCCAGTGTTTGTTTCCTAATCAGCTGGCCTGCCCGTCTTGGACCGATCCCCTAGATATTTGCCTTATTAGGGCTTACGAGTATTGGGCTTGACCAAATGATGTATGGGCTTGGCATGTTGCAATTTGGTTTCGACCTTCTGGATGCTTCCAATAGTGGGCTTAATGTTGTCTGGGCCTTGCTGGATTGAGCATGCAATCATGCCTGCTTTGTTTTGTTGACAAGATTATCATGACACTTGTACGATGTTGATCATAAGACGATTTGATGTATCATCAATCTTTACAATCAACCATTTTTACTACGCACTGATTGTTAATCTACAAATTTTTTTTACAAAAGATGTCCAAAATATTATTTCAAAACAAATTTTTGCCAGATGGCAAGGACTTTTGATTTTCAAATCGAATTTATTAAAAGATATTTCTAATTCTTTGCCTGATTTATTAACTCGCGGATTTCTTCAGGAATGACAGCCTAAACCTGAATTTGTAGCCCACGGACAGCTCAGTAAAGAAATTCTACAAAAAAGACAACCACCAAATGACTTCTTCAAGCTATGCAATCACAAAAGAAGACTTCCCCAAGTTAGTCCCACCAAAATTAAGAGAACCAAAACCAACAAACAAAAACTCATACGCAATGGTCATCAAACAACAAAATAGATTCGAAACTCTCCAGAGCCAATCTACAGATGCAGAACCAAGTCCTCAAAATAAAAAAATCCTAAAACAAAACTTTCAAATTCTTCCAAAACCAAATCTTGAACCAATATGTTTATTAGAACCATATTTTGGAAATTCAAATGGCCAACCTATCAAAATGGCTCAATTTCTTTTCCCTCAAGCTCCCAAATTCTTTTCTGATGATACCCACTAATCCAAGTTGTTTTATGAGTTTATTCTCGTAGATACAGAGTCATTTTGGTGACTCGCAATAAAGAAAAAAATGATCCTTCAAGAATAACTCATTCAAAATGCCAAATCCTCAAGATCACTTTTTTAGAGGAATGGAATCAAAATCTTATACTCCCAAGAAGTTCAGTCAACCATTCAATCCACAATATTATAGTTAGTTTGATTATAAAAAAGCTTGGATGAGAGTTTTTTCTTCCAAACCACAAATTTTTCTCATTCACGGTTCTTCTTTTTTTGTCCAAAATTCAATAGTTATTTTCCAAACTGGTTTTCTCATCAATGGTGGAACTTATATGGACCAGTCCAAGAAATTGTTCCTCCTCAAGTAGAAGAAGGATGAATGGTTTTTAAAGACAACATCAAACTCCCACACCCATCAGAAGCTCAAGTGTCGTCCTTATGGCTTTTTGCAAAATTCTCCCTAGCATGGATATGCTGCTGGGATTACATATTTGCTTCAAATCCAGGTATTTTTCAATCTGCTCAAGTTCCTATCTCTCTATGTCGACGGTTCAAAGTCAAATGGTGGACATGTTTTGATTATTCAAATGTCACTGAATCACAATGGAGAAATATTTCAATCTCAAAGGAAAACAGGTACAATCAGTCAGAGATGACCAATCATAACTTTCAAAGATCAAAGAACAATCTAGTAGCAAGATTAGTAGCAAAGACTAAGAAACAATTATTTGAGTCTCTATCTCAAATTTGTTCTTCAGACGCTGATGATGATGATCATCATGCGATATCTCCAATTAATGCCAATGAAGATGACTACTTTGGGATATCTTGGGTTCAACAATGTGACCCGTAATGCCTTTGCCAAACCCAATTCACAAACCAAATATCATAATCCTGAAATGTCACTTTTTATCAAAACCTTTCACCAAACCATCAATTACAATCAAAATATTCCAAGCCAGCAAATCCATGTCTTTATCTTCCAACCCCAATTATCACAATCGACAAACCAAACATCCTTATCATGGCACACATGTCACTTTCACATGTCATTTTCTACCCACCAATAATGCTACAACAATCCAAAACCACCGAAAGTATACTTCACTTAACCCTAATAATTCATATCCAACCAAACTTATACCAATAATTGATAGGCTTATAAATGGTACATTTTACGGCCCCAATTCTAAATTTGTTATGTCATATTAATTAATAAAATACTCTCATTACGTTTATTTTGTGTATAATGCAGGAATTCAAGTATTAATCATCAAATATGAACAAAATGACACAATAAGGCTAAGTTCAACAACTAAAAAACCCATTGGAAGTTCACATATGCATTGTCAACGATCAAGGATTTTCAAGCCCAAAGGCCCATGAAATCAAGCCCAAAAAAGTATCATCATCTACGAATCTCGAGGAAATCAAATTGAACATCCACAACATAGCAAAAAGAATCGCTACACATTCCACCTCCTACTCCACTATCCATTCTCCAATACAATTCCTAATTTTATGCCAACATCTTTTCCATATTTTACTACACCACCTACTCCACTATCAACTCCAATACAATTCCTTATTTTATGCCAACATATTTTTCTTATTTTACTCCACCTCCCATTCTTTTCACCTATTGGAGTATACTTCATAGGAATTTGAAAAGAAAGAAAATTTAGAGTTAGAGATTTAGAGTCTTAAAGAATTTTACTTGTAAGTTTTTCCATTTTCTTTATATTTATCACCATTAGAAACCTAAGGTTTACCATGAGTGGCTAAACACCTTCTTAGGGTGTGAGCGAGCCCCATGGGAGGATGACCTCAATTTGGTATTCTCATCATATTTTCATCCAAGTAAATTAGACCAACTTTATGATTAGCATACTCTATGTACTTGAATGTCAATGTTTAATGAATTCGATTGAAGTTTTGTTTTTCATAATCATGGATACCTTTCTTACTCTTGTTTTTATCTTTCTTAAAGTCATAGATTCAAGATATCTTCACTAGTATGAGTCTAACAAACCCACCCCTTTAATGCTTTAAGTATGATTGTAGTATAAGGTTATACATGATTTGTTAGATATTAGGTATTTCATTTAGGTATAAAATCCTTATATGCTTTTAGATCATGCTTATAATCTTAGAAATGATTATCCAATTGGTTTGATTACATAAGCTTCATTGTATAATTTCTCATATTTAGGTGAGGCGAGAACCTATCTAAGGATGAGTTATGAGTGGAAGAATAAAATCTTGAGATAAGCCTAAGAGAACCATCAACCCATGGTGGTGATCTCTAAAGGCCTAAGTATCTCCATATTTTATTATAATTTGTTTACATAGTTTTTATTTAGCTTTTAGCTCAATCACTTCATCAACCATGTATTTTCTAACTAGGTTAAGTTTTAAGATAGATTTAAAGATTAGTTTTTCGATAATTTATAGCTCTCCTTGTGGGATTCGACCTGTATTTGCCGTTATCTAACTAAATAGATAATCGTGCGCTTGCGGTATGATTTTAGATTGATCAAGTTTTTGGTGCTGTTGCTGGGGAGATCAATGGAAAATTAGTTTTAAAGTCAAATTTGAATGCTTATCACTAAGTTTAGTTTAGGTTCATTTTGATAGTTCAGGTGCATTTGCAGTATTTGTTAACACTTTGTACTCTGGAAATTTGAACATCTTCACGTTTTCATTTTTTTAACGTTTGTTGTTTTATTTTTTTATATTTATCAGATAAATATAAATGATCTGTGCTTTCCTGGACATCTTTCCATTTGTTCATTGGATCAAAGGTTAGTGAGAACCAAATTTTTTAAGTTGGACTACCTGTGCTAGAATTTGATTGCTGAAAATAACTATTGTTTAGAGGCTTGTTTCTACTAATTTATAATTTTTTTTATCGTTTCCAAATCCTATCATGTTCTACATCGTGTCTAGTTTCTAGATCATCTTTTGGATTTTAATTTGGAGAAATTATTAAAACGAAATTTGAATTCTCGTAGCATCTACGCAATCTGGACAGTGTACTATTTTTTTGCATTCACTTTGAATTTCAGTA
The DNA here is from genome assembly GCA_963556465.1 of Berberis vulgaris. Lineage (NCBI taxonomy): Eukaryota > Viridiplantae > Streptophyta > Magnoliopsida > Ranunculales > Berberidaceae > Berberis > Berberis vulgaris. The sequence goes on along the minus strand of OY747131.1, from coordinate 71,469,183 downwards.
ACCTTCTACCTGCCAAATGATTTTTTTTTTAAATCTTTGAAAACTTTGGTTTGTTAGCAATCCAAGGAAACATAAAAATATGAATTTCATCAAGTATTGAACTCTGCACAAATTCTCAAAGTCGAACTATCAGTTCTGTAAATTTCCAGCAGTGCATTGTTTTGCCAAAGTTGATTTTTTTGTTGAGATTTCGGTTCTATACTTTGTTTTTTAAGCAACTAATCACTTTCTTAAGGTGTAATTTTCAGGGTTGTGTGAAAGGATACTTGAAGATGAGCTTTGGTGGATCTAATGGAAAAATGAAGACACTTGGACCATAGTTTGAACTTTGAAATTTTTTTTTTTTTGAGTGATTGAAAGGATTTAAATTTGTACTATTAAGTTGTAATAATTAAAACAGGATCCAAGATACAATTGAAACATAGTAAGGTACTTCTCTTAACCTACTTCGAATCTCCTGCAAGAAGTGTTTCTATATCGAATTGTGTTAAACTACTTAAAAGCGGATCTGGCTAATTGCAACTGAGTGGGACTTTATTACCCACCTCATCACTCTAATTCACGTTCAAACCTGGCCACACTAATTAAAATGAATTCAAATAATTAGAGCCAATTAGAACAGTGTTCATAGGACCTCACAAATAGAATAGACTGTGTCGAACTCTTTCGAAGCAAGGTTGGTCTAGTGACAATTGGTATGCGCCGGTAAAGACCAGTGTGACCGCACCGCCATTTCTTACCTTTTCGCCTAGAGAGTGGTGCTTCGACGGAGTTTCCCGCAAGTCTAATCTCGTTGTGATTAGGAACACAGGGGTTCTTGAAAGTGTTTAAGTGGTAACTAAATATTGTAAGAAATACTTGGATCTTAAATACGCCCTTCAAAGGCTTAGCCAGTTCTAGCATACCAAACAAGGTAAAACATGGCTAGAACGCATCTCTGCCTAGTGTGGTGGTCTAAGGAGTTTTTACGTAATAAGGTTCCCCTTACTTTCATTCAAGAAATATGGGAAAATCTAACTAGGGTGAGAATTGACTTTTGAGGCGCTCAAAATCATTCTCCACTTCAAATTAGATTGGGCCTTAAAAATCAATTGTCCCTTTCACTTGATTGAAGATAATCAATTTGTTGTGTGCTAGACACCAAGGACTTTTTTGTGCATCATCTTCTAAGAGAACTTGCATCTAATTTAGGTTCACATTTGAGAGTTGTGACTGTTGTATGAGCGTTTGGTCACGAGACCATATTCGACACTTGACTCACATATATAGACCTCTTAGTCCACTTGAGAGTATTTTGTCATCAGTTGAAGTCGAAAATCCAATGGCAGATCAATGGAACGAACAACCTAGAGTTGTAATTAGGGAAAACCCAGTCAATGTTGGGGGTAGAACTCTTCGAGAGTATTTTGCCCCAATACACCAATGTCAACCCTCGAGCATTGTGTTGCCACCCACCACTGCAACTCATTTCGAGTTGAAGCCACATGTGATCTCGCTATTACCTACATTTTATGGCTTGGGGTTGGAGAGAGAGAATCCTTACTCCACATCAATGAATTTTTGACAATTTTTAACACTTTCAAATTTCAAATTTTCAGTGATGATTCCGTTAGACTTCGCGCTTATTTCCTTTATATGTTAAGGAAAACGCAAAGATGTGGTTGGACTCATTACCATCTGGATCCATCACTCAATGGGAGCAATTGAAATTGAAGTTCATCAATAAATTCTTCCCAATGTCGAAAATCATTTCCCTTAGAAAGGAAATCCAAGATTTTATGCAAAGAAATGATGAACAATTTTATGAAGCATGGGAAAGATTCAAGGACTTGTTACTTAAATGTCCTCATCATGTTTTTTAGACTTGGAGGTTGGTGAAATACTTTTACAATGGGTTAACCCAAAGTAATTGTCACATGATTGAGTCAATGAATGGAGGGAACTTTCTGAGTTTGAGTAATGATGCAACTTTTGAGTTCTTTGATAAATTGTCAGAAAACTCTCAACAATGGGATTTTGCAAATATAAGAGATAAAATTTCTACAAACAAAGCAGGCCTTTACGATGTAAAGGAAGACGTATATTTCCACGCTCAAATAGAAAGTACGAGGAGACAAATTAAGGCTTTATCCATGGCTCAAGCTAACTCAGCTGAGAATATTCACCCAGTCATGAAGGTTTCAGGCAGTGAACCTAACACATTTCTTTGCACCATTTGCACAGAGCCAACACATACAGCTCATTCATGTCCCATCTTTTATCCAGAATGATCAACTGGGGAATAACACGTCCAAGCCATCAATGATTATAACCCTTTTAGCGAAACATATAATTCTAGGTGGCGAAGCCATCCAAATTTTGCATAGAGGCATGATGAATCTCAAGTTCATGGAGAACATCAATCCTATAGGGGACCAAACCAATTTCACTCTCAGAGACAACAGTTCTCTAATGTGACACACCAAAATAATCAATTTGTTGCTCCACAACAAAACAAGTCATCCTTAGAAGAATTGTTGCAACAAACGATTCATGCCAAGAACATGGCTACTCAATCCATAGTGAAATTAGGGGAGAAAATGAGTCAGCTAGCAACCATTGTTGGAGACAAAGAGAAGGGTAAGTTTCCTAGCCAACCAGTACCAAATCCCAAGGGACAATTTGTGTCACAACCACATCAATCTCAACATCAACAAAATCCCAAATGACAAATTGAAATAGGAGCTGTTTCAAACCAAGATGTCCAACATGAGGAAATAAAATCCATTACGACTCTTAGGAGTGGTAAACAAGTTAACAATAAGGTTGAGTCACCCAAAGAGATTGAACTAGTTCAATCTCAAGAAAAGGAAAAAGAGACCCAAGTGTCCAAGGGTCTACTAGTTAGGAACACGGTTCCTAAGCAAAACCAAGAACCACGATCAATGAAACCCTTTGTCTCAAAAGCTCCATACCCTGAGAGACTTTTACCACCAAGGAAATGTCCTTTGAATACTGACATCTTAGAAGTGTTTAAACAAGCGAACATCAACATACCCTTCTTAGAATCCATCAAGCAAATACCTTCGTATACCAAGTTTCTCAAAGATCTGTGTACTGTGAAAAGGAAAACCAATGTGCCTTAGCAAACTTTTTTAGCAGAACAAACCTCATCGTACATCCAACAACGTACTGTTGTAAAGTACAAAGACCCAGATTGTCCAACCATTGCCTTGAGAATAGGTGAGAATGAAATCAAGCAAGCTTTGCTAGATCTAGGAGCTAGTGTGAATCTATTGCCATTTTTAGTGTACAAAGCTCTAGGTTTAGGGGAGTTAAAACCAATTTCCATCACCCTTCAGTTAGCTGATAGGTCCATGAAGGTTCCAAGGGGAATTGTCGAAGATGTGCTTGTTCAGGTTGATAAGTTCTACTTTTCAATGGACTTCGTGGTGTTAGACACTGAGCCAGTCACAAATTTCAAAAACCAAATCTCGGTCATTTTAGGTCGTCCATTCTTAGCAACATCAAATGCTAATCCACTTCAGAAATGGCATCATGAAGTTGTCATTTGGAAACATGATTGTTGAGCTTAATGTATTCCATAATGTCCAACAGCCAGTTGAGGAAGAATGTCGGTAAGAAGTGAACATGATAAAACGCCTCAGTGAAAAGTTTCTTCTAAGACAATGCTATAGTGACCCGTTGGAGGAATGTTTAGCACATTTTGGTTTGGACTTTGATGAGGAAAATGCCATTACAGAAGTCAATTATCTACTTGATTCCATTCCCTTTCTCGACACTGATGCATGGAAATCAAAGGTGGAACCTTTACCCATTGGTAGCAAACCACAAATTCCTTCATTAGTTTAGCCACCGATGCTAGAACTCAAACCATTGCCCAACTATTTGAAATACACATTCATAGGAGACAATAATACCTTGCTTGTTATCATTTCTACTCACTTAGATAAAGAACAGGAAGGTAAGTTAGTGGAAATGCTCCAAAAACATAAAGAGACAATTGGCTGGTCTATTGCAAACATTAAGGGAATAAGTCTTTTTGTTGTGATGCACAAGATCCATCTCGAAGATAATGCAAAAACCTCTAGAGAACCACAAAAGAGACTAAATCCTATAATGAAGGAAGTTGTGAGAGGATAGGTGATTAAGCTTCTAGATGCAGGTATTATATACCCAATCTCTTATAGTCAATGGGTTAGCCCAGTTCAAGTAGTGCCCAAGAAATATGGCATCACCATTGTGAAAACGACATTGATGAGTTGGTGCCTACTCATGTCCAAACCGGATGGTGAGTCTGTATTGACTGTCAAAGGCTAAACTCGATGACTAGGAAAAACCATTTCCCTATCCCTTTTATTGATCAAATGTTAGAGAGGTTAGCAGGTCATGAGTATTACTGTTTTCTCGATGGTTACTCTGGCAAAAACCAAATTCCAATTGCCCAAGAAGATCAAGACAAAACCACATTTACTTGTCCATTCGGTACCTTTGCATATAGGCATATGCGCTTTGGTTTGTGCAATGCACCCGCAACATTCCAAATATGCATGTTGAGTTTTTTCTCCTATATGGTAGAAAGATTTATGAAAGTCTTCATGGATAACTTCTCTGTTTTCGGTTCTAGCTTTGATCAATGTTTGAATCATCTAACCCTTGTGTTAGAAAGATGTAAGGAAAGAAACCTTGTACTCAATTGGGAAAAATGGCATTTCATGGTGAATGAGGGAATTGTGTTAGGTCACATAATTTCAAAAAGAGATGTGCAAGTAGACAAAGCCAAAGTTGACACCATAGCTAGTTTACCATCTCCAAGAACTATCAAAGAAATTCGATCATTTTTAGGACATGCTGGTTTCTATCATCGGTTCATCAAGGATTTTAGCAAAATTGCGAGACCCTTGTATGCACTTTTGGCCAAAGATTCCTCGTTTGATTTTAGTGATGAATGCTTGATGGCATTTGAGCAGTTGAAGTTTGAACTTACCTCAACACCCATTATTCGTCCACTTGACTTGAGGGTCCTTTTGAGATAATGTGTGATGTGTCTGATTATGCCATAGGCGCTGTGTTGGGACAGCGAATTGACAAACGTTCCCATGTGATCCATTATGTGAGTAAAATTCTCGATGGCACGCAACTCAATTATTCCACCACGGAGAAAGAGTCATTGGCAGTTGCTTTTGCCCTTGAAAAATTTAGATCTTACCTCATTGGATCCAATGTTATTATCTACACTGATCATGCTGCTTTGAAATACCCTTTATCTAAAAAGGATGCAAAACCACGTTTGATCCAATGAGTCTTATTACTTTAAGAATTTGATCTAGAAATTCGAGACAAAAAAGGAATGGAAAATGTGGTTGCTGACCACTTATCCAGAATAATTGTGGAATCAGAGAAAGAATCATTACCAATAACAGAAACTTTCCCTGATGAGCAATTAATGATGATCGCTCATGTCCAGTCACAACCACCTTGGTATGTTGACATTGTAAACTTTCTTACTACAAAGAAAATTCCAGAACATTGGTCCAAGCAAGATAAGTTCAAGTTTCTATCCATGGTCAAGTATTTTTCTTAGGATGATCCTTATCTATTCAAATACTGTACATATTAAATCATTCGTAGATGCATCCTTGAGTTGGACCAGAAAGAGGTCTTGGCATTTTGCCGTGATCATGCCTGTGGAGTCCATTTTAATGCAAAGAAGATTGCTGCAAAAGTTTTGCAATGCGGTTTCTATTGGCCCACCTTTTTCGAGATACCCATGTGTACTGTCAAGCTTGTGCAAAATTTCAACAATTAGGGCGTATATCTCGTAGACACATAATGCCTTTGACTCCAATCCTGATTGTGGAGCATTTTGATGTACGGGGTATTGATTTCATGGGTCCATTCCCAACTTCATATGGTTTCACCTACAGCCTTGTTGCGGTAGACTATGTTTCCAAATGGATTGAAGCCATAGCTTGTAGAACCAATGACCACAGGGTTGTAGTCAACTTCTTAAAGGAGTACATCTTTACCCATTTTGACACACCTCGTGCAGTAATCAATTTTACAGTCAAAACTGTTACTCCATGGGGAGCCATCACAATTGAGAACTCAAAAGACAGTAGTAGCTTCCAAGTTAATGAACAACGCCTGAAGCCCTTTTTAGAGCTTCATAACCCAAAAGTTGAGGAAATCCTTCTGGAATACCTATCTACGAAAATTGACTGTCTTTTGTACTCCTTCATTATCTATACCATTTTTTATTTTTGTTTTAATTAATTCTACAGATCATGGCTTGTTTTGGACAACATTCATTTGAGCATCAAACAAGCTTACAGTGTTCTCTACCCTTTTTTCATTTACATTGTTGTTCCTCTTTTGACCCACAGTGTCGTACTAAGAACATTGAGGACAATGTTTGATTTAGGTTTGGGGAAGAGAGATTTCAAAAATCTAATGTCTCATTTCAAAATGGGGGGTTCAAACACAGTTCAGAAAATAAAAAAAACAATTCATCTTTATAACCCGAGTACTTATCCATGATGAGATTAGGTTTCATATCTAGTTGCAAAAACATCTGAGGGTAGGATTTGAAACTTTTATAGTTAGTAGTTTGTCAATATTTGACAAAAGTTTGTACTATTCATAAGCTAAGCATTTTCTAAGAGTTTTACATTAAGATTTGTGTTTATGTTCTTAACTGAAGTTGAAAAAGTGGATTAATTATCTGGTGAACATGAGAATAATAATGGAGACTTGAATCCTGTGAGATTTCTAGCATTTCTCCTTTCTGAGGGTTATACACTTATTCTGAATTTATTGAGTCCTACATTATCTTGTTGCATGATCTCTATAAATTTTTGTTTCTATCAAAAACTGAGAGTAAAACATCAAAATTGAATCACACCACCACAGTACGTTCTGAAATTCACCCAAGGCATAGAAACCATGTAATTCTTAAGAAATGAAGAAAAGTCATTTGTTTGCCTAGATTGAGCCTTTTAACATACACATGTATTGTTTACCCTTAGAGCATGTTTGAAGCCTGTCATATTAACAATTTTGTTGTTAACCCACTAATCGATAAACCTAAATAATCCAATTATGTTTTCCTGACCCTTGTGCTTTTGAGAAAGGTTGGAGATGAATGATAAAAATAAAAATAAAAAGTTTTATCACCATCAATGGAATAGGTATATACTTCTTAGTGCCAAAAAAGTGTAGAAAAAGCTTCATATCCCATTACCATTTTGTACAAGGCTATCACAAAAAAAAAAAAAAAAAAAAAACCCTTTGTTTTTCACATCTATGAAGATGTAAAGCTCTTTAATAGAAAATGAGTTAAGTCAATCCTTGAAGTTCAACACTTAAAGAAGACCTTTAACCTTATCAAAAATATTTTTGTTTGTCCTTAACCTTCAATGTTACCATGTCCTACGCTTCGTCACAACCTAGTCAAAATCTTTTGATCCTTAGGAAAATATGGCCAAAGTGTGGAGGGTGAATTAAGAAATACTGTGGTGAATGAATCAACATTCTCAGCAGATGATATTCTTTCTTGAGATCATATTTATTGTACTATCGAATTCACATATTTTGTTTTGTATGTGAATTATCTCTTATTCTTTGTTTCATCTTATTCACATACATTTGAGAGAAAAAAACCAAATCTTTGAGTGATTATATACCTTGTGAGATTTGAAGTTGAAGTGAATTTTCTAGAATGTGAACCAGAGATATGTTCACTTTTATACTGAAGTTTGCAACAAAGAAGATGATCAAACTCTTAATATAAACTTGAATGAATAACTCTTATGTCTTTAGTATAGTGCTTACTGAAGTCACTTATTGACTTAATACTGACCAATAAGTTACAAGAATACATCTCTTAAGGCTTACGCATTCAAGTAGGAACTCTCTGAGGTTAAATAAGGAAAGAATTATCTTTTACCAATTTTTGAGTCCGAGTCTCGAGTATCACAAATGTTTGTAGGTATCATTTCTGGAAACCCTCAGGAGACTACAACTCATCCACTAGGAGAACCTAGAGGTTTTAAGGCTTATTACATATGCTAAATGTAATCATGATTCCTACGAAAGTGAATTAGTTTTTATTTTTCTTTTGTTCGAGGACTAGCAAAATGTAGGTTTGGGAAAATTTGATAGGCTTATAAATGGTATATTTTAAGCCCCTAATTCTATATTTGTTATGTCATATTAATTAATAAAATACTCTCATTACGTGTATTTTGTGTATAACGCAGGAATTCAAGTATTAATCATCAAATATGCACAAAATGACACGATAATGTTAAGTTCAACAACTACAAAGCCCTATGGAAGTTCACACATGCATTGTCAATGATCAAGGATTTTCAAGCCCAAAAAAGTATCATCATCTACGAATCTCGAGGAAATCAAATTAAACATCCACATGACAACTTCAACATAGCAAAATGAATCTCTACACATTCCACCTCCTACTCCACTATCCATTCTCCAATACAATTCCTTATTTTATGCCAACATCTTTTCTTTATTTTACTTCACCTCCCATTTTTCTTCACCTATAAATACCCCATGCTTGGAGTATACTTCAGAGGATGCTTGTAAATTTTCTCATTTTCTTTATGTTTATCACCATGAGAAACCTAAGGTTTACCATGAGTGACTAAACACCCTCTTAGGGTGTGAGTGAGCCCCATGGGAGGATGACCTCAAATAGGTATTCTCAAGGTATTTTCTTTCATGTAAATTAGACCAACTTTGTGATTAACATACTCTATGTAGCCAATGGCATGATAGCTCAACGGTTGGAGCTTGGCGGATGGTACCACTTGGTCATGGGTTTGAACCCAGCTTGCGGCATCTTTATCAGTTTATGGTGTGTTGATCAGTTTTTGTCTTTAATGGGTTCTAGGATCCTATAAAAACCCTGCTCGCCTTCCAAAAAAAAAACATACTCTATGTACTTGAATGTCAATGTTTAATGATATCAATTGAAGTTTTGTTTTTCATAATCATGGATACATTTCTTACTCTTGTTTTCATCTTTCTTAAAATCATAGATTCAAGATGTCTTCACTAGTATGAGTCTAACAAACCCACCCCTTTGATGTTTTAAGTATGACTGTTGTATAAGGTTATACATAAATTGTTATATATTAGGCATTTCATTTAAATATGGAATCCTTATATGTTTTTAGATCATGCTTATAATCTTAGAAATGATTATCCAATTGGTTTGATTACATAAACTTCATTGTATAACTTCTCATCTTTAGGTGAGGTGAGAACCTATCTAAGGATGAGTTATGATTGGAAGAATAAAATCTTGAGATAAGCCTAAGAGAATCATTAACCCATGGTGGTGATCTCTAAAGCCCTAAGTATCTCCATATTTTATTGTAATTTGTTTACATATTTTTTATTTAGTTTTTAGTTCAATCACTTCATCAACCACATATTTTCTAACTAGGTTAAGTTTTAAGATAGATTTAAAGATTAGTTTTTCGATATTTTATGGCTCTCATTGTGGGATTCGACCCGTATTTTCCATTATTTAACTCAATAGATAACCGTGCGTTTGCGGTATGATTTGAGATCGACCAATAATACATACCGCACTCAGCCAAAGTGACAATCATGCTCTCAGACAATTATTAAGGAATCTAAAGCTCCCCAAAGACCTATATAAAGGAGCAAGAAGCAAAGCAGAAGGGCATCACTTGCAAGTAAATCACTCACTCGTACACAACAACTCCCTTGTTCATTCACTTCTTCAAACCCCCAAACCTTTGTATCCCCTCAAAGTTGTTCAAAACTGCAAGCGTAATTCAAGTTTCAAAATTTTGTAATTTTTACAATTTTCTTTCAATATCAGTGAGCTCGGCGAATTCGATTCAAGTAATTATCAAAAATTAAATGTTATTAATATTATATTTATTAGACGAGTAAACAATCATGTCAATACAGGTCAACACGATGAGACTTGTTCATAAACGGGTCGGGTTTGGGTTGAAGGTTATAAGAAGATTTGCCACTTCCCTATGTAAAAGGCACGTATAATTTTAGGGAGCCTGAGTTTGCTGTCTGGAGGGCAAAATTATCCTTTTGCCCCTCCTTTGTTGTGGTTATATTTAAAGAATGTTTAAATAGGCAGGGGCAAAAATGTAAAAATGCCACCCAGCAAACCCAAGCTCCCTAGAAGCACTCAAAAGGCACAACACTCGTAAACCATAAGGGCATGTTTGGTTACCCCTTTGACCATTGTAATGTAGCATTCATTTGTTTGGTGGCATAAAAAAGCATTGTAATCATCATTCCCATTACCAATTTGGTTGTAATGGCCATTACATCCTCCCACCCTATGAATGGCCATTACATTGGTCATTGTAATGGTCAACAAAGCAAAATGACTTCATTTGCCCTCGTCATCTTTGTTGTTGTGTTGAAGTTTTTATGCTTTGTAGTGAGGGCATATTTGTAAAGTCACATTCCCACTCCCATTACATTCATAGTTAAACCAAACACTCCTTTTACATTCCCATTACTACTCCCATTACCACTCCCATTACCACTCCCATTACTGTTCCCATTACAACGTGGAACCAAACAGGCCCTAAAGGAATCAGTAATTCATTCCTTCTTCCCACTCCCTCTTTCTCTTCCCGTTCTCCTCTCTTCTCTGTCAACTGACTTCTGACAGTGGAGAGCATGTGTCAATGCCTCGTTCCTCCTTGATTCCGCCACCACAACCACCTACATCACCAGTGAAGCATTAAAGACGATTTCCCGAAGAAGACCGACAAGTGTACTGTACCGGAAGAATAACACAGAGGTTGGGTTTTCTCTGTGAAGGTCCCTCAAACCAGCCACGCCTGACCAAATATGCTCCCTACGCTTCCCAGTGACTCCCTGGTTGGTGCAATCTCTCTCCTTTTCTCTTTATTTCCTGATGATTTTGGGTTTTAATGAACCCCATATTAGTGTTTCGTGTTAAGATTTTGTTGAAATCTGGTGTAAACAGAGTTTTTCGTTTACTTGCTTTCTTGGTCGTTCTGGTTTCGACTGTATGCATTGTGTGCCATTACTTGATTTTTGAAGAAATTGGTGCAATGGGGTTTTGAATGTGAGTTGAAACAGGTGTTTATGTGGCTTAAAGGTTATATTTTGTTTATACAGGTGAAATCTTGTTAAAAAGTTTTGGTATTTGGAGTGTTTTTTGCGTACTCGTTGTAGAGTTATGTAAGGGTTTCACATCAACTTGCATCACAAACATAAAAACAACCAAATCCTGGTATGGAGTGGAAGATATTGAGTATGGGTATTTCTCAATTTTGTTTATGGGGTGTTTCAGACATGCAAAGGAGATGAGCTGAATGTAAATCAACCCGATTACTGGACAACTGTCTCGCGAAAAACCCAAGGAGGCTTCTTTTTTCATTTTTTTTAAATTTTTTTTTATATGAAGCTTAGGGTTTTTTTGCCCACGTTCTTATGGAAAGCTACTGGATCACCCCCTTTGTGGTGGGCTGTATTCTATCTTCGAAAACAGACTGAATTTCGAAAACAGACTAAATTTCAACCACTTCTTTGAGCTGGTGAATTTTGTGAGGAATTGCAACCTTAATATTATTGTTGGAGGATAGCCCTTTGGTTCTAGCAATATCACATTGATTTGCAAGTTTAGCATCTTGATCTTGGAACCTGAAATCCAAGTGAACACATATTTTCTGTCCATTGCAAGGGTTATAAATAGATGTACCAAGGAGATTAAATATAATCCTAGATTTACTCAGAAATGAAATACCTAGCTGCTCAAAACCGTCCATGGGTTCCCATCTAGATTCAGCCTAAACAATATCCATTTTCGATGTGAACAACAGTGCTATTGTTAAGCCTATGGAATAAAAAAAAATTCAGAGAAAACATGCTAGTGGCAGTGGTGGTGGTGGTGAAGAGAGAAGATTGTTCAACACATGTAGAAGGTAGGTAATGATGGGTAAAGTCAAAGAACCGTTTGCTTTGGCATTCTCAAATTGTGATAAAACTCAGTGTTATACTTGTAAGAAGTGTTGTACTTGTATGAAGACAGATTGACAGCATCTTGAAGAGGGAGGTTGAAATAAAGGAATTAGGGTAATGGTTAAGGGGGAGGGGGCTCCGCCAAGGCTCTATTTTTTATTCAAAGCGCCTCGCTCCAGCCTTAGAGGGCCTCATGGCCATACATTAGCTAAGATGAGGGTGAGCACACTCTAATTGGTGGTGATCTTGACCTTTTAGTTTCTGAAATAAGTGGTGCCTCAACAATAGGGTTGGATAATTGAGGGGCCAACGCAAGGTTGGATGTTGTTCTTTTGACTTTTTTGCTCTTGATAATGAATTGGACAATAATAGTGTCTCTCATAGCATCACTTTGAAATGACCAGGTGGTTCCAACCCAAGTGGCTGTGAGTTTGACAACCAAAGTTTCTCATGTCATTGATGCACTTCTAGTCAAAAGCATGTTACAGTTCTGTCTTCACTCTATTTTGCATGGTAGCTTTTTGGTGGATGAGTCAAATATCCACTGGATGTGGCAACCTATCATATGTAATATTAAAACTTTGCTTTCCTTGCTTCCATATTGGTTTTGTAACTATATCCCTAGAGACCTTAACAGAGAGGTTCGGCTGGGGCTGTTGTAATTATTAGTAATTATATGGTAAGCAAGGTTTTAACAAAAAAAAAATGTATGTATTGGAACAATAACTTGGCCTTTGCATTTTTGTTGTGAACAATTTTTTGAACATTTCTTGTATATCTATGACATTCTTTATTAGACTTTTCTCTCATATTTTAAATGAAACTTTGTGCATTTTAAACATCTTCTACTGAAAATTGTGGGCTTCTTCTAGTTTTGCTTTGGAGAGTAAGGTGTAGTTACCCATGAGAGACTGGAGAAAGTAACAATTTTAACATGTATAAAGAAAATTGGGGTTGTTTTCATAGGCATATGATGATATGGATAGAGTCCAAGTTCTTATGCACTTTCGGAATGTTTGGGGACCAGTACATCACTATTAGATAAGTAACTTCGATCTATGCTGTCAGAGAGTACATTCTACATTAGATAAATAAGTTTGTCCCATGGTGCTGGAAAATATATTCCACCTTCATCTATAGGAAAGGTATTGTGAACAGTTGGGTGTCTCATCAACCATCTTTTAACAGGGTCTTGTTTTGTGCGAATTTTTGTTTGGACCATTTCTCATGGTAGGATCCTCAAATTCGATGAGCTTGCTAAAAGAGCATCGTCCTGCTCCATGAGAATCAGCAAGTGGCCTTCGAGCAACTTTTCTTTGGCTGCAGATTAGTGGAGAAGCAGGTGGAAATATCCCCAACTCTTCTTCACTTGTTTACTGGATGGATAAGTGGAAAATCAGAACTTATACAAGGGAAACTGGGTTGGGATAGATTCTTGATTGTTTGTATTTCAGAGTTGTGGAGAGAAAGAAATAAATGAATCATCCATAGCTAGCGGCAAGTGTCAGATTTACAATATTAAAGTGATAGTCTGGAACTCTGGATATCGGGGCTGGCATGGGGAGTTCAAAGATTTATCCTTTGCTATTATGTTTAGCTGGGATTCCATTCTAATTAATATGCTTTAGTATTGTCTGCTCTTGCTCTTGGTCTTCCTCATAAAAATAAAAAATAAATCACGGGTCTTTGATATTTTGTATGCTATGACATGTTATTTTAGAATCTTGTTTTACGATTGCCGTCTCGTGTAATCTCCTTGCAACACTTTTCATCATAAAAAAATAAAAATAAATAATAATGAAAATATTAGGCTCCAGGAAATGTGCCTATGATATTTGTATCTTAGAGATGTGAAACCTTACATGGATGAGTGACATTACTAGTAAATATTAGAACTGAGGTGAGTCAATTATGATTGCATTTGTGAAAATGGCATGGTTCCAAGGTGTAAACCTAGGGAACGTGGATTCCAATAGTATGCTTATTGCATTTTCACAAGTCAAAGATTTTAATAGTTGAAAATTCTACAAGAACTAGAGGTAGGCTGAGGATTTAGATGGACATCAATCAAGGGGAAGATATCAGACTATAAAATGACAGGGTTTGACATGTGAGATATTGCTCTCTTGTTGTGTTGGTTGTTCCTTAGTTGTTAGGACCATTAGTAATTGATACTTACTTTCACACTCAGTATTAACAGTTTGAATTTCTTGTGGCAGGAAACTCTTTGTCAAAAGTGTGGTGTTACAGGCTATGCAGAGCTTCTAGTTTACTGCAACAAGTGTCAGACTTCTGCTGAGCATCGGTGTGAAATACAAAATGCTGCTTTCAATTTTTTGACTGCATGCGTTGATTAACATGTTGTGTTTTAGGTGATATCTTTTACTTATGCTGATAATTTTCCCTGTTTTCAGATATTGTTTAAATGTAATTCCTCCAGCTGATGTTGAAGAAGAAGAGTTAATGTGGTCATGTGAGGATTGTGTGCCAACTTACCCCAAGTTGCTCTCTCTCCATGAAACTAGCTCACGTCTAATTCGTAGAATTAAACATAAAAAACCAAGTATTACTCGAGCTGCAAAAATTATTAAAAACCTGAAGGGGCAGGGTAGCACCGATTTGTCAGCAGCAAAGGCAGAGGGAAAGGAGCAGCAGACAAGTGTCATTGTTTCCATTTCACAAACTTCAAAAACACATGTGAAAGACTTGATAACAGAGCCTGAGCCTGATGAGAATAACAGGAGTTCACGTTCCCTTGTTGTATATGCCGATCAAGATAAAAAGCTAGAGAAGAACCGAAAGTTAGTCCTTACCGATCATGACAGTTCTAGTGAAGAGGCTGAATATGTCAAAGGTCAACAGTTGCATGTGGATTTGGATGCCACTATTATTCCAGTTGAGGCTTCACAACCATTTCCATTAAGGGAACTAAATGACTATGTCCATGCACAACCAATTGTTGATCCTGTCTGGAGGTATGTTCAATTCCCCCTTGGTGCATCATACCTTGTGCTTTTCTTCTTCCTTTTAAACATTAATGTTCAATTAGTCATGATTGTTCTTATAGGGGATGCTTTGACGTGGGCAATGAGAAGTTTGGGACAATTGTGTGCCATTTATCGAACAAGGCATGCCTAAAAGTGTTGGAAGGGGCACAATTGTTGCCGCAATTGCTTTGCGTGGAAGTCTTACCAAGGGCTAAGGCATGGCCAAAGAGTTTTGAAGTATCTCAACCTACTGATGAAAGCATAGCTCTATATTTCTTTCCAGGAAATGAAAGGTGTCAAATTATTTGTGTAAACATCTGTACTTCATATTTGATTTGTTTTGTTGAATGGACTCCATAGTCTTTTTGATTTGATCTTTTTAAAAATTATATTAAATTTTGCAGTGTTGGAAAAGTTTTTGATAAATTGGTGCATGACATGATTGTACACGACCTTGTGTTGAAGGCTTTGGTCAATAATGTGGAGCTACTGATCTTCTCTTCACATCGATTGCCGTCGCAGCACTGGAGTACGTTTATCAACTATGTGGACAAGAGTTTGGTCTTTCTTTGCAATCACTTGCATTTAGTTCCTTAACAATAACTGACTTACCAAACTGTTGCAGGATTTCATGAAAAATTTTATTTGTGGGGAGTATTCAGAGGAAGAAAGGTTTCATATCTCCATCAACCAGCTGATGTTCTTCTCAATGAAAATGGCAGTGCTGACTCAGTCACGCCCATAACTGCTATTAATAAGAAAGAAAGAAAAGGTTCTGCCAAAACCTCACGAGTTCGGAGTCCACTTAGCCCTTTAAGCACGGGTAGCAGCTACGGGTATGATTCATCTCATTCTCCTTTGTATGTTCTTACGATATCCTTCCTGCCTGTTTTGGCTAACGAAATTGCTTAATCAGGTGATGATGAATGGTGGCCAAAAAAAGTTATTTGGATGTGTAGAAAGAAATGTTGGATAGAAGATCACATTTTGAACATATGGTACACTGGAATACTAGCATTACCAGTCCCCTCCAAAACCAGCAGCATTCAAAATGGTGGTGTAGAGCTCAAGGGCTAGTATTTTCAACTTTTCATTAGGTTTAATTAGAGAAGCAGTAAGCATAGATCACCGGGGTGTAACATGATGAAGCAGCTGTTGCAAGCTTTTGGTTTTTTTTTTAGTAGTCTTGTATAGACAGTGAAGGAATGGGGCAGATGCTTAAAATGGAATGATGGAAGGTGACGGCCAGGGGGTGTATATACTAATTTTATATACTTAGAATTCGAATTCTCAGTATAATCTAGTGGTGTCACCGTTCATGCCTTCTCCTTGTCAAGGTCATGATTGTGAACTGAATTGTATCCAATGCTAAAAAAAACATTTATGGTGACTTAAAGGACTTTGGCAGAGCCAAGGTTTTGAATCTTGATCCTTGATCGTGCGGATTTTAATGTGGTAGCTTACTTGATCACCCTCTATGCATTGCCGTACTTGTTGGTTTCTCTTCATCATTGCAACCCTATTACAGATGTAGCCCCTGCCCTTAAGAGTTCTGGTTTCTTTTCCATTATTTTTCAGAAAATTTTGAGGGTGCATTTGATTCTGGAGAAATAACGTTGAGTTTTTTTTTTTTGTGAGATAGTGCCTTCTCATTTCGATTTTCTTTCTTTCTGCTTTTCCAACAGAAGTAGCATTTGGCCATTCTAAAAATATTGTTTGAATCAAATCTTGAAATCACGACTATTCTAAAAGGTTATTATTCTTCGAACCTAACATGCGAGTATAGTAACACAAAGAGGTCATAATTATTTCTGATTCACTTGGCATACAATATGTCCATGACCGATGTATTGGATGGTATTCCATTGATTTACAACGGAAAGAATTACCATTAGAAGATGGGAAGTATATTTGAAAGTTAACTAATTCTATGGAGAGCTTCATTGTAGATGAGTTTGTATGATCATTTGCTATAACTGTGGTTTTTGAAGCACATTTACGAATTTGAAAACCTGAAGCAATTCTTTCAAGGATCTAACTTTCACAATGCCAATGCTCCTTGCACCAGCACCAATGTTTGCTCCAACAACTGAGAGTTTGACATGATTCATTTCACTTAATTGGTTTGAATACAAAAGAAATGCCTACAAAAGGATTGGATCGTGGAAATGAAAGTTTGAAAGAACGATACTCCAAATGGGGAGATGCATAAGCTATTGATTCACGTTCATGTTTGCTTTTCCTAACAAGTCATCTAAGTGCTAGGAGATTGATTTCTTAATGCGAATGGTAGTGTTTCGTGCATTGAGATAGAGTTTAATCTTCTTCAACAACCTACATGGTTTAATCTCCTTTGTTTTTGTCTGTTGGTAAGCTGGAATCAGTGAAATATCTAGTTGCAACTCACTCACTGTTGATAGTTGACTTTATAAGAAAATTCCAAAGAGAACAAGTCGAACACCTCTTATAAAATGATTTGATGCAAGTGATACCAAATCTTAGACATGTAATAGGCAAACTCAACATCAAAGTGCAATAGCAATAGTGAAGTAGTTGACATCCGTTGCATACAGGGTTACATCTAGCTAGCTGTTGCTTAAAATCTTATGCCAGGGAATAACTCATGTTCCCATTCTGCTTACTTCAATAACTAGTGTTTCATTTTCTCTATGCATCACCTCATGTTGGTTTGCCTTGAAATTTTCTTTAGTACTAATCAAAATACTTAATCTTCTACATCCGTAGAGTAAAATTCCTCCACTCTTATCACCTCCTTCAACTGTGACCCATTCGGTATCTGTCATAGTCATTCAGTAAGAGACACGAGAATACCCATTACTTTTAACAGCTATTTGACCAAAAATACAAAATCCCAAGTACCACATATGGACAAACTGGCCAAATTTGCGAGACAAAACAAAGGACACAAATGGTGTTAGACGGTGTCGGAGTAAGGATGTTTTTTTAAAGGGGGTGGAGTGTTGAGTCATAGATAATATAATAATTAATTACTTTAACAAAAAAAATTAATTTGAAAAATACATAAATAACTATACAAAACACCAATTGCTAAACAAAACTTCATCTAATCAGTGGGAAAGAAAATAAATCTAACAAACTACTTTGTAGGAGTATAAAAGATAAATATAATGGGGGACGGACAAATCAAATTAGTATATAAAGTTAAGAGACAAAAATTAATTTCAAATTTAAAATTAAATGTGGACCAAAAAATGGGTTATTTGCGATTTGCCACCTATCATAAATAACTAATTAGAAGTTACCCAATCATTAATCACTATTGCAGTCTCCCCCTGAGCTAGCAATCAACGTGCATTGATTGTCAAAAGATTCACGTTGATTACCAAAACTCACTTCAAACAACAACCCACATATGAACCTCAAAATACAAACATGTATCTTGAGAAAAGATTAATGCATCAAAAGTTTCATATATTCAGAAAAAATATTCTATGAATAAAATATAAAACTATACCTCAAGATACGAATTCATCTTGAGAAAATACATTTTTTTTAAAAATCTTCTTTTTCAAAGCGGGCAAGAAAGATTGAGGTTGCTGGTGGCGAATTGGCAATGGTGGAAAAAAATAACTAAATCAAGCAAAGAGGGAGAGAGAGAAAAATAATAGGAGGTGGGGCGGTTGTCAATATTGCAGTAAACAAATAAAGGGAGTAGAAGAGAGAAAAGGCGGAGCAGAATCATTGGTGTTGCAGAAAACAGAGAGAGATGAAGGGGTGGGACGAGACAGAGTCATGGGCGTTGTAGGGGTGGGCATATTAAAAATAAATAAAAATTTTCAAAAATCAAGTGGGGGGCAAGTGCCACCACTTGCCCTCTTGTAGCTCCGTCCCTGGTGTTAGATAAACATAATGATTGCAGACTCGATCACTGCAAATATATTTTGTGGCACGATTTCGAACTCACAACACATGCAAGGTCTTCTTTATTCTGACTCGATCCTTGCCATTAAAGTGGTTAACAAATATCCTAGAATTAGTATTAACTATGCATAGCATCCCTTAGTTTGTCATATTCATACTTTAAATGGTTGGAGATTGGATTGTAACTCCTATTAACCAGCTTCACAATGTCCAAGCACATAACTTGGCAAAACAGAGCTTCTATATGAACTTTGGAGGTTCTCCCTCTTAGTTTTTTATTATATATATCTTTTTTTGGTTATTTAAGTTTTAGCCCTCATTAATTTAGGCGAAACCCTACTTGGTGTCATTAATTCTTTTTATTCTGTCAAACCCCCATTTTAAGTGTTGACCGTTAAGTCAACAACTTTGACTACCATAATCCGTTAGTTCTTTGCAAATACCAGAATTACCTTCATGTGCCAAGCACGTGAGGTTTATTTTCTCTCTTTTCCCAAACAAAACCCTAGCTTTGATTTACATCAAATTGATAGAGAGATTTGATTTGTATTTGTTGGAAAGGGAGACTGCGAGAGGGACAACAAGAAACTGAAAAATATGGCTGGTGGACAACTCGGTGTTACTAGAGAGGTAAGTAAAATATGTGTATTTGTTGTATTTACCTTTGATGGTTTGTTGAACTGTGCGGAATTTTGTTTGGAGAAGATGGGTATCAAACGGTAAATTTGGAAATTATGTGGGTACCAAATTAGAATTATGAGTAAACTTTGTTTAATTGACTTGCATTGTTTGTAAATTGCCATGATATTAATCAGATGTGTAACCTAGAAAGTTACACTTCTTCTACTTGCCCATGGGCAAGGATTGTGACTTCATTTCTTGAGTTAATTTTTGTCTCCTAATTTTAAGAAATATTTTGGTGTGTAAAGAAAAAAAAAATGCAAAAATTTTGAGAATACATGAAATATATATAATGCATTTCGAGGGTATATGAAATATGTGAAAAAATTAAAGTAAATAAATCTATTAAAAACATTAATTGAAGCCTAAATATCAAGAAATGACACAAACATGAAATTAATATATAAAAAAAAAAAATCAGGAGGGTTGTGTCAAAAATCAATAAATAATTGGAACGAATGATACTTAGAAAAATAAAAAATTACGAAAAACTTCGAAATTTGTCGAAAAAGCGTTAGAAAAATGAAAATTTATTAACTGAGTTCTGTGTTTTCGGCGAAAAAAATAGAATTTTACGAATTTTTTTTGAAAAAACCTCCAAAAAAATGTAAATTAATATTTCACTTTTTTCTTTTCGTAATTAAAAAAACAAAATTTTCAGTGAGATTCTTGAAAAATCATTCAATGCCCATGGGTATACAGTGTGTGTGGCGCAAATTGATGCCCTGGATTGATGATGTTGATCAGTTCCGATGAACGACTAACATTAAGTAAGAAGTACATTCAATGTCAATTCCCAACTTATGACAAATTTAAGTGGTTAGAAGATGCTATATAAGAGGTTGAGGCAAAAGTTGAAAAGGATAACATTGATCTTAAAGGAAAGTCTGTCAAGGTTGGAGGAACCTCTTCTTCCATTGGCAGTTCAAAAACATGTTTTCACAAGACGTAGATGGTCAATGGTATAAGAAATGGCCTTGGAAAAAGACTTCGTACCCGAAATGATGCTCAACACCGAGACAACTATTGAAATCCTAGCAATCATGGAGTCTATATAAGAGGTTTTTGATGTGCAATAATTGTAGTAGCTTCTAGTGGTTACAAGATTATTTGAAAAAAGTGATGGCAACTCTGACTCCAACTGCAGCTGTATGTCTGACTCCACCCACCGAGTATGACTGTGATGCCATCTTAAATAAATGTCAAAGTTGAAATGGAAATGTAATTGAACGACTTTTGTGATGAGTTCAATATTAAGCTTGGGTAG
Source organism: Berberis vulgaris (assembly GCA_963556465.1). Taxonomy (NCBI): domain Eukaryota; kingdom Viridiplantae; phylum Streptophyta; class Magnoliopsida; order Ranunculales; family Berberidaceae; genus Berberis; species Berberis vulgaris. Next base: position 71,448,321 of record OY747131.1, on the reverse strand, counting down.
TGGGGATTGGAGTTTATCTGCAATGAACGTAATAATAGTAGGGATTGCAGTTTATCTATGTAATGAAGTTTCATTTCTATGTAATAGTAAACCATGAATGTATTAATAGAGTTTATCTACAGATGTTTCTTGATCAAGTTGACTAATGCAACACAAAACAATGCAACCTGTAATGCAATGCAATGGATGACAACTGATTGGTAACTGATCTGTACCCTGCAATGCAACAAACAATAGAATGCAACCTGCAATACAATCAAATGTAAGTATATTGTTTGATTTGTACCTTGCAATGCAACAAACAACATAATGAACAACATACACTAACACTGATCCAATTTGAAACCTGTAATGCAACCAATGAACCTGACATGCTATGGTATAAAATTGTAATACAATGGATGAAGCCAATGAACTTGTAATGCAACCAATGAACCTGACATGCCATGGTATAAATCTGTAATGCAATGGATGAAGCCAATGAACCTGTAATGCAATAGATGTAACATGTAATGCAATGATACAATGCAACCTGTAACTTGTAATGCAATGGATGGAACAAATCAACACACATGTAAGTGCAATGGATGCAATGCAACCTGTAATGCAATGGTGCAATGGGTGGAAACAATCAACATACATGTAAGTGCAATGGATGCAATGCAACCTATAACTTGTAAAGCAATGGATGGAACCAATCAATATATCTGTTAGTATAACATGTAATGCAATGGATGCAATAGATGGAACCAATTAACATACATGTAAGTGCAATGGATGAATGCAATGCAACCTGTAAGGCAATGAACCTGTAATGCAATGCAACACACAAACCTGACATACATGGCACCAAAAAACTGAACATCTGTACCAAAAACATCACATTACATTGTTACATTGTTTGTAACCAAAAACCTGACATACATCTATACCAAAAACCTGACATACATCACATTCTTTGTTTGTAACATCTACACCAACAACCTGACATACATGGCATCACATACTGAACAACATTATATTCCATTGTTACATTGTTTGGAACAAAAAACTAAACCGTTTGCCTTGCACATACATGGCATCTACGAAAAAACTGACATGCCAATGTATGTACCATCTATACCAAAAAACTTCAACCTATACTCAAAAATATTGTTTGTAACCATTTTTTCTAACATATAAATGACATCTACCGAAAAACTGACATGTTATTTTTACAAACAATAACTATATGTACCAAGTCATATGTACCGACTATACCAAAAAGGAGGAAAAAACCACCAACCTTTACCTATTTCCCTGGGACTGAGTCAAATTCTGACTCATCATAAACATACATTCTCCACTAGCATATGAGGTACATGGCATTGCATTGATACCCTCTTCCATTATCTTCCTCTTTTCTTGACCACCACCACCACCAAGTGTATTGCCCAGTCCTACAACAATTGGTCTCCTCTCAGCATTAGTAGTAGTTACGCCTTTGCAAGTAGTCTTGTTGTGCCCATATTGTTTGCATTTTTTGCATCTCTTTGAGTTCCTCCTTGGTCCCTTGGGCCCCTCGCCTTCACCCCTTATCCTATTTTTTCTAGGTCTCCCAGTACGCCTATGAAGTGGAGGAGGTTTAACAACATGTTGTGTCTATGACAATGAATAACTATGCGGCATGAAATACTAAATGTGATGTAAAAACACAATGAAATTTAGTATTTTACTTGAAGCCAATAACTTGGATTATCAAGTGGGTGTACATACAAGTCATATGTAGCTTTGTAGGCTTCAATAAAAAAGTATGGACTACAGTACCTACATGAAACACATACAACTTGAAATAAATAACAGACCAACAACGTGGCTTCAATAAAAAAAAGTATGGACTACAATCCCTACATGAAACACAAACAACTTGAAATAAATAACAGACCAACAACTTGAAATGGCAGACAATAAACAACTTGAAATAAATAACAGGCCAACAACTTGAAATGGCACACAACAAACAACTTGAAATAAATTAAACTTACTTTCACTACACCAAAAGGCCTGTTTAGCTACACAGAGCTGGCCACGGCTCTAAACCGTTGGTTTATTTGCCACGGCCAAAAACCGTGGATATTGTGGCCAACGACCTAAAACCGTGGCTATAAAAATAACAAACCGTGGCTATAATCACTGCCCAAAAGATGGCCACGGCTGTAAACCGTGGGTTCATTTGCCACGGCAAAAAACCGTGGCTATAATGGGCAACGACCAAAAACCGTTGCTAAACAAGAGTGTTTTGCACGTGCCACCTGTGTGGAGGGAGGAGTTTCGCGCTCTGGTGAAAACAGGTTTTGCGCTTTGGCAAAAAAATTTGGGGAAAATAAAAGGGTTTGCGCGGTCATTGCAAAAAAGATTTTCGACATATTGCGAAAAAAATTGGCGCAGAGGAGAGATTGAGGTTTGGCACAGATGAGAGATCGAGGAGCTTGAAAATCAGAATCAGAGAGAGGTTTGGCGCAGAGGAGAGATCGAGGAGCTTGAAAATCAGAGTCAAAGAGAGGTTTGGCGCAGAGGAGAGATCGAGGAGCTTGAAAATCAGAGTCAGAGAGAGCTTGAAAATTTCACGGTTTGGTTTCTCCTCCTTCCATTTTCATTTTAGGGTTCCATTTTCATTTCTGGCCATTTGCTGTTGAATTTACACATAAATTTTCAAAATAACAATTCACACTCATTAAAAAGTAATTTTGGTTCATTCTATTACTGTATTCGTGGCGGTCAAATGCAATCTTGAATGTGAATATCGCAAATCCCAGGTTAGTTTTATTGCGTGAACAAGGAAATAAAACCTTACCTTGCATTTTCCCTTTGCAAATGCCAAAGGCATTGGGGAAAAACTAGTAATATATGTTCTTTTTTTTTTATGGCCATGCAGGTTAATATGTTTTTTTTTTTTTTTTTGCAACAACTGTAGAATGAAAACTGGTGATACTCCGGTGGTGAAAATTTTGCATGTGATCTTTGTTTAATAACCTATTGATTAATCTTTAACATTGTCGTTTATCCTAGAAACACTACAGAAAGAATGTGAGATATATAGGGAGAGAAATGCGTTAAGTTAGATGACCTTCAACCACATGTTTTGTAAAACAAACTTTCTACTAGGGAAGGGCAAAGAATATTTCAGCGCAAAACAAAAGAACATTCTCATCTCAGTTTTAACTCACGATGAAGGAAGGTAGTAAAAAATGCTTACATTGACATCGCTATCATTTACAGCAGAATCTCCTCTCCATTTTACTCTTTGGTTAGATGGTAACTTCCCAAACCTTTGAGCCTCAAAATACAATAGACTCTTCTTAAGGACTGTTCCATAGCTGATTGATGCGACTCCTTGAATCAATAATAAAATACAAATGAATAACTCCCACAAAAAATGCTACATAATCGTCAAAGACATGGATGTTAAGTGAAAGCAATAATAAGAAACTTGTAAGACAGATTATGTGTCTAAACTCTGACCATATTTATAAACAGAACACTTAAATACCAAATGGAAAACCAAACCATGCCTTAACAAATTCTCCTATATTTGAGTAGCCCAAGTTCTATATTTGACAGGCAAGTTATCGCCTTCTTCATGATGTTTGTTAGCTATACAACTTATCACACTGGTTTTGTCGTGTTGGCAGTCAGCAACAACTGCTGCTTACACAAGCTGCAAGCAGCAACAGGCCAGCAAACTAAAACTAAAACTGCAGGGATTAGAATAACAAAATGGACTAGGGAGCAGGGAGCAGGGATTTGCCAGTACATATGAGGATGATTAGAATAACAAAATGGACTAGGGAGCAGGGATTACATGTTTATTCTGTTCTATAATCCGCCAAAAGTTAAAAACAAGTTGCAGAGTATCAGATATCCAAATAATATGATACATGCTCTGCATTATTTTGTTTTTTGCATTTTTATTTATGAAAATATATATCACAATAAATCAAAAAAGTTCAGATGACCTAAGAATATTGAAGATACATGTGCATATGTACAACTTTGTGTTAGTCTAAAGGTTCCAGAATCCCTAAGTTATTGATTATTCCATTAGTATACTAAATATATGCATATAGTATAAAGGTTCTTTTTTTTCCTTATCTTCTAGCTTATATTCACTATTGATATTCTTTTCATGTACTATGAATATGAAAAGTCTCATAAACCTGAAGACTTTAAGTTACCTTGGTGATAGTAGAACCTAGATGACATTGCGCACCCACTAACTTCAGTTCGTTAGGATGTGCCTTCACTTCATCTAGAAATCATTGCAGCTTCTCATTTCTGATGCCAAACTTTGAGCATAATATTAACCTTCTTTTCAGCAATTCTGGATGCGGCAATAATACTCTCCAAATCAAATTCACTATCCACATTAACAAAAACCCCTTCTTTTGTAGTTACTTGATGTATATTATATAAGGCAATTTAAAAAATGATTGAAAAAAAAAAAGCAAACATAATGGAAGAGGATGTAAATATTAGTAGGTTAATGGCTTTACAGCTAATGCTTTTGAGTAATCACTATAACCTACTGACTATTTAAGATGTATTAGACTTTTCCCTTTTTTTATTATCCCTCTTTAGGATTTCAACTTGGTTGATGCATAGTTCTAGGACATATTTTGGACAAAATTTGAAAGAGTTTTGCATTCTGTTGATTTTGTTGATATTTTTGGTCAGGCATTAATAATGTCTAACCTAATAGAACCGTTATTTGTAGGAAAGAATTCGTATAGGTAAGGAACTTCTTGAAGCAAAGCGGATTAAGGAAGATAAAGAAAGAAAACGGTTTGTCTTGATACGAAAAATCTTTTTGGTTGGAAAATGTTTTATTGTCTTTAGTCTTCACCATTATCTTGTTTCACTTCACCCATTTATGTGCAATTTATTTGTTTGCCCCCTAAAACTAAAATAGATTCATTTTCCTATTGTAGGATAATTGCCTTGCAGAAAGCAGAGAAGGAGGAAGAGAGAAAAGCAAGGGAAAAGATCCGTCAGAAACTCGAAGAGGATAAGGTATATGTTGAATTCTCAACTTATCTTTTATTGAGGTATGATTGAAGAATAATTTGTTTAAGTTCATACTTCATAAACACATTTAATGAGGCTGAGAATTCTTATTTTATGTTGAATTCTTATTATTGTTATTACTAATATTATTATTATCATTATTATTTTGGGTGGCCTTCTTTTACTTGAGCATATATCTTTATTTCTATTTGTTTTCTCAAAACAATTCTAAGAACAATTCTTGGATGAACACCTCGTTATACTAGCGGTAACCTAGTATCAGCACCGTTCTCTTGAACTGTTCAAAGAATTATCTTCAAATGATTATTGTTATTCTTGTCTATTTTTATCTGTGTGTTTTACTATTTCTATATGTTCTTTCTCCTGTGTTCAACTATATGTTCTAGACTGTAAGTTTAGTTTGCTTTCTGAAACCTAGTAATCCTGGGTGCAAAATTGGTATCAGATGAACTGAAACTGATTGGAAAGATGGAGGTAGTAGGGTACTCTCATGTATTTCATGTCTATTGAATACTAGTTGATTAAGCAGACACTCTTAGATATTATTCTAGTAAACTAATTTGCTTCTTATGCCAATTCATGGGCCTCAAAGGGAGATGATTAAGGGGAAGATAGCCTCCTCATGGTATGGTTCCTATGGAGGTTATCCTCGTAAAAGTGTAACTCTCAATCTTTCAATTTTCATGAGTGTTTGACTAAAGTTAATCTTTTAATTTTTTTTGTGTAGAAATGTCAACAATTCCTTTAGATAAGTCATGGATGAACAAACGGGGAAGTGCAATGTATATAAACGGCGTTAGACAATTCCAAAAGTTTGTTGAGGATAATGCAAATGGAGAGAGTCTTTTTCCTTGCCCATGTGTTCGATGTAGGAACTCGAGGGGAAACATTAGTGTTGACGACATAGGTGTTCATTTGTTAAGCCATGGCATTGAAACCAATTATGTCACGTGGATACATCATGGAGAGAATATAAACAAGCAGGTGATTGGTGTACCTATGACAGAAGTGGTTGAACCTGATGATGCCTTTGAATATCCTAGGATGAGCGACCTAGTTGATGATGTATTCCTCAACATGCAAACTGTGGAGGCTGATGATGGGATAAATGACTTGAATGACACCGTCAAAGAATGTTTTGGCGGTAATCCAGAAGGTGGTCCGGAACTTTCTTGTGAACCTGAGACAGTTATGAACAAGAAGTATCAAAAGTATAAGGAAAAAGCGACTGTGCCTTTGTACAATGGGTGTCCTAAGGATAAGACCACGTTGTCCACCATTATTGAATTGCAAAATTTCAAGACTCGTTTTAGTTGGAGTGGTAATAGTGTGACGATGTTGTTAAAATGGCTAAAAACCTTATTGCCGGGTGATTGTAATTTGCCAGATAACTACCCAAACATGAAAAACACAATTAAAGATATGGGGATGGAATGTAAGACAATACATGCATGTGCCAATGGATGCATACTCTATTGGAAAGAATATGAGGGTCTGGTTACTTGTCCAAAATGTGGTTCTGGTAGGTATAAGGTTTATGTGGATGTCGATGACAACGAGTCTGGCAAGGTATACAGGAAAGAAGCTAAAAGGTTGTAAAGTATTTTCCATTGATTCCAAGGTTGAAAGGATTTTTTAGCATACCGTGGATTGGTGAAGCAATGGCTTGGCACAAGGATGCTTGTTCAGATGGGAATTTGATGAGACATCCATGTGATTCAGCACAATGGACGTCAACAAATATGAGATGGCCAGAGTTTGCCTCTGATAGTAGGAATTTGAGACTTGCAATATCGACTGATGGTTTTAACCCACGTGGAAATCTAAGTAATGTTTATAGTTGTTGGCCAGTAATAATAGCACCTTTGAATCTTCCACCTTCTTTATGCATGAAAAAGGAGTTTTGTTTGTTAACCTTGTTAATATCAGGGCCAAAAGCATCCGGAAAGAATATTGATGTTTACCTGGAGCCATTAGTAGAAGAGTTGAAGGGATTGTGGGCAGATGGTGTTTCAACTTGGGATGTGTGTACTAAAAGCAATTTCCGGTTGAAAGCAATGTTGTTTTGGGGTATCCATAACTTTCCTGCTTATGGGACTCTAGCTAGTTGTAATGTTCATGGTTATAATGCATGCCCTATTTGTGTTGATGATGTAGAATCTGAACGTCTTTCAAACAGTCGGAAGATATGCTATAGAGGCCATCGACGTTTTTTTACCTACAAAACACAAGTTTAGAGATGATAAGGGATTCAACAAAGATGTTGAACATCGTCGTGCTCCACGACGATTATCTGGCGAAGAAGTTGAACGAAGAATAGTGGAAATTTTGGAAGGTAGTTCTACACAAGGTAGGGTTAGTGGCCAAAAGCGCAAGAATATGGTTGATAATGATAACGTCAATGATGAACTAACCAATAACATTGCGCCACCGTGGTCTAGAAGGTCCATTTTATTTGATTTGTCGTACTGGAAGTTTGTTGAGCTACGGCATAATATTGATGTGATGCATACAGAAAAGAATGTCATTGAACACTTATTGAACATATTGTTGAATGTCTCTAAGAAAACAAAGGATGGTGAGAATGCTCGAAAAGATATGGAAGACATGGGAACTCATAAGAGATATTGGTTGAGCCATGACAATGAAACGGGAAAAACTTCAATGCCAAAAGCATCATTTGCCTTGACCAAGAAAGAAAAAAAAAAGTATTTATGAATACACTAAAAGAGTTTAAATTGCCGAGTGGATTTTCATCCAAGTTGAGTAATTGCGTTCTTGGCAATCCCCTGGAGCTAAGAGAACTGAAGTCACATGACTACCATGTCATTAGGCAACATTTACTTCCAGTTTTGCTTAGATATGTATTTCGTGACAAGAAGGATAAAGATTTAAGAATTGTTATTCAAAGAATTAGCTTATTTTTTAATATCTTATGTGCTAAAGTGATCAACAAAACAGATCTTCAGTTGGCACACAAAGGTGTGATTGAGGCAATGTGTGTCCTTGAAAAGGAGCTTCCGCCTTCATTCTTTGTTATAAGTGTGCATTGCATGGCTCATCTAACCGAGGAAGCGATGCTTAGTGGTCCAGTTCGATATCGATGGATGTATCCCTTTGAGCGGTAAATAATTTTTCTAATTTTAGTGCACGTCATCACATTATTTTATTATATTATATACTAATTTATCATTTTATTTATGATTGATAGGTTAATGAAACGATACAAAGACTATGCTAAAAATTTCAGATACATAGAAGGATCAATAGCAGAATCATACCTTGTAGATGAATCTGTTACATACTGCATGGAGTATATGACAAAGCCACGGTTCGGAACTCACAAACACAGTCAAGAGGAGTGGCTTGATGTAGATGATGAGTATGCCGATGAAAAGCCATTGGATAAAGGAAAAAACTATATGCTAAATAATGTACAATTTAAACAAGCTCGAAGATGGGTTTTCAATGCACTTGCTGATTCGAGTGATTGGGAAGAGTAAGATATATAATATTTTAATTTTTTTTTATAACTAGAAATATAGAATTATGATAATATGGTAACTTGTGCAGAAAATACAATGAATATTACATGGAGTTGGCTACACAAAGTAAAAAAAAAGGGTCAAGGAAAAATGTTGAGAAAGCCACTGATTTTATTCCTTGGTTGTGTAATGAGGTATTTTATAATGTGTATTTATTCATATATATATATATATAATTTTTTTTTTATATTCATATTTCAGTTCTAAGATGATTTGTTTTACAATGTAGTTGGAGAAGGCTGGGAAAGCAAATACCACACTTTGGAGGTTAGCCAATGGTCCACAATTTTTGGCAACCTGATATCCAAAATATTGTGTAAATGGTTTCACATTTGCGACAAGTTCTTCGGATGAATGTTTGGTGACACAAGATAGTGGTGTCTCCATGGATGCCATTGCTCATTTTGTTGCTAGTAAGAAAGATAAGAGGCCAAAGGAACAACTAGTCAAATGGTATGGAGTTGTTAGAGACATACTGGTGCTAGACTACATAGATTTCAAAGAAACTATCTTCTATCTTCTATTGTGATTGGGTCAAAGTGGAAGATAAGAAAAATGCATATAAGGTGGACCCAATTTGGAACCATGAGATGGTAAACTTGTCGAAGCTAAAAGACAAAAGAAAGGTGGAAGAGGATCCATTCATTTTAGCTCAAGAAGCAAGTGGGGTATTTTATTCGAAAGATCAATCAAATGACGGGTGGCATGTAGTTCTACATACTCAAAGAGGCTTGAACACTAATGTCGATAAAAAGGAAACTCCCAATGTGTATCAAAGCATCTTGAAAGACAACCCCAACCTGAAGAGCTTACTGGAATTTTAATTGACTATGCTACAATATTTTTTGATGCATTTCTAATGCTATTTTAGTCATCCTCTTTGGTTGAGACCAATTATTTTGTCTTTGTTTCTTATTTTGACTTTTGAGTTGGGAAAGGGAAGCTTTGTAGCTAAGTATTCAGATTGGCTTTTCCAATGCTTTATAAAAATCTATTTGTGGTGATATGTTGTGGAAGGAAACTATCTATAAATGTAGTGTATATAGTTGTTTCTTATTTCTTTTTGTTTGATAATGGTTAATATATATAATGTCATTGATAAAAATGGGTAGTACTCGCGGCAATCTCTCCACCAATGATGTCACTACATCTACAAATGATGACAGTGAAGTTAAAAAGACCATACAGTTCAATGTCCATGGTTTAGCAGTTGGACCTGGTGCTAGAAATTTCAATAAACACATTGGAAAGCTTGTTGAAACCCTTGTGCCCATCAAATTCAAGGGTTGGCACCATGTTACTGACAACTACAAAGAGGATGTGTGGAATGGCCTCAAGGTGAGATTTTACATCAGTGATTTTCATAATGTCTTATTTTATTGTCAACTTATATCTCAATGGCTTATTTGCAGCGTGAATACAACATCCCAAATTATGTGAAAAGGAGTGTGCATTTGAAAATGCCAGAATATTTCAGAAGGTTCAAGGCATATCTTAGGAAGGACTATTTGGATAAGTATCCCACCATTGAGGAACAAGAGAAGCATGTTCCAAATGATGTAAGAGAGGAGGATTGGAAGAAGTTTGTTCGCTATGAGAGCACCCCTGAAGCGAAGGCAATTAGAGCCCAAAATGCCAAAAACAAAAAGGGTTCAAAGTATGTATGGGGGGGGTGGACAAAAGAGTGTTGCAGAAGTGGAGTATGAAATGGTAATTGAGTTTCTAGCTACTAGTACAATAATAATCATTTAACTATATAGGCTGAGACTAATCTTTCAAGTATATAGGTTGAGAAGAACCCTAATGGGGAACCAGTCACACGCACTGATATATGGATTGCTTGTCACAAAGGAAAGGATGGAAAACCCACGCATGGTGCTGAACTATTTATGGTATGTGCCCAATGATGTCTTTTATACACAATTCTTAATTTGCTTTGTAGTTGTTTAAATATTATGTGTCCTGATTTATTTTATTTTTTCATTCTTTTGAAGGAACAAGTTAAAGCAAAAAAGGCCGCCTTGCAAGAATCTTCAACCCAGGGTACCACTAACCTCACTATTGATAATGATCCTCTAAGCCAAGTGTTTGGCCAAGAAGAAAGGGGACGTGTTCGTTGTGTTGGAACCACCGTCTCTAAAAGGAAGTATGATGCTGCACTTCCCGCTTGTTCATTGCTTTTGGATAAAACATTGGAAGTAAAAAAATTTAGCGAAAAATATGATAGATTGGAAGAAAATGATCAATGGATACGAGAGATATTTGAAAATGGAACTTATGTGAGACCATCAACAAGTGAGGGAACACAAGGAGGGACACAAAGAACTGAAGATACACCTTCATCCCGTGCACAATCGACAAGGCAACCAGAAAATCCATTACCTCCATCTCCATTACCACCATCTGCTCAAGGTGTTGCGAGGTTTCCTTCTCCAACCAATCTTGTTCCTTCAGTGTCAAGGACTTACAAAATTTGTGATTGGCATAAGAATGTCATTGCGATAGCAATAGAGGTTGTAGATCCTATCCATCGATTCTCTTGCGATTGCCATGGATCATTGAACCCTGCAACAAAGATCAGACTTTCCTTATGCTTCAAATATATGACTGAGGTGAAACTTTACAAGAGTGATCCAAAAGGAGACATGATGGGGGATTTGGACGTTGGTGATTTCTTCGTATGGTGTAAAAATCATGTGGAACTTGATGATTGATAGTTACAACTACAGGCACGTGATTGTTCATTTTAAGGTAAATTGCCCCCTTTTTTCATGGAGTCTACGCTCTGAATAAAAAAAAACAGGAAAAAGCTTATGAATTAATTCATTTGATCGTATATGCAGGATCACAAGGACAGAATCTTGCACCGGATGATCCCTTCGTTCTGTTTTGTAGTCACAGGCTTCATCTTGGATTTTTTCGGTGAGGAAGCATTTGTTTTTAAAACTTGATAAGAAACTAAGGTTTGCTGTTTCAGTCTTTGTTGAAAATTAGAACAAATCCCATTTGTAAAACAAACACTTAATCTTCCTTTAATGGGGTTTTCTACCCATGGGGTTTGATGTTAAACACAAAATATACTTTGGGGTTCATTAAAATTTGAAAAGAAACTAAGGGTTTTGTTGGTTTTGTTTCTAGGGTTTCTGAGAATGTCCGGTGCTGGTGGTGGGGAATATGATCCTGCCATGTATAATGATGATGATAAACAGAATGAGATTACCCAGGAAGATGCATGGGCTGTTATCAGTGCTTACTTTGAAGAAAAGGGTCTTGTTAGACAACAGATTGATTCTTTTCATGAGTTCATTCAGAACACCATGCAGGAGATTGTTGATGAGACTGATGATATTATCATCAGGCCGGAAGCTCAGCACAACCCCGGACAGCAAGCTGACTTCCAAGAGGTTCAGTATCTTGTTCAAACAACTTGCTTATTTGATATTTTGTGCATGTTAGAGGAATCAAAGTTTGTGCATGTTCAGAGGAATTGAAGTTCTAGTATATTTGATTGGACAATTTGACAAGTAAGTTTATTGTGTGGGATTTAAGTAGTGGGTTGGAATAATTTGTGTTTGTTTAGAAGAATTTGAGTTTTGGTTGTGTTTGATTTGGAAAATTATGTGCGCTGTGGTGGGATTTTAGTACCATTGGGTTGGAATAATATTAGTATTTGTTTAGAGAAATTGGATTTTGATGATGACTGATCGGAAATGCGGGATTCTAAAATTTGGTCTTGTGCGCTTCTTGTAGACTATTTACAAGATCAGCTTTGGTCAGATATACTTGAGTAGGCCTATGATGACGGAGGCTAATGGAGAAAGTCAGACTTTGTTTCCAAGAGCTGCTCGATTGAGGAACCTTGCCTACTCTGCTCCATTGTACGTGGATGTGACCAAACAGGTTCTGAAGAAGGGGCATGATTGTGAGGAAGTTACTGAACCTCCTGAGACCATATCCAAAGTTTTTATAGGGAAGGTATTGAAATTTGATAGTAAGAGCTTTTCTTTATCGTTTCTTATCTCCACATGCCTGTTTGATTATTGGTATTTATCTGCATGAAAATTCATTATAGTAGTAGTTCAATTTGATATTGGACAGATTTAAAAACAGAAAATATGTTGGGTATTGTAGGTTCCCATTATGCTTAGGTCGAGTTATTGTACTCTGTATCAATCTTCCGAGAAGGATTTGATGGAGCTTGGGGAGTGTCCCTATGACCAAGGTGGATATTTCATTATAAATGGGAGTGAGAAGGTTCTGATTGCTCAGGAGAAAATGAACACCAATCATGTGTATGTGTTTAAGAATAGGCAGCCGAACAAGTATTCCTACGTGCAGGCTGAGGTACGATCCATAGCAGAAATGCAAAACAAGTCACCAAGCAGTATGTTTGTGCGGATGCTTTCTCGTACTGGTGCCAAAAGGGTAATAGATCAATGTTTTTTTTTTTAAGAATTAAGCTAACTGGTTTATTTTCTTCTTCCATTTATAGTGATTTTTTACATTGCTTTTGGGTTAATTTTTATTATCATCACAGGGGTCTTCAGGGCAATATATTCGTGCTACATTACCATATATAAGAACAGAAATTCCAATCATCATTATTTTTAGGGCTTTAGGGTTTGTTGCTGACAAAGATATATTAGAACGTATCTGCTACAATTTCAAGGATGAACAAATGATGGAGTTACTGCAGCCGTCTCTGGAAGAAGCATTTGTTATTCAAAGCCAACAAGTATTATTGTTATTTTCCCTCTTGTTCTAGTTGAAATTTGTGATTTTAGTCCGCGAGTGCGTGTACATGTCTAGAGTTCATTGTGGTACCTTACTTTCGTGGGTAATTATATGTACTTTGCTAGAAGAAACTGCTTTAAATGTTTTTGTTTTTCGTCTTGGTGCCAACTGCATGCTTTTAGGTCTATCTTTTTGTTTTTTTTTTGACAAACTAGTTCGTAAATTTGTTTGTTATGTAGTTGCTATTATGGGGAAACGACTGTGTTTCAGCATAGCAAAGTTGCATAAAAGGACTGTTTCAGGAGAGACCTTGGTTTAATGTGCAGAACCCAAGAATCCTTTGAAAGGTAATCCCTGTATGTTTATTGCATTATCGATAGACAATTGAATCTTAATTTGTTAACAATACTTAAACCTTGTGTTCCTTTTGATTAAAAAGTCTGTGAAGATGGGGCCATTCCTTTCATAAGGTCACGGATACCTTTCTCATCCTCCATGTTGGCCTGGGCAGAGTTTGTGCTGAGATATCTCTCGGTTTAGGCATTTTTGGGGTTTTTAATTAAAACCTTGTTGATAACCTTGGTCTGGTACTGTGAATGTCTCACTCACCTGTAGTCCTACTTTTCTACTTTCATAATAATCTCTTGTTTTACATGTAATTAAAAATAAAGTTAAATTCTGTTGTGCTAAGGTTTTCTGCAATTTATTTTCTATAGGACGTTAGACACCTCAAGGTTACAGAGTTTGGACTAAGCAAGATCGACCAGGGGAAAGATTCACTTGTTTACTAAATGTCTGGAGGAACAGGTTCATGTGAGATGCTTCCATCTCTTTCAGTTTTGAGCTATGGTAGGAACTCATGAAAGCATGGAAGTCTTTTTTTGATGTTTCTCATTTGGCAGATGGCTACATGGCGTCTGAGGTTTATCATCGAGAAGCATACAGAAAGAGTATTGATGTCTTTTCATTTGCTGTAATAGTACACGAGGTAAAAACCGGTTTGTTTATTTATTTATTTATTTTACCTTTTACAGATAGGATTTTGATTCCATTCAAGGCCCCTTCAGACACCACTTTTACTGCTACTTATACTACTACTTTTGTTGATAGCAGAGATAAAAAGAACTTAATGTTTATCAGTTATCAATGTCTGATGAAACTGCGGTTTGTAATTTGGCATCTATCGCTCTTCCTCGATACGTGAGAGAAAAGGTGAATTTGGTTCATCAATCAGTATTGTGATTTTTTTTTTTAATATACAAGCCATTATTTCTACTTCACGCTTTAAAGTGCCCAATTTTTTCTGTTGCAGGATGTTCCAACTGAATCTCAGCCATCCAAGCTTGTTGGAAGCAGGGGTTCCAGAAATCGTTATTTTGATTTTGACAAGCTAGCAGAGGTTAGTTTCCTTGAATTTTTATAGAGTTCTCTTCTGTGTGTAAGATTTGCATCTTTGTGCTTGTGTAATTTATTTGTTTTTATACTACAATATTTGTGTCTTTGCATGTTTTGATTCTTCTTTATGGAATATTCTTGCTTTGACTAATATCACATAATGCTATTGGGGTGAAGTGAGTATTGACTTTGGATTGCGATGTTTGTTGTGCTTTTTTGATTGTTTTTGCGAGTTTGGTTATGTGTTTTTGATGTTTGATAAAATGACAATGTAGTCAAGAGAATTATCATTCAACACACTGAATTATGCCCCTCATATGGTATGAATCATATGAGTCTCCCTATGCCATATACTAGCATGGACTTGGATCTTTAAAGTCAAGAGCATTATGCCCCTCATATGGTATGAATCATATGAGTCTCCCTATGCCATATACTAGCAGCACACTGAGCCAGCTTTGCAAAAGATTATTCGATTGGTTTGAATGTACTTTGTTAAAGGACAATCAGGCTATACCTGTTGTAAAATCCAATAAAAAAGTAATAGCTGCTATGCAAACAGCTTGCAAGCTGAGCTCTTCGTTGGTTATGCAGAAAACACGCACTGTGATTAGATGTTTATTATCATTCTATTGTATTCAACCTCTAGCTTCATTGAACAGAAAGCTAACTTTTGAAATCTTCTGTTATTGGTATTTTTTTCTTCCAAATATAGGTTGAGCAATTGCATAAGATTTTCAAGTTATGCGGCACCCCTTCTGAGGAGTATTGGAAGAAATCAAAATTGCCGCATGCAACCTTATTTAAGCCACAACAGTCATACAAACAGTATATAGCAGAGACATTCAAGAATTTTCCACCATCCTCGCTGCCACTTACTGAAACTCTCCTTGCAATTGACCCTGCAGAGCGCCAAACTGCCACTGCCACATTGAGGAACGATGTAAGCTTTTATGTCATATTTTTTCCATATTGTTGTTAGTTGTGTTACTCAAATTAAATACCTGTTTCTACTAGTTTTGATTGCAATGATTAATTTTTATCGAGGAAACAACAACACCTCCTGCTTTCAAGGGCATTGGCTACTTGTTTCCTTGTAATATCAATGGAGCGTGGAACATAATGAATTGTCTATGGCTAAAGGACGATTCATTGGTCATGCCTTGATAAGTGAGGTCTACTTGAATTTTAGTTTTTTTGCCTTTCGTTTTGAGTGCTTTTCACTTTACCTAAAGCTTACCTTTAAAAAGAAATATTTACCTTAAGCGCAGCTCTTCAATTATTTGTAAACATTATTCATGTCACAATTTTTCTAAAGTTCTAATGGCTCCCTAGTAGCTTGATAGTAATTGAAAAAGCTTCACCTAGTTTGCAATGTTCAAGGATCAAAATCTTGACTGAGGTACAGTAAATTGTTGATGATGGTTTTGGAGCCATGTACAACCATGATTTACAGGGAATTTTGATTATTTGAAATCTGGACCGCTCTCTAGGGTATTGTTTTTGCGAGTTTGGTTACTTTCTCATTGATTATTGGTTTTTTTGTCCTTTTCTTTCCTTTCCTTTCTATGATTGTGTCCCAATAATTCTTCAATAATTCCTCAAAGCAAAATGTATTAAGCAGGAGTAACTTCATTCATTTTGTTTCCTCAAAGCAGGAGTAATTTCATCCATTTGTATCTTTTTAGTTTGCTAATGTCAATTCATATGATATGATAGCAAGTGATTTCAATCCAGTACTGTTGTTGTTCATATAATTGTAGAACCATTCTAAATCGTCCATATTTTACACCAATCTGTTGATTTATGCTTCTGAAGAACACTATACTAAATTGTTCTTTTTGCAGGTGGCATGAATGGTTCCAGGCACTGTTGCTGGCGGATCTGCTGCGAGGCAAGATGCAGCCAGACGTGTACATGTTGCCTGGGTACTGCAGGGTGTGGTGTGCTGCTTGGTGTGGGAATGCGAGTGTTGGTTGGTGCTGCAGGAGCAAGGTTGCGGATTGAGCAGGGAGGTGCACTAACTCCAAAACAGAGTTGCTAACTCTGTTTTTATTTTTGGTACTTCTTTATGCTTATGTGCTTGTTTTAAGTGATTGTTAGTGGGCTTTTAGTCTTCAAGTCTTGTTAGCCAGCTTGTGGCTGGGGTGCGGTAATTTAGATTGCGCAAGGTTTTTTGTCCATTTTTGTTTGATTTTTATACGGGTAAAGTCGTAATGTACCCCCGTTTTGATTGTAAATCAATTTTTTGGATAAGTAATAAAGGTCTGGCATCCCATAGCTGCCCCTCCACACTAGAGGTTTAACAAAAAAAAAAAAAAGGTGTGTGGCTGTGATTTTGCTGCAGCAGCAAAAAAAAATTAATTTTTTTTGTATTATATTATTTTGCAACGGTTTCAAACCCTCGCAACAAACCAGATTTCTTTTTTTTTTGAATTTTGTTTTGACTGGCCACGGCTTACAACCGTGGTAATTCATGCTTGCCACGGCTTAAAACCGTGGTACTTTATTCTTGCCACGGCTTAAAACCGTGGCTAAAATTGTTGCAACGGATGAAACCCGTGGCCATAACTTTCCACGGTTTAACATCGTGGCCAGTACTTGCCACGGCCTAAAACCGTGGCTAAAATTGTTGCAACGGCTGAAACCCGTGGCAAGTTAGTACTTGCCACGACTTAAAACCGTGGCTAAAATTGTTGCAACGGCTGAAAACCGTGGCCATAACTTGCCACGGTTTAAAACCGTGGCTAGTATTTGCCACGGCTTAAAATCGTGGCTAAAATTATTGCAACGGCTTAGAACCGTGGCTAAAGCATCAACCGTCCTCGAGCATAAAACCGTTGCTAATATGTGTCGCCATGGTTCTAAGCCGTCAATGATGATTTCGCGACGCCTCTACTGCCCACTCCTCTAAGCCGTGACAAATGGTTACCCCCACGGTCCCAAACCGTTGCTGATGGGTATTTTTGGTGTAGTGTTTCGAAATTCATCCCTTGTTGGAATAACCTCAACACATGACACATGCATGTTCACATGACATACCTGGGACTTGCCATTGACAGCAAGAGTATGTGTGGTTATCAAGATCCACTGTCCAATCAACACCCCATCTATTTATGACAAAAAACAATATTTTTTTGCAATCAGTGGTCTCATACCTATGATACTTCTTTTTCAGTCTCAACAAAGTGCTCTCAACCCTAGGTACAACACCACCATTTTCCATGTTTTCTACGTCAAGTTTCCTTGTATAGTGCATACTCATCACTATCCTTTAGAACCTATCAACCATTTTGACTATGGGCATCTTTCTCAACTCAAGCATCATATTGTTAAATGACTTAGAAAAATTATTTGTAATGTGTTCACACTTTGATAATATATCAAAGTATGACCTTGCCCAATGAGAAAAACACTTTTTTCCATCCACTTTTTGCCTTGAGATTACCAGCTGATATTCACATAATTATTCCATAATATACCTCCTAACTTATGTTTGTTAGTGTTTCGAATAGTGTATTTTAGTTTAATTATCTTATTTTTGTATTTTTGTAGGATTTGGAGTTTAAATGACAAAAGTGCATTAGCGTGGCGAATAATTGTGATTCATAGCCGAATTGACGAAGTCGAGCCGGAGACACTCGAGCCAAAGATTAAGAGAACCAAAGAAAAAATAAAGAAAATTAGTTTTGAATTTTGGTGGAACAAAGAAATAGTATGGATGAACATAGCCAAACTCACCTTTCAAGGTGTGGGACTCCTTTTTTTGTAAATTGGGCTTCCAAATTCTATTGGGCTTCCAAATTCCATTGGGGTCCAAATTGGATTGGGTTTTTCCATTTGTATTGGGCATTGAATTTCCAATTGGGCCCGATAAGGGTTTTCTTTTAACCATAATAGCCTTTTGTTTTAGAAGTGGATTTGATTTCTAAAGTGGGGAACCAATAGGAGGACTCTGTTTGTTTTAACAAGAGGAAAATACGTAGCAAGGAAGGAGTTTTTTTGGGGGCTGGAACAGCGACGCAGCAGCAACAGTAGCCGGGGACAGCAGAGGAGAAAGTGATGTCTAGCACAGCAAAGTGGACACGCAGCAGCAGTGGACACGCGGCAGCAGTGGACACGCGGCAGCAGTGGACGCGCAGCGGCAGTGGACGCGCAGCGGCAGTGGACGCGCAGCGGCAGCAGTGGACGCGCAGCGGCAACGACGACGCAGCAGGGAGTGCGCAGCAGCAGAGTAGAAACGCAGCAGCAGCAGGGTGTGCATCACTGATTCGCTACGCGCTGCCATGCCTATCAAACTCCACACCATTGTTGTTGTTATCACCTCCACTATGCGTCACTAAACTCCACGCAAGGTGAAGAGATGAACTCCTAGATGTAACGCACTAAATTAGTATTTGATTCGCTTGAAGCTTTCACGATGAATAATGATGTTTAATGATTCTTGATTTTATTTAATATAGAAATTTATGTTATTTTAGTGACAGAGATTTCATAAATTTCTTCGTAGATTTTTATTCCGGTGATTGTCTTTTTGTTCTCCATATAAGTTTAGTCACGCTTTTCTTAAGTGTGGAATTTTCAAGGATAAATTGATTCCGGTAGGGTAGTTATATGTGATCGTCTTTTATTACGTTATTGTCTCAGGATATATCGTAAGTTTAGGATATCACATATGACCAACCTTTGTGTTTTCTAGAAAAAGTGAAATCTAAAATCCATTTACATTAGGATATATTAATGCATTAAAGACTATTTTTCCGATTATATTGTTTGGGATGTGAAACACGTAATCGAGTCATCAAAGCGAATCAATACTAGTTGGTGCGTGAAATCTTGGAGGGATTCTTGGAACCTTGTGACTTCTCCAAACTTGATTTTTATTAAACTAAATTTAATTCCATATTTTAGAATTGCTAAAATTTCTTACATTTAGTTTTGCGTAGTTTTTCTTCCTTGACCTTGTTTTGTAGATCGTTTTTCCTCGTGGGATCAACACCCCAATCTTTACTGCAATTGACCGCGTGTATTGTTTGGGCGTAACCAAATTTTGGCGCCGTTGCCGGGGACAAGCGTCATTCTACAAGGGAGGTTTCGGGTATTATCTTTCTTGCTCATTGTTTTATTTTATTTTATTTTATTTTTAGGTTTTAGGTCCAATTTATTTTTTTTTATTTTATTTCAAAAAAAATTGCAAAAAAACAAAAAAAGACATTGGGGGAGTGTGAGTTGGAATAGAGACCACTTAGGGAGACTAATTAGGGTCCCAAATTTAGAACACCCACAAATTCACATTGAGACCAAATTAAGTCCTACTTCTAACACCATGAGTAAGCACGAAGATGACCATGTTCGGTCACTAAAGGACTATCTCCACCCCACGCGCACTGCTACTCCATCATGTATGATGTTTGCACCAAATACACCAAAGCTAGATTTTAAGCCGGGTATGATACAATTATTACCCACTTTTCATGGCCTAGAGAGTGAGAATCCTTATGTTCACATTAGGGAATTCGAGGAAGTTGTGGCCACTTTTCACAACAAAGTTGAGGCTGTAGACTCGGTTAGACTAAGGTTTTTTCCTTTTTCCCTTAAGGAAAAAGCGAAGAGTTGGCTATACTCTTTGCGACCAAGGTCTATAGGTTCGTGGGAGGAGATGACCCAAGCATTTTTTAATAAATACTTTTCTCACCACAAAACCAACGGTCTAAAGAGACAAATTTCTACCTTCACCCAAAAGAATAGCGAGACATTATATCAAGTATGGGAAATGTTCAAGGATCTTTTGAATACACACCATGTGAGAGTTGGCTCTTAGTCAATTATTTTTATGAGGGGCTCACCAGTAGAGAACGTCAGTTCGTTGAGATGATGTGTAATGGAGAGTTTTTGCAAAAGGACCCTGACGAGGCCATTGAGTACTTGAATGACTTGGCTGAAAATGCTCATACTTGGACTGGTCCAAGTGCTACTGAGAGCACAGATAGAACACGCTCAGCTGGAGTCTACCAACTTAGGGAAGAGGACAACCTTAGAGCCCAATTGGATAAAGTGACTAGGGAGTTAGAGGCACTTAAGACTAAGGATGGTAGGCCCACACATACTGTTGCCAGAGTTGAGCTACAGGATGCCTGTTTTATATGCGGAGGAGTTGAACACTTAGCACAGGATTGCCCGGCCCGACCTTGACTGAGATGAGAGGGGTTTATGAGGAATAATGTAACGCCTTAGGGATGTACAAGAAGCCTTACTCACCATTCTCTAACACTTACAATTCTGGCTGGAGAGATCACCCTAACTTAGTCTGGAGGTCCGAGGCAGACCAACCTACACACTCACAGGCACAACCACCTAGGTCATACCTTGCACCTCCATACAATGCGCAATCTAACAGAAGTTCCTTATCAGACACATTGCATGCATTTATAGAGGCACAAGGTAAAACTAATCAAAAATTTGAGGTTGCATTGATACAGTTGGCAGAAGAAAACAAGGAGATCAAAAGCCAGATAACCAAGCTGACAAGTTCATTAACAGTATAAGAGCGAGGCCAATTTCCGTCACAACCTCAAGAAAATCCGAAGGGCCAACTAATGGCACAAACCTCTACTTCAGACTCTCAGAATGTCAAAGAGGTTAATGCCATCACTACTCGGAGTGGTAAGATTTTAGATGGGTCAAGCTCGTCCACGACTATAGGCACCTCCCAAAGTGCAAAGGAGAGCATCCCTGAGGATGAGCCCAACAAGAACATCCCAGTTCCTTTTCCTCAAGCACTACGACCTACTGGAAAGAAATCAGAAATGCATGATGAGATTCTAGAACACTTGAAACAGGTTAAAATTAACTTACCTTTGGTGATTGTTCCTACTAAGGTAGTTACAGGGTGGCACATGTGCATTGATTATAAGAAACTTAATTCTGCCACCCGCAAGGATCACTTCCCACTTCCATTCATAGACCAAATCTTAGAGCGAGTAGATGGTCATTCTTTCTATTGCTTTCTAGATGGGTATTCAGGATATTATCAGATTGAGATTGCATTAGAGGATCAGGATAAGACCACTTTCACATGTCCTTTTGGTACTTATGCTTTTCGGCGTATGCCATTTGGTTTGTGTAATGCACCGGCTAATTTTCAGCGATGCATGATGAGTATTTTTAGTGACATGGTTGAAAAATATATGCCTTGGTTTCCCTTCTCATATTATCCAATAACTGATGTGAAAATTATCCAATTTTCTGATTTGGAACCAGACTTAGGATGTTTCATTTTAGGAGTAAGGGAGGATCTTTTGTTGCATATCACTACTTGCGACCCATTCATGTTTAAGATCCCTACCGACTTCCAAGGAATGCGAGCTTCTTTACCATTTTTATATGATTTTAGATGGTGCCCTTGCAACTTTTGGGATGTGCTAGTATATCTTGTGTCGCATGTGGTTGCTATTTTTGAGTGGACTAATCCTCAACTTTTCAGGTTGTTGGTATACGATTCCTTAACCCTTTTGACTCGTTTATATCATAGACTAGGTTTGGAGGTGAATGTTCCCTATGTTCTTCCTCGTCACTTCATGGTATATCTTTCATGAGGGAGAATATATGTCAAGCTGAAGACGTTAAACCAAGCGCTCCTAGGAGGCAACCTAGCCTTAGTTGTATGTCTTTCATGAGGGAGAATATATGTCAGGCTGAGTACCCTATTTAGTTGTGTTTCACTCATACTCGTTAGCTCCATAACAGTTTTGACTTACAACTTGCCTTTTTTTTGTTTTCTTTGTTAATGTCGAGTCTGCATTTTATCGATTTCTAATGAAAACTCCATGATTCTTATTTTTCTGAGCGTTCATTGGTGGAAGATTTCATCGAAATTGGTAAAAAGCTTCACCATGGTAATATCACTCTAACCCTCCTCTTTTCTTTTGCCTTGATTTGTCATGATTATTATTTTATACATTGAGGACAATGTTTGGTTTAGGTTTGGGGGTGTGGTTTATTAGATTTTTTTATGCAATTTTCAAAAATCTTTGAGTTTAAAACGTATTTTACAATTAAACCGAGTCATTTTTGTGTTCTACTCAATCTCCATTGAATACTTAGATGATTATGGTAATTGTGTAAAATCTTCTTGAAAATGCATTTGAAATCCGAACTCTTGGTGAATAAAAAAAAAAAAAAGGTTTTGAGTTCTTTTCAATTTTAGAGAATAATTTTGTTGCTTAATTTTGAGAAAACACATACTAACACGAGTCACATAGTTATATTAGTGGAAAACATGGTATTTGATATTATCTTTATGTTAGATGTATTTCGTGAGACTTTTCAACTCGACTTTTCGCACACTATAAGCCAAGTTAACATGATTTGAAGTTGATTAGTGAGATATTGAACTAGAAAAAACCTTAGAATAATAGTGGAGACTTTAACCCGTGTGAGTTTTGAGCCATTCTTTATTTTTTGAGAGTTATTAATTACACTCTGATTTTCTTGAGTCCGCACTATTTCATTGATGATCTCATTATTCTTGATTTTCTTATTGATTGCTTAAAGAATGACATAAAAATTGAATCTTTACACTAGAACTTTTTGCTTTATTTAGTTGAGATGTCCTAGTACTAACTAGAACTTATGAAGTGATATAGGCATTTATTTCTTTAAACCATTTTTAGCCTTTTAGCCTACCCAATAATAAATATCCATTTGCAGCCCTTTGAGCCTTTAAATAGCCTTTTCTTGGTTATCCCCATTCCCAATACCTACTCCAATCAAGGAGTAATACCTCTATTATTTTATCCTTACCCAATTTTCTGAGAATGTATACGGTGAGATATATTTATGGAATAGGCAAATAGAAAGAAAAAAAATAGATATTTCATGCGCCTTCGAAGTAAAAGTGTTGGATTGTATCAATGGGGAAAAGCATGTTTAAAAAAAAAACATTGCGATTGAAGAAGAAAATAATGAAGAAAAAGTTAATGGTGTACAACATTGATTTGTTCTTCAATGCCCTATGTGTTTATTCAAGGGTGTATCCATTCTCAGGAAATCTTTGTATCTTTTTTGTCCATTATTGTTTGCCATAATCCAAGCCCCAATACAACCTAGTAAAGACCTGATTGATCTTAAGTGAAAGTTAGCTTAATAGATGTGGAGATTGAGTAGGTAAGAACTATGGTGTTTGATTCAACATTCTCAAAAGTAATCAATATTCCGGTCCATGAGATCATATTCATTTCACTCTTTGAAAATTCCGTTTTTCATGATAATTATATGTGAGACGTTTGCATTTTCCATAGTATATTCTTTTCCTCACATATAAACTGAGTGCCCAATCTCTGAGCGTTTCATTTCTGAGCGACATGAGAGAATTGTAGTCGAAACGTCTTTTCTAAAAGTTATCTTGTCACATCTTTACTATGAAATGAAGAGTTATGTTGATAAGGCTCCTCACACACACACTTTGAGTTGAGAATGATTATGAAATTCATTTAACCTTTAGATACTATTAAATTATTGTACTCTATTGATATACTTTTGTGACATTATTAGTTTGTTGTTTTTCTTGAATTTTAAGCAATTAGAAAATTATTCTGAGGAAAATAAAGGAGAATGCCCATGTTTTTGCATTATGTTTTTAGAAAATAGATTTTGTTTTATTGAGTTAGTAATGTTTGGGGGTAAAATTTCTGGAAACCTTCACGAGACTATAACTCGTCCACTAGAGGTAATCTAGAGGTTTAAAGCCTTGTTGCACGTTAAGGTAAGTGCAACCGTGATTCATACGAAAGTGAGTTAGGATTTTATTCTTAATTTTGTTTTGCTCGAGGACTAGAAAAATGTAGGTTTGGGGGTATTTGATATTCACATAATTATTACATAATATACCTCCTAACTTATGTTTGTTAGTGTTTCGAATAGTGTATTTTAGTTTAATTATCTTATTTTTGTATTTTTGTAGGATTTGGAGTTTAAATGACAAAAGTGCATTAGCGTGGCGAATAATTGTGATTCATAGCCAAATTGACGAAGTCGAGCCGGAGACACTCGAGCCAAAGATTAAGAGAACCAAAGAAAAAAATAAAGAAAATTAGTTTTGAATTTTGGTGGAACAAAGAAATAGTATAGATGAACATAGCCAAACCCACCTTTCAAGGGGTGGGACTCCTTTGTTTGTAAATTGGGCTTCCAAATTCTATTGGGCTTCCAAATTCCATTGGGGTCCAAATTGGATTGGGTTTTTTCATTTGTATTGGGCATTGAATTTTCAATTGGGCCCAATAAGGGTTTTCTTTTAACCATAATAGCCTTTTGTTTTAGAAGTGGATTTGATTTCTAAAGTGGGGAACCAATAAGAGGACTCTGTTTGTTTTAACAAGAGGAAAATATGTAGCAAGGAAGGAGTTTTTTGGGGGGCTGGAACAACGACGCAGCAGCAACAGTAGCCGAGGACAGCAGAGGAGAAAGTGTTGTCTAGCACAGCAAAGTGGACACGCAGCAGCAGTGGACGCGCAGCGGCAATGACAATGCAGCAGGGAGTGCGCAACAGCAGAGTAGAAACGCAGCAGCAACAGGGTGCGCATCACTGATTCGCCACGCGCTGCCATGCCTATGAAACTCCACACCATTGTTGCTGTTATCACCTCCACTATGCGTCACTAAACTCCACGCAAGGTGAAGAGACGAACTCCTAGATGTAACGCACTAAATTAGTATTTGATTCTATTCAAGCTTTCACGATGAATAATGGTGTTTAATGATTCTTGATTTTATTTAATATAGAAATTTATGTTATTTTAGAGACAGAGATTTCATAAATTTCTTCGTAGATTTTTATTCCGGTGATTGTCTTTTTGTTCTCCATATAAGCTTAATCACGTTTTTCTTACGTGTGGAATTTTTAAGGATAAATTGATTCCGGTAGGTTAGTTATATGTGATCGTCTTTTATTACGTTATTGTCTCGGGATATATCGTAAGTTTAGGATATCACATATGACCAACCTTTGTGTTTTCTAGAAAAGGTGAAAACTAAAATCCATTTACATTAGGATATATTAATGCATTAAAGACTATTTTTCCGATTATATTGTTTGGGATGTGAAACACGTAATCGAGTCATCATAGCGAAACAATACTAGTTGGCGCGTGAAATCTAGAAGGGATTCTTGGAACCTTGTGACTTCTCCAAACTTGATTTTTATTAAACTAAATTTAATTCCATATTTTAGAATTGCTAAAATTTCTTACATTTAGTTTTGCGTAGTTTTTCTTCCTTGACCTTGTTTTGTAGATCGTTTTTCCTCGTGGGATCGACACCCCAATCTTTACTGCAATTGACCGCGTGTATTGTTTGGGCATAACCACCAGCCTCAATTTTTTTCATCTCTAATTCAAACCCTTCTACCCTGTAAGCACTTGCAGCAACCCAACTCAGACTCTCCATGTGAGAACCATTATGGAGCTTTTTGAAATTTTCGTACACATGTCTGAAATAGTACCTATGATGACTACTCCAGAAGACTTCATACACAACCTTAATCAGACCCTTCTGCCTATTTGAAGTGAACGTAAGCTTGCTTGGGTGTTTTCTAAGGTATGTGCCTATAATGATTAGAAATGTGATCCAACTATCATAGTTTTCACCCCTGCAAATTGATGTAGTCGTTTTCCGCTCCCTGTTTTGACCTAGTCCTGCTGACCTGCACAAGTAACGCACTTGAGCCACGGACCACCGTTGTGGTGGCCGATGGCACTCCGATGCTAAAGTTAGATAGGGATATGAGGAAGGTGTAATGCTATAAATAGGGAATTTGTAGCATACCTTAGCTTACCAACCTCATGTCTTATTTATAGTGCTGGAGTCCTGGTTCAACCAGGCCATTGATGATGTAGTTTAGGAAGGTGGTCTTCATGGAGATCCTTCTCTAATTAGAAGTCGTGTTGTAGGAGGGAAGTTCCCTATTAGCTCTATGCTCCTAGATATGCGGGAGATGGTTCCCTATCTGAGGGTATTCCATAAGAGGAAGTTTCCATGTACTATGGTATTTGCTTCCTAGTTGGAAGCAGGGAGTTTTTGTAGTTGCATTTCCGAAGCTGATCCTCAAGATACTTGCCTTAGTAAGGTTTACGGGTATTGAGGATAGCTGTAAGACATATGGGCCTAGCAGGCAGTAAGAGTTCAGGTCCGTCTGGCGATTTGTATTGGGTGGGCTTGGAACTTCTTGGGTCGGATCAGTGTTGGGCTGACGCTAGGGCCCGTAATTCTTCGAGATCATCATGACACGTGTATGGCTCAGGGATGTGATCGTTTTGGTGTATAATCAGCTACTCCCCCCAAGTTTGTGGGGCCGTTAAGTCTGTCCACTGACTCTTTGAAAAAGCAACTATACTGTCGTGATGATTGAAGAGTTTGTCTTGAATAGCGCATGACATTAATGGGTACGTGACTGCTCAAGGAGGGAAAGTGTGGTTTGCCTTCCCTATAAATATTTGCTGCTTCGACAAAGATTTTCTCATTCTTACCTGCGTTGTTCTTTCAAGCAATAGTATCGTTGTGAAGTTTGATTTGTTCTTTCTACCAATGGCCGATAATGTTGAACTTACTTTCAAGGGTCGATTATCCTTTACTTGCATCAAGTTATTTGAGGGTAGCTTGGTTGACGAAACAGAGTTGATCAGGCTACGAAGTCTGTACCGTATTTCGAGATATTTGGAAATCGTTCCCGCGTTTGGAGATTTGGCTCTAACTACGCCCCCTCAGGGGTACATAAGTTTGCACCGAGGCATGTTCGAGTTTGGGCTCCGATTTCCAGTGCCAGATGACCTCTGGCGCTTCTTTTTTAATTTCCGTATGCCTCCCGCTCAAATGGTTCCGAACGGGTTCAAGATTTTGCTTGCGATTCTTTTGAGGGCTCGTGATGCTGGTCTTCGCTTGACCTCGGCAGTGATTCATCACATTACCACTACTCGATTGGAACCCGGGGGTATCTGCATGTTGAATTGCCCTTCTTGTCTGGGCTTGGTGGCGAGTGATGCTAAACCTTGGAAGAAGTATTGGTTCTTGGCTTCGGTGGATTCTGCGTACTTCAAGCATGGGAGTCGTAGAGTGTCCCGATACTTTCAGTTTGATCTTGGTGAGTTTTTTAGTTGTCGGCATATTAAACACACACACACACATATATATAGATACATCTTTGTGTATCCCTAATGCGGCGCTGGTTCTGACATTATTCTTTTGTTTCAGAGAAGTTTGTTATTCCGTCTCTCAACTAGGAAGAGAGGCGGATAGAGAGAGTTTCTCAAGCTCCATTTGATGTCCATTGAGGAGGTCATAATGTTAGGTAATGTCGTGCATAGTGGGTTGTTGCGGTGTTCCCATGATGTCTGCCTCGTGCCAGGTTCACCAGGCGAGGGGGTTGTAAATCGTTTTTCGAGGAAGAGAAGTCTAGACAATTTGTCCAGGCTTGATGAATTTGTCTGGCGGAGTGTATTGGGCGGGCTTGGAACTGTTTGGGTCAGATCAGTGTTGGGCTGACGTTGGGGCTTGTAATTCCTCGAGATCATCATGACACGTGTATGGCTCAAGGATATGACCGTTTTGGTGTATCATCACAAATGTAAATGACAATAACCCATTATTTGCATCCGATGAAATGACAAATAACATCAATCCACCATATTGTCCCTTGAGAAAACAACCATCCAGATCTACTATAGGTCCACAACCCTTCACAAAACCTTCCAAGCTTGCTTTAAAAGCTACATATAACTTCACAAAGTTGTCATCACTAGGATCCTTCAACCATGCACCTATATTCCCTGGGTTGTCCTTCAAGATTTGTCTACAAAGTTCGGGGACCTTGGTGAAACTGTCCCTCTAACCTCCATAGATTTTTTCATTACATATGATTTTGAAATTGTAAACAGTCTTGTAACTTATCTATACTCCATGCTCATCCCAAATGTATTGCTTGATGTCATTAGGCATGAAGTTTTTGTTAGTTATAACAAAGGGTTCTACTACTTCAGCAACCCAAAGAGATTTAACCATTGAATTTTTCCCCTTTCATCACTTTTGCATGTGTGTGTGGCCTAAAATGACCTCAACATGGTTGTTTGTTCCCTACATAGTCTTCTCATATAATCCCTCCAAGTGCATGTAGGATCTTTGCACCTCAAAAAAATATTCAAGTTGTCATTCTTAGACTACCTGTATTCAAACTTATTCATTATTGCATACTTTCTCATCCGTTGCCTACAATGCTTCATGGTATCACATTTCATCTTCTCATGTAACTCTGAAATAGGTGGTCATGCCCATTCTAGTCTCTTCATTTTCATTCATGCATGAGGTACTTCTTGCAAATGAATTGAATTCATCATCATCATCATTTTCTTCTTCTTCTTCTTCTTCTTCTTCTTCTTCTTCTTCTAAGTTAGCATCATCTTAAGAACTTTCTTCATTTTCATCACCCAACTCATAGTCCTCATCCTATTTATCTTCATTTATTTCAACTTCTCCTTCAACATCCTCCCCAATATCCACATCTGATCTCTTCCCTGTATTGCTTCTACCAACATGATCACTATCATAGTGATTCTAAACATCTAGTTGGTCAATATTTACAAGTATTCCTTCAAAGTTAGTCAATAACAATGATGGTGGTACTTCTTCATCTTCATCATACCCATCAATGAATAGAGCAAAGTCCCTTAGTAGAATAGGTCTTGGTCTACCCACTGATGGTTCATCCATTGTTGGTTATACCAAAATATCAAAATCACCAAAAGTCAACAGTTGCATCACCAGCATCACCAAAGTCACCAATTGCATCACCAAAGTCCGCAAAGTCACCAACTACATCACCAAGGTCAGCCTCAATCTCTTCAATATGATGCACCCCCTCGAGTTCATCATCATCAGCAAGAATGAGAGGGTTACCAAAGTTTGCTCCTGCTCCTACAATTGGTTTAGAATTCTTTCAAATTGAATTTGATCTAAGATCATACTTCCTTGATGAAGGATCAAACAATGGCTTGGACTTACTTGGATTAGGCTTACAAGGCTTTGGCTTTGGCTTCGGCTTGGGGGTTACTAAATCTGGGTTTTGTAAATAGACACGACAAAAGGTTTTGTTACTGAACCTTATTGTTTTAATGTTGTCCCATAAATATAACAAGTCTGTGTCATTTTTCACCACTTGGACACTTTGATCAACACAAATCCATGTAATTGTAGCATCCTTAATTCCACAATGTTTCTCAATGTCATCTTTTAGATCCATCAAACACCATTCATCCCTATCAATATCTTATAAAGTTGTAATTTTTCCATTCATATAAGTAGGACTATCACTCACCCATTGACTACCAAGATGAACTAAACAAGTCATCATGTCACGTAGAGTCATCCTTGCCACAAATATATAATAAGATATATCGGATATACATACATGAAAAAAAAAATTCAATAGTTCAATGTATACACCGGATAGACAATTGTAGGACAAGATAATCAGTGTATACACTGACCATACACATTGATATATCTGATACACAAGATATATCTAATATAACAATTGATTATATAAACAAATCATTAAATAATTAGATGTATCAGATATACATACATAAAAGCGCATTCAATAGTTCAGTGTATAAACAAAATCAAATCAAACATGACAAATTTACACAAAATTGAACACATAAACAGACACAAATTTACAACAAAGTCAATTATTATATAGACAAAATAAAATCAAACACAATATCAAACAAACATTTATAAGTCAAAATCAAACATAGGATCAGAGTTTACCTACTCAAGCTCAGTTTGAGAATTAGACAGCTTCAATGGCTGAAGTTCAGTGGCAGCAGTGGCTTTGAGCTAAGTTCAGTGGCTCAGTTTAGAAATCTCCGTCTCTCAGTCCAAGAGGGGAATTTTCGTCTCTCAAATTCCCCATTTCTCCCACTCTCCCTTGTTTCAATGAAGAAGAACCCTTTCTTCTACACTCCCTATCTCCCACAATCGATGAAAAAGAACCCTCTCTCCCTCCTTACACCAATATTCCTCTCTCTTTGCCTTCCAAAAAAAATATATATATATATTCCTCTCTCCCTCCGTCCAGCGATCTCCCTCTTTCAATCAAACAAATTCCCCTCTCTTTGAATTTGATGTAAGTCAAAGGGTTTCATTTGGGAAAAGAGGAAAATAAACCTTACTTGCTAAGCACGTGAGGGTAATCAGGTATTTGCAAAGAACTAATGGATTCTAGTAGTCAAAGTTGTTGACTTAACGGTCAACACTTAAAATTGGTGTTAGACGTAATAAAAAAAATTAATGGCCCCAGATAGGGTTTCGCCTAAATTACTGGAGGCTAAAAGGTAAATAACCATTTTTCTTTAACTTAAAAAAATACAATGAAATAGGAACTTACTTGTATACATAGGTCATGATGTGTGATGCTAGCACAACACCAAAAGAAAAACTAAAGAGGGAGGTTTACCCAGATTTCTACTTCATATCTGGACCACAAAAACCAAGTCAATTTTGGCTTAAAGTTACTAATACTCCTCATTTGGTTTGAGGTGTTTGATATGTGTTAATTTTTATTTTTTTTTTATCAAGAACATATATTAAAAAAACAAAGGACCCGATATAGAGGAAACAAAGGAGTGAGAAACTCCACAAACAAACACAAGGAAACAAACCCAAATAGCTAATACCAATAAGTAGGAAAACACAACACCAAAAAGGCAAAAACCACTTTCTAGGCAACACCATATTTAATGAACCCCCAAGACATCCCCCATTGTCACACCATTCCTTTAATCTCTAAGGCCAACTGCAACATAGGCTTACTTACTGTGGTGAGTATAGCTTTTCCCAAGCCATCCATGTTTGTGAGTCCCGAGAATGACTGTGGAGTGGGGATGCTTCTCTACCTTCACTTTGTAGGCAACACCATATTTTACCAACAAAACCAGTGGCAAGAGGGATGAGCTCTTTCTTGCTTGCTTTCTTTACAACTTTTGTTTGAGATTAGTTGTGAGTGAGTTGGTTTCAATCATATGAATAGAGAAGAACTAGAAGAGTAGTTGTAAAATGTAAATGTAACACATTAACCTCACAAGAGAGTAGCTAAATCTTGTAAACGCGAAGGCTTTGAGAAAGTATTTGTGAATATTTGGTAGCTATTAATGTCAAATACCACAAATGGATCAAAGTAGCTAAATTCGTGGGGCAATCACAGAAGGCTGGCAATTGTGTTTAATAAACATAACGAAATCATCAACTAAATAGGGATTTACCGGTTCAAAAAAAGTCAAAGTACTATAATCCCAAACATCATAAAGACTATAGCAACACCCACGTTATACCAACATATCCCGATGTCTGTGCAACAAAAAATCAATCAATTTTTGCTTAAAATTACTAATATTGTTCATAATTATATGGTTTGAGGAGTTTGATCAGTTGCTTAGCATGGTGCCTTTTCCCAAGCCATCCGTGTTCGAGAATGAATGTGGAGTGTTGATGCTTTTCCACCTCCACCTTGTAGGTAACACCCTATTACCCAACAAAAAAAAAATGGTCCTTAGAGAAGATGAAGGAGTTCTTTCTTTTTTCTTCCCAAGTCTTGTTGGAGACTAGTTCCGAGTGAGTGATTTTTTTTTTTAAATCATAGCATAGATTAATAAAACCAGTTATGATAAAGTTGTCCTGCTGTTGTAGCTAAGTTATGAGCCTCGAAGTTGAGGTCTCTAGTAATAAAATTACAGAACCAAGAACTTTGAATAGTAAGGAGGTGTTGAATACTATAATAAGGGACGCCACATCCAACACATGGCCGTCGAATGGTCCTGCTGGTCTTTTTGCAAAATGGTGTGGAGCGTCCCGGAGTCAACCAAAAGAAATCATGTCCTCCATTGTCTAGCCTAGATATGCAAAAGAGCTGCCTCAGCCGCATAACACCCCGCCATAGTGCTATTCAACACTTTTTCTCAAATCAGACAGGCTACCCGAGCAAGAACCATACCAAGGACTGTCACTGCCAAAATCCCTAAAGCTCCACGTTTCGATGAGTCAAGGAAACTAGCATCATAAGTGACTATAATAGTGTCTGGATCCAACGTAAGGGGAAGGGGTTTAAGTTGAAGATATCGTGCATTAAGTTTGTCGTGTCTAACTGAATGTAATTGAGTCTGAATCAGCTCCTTTCTAGTGGTTTCCGCCTCAGGAAGGAGACCAAAAGTAGCAACGGAAAACACTCGATCCGTGATAGGAACCGATCTATTGTCGGTTGAAGCAGTTTCTAGGATGTGGTGAATGGACACCAGATTCTCTGCTTCAATAGTGGTCATTGAGCGAGATTGATTTGGTTGGGTGGGGTTTTCAGTGAACCATTGGTGTTTCCAGGAGGTCCAAGTGTGGTGAAAAAAAACAAGGGAAGTCTGAGTGCATAATTTACTCTTATTAAAAATAATTATGTTGCAAATCTGCCAGATAGTTTGAAAAACAACCGTAAATTGGGAGAGCATCTCATCTGCTACCATTGGATGGGCCTTGGCTATGTCCAACGTGAAAGTAACAAAACCTCGTAGTGGATGGAGGATTATAATTGGCCTTACGCCAATCAATTGGCAAAGGGAGAGGTGACAAAGTTTAGTGATGATTGGGCAAAGGGAAAAGAGGTGAGTGACATCCTTCGTATGATTTTGGTAAAAGATACAACATTCATAATAAGCGTGTGAAGTCTAGCCAATTTGGTCATGGTGGGGAGAATGTCTTGATTGATTTTTCAGATAAGAAAAAGGGGTACAAGTGGGGACTTTAACTTTCCATAACTCTCTAAAATGTTTAGCTCGAAATTCCAGAATAAGTGTATTGGAAGTGGAGCTTTCAAGCTGATCGTGACCAAAAACCCAAATAACACTTTTAATGGAGAAAAAAACTTTTTTTGTCAAACAACCAGATGAGTTTTTCAGGACACAAAGATTGTTTGATAAAGATTTCCTTAATATTTCTAGCCACCGGGCCAGGAAAAAGGGACAAGATAATATTTGTGTTCCACTGTGACCCTTGGCCTGAGGAAGGAAACCAGAGATCAAGGATGGTACCCAGGGTATTTGGGATTAAAGGACGAAATATGCAGTCAGCAAGGATGAGACCTAGTTTGACCCAACAGTCCTGCCATAGGTCAATGTTTTTTCCCAAGAGAATTTGCCATATGAGGTAGCATTTCATCCTCGAGAAAGCAGTAAGATTGCCTTTCCAAGCAAAAAAAGCGATGGTGGGAGGCTTGGATAGTTGAAAAATGCTCTTGTTGTTAAATAGATAGCTTTGAGTTGGAGAGTACGAGGATTGTGGGGCGAGGAGACTGCCTGTCACAAGTTTTTAGCCATTAAGGCAAGATTTTTATTCCTAGCATACGAAATATTGAAACCTCCTAGGTGTCGAGGCAGAGAGATGCGATCTCAAGTACAAATATGCTTGGCCTTGCTATCCATCGTTCCATTTTACTAAAAGTTACGAGCAAGATTGTCAAGTTTGGTGGTGATAGAGTAAGGAAGAAGGAAAGTTTGGATGGTATAGATAGGTATTGAATTCAAACAACTTTAATCATGACTGTCCTCCCTGCCTGAGAAAAGACTTTAGATTTTCAACTAGAGAGTTTCGAGTTGACTTTGTTCAGAATGAACTGGAAATCAGAGGCTTTATTTTTTATAGCAGCAGAGGAGAACCCATGTATTTCTCCTTAGGATCGTACAACTTGGAACCCAAGATCCTGTTGGGCATTAGACAAGGAGACTCCATTTCCCTTTATTTTTTCCTCCTTATGGCAGAAGCCATGCTGCTGGCCCACGCAAAGAATGAGGGCCTTATCAAAGGCATTCAAATCAGAAGCCACTTATCTTCTATCAGTCATCTACTGTATGCGGACGATTTCATGATTTTTTGACGGGTTTCTCTGGTAGAAGCACACTTTATCTTGGATTTGAATCAGATTTTGGATCAATCTATATTGATTGATTGCCTTCATTATGTTGTTGATATCAAATACCACTCTTTTTGGTTTTGGATCTTCCAAAGCATTCTCGCACCGGACCCAATTTTTTCTTATCTGTCGATAAAAAGATTCATTCTCTTCAAAAAAAAATAGGAGGTAGAACAAATAAAGATTTCTTTTTCGATTCATCCCTGGAGTTGAATACCTCATTCAAGAATTTTTTTTTAATCCAATCCACAGGAATCAATAGAAAAGGCAAATCCCTTATGATACACCAGATCCGGCTTGGTTATTGATAGAGTTAATAGATCCGCCATTTCTTGAAATCTCTCTTCTGCGTGGTGAAACGTGTATCCTCCCCTGTTCCGGTCATGGAATAGATGAAATAAATCAAAAAATAGATTTTGGTTCAAGAATAAAATCTTCTTGAAACTGTCCATATCCGATGACATTCTCTAACAATATTGCATGGACTTCGAAGATCATATAATGTCAGTGAGTGTTGTTAGTTACAATCATATAAATTGAGAAGAGCTAGAAGATACTTGTATAATGTCAGTGTAACACATTAAATCCACAAGGGAGTAGTTGTACACTTGTACTTACTCAACTCACCTAGAGTAACTTCTTTACTTTACTTCACTCAACCTACCTAGAGTAACTTCTTCTTTTCTTTTCTTCTTTATGAGATGTCCTTTCTTCTTTAATTTTGTTATCATCCACACCCCAAAGCTTAGCACTGTTAGCAGTAGAAAAGTCTTACTCTGCAGCATGTGCAGTGGTAGAACACTAGCTGGATGTGGCCACTTTTCAAACTTGAAGGCCCATTTCACCATTTTTCATGTCAGGACATGCATGAACAAATAGGAAGGAATGGTTGTTGTGTAAGAGACATTTCATTTAGTACTAAATTTTCCATATGTTTATGAGGTAATGAGGAGCTTTAATATATAATACAGCCAGACTTGGCAAAACGGCCTTCCATGGCAATGGATGAATGAAGTAGATAGAAAAAAATAACTGTTTATATAGTAATGGTTTTAATTAGATGTGGGATGCAAGATATGCCTCTATAAAAGACTTTAAAGTTCAACTAGTTTTGAAATGCATCTGAATATCTGATGATGAAATTAATCACTTCTCATGTTCACTAGATAGGTCACTTATGATGTATTTTCACAATTAGAATGTTAATGCGATTTTATTGCCATAAGTAAGCTCACTCTTGCGATTTCATATATATATATATATATATATTGCTATCGAGTTCGAAATTGCTTGATGTGAACCAATTCATGGTTTTCTTAATTGTTTATTCAGACAGGAAACTGATTTCTCAATATTAGTTGTAATGGTTCATTGAGAGTTTAATAACACTACGTGGTTCTTGAATTTATGATGCTCTTGGTGCTACCAGATTGATGAAAAACACTGACAAGCACTACATCAAATTGACTATATTTGTAACAATTTAAAAAACAGTAACAATTTTGACCTATTACAATCCACCAAACAATTTCAAGTCAAAACTAAATTTAGTTAATAAAATAAAAAAAAATAGCTACAAAAAAATGTGATACAATAAATTAGATCACCGTCACTTGTAAGCACATAGTATTTGTAGTGATACAATTATTGAATTACTTTGTGTTGTGAAAATGTGTAAAATTGTTTTGTGAATTGTTATAATTCAAAATATTACTATTTTCTGAATTATTATAAAAATACCAATTTGGTGTAGAAGTTTTTCATATTTGTGTCTAGAGTTTTATACTCTTGGTAGGGTGGAATCAGTGAAATATCTTCGTCAGTTTGGGGTTGCGTCATTCTGCCTAAACTATTGGAATATTGTGTTGTGTGATCAGGTCGGTATTGCGAATTGTCACCCTAGCAATCAAGTAGCAAAAAAGAAAAAGAGAAAAAGAGAAAGAGACAGAGTGAAAAGATTTTTGGAGACTATGATTGACAATCAAATCTATCTAATCAAATATGGTGTTGTTTACCGCAACAAAGTTGATTTGTTTGTTTGTAAATTGTGGGCTATAGAGTAAAAGTTTGTTGCCAATTCTCTCTTGTTTTGATTGATTTGAGAGGATTATTCCTCATCAACATCATCTTTGCGCCTGTCACAAACAAAAATGTAAGAGCACCCAATCGTAGAATTTATCCCCCAAATGATTAGTGGTGTGACATGCATGCGGAATCAACAGATTGGCCCTTCCATCTTCAATAAGCTTTAAGAAGTATCTCTTAAAAGAGCTTGGCTAACTGGCGAGGAAAACAGCGAGGGAGGAGGGAGGAGTTTTGTGCTACTTGAAGTAGAGTGCTCCCAGTGACGGAGTCAGGATTTTTGTTGAATGGGGGCAGAGTAATGAGTCATATTTAACTAATGATAATATAATAATTAAGTGCTTTAATATAACTTTTGTTAAATTTTGAACAATACATAAATAATTATATAAAACACCAATTACTAAACAAAACTTCATCTAATTCATGGGTGAGGAAAATTGATCTAACAATCTACTTTGTAGGTGCACAAGAGATAAATATATAGAGGATGGCGGCACACTTGCCTTTCAAATATACATAACAAGGCGAGAACTCGGCATCGTGCAATTCTATTAAAGTTAAGGGCCAAAAATACTAATGGGTCATTCTCCAAAGTAATCCTATGAATAAAATACTAAACTAAATCTTGATATACAAATTCATCTCGAGAAAATATTTTAAAAACATTATTCTTCTTCAAAACAGAAAAAGAGGTTGGGGCGTTGGTGGGAAAGGAAAATAAATCAAACAGAGAGAGAATGAGAGGAAGAGAAGTAGAGGCAGAGCGGTTGATGTTCTCGTAGTAAACATTTTTTTTTACCCATAACCCTCCCCACCTCATGCCGTCGGCCGAGTTCGAACCCGTGACATGTGATTCCATACGCTATACACTTTTACCAGTACACTTTTACCAGTAAACAAATAAAGGGTAAAGAAAAGAATAAATAGAGGAACGGGGTTGTCAGCGTCACTGAGAATAATGGAAGAGAAGAAAAGGTGGGGCGGAATGGCGTCATCGATTGCAAGTTAGGCAAATCGAGGTTTTTTTCGAAAGTCAGTGGGGGCAAGTGCCCCCACTTGACCCCACGTAACAGCTCCCCTTCAAGTGACGCACTGATAGTGGTTATTCGGGGGCAAACACTCCTTTTGCAATATTGTTAACTTCTTCAATTTATTTGCTGAGCTTCAATTTAATTACTAAAATGATCAACTGTGGATGTTGTTACTTCTTCAAACTACACTAGTTTGGACGAAGAATACAAGTGACACTAGTCTAGGCAAACAAGGTCTTGAAAAAACAAAGAAATTTGTTTTTTTTTTTTTTTTTTTAATTTATTTATAGATTTAGAACGACAATACACTACACCAAATAGGTTGTTTAGTAACAATTCCAAACAGTATCACAAAATAACAATTCACCGATCAATTTCAAATCAAAACTATATTCAGATAAATATTTGAAAAACTATTTCACAAATAAAATGATACTATGAATAATATCACTTGCAGCGCCATACTATTCATGGTGATCTAATAATTATTGTATTACTTAATTTGTGAAATTGTGTGGTGAACTGTTACAACACAACAGTGATATTTTTTTTTTAGGGTTGTTACAAATATGTCAATTTGATGTAGTGATAATTTATGATTTACTAGTTTAGACCAAGCCTCAGGTGATAACAAGAACATAAGACTATATTTTTGGATTTCTCATTTGTTAAACCCTTTTTAGAGATGTAAATAATAGAGATGATATGGAGATAAAGAGTTAGATCCTGACGGCATGCACATCAATACAAGACAATTGTTTGATATTCAAGGAGACTACTACTACAGTCCTGAATGCCAAACATCAGTAGTCCTCTCGCAGGCTGGCATGTTAGTAATATGCAATTATGGATGATAAAATTCAAATGTCAGTACACGACAACGTTGTAATCGATTCAGGCATCGTCTAGTTCAGGGAATGTAGTGGTCCCCAATTAGAGCATTAATCAGAGACATAATAACAATAAAATCACCGGCCTTCCATTAATAGTTGTGGTCATCTTTTAAAACTACAATTCTAATCATTCAGCAACACATTTAATATCAGCAACCCAAACTGATGTACACTTCAGGTTGCCTCTTAAAGCAAACATACAAAACAGAGAAAGATATGGAAGAGATGATGAGTCTTGGCAAATAATGCATGGAGGGAGGGCAACTATCAAATTATGGGCCAAAAATCACCATTTTCTTCTTCTTGTTGTAGTGTCCTATCATCAACTCTATCTAACATGGGTGAGCAGCGTCCACAAGTCCACTACACAATACACTGACCGTCTGATTGTGGGGGTTTTTTAGTTAAACATGAGAGTGACCATTCTGAATAGGTTTCTTGCCCATCTCCAATTCTTCTTGAGATTCCTCATCATCTTCTGCAGTACTCTTGGGACCATGTCTTGCTGCACCACCACCTTTGCTGTTGCGGTAAATTGCATATAAAATCAACTGAAGCGCACCAAGTCCACAACCAAAACCATTGGGAACCTGTGATCAGTTAATCATCAGTAAGAGAAAACACCAAGCATTATATGCTAAATCTTGGAAATATGAGTGAGTCGTGAATAAAAACAGGCTTTCATGAAGTTCGAGTGTTATGGGTTTTGGAAGCAATGAAGAAAACAAAATGTCGAAGTCCCACACAATGGATGGCAAAATTTTTGTGGGAACAAGTAGAGGACAAATGAGGGTATTTTTTGAGTTGAACTGATTTGATTAACCATCCAATATATCACTTTGATAAATATTCTATCAAATAATGACTTACCGCGACGAAAGGGTCATGACCGAGAAGGCCAAAGATGAACCAGGATGTACCACACAGAAACACAAACAGTGATAAGAAAAAAGGCATGAACTCCACGCTCTTTGTTTGGATTACTAGTTTCTGTACGCCACAAAGATCAATCAATTTTCACTTAAAAAATTATCAGTAATCAGATCATTATATGGTTTGGGGTGTTTGGTCTATCTACTTACCATGATGGATAGAGGTGATGCATACATGCAAATAGAGAAAATTGTGGCAGCAAACCCACAGAAGAGCTTCCTAGGCTTTCCATGAAGGGCTAACAGAGATACTAATGCAACAGTAGCGAACACTGTGATCACAAGTGCAAATAGTCCCAACATCTTTGCCTTCACCTTCTTTGGTGCAAATACAATGAAGATCACCACGTATATTGATTCTATCGTTGCACCGGTGAAGTTTATTGTGCTCACCAAAATGTTGTGTGGTGACACAAATGGTAGCCCGTACCTGTGAACCAATCAAATTCCGTAATAAAAAATTATATGAAATCAATCAAAAATTAAATACAAATTAGGAAAAAAAAAAAATTGAAAATAGTTATAACTAAATCATTAGAACTACTTCTCTTCATGTTGTTGAGTAAATGACACTACTAACCCTTAATTTCTAGTATCAAGAAGGCAAAAAAGAAGAGAGATGAGAGGATAAAGATGGTAAACTGAACATACCAGGCAGAGAGGAGGCAATTGAGCAAAGTCATTACGTATGGAACCCCTGAGAATTGCTCTGTTGATTTGTTCTTTATGATTCTTTTGAATGTAATTCTGCAAAAAAAAAAAAAAAACAAGATTGAAACAGAGAAACCATTGAAGTAACCAACTTTACGAATCCCCACTTCTTGAATGTTGAAATATTAAACATAAAGACTGTAAATTAGACCATTTAAAGCAGTTCAGACTGGTTTTACCAAAAAACTAAACCATGGGTTCTCTTCATATCCTTGACACGAAGAAGACCCGGAGAAAGAAAGAGAAAAGTTTGGAGAGAAGGAAAGCAAGAAAGAGAGAAATGAGTATGTGGGGTTGCTTACATGGGAGCCAAGAAGAGGAACAGAGCAGCAGCATTACCTGTAAGAGAAAACATGGGAAGAAAAAGAAGAAAACAACCCATTAGTGGAAAATATGAAACAATCGAAATGAAGAAAGATCGAAAACCCAGACTGGAAATGAAATGGAGAGAACTTACCACATATCCCGAAAAAGAAGTGAAGAATGTCCATCTTTGTTGAATTGGATAGAAGAAGATGAAGGCAGAGAGAGTTTGTTAGAAGAAATGTGAGATAAGAGAGAAGTCAAGAAAAGTGGATGAGTGGGTTTTAATGTGGGATTGAAAGAAGTAAGAGAGGGGGAGATGGTTTATATAGAATAAGATGGGATGAGAAAGTAGAAGAGGAGTGTGTACAGTGCAGTGTAGATTGAGGAGAGATACTGATTTCGTCCTTATCCAAGGCATCTCTACACATACAGCATTCTTGCAATTGCCATCTCTTTCATTTCAAGATCCTTAATTCTCTTTTTTCTTTCTTCTCTCTTCTCTCTTCTCTCTCATATTGTTTGATTTTGTTATAGTTAACAGTTTCAGTTACTTGAATTCATTATTTTCTTGGTGAAAAACTGAGTTTATAGGCAAAAGAAGAGAGTAAAAAGGGTCCAATTATTTGGTTGGATGGTTGTGGACTGGTGCTTTCTAGGTCCAACCAGGGGCTTAAAGTTTAGGGTCAAAATGAAAGAAATTCAATAATTGGATTTTGGAACACATTAGAATCTACTTCAAATTTTCACTTTCAAGTAGTTGGGAAATCAAGATTGCATGAAAACTATGGTTATTGTAAGAGTGAAAAGTTAGTTTGTTTACTAGTTATTGTGTTGGTTTAATTGCACGTGTTTGGATAGGTTGTAGATATTAACCATTCCAACTACTACTACATGTAAGAATTAATGAATGTAACAAATCTATAAACAACACATTCTCATGATTTTGGATTATCTAGAACATGGTTGTTTTTTCATTAAGTCTTGTTAATCAGGTTTGCTGGTCACTTTTAGGTCAAGTCTTGATTTTTTTACACTTTTTACTTCTCTTTGGAACACAACTACAAACACCACTTATAAAAAAGGGTAAAATTGTCAAAAAAATCAAAACTTTGCCCAAAGTGACTGGCTAGAATTGTTGTTGTTTCTCATTCCCGTTTTGGTTGTTTAATATTTGGGAGGGTGGTATGCTTGTGAAGATTGAATAGTGATGCTCGCTTTTGGTGGTGATGATGGAAAATAGTTGATTTTGGAAGAATTATGGTGGTGATGGTGATGATATTAGTGGTGCAATGGAGTGCTGGTGGTGGAGGGATTAGATATAGTGTTTATTTCCAATTACTCTGGTGAAGTATATATGTTTTTTTTTTCTTCTTCACAAGTGTTCTTTACAATAAGCACATCCTGTTTTTATTTTTGCTGTGTTAGGTTTTAAAGCAAATGTCAAATATGAAGAAAAGAAAAAGGCAAAATAAAACAAATTTAGAGGGGGAAAATCTTCATCCGATTGTCAAACCTTTTTATTTTTATATTTTATTGATTCCAGTAGACAAATTCAAAATTAATAAAGCACAACTAGGTCCTTTTCGTTTACACTTCTATCACTTAGAGTTCAATGCAATTTTGTTCACTAATTCTCCTGCCTTCTGTTTCCACGTGTCAATAGTTTATGCAAGGCCATTCAACAACTTGGTGTTTCCCTTCATGCCCTAATTGTACAGCTTCCCATGTTCACTGAATCGATTTCATTTGGTTTCTTTCTTGAAACGCCCAATGTCATTCCAACAGA
The DNA here is from genome assembly GCA_963556465.1 of Berberis vulgaris. NCBI lineage: Eukaryota > Viridiplantae > Streptophyta > Magnoliopsida > Ranunculales > Berberidaceae > Berberis > Berberis vulgaris. The sequence goes on along the minus strand of OY747131.1, from coordinate 71,405,840 downwards.
AACTAATGTCTTCAGCAAGGAATGTGATTTGGCAAAATCTCACGAAATTTCAACGAAAATTATGTTTTTTTCTAAATTATGAAAAAAAAAACGAAATTAAAATTTTCATTTTTTCAAGGGGTTTTTCAAAATAATTTGAGATTTTTTTGTTAATTTCAGATGTTTTCGTAAATTTCATTTTTTTCCATAAAAATACAAACTTAGCTACCAAAAAGTACATTTTTTGAAAATTTTTCAGAGTTTTTTTCCTAAATTTCAGTGTTTTTTCATATTATCAATTATTTTAATTATTTATTGATTTTTAAAATCATTCCCCTAATTTTCTAATTATCATTTCTTCTACTTATATATTGATTTTTAAAATCACCCCCTGATTTTCTAATTATATATTGATTTCATGTTTGTTTCATTTCTTGGTATTTAGACTTCATTTAATATATTTATTTATTTGCATCTACTTTTTTCACATTTTCAAATACCCTCAAAATTCATTATATATTTTTTATGTATTCTCAAAATTTTTACGTTTTTCTTTACACACCTAATATTTCTCAAAATATTTCTTAAAATATGGATACCAAAATAAACTCGAAAAATGACATCACAATCATTGGTCTCAGTGATCTGGCACTATTTGCAAGGAGGTTTGCGTCTATATCTATTGCATCCTGTTACACGCAGAAGCGCTACAAAAACCAAAATGCGAAGTTACCAAACAAATTCAATAAAATCGAAGACAACAAATATATGTGGTTCGATAAACTCGTCTACGTCCACAATAAATAACAACTCTATTGCTTCAAATTCAGACAAATTACAAATACCCCGTATAAATTGGTTTTCCAAAAAAAAATCCAAATACAAAACCCAAATAGAACCCCAGCAAATAAACAAATGAAAAATCCAACCCAAACTAATCCGATGTCTAATTTTTCGAAACAAATTCCGGATACAAATAAGATATCTCTCATATAACTCTCACTTGAGTGATTAACAAGGAAATGATGGGCTTACTAAGACTCCTCAAGGGTCCTTTATGAAAATGGCAGCAAACAAAGGGTTCAAGCAGCTCATGGTGAGCTGGCAAAACTTCCTGTTTGCTTTGCTTTTTCACTAAGCATCAAAACAACAAGAGCCCTTCTAGGGAGCGAGGAAAGGGTGTAACCACCCATCCTCCTCGAGATAAGTGAGGGCGCGCATTTCAAGGGGGATGGGTGGTTACATCCATCCCTCGCTCCCTCACTCCCTAGAATTTTCGAAACAACAAATCACAACTAAGGTGAAGCGCTCACCTATTTTTCAACCGGGAATTCTAATCGGCGAGGGAAGGGGTGCAACCTTCCATCCCCCTCGAAATGTATGCCTTCAAGCATCTCGGAGAGATGGAGGGTTGCAACCCCCTCCCTTGCCCGTTTCCTCACTAATAAGACAAGCCCATTTTTCAACACATCCTGCATAGTGTTTCACATAAACAAGTTAGTACTAATATGATAAGGATATATTTATGCGATTTTATTGTCGTATTTTTCTATACTTTTTTAGTTATTTTTGGATTATTTTTTGTAGTAATTTATGTTTACCTGGTTTTGTAGGTCGTTAATAGCAAGATTCCAATAAGAAGTTGAAATAGATGTAAATTGGCTTGATTTAGAAAGAACTTGTGGCGCAAGGATTTCTAATGGTATTAGAAGACCTAGGGAGACATAAAAGAAGAAGAAAACCTGTAGTTCCTCGCTGGCTGCACATGACAGTACCTATCCACAGCCACCAGCAGCATCGCCACCACCCTTCATGCACAGCCCTTCGCAATCACTCCTTTTCAACCCCCACCACCATAGAAAAACCATCACAGCCATTATCCTGTAGCCATCGTCTTCTCAGTCTCAATCTCCACACCGCTACACCTCGTCCTCAATTCTTCACGCCACCAACACTTTCTCTCTTAGCCTAGCCACACCCTTCCACAACACCCCAGCCAACAGACTCTTTCCATCGCTTGTCCAGTCTCTCTGTTCTTGCCACCAATCGCTTGCGCACGCACCAGATAGACAACCAATCGGAGCCCCTCTACCACCAATTGCCTGCGCATGCACCAACATCAATCTCCATCTCCCTGCATCGATCGCCCAACACGATCGACTTTATTACACTCTGCAGCCCTCTCTTCCTCGCCATCGATCGCACCACCCAACAGAGCAAGCAGCAGCTTGTTACCCTGCTATCTTCCCTCTTTCACGCTATCCACACCACAAGGTCCATTATCCACCACCACAGAGCAATCGGGCGACAACATTTCCTCTCACTCTTATTTTCTATTTTTAAGTTTGACAATGAATTATGGATTATTATTTGATCATGATTAATATGTCTAGCTAAACCTCTTTTTATCTAAGGGTGAATTCAAAGCTCCAAACATGTGTTTTATTATTCAACTTTCCTTGCTAATTAGTGCATGTGTGTTTGCTTAATTGTTTTATAGAAAACTTATCTTTGTATGTTTGTTAAGATGACCAACTTAGTAAGCATGTTAAGATTTGATCTTAGAGTATAGGAGAGTTTGACATGATAGTTATAATCTTATTCATAAATAGTAAATACCAATGAACGTCAGTAATGTTAAGTAAAACATAGTTTAAAACACAAGATGTTGATCATACTTGTATTTGCTTAGTCATTGTTCACATTTTTCATAGAACTTAATGATCTTTGATTGTTTATTTAACTTGTGATTCTTGATTAAATAACATGAAGATAATAGTTTGAAAGCGACGATGAGTTTAAAACGAATTTGGAAAAATAATAAAGTTTTAATGCAGTGCGGTCACGATTAATCTTAAACATTATCATTCATGAGTTAGTAAATGAATTATTGGAGTTTAGATCATGAGCATATGTTCGGTGTGTGGAGATAAAACCCTTAACTATTTTCTCAATCATCGATTTCCCTTAATTTTTATTATTGTTACAGTAATTATCTTATTTTAAATTAGAAAAATTCAACCATGAAACACTTTCTTATTTAGGTTGTTGGTTGTCTTTAATTTTCCCTTAGTGTTAATTAACAAACCCTGTAATCCCCGATTAGAATGATTCATAGTTCATGGAGGGTGTAGACGGAGGGGACGACCGTTGAAAACTTGGATGAAGGCGGTGAATGAAGATATCATTGAGTTTGGATTAGGTAAGGATATGTGGGAAGACCGCATTGTTTGGAGAACCAAAATTCATGTAGCTGACCCGAAAAATATCGAGAATGAGCTTTGATGATGATGAACTACAAAACGTAATATCAAGTTGTGTGCTAGATAAATAATGCATCAATGATGGCAAATAGTTGATTTGGGTAGAATTATGGTATTTATTTCCAATTACTCTTGTGAAGTATATATGTTTTTTTTTTCCAAAATGTTCTTTATAATAAGCACATCCTGTTTTTATTTCGGTTGAGTTCAAATTTAAAGAAAATGCCAAATAAGAAGAAAAGAAAACAAGGCAAAATCAAACAAATTTAAAGGGGAAAATCTCCATCCTAGTATTGTACATTTTTATTTTTTAGAGTTGCTACGTATACCTGACTATTTTGGCTTAGTTGCATTAACTTTTTTTCACCGGCATTTTGAAATGTTTCGACTTTATTGCACCAACTTAAAATATGTAACACCAACTTACCATTTTTTTTTCATAAAAACCATTTGGTGGTTAAAATTTATCATTTATAAGCATTAATTTATTTTGACTAAAGAATAAAAAACAAATGTATCGATAAAACTAAACTTTATTCACAAATTCTTAACTTTCAAATTTGCGAACAAACATCAAAGATACACTAACTATAATCACAAGTTCTACAATAAATGGTAAATACTATGGTAGGTTGTGTAATAAAAATAAGAAATGCCTAAAAAATTATTATCTCTTCTCTATGAATCTAATCTAAAGTGCAGAAAGATACAATGTCATCAATATGTATTAGAAAAAAATAAATAAATATTTAAGTGAGTGCATCAATTAAAAAATTGTGTTGCAACGATTATAATAAATTCAAAAAAATTGTATTTTAAACCAAAAAAAAATTATTATTGGAATCCTTCCTACAAAATCTTCAATCAACAACATGAGTACTCTTCTTCTCTTGGTAATTAATTAGAGTTATTTTATAGCTAATAAAATCTTATTTTCCTATATATTACTATTCCTTCTCTTCCTCTTCATTAACACCAAATTATATAGAAGAAAATTTTTAAACCAGTTTCTCAGGGGAAAAACTTTTGTGGTTTACATGGGGTATAAATGTTGTTTAAAAGAAATACATGATAAGATAACAATTAAAATCTTGTTTGCCATGTATGATAGAGAAGCATCTCACACACACGAACCACAAGAAATATCCCATCCATTCATCTCTTTTTTTCTAATTTTATTTTTTTGCTAATAATCTAGATTATTAATTTACCAATGGTCAATTAAAAGAAGCCGAGCCGAGATATTTTCACGACAAGTGCTTTTAGTCAAAGTAAATTATGCTTTTAACAAAAAAAAAAACAAAAAAAAAAATTATGCTTTTAACAAACCAATCAATAGAACTAATAAAACGATTCCACATAATCGCCTACTCATATGATCAGCTAGAATAGGATTCCACTCGTTGATAAGATTTTAGATTTATATTTTCAGTTCCCATGGTTTTGTTCTACCAATGCGCAAAGTGTTGAGTTCCCATAGTTTTGTTTTACCTACTTAAAATATCTACATTATGGGATCTTATGTGTATCTCATTTGAGATAAATATAATGGTTCTACAAAATTGAAAGTTCTATAATCCAAATTCCCTTGATATTAAGGAGTGATTCTAAAAAGGCTATGTACTAAGCGAAGAATGAATAGACGACTAAAAACTATGATGGCTCATGGAGAACATGTTCCTTCCATTCAAGAGACTTGAGCATAGAGAATCTGGGGCCTTGCCATTGCGGATGGAACAATGAATTCACTTATTAAGTTATTAAAAGGTGAGGTCATTAAGCTAGGTGTTTATCTTATCTACTTCCTGTCAAAAAATGTTTTAAATATGATTAAATGAAAAGTAACTGTTTTTTTTTCGTTACAAGATCACATATATACAAGGCCCTATCACATCTAAAGTTCTTCTGAACAGTAAAACAAAAGTTCACCCAAATAAACAAGAATTATGCATGTCCTCAACCTAATTTTCCTTTCCAATTTTGTCCGCTTAACTCTATGGTATTTACAAGAAAAATCAAACGATGAGTATAAAGTGATAAGGAGTGTTTATGTCATTTAAATGAAAACACCATTACACATTATTACTATATTACCCCCCCCAAATTTAAACTATTCACAATCAAAATCAACCACTTTAAACATTAATTAATTATACTTAAGCCTCTAAAATAATTTATTTGAAACTCTCCAATTATCTCTATATTATAAAAAGGCGCTTACATCTTTCTTTTAGATTTTCCATTTTGTGCTACACATTTTATACAATTTACAATCAAAATCAGCCTCTTTTAAACATTAATTATACCTATGCCTCTAATTTACTAGAAGTCATTATTTATTAATAAACTATACATAGGCCCTTTAGATTATATATAGTTATTTTGTATATAACAGTGCGCGTGTATGTCTTCATCCTAATTTTTCTTCCCGTTTTTCCCTCTCCTATTCTTAACAGTTACAAGTGAAGCCAACAAATCAATGAACAGTACCACCATGAGTATTTGTGTATTTTAACTAAAAAACACTATTACAGATCATTGCTCATCAGTTTTTCGACCTAATTTTTATTCCCATGTTTTCATCCCTTATTCTTAATAATTTCAAGTAAAACCAACGGACCAATGAACAGTGCTAGGGGTATTTGCGTCTTTTAAATGAAAAACAATATTACACACATTTGTCTTCAACCTAATTTTCGGGTTTCAAATGCCCTCCCAACTTTATAATATTTACCAAGAAAAACCAAAAGATGGTAAAAGTACCAAAGTTTTGTCTTTAAATGAAAAACACTATTACATTTTTTAACACTTTTGCCCTCCTAAATTCAAATTATTTTAAACCCAACCCCTCTCAATATTAATTAATTATATCTAGGTCCTTAAAATAAATAATTAAAGCCCTCCAATTATCTATAAATTATAAATAAGTTCTTACATCTAACTTTTGGATTTTGCCTTCAACATTTCATAATTTTTACAATCCAAACCAGCCCATCTTAGAAAAGCCCTTACAACTAACTTTTTTATTTCCATTTTGCCATCCACATTTCATAATTTTACAATCGAAAGCAGTTCCTCTTAAACATTGATTAATTATACTTAAGCCCCTAATATAATAATTTACTTGAAGCGCTCTAATTATTTATAAACCATACATAGGCCCTTTAAATAATAATAAAAAATACTGACATATCCACGCACGTAGAGCGTATCCACCCCTAGTACACATAAAAGCTCTACATAAGCTAAACCAAACACACCTAGGTTTATGTCATGCTGTAAAAGAATATAGAAGTCCACAAACCTGGGCTTGTAAACCACTTTCAAGGAAAGCCGATATTCGCTACGGCTTGATCTTGACGAGTCAGAGACTACATGAGATAGTTAATTCAGAGTTCAGTGAAAATTTGTTCACTAATTCTCCTTGCTCCTGCCTTTGTTTCCACAAGTCAATGGTTATGCAAGGCCATTCAACAACTTGATGTTCCCTTCATGCCCTAATTGTACAGCTTTCCATGTTCAGTGAATCGAATTCGTTTGGTTTCTTTCTTGAAACACCCAATGTCATTCCAACAGAAACTAATGTCTCCAGTGATCTGGCACTGTTTGCAAGGAGGTCCGCATCTATATCTATTGCATCCTGCATAGTGTTTCACATGAACAAGTGAATGCTAATAAGTATATGATGCGTTAGTCATTTTAAACAGATCCCAAGGTCACTAAATGATATTTGAAGATAATTTCACTCAAACACACATGAGCGAAACATGCAGCTGAAATAACAATCTGGCTGTCCAGGAAAGCTCTGCAAAGCTCACATTTATCATGTTTCAAATCTTATAGTCCATGGCTAGTCAAAGAGAATCGAGGTCCTAGACAAAAGTCTAAATGAGGACTCTTTGACATAAATAATTGTACCACAAACTGAAACTGACTCCAGATTGTTTAACCAATCGGTTATCCATGACTAAAGAAAAGTATTTATTTCATCGTCATTTTAAGATTTAATAGAGTTCAATGCGAGAGTACCCTCCTCCGAATGAATAAGTTGAGGACATAGGGGAAAGTTTAAACGAATCTTTAAACGCAACACATTCATACAATTCTGAGAAACTTTCGAATTTTAAGTTTTGTGCAACAGGAACTGACCTTTTCAAAAACGCAAATCACAGTACTTCCTCCAAATGAGAAATAACCCAACTGTAAAATAAAGAATTGGTCAAATGAAACTCAAATCAAGTAGTTTGGTAGAACAAGAAAATGAACATAGAGATATGAAGTTTTGAAAGGAGACCTCGTCCCCTTTTTGTACACAATCGCCCTTCTTCCTAGTAAAGGTAATGCTGCCCACCATTGTTGCTCCAATTGCAACAAATGCAACCTGACTCAGAAACATCAGATATTAGGATTTTAGCCCGAGCCAATTTTTATGGATCATCAATATTCAATTACAGTCATAAGTTAAAAGCGAGAATAGACAACTAGATGGAATTCTGTAATTAGGTTGAGTCACAATGATTTTATAGTTTCCATTTCATTCCTATGGAGAGCTATGCAGTTAAATCGGAAAGCGGTCGCAGCGCGGTCCAGGACCGAATTACGATTAAGTGGGATTAATCGAATTTAATCGGTTTACATTAAATATAATCTATAATTTAATTTTTACTAATTTACACCTGAATTTAATTTTGCAGGTACCTAGACTTGTTTAGGAACAACCAAAACAGCACAACATAAGTAACAATAAATGATAGCAAGTTAGCACTTAGCAACATCACTCCACCCGTAATAGCAATATGTGAACTCTAAAACTAACATTCAATCATTAAAATATAAACCGATATAAGTTATATCAGTAAAAATTATTTGCATTCAATCATTCATAAATAAACCGATATAAGTTATATCAGTAAAAATAAGTTATAGTTATAAATCGGCAAGTCGGTTGGGCTGATTAATCGGTGACTCGCCGATTTTTCGAAGTCCACCCAATTCGGTTCGATCAAACCCTGAATTACGATTAATCGGCGATTTTTCGCCGCATTAATAACATAGATGGAGAGTCAACATAAGTTGTGCAGAGAATCACAGCTCTGCAATTTTGTAATATAATATGACATGATCTTTCCTAGGTGTTGGAAGAAGTATGATAGTCCATACACTATATGACTTCTTGTACCATAGTTACTTTGTCTTTTCTTTGCTTTGCTTTTCTTTTTAAATATATTTGAATATTGAGGTCTATGCTAGCAATGTACAATATAAATGTTATTTGTTACCTCATAATTATTTTCATTTTTATTCAATTGTTAACTTCTCCATAGTTCCTTAGTTTTATGCTATGTAAACAACACTTTACTTTCAAGAGATTTACCATGTCGATACATGTCCGAGACTTTGATGCTTTTCAGATACTTCCATAAGATACAACATGCTTAGATCATCAACTTTAACATATCTTGAAAAAGTTTCAATTCTTTACAAATGTTACAAGCATCTTATGGCAAGTTAGTAGCACGTGTATCAATATTGACGTACAAGTGAAAGAATATGACTAATAATACAATCTTATTGCTGAAAATGTAAATAACACTAAAATGTATAGGCGTATCCCCATATTCTTTTTTTTTTGGTTAACGTGTCCAACATCTCATATCTCTGACACTCATGTCCTTGTCAATGTTACGTAGGTTTTATGAATTAAGAATCTTTCTCTATTTGTCATTAATTATTGCCAATTTGAAACTGACTGGACCTATTTAAGTTTTCATTTTTTACAATGACAAGCATCAGATCATCATCGGTTGTAAATTACAAAATGTGGAACATGACATTCTTGTCAATGTTCTTCACTTCTACAGTTTGGGAGGGGGAAGTGGGCAGATCGAGTTCAAATACATATAGGTTATACACAACAATTTCTTATAATCCCCCTCAGCTATGGTGTTTGAAAAATTCAAAGACCTCCAAAAGTTCAAGTTGTCAGACTATGATGACATAAATATATTAAAGAAGTGTCATGGTGGCCATCAGTGGGAAAATTTGTGAAACTATACCTCAGGTGGGGTCGATAATTCCTATAGGTATTGTTAGACCATTTACCAAAAAGCATGTTCACTAATGAAGGGATGGATATTAGTAGGTGATAAAAAATTTTGAGTGTGGCCTATAACATGCAACCAGCTTGTGGAATTCCAGATGCTAAATACGCAGGACACAAAGGGGGCGGGGGTTTGCAAAGCAATATTTATGTTCTTTCATGCTTCTACTAGAGACATTATTTGTTGCTAATGATTCAGGAAGGATTAATATATTCGTTCCTAGATGAAAAACTTACAATCCAGTATGGAATAGAAACTTAGACCCAAAAAAGTAAAACAACGGCGAGAACAAAAGATAAAATGAAGAAGAAAAGCAGACAGAAAAATATCAAACAGAGGGAACACGATTATCAATTTGAAAAAAAATAAAATCATTCTACACCTGCATATCATATAAAGTAAGCATAACAAATGAATGAATAACATAGCATTAATTCACCAACCTTTCCAAAATTTGAAGTCGAAATAACAGCTACGACACGCTTATTCTCAGTGAAGACATTACAGTACTTGCTATTAACAGCTATTGGATTTACCTGCCAAGGAAATTGTTTCAATACAAAAAATTGGAAAAGAAAATCCAAACCATTCAACTATATCATTTAAATGCAGCCAATATGCACATACAGTGTACAGACATCCTGGAATATCAACAAATTCTTCAATCCTTCCAGAGACTGGAGAATGGAAACGATGATAATCCTGCAAGAATTCAGGGAAGAAAGATGGTTAAGAAAATCCCACATGGTAATTTAATATACTAGAGAATTACAGGATATGTAACAAAGGCAAGGACATGTTTTCTATGGCCATCACGGAGCCTGCAAACCTACAAATGTTGTTAGCTTTTTAGACATCATATAAAAAGAATATATATCTACAGAATCTGAAGTGAAAAATGAAACAACTTTTTTCATACAAACAGAAATAAATCAACAACTGCTGCAAACAGCTATTAATTGATGCATGAAGAATTAGTTTCATCAATCTTCTTTTAGATGTGACCAAGGATTGTGATTTTTTTTTTTTGAGTTAATTTCGGTTTCTTGATTTTAAGAAATATTTTGGTGTAAAGAAAAAATGTAAAAATTTCGAGGATAAATGAAATATATAATGAATTTCGAGAGTATATTAAATATGTGAAAAAAATTATAAGCAAGTAAATGTATTAAACATATTAAATGAAACCAAAATACCTATAATTAGAAAATCAAGGGGTAGTTTAAAAAAATCAATATATAAGTAGAAGTGATAATTAGGAAATTAGGGGGCGGTTTTAAAAATCAATAAATAATTAGAATAAATGATAATTAGAAGAAAAAACTCGAAATTTATGAAAAAAATCTCGAAATTTTCGAAAAAACCTTAAAATTTTTCGAAAAAAACCCTCGACAAATGTAAGTTTTTCTTAAGCCTTTTTTCTTTTCGTAATTTCAAAAAAACGAAAAATTCGGCGAAATCCCGTACACGTGACCATGTATTCACACATGTTTAAATTTCTAGCTGATCACTGCCTATTCTTTAGGTCTATGTAGACAAAACCTTTCTAATCTCTAATCCAGAATTATATGTTCTGATGTTCCTTGATATCATAAATATGTATTTTGTAGAAGATAATCCGATTCGTAGAATACCTGAGGCGCCAATCTGAAAATGACCAAGGATCCATTGACAAATGCATTGGAGAATACATCTTTCCCCAAAAGCCCATGAATAGAAAACTTACGACCCTGAGGATACAATATTATGCTGACACGTGTAAGAAACATGTATAAATTAAAATGAAAAAAAAAAAAAACTCTGTTGCTAAGATTAACTGCAACTGTGTTTCCTAAAGACGATCTCAATATATTCTTAAAACAGTAGAGTGATCTAAGAAGTTGAAGGAATATTAAATGATGAACTCAGAAACAATAAAACGTGACTCCTATCCTTGCTTCGAGACCCACTGGAGGCATCTTTATTTCGGGGTGGTGTTCGACCCGTAGGTTGCATCTCGGGACTAGGTTACGGATCCTAGGCTAAAAAACCGGCTTGCCTTTCAAAAAAAAAAAAAAAAAAAAAAAAAAGAAAACGTGACTCCTATGAGGACAAAAGCACAATTTTCATAAGAGGTCATTACTTCCACAATACATGAAATCATCAGTTCAGGAACTTATTCGAAAATAAAATAAAACAATAAAAAATAAAAAAATAAAAAAATAAAATTGGTCATGACAAATCTCTCTTATTTGCAAGGAAAACAGAAGACATCACCTTAATCCAAAATGTTAAACTATCTTCAGTTGATTTAAAGGCCATAAGACGGCTATCAGCACCACAGACAGCAACGTCATCACGTTCCTTGAGGGCAATTGGTCTAGCACCAGGCTTCAACTCTCTAATGAAAAATTCATTAAATGACTGCAAATAAAGAAACAGTCTTGATCAAAATTAAATGTTGCATTACATCTCAACAATGTGGATCACGTGGCTAGAAAATATACTACAAAATGCTTACGGGACAATTGCAAACATAGTCTTCATAAAATCAATTTTCATAATAAGCTTAGGCATTACAATGTTTGGGGAGTATTCCTAGTTATGTTTATACTGTCGCATTTGGCAGATGATTGATGGTTATATTTTGGTGTATCTAATGAAGTTTGAAGGAGATTTTTCCCTCCATAAGTGATAAGGCATTGCAAGAAATGGTATGGATGGCTGCACTGTAGATAATCTTTTTTTAATGGTATGCAAACACAGTTGCTCTGAACAAATAAGGAATGATGACTGTACACCTTCACTAAAAAACTCTAGCATCTTACAGAAAATGGATCAACATAGGCATACCTCAAGTACTCAAGCCCCACAACTTATCTATCATAGAGATTAGAAGAAAAAGCTTTTCTACCAAGTGCATCAATCAGTCCATTTCGAACCCATACATTGTGCTTGAGAGCAAAGTAAAATTGATGAAGAGTGGTAGTCCATTGACCAGGTGGATCGAGAATTCTCTTGAAACTTATGTGCTTTAACACCTCAACAATAAATAACTTACTTTGGTATGCGGGTTCCTATCGACTAACCGATCGGGGGGAGTGGGTATTTTACTTGAGTCCTCAAACCAAAAATCCACTTAGTAGGTACTTTACTTGAGCTTGACTAATTTACCTTTTCACTAAAGTGTGACCCTGGTCACCCCTCAATGAAACTCAAATGGTTTGGAGAAATCCAGAAAGACAAGAACTGAAGCAGAACTCATTGTGGTCGAGAACACAAATTGCAACACCCTTGTGAATAAAGCATAAAACGTTACTGATAAAATCCGATATCCAAACTGAATTCGAATATGATTAGGCAGATATGGTTTCTAGAAATTATCTGAAAAGAAAAATGGGTCGGATATGGATTGTGAAAGTTGATCAAACTCGGATACAGGTTGGATACAAATCTTACATTAAAAATCCATCCGGATTTTGGATCCATAATTTTTTAATGATAAGTAGCTTTTATAATCATTGTGGATTTTGTAAAAAAAAAAAAAAAAAGACATAATGGTAATTACAAACATCATCATTATCAAAGCTCATTTTCGATACTCTCAGGGGTCGACTACACGGATTTTGGTTCTCCAAGCAATACGATCTTCCCACATATCCTCGCCTAATCCAAGCTCAAGAATATCTTCTTTCACCGCCTTCATCCAAGTTTTTAATGGTGGTCCCCTCCGTCTACACCCTCCATTAACTTGTCAATCTACACATTTTCTAATTGGCGTCGTGCTTGGTCTACTCCGCACGTGACCAAACCACGTTAAACGCATTTCTTTAGTTTTGTCCTCTATGGCGCTACACCTAAATATCTCATAATTCTTTTATTCCTAATTTTATTCTTACTTGTTTTACCACACATCCATCTTAGCATACGCATTTCTGCTATCGCCATCCTATGCGTATGTTGTCCCGTAGAAGCCCAACATTCTGAACAGTAGAGCATGGCTAGTTGAACAATTGCCTTATAGCATTTCCATTTTAACCTTGCAGACATCCTTCTATCGCATACTCCGAACATCATTCTTCATATCGTCCAATCGGCTTTAATCCTATGGTCCACATCTTCTCCAATAGCTACATTCTTATGAATTATAGATCCTAGATATCGAAAAGCCTCATACTCTGGGACCTTCGTGCCTTCGATCCCAATTGAACTACTTTTCCCTTGTGATTCACAACCAAAGTTGCACACTAGATATTTTGCCTTCAAACAACTAATTCTAAAACTCTTACTCTCTAATGTCTTCCGCTACTTATCTAATTTCTGACCTAAAACTTCAGTAGTCTCATCAATTAAGACAATATCATCTACAAACAACATGCACCAAGGTACATCTTCTTGCAGATAGTTCGTCAACTCATCCACGACCAGAACAAAAAAGGTATGGACTTAAGGCCGACCCTTGATGTAGTCCTACTGATACTAGGAATTCACTGGATGTCCCGCTTACTGAGTGCACATTTGTTACAGCCCCTTCATACATATCTTAATGATATCGACATAACATTGAGACACTTTCTTCCTTCCAAGCACCCACCAAATTAACTCCCTGGGGATCCTATCATAGACTTTCTCCAAATCAATAAAAACCATATGCAAACTCTTACGCTTCTCTTGATATTTTTCTATAATTTGCCTAAGCAAGAAGATGATTTCCGTAGTAGACTTACCCGACATAAATCCAAATTGATTCTCCGAAACAGTGGTTAAACTCCCAAGTCTTTGCTCTATGACCATTTCCCAAAGTTTCATTGTATGACTCATAAGCTTTATCCCTCTATAATTCAAGCAGTTCTGAATATCCCCTTGTTCTTATAAATTGATACCACAATGTTGTGCATCCACGAATCTGGCATTTTTCTAGTTTTCAAAATCTTATTAAAGAGCCTAGTTAGCCATTGAATCCCAACTTTTCCCAGACATTCCACGTTTCAATCAGTATATCATCCAGTCAGTGTTGTTAAGACGGACGCCTAGGCGCGCCTCGAGGCGTTTTGGCAAAGAGACGCCTCAAAATGATGCAAGGCGGAGCGGTGAAGTGAGGCGTCCGCCTCGGACCGCCTCAGCCCATTTGCAGCTTAAAAACCAAAAGCCTGTTGCAGCCCACTTGTCTTTTAGGGTTAAGAAGGGGGGTATTTAGAGTTTTAGACAAGAGAATGACTCTTTGGGGGCTATTGTTGCTGTTGTCTGTGTGTTCTTCTCCTTCTAATCATGTTCCTCTCCTTCAAATTAGGTGTTACCTCTTTCATATCACGTATGTTTTCTCTCTTCTTCTTCTTCCTTCCTCTTCTTCTTCCCTCTCCTTCCTGTGTTTTTTTTATATGATATGTTCTGCAGCTTCTGATGTGTTTTTTTATATGATATGTTCTACTGCTTTTTTTATATGACCTGATATACTCTTTTATTTATATCATCTGTTCTTCTCCTTTTTTTAATGATATGTTCTGGTTTTTTTTATATGATCTGTTTTGCTCCTTTTTTTTTATATGATATGTTCTGCTGCGTTTTTTTTTTCACAATAAACAGTAATAAGATATATTTCAGTGTATGGATCGTAATATTTCAGCTTATGGATCAAAATTTGGTGCAAATTTCCAAAGTTAAACCAATGAGACCTGCTGGGCAATGCCTCACCAAATTGCAATTTTCCAAACATTGTTTCAAATTTTCAAAGTTCAACCAATGAGAAGTTGGTGACTTGATGAACTAGTTTACATTATGCTTTGATGTTTTTCTTGTTTATTTCTTTTTTAGTGGATATTGGCAAGTTAAGTACACTTATGTAGTGCATCTTTTTGCTATGCTATGCAACTTTATTATGTTTCCATTTCAATTCTAAATAGTTGTATGACTTTTTGTACATATTGGCTTATGCAAGTTATCAAAATGATGATGAATATTACTTATCTAAATGTGTTTAAATTTATTATAATAAAAAATCTTTAAAAAATGTTAAAAGACCGCCTCAGTGAAGTGAGGCGTCCACCTCGCCTCTGAGGCGTTTTCAAGCTCGTCCGCCTACCCACCACCTCAACGCCTTAACTACACTGCATCCAGTCCAACTGCCTTCCCTGTTTTCATTTGGTTCAAAGCTTCTCTTACTTCTTTGGCATTAACTTTGTGATGGAACACGCAATGCCTCCCCTTCTGTGAAGCATATACCCAAAAAAAAACTACATTTTTAAAAATGTTTTGAAGGTGCTAAAGTTGTACTTGTATGGCAAATGCATTAGAGTTTTATGTTGTTATCCAACACATTCACACCTTGGGTGATGTGGTTAAATTATCATTTGAATTTTAGTTCTACGCTAATTTCATGGACTACAATGTTCAATTTTCTTTGTTTAAAGAGTTATGCTTATATTTTTATTTTCAATGATTTTTTTTACATAAGTAGCCTAATTGAAAAATATTCTAAGTGAAAGTATGTTCAAGATCAGGGTGTATGAGATTTATTAAGCAAGTTCAAATTTAATTCGCCCCAAAAAGACATATCCTATCCAAATATGGTAATCCGGGTCGGATTTGGTATGAGTCTTTACGATTCGATCGAATTTGGATTCGGACTTGTATCAAATAACTCGGGTCCGAATACCATACCTGTGTATCCATACTAGATCTAACCCATTTTAGGCCATACTTATGAAAATGGAATGAAAAATTATTTGAAAATAATTCAATTGAAAGTCCTTGAGAAAATAACATGTTGGATCTTTAAAAGTATTAACTAGATCAACCAATAAAACAGGTCACCATAAAACTCAATATATTAAGCAAACATGTCGGGATGAGAGCTTGACCTATCAAGCAACAACTCAGAAAATAAGCTCGTCGAGTCAAGTTGATTGACTTCGACCTATAGGATAGACAGGTCATGCATGCACTCAAGACTGGTCAAGTACTACAAATTTTCAGCATTTTATTTCTATATAAACTCATCTCTTTTTGGCCATTCCATGACTCCATAATTAAGTGAGCCAAGGGATGTTGAAGGCACAACTTCGAGTTAAAAAGTCTCAACTTTCAACATCAAAAAAAGAGTTTTTTTTCTAGTCTTTTGCATCTATTTGAAAAGAATACAGATTTGATTTTTGCAAAGATTTTCATGTGTTAAAAACTTTACACATCTATGTCACTTGTGTGTAAGCAAAAGTAGTGCTCTTGGTCTTAGTACATTGCTGAGATCTTGGAAAAAAATCATTGAAGCAACCTTCCCGTGTATATAAGTTGGTTGCAAATGGAAAACTCGCTAATTGAGGAACCGTGTATGGTTTGGTAAGTGCCTTGAGTGAACAATCTTGTAATCATTATATTGTTTCATGGTGGACCTTTTCTCTGGGAATGTAGCTTATAGAGCTAGTGTTTAAAATTCTATAACTGAACTACGTTATATTATGTATTTTATTTTCTTCCACTTTACTCAATTGCTAAACATCAAACATCTTTGATTTAACATTGTATACCATACAAAATATCTATTTAGATCTATTAGATATGGTATTTGAATATCAGTTATCTATAAAATTCTTAAATCTATAAGTGATTATACCAATCTAAGTTCATAATTTCAACCATAGAAGAAAAAAATTGTTTGAAATGGTTTGGTTGGTTGGGTGGAGTTACACCCTTGTTTGGTTACCTAAGATATTAATTCTCATGGAACCAACACCAATGTCTTCATTTTCCTTCATTTATTTGTTCATAGTTTTAGTGCAAAGTGTGCCTACTCTAAAAGTAATTATTAACACATCATGTGACACATCATATACAGCTGGAGCTCCCAAATTGGGCACATAGCACTACAATGGCAGCAATAAGAAGTTGAGAACATCCAACTTTTGGTGCATGATATTATTATTAATATTGACATTATCATTTTTTTTATTCCTGAAAAGGGCTAAAAGAAATAGAACATCTGGTGGTTTAAATTGGGTGGGTATTCCAGATTGTGTGGCTAAAGTACGACTTGCATATACACAGTGAAATGACAACTGGAATTTTACATGAGAGGGCTTTATTGGTGGCTTTTGGGTCAACTAGCTTTAAGCCTTTGGATCAAAATCTAAAGAGGATAAAGGACCTTAATGAGTAATGACAGGGCAATGGGAGAGATGGAGTTGACTTCTCTCAAGACAAGGCAGTTTGGACAGTTGGTTTCTGCCTTTGAGTAACGAATGCAAGTATACAACAAAAAACTAACGACACTAACACTTCTAAAATGTCGTTGCGCTTGTGAATACGGTAGAATTTGCACAATAATGACAAACCATAGTTACCTAGTGCAGGGAACGACAAGGTCTAAGGAACGGCAACGAGTTCTGGTATTCTGGCTTCCATGGAGCATTGACTTTATAATATGGATTCAATACATGATATTTATGTAGTGATCTAATTATGATAATATGTTGGAAATTTAAAGGTGTTTTGAAAAACACCAACTTTTTAATAAGTGAAGGGCCCAATAAAAGAATAACAACTACTCTAATAGGACCCAACTACCTCGTTTCAGCCCATCAGAACTAATCAGAACATATCAACAAATAGACCTTGTCATGCATGAAGTTTCACTAAATGTCAATTTGAATACTTTCACACTTCAGTATGACCTTAATATTGGGTTAAAATCTTGTTGAAGTAAAGTACCTTAAAATGCTCTAAAGGGTATTTGGCGTCGTCCATATTGATTTGATCCTGCAAGAATGCCATACAATTAGTTTCAAGGAATACTTTGTACCCTAACAAAACTAAGGAAATAATATAATGAGTTATCCTATCAATATAAAGGCATATCACAATCAGATATTAGATGCAATACGTGTGACTTTACTGTGCTACCAACAGTGTGTCAGTGGTATGTCTATAAACCTGTGTTGGTCATGAGCGAGGCTAAAAACTTCATAACCCCAAGGACATTACAGTTTATAAGGATAACATTTCAAGCAGAATGCCATTGCAATTGTGTGACAAAGCTATTTTATTGGGGGATGGTTAACATAGCCTTTGAGATGCTATGAGTTCATTCTCCACTTCAAGAGATTCCCTCACCTAGGCAGACATATTCTGAGAACTAACCACCAGCCTTAACCCTTGAATTGTCAATGTGGACACAGATTATCACACCCTATGTACAATCTCATTGTTTTCTCTAAAATTAATTCCATGCTAGCATATTTGATATCTTAACTCTATCTTGAGTGGCATTGTTATAGATTTTAACTTATCTCCGGCTTTCAATGTTATGTTATCACCGCCGAGTTTTCTTGTTTGCTTTATATAACTTTCAACTTCACCATGGTAATACCTAACTATGATTTAAGATACACGCCCAAACAATGAGACAATGGATTTCGTTAGGGGTGGATCAGTAATTTTAACAATTCTTGAAGACTCTTCATAGCTTCCATAGCCGAGAAACTCAAACTTCCCATGAACATCGGCGTGTGAAAAAAGATTAGAAGAAAAATAAACAAATCAAGGTTCAAAAGTTTGCCATAGTGTGATTTCTGAAACAGTGAAACCTAGTCCCAACTCCAAAGTAATCAACAAGCGATTCAAGCAAAACTCAATAGAAAAATTAACACCACCCATGATTTTGTCAATTATACAAGAAACAGAAGTTACTCGACTCTTTGAATACAAGGTTGGCTGCTACAGTTCCACCAACTTGGAATTCTCGAGTAGACCATAACAACAGTTTTATCACCCACCCTATGTCAGTGATTTAGGGCTACATGAAATCATAGTGGTAAAGGAAAAGCTTGAATGCTCATCTTCCATTGCCTACTATTTGTAATACAATTATAAGCTATTCATATAGTTCCAAAAATTAAAAGAAATAAATCTGAAATTACCAGAGCAATAAAACTCCTAACAAAAAATGAAAGCAGACCTGGATGAGATACATCCGTGGAGTGATGCTTATTGAAGAAATGGATAATAAACGAGAAAACCAAAGTTTTGTTTTAAAGTATCGCAATATTACTATGATTCAATATGCGTGATGGAGAATTACTCTATTGTCCTCTACTACAATTTAACTTTAGCAACGTAAGACGTATGCAAGATATCCACAACAAAGTTTATCAATCATCCTACGTTATAATATTTATACTGCAAAATCTTCCATGCACGGTGCATCCAGGTAACTTAAGGTGTTAAAGTGGGTAACTTTCATTTGGTTGATAACTTAGTAATACCTTTTGCATACGATGTATAATGGGTGTTAACCATACATCCAAATTTGTATATGTACCAAAGCATTCCTCTTTTTATGTTAATAAACGGAGAGCTGGGCGCATAATTACTAGAAAGTGCATTCATCTGTCTGTCTTGCTTCATCGGATAAGCTTTTATGTTAATAAACGGAGAGCTGGGAGTATAATTACTATAAAAGTTCAACTTTCGTGCCTTGAAGAATTCAATAAAGTTTGGTATATCTTTCACAGACTCTGTTGCATTCATCTGTCTGCCTTGCTTCTCAGATAAGCTTTGCAATAGCTCTTTTGCACCTGACATGAAATAGACCACATTCAATAACACTAATATCACAATTGGATTGAAAAAAGGCATGGAAAACATCTGTGACAAGGTAAGGAGAATTGGTGACAATGAAAAACAAACTGGAAATTATTTTTCCAATACACAAAACTCTCACGATTACAAATGGATATCCAATGAATGTGTCAATTTTCCATTTCCATCATACACTTAAATATCTAATTTATTGTCACCTTGTTGCAATTGCTGAAGATAGCAAAAGCAACCTTTCTGATTCGGACAACCCAAAATTTTCCACAACAAGGGATCAAAATTAGCAGGTGATAAGGAATTGCCCTGAAAACAACCATGACGACCTGCTAAAAATTCTCATAACTAATTTTGTTGAAGACAGGAAGTGCTTCTGTGGAGGTAAATTACGATTGTTCCCCATAAACATCCCAGATCCCTACCAAAATTATTTTGTAGTGCTCGAGGCCATTCCAATGGAGGCAGAGGTAGAGTAGGGTCCAGGTTGTCTGACGGGTTCAGTTATCAGATCTAATATACTAATCATCTGACCTTCACCCAATGAGGGACATCCATATTATTAATTTTTTGTCTTCCCCTCTACAGGATCAAATTGAGTAGGTGAGGTCTTAACTGAATTTTTATCATCAAACTTCCTCAATAAATTGTAAAAATACTTTTGCAATCAATTCTTCCTTCTGGACAATTGTTTGGTGGAAGGCTAAAGGTGTGCAAGGGATGCAATCTTAATGGAGTGCGAAGGTCAAGTAGGGCTGTAAAGACTGAATGAACAATCCTTGGATGTATTCTGGTAAGTGGTTGGGGATGAAAGACTGTTGCATCTGATACCATGGGTAATATCCGTCTGTTTGAGGATCAAACAAATATAGAATAACACCAATGTGGTTGAAATCCATGAAAAAGGTCGTAAAAATCCCCAAAAAGAGGCAACTGGAGGAGTCATGGGAGCCCCCATTACCGACATGGTCCAAGCGTGTGTGATAAGGCTGGCACTCCTGCTAATGGTGTTATTGGTCCGTGTGGCATTGTATCAGATGGTTGGGACCCCCTGAGGTCATTTCCACCTTCTCCTGAATCATTTTTTTCCACCATCTTCCTACTCCTCATTTTTTCTCAATCTACCAACATCTTCTCCATGGAGCATTGACTTTGCCCAACCCTATCGGCAACCTCTAAATCTTCTCCTTGATCATCCTCTTCTCTCTCCTCTTGTATTCTTATTTCTAGCAAATTCGACCCCAAGAATGCCGAAGGCTCTGATACCAATTAATTGAACAACATAAATTAACTAAACATGTATCAAAGCTCAAAAGCAAAGCTTCAAGAGAAATAAGTTGCAATAATATCAACTTTGCCCATAAGGTTTACAAAACAAGACATTTCTTCTCATAAAAGTAACACCAAAAAACTTTGCTTCTCCTAAATGTAACCTTACCCTAATAAACCCTAAAGTAGAACTCTAGCCCAACTTAATAAATAAAACCCTAAACAAGTTGGATCGAATCCCAATTATTAAAAGGATATAAATAAGATTTTATTTAATAGCCCCAGTGTTAGCGAATCATGATAATCGAAAAAGGCAAAGATTTTGATTTAATTGTAAATCGAATCGTAAACCGAATCGTAAATCGTAAGATTTATAATATTATAAATATAAGTATTTAAATTAATAAATATCCATAATTTATACCCAAATAAAAAATTGAATATGTAAGTGCATTTTCATTGAATTTGTAAGTCCAAAAGAAACCTCTTTCAAAAAAATAAACCCAAAAGGGAAAACTAATTAAATGAAGCACAAAAGAAAAAAATAAGCCCAAATGAAAAAATGAAATTAAATGAAGCCCAAATGAAAACGAAAATTAAATGAAGCCCAAATTGATTATTTATTTTGTTTCATTTCATCTCTCATATCATTTTATTTCAATTTCATTTAATTTCATATTTTTTGATTAAATAAACCCATCTCCCAGTATCTCATTTACAAGAAAACAATCTCTTATTTCTTCTTCTCTGAACTCGCCCACGATTTAGGGTAGTTACGATTTATGACCCGATTCAACTCGGGATGGGGGAGATTCACTACAAACCGCGAGTTAACTCGTGATTTTACGACTTGAACAATACTGAATAGCCCAAACACTTATCACATCCATAGTAATTAATAGAACTGAGCTTGACAGGTCTCATATGAGAACACATTTGATTGAAAATTGAGTCTCTGAAAGAAGCAGATTTCGGCATTTTGAACTTAAAATGGCCTTTGTTGCTTGCAATGTTTGGTTGGTCTAAGCAAGGATTTCTTTTGTTTGATATCCATCTATTCCTTCTTTCAACTGTTACTAGGAGAGCCTTTCCTACAAAATTAAGAACATTTGCTTTGATAGTTTTATAACATAAAGTGATGTTTCAAAAGCCGACAACTTTCTACCCTTTCTTCCCTTGTGCGTGCAAGGAGAGTGTTATTGATCATATTTGTTGGAGTCGGCTACAAGAGATAACCAATAATTATTGTGGAACTGATGTATTGGCTTACATTGTCAATGAGTAACAATTTTGAAACTCTTGATTGTGTTCCATAATAGATTTCTTCTCCTTGAGGTAGCCTAAGAGTTGCAACTCAAGTGAACCATATATATTGTTGCAACTCAAGGAAAAAGACAAATAAGTACATATATTAAAGTGAATTCCGAATGCATCAAAGGATAATAGTTATGGTCAATTGACTTCTGAAGAAAATATAAAAATTTAATGCTATATATATCTTACCCTTATCAATGATGCTGAGCCCTATTTTAGATTGATAAATAGCTCTCATAGACAAAATGATTTTTTTGTCAATTACTTCTTCCACAAGCCTCTTTGTCCGTCTGTCAAAAACCTAAGAAACATTATACTTCATATTAGAGCCAGAAGAAACAAAGTATCAGGTTCACACAAAGAACATAAATTTTTATTTTCATCTTATCACTTAATTCTGTAGCTATCTACCCACTGTTATTTCAAAAGAATACGAGATATACCTGGGAAGCCTCCAGTAATACACACGGGAAGGTGAAAACCAAACAAAAGACAACATCAATAACAAGCGAATAGAAAACAATCATACATGAATCCAACAAGTTTTGTAATCGTAATCCCTAAACACACATTATGTGCATGATAAAAGTATCCACCCAGTCCTTGACCTGAACAACTACCAAACGCCAACCACCACCAGAGCTTTTCATGGTCTGCATTTCTAGCTTTTCTTTTCAGTTATAGACTTACAGTTGTGCTATTTGAATAATAATAATAATAATAATAATAATAATAATAATAATAATAATAATAATAATAATAATAATAATAATAATAATAATAATGATGATGAGGATGATGATGATGATGATGATGAGAATGAGAATGATAGTAATAATACTAGAAGTAAAAAAAAAAAAAAAAAAAATTCTCAACATCAGATATAGAAATAACAGAAAATATGATCAGCTTCTTGACAACAAAGATGCTAATTCAAACTGACTGGAATGGCTCATACCAGAATATTTGAAGCACCTGATCCTGAGTTCAGTCCTATGTCATATGTTGATAGATTGGCCCACTCGCTCAATTTAAACATCCATCTAGATAATGCCAAAGGCTCAAAAGGATTGAATGGGATTCAATGAGCGTATGAGCAAAAACAAAAAAAGGTACAATCAAGCCTATGGAACTAAGAAATTATGCAAGTTCTCACCCATATGAAGCTTGTTTATCAGTTAAGAATCCTCCAGTCATAATCTGATTTCCAGTCCCCTCATCAAAACATAAAGTTAAATGTATCATATCATTTAACTTGTCAGACTTGCCAAGAACCTCTCCACAGACAGGACATGTACTGATAAGCGATTCACTGAAAATATGATGAATGATTCATCTAGTTAAAGATAATGGAATGAAGAAATATCACAAACAAACCTACCACGAAAGGAAAATACGTAATATCACAGCCTTTTTTAAATCACAACTTTTTTTGAACTCATATAGCCTTGACATTGATACTTAAAGAAGTTGGAATAAGTACTACACATGGTAAAGAGAATTACATAATAAAAAAATATATCTAAGTGGTCTTTGGCAACTAATAAAATATCATGGGATATCAAACATTCAGGGTTCCTATATTGTGACCATCCAAGTTGAATACTTAGTTGTTGCAGGTGGCTTGAGTTCCTAAAATAACTCAACATAGAACTGATAATGCAAAAATTATGCAACCTAAGGATTTTAACAGATACACACAGCTGAAAACAAATTGATAGAGACCGATTGTCAAGCAAGTTCAGAAGATTGTTTCTTGCACGAGTGTTTGCAAGACATGGACATGGACTATGCTAGAAAAGAGTTGTGAAGTCAGCGAGCCAGAATAATGAATTTTCCAAATGTTACAAACTTAATTTGAATCATGTTGATACTCAAGTGTTGCTTTCAACTGTAACAATGCCTGGCGGATCATGTGAGCGTGATACTTGGCTGAAAATTCTTCCTAAATAGGACGAAATAATCTGACAAGTTAGCAGCTAGACGAACAGCCAAAACCTTTTTTGCACATGCATATTCATCCCCACCCTCGAAAGTGGGGAAGAAGTCTCCCATGTCAAAATTTACATTCTTTGCAGATAACGTCATCCTTTTCTTCAAAGAAATCACCTGAAAAGTATTTGACATAAAACAGACTTCGTGGTTGCTGATATCTTCAAACACAACTCCGGGGTTCTGATTGAAAAATAAGAGAGCCTATCGATGGGTTAGAAAGGGAAATCTGCAAAGTGATTTGACACTTGCACTGGGCAAAACAAGAGAGGTTATGATAGGAGTTAAGAACTGCAGCTTCCATCATCGTCAACATCTTCCCAAACAATAAATGTTGCCCCCTGATCTCATACTTGAATTGAGTCAGGATGTCATCGTATACATTTTCAATCTTGTCTTTACTCACAATTGTTGTCTAGGTGATCTCTGCAATTGATTTCACTTTCCTATCCATCTTTAATCAAACTCCAATTCTTGTGGATGTTATGATACTTTTAATGCAAAATTTAGTGGACTATTCAAAGTCGAGGAATCAAAGTGAGCAAATCACGCAAACACGGATTAGGTTCAAAGTTACATAACAATTACTTGGAGAATCTTGCTTTATAATTTTCTCTGCTTGTGTCATGTCAATATGTTGTAAATATTTGTTCTCATTCTACTCTTTTCCATTCATTGTACTTATTATATCTCTCTCCATTTTTCTTGAACCCGTGTTAGAATTATCTGCTTCGTCAACTCGAGAAAAATAGGGGATCATGAATCATGACAAAAAGGGGAAATTTTATATTTATTTAATTGTTTCCTGGCATATGCTATATTTAGGGGGATGATATCATTTTAACATATTGTTATATATTTACCTCTCTTTTTTTAATCACACAGCTCACTGATCAAATTTTTTTATGCAGCTGTAGATTTTATCTAGTTCACGTCTTACAGGCTTTTGTTTATTAGGTATCATAATTCAGTAGTAGGCTTGTTTTATCTAGTACATGAGACTAGTGAAGGTTTAGGTCGGAAATTAGATAGGTGGCGGGAGGCATTAGAGAGTAAGGGTTTTAGAATTAGTCGTGCGAAGACAGAATATGTAGTGTGCAACTTTGGTTGTGAATTACAAGGGAGGAATAATTCAATTGAGATCGAAAGCGTAGAGGTTCCAGTTTTTCGATATTTAGAATCTATAATTCAAAAGAATTGAGCTATTGGAGAAGATGTAGACCATAGGATTGAAGCTGGTTGGACGAATGGAGAATGACGTCAGGAATATTATGCGATAGAAGGATGACAACAAGGTTAAAAGAGAAATGATATAAGACAATTGTTTGACTAGCCATGCTTTATGGTTTAAAATGTTGGGCTATTACGGGAAACCATACGTATAGGATGGCAGTAGTAGAAATACATATGTTAAGATGGATATTTGGTAAAACACGTTTGGATAAAAATTGGGAATGAAAGATTTAGGAGATACTTAGGTGTAGCACCCATAGAGGAAAAAATTAGATAAAGATGTTTAACGTGGTTTGGTCACATGCGGAGGAGACCAAGCAGGGCCAATTAGAAAATGTCTAGATTGACAAGTTAGTGGAGCATCTAGATGGAGGGGATGACCATTGAAAACTTGGATGAAGACGGTGAAGGAAGACATCCTTGAGCTTGGATTAGGCGAAGATATGTGGTAAGACTACATTGCTTGGAGAACCAAAATATGTGTAGTCGACCCTGAGAGTATCGAGAATGGGCTTTGATGATGATGGACAGAAGAAGCCAAGTAATTTGCTTGTAGTTAAGTTTCTCAATGAAATTGTCAAAAGGGAATATTGTACGTATAATATTTTCACCTCCAATGGTATTTTCATGTAAGTTTTTGCTCATAGGTGTAATGGATTCATGGGCTGTCAAGGATGAATATGTAAGACATCTAAGAATCATTTCAAAGTAGATCAATAATAAATCAAGGAGCAGCAAAGTAAGTGCAAAATACAAGTTTGGGATTTTCATAATTAAAACAGAAATCTATGCTCCACCAAGGCTCTACTTTTCTTCAAAGCACATCGCCTTCACCTTAGAACGTTGCAGAGCCACAATTTAGTCAAAGCGAGGGCAACAAAGACACGCCCAATTTTTTTGGAAAACTAACTTGAACAAGAAAAAAAAACCTATACAAGCAACTTAAATCACAACCTCATTTGTTTTCACACATCAACAAGCTCATGTTCAAAATCTGAAATGAGGAACAATCTAAAGTTCTACACTTTAGAAAAAAGATCTGTAGTGACGGAGCGTCGCCTCGCAAGGCTCTACTAGCAGACCTTGGCGCATCGCGCCTCATCTCACCCCTGACAACACAGACAACAACCAAGTGTCGATCCAACTTGATGAAGACATCATTCCTCCCTAGGTGCATTTCTTTCATAGGCATGTTCCATTCCTGTTATCATCTTTTAACATATGGAAGGGCTCTTTTCAACCGCAACTTGTTCAAGGGCTCTTTCATAGGGAAGGGCTCTTTTCATAGGGAAGGGCTCTTTTCAACCGCAACTTGTTCAAGGGCTCTTTCATCTTTTAACATATGGAAGGGCTCTTTCATAGGTGCATTTCTTTCATAGGCATGTTCCATTCCTGTTATGCTTGGTTCAAGGGAAGAATCCCAAGACACAGCTTCCAGACTTGGTTAGTCATGCATGGGGCCTTGAAAACTCAGGACAAACTAAAGGCTTGGAGTAAGATTGATGTCTCTTTATGTAGTTTATGTCGAATGGATTCAGAGAACGAAAATCACCTTTTCTTCTCCTGTTGGTATTCAAAGTTGGTTTGGTCTTATATCTTGCATTATATGGGCTATGATCACACTCCTTTGGCGTGGCATCAAGAGGTCGATTGGTGTCTATCTCACTTCAAGGGGAATGACCCTTGCGTCATGATTAAGAAGCTGGCTTTTAATGCGACAATATACCACTTATGGAATGAGCGCAATAAAAGAATATTTCAGGGAAAGCGTGTAGTTGTTCTTGATCTGGTTGATCGTATAGTCATGGATGTGCGCATGAGGACAGCGGTGCTGAACCTGACAGTGGATGATAACGACTATAATCGCAAGTTTTGTGATAAATGGAGAGTTCCGGTGCATTTTAAACTTAAAATTCCGAGTAAGCATGCTTGGAAAAAACCAGATCAGCAGTGGTTCATGGTTAATTCTGATGGTTCATTGGCTGGAACGAGGGGAGGTTATGGGGCCATCATTAGAACTCATGATGGAACCGTTATAGCGGCAGCTGCAGGCTCCTCTGTGGGAAAATCTGTTATTCTCCATGAGTTACAAGGAGTCGAGATGGGAATGATATTGGCTAAGAAGTATGGGCTGCGTAAAGTTGTTTTCTGCACAGACTCAAAGAATGCCCTCAAGTATCTCACTTCAACTGAATTTCCTCCATGGGAGGCTAGGCACACTCACCGTAGAATAAATCACTCTCTCACAGACTTTGAAGACTATAGGGTCATACATGCAATGAGAGAAACCAATCAAGCTGCAGACAAGCTTTCTAAACTTCTCCCTAGTGCTGAATTCCTGGAGATAGCTCCCAGTTCCTTTGCAGATGACCTCAAAAAGATCATTTTTGAAGATGCTAGCGGTAGATTATATGATAGAATGTAATTTTATTTACTTTTTTCTGTGGTCTGGGGAGCCCATTTAATCCAAAGCTTGCCTTTCGAAAAAAAAAAACTTGTTTTATGCAATAGTGAGAAAACAAAAAAATAAGGTGTTTTTTATGCACTTTTGTTTTTCATAACCACCTTAGGTTGTGTAGATTGTATAGTGAGTCACTTCAGTTTATTGAAAGTTCCGTTGAATTTAAGTTTTTATAGACTTGAAAGAATTTATTGTTTCAGAATTGAGAGTATGGATTCATGATGAAGATCATTCTTCAAGTTGGTTGAAAAAGAAGATTATTCGGATATGGGTTGTCAACACCTTGATAGGATGTTGGGGTTCTTGGCTTTCATCAAGTACTAAGGTAGTAGATCTTTGGGTAACAAACTTGTAATTTTTCGTCTTCTGTGGTGGACATTTTCCTATGGCGTCTACAAGGCATGGTGTAGGGTTTTAACTTTAAGAGGTTTTTACCAATAAAAATAACAATAAAATAATAATAATAATAATAATAACATTGAAGCTTGCCCCCTCTCATATTGAGGTTTTAATTTCTGAAGTTTATAGTGAAGATCAAATGTCGATTAAACATGGTTAGAACCAATATTCTTCAAAAGGTGCTTATAGCTGAGAAAGTTGAAAGACCTTACTTTTCTTGTTGAATAGCAAGAAGATTTGCCAACTCGTCCATGCTAACAGAACCATTCCCGTCTTTGTCAGCTGCCTTGAAGAGCTCCTCTTTCTAGTCAACAACATATATGAACTGATAAGAATAACTATTACCAAAAGAAACTTCTGTAAGGATGCAAAACAAACTTATGTAAGTAGTTAAAAGTTGTGTGCATCCATAGATATTAAACAAAACAACTTGGTTTGCAAGAGGTGAAAGGATGTTGTTAATAGACACAAATTAAACCATAAAACCCATGAACTAAACCTTGTCATCGGCCACTTGATTGCCAAATGCATCGATTAAGTCAGAAAACTCAGAGAACGAAAGTTGTCCATCTCCATCATAATCCTGTATTAGAAAGTTTTTAGTAACAGTTGTTTTTAATTCCCAGCATGATAATAATATAAAAGAAAATGTTGGTCTTGTTTCAGTGCTTTACATGAATTACGTTCGACATAAAATTCAGAAAACAGATTGCCAACTATATGCAAAGGCATATGAATGAATGGATTTCCACCTCTTTCGGGAATATGTAAAATGTGTAGTAATAATCAAGACATCAAATTACAAGGCAAAGAGACATTTTTACAAACAGGAAGAGTCAGACTACAAAGCACTCAAAGTGGAAGAATAAGAAACATCTTATTCATCTGTTATTTTAGAACAAATGTCTAAAGAACATGCATAAGAGTTAACGCCAAAAAAAAAGTAATAATACTAATGCATAATTCAAGTGTACCACTATTGATAGGATGCGCCTTGCGAAACTCTTTTCAGTGTCAATTGGATCCTGCCAAGTTCCCCAATGTATTGTGTCAATTCTAAGAATTAAAAGTAAAATCTTTAAATTCTTCACTCTTCACCAAGCAATGATAAAGAAAAGGCATATAAATAATTTTACAGACCTCAACTGTACATGAAATGGAGATGTTGCCCACAATTGTGTTAGATGATGACGGATTTAACAAGTCAAGCATCTGGACATTCGAATCTGAATCCTACACAAACCGTCAATTTCCATTTATTAAAAAAAATTTGTTTGTATTTTACTCATATTAGCATTAAATAAATGTTTCTCGAATGCAATATATCCATAATTGCAATTACTTATTAACCACATATTACTGTAAGAACAAGAAAGTAAGATGGAAATAGGGGCGGACCCAGAAATTCTTTTTTTTTTGGGGGGGGGGGGTTGTACTCAAATTTATATTGAAAAGAAATTCTTCATTTCGATAAATATCCTAAAATAAGCAAATTAAAGTATCAAGTTACTTATTCAAATAATTGAAACTAAAGTCTTTACTGTCCTCAAAGATTCGAGTACCTTGATTTTTTTAATTTTATTAGTGGTTTATAATTTCAGGATAACCTCATTTGTTTATATTTGTAAAAAAAAATGGTAAGATTGGTGAAAATCCTAACAATCTAATGTACAATATTCAATATTGAATTTGATCTAACCTGAATGTCAATAAATATCAAAATGACAGAAATTGGAATATATTAAGATTGCATTTATTAAAATTGGAATATATTAAGATTGCATTTCTGTGCTTGATCTATACATATATTAAGATTGCATTTACAAAATATATTTAAGAAAGTACAACATTAAAGGTAAATTTTATGAAAAGATGAAAAGCATGGGATTAGATTTCCTAAACTTTTAGGAGATATTGATGAGGGAGAGCGTTGAATAGTTGAAAATCTACGAGAGAGCCAATGATTGAATCAATTTCAAAAGAAGGTAGTGATCCAGTGCTATTCTTCTCTATATTGAAGCTATTAATGTGGATTAGCTTAATCTGAATTGGAAATCTAATCCCAAATGGCCAGCCGTACAACTTGGTTAACTTAAATGTGTTGTCTGAAGATGCTTAGCTTATTTTAGCTAACAAAAGAAGCTGTAAGAAGAATCACATGGATAGGGCAGCATTAAGGTCTATCAGGTTAAACTTGTCGCTGAGGTCTTGATTTGATGCAATAATGGGTGCACACTGAAACATACCAGGGGTGCACATATCATTAAGGCTTTTCATTTATTCTAAATTAGGGAATATGTTTTAGGATCTCCAGCCAAATTTATAAATAAGGCTGGTTGTATTGAGGACTTGGTGAACACTGAACAGATCATTATTTTGATCCTAAAAGATATTGAGTTTATTTATATTTTGTTTTATGCATACACCTAATTCTGGTATGCACAGCTTCCTCTTCCTATAAATGGTAGACAAGAAAAAGAATATGAATCAAGCCCTCCGTTCTAGCCAATCTGTTGAAGCCAGAGAAATTCAGAACATTGATATATAACAGCTCCACACCTCCCTGTAACAAATAGAAGAATGCATCACTCAGGTGCATATTTTCATCATATCAACTCCTAATGGACCCTGTCTTATTCTTGACAAGTCTCAACAGAGCTTTGGGTCTTCTAGGAAATGAAGCATTATCAAAGACTTCATTGTCCTTTTCAGTCTGCGCTAAATTTGCAAGGACACCCGCCACCATATTCAATTCCCTGAATATATGGACACAAACACATTGCATCTGTTTCACAAACCACTCCTTCACCAGTGTAACATACCCCCTCCTTACATGTATTCAAGTATTTTTAGGCATTGTAATAAAGGACTAGCGAACCATATCCACTCCTCCCTACCGGAGGTTTATACCCCAAATAAAATAAAAAATGATGAGTACAGCGGAAGCAAATAAACCAAATCACCGAAACTTGTATTGACAAAATTTCACAACTTATATTTCTTAAAACTCAAAACTAAAACTGCATGCCTATTTAAACAAAATAAAACCTAACCCTTACCTAATTGGACTTCTAATTCCTACTTGGGATTTAACATTGGATTGGCCCAATTATTTAAATAATAACTCATATTTACATAATTCTCCCCCACTTCGAAAAGCTCGTCCTCGAACTTTGAGGATGCAATCTCTGAAAAATGCACCTCTAAGATTTGGCCTCGAACTTTGCATATATGTACCACCAAGAATCAAAGCGATTTGGGCACCAAATGTAAAGTCTAAACATGAATCCTTGGCTCAAAAGACCCCATTTCTTGAATTGAATTTTCTCAAACACATTTGCAAACTTGTCCTCAAAATTTTCCATAATATTGATCCAAATTGGATCATAAACATTGTCCCACAGTGGTACATGTTATGTGATGTGGCAGTGACTAACCTTATTGACAAAACCTGAACGTTGTAGTAGTACAAAATCCTCCTTGTACTACTGGCAAAGAACCTGATCCTCATTAAAGAGGATTTACACCATGTGGTGGTACAACCAAACAAGTGGAGCAAATAATTGTCTTCCCAAATGAGTTTCACGAAAAGACATCTCATCCATCACATTCCCATCTTCCAATCGCATCGGTCAACGGATGCCATGTGCCTGGACAAGTAGGTGTGTTGGTCTGCTCGGAGCATGCTCATGACTATGCTAACGATGTACATTGACCGGAGGCAATGCGGGTCGTCGCATTGAAGGTTGAGGTGTGTTCTCAAGCGAGGAAGTTCCGGCAATGGCTGTTGTTGACAATGATGGTGGGATCTGACTTTAACCTTGTTCACTTCATGTACACCTTCCTCCTTTACATATATATTCATACTCTTATTTGGGTTGGCTGAGGTTTGCGATGACTAAAATTTTCCTTTTGATTTTTTCACAATCTCTTCTTGCAAAGATTTTAATTCGCAATTCGAAGACTTGAAAAAGTTAGGATCATTGTTTTTGTCGACAATCACTCATGTCTTACGATTTTCTCCAACTTTCAAAATTTCTTTTACGTGAAAATTTGGGAAAACTTCATGATATGTTTCGAACTCACAACTTTGCGGATAACCGTATCTCCTTCGTACACACTGAACAAAGGTGGTTTCTCCCAATCAACATGGATCACCTCTTACTTTTCAAACAAATCTAAAAACAATATATTTCTCTATCCAGCCTCACGATGTGATTCCTCACTAAAGCTTCGGGTTCTCTATGTATAACCAAGACAAGAAACAATCTGCTTCAAGATTTCAGCAAGGGCTTGTTCAAAGCGATCCAACCTTAGTGACTATGCAACATCTTTCCCAAAATTTTACCGCTCTAATACCAAATTTGATGGGTTCAACGGAAACAAATAAACAAAATCATCAAAAGTTTTATTAACAGAGTTGTGACTTTGGTGATTTCTCAAAATTCAAACTCATCATGCCTATTTAAACGAAATAAAACCTAACCATAATCTTATTGTACCTCTAATTCCTACTTGCATTTCCCATTGGACTGGCCCAATTATTTTTAGATAATAATAACTCATATTTCAATCATAAATTTGATGGGCTCAGCGAAAGCAAACAAACCACAACATCTATACTTGATTGATAAAGTTTCAAACCTTCATTAATATTTCTCAAAAATTAAACTGATTACAACTTTTTTCATCATACCTATTTAGATAGAATAAAACATAAACATAGTTATTACTTGGACTTCTTATTACTACTTGGGCTTTAACATGGATCGATCCAATTAATTAAAATATAAGTAAATAAATAAATAATCCAATATCCGTCATTTTCCCTTGCTTCGCAAAGCTCATTCTCGGATTTGAGGATTCAATCTCCAAAAAATGCATGAGTAAGAGTCGAAACGAAATTATGACAAAAAAAAAAAAAAACTGAGAAAGAGACTAATATAGTAGGTATTCCGTGATAGGCAAATAACGAAAAAACCAAGTATGAAGCATCTAGGCAACAAAACAAAAGCTATTTATGTTTTGTATAATCATGTGGGCTAAGTCATTGTTAAAAAAAAATCATAATAATAAGAGATTATGCTTACCCGAGTAAGAGCTTCGAACAGATCAATCTCACAATATCCAACTAGATTGTTCTTCGACATAATATTGGTCTACAAAACATAAGTAAAATATAATGAGGTATATTAAGGATACTTGGAATGAAAAATACAAACAATTTTTTCAAACAGAAACTTGTCGATAAGTATCACTTTCCCCACACAAAAAGTTGATAACTAACTCCAATAACAAGTCATGTCAACAAATGTCAAAATCATAAGCATAAAAGAATAGCTATATGGAGGATTTAGCAACAAGTCATTACGAATTTTCTTTTTGTTTTGTAAGGGTGTTTTTTTCAATGAATACCGACTATTACACACACTGCCCTTAAGGCCCCAAATTGACACATTCTTTTGTTCGCATACAAGGATTCAAACAACATCCCTTCAAAGATGGATGATGAAATGCACAACACCATAGAGTAATCATACTCACCTGGTTGCAAAATATTTTGCTATTGTGCACTATCGAAACTTTCCAACAAAATGCAAACAGTAGTAACTCACATAACACTTTCCACATAAAGCATCTCCAAAAACACCAAATTTAAGCAAAATGATTTTTTTTACAAATTCAACTGTACATTTAGGCAAAAAAAAAACTCGTTCACAACACCATGTATAACTTTATAATCTGTCCAAACTATATAGCCACGTGTATAGATTTATACCTATACCATCTAATTACAACCTTTGAAAGATCGTCTAACTCTAAATACACCATTTTCATAGCTAAACCTATATATTTATCATTTTCATTATATAAGAAAACGTGGTTTCTAAAACCCAAATCTATATCAATTCATAGTGGTGTTTTACTGTTCATTGTTGACTGGGACAAACAAAGGATTGGAGATAAAAGATGGCAAGGTTTGAAAGTTGGGAAATGTGTTGAGAGTTGAGATTCATTTTTATGATGAGATGTTAACAAATATAAAACATGTAGAAAGGCAAAGAAAATGAAAAATTGTGAAAAAAGTTGGTGGAATGTATATGTGGCAAAGAGAGAAGTATTGAGTTTTCAATAACAATCTACGTAGTTGTCAGATTTTGGTAAACTTGGTATAATTGAAATGCAATCTTGAAAATATTTCCAACAAAACCAATGATCAATACAAACACTTGAAATTTCAAAATATGTATTTTATTATTAAAACATGTAAGTATTTTTAATATTTTCATGCCCAAGTATAATAATTTTTTCAAAGAAACGGACGAACATTTAAACAAAGACCCCGAACATTCAATCGAATCTAATTTTAACCGAGTTTGACTCTACGAAAATTAGTTTACATTCTAAAATATGATTTTTTTACTGAATTGATTGAGGGCAATGGTGATAAGGGTGTCAAGTGCATAATAATTAGCAGCCCAAAAAAAGGTGTACGTGGAATGCCAACGACATGGGTAATATGCTAGTTTTTCTTCAGTCTTCTTGCCTTGGTGTTAAAGCTAATAGCTATTTTTTGTCATTGTTTTAGCTTGAATCACATCCCTTACTTCTACATGTATTATTATTATTATTATTATTATTATTATTATTATTATTATTATTATTATTATTATTATTATTATTATTATTATTATTATTATTATTATTATTATTATTATTATTATTACATGGATAGGATCGGGTGACTAGTTATTTGACAACTAGCGTGCCAATGGATCTCGTCAATCGAATTGATGAAATCCAAGGGTAAATAAAAGAGCTAAGGTGTAATCTTATCTCTCACATCACAAATCCTTGATTTTCTCTACTAGTATCTCTATTTCCTTATCTTTCTCATTTGACTACCATCTCTCACTCTCTCTTCTTCTCAATATTTCTCTTGTTAACTATTATGTTTCTTTCCTGATTTATTGCTAGAAAGAAAGAAAAACCAACGAGAAGTCTCATCAAAATTCTTATTTGTAAAGCACCAATCCTGATAAAATCATGTACATAAGTTCTCTGGGCAGATCTGACCACATACCGCTTGCCAATCTATCAACTCTTTATCTCCATCTTCAGCTGAAAACTCATCCAATTTTGTTGGAAACAAAGAAAAAGCAACATGAAGAAGAGAGAAAGAAAAAGGAAAGAAAAGAAGAAAAAATACTTCGATCATTTTGAGTTGAACAACAAAAGTTGAATCTTCACTTAACTGGTATTGGATCAACTAATAATTAGTTTTATAAATATCCTATTCACTTTTAGTTCAGGGAGATACATTGTGTATCTCAAATCTTCACTTTTTTAGCACTTTCACTGTTTCAGCAAAAGCAAAGAGAAATGGTGTGAAGGTATAAGAAACATAAATTAGTGGACTAGTAGAGAAAATCAAGGATTTGTGAAGTGAGAGATAAGATTACAGCTCAACTCATTTATTTGCTCTTGGATTTCATCAATTCAATGGACGGGATTTGTTGGCACACTAGTTGTCACCCGATCCCATCCCATATATATTGTTTAAGGTCAATATAAACAATTCAATATTTGATAACATATTCAAAAACAACTTTTGTATGGTAAGCAGAAATGGCCCCGCTTCATTATTGTTGTTTGTTAAGCCTTTTTTTTGTGAACTTGACAAAGTAGGCCAAAATAAGGCCTACAATGAAGAGGTCTCTAATAGTCGCCCGACCTCTAGCCTTTTTTAAATTATATTCTGCACTTTTTCTATGGAACTTCAATGGTATAAAGTTATACCATGGATAACTCAAAGACTGACATCCAAGTTACATGGTGTGCGCTCTTACAAGTAAGAGCTCGTGGATTCTTCCAGCACCTCAACCACTCCATACCCGCATACCCAACATAGACCAAACCATCAGGATGAAATGCATCTACACCTTAAGCCATCCACAATGAATGAGAAGATGGCCAGTATTCTCCAGCTCCAAGTCACAGGAATACACAACATTTATATTCACTCTATGAACCAATCTGAATTAACAAAAGTATATTCCTCGCTGCTATCCATATAAAAAATGATATCCTAGAAAGGACCACTTTCTTACACATTAATTTTGCTGAAAATATAGGAAAGGTTTCCAACAGGCAAATGCTCCATAGCCCAAGTAGGAAAGATATACCATACAGAAAAAATCCACTCCTTTATAGTACTTCAATACCATTTTTCATCGTCATCCCCTAAAATGGTAACCTCCTTTAAACCAGACATGTTGACAAACTTGCTCAATTCCCTACCAAGAGAGACCCTTTTTGAAGATGGAAATCCCAAATCATAGTTGCATTAAACTATTACAAAACACTTTATTTAGCTATACTAGCCTCCCAAATCCATCCCCCAAAACAATGAAACAACACAGCAATTTTAATGCCAACCATGGAACCTTGAAGAAACCTTGCAATACCCAAAGAGACCTACTAATTGCAAATGACCAGATTCTTGCACAACCTGTCATCCAAAAGTGAATCAATTGGCTAAGTTTTTAGGAGCAAGCCATATACCAAGTTACCAACAGAAAGATCTAGATGTCTAATTTCAAAGCAGAAAACAGTTTGCTAATCAGACACTTGTACAAAAAGTTACGCCCTTTCGATTAACATGCCGCAAAACAAACGATCATCCGAGCTTGGAGTGTTTTGGATGATTTTTATCTCCATTTGAATCTTATGTACCATCTGATTTACATCACCTTCACCTCTTCTAATGAAGGGACTGCCAACAAGGATTCGCCCTGAGTCACACATGGAACTAGAACTTAACCTTATCACCTCTACCCAAAACCACCTCAATTTCGCGAACAAACCCACCCTTGTAGTTGTATATTATTCCCGGCGTACTAGTTCCATATAAACTCAGCTGGTGCCTTGCAATCCATTTTGAAATAAAATAAAATAAAATATGCTAGTATAGCTTCTTAAACTTCCACGCCCAATGAAACCAGGCTTGTCCTCGAGAAAATATACAGATAGTAAAAGGAATTGGAAACCTGTTGCACACATCCAGGATCACATATTGAAGTCAACCATGCCATGGAACAAGTATTTGGAAAATCAAACATCTTAGGACGAAACATATAAATCAATTACTCGACTAGGAATTAAACGTGAAAATTGCAAAACCAAATTAAGTGGGAACTCCTTGTCAACTCCTAAAAATCCTAATGAACTCCGATAATCTCATCCAAAACTTGTGTCAGTAAGGTTGTGGTTTACAATAAAGAACCTCGACATCAATCGAGTATCCTAAATATCAATGGTTTGTTTACCCTTCTTTAACTTCAGAGGCCTGGTCCTTTACAAGCTAACTCGGTTGCTTTTAAGGCTTCTAATTCTGGCAAGTGCAACCTAAAATTGCATGGACAACAAAAGTTTGTTGCTAGTTGTGAAATTTTGCAACGAACTTCTTGAAATTTTGCCACGCATCTATCAACAGGAGGACAAACAAATTGTTACTTTCAGCATTGGCTGAAGTATTACATGGGAAAAAGAGTACAAAAGTGGATTTATTTTATTTTATTTTTATTTTTAGTATTCTACTGGCAGGTGGTATTGGGGACGCCTGAGAAGTGGATTGTGTTAACAACTTGAGGTATGGTTCAAAGGAATAAAACAAGTGAAGTTCCATGGGGTGAGTATTATATGTTTTGCTTTAAGCGGATGAATTGTGAGCTTGTGTATGAATAGGATAAAATTGTGGGCTGGTGCATGAGAATAAGTTGGAAATCACATTGAAATTGTAATGTAATGGTAGCAACAATATGAGAAAATTGGTTGTTGATAGAGATAAAAGTGGTTCAAACATAAAATAGTTTGGGATGGAGATCTATGTTATCAGGGATGAGGCGTAGCATGAGGAGCCAAGGTTCGCCAATAGAGCCTTGGCAAGGCAAAGCATTACTCAGGGGAGTCTTTTTATGAGGTGGAGATTTTAGTGTGGTAACCTCGACCTGGACTAGTATATTGGACTTGCGGCACTTTAAGGCTCGGGCAGGGCACTTTAAACAAAAAATAGAGCCTTGGTGGAGACACAGTAGATCCACCGACAACATAGATGGAGATAACAGCCGGATTGTCAAAGGACTGAATATAGAGTGTGTGAAAGGAAATAGGGAACCAAAAGGTGTGGAAAACAACAAGTAACAAATGGCGGTGAAAGAGACGGTGATGAACACAAACTATACCTCTTGAAGGGTAAACACCTGCACAAACGAAAACAGGGAGAATGATGATAGATACAGGGTTGCAACTTGGGCGGGCTACCCCGAAATTTTTGGCCATGGGCTAATGGAATTTGAAATCAGATGGACCGTGGGTTCACAATATCTAGCCGATCAAATTTCTGATTGGGCTTGGGCCAGGTTCTGGCAACATGTGGAACCCAAGGAATTAAAATTATCTATAAGTTTTTTTTATCTATATTATACAGTTTTATTAAATTATTTCAATGTGAAAGGTTAAAGAAAAAATGGTTGGCTTGGTAGTTGTGCTTTTGACTTGCAAAGTACTGGGTCACGGATTATCGAACCACCTAAATCCTTTATTTGGGGATTAGCCACCATTAACAAACTTAATTCATATGCACTATGAACAACAATTACAGTTGGTATCTCTTTATGGAGAGTATAACCAACCATATTACTCATAACACTATAATTACAAAAAAAATATAAATCTCTAAACAATATATGTTTATAAACTAGTAGACCTTTAAATAAAATGGACTAGTATAGTTTCATAAGAACATTCTTCTTAAATAGAATTTTATCCCTTCTAAAAAAGAACTAAATAAATGTATGAATAAATAAATACAATTTAAAAAAAATGACAGAAACATGGTACCTCATACACAGATATCCTTGCAATACGAGGGCCATTTCTTTCTAACAAAAGTTTCTTCTCCTGCAGAATAGACATCAAATAGAAAGCATAATGGTCTGGATTGTTACACTATGCCAACGATAAACTGCGTCAGAAACATAGAGACGAACCTTGACTAAAATCATTTTATTTGTTTTGAAAAGATAGTGGAAAATACTAGGGAAGTACAACCATGGACAAACAAGAACAGTCATCTGCCATACGATCATAAACCAACCATATGAAAGATACCTCAAAGAAAAGAAACTTGTACCCTTCATCAGTTATGAAATATATTCTCGTTTCCCATGCTCTTAGGAAATGATTCCTTGTTCTCTGAGGCAGGCAAGATGGTTATAACAAGGAGAACATAGAAGATGCTCGCGAATTTGTGTTACTGTCTGCTTATATGCTAAAATGGCTTTTGGGGCTTATTTACTCAAAAAACGGCTTATTACTCATAAAACCTGAGTGCTGGCCGAGATTATAAAATTTCAAACAAGAATGGTGGTCTTGGGATCACTTGGAAGTCATGAGACAGCTCAATTAACTCTAGACTCTAGAACTATACAACAAGTCCAGTTACTGGGTTTCAATGATAGGTCGTAACACAGACAAGCCTAACAACCAAATGTCACTCTAGTTGTGAATTAGATAAAACATACCAAGTACAGTGCTAGTTTTGTGGAAAATGTTTTCCCCAACAATCATATTCCAAATAGAATCTCCCTTATATAGATAAGTATTTAGGGGATAGAATTTTTGGGTCTTTTGGTGTATGCTTTGTAATGAAGAAAAAGGGAGGGAACTAGCTTAGGATATGAGATTGAGAAAACCAGGGTTTTCTTAGTTATTCTAGGGTTTGTTTAAATGGTGCATTTTTAAAATAATATTGCACACTTGAACAAGTTACAATGAAGCCCAAGTGCCCAACATAGCACAGACTCGTCAGGAAACTTGTCGTAGCAGTGTTCGACACATATCTGACACTGACACCCACTCGACACGCATCCAACACGTGTCGGACACATGGTCAACGCGTCGTCAACTATCACACACATGGTCAATGTGGTCAATGTGTCGGACACTCCTCCGAGACACCCGACACTTAGTAGGACATACTCAAGACTCAGCAACCAACTTATTTTATTTTTTATTTTTAGGTGGGTGCAAAGAACCACTTAATTTAAAGGTTGTTAATCAATCTAAAATGAACAATGAAAAGCCATTGAAGCATAGAGATAGTTTATGCTTCTTGATATTTACTTCTTCACTCATTTGTTTTTATCTCCTCTATTTTTTCTCTACTTTGTTTTTTGTATTCTTGCAACATAGTATAGTTTTCTTTTACTTTTGTACATTTTCTTCTTATTTTCTACTTTTTTCTTCTTAGTGTTGTTTTCTATTTTTTTTCTACTTGCAACAAAAATGAAGACATTGTACGAATGTACTCTATTTGTGCTTCATTTTCATCTTCATACTTTTCTATTACTTCTTTATTACATTATGTTTATGTTAATATGACTTATTATATATATATGACGTGTCGCCTAGTTCTAGTTTTTGAAAAGTTGTTAAGTCGCGTGTCATGTCCGGGTTTGTGTCTATGCATCCTTGCTTCATAGTCAACCCAACTCTGCCTTAACATTATCATGAAGTTCTTGCCCAAGATCAAAACCTAGTACTTCTTGAATGAACCCAAGGGGGTCCCTTCCATTAGTGCTTCCCTCTTGATAGTTGTTGCTACCCATTGGAGCATACAAATCATCAATGGGTCCATGAGAGTTTTCATAATCAGCTTCCACCCACCACGCTTGTTTAAAAGGTGATGTATGTTGAGTGATTTTGGTTACATGATTAAAGGGAGTATGGTTAACCCTCGAAGATGTTGATGAGTGGCATGAAAGTGGACGGAGGAAAATACTACATTGTTACATCGTTTCATGTTTACCTATTGGAAAGTTTCATCCTTAATGAAATTTTTCCTCACCTATGACGATGCATTTGGTTGAAGGATGACAAGTTGGCAACGAAGTGGGTCTGGGTCAGGTATAGCTCCTTGTCCTCAGACCCGCTTCCAATTTCCTAGCCCACTTAACATCATTTGAAATTCCACATCCTTAGCCCGCCAAGATATGATGCCCCTACCCCACCCATAACAATAAAGTTCACTAAGAAAGCTAAACAAATAATTGAATTTACAGTCATCCAATACACCCACTGATCATCTAGAAACAAATAAACACATAAGCTATGGATGGGGCTGCGCATTATTTCTGAACATGA
Source organism: Berberis vulgaris (assembly GCA_963556465.1). Taxonomy (NCBI): domain Eukaryota; kingdom Viridiplantae; phylum Streptophyta; class Magnoliopsida; order Ranunculales; family Berberidaceae; genus Berberis; species Berberis vulgaris. The sequence goes on along the minus strand of OY747131.1, from coordinate 71,364,063 downwards.
CTAGGGTGTTTATTTCCTTCCCATACCGTCTCGATTACCCATTTAGCATACCCCATACCGGACCCATTAGGGGCAGGGTGGGACTCAGCATAACTAGGGTGAATTCCAAAACACAATGCACATATATAGTACATCTCCCTTCCTCGCCCAAGCGATGTGGGACTATAATCTCTCACTTGTAACTTATCAATCCTTTTTGGATCCATGGACTCTTGGGTTTGTCCTGCACCCTTCCCCTCAGGTCCGCTCACACAAGAGTATCTCAGTCCATCCCCTTGGGAGCCCAACGTCCTCGTTGGCACACTTTCAGCTAGGTCAGGCTCTGATACCATTCTGTGACAACCTGATCCAGAGTACTATATTGTCCGCTTTGGGCCTTACCACCTACACGGCTTTAAAATGCATAGTACTTTGTAAATCTAAACTCGCACATATATAGTACATCCCCCTCCCTCACCCAGGTGATATAGGAATATAATCTCCCCTTTGTAGCTTGCCAACACTCTTGGGATCCATGGGCTCTTGGGTAACTTTTTATATCAGAGTCATTTTTCCGGGGAGAATAGTGGTTAGCCAAGAGTAACGTTGGTAAATGAAAGTCTCTAAGTGTCTCTGGGAGAAACCTTGCAGTCTATACGTTGGTAGACGAAGTCTTTTGACAGAGTCTTGGGAGAAACCATTGCAATCAAGCATTGGTAGGTGTCACAGCCTTGTAGCTAGCGTTGGTCAATCGTTGATGCTCGTTGTTGTTGTGGTTAGACATTGTGTTGGGCATAGGTGGTCCCGCTCAGTGGTCTCGTTTGATGGTCTCGTATATGATGGTCCAGTTTGAGATAAACCCATTACTCTCTTCTGAAAATATGTTGTCCAAGTGTCTTTAGAGTCTAGGATAGCACGTGCCTCATCCTTCAGGCAAAAACATCAGATATAATTTATGATTTATATGCTAAGTATTTGAAATGGAACAAAAGTGACAACAATAGCCAAATCCCTTAGCTTTCAAATCATGTTGTCCGTCACAGATCCATTAAGTAATATGATAAAACAATTAACCCATTCTCAAAGATCAATTAAGCCTAACACATCACAATTCACAAATCAACACCCAAACTATCAAATAGAAAATCCTTTACAAATAGAAAAAGAATGTAGACTAGACAAAACCTATATACAAGAAGAATTTATGCAAAAACACAATGATATTAAAAGACAAAGATTTTACTCAATCACCAATGAAAACCAAAGAGATCTTTAGGCAAAATGTTTTATCTATTTTGTGAAACAAACAGTCAATAACCCATTTTCCAATGATTCGAAAATCACTATTCAGAACCTCAAAATACTTCAACCAATACAAGTAGTACCATCCATCAAGAAAACACAAACATAAAACAAATTAATCAAATATTAGCACAATTAAAACCCATATTAGAATCACAATCCTCAACCCAAAACATAACCAAAACTTCTCAAACAAAATTAGATCCAAACTCTCTATCAAATTCTCAAGAATTACAAACTCAAAACAATAATCAATCCAAACAAAAAGAACACATTAATCATGATTCCCCTACCCAAATTAGCCTTAACAGTCCGTCCCAAATTCGAAATAATTTCGAATTAGACAAAGAATTTATTAGACTTGAATTCATAGCAAATCACAATGTTCAAAAAAGAAAAGAATTTTATTCAAAATACAATGAACAAGAAAGGGACAAAATAAATCAAATATTTTATGAGTTCTGTGAACAATTTCAAATCAATAAACATTTTTTTTCCAATGGCACGAAAATGATTATTCAATGTCATCTTTCCAAGAGCCAAAAAAATCAAATGTTAAATCTAAGCATAGCCTTAGCAAATCCAATTATGATAATCCCTTACTAAAAATTTAGCCTAGATACATGATGATTGAAAATATGCAATTTATTGATAAAAACAAAAGTACAAGATATTGAAAATATGCATCCACTTCGATGATAGATGCAAAAATATCTAAATAAACAAAGGTGGATGTAGGAGTAGGAAAGTCTATCAATCTGGGGGAGGGGAATCCTTGTGTAAAATCCTTTTAGAATAGAATAACAGTAGCAAACAAACAATCACAATCAGTGGCTGGAAGGAAGTTAGCCAGAATGAGGGACAGCGTGCATGATACAGATAGGACGCTACTAGTCAGTACCAAATACTACCAAAGTAACCTCATCAAACAAAGATTCAATGGGGTTCTATTTTGTAACAGATTAGAACATGCGTTGTTTTCCCACACTCATCAAATGAATTTTATTATTGAAAATGGCCTTGCGCTGTACAAAGTACAAATGACTAGTAAGGATCCAAGTTCTCCCACAAAGCACACAACTTGGCATTATTGTCAGACAATGACAATTCGTCCTGTCTCAATAACCCACCCTCCGGACTTTAAAAAGCCACGGTGTATGCCGTAAATTTTGCACTGAGCAATAGAATAGATTTTTTATTTCAACATTGGCAAGAAAGTTGAAAGTGAGCCATGACTTCAGATTTGCGTCTTATAGGGTAAATCCATGAAATAGAAGTATTCATGTTTTAATCAGTTGCCCATATTTTCCATTGATAGAGTTTATAAGCTTCCAAGTAGGACAACAAAAGGAAATTAACTTTTTCTTTACAAAATAACAAGACATGCAAATTTATTTGAAAAGCAATAAGTAAATCTATATCAAATTCAACGAGATTTATTCATTAACTCACCGAGTTCCATAGGGGCTTGTCCGTCCTGCAGCACACAGAATTCGCATGTCAACAATTTAACTAAAAGCTCTTTACTTCTAAAGATAATACTTTTAGGAAGGAGATCATGTTCCATAACTATGATAGGTTCAAGCTAGTCATAACAAATATTGTGTTGAAATAAAATAGAATAAACACCTTACAAGGGATGGTATTTCAACTATGCAATCCCCTCTCGGAAATTAGTGGGATTTTTATGAGGAGGAAGGAGATCATTTTCAACGAAAACCAATCTTTGTGAGAGTTTTACAACGGGTAATTATAAGAAACTGTGTTATCAGTATAACGAATTTTGCAAAAAGCATAATAGATATTGATGATATAAAGAGCAATGAAATTTCAAGGAAACTAAAATTGAGCCGTCTGAATCCTAATAAGTTTAAACAGCTCGAGCATATTGATACACTCAGTCAGTCAAAACGATTTTGTTGTTCCAATTAATGTGGCACTGTGAAAGAAAGACACATTAGCTTTGAATACGTTTATACATCTATAAGTCAAGTATTTCTTGGAAAAAAAAAAAAAAAAAAAAGTCAATCTCTTGCTTTCTGGTGGTTCATCAACTTTTACAAACCTGAAATTTGTCGACACCATGTCACTAACCAAAAAAAGATTCTCTAAATTCAAAATTACTATGCTCCTATTTAAGTTTGGTAAAACAATGCGTAGACTTTTGATTATGAAAAGAAAAAGTCACCAGAGCTCAAACGTGATTACCCACGCTTAAGATAAAAGTTTTGAATTTGCATTCTATAAACATTCAAAGAAACCATTTTTGAAATTGTTCTAGTGCTACCAGCCAATATCTCTTAAACTATCTACAAACCTGTGCGAAATATAGCATAGTTTTTAAAGAAATTCTCTAACTAGATTAACAAGCAAAAAAGAAACACCCCCTTTTACTTATTTGCTAAATGGCCTTGAAACCCAGAATTAAACAAACAGTGATGATGAGAAGACAAAAAAAATGAAGGAGTCATGATTTCGCTTAACTGGTCAGAGGTAGCAGTGCGAAACGTTCGTTCACCCATCGAAATGCAAGCGAACCATTTGTCCTTGAACTTCATTTCCGCCTAAACAAACAAACAAACAGTGAGTCAAACAAAACAACAAACACAGAAAGTAGAAAACCTTTCATTGATTGGTTACTTACACCAAGGATTCCAATAAGAGCAATCCCGGCGAAATCCTCCTGCTTGACGGGAAAATTGGAGTGTCCTCCGCTGCCGTTGCCACTGCGGTGGCGATGCAAGTGTAATCGGCGCTTGAATCGGTCGCGACGAGATGTGCTACTGCCTTCACAGGCGGCGGTCGTCGATTTCGAGCTGTTGTGTCCCATTTTTTTTTTTTCTTCTCTCTTCGTCTTCTTCTTCTTGTCTCTCTGATGAATTTTATGGAAACGAATAAGTTGTGAGGGACTGACTGACTCTCTCCAATGTTTGGTTTGGGTTTGGTTTGGAGGGACTTTCCATACATTCAATTTATATAATATGTTGCTGACTTGGACCGAGAGGTAAAGCTGGAGGATGGAGGGGTCGTTGGATGTGAACAGTGAGTATCTCGAGGAGAAGGTGCGTTATTGTCAATCTTTCCGACACAATCTAGTGGGTGGGCCCGACTCCTAGTGACACGATTGTTGATAGTGGGCTTACTTTTATTGGAAACAAACCCACTCAGATTATTTAATTGAAAGTTGGCTTGGTGTTAAAGCCAAGCCCACCGTGATGGTCCCACTCAGATCGTTTTATTGGAGTCAACCATTACGATGCATGCAGAATTCTAAAATTGGATTTCGTATCTCATGGCCTATGGTAGCATACGCATATATTGACATGTGCGTACCTTCTTGGCTGTGTTACCCCAAGGGAATCAATACCATAATTTATATGCGAAAATTCTACTGTGCCCGCTCTAATGCCCGGATGATGCCCAACACGTGCAACGCATGGTACCAGGCACGTGCTGGGCCTTGATTGATTTTAGAAGGAAACCTCATTCTCTCGATCATCTGTTCGAAACCTAAAAAAAAAAAAAAAAAAAAGTTGAAGAACAGCTCTCAGCTGAGGGAGAGGAGGACGACTCATATGAGGGAGAGGACGATCTGAGGAAAGGAAGAGACGTGCTCAGATCGTCCTGGGCCTTGATCGATTTTAGAAACCTCATTCTCTCGATCGAAAATTCGAAACCTAAAAAAAAAAAAAAAAAAGGTTGAAGAACAGCTCTCATCTGAGGGAGAGGAGGAGCAGCTCATCTGAGGGAGAGGACGATCTGAGGAAAGGAAGAGACGTGTTGGGCCTTGATCGATTTTAGAAACCTCATTCTCTCGATCGAAAATTCGAAACCTAAAAAAAAAAAAAAAAAAAAAAGGTTGAAGAACAGCTCTCATCTGAGGGAGAGGACGATCTGAGGAAAGGAAGAGACGTGCTGGGCCTTGATCGATTTTAGAAACCTCATTCTCTCGATAGAAAATTCGAAACCTAAAAAAAAAAAAAAAATGTTGAATAACAGCTCTCATCTGAGGGAGAGGAGGAGCAGCTCATATGAGGGAGAGGACGATCTGAGGAAAGGAAGAGGAGGAAGAGGATCTGAAGAAAAGCTCATCTGAGGAAGAGGAGGCGGATCTGAGGGAGAGGAAGAAGGGAAGAGCTTCAGTGAAGCTTCAGGGAGAGGAAGAATGGAAGAAGGGTGAGTCCTCACTGCTCCTGTTGGCCACCAAAAATCCAAGTAAGTATGTCTCACATTGATTCCAAGTATAGCATAAATTCCAACTAGCAAAATTATAGCATAAATTACATGCTAAAAACGGTTGAAAACAGACAAGTCCATATTGTGATTCATGTCGAGTTAATGAGCAAGTCTATATTGTGATTCATGTCGAGTTAATGAGCAAGTCTATATTTTGATTAGTTAATGAGCAAGTCTATGAATGCTATATTGTGATTCATGCTGAAAACGGTTGAAAACAGACAAGTCTATATTGTGATTCAGATTCCAAGTAATTCATGTCTATATTGGTTTTCTTCCTGGTTGAAAAAACATATTTGGCAGAAAAAGGAGTGGACGGTTTTCATCGTAGGTTGAGTGAATTCACAGGAACAGCAGAGATCCTTATCTAAATGAATTAGGAGGGGAGGGGAGGGGAGGGAGGAAACCCAAGTGAATGATTGAGTGTTTATTCATGATTTGAGTGTTATGATAATGTTCTTTTCTTTTGTCATATATTTATGCATGATTTGAGTGTTTATTCTAAGTTTTACTTGGAATAATGATAATTAAGTTGTAGTTCTATGAAAAAAATGTGTTCAACAAGTCGGCTAAAGTTACATCATTACAATCCAAGTTGTGGATGAAAGGACTTGGCAAAAAGGTTGAGCATTACATTATTTTGTTTCTATATGAAGAAAACCTTGTGCCTTATAGAATACTTTAGGAAGAGGTATTTGTTTCACTTTGTACAAATCCCTTTTGAAAGTTGAAACCAACCACATTCTCTCCTTGTTTTGGTTGATGGATACCATCTTCCTAGCTGGTGGCCTTCTTTTCTTGATATGATGGGTTGTTCTAAGTGTTATGAAGATGAAAAAAAATGGGAATCTATTGAGAATCAGATAATCTACATTTTGTTTTGTTGGGTAACAAGGATTTCACATTAGGTTATTATCAAGGTAAAATGGCGTCATTGAAGGTTGATAGGTGGCATGCTGCCCTTCACTAAAATGAATGCAACAGAGCTTGGTGGATTGTACTCGAACAACAATATATATATGAAATTATGATCTGATCAGTTTATATGAAATTATTCAATCAAATGTTATTTTTTTGTCAACGCAGGAATGACATACAAAGCTTATGTTGTTTATCGTGGGCGTGTTCCTGGAGTATATGTGACTTGGCCAAGTTGCGCATTACAAGTTAACGGATACAAGGGTTGTACGTACAAAGGTCTCAAATCAGTTGAAGAAGCCTATGAAGATTACGAAATGTGGAAGCTATCAGAAGAGAACAGATTAGAGCACGAAGCGAGAAGAGAACAAGAGGCGAGAAGAGAGCACCCGGCAAGAACAAACGACACTGAAGACGTAGTCGACCAATCAAATAATGCTCCTGAGGGTCCTTGGGCTTTTACAAGGGACCTAATCAACAGTGTATTAGTGGTAGTTTTATTGATTCTTGTAATTATATTTTTTAAGCTTTTGGATGGTATTTGAAACTGAATTATCTCTTGTAATTATCTCTTGTTTAGAAACTGAATTGTATGTCAGTTTAGAAATTGCATGTTGTATTGGATTTGGATTCAGATTTAGAAACAGGCTGAAATGGTGCTATGAATGGCAAATTGTATGTCGATGTAATTGTATGTGAGGCTGGAAATTGTATGTCGATGTAATTGTATGTCAGGTGCTGGAAATTGTGCTATGAATGGCAGCATGAAGAGCGCTTAAAACCTGCTGAAATTTTCGCAGTTTGAGCGCTTAAAACCTGCTGAAATTTTCGCATGAAGAGCGCTTAAAACCTGCTGGAATTTTCACAGTTTGAGCGCTTAAAACCTGCTGAAATTTTCGCAGTTTGAGCGCTTAAAAGCTGCAGAAATTTTCGAATGAAGAGCGCTTAAATGTCTGCTGAAATTTTCGCATGAAGAGCGCTTAAAACCTGCTGGAATTTCCGCAGTTTGAGCGCTTAAAACCTGCTGAAATTTTCGCATGAAGAGCACTTAAAAGCTGCTGAAATTTTCGCAGTTTGAGCGCCTAAAAAGCTGCTGAAAGCTGCTGGAATATGATAAAACTGCTAGAATAAAAACTGATAAAACTGAATGGTAGCATTACTTATAAACTGATAAAAACTAATAAAACTGCAACCTCACAAAACTGATAAAACTGACAAAACTGATAGCATTACTCATTACATATTCAATTATAAAAACTGCTAGAATATGATAAAAGAGTTCTGAAGTCTGCCAATTACAAAAACTGCTGAAATATAGCACTCCCATTACAATTTGAATTCAACCAAAAGTCCTACAACAACCACAACAATTACTAATATTTTGTCGCTTGTTTGAATAAGTTCCTTCAGGGTTGGCTTCTGACACATAGAGTTCATATGCAACACCATCATCTCTACAAACATGTAAACAAAACATGAGATGCGTTGATATATGGCAAAACATTAAAAACTAACAAAGTTTGAGATCCTTACCAGGGCGTAAATAATGAGCTATAATCTGTCAAGTTCGTGTCGTTGCTAGAAGGTGGGCGCTGCAAAAATAAATGATATTACATAAAGGCTTACATTTTTTATGTGGTCGTTAAAATGATCTTAAGACAGTAACTTACATACCTGTGTTATAAGTGAGTAAACCTGACCAAGTCCTTCAAATGTAGCATTACCATATGGCTCAACATGGTTTGAAAGAGGTGTCATATATTGTGAACTTTCAAATCCAACTTGGGTAGAACCCTACAAATGACATGAAAAAAAAATCAATATTCTTGAATTTAAAATATATATATTCATTAAAGTAAAACAAACAAGTAAAATTACCAATTTATTCTGAATGGCATGTTCTCTGTCAATATGTCTCATTTTCTCCTTCTCTTTCTGTGTTTCTTTCCGTTTTTGGCACTTTTTACAAACTTTTTCCAGGGTGGATTGCTTCCTCAAATTAGAACGTCGTCCTTTGCAACGGACGGCCAATGGACTATGAATGTCACCAGTACTTTTAGCGCCAACTTCGAACACCCCGTCTGACTGAACATTGACATCACTATCACCATCACCATTTGATCTCTTTAGTTCACCAGTCTTCATATTTATCCAACGTTTAACATTATCTGTCTCATTTTGGTCCTCTGAAGCTATATCAGCCATTTCATAAAAGAGGCTGCACATCTCATCAAACCGTTCATTTTCAGGCTTCATTGCCCAATCCGAATATACAATTTTTACCTTCTTATGACACCTCTTAATATCTTTCCTCCACCTTCGAAGAATAAATTTTTCAGGTAAAACATTAATCCTCATATGAGACAATACCGATAAAACATGTTTGCATAAGATCCACCTAAACTCAAATAACTGACAATTGCACTTAATATTGAAGTCATCATCATTAAAATAAACTTTAAAATTGATTGACCTGTATGTGTTTCCTATCAACCTGTCTTTCGAAACACAATAAACCTGAAAGCCATACTCCTCCATGACATGATGATTAACTGCACAACATAATCTTCCTGCAATCTCTGTTTGAAACTCCTTAAATTTATTTGTGGTGTAGGCAGCTTGAAATTTTTTCTCAAATGCGTAAGGAGTAATGCAAGGAAGGCAACGGCTAAATGATCTAAAGTCTTCATCAACTTCTTTTTGAACCTTACTTCGTAGTGCATTCTCATATTGTTCTACGAATTGCTTTAGTGTGGTCTTTGAATTTACATAACCATCAAAAAAAAAATTCATACTTTCACTCCTTTGTGTTGAAGACATCCCTGCCCAAAAAGTATTCCTCTGAAATGTGGGTACCCAACGAATTCTTTCATCATATAATCCACTCAACCAATCATTATTTTCATGGTTAAATTTCTCCCACACCAATATTCTTCAAACTCTTCATGAGATAGAGAATCATAAACTGCTCTTTGCATTGCAAATTTTATAGCCTCGTATTCATTGTAACCCGACAGTTTTTCAGGCAACTTTTTCATAATATGCCATAGGCACCATCTATGGCGTGTGTTGGGAAACACAATTTCGATGGCTCTCTTCATTGCTCTGTCCTGATCAGTGATTACAACAGCTGGAGCACAATCATTCATACACACAAGCCAAGATTTGAAAAGCCAAACAAACTCTTGTACTGTCTCACTACATATCAATCCACATCCAAGAAGTATTGACTGACCGTGATGATTCACCCCAACAAAATGAGCAAATGGCATTTCGTACTTATTAGTTAAGTACGTAGTGTCAAAAGTAATGTCGTCACCAAACTCCTTGTAAGCTGCTCTACTCCATGCATCAGCCCAAAAGACATTTCTTAACCTCCCATTGTCATCCAAATCCACCAAATAGAAAAAATTAGCATTGTTAGCTTGCATCTTTTGAAAGTCTGCAGTGCCGTCGCATCCCCCTCACCAAGTCTCAATTGCCTTATTTTATGCAAATAGTTGTAACAATCTTTTTGGGAAAATGTCATATTATCATTCCCACCAACTTCAACCACACACGAAGAAAAATTCTTATTTGGCCTAATGCCCGCCCTATCATTATATTCAAGCCTCTTCTTCACATATTGGCTCATAACTCGATTTTTTTTGTAATATCTCGATTTTGTAGGGCTCAAATCATGATTGTGATCATCAGTTACTGTTGTCACTTTCACTGTTCCATCAGGGCGTATAAGAGCTCTAATCTTAGCCTTACAACCACATCTACAAGAGGGACGGATTTTTATAACACTTTCTGCTTGACTTTTAAAATTCTCAGCCCGACCACATACAAGAATAAGATATCTAGGGTTTCCCTCATCATCCTTTTCAGTTGACCTTACTCTCACTGGAAATCCCTTTTTATTACCATAATCAAGATAATATGACTGATACTCATCAATGTTGTTAAATTCCATCCCTACAAAAGGCTCTTTTATCGACTCTACAAATTCGAAATTTTCCATACATTCGCTATTTTCTAATGTATCCATCCCTGAAAATATGAAAAATTGAACACATATTTGATGGAAAATTAGCATCTGAACTGATCTAACATAATAAAATAACAAAGCACAAGTAATTTATTGATTCCAATTTCGGACTGATCCTTAGCACATATAACAGGTTCTTATTGATTCCAATTTCTAGTTACTGTGATGATGTAGTTCTCATTATTTCAGGTTCTTTAGGTTCATCATCTGTTCTAAACTTATACAGGGAAAAAAAAATTGAAAACCTAAATTGAAAGCTATAGAAAATCCTTTCCTTTAACCATAAAATTTCCAACAAAAAACAGATGACATAGATAGATAGGGGTGGTACCTAATCGAAGGTTGCAATTTGGAGGAGGCGGAGGTGGAGGAGGCGCAGTTTGGACTCCTAATCGCGCCGTTTGGAGGAGGCGCACTTTGGACGGAGGCGGAGGTGAAGGAGGCGTACTTTGGACGGAGGCACAATTGGCTACCCTAATCGCGAGGTGGAGGAGGCGCAGTCGAGAGAGAAACTTTTGCGATTTTTTTTTTTTTTTTGGCTTTTCATCCCTCTCATTAACTGGCACGTGCCTGGCACATGCCGGGCACTGTACCGGGCACAGTAGAACGACTCATTTATATGAGACTACAAATAATTGAAATAGAAGTAGGATTCAAGTCACTCATTTGTAACTCCGCAGAATGCCCTACTAAATTTTTCTATGCAAGTTTCTGAAACTACACATGCCTTGCATATATGTCCGCATTGTGCAAAACCCATTTTTAATTTTATAGTCTTTCGCTATTCCACTTGAGTTGAAGTTTTAAGAAAAGTTAAATACCAATATCAAAAAATAATGTGTCAAAGTTTCAGCTTATTTCGACATATATGCCTTGAGATCCGTGCTAATTAGGAGAAGAGAATTTTTTTTATTATTATGTACTTGCTTTGATAAGTCCTAGAGACCAGAGTAGAACAAAACATCTACAATCAGTTATGTATGTTCATCCCATGAAGGATGATAATGAAATCATCCAAAGAGTTCCTTACAGGCCTCTATTTACTCTGAGCCAACTCAAGAAAGGCGATTCCACAACACTGCTTTAAACGCTCCGTTGTTCGTTCCTTACGCTCCGTTGTTCGTTCCTTCTCATACATAGTAAAGGACGTCACTCCTCTATTACGTGGCTACCACCTACCTTACGGTTTTCCCTAGCCCGGTACTCTCTTACCTAGCTTGGCCTATCTAACTATTGTGAAGAGAGTGAGGCCCACCTCGGGCTCCACACAAGCCAACCAATAGGTCGGCTAGTGCCCATTTTTCAAGACCAACGCAAATGGTGGTCCTTAAACACTCACAGAGATCGTTTATCAAGATATTTAATAGTGGGGACTTAAGTACATATCTCAAGGAACTGTGTTAAAACAGTCTGAAACTTTGGCACGTTGTTTCTATTGGTAATTGATAACTTGTAATTTTCCTGAAAATTTATATTTTTTATATTTATATTTTCTTGAAAACAGAGCTCAAACAAATTAGAAAAACATTTATATTTTTTTGTTGGGGCTCAATACGTAAAGTCATGAAATGATGTCCTCCTAAGTAGGGCTGGGCCGGTCCGGGTAACCAGCCCAAAAATTAAAAACCAAAGCCCAGACCGATATTTTTAAGCCCAAAATTCTGGGGACCGAGACCGGACCGAGTTGGGCCGGTTAACCGAGGTCCCGGTTAACCGAATTGCGGGCCGGTCTCGGTCCAAAGCCCAAATTGTTGTCTGGAACCCATGGGAGAAGAAGTCCAAATCCATGATGGACATGGGAGATAAGGAGTACAAGCAGATGCTGTGTTGATGGTGTAGCAATTGAGAAGCCTATTACATTGAAGCCAGGCGAGGAATGGATAGGAAGGTTGGAGCTCTCAGTGGTGCCTTCTAGTTACTGTAGCGGTCTCTAAGAATCAAAGCAGACCAAGTCAACAAGCTCGTAACAGTCCATCTATTTTCGTTGTCTACATGGAAATATTGTATTCAGTACATTTGGTTGGAGATTTTCAATCTGAGGCGTAATTTTGTTGTCTTCTGAAGTAAAAAGAAAGTAGCAATGTTCTTTCATTGATGTTGATTGTGTAAGAAATAGAAGACAATTGTCTAGTCAGAGCAGATCTCTACTTGCTCTTGTAGAGAAAGAAACTCCCTTGTCTAAAGAAAAACATCTTATTCAATTTTTTTTATGTCTTATTCTTCAACAATGGCTACACACCTCACCATTCACCACCACCATCAACTCACCTCCTTCTTCACTCATGGGGAAGAAAATTTATCATACAACTTCAACTGAAGAATAACGGAATTTGGAGGAGGAGTAGCAAAGGAGGAGCGGAGTCGAAAGGGTTTAGATTAGAAGAAAGAATGTGGTTGCAAAGCCCTAACTTTTTTAGGTATTTAATCATACCCGGTCCGGTTACCCGACGAGTTTTAAAAAGTATAGCCGAGGACCGGACCGAAAACATCGGTCCGAGCCGGGTTGTAAGACCGAATATTAAATAGCAAATAAAAAACCGATCTGAATCGGCCCAATCGGTCCGGTTGTCGGTTCGGTTCGGGCTTTCGGTCTGAAATGCCCACCCCTACTCCTAAGTATGAATTAGGAATTCGAGGGACTCCAAGCTCATTCCCCCATTTTCAAAACACGTTGATGATGGAACAACAAAGTGGACGGACCAAAGCCATGAGCCTAACTCGAGTTTAGGTAGGGCTTCAGCTATCAGACTTGGACCAAGATTGAGTTGAGATTTAGATACCAAACTAAACGTAGGTCGGGATTTTGTTGAGTTTATGCTAACCCGAGTAATTTTCCAGTCTGATAATTGTTCATTGTATTATATGATCTAATATTATGCTTTAGGTTTTCTATTTATTTTTTTTAGTTTTTAGACTTTTACCTATTATCTTCTATGTGGTTTCTACACTGACTAAAGTTTCTTAATACAATGTGTGGGTGCCAAAAACAATTCTTAGCCCAGCAGGATAAGAAAGCCCAAAAATCTGGGTCGTCCCCAAGAAGCCAACCCAAATCGGATACAAGCATAGAAAGCTCAAATCTGAGCCCCATGCAACTCGGTAAAACACTCTTTTTTAGTAGAGGAATAGTGTTTGGCACCGACCACCATACTCAACTGAGCACATGAACCTGCAAGAAAGGTCTCTCCGAACGGGAAGTTATAATCATCAAAGGAAAGTTACAACCATCTACGAGAAGTTACAACTGTTGACGAAAGTTACAACCATCGACGGGAAGTTACAACCATCTACAAGAGGTTACAACCATAAATGGGAAGTTACAGCCATCAATGGCTCTCGACCTGCCGCGTGTCTCACTCGTCTACGAGCAATTGGCTCCTGGCATGTCACGTGTCTCACTCTTCTACGAGCAGTTGACCCCTGACCTGTCACGTGTCTCACTCTTCTGCGAGCAGTTGGCTTTCGACCTACCACGCGTCTAACTCATCTGCGAGCAGTTGGCTCCTCCCGCCTCTATAAATAGTCAAACATAATTATTTCTAGGCAACTCCTTTTTATTCACAATTCTCTCTTAAAACACGAAGAAATAAATATTTTCTTAAAGGCCTTGTTCTAACTTTGGCATTAGAGTTTCCGTGGAAGACACCACATCGGTGTTAAGAATTAATTTTCATTTTATGCATATTGCTCTGCATGATCAGCAAGTGATTTGGTGGATTTTTGCATCCACACATTGGTGTTTTTAATGAGAGCTTGAATCAAACTCATTACATGCTTTACTCATTTCATAAAAAATAAAAAAAAAATAAAAAATTATGTTCATTCAATTTGAATTTCCTTCGGAGACACTTTTTCAGAGTTTTTTTTTCAAAAAATGGTGGGAATTCGAAACCAAACTAGCAAAAATTGCACAATCCTCTCCTCGAACCAGACCGCCATCATCGCCATGGTTCAGCCGCTTATGGTCGGATAGCCACTAGTAGTAGGTCTACCACCATCAGTTGATTATCAATTGCAATTTTCTGCTCATCAACCAAGACTAATGGAAATGAAACAACAAGAATATCTTGTAGGTCAGATTGTCAATTTGACTAAAATATTGAAGGAGCAAACTCAGGTACCGTGAACAACCAAGGCAGAAGACACATTGTCGTCTACCAGCACACCATGCGCATGGGGTGGAAGTAGCCATATGTCAAAGGGAAATAATCTCTCTGAAAGCACCTATTCAAGATTTGGGCCACCAGTAAATGTGCATTTTAGGCTCGGACCTCAAACGGAAGTTGTCTCAAGGTTGGGCTCCTAAGCAACTGTGCACTCAAGGCTAGGGTCACAGATGACGCCAAATATAAGTGGTCACCACAAAAGACAGAATCTATATGGATGTGAACAACGCAAAGGACCAGATCTAGATTACTACACTAATTTGTTCCAAATACCACATTCAGAGACTCGTCAAATCCATAGGAGCTTCTAGGCGAATCTCTTTGAAACTCTACCTCATTCACATGCAGGTGAGTCACAACAACTCAAAATATGGGAAGTCGTCTACTACTGATAATCGAAACCGAAACAACCATATAGTCGATCAACAGAATACACCCAGGCCCTTGGGAGCTGATGATGTGGCACGAATGGTCAAGGTGCAGTTGAGAAACTTACAAGTCATGGGAAATCCATATGATGCTCTACGCAGAGAGGTGGCCTTGGTAAGCACTTCACCTTTTACAAATAACATTGAAGGGGTTTCTCCACCGTCACGGTTTACCACACCAACCTTTACCCCTTTAAAAAAAGATTTTGATCCTAAAAGACATTTGAAACATTTTTGAAATATCATGACTCTGCACAAAAATGATGACCCACTTATGTGCAAAGTATTTGCTATGACTTTACACGGAGTAGCCCAAGATTGGTTCCACACTTTGACCCCCCCCCCCCCACCCCCAGTCGATCAGCAACTTTGGAGATTTATGGCTTGTTCTCACAAAAGAGTATTCATCCTACCAAACCATTAAAAAACATGTTGACCACCTCTTCGACATGAAAAAAAAAGTCAAATGAATCGCTCCGATACTTCATCGAAATATTCAAGGCAGAAATGGTGAGCATAAATGGGTGTGATGACCACATTGCATCCTTAGCTTTCAAGAAGGGTATGTCCGCAGATCACTAATTGTATGGTGAATTGACCATGAAACTGAGCAAAACTCTTGTTGAAATCTTCGCCATGGCAGAATGCTATGCATTGTGGGATGACAAAACAAAATAATGCTAAGGCACTAAATGTACCCGATAAGTAGTCAACCTACATAAACAAATGCATATCAGGCGGAGTATAAACATAATGAGGGTGACAAGCGTAGAACACACTCCCCAACAAAAGACTCCTCAGCCAGTATAACATACATAGAGTTCATTGTTTCAATCAATCAAACTCTCAAACGCAAAAGAATATGATGATTATGGAAACCCACCATTTCACAAAATGGATTGAAGCTGGGGCGTCCTAGCCTTTTTAGCTTTTTAGAAAGAAAAAAATAATGCAACGTACATATAAGAAAAACTTGATTATATTTTATCTCTTCAACAAGAGACTCATCATCAGGTAGAACATACACAAATTTCTCCTCTCCGATCAATCAAATTTTCTCGAAACAAAGAACCAACCTTGCCTGAAGAGACTGTTGCCAATAAAGGGAAATCGTGCAAAAAAATATTCGAATAAATATTTACATATACCTCAGTAAAGGATATGTTATTTTGTTTCTCAGCAGAGAATGCACTATCCAACTAGAAACACAAACATCTATATATACTTCAGTAGAAGATGACACTCTCCGTGAGTGGGTAATTCAATGCATATAAGTATCTTACTCATGATTACTTAAATCGGTTTAAGTTTAGTTAAGTGGTCATCAAACCATACAAGCAAAATGCCTCAGTAGAAGATCACACCTTACTAGAGGATGGCACTCTCTTTGAGTGGGTAATTCAATACATAGAATCATCTTACTTAGGACTACTTAAATATGTTTAAGTTTAGTCACGTGGTCAGCAAACCACACAAGCAAAATGCCTCAGTATAGGATCACACCTCAATAGAGGATGACACTCTTTGTGAGTGGGTAATTCAATGCATAGAAGTGTCTTACTCATAACTACTTAAATCAATTTAAGTTTAGTTTAGTGGTCAGCAAACCACACAAGCAAAATGCCTCAGTAAAGGATCACACTCTTCGTAAGTGGGTAATTCAATGCATAAAAGCATCTTACTCATAACTACTTAAATATGTTTAGGTTTAGTCAAGTAGTCAGCAGACTACACATTAAAATGCCTCAGTAAAGGATCACACCTCAGTAGAGGATAACACGCTCCGTGAGTGGATAATTCAATTAATCAATCACTGAGCATAAAAGCATCATACTTAGGACTACTTAAATCCGTTTAAGTTTTGTCAAATGGTCAGCATGTCACACAATATTTCCATGAAATTTTCAAGATGGGCAGATTTTAATCCATGATTAATTTCTAAATCCTCAATTTATGCTTAAGTTCCGACTTAGCATATTGGAAACTCATGAAAGAGGCCAATCAAGTTTTTGCGCCCTCAATGAAAATATTTCTAAGTCGGCAGACTAAAAGCAAAGTTGAATGATACACAACATTACTTCAACATAAGTTTGATAAAAAATAGCAGTTTCAAATGTAGCAGTTAGCTCAACCTTCATTAGAGAAGAGTTGGGGGCACAACTTCATCCTGAATGCTTGTAAAAAAACTCATGAAATAAATGATAGAGGCGAGCCAATATGACTTGATTTACCATCCAAATACAACTATAAAGTCTCAAGCCTTAGGAGATTTCATAGCAGAATCCACTCCCTCCTCAACCGGGGAAATAAAGTTAGACATCATATCAGTGTCGCGTCCTTCAACAATGGAACCCTCATCAACTCGTTCTGAAACAGAGACATGACAACCAAAAGATATGTTGCATTTATGTGTGGATGTGTCGTTAAATCACAAGGGTGTCGAAGCAAGACGCTTTATTTACACTCGATGAAATCATGGTAGAGCAAGTCATCACACTTAGTTCCAAGGCCTCCAATAATGAAGCAGAATATGAGGTTTTCTTGTTGGTCTACGACATCTGGTGGATGCATGCCAAAGCATCTAAGGATAATCCTCTACTTAGACAAAGTCCAAAAGCCTCAGAAAGTACTTTACGTAACTCATCCAGTAGATCACCTCGTCTTCAGTAGAAAACTCTACACGCAGATCATTTTTTCTTCAGCATACTACATTTCAACAGCAGAGGAAAGTTCAACGCAGATGGCTCATTCACGACCTCAACTCTAGCAGATTTCTTGGAATTTTATTTTGTCTTTAAAAAAAACTCTCGAAAGAAGCTTCAACAACATAGATGGATAAGTCAGCAAGATTAGGGGAATTCTACTTTTCTTTTTGATGGGACTCCTCAGTGAAATCACATCCCCTCTGTTTTTAAGTAAGAAGAAAATGAAAAAACTGTCAGCTCAAAAACAAAGGAGATGGGGGGCATTTGTGGGAGCCAAAAATAATTTTTAGCCCAACAAGATAAGAAAACCCAAAATTTTGGGTAGTTCCCAAGAAGCCAGCCCAAATCGAATACAAGTAGAAAGCCCAAATTTGGGCCCAATATATGCAACTCAGTAGAACACTCTTTTTTCAGCAAAAGAATAGTGTCCGGTGTCGAGCACCATACTCAGCTGAGCACACCCGTAGGAGAGGTCTCTCCAAATGGGAAGTTATAACCATCAACGAGAAGTTACAACCGTCGACGGAAGTTACAACTATCTACGAGAAGTTACAAATGTTGACGGAAGTTACAAGCATCTACGAGAATACAATTGTTGATGGAAGTTACAACCATCTACAAGAGGTTACAAACATAAATGGGAAGTTACAGCCGTCAATAGCTCCCGGCCTGCCGCGTGTCTCACTCGTCTACGAGCAGTTGGCTCTCGACCTGCCACGTGTCTTACTCTTCTACGAGAAGTTTGCCCCAAACCTACTGATTACGCCAAACAGTACACGCAGTCAATTGCAATAAAAAATGGGGTGTCGATCCCACGAGGAAAAACGATCTACAAAACAAGGTCAAGGAAGAAAAACTACGCGAAACTAAATTTAATAAATTCTAACAAATTTGAAATATGAACGCCTCATGTTTTGGTCGGGGCAATACTTATATAGATAAGGATCATCCCAATAAAAATTTCTTACCTCGACAAAAATTTGCACTTATCCTGAGCACTCCATGATGATGGAACTTCGCCGAAAACCAAGTAATTAACAATGTGTGCATACCATGGTACTTGAGTGACGGCGAATAGGTGTTCGTCAGGGAAGTCATCACGGATGGGTGGGCCATTGGCAGAGTCACTGAACTCCAGACGAGACAAGTGATCCGCCACAACATTCTCAACCCCCTTCTTATCCTTTATAGTTAGATCAAATTCCTGCTGAAGTAAAATTCACCTAATCAATATTTCCTTAGCATCCTTTTTAGAAATAAGAAACTTAAAAGCCGCATGGTCAGTAAAAACAGTGATAGGTGTACCAATCAAATAAGCACGAAATTTTTCTAAAGCAAAAACTACAGCTAGCAACTCTTTTTCAGTAGTCGAATAATTCTTTTGAGCATCATTAAGTGTTCGACTAGCATAGTAAACAACAAAGGGCTACCCTTCCCTTCGTTGTCCCAAGACTGCCCCCACAACATAGTTGCTTGCATCACACATTATCTCAAATGGTAAATTCCAATCCGGTGGCTGCATGATGGGGGCAGAGGTGAGCCTATCAATGAGTGTTCGGAAGGCGTCCTCACACTCTTGTGTCCATAGAAACACGACGTCTTTGACCAGGAGGCTACTTAATGGTCAAGAGATGGCAGAAAAATTATGTATGAACATCCTATAAAAACCCACGTGCCCTAGAAATGATCTCACATCCTTGACACTTTTAGGTGTAGGTAATTTAGAAATCAATTCAATTTTAGCTTTATCAACCTCGATTCCTTTATCAGAAACTATGTGTCCCAGAACTATTCCATAAGAAACCATGAAATGACATTTTTCCCAATTAAGCACCATACCCTTCTCTTCACATCTACTTAAAACAACCTTCAAGTAAAGTAAACATGAATAAAAGGAATTACCAAAAACAGTCAAATCATCCATGAATACTTCCATATATTTTTCAACCATGTCACTAAAAATACTCATCATGCATCTCTGAATAGTAGTCGGTGCATTACACAATAGAAAGTAGTCTTATCCTGATCCTCTAATGCAATTTCAATCTGATAATATCCTGAATACCCATCTAGAAAGCAATAGAAAGAATGACCAGCTACTCGCTTTAAGATTTTGTCTATGAATGGAAGTGGGAAGTGATCCTTGCGGGTGACAGAATTAAGTTTCCTATAATCAATGCACATGCACCATCCTGTCACTACCTTAGTAGGAACAAGCACCCCTTCATCATTAGTCACCACTGTTATTCCAGATTTCTTGGGAACTACTTGAGTTGGACTAACCCACTTGCTATCAGAGATGGGATAAATGACGCATGCATCTAACAGTTTTAAGACTTCCTTTTTCGCCACCTCTTTCATAGTAGGGTTAAGTCGTCTTTGAGGGTCTCTACGAGGGTTAGCTCTTCCTTCTAAGTGAATCCTATGGGAACATATTAAGGGGCTAATACCTTTGATGTCAGCTATAGTCCAACCTAATGCAGATTTGTGCTCACGTAACATATTAATCAATTCTTCTTCTTGTGAGCTATCAAGCACGGAAGAAATAATAACAGGAAAGGTATCACCTGGTCCGAGGAATGCATGTTTAAGTTCCTCAGGCAGTGGAGCTAGGTCAACTTTCGGAGTTTCCACGGTGGATGGTTGTGGTTTCTGTCTTTCCTTTGGCAACTCCTCAAAGCATGGTTGCCATTGTCGTCCTCCTTTTTCCTTTAACCCTGAAACAACAGAAATATCAAAAGCATTGTCAGGATAAAGTGAATTCTTAGAATCAGAAATAGAAAGGAGGCACTCTAAGGTTTTAGAATCTGCGCTCAGGAGCGCCTCCTCTGATATCAGTGTGTCTATCATGTAGGTATGATGACACTCATCATCATCACGTGGTTGCTTGCTAATATTGAATATGTTAACCTCCAGAGTCATGTTCCCAAAAGACAACTTCATTAGACCGTTCCTGCAATTGATAAGAGCGTTAGCTGTGGCAATAAAATGTCTACCTAAAATAATCAGAACTGTAAACTCCATATTAACCGCAGAATGAGTATCTAAAATAAGAAAGTCGACGGGATAGTAAAACTTATCAATCTGCAGCAAGACATCCTCAACTATTCCTCTTGGCTTCTTAACCGATCTATCAGCCAATTGTAGTACCACGGATGTGGGTTTAATCTTTCCTAGACCCAGTCGCAAGTAAATAGAATATGGCATCAGATTTACACTTGCTCCTAAATCCAACAAGGCTTGGCCAAACTCATGAGTCCCAATCTGGCAGGTGACTGTAAGACACCCTGGATCTTTGTACTTGGGTGGTGTCCTCTGCTCAATCACTACACTTACCTGTTCTGTCAAGAAGACAGTCTTCTTGACATGATGTTTCCTCTTGATAGTGCATAGATCCTTGACGACCCTCGCATAAGTTGGCACATGTTTAATCACATGTAGGAAAGGTATGTTAATTTTAACTTGTTTCAAGTGTTCTAGAATCTCGCCATGCATTTCTGATTTCTTTCCAATAGGTCGTAGTGCTTGAGGAAAAGGAACTGGAACTGGAATGTTCCTGTTGGGCTCGTCCTCAGGGATGCTCTCTTTTGCACTTGGGGATGTGCCTATAGTCGTGGACGAGCTTGACCCATCTAAAATCTTACCACTTCGAGTAGTGATGGCATTGACCTCTTTGACATTCTGAGAGTATGAAGTAGAAGTTTGTGCCATAAGTTGGCCCTTCGGATTTGGTTGAGGCTGTGATGGAAATTGACTCCGCTCTTTTACTGTTAATTAACTTGTCAGCTTGGTTATCTGGCTTTTGATCTCCTTGTTCTCTTCTGCCAACTGTGTCAATGCAACCTCAAATTTTTGATTAGTTTTACCTTGTGCCTATATAAATGCATGTAATGTGTCTGATAAGGAACTTCTGTTAGATTGCACATTGTATGGAGGTGCAAGGTATGACCTAGGTGGTTGTGCCTGTGAGTGTGTAGGTTGGTCTGCCTCGAACCTCCAGCCAAAGTTAGGGTGATCTCTCCAGCCAGAATTGTAAGTGTTAGAGAATGGTGAGTAAGGCTTCTTGTACATCCCTAAGGAATTACATTGTTCCTCATAAACCCCTCTCATCTTAGTCAAGGTCGGGCAATCCTGTGCTAAGTGTTCAACTCCCCCGCATATAAAACAGGCGTCCTGTAACTCAACTCTGGCAACAATATGTGTGGGCCTACCATCCTTGGCCTTAAGTGTCTCTAACTCCCTAGTCGCTCTATCCAATTGGGCTCTAAGGCTGTCCTCTTCCCTAAGTTGGTAGACTCCAGCTGGGCGTGTTCTATCCATGCTCTCAGTAGCACTTGGACCAGTCCAAGTATGAGCCTTTTCAGCCAAGTCATTCAGGTACTCAATGGCCTCGTCAGGGTCCTTTTGCAAAAACTCTTCATTACACATCATCTCAATGAACTGACGCTCTCTACTGGTGAGCCCCTCATAAAAATAACTGACTACGCGCCAACTCTCATACCCATGGTGTGGACATGTATTCAAGAGATCCTTGAACATCTCCCATGCTTGATATAATGTCTTGCTATTCTTTTGGGTGAAGGTAGAAATCTGTCTCTTTAGACCGTTGGTTTTGTGGTGAGGAAAATATTTATTAAAAAATGCTTGGGTCATCTTCTCCCACGAACCTATAGACCTTAGTCGCAAAGAGTATAGCCAACTCTTCGCTTTTTCCTTAAGGGAAAAAGGAAAAAAAACCTTAGTCTAACCGAGTCTACAGCCTCAACTTTGTTGTGGAAAGTGGCCACAACTTCCTCGAATTCCCTAATGTGAACATAAGGTTTCTCACTCTCTAGGCCATGAAAAGTGGGTAATAATTGTATCATACTCGGCTTAAAATCTAGTTTTGGTGTACTTGGTGTAAACATGATACATGATGGAGTAGCAGTGCGCGTGGGGTGGAGATAGTCCTTTAGCGACCGAACATGGTCATCTTTGTGATTACTCATGGTGTTAGAATTAGAAGTATGACTTAATTTGGTCTCAATGTGAATTTGTGGGTGTTCTAAATTTTGGGAGCCTAATTAGTCTCTCTAAGTGGTCTCTATTCCAACTCACACTCCCCAATGTTCTTTTTTGTTTTTTGCAATTTTGTTTTTTTAAGAAATAAAAAAATAAAAATAAAAATAAACTGGACCTAAAACCTACAAATAAAATAAAATAAAATAAAACAATGAGCAAGAAAGATAATACCCGAAACCTCCATTGTAGAATGACGCTTGTCCCCGGCAACGGCGCCAAAATTTGATTATACCCAAACAGTACACGCGGTCAATTGTAGTAAAGATTGGGGTGTCGATTCCACGAGAAAAAACGATCTACAAAACAAGGTCAAGGAAGAAAAACTACGCGAAACTAAATTTAAGAAATTCTAACAAATTTGAAATATGAAATTGAATTTAATTTAATAAAAATCAAGTTTAGGAAAGTCACAAGGTTCCAAGAATCCCTCCTAGATTTCACGCGCCAACTAGTATTGATTCGTTATGATAACTCGATTACATATTTCACATCCCAAACAACGTAATCGGAAAAATAGTCTTTAATGTATTAATATATCCTAATGTAAATGAATTTTAGATTTCACTTTTTCTATAAAGCACAAAGGTTGGTCATATGTGATATCTTAAACTTACGATACATCAAGAGACAATAACGTAATAAATGACGATCATATATAACTAACCTACCGGAATAATTGATCCTTAAAAATTCCACACATAAGAAAAGCGTAACTAAACTTATATGGAGAACAAAAAGACAATCACCGGAATAATAATCTACGAAGAAATTTATGAAATCTTTGTCACTAAAATAACATAAATTCCTATACTAAATAAAAGTGAGAATCAAAAACACCATTATTCATCGTGAAAACATAAAAAGAAAAAAATAATAATTAAGTGTGTAACATCTAGGAGTTCACCTCTTCGCCTTGCGTGGAGTTTAGTGACGCATAGTGAAGGTGATAACAGCAACAATGGTGTGGAGTTTCATCGGCATGGCAGCGCGTGGCGAATCAGCGATGCGCACCCTGCTGTTGTCCTGCGATGCGCACCCTGTTGTTGTCCTGCTGCAATGCACACCCTGCTGTTGCGTGTCCACTGCCACTCTGGACGAACCTCTGCTCCTGTACGTTGTCTCCTCTGTCGGCTGCTGCTGTGTTGCGTGCTGTCCTGGACAGCTCTCCCTGTTCTCGGCTGCTGCTGCTGCCTTCTTGTTCCAGCTAAAAAAAACTCCCTTTTTATTTCTCTTTTTTGGTTGTCTTTAAGGGAAAGAGAAACCTACTCCCTATTGGGCCCAAATTGGAAACCAAAATACCTCATTAGTCCCCCATTGGAAGCCCAATTTCAATTTCAATTTGTTGTATTTCAATTGTAAACTAAATGGCTTGGTGGATCTCAAGCACAATGAAATTAGAAACCAAAAGACAACAAAAGGAAAACAAAGGGTTTGGCTATGTTCATTCATATGACTTCTTTGTTCCACCAATTCAAAACTAATTTCATTATTTTTCTTTGGCTTGAGTGTCTCCCGCTCCATTTCGTCAATTCGCTTATGAATTTCCAAATTCGCCACACTAATGAACTTTTGTCATTTAAACTCCAAATCCTACAAAAATAAAATAATTAAACTAAAATACGCTATTCGAAACACTAACAAACATAAGTTAAGAGGTATATTATGTAATAATTATGTGAATATCACCTACCATACGTCTCACTCGTCTACGAGCAGTTGGCTTCCGACCTGTCACATGTCTCACTCTTCTAAGAGCAGTTGGCTCCCGACCTGCCACGTGTCTAACTCATTTGTGAGCAGTTGGCTCCCTCCGCCTTTATAAATAACCAAACACAGTTATTTTCTGGTAACTCTTTTTTTATTCACAATTATCTCTTAAAACACAGATAAATAAATATTTTCTTAAAGACATTGTTCTTACTTTAGCATCGAAGTCCCGATAGCGGACACCACACCGGTGTCAAGAATTAATCTTCATCTTATGCAGATTGCTCCGCATGATCAACACATGATCTGATGGAAATTTACATCCACACAAGGGAAATCTTATATAAATCCATAAATTGATGAGTAACCGAAAATATTTGGTTCTCTCATCATCAACCAAACTTTATTTTTATTTGGTTAGAAAACTATTAAGGGTACTTTAGGCTACATAATTAATTTTTTTTAAACGTTTGAAGCTTTTATCTAAATCCCAATGCAAAAACCTAATTTATTATTCCACCAATCTTCCTGATCCATTAATATTCTTTTTCATTTTATCTAATGTTGTTTTAGATTTAGTCTTAAAAATAAATAACAATAAATCAGTGTTCTAAAATGCGCTAGGCGGTGGGCGGGCGATGAGCAAGTGCCTAGTGCTCAGGAACCTAGGCGGACACCTAGGCGGTTTTAGGTTTTGTATTATAACTTTAATAATTTATAAAAGTTAAACTTAAACCTTATCAATTACATCCAATTTAATGCCAAGATACATATGCAAAATTTATAAACATGAAAAATTAACAATCATGAACAAAGTTTATTAAAACTCAAATGACTGAAGTTGGTCATGGTGGGTACTTTATACAATGTTGAATTTGTGGACAAATATTCAAACCTACTCTTTTATTTTTCTTTAAATTGCATGAATGACCTCAGTCATGTTTGATAAAATCTACATTACTAAAATTGGTACCGATAGATCCTTTGAGAATTTCATTAAGTAATCATCCTTTGTTACATTCAAACATATATTGAATAAAAAAATAATTAAATTATTTATTTCCAAAAAAGGGGAAAAGAAAAATAAAATAAGAACACAATCAACCTTATTCAAATTAGTCTCAGCATCCTCTTTCGTCGGCTTGTGAACAACCAATCTCAACTCCTTGTTCACATAAAATTTTGCAACCAGGACCCAGAACCCACCTAAGCGCCTACCTGATATTCACCATGTCCAGCCATTAATTTGGGCGTTTCTCTAACGCCTAGCGCCTAAGCGACCGCCTAGGCCGTTTTTTAGAACACTGTAATAAACAATCATTATAGACAAGCGCAAATCCATGAGCTACCACTCAACTGTAGGTAGGGCTTGAGTAAGACTTGGGCTAGTGGTTTGTGTTGAGATTCAGAAACCACCCTAAACTTGCGTCAGGCTTTCGTTGTCGAATCCAACTAATTTCCGGTCAGACCCATGACCATGATGGTTTAATAGAGTTTCCACCAAGTGCAAATAGTGGAGCTTATGAATACACATCTCTCAAATCATGACTTGAGAACTTAGCTAAAGAAAACCATATGGCATCCCACTAGATTTTTTTTTTTTGTTGGGGTGTTTTAACACTTTCGAATTGGAAATGGTGGAGTAATGTAATGTGCACTACCCCAATAGAGGATAGTGAGAAAATGAGAAAAACACTTTGCACATATCCTGGTTGAAGATAGAAAAAGAGGTGATGGAGCATGTGCAAAACAAATTCTCATCCACATAGCCCTCAAGCACATGACCACCTTACAACCCAACAATAATATCCACTAAATGATCAAGAAAGCAAAATATCAAAAATAAAGTGGTGAGTAATCAATCATGACCTCTTACAATTCAAAACACCAATACAAACCAATCTAGCGAACACAAATCCCTCTTCTCTCAACACACACAGAAGAAATGGCTATGGACATGACTCGTTTCCAAGTTAGCACCATTTCTACTGCTAGAGCTTGTGTCATGCAAGCTCACCATCCATTTACCACTCATGCAAAGCTCAATTTGCCAACATCAAGCACAAGTTTGACACTCTCATCTTCATCACCATCTTATTTCCAGTCTTTGTCCAATGCAGTTGATTATGGCAGATCCCGCGGATCTCGTTTCGTTTGCAAAGCTAGAGAAACTATCAACGAAGGTAATTCTTTCTCTGTTTTCTTTTACATGACAAGTTACACTTTTGAAGAAGTTCTAACTATTTTGAGGTACACATGTTGACGGATATTTTTATTCCTTCCACCAGTAGATCCACTAACTCGCCAATTCAATTGTTTTTTGCGTGTAATGCACTTGTTGAATAAAAGTGTGTTCAAGTTTAGCAGAAAAAAAAGAGAGAATAAAATTTTGTTAATTCTGTTTTATTTATCTTTTGTTTCTGCCGAGTTATGTACCATGGTGATTATGTTCCTGTACTAACATATATGAATCTAAAATTACTTTTTCTTAGATTTTTAATTTAACCAATGCTTGACCTGTTTTTTGTTTTACCCTCTACCTTTTATAGATTTCCCTGGTTTCTGGTTAAGAACGATTTTATAATGGAATAATATTCATATATTATGAACATGCTGATAGTTGGTTAAAAAATCTGAAGCTTTTTTACAGTTCTACTTTAGATTCTGTTTTTGCTTAGCTTCCATATGAAACTTCTTTTATATTTCAACTGTAAAACTGAATTCAGCTCTGAATTTCATCGTGAAACATGCCAATGACCTGTTTAGCAAATTCATTTGAATGTATACATGGAATAATGTTTTGAATAAATCTAATGGAAATGTTATTTCAAACTCTGGCAGTTCTTGTAGTGACAGACACAAATTGGAACAATCTTGTGATCTCAAGTGAAACCCCAGTCCTAGTTGAGTTTTGGGCGCCATGGTGTGGACCATGTAGGATGATTGCCCCAGTCATCGATGAATTGGCAAAGCAGTATGCAGGGAAGATTTCATGTTACAAGCTCAACACAGATGATTGCCCCACAATTGCAACACAATATGGAATAAGGAGTATTCCAACTGTCCTGTTTTTCAAGAATGGAGAAAAGAAGGAGAGTGTAATTGGTGCTGTGCCCAAGTCTACCTTGACTACAACTATAGAAAAATATGTGGAATTGTAAGAAAGATTAATGTTTTGTAATTATTGTTGTAAGATGAGATCATAATCCATTATGCATATTCTACAATTCTTAAACCAAAATTTTTGGTTGATATATGGATGTTGTCGATTACAAAAGTGTAATTCTAATTGAATTCTACCATTTGAAGTAGATATCATACTTCTTTTGTTTTTTAAATGGATGGTAATTCTTGAACTTCATTGTGAATGAATCTATTGTCATGTAATGGAGTAAGTAATAGAAGAGAGACATAAATAGGGATGAGTTGAATGTGAGTTCAACTTGAGGGAAACCAAGATCAATCGAGGAACACCGGTACGTAAACAAACAACTTTCTTGAAAAATAAGTTGGCGACATTGATTGCCTAGGTTGATTTCTTGCAAGGCGCAAAATGGATTGTCTTAGGATAGCGATAAACCACAATGATAATGGAATCATATCGCAAGTTACAATTCCAGGTACCCAGAATAGTTGCAGGGATCTAAGCGGTAACTCCAATCTGCTCAGTTGCAGGGGTCTTGAAGTGAGCTTAATTTTTAAATAAAAACTAATCAACTAAAACCATGACATGAACTTTATGTTAAGATCTTCCTTTAGATTATAACATTTAGAGAGGTTTTTACAAACAGAACACGTAAACATCTACTTAGATACATAGCACATAGAACTCAAACAAAAACATAGCTTATTAAACATACATATATGTTCAGTACATCGAACTCTAACAAGAACATAGCTAATTAAACATACATATTTATTCAACACCACTAATATCCTTGAGCAGAGTTAAAGACTTGGCTTTCTCAAAAGAAGATCCGGGATGGCCAGATACTTGAGCATGGGTGTAACAACTCGATCCGCACAGTAAGATATTGCCCGCTCTGGGCCCAATCGGCCCGCACGGCTTTAAAATGCCTCTTACTATGGGGATCCGACCTCGCACATAAGTAGCACATCCCCCTTCCGCACCCAGGCGATGTGGGACTATGTCCCCCTTTGTAGCTCGTTCAACCCCTCTCGGACCTATTGGGCTCCAACCCTCACCCTCAAGTCCACCCACTCCAGGGTCTCACAGTCCACCCCCCTTAGAGCCCAACGTCTATGTTGGCACACTTCTGGCTGGGTGATACCATTCTATAACGACCCAATCCACACAGTAAGATATTGTCCGCTCTGGGCCCAACCGGCCCGCACGAGTTTAAAAGGCCTTTTACTATGGGGATCCGACCTCGCACATAAGTATCACATCCCCTTCCCGCACCCAAGTGATGTGGAACTATGTCCCCTTTTGTAGCTCGTCCAACCATTCTCGGGCCTATTGGACCTGTTGGGCCTATTGGGCTTCAACCCTCACCCTCACCCTCAGGTCCGCCCACTCCAAAGTCTCACAATGGGTGTCACGCCATGAGTTGTACACGCCTGGGTTTTGACCATCGTAAACAACATAAGGATTACTTTTTGCTTCTCCAAATGGTTTCACTTTCTCATGGCAGTTCCCTAGGTATCCCTCTACCTATTGTCGAGCTTGTGGCCACGAGTCATAAATCCCAGGTTTATGACCATCATATACTGCATATTTTTTCATATCCATTCCTTCCTGTATCAACAACTACAACAAAAATTAAAGGTTAGTGAACAAGAACTTATGTGCAAGTCAGAAAATAAAATAAAAGGGAATTACCTAGCTTTAATGTGGTATTGAAAGCTTCAAATGTGAAGGTTGTTATATAGAAGAAAGGAGAGTTGCTACTTTATTAACCTCGGTAAATTCTAGCTGTTGGACTCTCTTTAAATTTTCACCTAACCCTTTGAGTTCTATGATGAAAGTATATAATGATCTCGAGGGATAGGTATGAAAGTGTCATGATGATCTCTTCAACAGAGGAAAGTGGGCTTGATTGCCCACCAAATCTAGCAAGGCTCTGGTAACATTAAACTCAATTTGGTAGAATCCTGAAGGTTTGATCCAAGTTACAGCGCTCTATTAAGCCCACACGTCACATGGTAAAGCCTAATACCCATAAGGCTTAATCAGGCAAGTATCTGGGGGATCACCTAAGACTGCAGGCCAGCAACACATTGGTTCCAACTATGAAACATTTACCGGAGTAGAAGTCATACATGAAAACTTTCTTGCATGGATAACACTCTAAAAGGAAAACCTCCCCCGCGAATCTAGGAGCACAAGTCGTGTAGGAAAACTCTCCTACATGGACGACTCCCAACTAGAAAAGGATTTTCAGTAAGATATTTTTTCCTAAACTACGCCAGCAAAGGCTTAACCGAACAAGGACTCTTGCATTATATATAAAACACAGGTTTGACGAAGAAAGGTACGCTACAAAATCCAATTTATAGCTTTAAGCCTTTCTCAAACCTTATCTGACTTTAGCATCAGAGTATCATCGGCCACCACAAAGGTGGTATTTGGCTCACATGCGTTCCCTGTGCGGGTCCAGGTTAAGCAGCGCATGGTTCGACTACATCAGTTTGACGATATCCGTGGGGAACGACAAAGTTCCTTAAAAAAACAGTGATATCACCCTGCCTCACAGTACAGAGATATGGTGACCACGAGATCTCGCAATAATGGAGACATCCCTGAGCCCTTGAATGCTCGTACTGCGAGAACGCTGCCAGTTCCGGTGAATCTAGCAACACAGGGGGAACAAAATCAGGCCCCTGCACCGGTGGCAGTAGCAGCGAACTCCAAGATGGATCTACTGTCAACTCAGATGCAACAGATTGCACGAGCGCTGGAGATGCTCACCCAGAAAAACCTTCTACCCGCAAAAGGAGAACGAGAGCAACGAAAATCCCTGTCCCCTAAAAACACAAGGGAACACGTTCAGGAGAGTCGTGCTGCCCCTGCAGGCTCTCAGTGGACCAGAGACAACGACCCAACATCTAAGGTTGACGGAAAGATCTCCCAGAACTCCATATGGCTAGGAGCCACCAATCCTAACATCTTGTTCAACCTCACTTTCCCACCGTTCATGGATCATATCATGAACGAGCCTTTACCGAAGAAATTCCCTCAATCGAACTGGAGTTCTATGATGGGACGACAGACTCGTTCGATCATTTGCGCTACTTTCAGGATGTAATGACGCTCAAAGAAGGATCCGAAGCAATAATGTGCCAGTCATTCCCTATCAGCCTGAAAAATTCTGCGCTGACCTGGTTCCACAGCCTCTCTCCGAGGTCCATCGCTCATTCCGGACACTGGCAAAAACGTTCCTTACACGCTTTGTTGGTGACCAGCGAATCAGAGAGGGTCCCCGTATTATCTACTCACCCTCAAATGAAGCCCAACAAAATGTTACGAGAATACGTGACACTCTTTAACGATGAGTTGACTCTCCTCAACAGCTGCAGTAGCGACACTGCGATCACAACATTTTCTTTAGGTATGAGGAGTGACAAATTCTATGATTTCCTCACTCTGAACCATCCAACCGATATGGTGCCCGGAGATATAACACTCTCGATGAGATGTTGGCCACCAAGAAGGAGGCGGAGTCTGAAAAGAAACCCTTTGCATCCAGAGACAAAAAGGAGGGGAAGAAACGAGATGACGGTGACAAGAAAAGGAAACACAATGATAGCAAGCCCGACTCTGGCCGTGCAAGGCAAAATAAGGCCTCCAACTACGTCGATGCTAAATCTGTCACTCCCCTCAACTTCGGTCTGTCTGACGTCCTCAACTGTATTAAGAATTGGGAAGAGCTAAAATGGCCCGCAAAACAGTGAGGAGACCCCTCCCAGCGCGATAACAGTAAATATTGCTCATTTCACAAGTAGCATCACCACGACACTGAGAACTGCAAGAGTCTCATAAGCGAGATAGAGTATTGGATCTAGAAGGGGAAGCTCAAAGAGTTCCTAAGCCCAGACAAAAAGCAGGATCAGACAAAGAAAAGGGAAGATTCCATTAACGAGATATAGAAAGAAACTCCTAACATCATATATGTGTTTCATGGAGTTGGCTTCGAGAGCAAGCAATCAAACAGGTCCCACAAGAGGACGCTTCTCGAAATACGGATGCAACCCACTTGCGAAGAGAGACAAGTGCAGTATGTTCGTATTCAAAACCCCATCCCATTGCCAACGTTCACGAACCATAACCTTCAGGGCGTTCATTTTCCTCACAATGACACCCTGGTCATCTCGGTCCTCGTTTCAAAGTGGGAAGTGAAAAAGGCCTTGGTGGACACATGAAGCTCTTTAAACATCTTGTTTCTCAACGCTTTCTGCAGCATACAACTCAAGGAAGCGAACTTAACACCTGCCAACCATCCCATGGCTAGGTTTAGCGGAGAGAAATGTTTTCCTATTGGTATAATCAACTTAATGGTAGTGGCAGGAGAGCCACAATTACGGAAGTACCTTGTCCAGGAGTTCATGATAGTCAATGCTCCATCTGCCTACAACATCATCTTGGGGAGGCCTTGGCTTTACCATATGGAAATAGTAGTTTCTACTTTACACCAATGCATCAAGTACACAACCAACCAGGCCCAAGGAACTATTCGTGGAGATCAACCTTCAGCGAGAAACTGCCACTACGTAGCGTTGAAGCAACTAGATTACTAGCAATTACGCTTAGGCTCGTGGGAAAGACATATCAAGCATTGGGCCCGGATTTGGGGGGAGAATCACCCCATGCGGACAAAGACAAAGTTTTGATATCTAAACGTCAATTATCTGATGAGCCTGAGTTCAGTACTGGAAACACCATCCAGTCCAGCACAAAGCTAAGTAATAACACTTCAGTAAACAGGTGTCTCCTTCGAATGCTGACAGCCAGCGAGGAACGACCCACCCAAGCGAAGTTCACTCAGTAACTTTGCTAACATAAGTGACACGTGACACTCCACCAAAAGAGCTACATAGTCTGAGCCAGGACCGTGCACGTCTCTTTCAGAGCTAGATTAGCTTAGTTTTTGTTTAAAATCAAACTATATTATTGTTTTGATTCCTTTTTTTTCCAGTTTAGAAGAATTATTCGCACAAGACACATTCAATGAATAAAATAGACTTTATTGATCACAATGAAAGTTATTACAAGGCTTGTCTGACTGTCTAGTACAATAGTTTATTCGCTACAAATACCTAAGTTCGACGCAAGTATTTATTCGCTCAAACACACGTCAAGACTTCGCTCCGCCAATCTATCTTCGAACGAATTCAAAAGTGAAAGTAAATACTTGAATAGGGCTGCTAGCACATGCTTAATTCTTTACTCCGCCAATATACCTTGTGAAGTGGAACAAAAGGAAGTAGAAAAAGGCAAATGAGAATGTCCCACGAACGAGGGATGACTGGGGTAATGCAAAGTCAGCGTCCCAGGTCACGCCCGTCAGAGCTCCACTTCGCCTATTTATTTTCCAGCTGTGGCGTCACGCGTGAAGCCCATCAGATATAACAGGAACAAGCCATCTAAGGTTGGGTGCAGGTGTTATCCTTGAGGTCAGATGGCGCAAGACGCTATTGGAGCACCCGAAGATGAAAGACAAACTTGACCTCTGGGGGGGAGTACGTAACTCTTCTTCGCAATGTAAAAAAAAAAACCCATGGAACCAATTGGATGATCACTCAAACCGGGTGGCAACACATAAAAGCAGGTCTTGTCAAGACTCATCGTTTCAAATGCCAGAACATGTTTTCTAAAGATAAGCATTTCAAGAACATTCTCTAGAGCATACATGGCAATGCTTGAAATGATGAACTCCAGCCTATATATAAGCACGATGGTTCACGAAATGAAATCAATCAACAGTTATATCAGCATTAAATGCAGTATGGGGAATAGCGAGGCGACAGTTTAAATTGCAACAGCACGAGCCCACATTCATCGAATTAATGGCACAGCACATAGCCCCATTAACTGAGGGGAGTAACTGACACTTAACTGTCTCATAATCTATGTCGTACGTCTGGCATGCTGATCTTTACAACACAGGCCACCAACCAATGGGGCCACGCGAGTACCTCACTGGATTTAGCCCAATTCAGTATGAAGGCCTTAAGCGCTCATGCAACGCGGAACACACCTACAACGATATCATCAATAAATCCAAGGTATCCGCTTTATTATCTGTCGATCATCGAATATGGATAAACTCAGTCCAATCAATTTTTATGGCAATCCGACTTCAGAACCAGATCTATTAGTCCGACCTTCATATCGCACTATCGGGCGAATTAAGCAAAGCAGACTTACACGCCCAAGGCCAAGCGGAGGCCTAACCCAATCAAATCTTAGTCAACTCCGACTGATGGCAATGGCTTCTGATCTGCTCTAACCCTAGTCTACCAAAAGTAGATGACGATGGCTTAGAAAGTGGGTGCTTAGTCAGCGCACTAACGCTTGACCACAATGGCTTGCCAGGGACCATTGTTCAACTATAAAAAATGGTCGACGAACCTAACCAAAGCTTAGTCGATTTCGACCAATGACAATAGCTTATGGTCCGCTCTAACGCCTAGTCCGCCAAAAGTAGATGACGACGACTTAGAGATTAGGGGCTTAGTCAGCGCTTTAATGCCTGATTGAGACGACCCACCAGGGACTATTGTCTAATGTGATAATTGTCACCTAACCTGACCAAAACTTAGTCAGTGGTGACTGATTACGATAGCTTCTGGTCCATTTTAATCCTAGTCCGTCAATAGTGGATGACGACGGCTTAAAAAGTGGGAGTTTAGTTAGCGCTATCAACGTTTAATTATGATGACTTGCCAAGGGTCACCATCCTTTCGTAAACGATGATCGCCGAACCCAACCAAAGTTTAGTCAGTAGGCCACTGATGACGATAGCTTCTGGTCCGTCGAGCGCGGATTACGATGGCTTAGAAAGTTGGAGTTTAGTCAGTACTCATGCAGCCTAATGATGATGGTTTGCCAAGGATCTTCGTCCAACTGCAGACAATGATCGTCGAACCCTATCGCTCTAACACCTAGTCCGCTGAGCACGGATGACGATGGGTTAAAAAGTGGGAGTCTAGTCAGTACTCATGCAGCCTGATGACAATGGCTTGCTAGGGATCATCGTCCAACTGCAGACGGACGATGATCGCCGAACCCTATCGCTCTAACACCTAGTTCGTCGAGTGAGGATGATGATGGGTTAGAAAGTGGGAGTCTAGTCACTGCTCATGCAATCGATGACAATGACTTTCCAGGGATCATCATCCAACAGTAGACAATGATCACTGAGCCCGATCAAAGTTTAGTCATTTATAAGTGATGACAACAACTTTTGGTCTTCCTTACAGCTTAGTACGCCAGCAGCAGGTGGAAGCGGTTTGAAAGCCCAGAAAGCTCAACCTGAACAACACACAAGGACCATCGTCTGATTATTTACAACAATGCACATGCATGACCACAGTATGACCAGTTCACTTATAGTAGCAACGACAACTGCTGGTCTGATCCACAGCCTGACCCTCAAATGGCGGAGTACACGACGGATTTCAAAGACGGCGGATCAATTGTACGACTTCCCGACTCAGTACAACCTATTGTCTAAAAGCTAGTAGCGCGGTAAGACAAGGCAAAAAAAAGCTAGCAGGGAAAGTCAAGAAACGATGTTTAAATGGTTATCTGTCTTTGATAAATCAAGAGTACAAAATTCACTCCTTATCAGGAGGAGGTTTAGATACAATAAAACCAAATTTGGCAGGAGAAGAAACAAGGGATGCATCCTCACTCGCTGCCGCCTGGATGCCCTGGTCTTCATCACCTTCTTCTTCTTAACGATCACCTTCTTCTACTTCCGACTGGTCGGAGGCTTCCCCAAACTCCGCGAAAGAAAACTCTTTATAGCGATAAAGGTGTCATTCGGGATGCTTCTCCCTCATCAACTGCAACAGCTCCAGTCGCCCATGCACAACTCTGCTGAACTCGAACGTTCCCTGAGTCTTCAAAAGTTTTTCCTCGCGCACCCTCGACCCAGCAAGATCTCGCTCCAGCTGCTCGAACTTGCTCGACAGTGTATCAGTCCTGGATCGGTTGGCACTCAAGTTATCCTTCACAACACTTAGTTCTTGTTGTGCCATAAAGAGTTGTTATTCTGTTGTCCGCACACTCTTAAAATTGGAGTCAACATCGCCCTCTAGCTGCTGACATCCTTCTTTTGGCCTTCTCAACATTCAGAGCCAGTACCTTAGCTGCAGCCTCCCGAGCAAATTGTAAGTCATATGCGTCTTATGCACTGCAATTATCATTTGTCTCTATTCCTAGTAAAATGTAGGAAGCTTTAGCAGATACTAGATGGACCAAAGCTATGGCAGAAGAAATGGAAGCACTTGAAATAAATGCCTACTTGGGAACTTGTGCTTTTACCTAAAGAAAAAAAAAACGGTGGGATGTAGAGGTATTGGCTATCAAGCACAAGGCAGATGGAACCGTTGACAGATACAAAGCTCGACTAGCTGCAAAAGGGTATACACAGTCTTACGGGGTCGATTATCAAGAGACTTTTGCACTGGTTGCCCAACTTAATACGGTGAGAGTGCTTTTGTCATTGGCAATCAATTGAGATTGGCCACTTTTGCAGTTCGATGTAAAAAATGCTTTCTTGCATGGAGATCTTGCTAAAGAAGTGTATATGGATCCTCCTCCAGGTATAGCGAAGTACTCAAATATAATGATGGTTTGTAAACTAGGTAAGGCTTTGTATGGGTTGAAGCAATCTCCAAGAGCTTGGTTTGGTAAATTTACCAAGTCAATTAAGAGTTTTGGCTATAAACAAAGCAACTTTGATCATATTTTGTTCTTAAAGCATAGGAAGGGTAAAATTATTGTTTTAATTATCTATGGTGATGATATGGTGGTGACAGGTGACGATCATGATGAGATTGATAATTTACAACGACACTTGGCCTCAGAATTCGAGATGAAGCAGCTCGGTGACTTGAAATACTTTCTTGGGATTGAAGTAGCTCGATCGAAACATGGTATTTTCTTATCTCAATAGAAATACATTCTCGATTTATTAACTGAAATAGGGATGTTTGCATATAAGCATGTTGATACTTCTATTGAGCAGAGTCACAAGCTATTTTATTGTTTGGATGCACCTTCGACTGATAAAGCACTACAACAAAAGTCATTTTTTATAGCATTTGATAATAGCATTTTTGAAGCATTTGCTATAAAAACCAACATTTAGTTACTATTGAAATCATAAAAGCTATAAAAATTGGGCGGGATTTTAAAACGTTGAAGGCACTCCCCAAATATTGATATCGCGCGATTCTCTTCACCAACATCCTTTTCATCTCTCCGCTGCAATCTGCACCGACATCCTTCTCATCTCTCCCTCTGCTGCAATTCTCTTCCTCCCTGTAAGTTCAAGTTGTCTTCTTGAAAAACCATTTGAGGACGTGAGTGTGAGGGTGAGGGTTGAGTTCGTTGTCCATTCTTTGATCGCTTGGAACCAATCCAAGTTTCTTTAAACCCTAATTCAATCCAAGTTCGTTGTCCATTTTGTTATGTTCTTTCTCTCTACCAACTTACCAAGTCCCACGCTCTGCTCTTTTTCTTCTTCTCTGACTCTCCATCCCCAACATTTCTTCTCCGTCTCTCTGCATCATTATAATTTCTCTCACTCTCAACCGAACTCCATCGTCCCTTCTCTGCTGCTGCTACAGCCCTTCAAAGGACCCAACGAGCTCAACTCAACCGGACCGTATCAGGTTTTTCGTTTTCCAAGTGTCTGATTTCATATTTTTTGTAGAAATTTTTTTGTTTTGTCAATCAATTTTTGCATTTAGGTTAATGGGTATTGTTTAAATGATGGTTTTAATCGATTGATTGAAGGGTTTCAGGAAATGAGTGTAAGGCGATTGTTGGGTTGGGTGGGTTTGAAAGAAATTTGGACGAAATTGATTTGGGGCTTTAAGTGGGGTTGATCAATTTGAGTGAAGTTTGGTTTTGTGATAGGAATTATATGAGATTGATTAGATTTTTAATGCACTTCCCCTCTTTTTCTTGGTGGTTTGGTTTTGTTTAATGTAATTTGTTATTGTGTTTCCTAAATTCCTTTGTTCCAAATTTTGACACTTGGTTGTTTGAGATATTAATTCCATGGATTTTACATGGTATTTGAGGAGATTACTAGTACCAAGAAGATGGGGTTGAGTGATATATAGAATATAAATTCTATTGGTGATTCCCTATTAGTTGCTTCAAATTTTAGCAATTTTGTACAATTAATGCCACACTAACATAGATAAGACGTGTTTGAGGAAAAATAATTGTACGTGCAATGTGCAACGCTCTCGGATAGGCATTAGTACTATGAGAGTTTGATTACTAACGATCACATGAACCTGGTTGAATTGGACTATTAAATCACTAGTAAGCTCCAAAGTTGATGCCTTTATAAATTCATAGCAGAGTTGATAAATTTTAACCACTTGCTATAGTTGATAAGAGCCGAAGCACCCTTTGAAAGGCGATCCCCATTTGAAAGAGAGTGTGCAATAAAGAAAAGAAGATGTTCCTTGAGATTGTCATGTTATGGTATTTGTTCTTTGAGAGTATGTTTTAAATATGGTCGTTTCCTACTGTGCATTATTAATTATTGTTGAATTTCTAATTTCTATCACATTTCCGTTTTAGAACTCCAATATATAA
Organism: Berberis vulgaris; assembly: GCA_963556465.1. Classification (NCBI taxonomy): domain Eukaryota; kingdom Viridiplantae; phylum Streptophyta; class Magnoliopsida; order Ranunculales; family Berberidaceae; genus Berberis; species Berberis vulgaris. The sequence continues at coordinate 71,325,718 of OY747131.1, read as the reverse complement.
AACATTTACGAAAGATTTGGAATTGGCGAGACATCTGAAGAAGAATGAGAAGAAGACCTGGAATTGGCGGCTTGCAGACTGTCGCAGCTGCGAGGGTTTGTTCATCGTAACCTAAATCCTCTTTTAAACTCCCTCTCATGAATTAACCAATGTCTTATGGGATTAGCTTTTTTTTTTTGGCAGGATCAATACCGATTACTTGGAGAAAATGTTGCTAAGATCAAAACTGATCTTATGAAGGAACAACTTGCTACGTTTAAATCCCAATTGGAAGATTTTGCCCGTAAGCACAAGGTCATCTTCATGTTCTGTCATTGTTGTTTTGGAATTTTCATTTTTCTTTGCTATTTATGATCATAATAAGTTGACCAATATGATTCCACTGTCCTAAAAGAGTTAATACTACTGGGACTGGGAGATCTTGAGTTGAAAAACTTGTTAGAAATTTTTGTACTTTTAAATTGATTTTGTTTTACTTATTTAGAAGACTTTTAACCTTGATTACTAATGAAATCTCAAAAAAAAAATTGTTATTTTGCTTGGTGATGTCAATTTTCTGTTGATTGCAATGAGATTTGTGGTGAATTTGCAAGATTTAACACAAGGAAATTCAAAAGGATACAAATTTGTTTTCATATAAACAAAGAACATGAATTGAAATGATTTTCCCAATTTCTTTTGTGGTAGAAAGTGAATGAGACTGTTGGAAAACTTCAGGAGCTGTCCATGGAAAATTAATGAGGTTTTTAATCATTGTTTTTTTCTATAACAATCGAGGATATCTAGAAAATTTGAATGTTGAAGTAGTTATGGACCTGATTTCTTATCAACCAGACTGTATATGTTAATAGGTAAATATGAGAAATTTTTATAGCCAACCAAAGCACCTTCTACAATTTCTGATTTTTCTCGCAATACGGATATGATTCTTCTAAGGTACTAATCATACTAACATGGTATCCGGCTGCTGCAGAATGACATCCGCAAAAATCCTGCATTCAGATCTCAATTCCATGAGATGTGTGCTAAAGTTGGAGTAGATCCCCTGGCATCAAACAAAAGATTTTGGGCAGAGCTTTTAAGGATTGGAGACTTCTATTACGAACTTGGTTGGTGCTAATCTTGTTTGTTTTATAATGTGACTTCTTATCTGAATGTTTAAAAACTTATTATATACCATAAAATCCTATGTGGTTGGTATGCAATTGGTAATACACTTTGGCATTAGTTGGTGCACAAAATATGAATAAGAGTATGAAAGTTGGAGTCATTAGGCCATTGACTATCGAAATCTTTCTTTTGGTGATTGAGAAAATATCTACATTTATCATCATCCATCTGCACAAAGGAGGGAATTTACAATATGAATAAATAACTAAATGAAGGCAGCAACCCCTTTCACGTGTTCGAGAAGACATTGATCATGAGCCCTCCCCATATACAATTATTTGCAGAGACGGTCAGCCCTCCCTAATTGCAATTATTATTGTATTAGTCTTTTACTAAGAAGACATCTTTGCAAAATCCTGAGCTTTGTAGATTGTTGTTACCCTAGGAGTTCGATTTGCATTAGTTTTGCCTCTAATGTTTCACTCCCTTCACCTGGAGCTGCCCATGAAGGGATCCTTAGAAACCATTCAGGTCAGACAACTGTAATGTATTTTGGCTCTGCTTCCAAGCACAAGATTGTATTGTGAGTAGAAGCTATATATTTGTAGAAGAATGTAGTTTTCGAATTCGATCTGACTCCTCCCCAGCTATTAACAACCTGATGGGTCATCATTCCCACTAAACTTTGGGTAGAACAACTTGATGCATACCATTTCCTCCTTTTTGGGCCAGTTTTTGCTGTTTATTATCTGAGCATGTTATTATGGTGCTCGGCTTTGAATTATAATTTTTCTTTTGAAGATACGGAATTGTTCGAGACTTTGTCCCGAAGACGCTATGTAATGTATGGAATACCTGCTCTATAAAAAGAAATGATTTAAACTGTCAATTCTGTTAGGTTATTTCAGGATAGATCTATTACTTCAACATCTTTTTTAGTGAATACTAATCTAGTAACATGTTTGAATAGTTTCAACTGCCCTCTGTCCTATATATAACATTGAAATTTACATGGATGTATACGATATTCTGCATCCACAATTGAGTTACCAAAACCCATGAATTTGATAAATGGAGGAACGTGAAGCCAATCCTGGAGACGTTAGGCGCTGATATATATCATCTATATATAAAGATATTGACTCTGTTTGAGGTTCACACACATTCTCTTAAACCTTTGAACTATTGTGTATCTTCTTGTCCTTACTATTTGATTGGAAATAAACTAGAATTGATTATTAGATGGTAGACATCAAATGACCATAGGTTGCTCACATGTAAGTTTGTTTCTTTAATTCGAATACTATTGTTCTCAACCATATATCAATTTATTTATTGTCATCTAATATAGAGTTTACAATTTCCATTTAGTCATTTTATGGAATTTTCTATTGTTAAAGCAAAAATTTTACTTGGCTAGGCAGGAGTGCAAATTGTCGATATTTGCTTGGCCACGAGATCCCACAATGGGGGTTTAATCAATTTACAGGAACTATGCAGTCTACTGATATGCACTGATACTTCCAAACAGCAATTTAAGAGGAATTGAGAAATTACAGACAGCAAGACTAAGAAGAAACACTGAAACAAACCTTTGATTGATGAAAGAAACAGGAAAATACAGACTATACAAGCTTTCGAGAGGCTTGACTCTCCTCAACTTGAGCAGCAGCTCTGTTTACAGAATTTTCAGACCCTTATTATGACTATCCCCACTTCTATTTATACAAAATACATGCTTACCACACTAGACCATTTGTTACAACTGATATCACAAACTCTTGCCAGCTTTACATTCAACCACCCTGACACAGCTATTTGCCAGCCTGATATCTAACCACAACTGATACAGCTATTTGCCAGCTTGTCATTCAGCCCTGCACCCTGGTTTGACAGTTCAGCCACTAACTGCTTCTAACCTCTTTACTTCCTTGTTCCTCCTTGTATACTTCCTTGTTCCTCCTTGGATAGACATGCCTAACTGGTGGCCTATCATCTACTTTGTCAAAGGCGAAAGGCTGCTCGTGATTTGGTATCTGAAGATGACTACTTGCGTGCTATTAGTAAACTGAATGTACCATTGTGAATTTTATCACTGTACTATACACTTGGTACATTAGATTCACTGTTTGGTTTCAAACTGAAGTAGCATATTTCTTTAGCATCTGATACTTATTTGACCTTTTGGTAGCTTATACTAAGAAGTAAGAGCATGTTTACCAGTTAGTATGACTAGATGACGCCATGATGATGAATCTTTCAGGTCTTAGGTAGTGGTTTTGAGGTGATTTCTGTTGGCAAGAAAAAGCTTGTTAGATCCGTTCCTACGGAGTTGAACAAAGACCATAATGAAATTTTGGAGCTTGCTCAGGTAAATCTGACAAAATAAATTTTATTTTATTAGACTTTTAGTTGTTTCTTGGAATGGCTTTACCTGAATTGTACTGAAACTTTATCACCATATATTTTGATATACACCCATCAGATATTAATTATTGCTGCACCTTGTAAAAAGATGATAAGTAGGTATGAGTGATAATGATGTTTGGTTCTTTTGTGCACTATTGGTGTTGTCTTAGAGTTCCCAACGTTATATTTCTAAAAGAACGGTAGCATTTGTGGGTTTACCACGTAAAGATTGGTAATTATAACATTCAAAGTTAAATGTACCCTTTTCATTGTAGTATGCTTAGTTAGGCTAACCTGATGATAAACTAGTCAGGTAAATATTCCTTCCTTTTTGCCTTGTGAGTTCTCATTCACCAGTGCTATTCTTTAATTCACCAGCGTTTGCCATTTATCCAAAAAAAAAAGAATCACATGACAAAATGTTAGTTGCTCTGGAAATTGGACATTCTTCTTGATGTTATGTATTCTAATCTTCTTAGCATTGTCATGTATCTTTTCTATGCAGTATTCAGTTTTTGGCTCTATATTGACAATTGGGGCAATGATCGGTGCAATTACAAGTGGGCCAATAGCTGAATTCATAGGTCGAAAGAGGGTAAGAAAAGCTATATTCCTTTGAGAATATTGGATTTTTTGTGTTCTTAGATACTCTCAAGTCATTGCTTGTTTCTTTGAAATGGAGCACAGGCAATGAGAATGTCAGTTGCTTTTTGTGTTGCAGGATGGCTTGCCATATACTTTGTGGTGGTTCTTGCAGAGATTATAATGGTTAGTTGTGTGATAGAAGAAACCATTTGCAGAAATGATTTATCATTTTTGCATAATTAGTTTTCATTTCTGATTGCATGTTGTTTGGCTCTGATTGCTTGGTGTTTGAGTTTTGTCCTCTCTGTGGGGTTTGAAATTAGTGGTTCTTGCAGGGTTAGCAACAACAAGGTTAGCTTCTACCTCCATCTCTTCAACAACAACAAGGTTAGTTTCTTCTTTTGATAGATGGGGTTTACTTCTTCTTCTTTTTGGGTTTTTTTTGTTGGATTAAGAAGAAATATATATATATTTATTTATGGATTTCATTCACTGTTTGAAGATCTAGGGGTTTTTTTTATTTTTTTATTTTTTTTATGGATTTCATTCACTGTAGTGGAGCTTGAATTTCTTTGTTTGTTCTTAAGATATGAAGTGGATCGAATCCTGGTGTTTTACTGGGTTTTTTTTTTTTATAGTCATTTGATTGAAAGAATGACAATTAACTGTTAAAGATGTTTAGCTTTGTACTCGACTTGTTGAAATTTCATCTTTGTTCAGGAATGACAAGAGTACCTCTTTCTTTTGATTGAGGTAACAAAAGCTCTTTTGCTCTGATTCCTTTCTTCTTTTTTGTATTGTTTCTGTGATTGATCTACTAACACAAATGTTCAGTGGGCTTTAGGAGCTGCACATGTGAAGTGGGTTATTGAGATTCTGACAGAGAAAAGTAGTGGGGATGCATGATTGAAACTGCTTGTTCTATGATTGGAGTCCTGTTTTTCTTCTTCTTCTTCATCAACTTTTTATGTATAGAAACTTGGTCGCAAAGCATCTTCATTGTTAGTCTATCATTGGTAAGAATTGATTGATTAGCTGGTTTTAGGAATATTTTAGATGTGGTCTACTTGTCAATGAGATGGACAGGACGCGGAAATGGTCACAGGTTGAGTTGGAGGAGTTTTGGACCATGGTTCCAACTTGAATAAACCCACTTGCTATTTATCTACATTACTGTTTAGTATCAATCTAAAATGTTAATAATCATATGAATAATGCACTGTTTCATTCCATTCTTGTTATAGCTAAAAAAAGTGTCAAGGAACCGGCATACCTCAGGGGCTACATAGCAAGGAGAGCCGCATGCGGTTTATTAAGAGAACTGGTAGGACATTATACTCTCTACTCTTTCTTATCTATCAATATACATCCTGTGTTTGACTGATAGAAAATAAAATGATCTAAACGAATTTCAGTGATCTTGCATATTCTTGTTTTGGTATTCCCTATAGAATGAACTAAACGAATTTCAGTGATATTGCATATTCTTGTTTTGGGATTGCCTACAACCCTCTTATTCATGAATATAGGCATTGTATAATTTGTCTACATAAGTGATCTCTGTAGATGATAGAAATCTTTTTTTCTTAATTAAGAGCGTACTTTATTTTGTACAGGGAGGTGTAGGTTTGAAGCTGAGAATACATGACCATTTTTTTTTGGTTTGTGAATTGTCACTTAGCTGCATACTTAGATGTTGTCAATCGTCGCATCACTGATTTTGATCATATCTACCATACGATGAGCTTCAGCCGACAGAACCAACTCAATACTGCATCTGGTATGATGTCGATCTTGTTCTTATCTTTCTGTCTTGCGTGCTCTGCATATTTATTCTGGCTGCTTAATTCTTCTGGATTGCTCTTGGATTTTTCTGTTGCAGCTGGAGTCTCATTTGCTGTACAGATTATGCGTGGTCCAAATGTGTTTATTGGTTATGATTGATGTTATAGAAACTTCAGTCTCCAACTTACTTTGTATATATGTTTAAGAATATATTTTTGAGATATGGTTTTACAGGCTCCGGGTGGTCACTCTGAAGATGGAAAGCCTGAGTTATCTGAAGCAGACATGGTTGTATTTTTCTCAAACTTTGATATTCACAGTTTCAATAGTTATATACTTCAACTTGTTTATGTTGCCAATTTGGGTTTTAATACAGAGGCAGCAAGGAAAAATAGACTCAGAAAGAAGGTTTATTTGTAGTAGATCGACTAGCAGACTCAGAAGCAAGGGTGAGCCAAAGCCAATTTCGGATGCTAAATTGAGTTTTAATAATGTCATTTTCTTACTGACTTGGTTGCCTTTAAACTAACCTTATTTGTTTTTGTAGCCACATCTGGTACTTGGGTTGATTTCTCAAACTATTAAGGTGAGCACTTCAGGGTGTCTGTTTTTTTCGTCTCCTTTTATTTTACTTCCAAGCTTCTGAAGACGCAAAACTGGAATAACAATTATTACTCACTGTTGTTATACAGCACAAGTGATATAATTCTGTTCTTAAAACTGTTTGTTTTGAACTGAGCTGAATAACTTGGTTTTGTTTCAGCATTTTTATGGCAGTTGATGAGGTTTAATATGCTTCAACTCTTGAAGAACTTGAGGTTCCACTCCCAGAAAAAGGAAATGACAGATGCGGATATAATAAATTGGGCAAATAATAAAGTGGCTAGCACAGGAAGAACCAGTCAAATGGAGAGTTTCAAGGTATCGAAACTATTTACTTTTAATTTATCCTCAGATTTTAAACCTTTCTTTATATGGTTCTGATAGCAATTCCAAATTATGTTTAGGATAAAATCCTATCAAATGGTATTTTCTTCCTCGAGCTTCTGAGTTCAGTGGAACCAAGGGTTGTCAACTGGAACCTGTTACGAAGGGTGAAACTGGTAGGTTTCTACCAATCAAGATAACTTCAAACTCATCACATGTTAGAATTCATACTCATTTGGCAATCAGTTGCTCTAGAATTCATGAAAAGTTGCGCACACACACAGCCTCGCACGAGTCTTTTACATTTTCTCTTTGTTGATCATTTTCATTTGATATCAGTGCTATCAGAAAATTAATACTGAATGGTTTTGAAACTTAGACATCAAAATGCTAGGTGTCAACTTTTCATGATAAAATGTTCTTTTAAGGGGGAGATTTCTTTACCTGCATAGCCTTTATTTTAAGGGGGACATCAACATTTCACTTATTTTTGGGTAATGCTATATAGCCTTTATTGGTTAGGAACGATTCTTATTGTCGCGAGTTGTTGCGAGTTTTATTAACCTAAATTAATAAGCTAATAAATCTCACTTGTAATAACCGCAAGTGCACGGTGTCTAACTGGTAGACAACGGCAAGTACGGGTCGATCTCACGAGGAAAGTGGATGCAATTGAATTTTAGAAATTATCTAAACTAATTTAGAGAAAATGGGGTTAATGTGTTTAAAACTAAACTAAAAATAAATTAAAAATAAGAAAAATAAAATAAAAGGAAAAGATGGATTTTGTGGGCTTGGACTCACCAATGAGTTAGCAAAAATATTTAAATCTAAATTACTGAAATTATAAACGAGAAGCTTTTAGGGATGAAAATCCCTTGCTTACACCGAAGATGTGATCATTAAAATTCAATTCCAATTTCTGTCAAACATGAACAATTTATTTCAAACAAATAAACTCTTACCAACCATTAAGTGTCTTTTTAGGGCACACTTAATCAAAGTTCAAGTTTAATATTTTTAGCACATGCTTTGAATATTGATAAAGGGTAATTCTAACTACCAAACATATTAAGTTTAATTTCTCGAACATGAAAGGTGAAAGCAATTTATAAAAAAAAAATTCAGAAATAAATTGTAATTAACAATTAAGCACACGATTCAGTAAAATAAATCAAAATGAATTATGCAACCCTTTTGGTTTGTCGCAAACTCGATGTGGTGGTACTCAGCAGATTAGCAGTTGGTCCGAACATGAATCCCGAGAAAATGAACTACAAAAGCTCTGTGGTGGTACAAAGAAGAAATTAGGGTGCGACTAACCAACTGTTTTGAAAAACAATTGGTTCCCGCCCAAAAGTCGCGCTTCCTTTGGTCGTCGTCTCCAGCGAGCAACGTCGCTGCTCCTTCCTCGCGAGCTCCTTCGTCCTCCAAGATACTCCGGAACCTGCAAAAGAGAGAGAGGGATGGAAGATCGGTGAGAGGGACGCGATAAGAACTCAAAAAAGAACAGAGAGGGATGGTGCGCGGCCCTGTTCTGCTTCTGTGGTACTCGGGTGATGATCGCTTGCTGATGCGCTATTTTAGTAGCACACAACTTAATACCCTGCTTTGTGATTTGTAGTATAGAATAAGTAGGGATCGTTCTAGACCGGGGATTAGAGGGCTTGTTAATTACACTAATAATAATTAAAAGACAACTAACAACCTAATTAAGTAAATAAAGGCATTGGATTTTCTAAATTAAATTATGAAAACAACTACGAAAATTAATGTAAAGATAATAAACTAAAGAGATGGCAAAGATTAGAAATTAGCTAAGGGTTTATCTCCACACACCAAACATATGCTTATAAATTAATATTCAATAATCACTTGCTAACTCGTGAGAGACAATGCTCAAGACTAACCGTGACCGCACTGCATTAATCTTATTATTTTCCCAAGTTCGTTGAATTAAACTAAGCGTCGCTTTCAAACTATTCTTATCATGCTATCTAAACAGGAATCGCAAGTTAAATAGCAATCTAAGATCATTAAGTTTTGTGGAAAATATGAACACTGACTAGGCAATCACAAGTATGATCAGCATCTTGTTCTTGCCTAGGTTTTGACTTAACCTTACCAACGTTCCTTGGTATTTACTACTTGTGAGTACAGAATCATAACAATTAGGTGAAACTCCTCTATACTCTAGCCCCAAATCCTAGCATGCTTACTAAGTTGACCACCTTAACAAACATACACAGAAAAGTTTTCTATAAAGCAGTTAAGCAAAACACAAACACTAATAGCAAAGAAGATTAAATTCAACTAATTTATAAAGCACATGTTCGGGGCTTCGAATCCACCCCTAACTAAGAGGAGTTTAGCTAGACATATTAATTATGTTCAAACAGTAATCCATAATCAATAATCAAACTAAAATTAAGAGAAATAGATGTTTAGAGATGAAAACAAAACACTGATCTGTGGTGGTACTGAGTGGAACTGGGGTGCGAATAGCGCGAAATCCCTTCACCCTCCTTGCTCACTTCGCGAGCTGCTCCTTCCTGCTTCCTCAGTTCCTTTCGTTCTGCTTCAGCTCCTTTCTCCAGTGAGAAGAAGATGCGAGTGAGGGGATGACGGTGTTGGGTTCGGCGACAATCAGGGACAGAGAGAGAGGATGAGACGAGGATGTCGGTGTGAGGAGGTTCTGATGGTGACGGCGATGAGTGGTTTTGGCTGAGAACGGGTGAGAAGGGTGAAGAGGGAAGGACGAGGGTTTCCTTTCGATCTCTGCTTGTGAAACAGAGTGAGAGAAATAAGGGAATTCGAGAGACAGCGACGGTGGCTACGGTTTGGCGAGGTGGTTCTGCTTGAATGGGGGTTCGATTAGGTTTGATGAGGAGGCTGTAGATCGGTGGATGATGAACTGAGGACGATGGCTAAGGTGAAGGAGGACGGCGGCTAGGGTTTGTGCGAGGATGATCAGGGAGGAAAAAGGAGATGATGGAGGCGGTGGATGAATGCTATTGCTCGATGGGTGGTTCTCTCCTCAAAGCCAGGTATGTCCCCTTTTTATTCTTGTTTTCTTATTTCTGTGGTTTCCTTGCTTGTGTGAAGTCCTTGTGCAATTAGTATTCCTAAATTGCCAATTTGCTTTTATTTTAAAGTATTGTAATCGGAAACCTACACAAACATGAAAATAGCAATTAGTACCATAATTAACAAATAATAGCTAATAATACATATAGAAATATGGTACTAAAAATAGCATAATTATGCCCCTATCAAATTCCCCCACACTTATCTTTTGCTAGTCCTCGAGCAAATCCAAGAAACAAAAATAAAAGACTCAAATGACTCAATCTATACTTTCCAACATTTGTCTCAGAGATTTTCAACGGATCAGGACATGTTAAGATTCTTTGTAAACACGAGATTAAATCCACATCATTCGAAAATTAATACACGTTCATAGCAATGATATAAAAATTTACAATTAAATTAATCCAAGTGACTGTGAAACTCAAGCGCGTGCCAAGAAGAGTTAACCCAAAAATCTCACTAGATACACTCCTTTCTTTTTCACTGATTGTTTGGTAAAATAACTCTTCCTATTCTAGTTATATGTGAGTGGATTGATGTGAAAGGGAAATAAATAGCTCACATATGATATAACAAGAAAGAATGGCATTTTCTGATTTTTTTTTTTTTTTTTTTTTAGATATATGATCTCATGGAAGGAATGTTACTATTTGAATGCAAGAACTAGTGACACCATATGCTCATACCTCATACGAATCTCCACATCGTGACATTGCAAGACACACTCAATCAAAAGGTCTTAATTCAGGTTGTAATGGGGCCAGGGGTCAAGGGAAGAGAAAGAACGGATATGAAGTTTTCAAAGGGCTTGAAGAAATTGTGAAAGCATGCAATAAGATTAGAGACATTAGCAAAGAATCATATGGTTCAAGACATAAGTGGGAAAATGACGAGGTGACCCATTGATAATGAAGAGCTTCAGCAATTATTTTGTATCTACTTAAAAAGAATTGAACTATCTGTATGGTATTGTAATACTGAATGGATAAAGATAAGGACTTGTATCCCTTTTGTAACTTCTTTTTTTCTCTTTTTCATTTTTTTTTTTTTGCAACTCTTTCTTTTTGAACTGTCTACCACAAGGGTCTTCCCCCACACTTGCTTTTCAACATACCTTGAACCATAATAAAGTATCTGCAAATCAAATTATGCTCCACTCGTTTTATTAGGTTAGGGGATAGAGAATGAGGGTAATGAAATAAAAGGCTTAACAACAGGCTCAATGGGGTTAACCTAAAGGAAAAATATTATGGATCGGGCTTATTTGGCAATGGTGGAAACTAGGTGCCTTTATCATTTCAAGCATGTCATGCAATTCAATATGATGCTTTGAACGAAATTAATACAAGTTCTAGTGTTTAATTCTTAATTTTGAAAGCAATCCAAGTAGCAACCAAAGCAAACATAATTGAGATCATGCAACGAATTATTATTGACAAAAGAAATAAAAGATGACCTAACTAAAAACTCTCAAAATCAAAGGAACAATAGGCTCAAAACTCACATATGGGTTATAATGAGTTAAATTCAACTAAGCATGCTATGAGTACCAATTACTAAGTTGATTACATGTGAATTTGCATATGATAACCATAAATAAGCATTAACCAAAGAATAATATTAGATCTTGAATCATGTTTATAAATCATCTTAAAGTCATGCAATTAAAAACCAAAACTCATCATTGTGTTGGAAAGTATCCTAAGACTCAAAACAACTATAATTTAATTTTAATTTTAATTTTTCAACTTTTTATTTATTTATTTATTTTTATGACACTAATACCAACAAAGAAAATAAAAACCAAATATTTTTTTTTTTTTTTAAATAAAACAATGTGTTGTTCCCCCACACTTAAACCTAACATTGTCCTCAATGTTAATAGATTAGAGCACATGCAATGAAAGATTTAAACGCGAAAAAAAACAAACTACTAACAAACAAAAACAAAAATTACGAAAATAAAATAAAATGATAAAGAAAGCAAATCCGATTGGGTTGCCTCCCAAGAAGCGCTTGTCTTAACGTCGTGCAGCCTGACGGTATCTCCAATTAATCCTCAGAATCAGTGGGAACATGGAGTGATACGTCCTCCACGTCATGCTCCACAAATGACTCATAATAGGGCTTAAGTCGATGCCCATTCACCTTAAACTCATTTCCAGTTGTGACACTTTTCACCTGTATAGCACCATGGGGAAAAACATTAGTAACAATAAAAGGACCAACCCACCTAGAACGTAACTTACCGGGAAAAAGTTTAAGGCGTGACTGAAAAAGTAAGACTTTCTGGCCCACCACAAAAGTCTTTCCACGGATCATGCGATCATGAAAAGCTTTAGTTTTCTCCTAATAAATCCTGGCACTCTCATATGCGTCATTCCGAATCTCTTCAAGCTCGTTCAACTGCAATTTCCTATGAAGGCCAGCATCATCAATGTTCATATTGAAAGTCTTAATAGCCCAATGCGCCTTATGTTCCAGCTCAACTGGTAAATGACACGGTTTCCCATATACAATCCGAAAGGGAGACATCCCTATAGGTGTCTTATATGCTGTTCGATATGCCCATAGAGCATCATCAAGTCGCATGCTCCAATCTTTGCGAGTGGGCTTTACTGTTTTTTCAAGTATTCCTTTGATTTCACGATTTGAAACTTCTGCTTGTCCACTTGTTTGGGGATGATAAGGTGTTGAAACCTTATGTGTGACATTGTATTTCTTAAGCAAAGCTTCAATTGTACGGTTGCAAAAATGGGAACCTCCATCATTTATAATCACTCGCGGCATTCCAAATCTTACAAAAATGTTAGAACGAATAAATGCTGCAACAACTTTGGAATCGTCAGTACGGGTGGCTTTTGCTTCCACCCACTTTGAAACATAATCCACAGCAAGCAATATATAAATGAAATCATTAGAAGAAGGAAATGGACCCATGAAATCAATACCCTAAACATCGAAGATTTCCACATTATATATAGGATGTTGTGGCATTTGATCTCTAGGGCCTAAATTACCTGTTCTTTGACACCGGTCACAAGTCATGCAAAATAATCTGGCATCCTTAAATAAAGTGGGCCAATAAAATCCACATTCTAAAACCTTACGAGCCGTTCTTTGGGTTCCAAAGTGTCCCCCACAAGCATAGGAATGACAATATGTCAATATGGAATTAAATTCAGAATCGGGTACGCACCTTCTAATCAGTTGATCGGTACAATGCTTCCACAGATAGGGATCATCCCATACAAACTGTTTCGCCACTTTCTTGAGCTTATCCTTCTGAACTCGAGTTAAGGTGTTTGGAATCTGTTTGGATACGAGGTAATTTACAATATCAGCATACCATGGTTCATTTACCTCGACAAAAAATAGTTGCTCGTCAGGAAAAGTCTCAAGAATTGGCTGGGGTTCCTCATTGCGCACCAAACGGCTCATATGGTCAGCTACCACATTTTCACTCCCTTTTTTATCTCTGATCTCCACATCAAACTCTTGAAGAAGAAGTATCCACCGTATAAGTCTCGGTTTCGCTTCTTTTTTCGTAAGCAAGTATTTTAAAGCTGCATGATCAGAGAAAATTATAACTTTAGTTCCAATTAAATAAGATCGAAATTTCTCTAAAGCAAATATAACAGCTAAAAGTTCTTTTTCAGTTGTGGAATAATTCAATTGAGCGTCATTCAAGGTTCGGGAGGCATAGTAGATGTCGTGAAGACGTTTATCCCTCCGTTGGCCTAAAACTGCTCCTAAGGCATAATCTGATGCGTCACACATAAGTTCAAATGGAAGACTCCAATCCGGTGGTGCAATGATAGGTGCTGATGTCAACAACTCCTTAAGCTTGTCAAATGCCGTCTGACAGTCATTATTGAACTCAAATGGCACATCTTTTTGTAGGAGTCGACATAGTGGTCCAGAAACCTTAGAAAAATCTTTGATAAATCGCCGATAGAATCCTGCATGTCCAAGAAAAGAACGAACCTCTCTCACCGAAGTAGGAGAGGGTAAGTAACGTACAAGATCTATTTTAGCTTTATCAACCTCAATACCCCTAGCTGAAATCACATGACCTAAAACAATACCGTGGTTAACCATAAAGTGACATTTTCCCCAATTTAATACAAGGTTAACCTCAATGCATCGCTTCAGAATCAATGCAAGATTATCTAGACAATGGTCAAAAGAATCACCGAAAACACTAAAATCATCCATAAAAACCTCAATGATTTTTTCAATAAAGTCTGAAAATATACTTACCATACATCTCTGGAAGGTAGCCGGGGCATTACACAAACCGAATGGCATTCTTCTATATGCGAAAGTGCCGAATGGAAATGTAAAGGTTGTCTTTTCTTGATCCTCTGGAGCAATGACAATCTGATTATATCCTGAATAACCATCAAGAAAACAATAAAAAGCACGACCGGCCAACCTTTCAAGCAATTGATCAATAAAGGGAAGAGGAAAATGATCTTTCCTGGTAGTTGCATTCAGCTTTCTATAGTCAATACAAACCCGCCACCCTGTTTGTATTCGTGTGGGAACCAACTCATTTTCCTCGTTTTTCACCACAGTTATGCCAGACTTCTTCGGCACTACTTGCACTGGTGAAACCCATTTGCTATCTGAAATAGGGTAAATCACGCCACAATCAAGGAGTTTAATGATTTCTTTCTTCACAACTTCCATCATAGGGGGGTTTAGGCGGCGCTGAGCTTCTCTAGTGGGTTTTGCACCTTCCTCAAGAAGTATACGGTGCATACAAGTGGTAGGGCTAATACCCTTTATGTCTGCCAATGTCCACCCAATTGCAATCTTGTATTCCTTCAAAACTCGAATAAGCTTTTCCTCCTCTAAATTTGTGAGTGATGATGATATGATGACAGACAATGTCTCATCATCTCCCAAATACGCGTACTTCAAGTGATCCGGTAATGGTTTAAGCTCAAGTGTAGTTGCCTGAATCACAGAAGGTAAAAGTTTATTAGTAGATGAGGGAATAATAATTGGGGGAGATAACTCACTAACAATTCGTGGCATTGACTCAAAAGTTGCCACAGTCTCAATGATCTCCTCCCTCATGTTATCGATCGAGATCTTCATATTGTCACAAAGGACTCCATTTCTCTCATATCCGGCGCCAGTAGCAATGGTGATTTCAAGTTCATCATCGTTCATGACGTCAAGGAATTCCTGTGACAAAATATCCACCACGTCAATAGAAAAACAAGAATGATTATCAACAGGGTACCTCATGGC
Organism: Berberis vulgaris; assembly: GCA_963556465.1. Lineage (NCBI taxonomy): Eukaryota > Viridiplantae > Streptophyta > Magnoliopsida > Ranunculales > Berberidaceae > Berberis > Berberis vulgaris. The sequence continues at coordinate 71,310,547 of OY747131.1, read as the reverse complement.
TTCAAAGATGTTGAAGCCAATCACATCACCATCAAATTCCATTGTCAATTTTCCTGCATGCACATCAATATTTGTTCTTGCAGTTTTCATGAAGGGTCGCCCTAAAATAAGAGGCAAAGGTGTTGACAATGCCGAATCTTCCATTTCAAGCACATAGAAATCTGCTGGGAAGATCAAATGATTAACCTGCACCAACACATCTTCCAACAAACCTCGCGGATATGCATTAGAGCGGTCAGCCAATTGAATAATCACACCATCATTTTTTAGTTCCCCAAGATTCATAGAACGATAAACAGAAAATGGCATAACATTAATTGAGGCACCTAAGTCTAACATTGCATTGTCAATTTTAGTAGTACCGATAACACAAGGGATAGTAAAACTACCTGGATCCTTACACTTCGGTGGCAACTTCCTTTGAAGAACTGCGGAGACATTCTCACTTACCTTAACTACCTCTCCGTCTTGAAGTCGTCTCTTTGTTGTGCAAAGCTCCTTAAAAAATTTTGCATACTTAGGCACTTGCTTAATAGCATCAAGAAGCGGAATATTGACTTGGACTTTTCGAAAAGTTTCCAAAATTTCCTTATCTTGTTCATCTTTTCTAGATTTGGCAAACCTACCTGGAAAAGGCACAAAAGGTGGAACAAGATTAGCAGAAACTGAATTTGGAATGCTCACCTTCTTACCTTGAAGCTCTGGTGTTTCAATGATGGTGGGATCATCCTTCTGTAACTCAGTTTTCTTATTTCGACTCTGTTCAGAGACTATTGGATCATTCTCAATTTGCCTACCACTCCTCAGTGTAATTGTTTTTGCGGTTTCAAACTCACCTTTCGGATTTGGAATGGTAGAACTAGGAAGTTTTCCTTGCTCGCGAATTTGTCCAATAAACTCAGCTATCTGTCCCATTTGCAGTTTCAAATCTGCTATATCCTTTGATTGGTTCTGCTGAGAAATAGTCAATGATTTCAGAATCTCCTCATAATTAAGCGGCATACCTGAATTGTGCTGAGGTGGTTCAGGTGGCCTTTGGGCGAAACCAGGGGGTGGCCGATTTGAAGCCTGTTGTTGAGGTTGTTCTGAATTTCTCCATCCAAAACTTGGGTGATTTCTCCAACCTTCATTGTAGGTGTTCGAATAAGGATTATTTCTATAGTGATTTTGCCCCTGAAAACCTATTGCATTGACATTCTCCCAACCGCCATTCTCAATCAGTTGAGGACATTGATCAGATGGATGTCCTGGCTTTGTACACACGCCACAAACCTGTGCAACTCCTAGCATATTCGGCTTCCCTAGGGCCTGAGTCACAAGTGAGGTAAGATTAGCCATTTGAGCTTCCAAACTAGAATTAGTACTTACCTCATTGACTGGGCGTGAAGGCTCTCCAATTCCTTCATACTGCTGGGCATTTAAGGCTCGGTTTGCAATCAAAGTTTTTGCTGCTGCTGGAGTTTTATCAACCAAAGCTCCTCCTGCCGCTGCATCTAACATCTGTCGCTCAAGAGGAAGCAATCCCTCATAAAAGTATTGAATCAGGAGCTCCTCCTTCATCTGATGCTGCGGGCATGATGCTATGAGAGTTTTGAAGCGCTCATAGTAAGCCGGATATGATTCTCCTGGACCTTGCTGTATGCCACTGATTTTCTTCCTCAATAAGATAATTTTGGAAGTTGGGAAGAATTTATCTAGAAACACCTTCTTCATGCTTTCCCAAGAATATACTGTTTCGGAAGGTAGTTCATAGAGCCAATCCTTAGCCTTATCAGTCAGAGAAAAAGGGAATGCTCTCAACTTTAGAATGTTTTCATCCACATTTATTGGCGTCATACTGAAGCATACAACTTCAAATTCCTTTAAATGTTTATTTGGATCCTCCATAGAAAGACCATGATACTTCGGAATATGATGAAGTAGGCTGGATTTCAGCTCGAATGATTCAGTCTTGCCCTGCGCGGCTAATGGGTACTGAATGCACAAGGGTGCAACATTGTCCAAGGTGGATGCCGAAAGCTCTTTAATAGATCTATTATCTCCCATGTCGAACTCTTCAGATTCAGATTCAGATTCAAAGCTAGATGTTTGTAGTTCTTTTGTTTCTCTTCTTCGTCTTCTAAATGTTTTCTCAGGCTCTGAATCGTATTCTACCAAGTTTTCGCTGGATCTCCTATTTTGCATGAACTAGTACCTGAAATAAAGAAACAAAGAAAAAAGAAAAAATCAATAAATAAAAAAATAAAAAATAAAAACTAATTAAGTAATCAACAACTTTTCTAATCCCCGACAACGATGCCAAAAATTGATGCGCTATTTTAGTAGCACACGACTTAATACCCTGCTTTGTGATTTGTAGTATAGAATAAGTAGGGATCGTTCTAGACCGGGGATTAGAGGGCTTGTTAATTACACTAATAATAATTAAAAGACAAGTAACAACCTAATTAAGTAAATAAAGGGATTGGATTTTCTAAATTAAATTATGAAAACAACTACGAAAATTAATGTAAAGATAATAAACTAAAGAGATGGCAAATATTAGAAATTAGCTAAGGGTTTATCTCCACACACCAAACATATGCTTATAAATTAATATTCAATAATCACTTGCTAACTCGTGAGAGACAATGCTCAAGACTAACCGTGACCGCACTGCATTAATCTTATTATTTTCCCAAGTTCGTTGAATTAAACTAAGCGTCGCTTTCAAACTATTCTTATCATGCTATCTAAACAGGAATCGCAAGTTAAATAGCAATCTAAGATCATTAAGTTTTGTGGAAAATATGAACACTGACTAGGCAATCACAAGTATGATCAACATCTTGTTCTTGCCTAGGTTTTGACTTAACCTTACCAACGTTCCTTGGTATTTACTACTTGTGAGTACAGAATCATAACAATTAGGTGAAACTCCTCTATACTCTAGCCCCAAATCCTAGCATGCTTACTAAGTTGACCACCTTAACAAACATACACAGAAAAGTTTTCTATAAAGCAGTTAAGCAAAACACAAACACTAATAGCAAGGAAGATTAAATTCAACTAATTTATAAAGCACATGTTCGGGGCTTCGAATCCACCCCTAACTAAGAGGAGTTTAGCTAGACATATTAATTATGTTTAAACAGTAATTCATAATCAATAATCAAACTAAAATTAAGAGAAATAGATGTTTAGAGATGAAAACAAAACACTGATCCGTGGTGGTACTGAGTGGAACTGGGGTGCAAATAGCGCGAAATCCCTTCACCCTCCTTGCTCACTTCGCGAGCTGCTCCTTCCTGCTTCCTCAGTTCCTTTCGTTCTGCTTCAGCTCCTTTCTCCAGTGAGAAGAAGATGCGAGTGAGGGGATGACGGTGTTGGGTTCGGCGACAATCAGGGACAGAGAGAGAGGATGAGACGAGGTTGTCGGTGTGAGGAGGTTCTGATGGTGACGGCGATGAGTGCTTTTGGCTGAGAACGGGTGAAGAGGGAAGGACGAGGGTTTCCTTTCGATCTCTGCTTCTGAAACAGAGTGAAAGAAATAAGGGAATTCGAGAGACAGCGACGGTGGCTACGGTTTGGCGAGGTGGTTCTGCTTGAATGGGGGTTCGATTAGGTTTGATGAGGAGGCTGTAGATCGGTGGATGATGAACTGAGGACGATGGCTAAGGTGAAGGAGGACGGCGGCTAGGGTTTGTGCGAGGATGATCAGGGAGGAAAAAGGAGATGATGGAGGCGGTGAATGAATGCTATTGCTCGATGGGTGGTTCTCTCCTCAAAGCCAGGTATGTCCCCTTTTTATTCTTGTTTTCTTATTTCTGTGGTTTCCTTGTTGGTGTGGTTTCCTTGCTTGTGTGAATTCCTTGTGCAATTAGTATTCCTAAATTGCCAATTTGCTTCTATTTTAAAGTATTGTAATCGGAAACCTACACAAACATGAAAATAGCAATTAGTACCATAATTAACAAATAATAGCTAATAATACATATAGAAATATGGTACTAAAAATAGCATAATTATGCCCCTATCACTTGCGATGGTCACCTTGAGAGAGGGAGACAGGAAGGAGGGCCGAGACGAAGAGAGGGCGGTGATGGCGCTGGACTGTCTGTCTGGCTCTGTCGCGAGGCGAAACAGGGTCGCGGTGATGATGGTGGCTCTGTTTCGCGGCGATGGTGGTGGCTCTGTGGTTGTTAGGTGGTGGCGGAGGGACAGATAATGGTTGATGGTAGCTGGAGGATGATGGAACATGGAGAGGGACAGGGACGGTGGCGGAGTGAAAGTTTGACGCAAAACAGGGTTGTCACACCCCTGTTTCGTGGTGGTGGCGGTTGTGCTGTCCGGAGGTGATGGTGGTGGCTCTGGTGGCGGTGATGGCGGAGTGATCTGGACAGAGAGGGGGTGAGAGATGGATAGGTGGTGATGGTGATGAGAATCACTGTGTGAGGAAGAGGCTTTGATTTTCTTTAAATTTTCTTTTCCCTTCTCTTCCTCCCCTTTCTCATCCATTAAATTTTTGTTTTTATAGAGAATTAGGAAAAAATGAATATGGACAAGTTAATGGGAGGATTTAATGAGTGATTTAAGGAAAAAATCAAAACGAAATATGGGATAATTGGGAGAATATTCTTTGGGTTTGATTAGGCTTGACACTGGGTTTGGGTTTATGGGTTAGGTTTTGGGTTTAAGTTATGGGCTTGGTTTTGGGTTTAAGGGTTTAGATATGTGACCATCTACTTTGTACGACCGCTAGAATCGACCAATTGTCATTCCTTAAATTGTCGCCCTAATACGATTTCATCGTTCACGCTCAAATTCTTACAAAGACATGAAAACAAAATAATTACTACAAAATATAATAATCGAAACACTAACATATATAAATTAAGGGATATATTATGTAATAATTATGTGAATATCACGAGTCACTGATTTTTCAATGGTCAAATCACGATAATTTCTCGTTGTAACAAAAAATGACTAGATGCATATATACACAACAAGAATGAAACTAAATAAACGAATACTTATTTTTGTTTGGTGAACTTGGAGACTGTCCATGCCAAATGAGCAAAAGAAACAACCATTAAAAGGGTATTGTTGATTTTACTAATATTTCTTTATCATCATTAAAAGAAAGGTTTAGACAGTCATCTCCGACATGATCATGAGGCAAACTATTACTCCAAACAAGCATTTTGATCATGTTTATTTTGTTTATAGTTAATGTAAGATGGGGAAATTCTACATGCTGGTCCCTAATCCCTATAATCAGTTATTGGCCTCAAGTCAAGAATTCCAGGTCCTTGTCAATGCACACAAGGAAACTGCTGGTTCTGAAAGACTCTCCCAGGTTGTTTCTTCTCAGAAAGCTGTAAACTCCGGTAAAGATATCAACAAGACTTAACACAGAGAAACAGACAAAAGCATCCAATGGTGATCAGTTGATTAAGCTAGAAGAAAGAGAAACAGGAGATTCGGGTTTCATGCCTTACATACAATATCTGAATCAGAATAGAGGCTACTTATACTTCTCGTTTGCATTTGTTTGTCATGTTATATTTCTCATTGGCCAAATATTATAGAACTCTTGGATGGCTGCCAACATTGCTGTGTTTTCATGTCTAATGTTTGATGAACATTGTACTTCAGTAATGCAAGTGATGCTTTGGGCAAGCTACGATTACTTTGTCAGTAATGTTTTCATGTTATATTAATTAATTACATTACTTTGCCTCCTTTCATTGAAATGTTTAAGTTTGGCACATTTAGATTTTTATTTTCTAGAAATAAAAATTATAAGATGTTATAAAAAGTCATTTGATAGCGAAAAGAAAAAAAAACTTACAATAGCGTTTTTAAAATGCTATAATAGATTTACTATAGCGTTTTTGAAACACTATAAATACTATAAATAGTCAACTTACGATAACATTTTTAAAACGCTATAATAGACTTACTATAGCGATTCAGAAACGCTATAAATACCGTTACTATAACGTTTCTGAAACGCTATAATAGTCAACTTATAATAGCGTTTTTAAAACGTTATGATAGACTTACTATAGCATTTCTGAAACGCTATAGTAGTCAACTTACAATAGCGTTTTTAAAACGCTATAATAGACCTTGTATCTATTATAGCTCCGGCAGACATAGCGTTTTTAAAACGCTATTAATGACCCTGTTTCTTGTAGTGAAGGGAAGATCCAAAGGCTTGTGAGGAAATTAATTTATTTGTCTCATACCAGGCCGGATATTGCTTATAAGATTTGTGTAGTGAGTCAATTTATGCATGATATCGTCGTAAGCCTCACATGGATGTTGTGGAATGCATATTGAGGTATTTGAAGTCTGCTCCGGGTAAGGGGTTACTATTCACCAAACATAATCACCTGAAGGTAGAAGGTTATATTGATGCAGATTGGGTAGGTTCAACAGACAATATAATATCTACTTCAGGGTACTTTACATTTGTAGGGGAAACCTTGCGCCTTGGAGAAGTAAAAAGCAACCGGTAGTAGCAAGATCTAATGCAGAAGCTGAGTACAGAGGAATGACTTTTGGGGTATGTGAGTTATTTTGGTTGAAAAACTTGTTGAGGGATTTAGGTGTTAAAGCCAAAGATGCAATGAATCTGTACTGTGATAATACATCAGCTATTGAGATTGCTCATAATCCGGTTCAACGTGATTGGACAAAGCACATAGAGGTTGACAGACACTTCATCAATGAGAAACTTGAAGCAGGAATTATTATCTTTCTGTTTGTGATGTCCGAAAATCAACTAGTTGATGTCCTTATAAAGTTGTAGCTAGCAAGGCATTTGACGACTCTTTAGACAAGTTAGGCATGTGCGATATCCATGCTCCAACTTGAGGGGGAGTGTTGGAATTATGGGATTCTGTTTCCATATTTATGGATTCGGTTCTCATGTTTCTATCCCTCTTTTCATTCCCTAGAATCCTCCTTATTTCCTCATTATTCTTCCTCGTTATTTTCTTCATTATTTTCCTCCTTAATTGTATTCTTCTTGATTGTATTCTTTGTGTATAAATAGGATTCAATGTAAGCTTGAAGATATAACACTCAATATAAGAACACTCTTTCAATTGTGTTCTTGACAGATTCGTCTTTGTTCCTAATGCACTTTAGGACAGAAACTTGATCGAATAAAATTAAGAATTGACTTTGAGATGAACAGGAAAGAACCTATTTGATCTGAATGTAAATTCTTCTTTTGTGTGCTAGGTTGTTGTAATGATGAATTGCTAATATTTTGGATATCTCAAATGACCAATTTGGGATTCTATTTACAGCAAATGAAACACTACGTACCTGCTCCCAGAAGACACAATTGAACCAACACATCTATTGGTCTAAAGACTTACATAAAGGACCTTATGTAATGAGTTCACACAACGTAAGATTTACTCATTCAATAAATATGGAAATACAAAATTTTCAACAATTCCCTACGTGAATGAGAAAATCATGACATCTCAAAAGTATGTGGACTAATGCCACATCAGGATAGGTGGCTTTCACTTTGAGCGTTCCTCTGTAAAAGAGTATCAGAATAACTTAACTAATCAGGGAACTATTACATTGAACTGTCAATTGTTAGTATAAAATCAGTCCATAAACTTTGCATATGGCATTATTCCATTCAAATTTTATTCTCGATTGTGTTCGTTTTGGTCCTGAACAATTATTGGTCTGTAAGTGTTACGAGAGATTTCAGTCTAATAAAAATCTCGTAGAACTGACCCAGCTCACACTTACATAGGTGACCGTTTCTATAAGAAGTATGTTACAATACCCACTTGCCATTTGCAAGATATAGATGTCATTAAAAAATTGTATCATTGTTTATTCTTTTGATCACAGTAGGTTTGCACTTGGTGCTACATAGGAATGGAAAAAAGTATTATACTCTTTAGTGCTTAACAATGAATCACCGATCATTAGTTTTCATTTTGAACCAAGTCCATGGGATCTCCAATCGCTTAGTAAAGTTTTCATATATGATAATTCGTGTGTATTAGGCTTTTAAACTCATTCCCCTCGAAGCGCAATCTATACGCTCTCTAGATAAACTTTTAGTAAATGGATCTGCTAGGTTATCTTTTGATTTCACAAATTCAATGGACATTATGCCATTAAAGAGCATTTGTCTCACGGTACGATGCCTTTGACGTATGTGTCGTGATCGGCCGTTGTACATAAAATTTTGAGCTCTACATATAGAGGCTTGATTGTCACAATGTACACATATGGCCGGTACTGGTTGTGGCTATAATGGAATGTCTTCTAAAAATTGACAAAGCCACTATGTTTCTTCCTTAGTCTTGTCTAAGGCTATGAACTCAAATTCCATTGTGAATCCAACTATACATGTTTGTTTAGAAGATTTTCAAGATACGACACCGCCTGCCATAATAAACACATAACTACTGGTGGATTTTACTGATTCAGAATCAGAAATCCAATTTGCATCACTTTATCCCTCAATGACACTAGGATATCTACTATAGTGCAATGTATAGTTGGAAGTAATTTTCAACGAAAATTCTAAATGTCGAGGAAGTGGGCGAGGAAAACAGCGAAGGAGGGAGAGAGGGAGGGGACCGTTCATCCCCCTCGGGATGCGCGCAAGAAAAGTCAATGCGCACATCCCAAGGGGATGAACGGTCCCCTCCCTCGCTGTTTTCCTCGCTCGTTTCCTTGCCATGTAGAATCACTCATTTTTCAAATACCCTAAAACCTTAAGCAAGGCATGTCAATGAGCTTTACTTGGTTTATAAGTATATCTGTTTAGTCGACTCACAGCCAAGGATTGTGATTTCGCCAAAATTTTCATTTTTTTATGAAATTATGAAAAGAAAAGGGCGAAAGAAAAAGTTACATGTTTTCGAGGATTTTTCCTAAATTTTGGTGTTTTTTTCGTAATGTCTTTTTTTTATAAAAATAAAAAAAACCAGCTACTAAAAATTACATTTCTTCTATGATTTTTTTCAAAAATTTTGGGGGTTTTGTTTTTTAAAATTTGAGTTTTTTTTTCTTTCTAATTATCATTTATTCTAATTATTTATTGATTTTTGAAATCACCCCATAATTTTCTAATTACATCTTCTTCTACTTATATATTGAATTTTGAAACTACCCCCTGATTTTCTAACTATATGTACTTTGGTTTCATTTAATGTGTTTCATACATTTATTTACTTGTATCTTATATTTCACATATTTAATATATCCTTGAAATTCATTAAATATATTTCTTGTTTATTCAAAATTTTAACTTTTTTTTCTTTACACACCGAAATATTTCTTACAATCAGAAGACCAAAATTATCTCGAAAACGAGATCACAATCCTTGCTCACAGCATAAGTTATATCAGATCTCGTACGGTTAATCATATACATTAAACTTTTGATAATGCGAGAGTACTCAAGTTGTGAAACACTTGGACATGTATGCTTATGTAGCACCTGGGATGGATGTAATTGATTATTAGATTTTTTTGATTCTATATTGTTTGTACTTGTCTATTACATTCTCAATTAATGTGATGGGGTGTTTGCAATATGTTGATTCCCAAAACTACGTCTGCTTCACCTAGATTTTTTCATATCAAAATGTTTAGTGAGTATAAGTTTGGTGGACTTAATAACTTGACTATTAGTCCCAAAGATAAGCATATCATCAACATAAAAACAAACTATTACATAGTCATTATTGATTTTCTTTATGTAGACACACTTGTCACACTCATTTATATTGAATTCATTTTTCAACATGACTCCATCAAACTTCTCATGCCATTGTTTGAGAACTTGTTTTAGACCATATAAGGATCGAACAAGTTTACACACTTTGTGATCTTGTCATTTGTCTCAGAACCCTTCCGGTTGATCAATATATATTTCCTCATTTAATTATTCATTCAAGAACACAATTTTTACATCCATTTGGTTAATTTTCAAATTGCAAAGTGTTGCGATGACAATTAACGTCCTAACTAACATTATCCTTGTCACCGGAGAATAATTGTCAAAATAGTCTAAGCCTTCTGTTTGACTATACCCTTTAACTACTAATCGAGTTTTGTATTTATCAATGGAACCATCAAATTTCATTTTACACTTGAAGATCCATATGCACCCAATTGGTTTATGTCTAGGAGGAAGATCAACCAATTATCAAGTATGATTGTGCATAATGGATTATTTCTCACTATTTATAGTTTTCTCCTAGAAAGAAACTTCAAGAGTAGACATTGCTTCTTTATAAGTTTGAGGCTCTGTTTCTAACATATAAGTTAGAAAATTTGGACCAAATATTTTGGACTTTCGAGCTCTCTTGCTACGTCTAAGGAAGTCAACATTTATATTTTCATTAGAATTGATATTTTGCTCACTCTCTTTATTTGACACCTCATGTGTTCTTTTATAAGCACTAGACAACTCGAAAGTCATATGTGGTATTGATTATATTTATTCCTTCATATGAAAAAATACAGTGTCAAAAAACGCAGCATCTCTAGACTCAAGGATGATATAATATCATTGATAACAGATTTAAACACCAAAAACCTGTATGCACTGCTATTTTCGACAATTTCTAAAAAATAACAATCAACGATTTTTGCTCCTAATTTGTTCCTTTTGGGTGGTGGAACAAAGACTTTGCTAAGTACCCCCACACTTTAATGTGTTTATAGGATGACCGTCTACCCTTCCATATCTCATATAGTAATTGATCAAATTTGTTGTGGGACACTCGATTTAAAATACGATTTGCCATATGGAATGCTTCCCCCTCACAAGTTCTCAGGTTGATCAGAGTTGATAAGCATGATATTAATCATATTTTTCAAGGTTCTATTTTTCCTTTCAGCAACTCCATAGTTTGATGTATAATACCAATTTGTTCACAAATCGATGCGAATGAAGATTCATACTCACCGCCTCTATCAGATTTCAATATTTTGATATTTTTATTTAACTAATTTTTCAACTTCAGTTTTTTTATTTTACAAACGCATTGATTGCTCCATCTTTGTCATTTAATAAATATACATAACAATACCGTGGGCAATCATCGATAAATGTGATAAAATATTTCTTCCCACCTCGAGTAGAAATTTATTTGAAATTACATAAATCGGTGTGTACCCAAATTTTCAGTGTTTCCTTGTATTGAATGAAAAATGTTGTTTAGTAAATTTGGTTTCCACACAAACCTTGCATTTGTGTTTTGATTTATTATCAAAATTTGAAATTAATCCTAGACTAGTCAACTTCTTCATTTTCTTAAAATTTACATGACCTAGTCTATCATGTAAAGGAGACTCAAGCAAATAAGAAACATATTTTGCACTATTAATGATCATTATATTGACTTTGAAAAGACCATCTGTAAGGTAAACACGTCCCACATATACTCCGTTTTTTTGACATAACAAATTTTCCTGACTCAAAAACTATTTTAAAGTTATTCTCTACCAGAAAAGAACCAGAGATAAATTTTTTCCTAATCTCTGGAACATGTAAGACATCTTTCATTGTGACGTTATTGCCTGAGGTATATTTTAATACCACAGCTCCCTTGCCTTCAATTGTCGAGACTGATTCATTTCCCATGAAAACATTGTCATCATTATTTAACTTCTCATAAGTTGAAAACATGGTCTTATCGTTGTAGATGTGGCGGGTGGCACCGGTGCCAAAAGACACCATGTGCAAGGATGATTTATGAGGTTAACTTCAGATACATTGGCGCTAATTTGTAACCTTTCGAGAAGACAGGCAAGAGCTTCTGATAGGTTTTCTCTAGAAGACCGACTGCCTTTCGTTGTCTTCATCCTTGCGGTTTCAACAATCCTTCGCAAAATGCCCCTGCTTGCCACAATCATAGCAAGCCCCCTTGAACCTTTTAAAGTTTGCATGGCTTTTGGGGTTTACGACACTTCTTCCATTATTCGAGGGACACTTTATTTTGTGAGAGTTCTTCTGTTGTTTTGAATTCTCGATGATATGCGCATTTGTTTCAACTGGTGTGTGTTTGTCTGTTCCACGGTTGTCTTCCTCAATCTTTAGGCGGATGATTAAATCTTCAAGACTCGTCTCCTTACGCTTGTGTTTCAAATAGTGCTTAAAATCTTTCCAATTGGGAGGGAGCTTCGACAATAATAGCAACAACCTGGAAAGATTCGCTGATGATGTGGCCTTCATCGTGCATTTCACGAATGAGAATTTGGATTTATTGGATCTAGAGAGTGATAGTTTTAGCATCAGTCATCTTGTAATCCATGAACTTGTCAACGATAAATTTCTCTAGTCCAACATCCTCCGTTTTGTACTTCTTTTCCAATGCCCCCCAAAAGTCCTTACCACTGTTTATAGTACTATAGACTTTGTACAAAACTTCATCCAGTGATTCAGCACGTAGTTTCGGCACAGGAAGTCAAAATGCCTCCAAGCTTTAATTGCGATGAACACTTCTTGTGACTCTCATGGGTTTCTCCATCTTTTGGCTTCGGTTCATCCTTGGTAAGAAATTTTGACAAACCTAATGTTGTTAGGTAAGACAACATCTTGTTCTGTCATATTTTAAAATTAACTCATTTGAATTTCTCTGGCCTATCATGAACAAGAACTTTAATGACTTCAGATGTCACCCCAGCAATTAAACTGGTTTCGTTTTTATCTACCATATTTCTGTTTGATTAAAAAAAAACAATTTATTTGTTATTAGTAATAATACAAAAAAATCAAAATTTGTCACACCGAAAATTTAATTAGACTAAGTACTGTAAAAACAATATCTTAATCAGAGTCATTAATTTATAAACTCTGTATTTAATTTATACAAATTACTGTAATAAAAACAGTAATATTGATAGAGTTATAAATTAATATAAACTCTAGAATTTACTATACAAAACAATATGTTGAAATTAATTGTACAAATAAAAACACGTACTGTACAAAATAATGTGCTAAAAAAATTTGCACAAATAAATATTTATTGTACTAAACAATAGATGATACAGACTCGAAGTCTGTAAGCCAACAAGTTTTTTTTACCAAAATGTATACTTTAGATTTGATCAAAGTTTTAGTGCTTTGGATATGTATAGCTATGTACAATATACGACACGGACTCAAAGTTTGGAAACTAAACGCGTATTGACAAAAGTTCTGAACTTTGAATTTGACCAGAGTTTTTATTACTCTGGATATGTTTGGCTAGAGCTATATGAAAGTTTGACATTGATATGTATTATAGTACTGTCTTAAGATTGTTGGATACAATCTATAAATCTATAACAGTGAAGGGATAGGACAATTTGAGGCTTGCTTAATGCAATGTCCTTAAGACAATATTCAACCAGTCTCGGTGCAACGTTGATAGTCGTTTGTCTCCCAAGATATAACATATTCGTATTTGTTCCTAATACACTTTGGGACAGAAACTCGGACGAATAGAAATAAGAATTGACTTTGAAAAAAAAAAAAAAAAAAAAAAAAAAAAAAACTTGTTTGATTTGAATGTAAACTCTTCTTTTGTGTGCTAGGTTGTTGTTGTAATGATGAATTGCTAATATTTTTGATATCTCAAATGGCTAATTTGAGAATCTATTTATAGCAAATGAAACACTACGTACTTGCTCTTCTTTTGTGTGCTAGGTTGTTGTTGTAATGATGAATTGCTAATCTTTTGGATATCTCAAATGACTAATTTGATAATCTACTTATAGCAAATGAAACACTACGTACTTCCTCCCAGAAGACACAATTGAAGCAATGCCTACTAATCTAAAGACTTACATAAAGGATCTTATGTAATGAGTTTATATACGTACGATTTACTCGTTAAATAAATATGAAAAAAACAAAATTTTCAACAATTGTCTGATAGTGAGATGGGGAGGTCGCTGCATTTGAAGTTTGACGATGGATAGACTGCGTTAAGAGGTAGTGAGAATTGGGTAGAGAAGAGGGTTAGATAAAATGGGTTTGGATCAAAACCGAAGACTGATGGTAGAAGATGGGAATGCATTAGGGCTTTCTTCATTTTGGGCAGGGGTGTTTTGGGAAACTGAAAGAAATTTCATAAGCATTTCGCAAGCGCACTATTGTGGATGTTCATTTTCGTTCTAGTAGTCAGATGTAAATGGCTACTACACATGACTATTTGAAAAGTTGAGGTGTAAAAGTTGGTTAAGTTAGGTGAAGGGACCTTGATGATGTTAAAGTCCACGATTATCACTATCACGGGGAGATATGAGAAGTGAAGTGAAGTGAAGAGCAACTCTCATCTTCTTGAATTGAGTTGAGTCATGTCATTGTCACGTATACAAGAGTTGAGTAACGAGTAACGAGTAACGAGCAACGAGCGCACGCGAGTGACAAAGCGACTCACCTTTCCACCAACCATTTGGCAGTAATAAAATATCCCGCCTTCAACGGTTTTGGTGAAGCCACTAGTACGGAATCAGTGGGAGATCGAGCCCAAATTTTCAACGACACGCTTTTTCATAAGGGGCCCCAAGCGTAGAACACGTTTGTTCTTGTGGATTTCCCTTCCCTCTCACTCCTCTCTCTCTTTGTACTCTTAATATACTCAATCAAAGTTTTGGTCTCCACATCTCACTAATTTCAGGTTTTGAAGAATGAGAATGCATTTTTGACAAAAATTACTAATATTCTTCTCCTGGTGACTTCATAAATCTACTAGTTTTGTTCTTTGAGATGAAAATTTGTTTGAACATTATGGTTAGCTTTAATATAATAAGAACTTCAAATTTCAATAGAATAAGGAAAATGTGATTCTCTTAGATGGGATGATCTCAAGTTAATGTTATTTTTTTATCTCCTACCTTTTATTCCTCCATACCAATTCTTTTTTTTTCTTTTTTTTTGGGTAAAGCCATAGACATAATATATAGAAATAAAACTAAACATGGTTACAAACTTGCCGCCATGTGATTGAAGCCAAGTTATAAGCCTCCATATTGAAGTCTCTACAAATATAGTTATAATTCTATAAAGGAAACAAGTAGCAGGATGAAAGGACACTAAAGTATGACCCAATTCATATTCAAATAAAGGACACTAAGGCTCCGCTTGATATCTTGTAAAATAATGCAAATGTATTTCTTTGTGGACGTTTACAAAAAACATGTGATTGGTAAGATTTGCATAAAGCAACAGTTATATATAAAATTAAAATGCATAGCTTCCGCATCTTCATGTTATAAGATTCTGCATTATTTTACGGGATAAAATGTCATGAATTATTTTGCAAGCGAATTCTTAAGTTCACATGTTGGACTATACTTCTTAATAGAGTCCATATTTTTAATAGTTCTTATTATTATGTAAAACTCAATAGAGTCCACATTTTAAAGAGTTTATTATAATTAAAACTCTTTCAAATAGTTATTATTTTTCCTACATATTATTCAGTTACATATTTGAAGAAATACATGTAATATATATAAGAGAACATAAGTTATGTGAAATGCACGCCAACGAAAAAAATTTAAAAATTGTGGAATTAGCATTATTTTTCTCTGACTAATACCAAGCAACTGCAAAGTAATGTTTTGAAAACTAATGCATTGCAAAGTTTTGCATTTACATTATTTTACAAAATGCATCTTTTTACGGTATACCAAGGAGAGCCTAAAGTATGACCCAAATTATCTATTAGATGTGTCAAAAAAATGTACGTCATTGTAGTTAAGGGATCCAACGACTAAGTCAAATATAATGTCAAACAATTTCACCTATTAGCCAGTTAAAGAATATACAAACCTGTCAGTTAGGCAGTTGACTCTAAAGTAAATGAGTCAGTCAAAATAGTTGACTACGTTTGACTTGGAAGCATTTACTAGTATGGACTGAATCATGTTCTGTTACACATCTCGAGATGGGCTAGCATATGTTTACTGAAATATTTCAATTCAATACACGTACAAAACCGTCCACTTACACAGACTCATACTAGTCATTGCAAAAGTGGACACTAACTTCAACTTTTAATCCATCTCCTTCAATGCATGGTTTTCTTCACTGGGGAGCTCATCCTAATCCATCTCCACCCACATCGAAAAAACTCCTTTTCATATGCCCGTAATCCTCTCTCAACAAGGTCAGTCTAATGCATTAATCCTCAATATATCATAGATCCATAATTAGATTATCCATACATTATCAAGGATTTTACTGGTATGCCTTGTGATTCTTCTAAAGTAATATATATCTTTCTTCCTTAAATCAATGGGTTTTAATTAGGCGAACAAAAGATGCACGGTGATGGAGAAACGAATGTTCGAAAGGTGCAGCAGTTACATCCCAGGATTTCTGTAGTATAATCGGGTTCAACATTTTACCATTATCTTAAAATCAGGTGAAAATGAACATCAGGCTGAAAGAAAGGCGACTAAAGATGCAAGCAAATCACAGAGCTTTTTACAATATAAAGTGGAAAACAAAATTTTATAAAATAAAATCAAATGATTCTTGAAGAAACCCACACAAATGCACTACATGTAAATCTTCAAAAACAAAATCAGAGTTTCTACTTTACAGAATTTAGTTTGTCTCTGCCTCAGCTTTGGTTATGGAGGAGAGAAAATTGTTTCATTCAGATTTCTTTAGAATAAAATCACGAATAAAAAGTACTAAAACAAAAGGAAAAAGAAATGACCCTAGAATTACTCTAATCAAATACTTGAAAAGCTATATTCAAAAAAAAAAAAAAAAAAAAAAAAAAAACCCTTGAATATATAAGAATTTGAAGGAGGGGATCATGAAAAGTTGGTTATTTTGCAATAATGCTCAACGGCAAGAAATAACTATTTTTGTGGAAAAATCATATCACAAGCACTAAATGGATTACGCAAGCTCAATTATTTGAAGAGAACCAAATTTGCTCCAAATGTTTAAGCTCATCTTTCCCTAAGAAGAAAGCTGGAGCTACCAAAGTCCAGGTAGTTCTAAGACAATAACAGCAATAATAAAGAGAGGGGGAGAAGACTGTTCTTTGTTGTTCAGTCGTTTCCTTCTAACTATATATACAGTTTGTCAGACGACCGACTTCATTGTTCATTCAGCAATCACCAATGCTTTGCCTGAAAACTGCCTTTGTTCCTCCCAAAGAAAGAGTTGCTCTTTGGCTTTGGTATGTCATGAAGATCCATCACTTGTATTTTTCTTTGCTTTTTAGCTTCAAGACAAAGACAAACCAACATTCGAATCAATAAACCAAACAAGAGATAAAAATATTGAAACACTAATAGCAAGGTTGAAATCAGACCATTTTGTGCTTCTTGGTAATTCTCGTGGAGGCGTCTTCTTGCCGAGGCAAATTTATCTGGATCAATCACGGCACTCTTTTGTTCTCTCTGCAAATTGAATTGGCATTAAATTCACATTGCTAGTAACCAATGTCATACAATTTGGATGAAAATAAACACACAAGTACATACAGGTGCAGATTGCGTTTGCTTCATTGGAAGATCTCTTCTGATCACTTTTGGTTTCAGTTCAGGTTCCGAATTCTTATCCGAACCAGAACTTCCATCTGTAGTCAGAACAACTCTGCATTAGACTTATTCACTATCACTATTCCCAATAAATGAAACCCGAAACAGACATTGAATCAAACTTGAACTTACTATGAAGATTTGATGAGTAAGCAAAATCCGGCACCTGTAACAATGTACCTCGCATTAGAACATTTACTCAACCTTCAAAACAAATGAAACTTTCAAACATAGTGTACACATTATTTCACCTGGTTGATACTATGTTGAGAACTTCTTGGTTGAGGAGAGTCTCCATCAACTACATCCCATTCAAAACTGTCAATTTCCGAATAGAATAGATTGCAAATGTAAACAAATTCAATTCATTCCATTCCTTTTCAATTACCAATGACAGTCGAGACAGAGGTTCCATTCTCCGATTTCACCCATTCATCAACCAAATCTTTCCATTTCCTGTACCAAAAACACACAAGAATCAAACCCCATTTAAACATAATAGCACTAACTTCACAATAGTACCAACCTCACAAGTATCTTCACCAATCTCCGCACTTCCTCAGATGAATGTTTCCGCAAACGGTTCACATATCTCCCAATATCAGTGTCCTTCAAAACACAAGAATGTTTCAGTTTTTCCCAAACAAATAACTAGAAAACATGAAGAAGTACGTTCCAGTGTTTGGTTACCTGAAGAGCCTTGAATGTGATGTCCATATCCGCAAGGTCTTGAAGCAGATTAACCAAAGCATCATCAGACTGATAACAATTCAAAACAATGTCAACACTAAATTTTTTTTTTTAATCTTCCTCCAAAATTAAGTCAAGAAAAAAGTTGATTGTCAAAACCTGATGAGGGTCTTCAAGATGTTCTTTGATGCCCAAGATCTTAATTTGCTCATCATCAATCATGGGGTTCTCGTATATCCCATCCTCTTGGTCCTCTTCTTCTTCTTCTTCTTCTTCTTCTTCTTCTTCTTCATCACCACGAATCGACTGCGGAGTATACGGAGACGAGGACGAAGCCGCTACAACTTTCCCTACACGGTTATTGATGTTACTACTTCTCTTTTCTTCCACCTCCTTGATCATTTCACCGCTTGACCTTTTCACTTGAGTCAACACAGGAGGTAGAGGTGCATAGAGACGCTCAACAATACCGTCTCTTCGTTTTCTAATTTCGTTTCTGTGATCAATTGAAGCAACGGAGATTGCTGTATCGATTAGCGTCCATATATCAACACCAGATTCTCTC
Source organism: Berberis vulgaris (assembly GCA_963556465.1). Classification (NCBI taxonomy): domain Eukaryota; kingdom Viridiplantae; phylum Streptophyta; class Magnoliopsida; order Ranunculales; family Berberidaceae; genus Berberis; species Berberis vulgaris. Next base: position 71,291,739 of record OY747131.1, on the reverse strand, counting down.
AAGATTGATCGAAGATCATCCGCATCCATCATCAAATCGACTAACCACCTCCAAGAAATTGTATTGGTTTTAGATCTGCAACACTAGCTTAAAACTTAAACTTTGTAATAAATATAATGAATTTGGTAAAAAAAAAAAAAAACCACCAAATTATTCACTCATCAATCAATCCAACATCCATCCATCCATTAGCAACAACAAAAGTAAAAGAAAAGTAGAAGGATAATGAGCGGTTTTAAACCTGAGTGATTAAAATCTTGAAACCGAAAATCAATAATTAAGGAAGAGAAATGGTATGGATGGTGGTATGATATTTTTCTTTTCTTTTCTTTATATTGAAAAATGGTATTTTCTTCGCTTGTTTTGATTTGAGAGAGGGAGGAGGATGAGATTGCGGAAGAAGAGAAGGAGAGGGGAATTATGAGGGTCTCTTTCGGCAAGGGCCTAATATTAGCGAGGGTCGTTGTCCGCTCTGATATGCCTCCTGCACTTTGCCCTCTTGCATATATATATATTTTTAATCTAATCTAGAGAGTTGGAATTGCCAAATTGCCCCTGTAATTGTATATTTCTTGAGTGAGTGCGCGAGAGTGGCAAGCGAATGAATGTGAATGGCTGTCTGTCATATGGTGCTTTGGTATGCATATTGGTGTCTGTCACTATCACAAACTGAAGCGACGAGAGATGGAGAAATGCGATAGCCAGAGAGATATGGCTGTATGCTTGCGTTGCTTCCCAAGATTATCCCCTTCCCCCTGTTTAAGTTTTGCTATAGAATATACTCTATCATCTTGAAAATTTGACAATAGGTCCTGGATAAGAGTTGGGTGTCATTTCGGGTCGGTGGGTTAATATGCCATACATGATTATGATATCAAAAAATAAACATGATGTGAATAGGTTTCTTTTAGGAATAATATTTCTTAATTATTGATGCGTTCAGATCTGTCATCGCTGATCTCAGTGATATCCAATCTACAAAAATGAGCAGTGGTTAAGCCCAGAACCACCGTTATGGTAGTTGAAGGCACTCCGATGCTTAAGTAAGATGTCGATTCGAGAAAGAGTGAAGACTGTTTGTAAAATTGCAGTGTTTATACTTGCGTACATTTTTTTCGCATTTAAACTGACTCCTATAGCAAGCTTTTCCTCCAACCTGGTCCCAAAGACTAAGTTGGAGCTAAGGTAGGTGCCAAAAAAAGTCGTTTTCCAACTGTCCCTGCAATCGAATGTGTGATGGAAGAAGGAGATCTCGCATAAGATCTTGCTTGTGCATAACTGAGTACTTTAGCACTTGGTACTATTCGGGGCCTTATTGTCCTGAACCGTGCCTCTGGGACTAACAAGTCTTGGGCCTGGGCACCTGACTTACGGGCTCCTCATAAATTTCTAGTAGATTCCTTGTGCGCAGCATGCTCCTTTCAACTGATGGCGAATATTTAATAGTTGTTGTTGTTGTTGGTGAAATGCGTGTAGTAGCAGACTCTTGTTGATATTCACTTGTCTATTCTAAGTTTTCTAGTTTATATTATTCAAGATAGAGGACAAAGTTATAATATCCATCATATTTTCCCAATCCCATTCGATTTCTTCGCCAAACCTAGGGATGACAGTGGGGTGGATTTTCACGGATATCCGCTCCACCCAATCTGTTTGGGGCGATTTTGGATATGCTTAAACAGATTTCAGGGCGGATACGGATATCCAAACAACATCCATCAAATATTCGGGGCGGATACGAATTTAGCCATATCCGCCCCACGAATATCCGTTTAAGTACAGAAATTACAGAATTACCCTTGGTCCTTAAAAAAATTTCCTTTCATTTGTCTTCCTCTCTCTTTCATTTATTCTCTTATTCTTCAGTGAGAAAGCCACCCCCGTCTCCTCACTGGCATGCAACAGCCAGTCATCTCCGCCTCCACCACCAACCACCCTCGTCTCCTCACTGGCATGCAACAGCCAGTCTTCTCTGCCTCCACAACCAGCCACCCTCGTCTCCTCCACTATCCACTACCCACTACCATCTCCTCCCATGTTCTAAAGGTTTCAGGTGAGTTCTCTTCTGCTCAGATCTCAGTCCATTCGCCCCTTTTTCTCTAATTAAACCTCAGATCTAAGTCCATTCTTCCCTCTCTCTGCTCAAATCTCCTCGAAAATCCATCAACGATACTCATTGGCATCTCTTTTTCCTCCTTTGATCTTCCCAAGAGATAGAAAACAACCAATCCATGGGAAGGAGTCGTCGACGGCATCGTCTGGTTTATGGTGGCTGGAGGTTGACTTCTCACTCGGCATGTCATACTTTCGATGGCCGAAGTTGTTGAATTTGCGTGGCTTCCAGAGTTAACTTCTCATACATCACATCTGTATGTCCAAATTTGGACTTCTTATTTCATGGTGATTTTAGATCTCACTATTTTATTCTAAAAAAATGGGAATAAATTGAAGTAATCACTCTCAAGCGAAAAGCAAGATGTTGCTCTGAAAACTTGTTTGAACATTAAATTTTGAAGTGGAGATTTTTTTCAACTTGTTATACAAATATGAACATCCTCATTTTTCAAAAACTCCAGCGTTTGAATTTGAGTTGCCTAAGTTTGTTTGGTTAAATGTCTGTAGACAGTTGACAACATGGTTTTTTTCCCCAGTTATTCGAGGCAGATATCTACCAATCCATCCGGAAAGGGGATGGGTTTAAAAAATATTATATAAACGGATATCCGGGGTGGATTTGGGGATCTGCAATCTCCGGCGGGGCGGGGATGGATTTGCCCAAATCCGCCCCGTTGCCATCCCTAGCTAAACCCGACCTCTCAACTTATCATAGTCTTTCCAGTATTTGGGTTGTACAGTTTGTAGCCTTTGGAGTTTGAGTCATACTCGATAAAGATGAACTTCTCACTTTTGTCATCGAGCTTCGTCCGTGTCTCGTCGGGTACATGTGCATGTGTTATGATTCCAAATACTCTTAGATGAGAAATTTCAGGCTTACGCACACTTCATGCTTGTTGCAGTGTTTTTCTCTACACACTTCTAGTTGGTGAGCGATTGGACATTATTTCCTACTAGGTTTAGGGTTAGGTTTTCTTGTAAGAAAAGCTAGGTTAATTATAAGTATAGCATAGGTTGTCCATTGTTAGTTATTGAATGATGAAAATAAGTTTATTTTGTTTATTAGTTTAATCTGTTTATCATTTTATTTCGTTTATCGTCAATTTATTTTATTCAATTATTGTATTGTTTTCAATTCAATTTATTTTATGAGTTCAATTCTATTAAAACATAAATGTGAAACACGTAGGTTAGATCAGTGTTCTAAAAAGCGCTAGGCGGTGGGCGGGGGGGCGAGCAGGTGCCTAGCGCCCAGGGGCCTAAGCGACACCTAGGCGGTCTTAGGTTTTGTATTATAACTTTAATAATTTACAAAAGTTAAGCATAATACCTTATCAATTACATCCAATTTAATGCCAAGATACATATGCAAAATTTAAAAACATGAAAAATTAACAATCATGAACAAAATTTATTAAAACTCAAATGACTGAAGTTGGCCATGATGGGTACTTTATACAAAGTTGAATTTGTGGACAAATATCCAAACCTACTCTTTTATTTTTCTTCAAATTGCATGAATAACCTCAGTCGTGTTTAATAAAATCTATATTACTAAAATTGATACCTGTAGATCTTTTGAGAATTTCATTAAGTAATCATCCTTTGCCACATTTAGACATATACTGAATAAAAAATAATTAAATTGTTTATTTCTAAAAAAAAAGGAAAGAAAAAAAATAAAAACACAATCAGCCTTATTAAAAAAAAAAAAAAAACTCGCCCAGACCCCGTCTAGACTGCCTAGAACCCGCCCAGCCATTAATCTGGACTTTTTTCTAACGCCTAGGCCAATTTTTAGAACACTGGGTTAGATTAACCCAATGTTTATAATTAACAAATTTGAAGTACTTTGTTATGTCATTCAAAGTCATAATAGTCCCAACACTAATTTTTTCAAATCTTATGTACCAAAACCTATAATCTGAAAGCTATGCATCAATATGCTCAAGTAGCTATCGATAAATTATGTAGGAAAAAAGAAAAAAAAATACATCTAAACTTATTTATAAAGAAAGTTGGCAGCATCGCATCGTAAACATTGTGTTTTACTATTCAAAATGTACTTGTTAGATAACTCGAATACTTATTTCACATAGGATATATATATATAATGTAACAAAGCTGGCGCTTGTTTTTTCATCTCCAAACAAACCTCTGCTTCAGTATTCTCATCTCATTAGCATTGATATGATATGTTTTAATTAACTTCTTTTAGTATACAAAACTATGAAGTTAAACCCTTAAGCAAACTATCCAAAATTGTGTGATTCCATCTAAGGTAATCGAAATCTCACCGAATGGTAGATTTTTGAAAAATAAAATAAAATAAATTATGCAAAATTTCTACATGTTCTCTTCCCAAAAATGTTAATCTTTTTCTCTTGGCCCATTTTTTCTCTTACTTTAGTCCATGGGCGATCTTAGGTAAACAGATGATGTGGTGACTTATTTATTTGTGGAGCATGTTTGATTGTCCTAATTTAATTTTTTAAAAGAGCTAGAATCTCAGCTTCTCCAACAACTTCAACTTTGATAGTCCTTGGAGATTGAAGATCTATGTGAACATGATAGAACAATATTTAATTTAATTTTTTAAGGTTGAACCAAGTCATTAAGGTTGACGGGGATTCCATGAGCATTATCAAGCTCAACTTCTCTCGTCAAGCAAGGGGTCGAGCAATGACTCTTAAAATAGTTTTGTTTTAGATATCACCAAACCAACTTAGTTTTTCTTTTGCTTGTAACTTTAGTTATCTCTATATATAGTTTCCAAAAATATATTGAAAATGTTTAGCTGAGTTTATGGGGAAGTTTGTTTGAGGCTAGATTAGATAGTGTTGCTATTTGTTTGGACGAGCTCTGGGCGAATTTCATGAACGAGAGGCTCTTGTAATTATTTAACTATTGATACCTAAAATTTCTAGTACTAAGTGTAAATATTCCTCTAAGTATTTTATCGAAATGTCACCTATAAAAAATATTTGATATCAGATGACACCAGTACTACATAAAAACATTAATTATAACATAAAATAAAGAAATCTTATATTTATCTTAACCGAATACTAATAGGAATTATAGAATTGGGTTGGGAGCAAAAAGACATGAAATTAAATGTCACGTATAATATAAAGTGACTGAGAAAGTGATATACAAGCTGAATATACTATTTGGTGAAGAGCCAAAAGGCTTTGGCTAAGGACAAGGCAAATATGAAGAGACAAAAAGGAAGCATTGGGTCGTACGTACGTAGTAGATACACTAAGCAACTATACTTGCTAGAAGAAGCAAATCTAATCTTCTTAAACTTGTCCAAACATGGCAAGTATAAATAGAAAGATAGACAATAACAAGGTAAATCCATCACTAATCTAATCATTCTTGTTCACAACCCTAGCCTGGGCCAACCCCCCAACCTAAGCACTTATTGTGGTTGTGCAATTAATTTAGCACAAATTTTACTTTCTCCATTAATATATGGTCATGTGGCTTGCTCTCATCATGGTCATTGATTTAGGTCATACCACCCATTAATACACGCTTTAAACTCTTCTGGTAATAACCACTGTGGTCCACATGATAAAAAAGAGAAATGCTACGGTGCCTGGTAGCCTAGAATTAGCCAACCGAATCACAATCAAGTAAGATGTTACACAGTTGTCACATTCATCCCATCAACCAATCTTCAGACCAATTGCATCGACAGAAGCAACTGTTGATTCAAAGTGAAAAGCTACTCTGAATATAAAGAGTACACGGTCCAAGAACCAGCTAAAATTAAAAATAAAAACGAAAAATGACTTTTAATGCCTAATTTTTTTATAAAATAGATTATTTAGATATCGTAATTTATGTAATACAATCAAAACTCTTTTATGCTTACTTTTATCACCAACAAAAACTCTCTTTTATTAACCCATGTTAACACATAAAATTATAAAACATCTTAAACAAATAGAAAACATAATTTTACGCTTTCATAACCAACAATGACTCTTTTATTAATGATTCTAAATATGGCCAACCAGTTGCTTTCACTTGTTGGGTCAAGCTAAGTTAATGATGCCAATGGCATGACAGCTCAACGGTTAGAGCTTGGCGGATGGTACCACTATGTCATGGATTCAAACCCAGCTTGCGGCATCTTTATGGGTTCTGGGATCCTATAAAAAACCCAGCTTGCCTTTCAAAAAAAAAAAAAGTTAATGATTTTTGACATCTTATTTCTACAATCACTATCCAAAATATATCTAACGGAGCCAGAAGTAATCACATTTTTCTGATTATTTATCTATTTATTTTTTTTTGTTATTGCTACCCGCTATAGCTCACTGTAATGATTAATCATAGTTTTTTTTTGTTCTTGGTAGCCACCTCAACTTGAGCTGCAATTTGTTGAAAAGGTTTTGGCTGCTTTATTTTATCCCAGATAGCTTGTTTCACAAATAATAATAATAATAATAATAATAATAAATAATCAGAAAAATGCGATATTTCTGACTATTAAATATGTAATGGAGAGTGATATAAAATACCAAAAAACATCAACTTATAATATTAATCAAACAAAAGCGTCACTTTAAACGAGTCCCCTCAAATGTAATAATTGTCCTTTTGAAACCCGAGTGACTTCTGCTCTTAAATTTATTGGCTCCTTTCTGCCCCTTGAACTGTTCGAGAAAGTCTAAGCTGGCCTAATCTAACCAATGAAAGCAATTGATTGGCCATAAATATAATTAAAATCATTAATAAAAAAATCCTTCTTGGTTATAAAAGTGTAAAAGTAGATTTTCTATTTGTTTAGGAAGGAGTGTCTTATAACTTTATAAATTAACCTGAATTAATAAAAAAATCATTGTTAGTTACAAGAGTATAAAAGTAGGCACAAACTAACCATTACATCAACTACGGTATCTACATAGTCTATTTATAAAAAATTAGGCCTCAAAAGTTATTTTCCAAAATAAAAATTTTAACTTAGAATCCAATGCTCAAATCTAACTCGATATAATGGAGTTATGCTAGTGGAATTGGCTAATTTATGGGATAGCAATCTAACAACCTGTCGTGCAAGACAATTGAAAGGCTAAATCCCGTTTCCTATTTCACATGGATTCACACCAGACTAATGGAGTTTAATGTTCTCGGCTTCACCTATTTCACCTATTCAACATTACATGATAAAGTAGAAACTTAACAAATCAACATGTATATAAAAAAAAGGCTAAATCCATAGTAACCAAAACGCCCGCTTTCAAGCTTTCTGAGACAACACAAACAAGAAATTTCATGACAATGAATAGTAGAATCATAACATGGGTGTCCATACGGATTCTGCAACGAAACAATACACCATCTCCTTCCACTTCTGGGATTCTCAGTGTACAATTGATGAATCAATCCACTTGTGATGGCCAGGACGATGCAATTCTCACAGAAACCTCAATTTTAGATTATAGCAAGCTTGAATAATTTCCAATATGAGGTATATAAAACAATCAAAACTCTAATGTGCAAAGCTCAACCACTACTGCGACTACTTGTTCTACTTGTGTGACTATGTCCAACTCTTGGTCCGGGACTAGAACATGACAAGAATCTATACAGTCTGCATTGCAGATGCAGAAGGGCACTATTTGTATAATTGACCAACTATCAATCAGCAAAGCCACTTGACTTCCATTTTACATGAGAAATGTGCAAACAACCAGAATCACAACATTTCGGCCTGATAAACTTCCAACTGATATCTACCACCTAGATTCTAACTGTTCTTGCTCTGCAGAAACTGACCAAAACCCAACAGCCTGTTCATATATTCAACCTGATTCTGGCGGCCAGTTCAACGTGTTAATTGCTAGCTAGCACAGCATTGTCACACAGGTTTTGGAATCTCGAGCAGAACAATTTTCTTCTTCAAACTCGTATTGAGGAAAGGACCATAAAAGATACGTCAGTACATTCTTAATGACCTCATAATATACCATTTAAAACCCGCTGGTAATAATCATACTGCCGTGTCCGCCATGCATCTAAACTGCTACTGATAAGGGACAGTACCAAGGAGACGCATTGCTGATTGACATTATTGAAAAAATATGAGAAGCAGATCATATAATTTGAATACGAAGAAATATAAAATTACAAAATTATTAAAAAAAAGATAAAAGAAACAGACCTCTTCTATTAAACTCAGATGGAATCTTTTCCTCAAGTTTTGAATTGTACGCGGACCACCTTTAAAGCAGGGATAACCAGAGTCCTGTGTGAACATAAAATATACAGTGTTAAGCCCATGCGAAATTAGGTGAACAAGCTAGCAGTGACTGAGATGAATCATACACTTTCTTGCATGAACCACGAGTATGATTTTTCATCACTGTTTGACACCTAATAGACGAAAAACCTAAATATCCATAAATATATAAACCAGATATGATGCTAAGGGTAGTCTCTCTCACTCTGTATGCATATGGATATCAATACCCAAATAGTACTTCAAGGATATATCCTTACCCTTTTCTCATTTCTTACTTTGCTTATGCATTTGTAATTCTAATTTATTTATTTGTTGTTTTTATTGTCATTGCAGTACTCTGTCAGTAGATATATAGGAACATGATACCTTTAGATAGCATTACCAGGAAAACAATAAAAAAACTAACATTGCAACAGTTCATGTCATTCAAAATTTCACGATACCCATATCAATTGGTGCAAGAGCTGACATTGGTGATCACAAGCACATTAGTGAGATCATGTTTACACAAACACACATACCAGTGTCTTTGTTACATACATAAAAACATACCAAAGTGTAGAAAGGGCCTGTAAATTCTGTATAATATTGACTAACTAAAAAATGAGACATATATGGACAACCTGTTATTGTCAAGGATGCACGGACTCGGATACGACACGGCGACTCGGCAATTTTCAAAAAATTAGGACTCGGCGACACGTCAAACCTTATTTTTATTTTTATATTTTATTAAAAAAACTATTAACATAATGTCATAACTCATAAATAATAATTAATAATGTAAATATATAAAACATCTAAATGCAATGAGCTTAATTAATGAAATTATTTGAATGAATGAAAAGTTTAGGCACATAAGTGAAAATTAGGGTAATGGATTCTAATATGGGCTGGGCCTAATTTGGACCCTACACAACACATCAATGTAATCAATATAGATAGCACAAAGTAATGGAAGTCAATCCATTTTGCCTCGAAATGGGTGTAGCACCTATCACGAGGCAAAATGGATGGTGGGGGTAGCACCAGGCTAACCCCCAGTGCGCTGTAGCAGTGCTATATCATTTATGAGATTGGTCAGTATACTTTGTTCTTATGGATAAGAGCAAAAGGAAGTTGCAGAAACCGATCTCTCCCCTCCCAGTCTCGATCTCCCTTCCCAGTCGAATCAACTTGAAGACCCCCTCCCAGTCGAATCAACTTGAAGACCCAATTCTCAACTTGAAGAAAGGAAGTTGAAGACCCAGTCGATCTCTCTCCCAGATTCTCAACTTGACGCAGGAAGTTGAAGAAACAGACTGTCGATCTCTCTCCCCTCCCAGTCGAATCATTCGATCGATCAGATGGGAGGAGAGGAAGTTGAAGAAACAACGAAAGCTCCCAGACTATCGATCTCTCTCCCTGCTCGATCTCCCCTCCCAGTCGAATCAGTCGATCGATCAGATGGGAGGCGCAGGAAGTTGAAGAAACAGCGAAAACTCGATCGATCTCTCTCCCTGATCGATCTCTCTCCTTGCTCGATCGATCTCTCTGATCGATGGATCTCTGGGTAGATTTCAGCCGTCCGATTTTATCAAGATCTGGAAAAAAAAAAAATTAGCAACCGAATCCTGACCGTGTCCGGACCGGGTCAAGCCGTATCCTGACCAAGTCACGTTGACCGATACGTTGACCGCGTGTCGGATACGTATCGAATTTATCAAGATCTGGAAAAAAAAAAAAAATTAGCAACCGAATCCTGACCGGGTCAAGTCGTATCCTGACCAAGTCACGTTGACCGATACGTTGACCGCGTGTCGGATACGTATCGAACGCGAATCGCACGCATATCCGTATCCGACACGCGTATTTCTAGGATTAGGAGGGTTTTGTCGAGAATCCGTGCTTCCTTGGTTATTGTTATGAGACATCTAACCTTTGCTGATATATCTAAATTATATTTATATGTAATTGCTTTAATATTTACAGATTTGAGAGATAGAATGTTTAAAGAATACTTGACAAGGATGCACCGACTCTCCGGAAAACCTCCATATCACGCGTCAAATGCGTGTCGAACACGGATTCGCGCCCAACACGCGCTGGACACGTATTGGACACGGGGTCAACGGTCAAAATTCGTTGACTGGGTTGGACACGGTCCAGACTAGTCAAAATTCATTGACTTCAAAAATGCAAATAAATCCGCTCGATCCTTCCTCTCACACAGAGCACCGAAAAATCAAAAAAACCCTAACCCTAAATTGATCGACGGAGGACGGTAGAGAGATCGAGAGACGGAGGTAGAGAGAAGAGAAGTCGGAACAAAGAATCCATGGCGTCCTCATCGACACCAGGTACCTTCGATCGATCGATTTCGTTTGTTTGTTTTTTTTTTCCTGCTATTCTGAGTATTCTCTGTTATTGTTTTCTGTGATTTCATCGATCGATCTTCCTGAGATTGATTTCTGAGATCGATCGATCGATTCGATTTCGTTTGTTTTTTTCCTGCTATTTTCTCTGTTAATGCTTCCTGCGATTTTATTGATCGATCGATCTTCCTGAGATTGATTTCTGAGATAGATCGATTCAGAATCGATCGATCTTGCGATTTAGTTTTGTTTTCCTGCGATTTCCTGAGATCGATCCTGCGATTTCCTGAGATCGATCCTGCGATTTTGTATTTCGTTTTTTTTTTCCTGCGATTCTTTTTTTTTCCTGTTTTTTTTTGTTTTTTGTTTTCCTATCATTCCTGCGATTCATGAAATACTTCAAATATATATGAAACTGAAAGCATTCTCTTTTCTTTTGTTTTCCTGCCATTCTCTTTTCTTTCTCTGCATAAATATGAAAGCAAAGCATGCATGAAATACTTCAAATACCCCATATTTGAGCTTGCACCTATTGGTTGAAAACTAAATAAGAAACTAAAACTGGTTTTAGGCCAAGGAACTGGAGATGATCTTTGGAAGCATGTGACAATACTAAGAAGAAGTGAAGGTGGGGGAAACCTTAGATGGAGGTGCAACTTTTGTCAGAAAGATTATACATGATCTCTTACTAGATCGAAGGACCACTTGTTGAAGATAACAGGCCGTGGGATAGCTATTTGTACCAAAATCTTCCCCATACAACTTAGAGAGGTGCGGCAATTTGTTGATGAAGCTGCATTGAGAGCAGAAAGTTCAAGGGTGCGAAGTGTTCCTTTACCTCCTTCAGTGGGATCAAGTAGTCACCCGCACCCAGGTTCAAGTAGTGGGGGAGTTGGTCCTTCAGTTCCACTTCCATACAATGAACAAAGGAAGAGGAGAGTCATTAATAATCCTATTGCAAATGCTTTCAATACGAGTGAGTGTCAAGAGTTGGATGCTTTGATTGCAAGGGCGTTCTACTCAGCTGCATTGCCATTCAACCTTGCAAGGAATCTGTATTTTCAGGAGGCTTTCACCTTTGCAACGAATAAAGCAAAGTCCATTAGTGGTTACAAGATCCCTGGGTATAATGCATTGAGGACGACATTGCTTCAAAATGAAAGGGGCAACATTGAGAGGTTGTTGGAGGCAACAAAGTTCACATGGGTTACTAAAGGGGCAACAATTGTTTGTGATGGGTGGACTGATTCTCAAATGAGGCCTCTCATTAATTTCATAGTGATTAATGAGGGTGGTCCAATGTTCTTGAAGGCTGTGAACTGTGAAGGGGAATACAAAGACAAGTTCTTCATTGCTAATTTGATCAAGGAAGTTGTACGTGAGGTTGGGCCAAGTAATGTGGTTCAAGTTATAACAGACAATGCTCCAGTTTGTAAGGCTGCAGGTGTACTTGTTGAGAGCCAGTATCCTGAGGTTTTCTGGACACCTTGTGTAGTCCACACTCTCAACCTTGCCTTGAAGAACATATGCGCTCCAAAGAACACGCCTGCAAATGAAAAGGCCTACAGTTTGTGTAGTTGGATTATTGATGTTGTTGGGGATGGGGTGCTGATCAAGAACTTTATCATGAACCATTCCATGAGGTTGCATATGTTTAATGAACATTCGAGATTGAAGTTGCTTTCCATAGCAGAGACACGCTTTGCTTCAAGCATAATTATGCTCAAGAAGTTGAAAGACATTAAAAGTAGCATCCAAAGTATGGTGATTGGAGATCAGTGGGATTCCTATAAGGAAGATGATGTTGAGAAAGCACAGATTGTGAAAGGAAAACTATTGGATGACTTGTGGTGGGACAAAGTGGATTATGTGCTTCGTTTCACAGAGCCTATTTATTCAATGTTGCGGACGGCTGATACAGATAAGTCTTGTCTTCACTTGGTGTATGAGATGTGAGATGTTATGATTGAGAAAGTGAAACAAGTTATTTACCGTCATGAAGGAAAGGAAAATACTAGTGAGGAGTCAGAGTTTTTTTCAGTGGTGCATCAGATATTGGTAGATCGATGGGAGAAAAACAACACACCACTGCATTGCTTAGCACATTCCTTGAATCCAAGGTAAATAATTACATTGTTTTTAACTTTTTATTCTACTTATTCTTGAGTCTTGACTAGAATTCATGAGTTATGAACTTAATGTTTATATATTAATTTGTGAGTAACATTGCTTATATATAGGTATTATAGCAGAGAATGGCTGCAAGAGGATCCTAATCGTATTGCGCCACACAAAGATCCTGAGATTACAAAGCAGAGAGATGAGTGTTTCAAGAGATACTTTCCTCTAATTGAAGACAGAAGAGTGGTTATTACAGAGTATGCAAGGTTTTCCACAGGTACTGGGCAATTTGCAGAAGGTGATGCTCTACAGAATAGAGCATACCTAGAACCTGATGTGTGGTGGGTTTCTCATGGTACCTGTACACCATTACTCTTGAATATTGCTTTGAAGTTACTTGGACAACCTTGTTCTTCCTCATGTTGTGAGAGGAATTGGAGCACATATAACAACATCCATTCATTAAAAAGGAACAAATTGACCCCACAACGAGCTGAAGATTTAGTGTATGTCCATTTCAACCTTCGTCTTTGGTCAAGAAGAAAACAAGAGTACAAAGAAGGTGAGACAAGGATGTGGGATGTCGCAGGAGATACTATTGATTCGTTGGATTTGGACGCTACTGGAGTGCTTGAGATTGTCAGTCTTTCACTTGATGAACCTGAGCTAGAGGCTGGACTGTTGGATGAAGAAAATGTGACAATTGATCCGCTAGTTAATGAAGAAGAGATGTAGCCGCCTCGCTGGTGAGTTTTTAAAATTATCAATTTACATTTTATTTACATTATCAAGTTAATGAAATTATATTACTTATGCTTTATGAGTATGACTTGAGCAGTTGAGCTTGACTTTATGATGCATTTGTAAATTTGAATGAATGAATTTGAATGTATTATTAATATGTTTGGATTGTTTAATAGTATTATTAATTTATTTATGATTTTATGTTCTTCTTATGAGTTACAAAACAAATATATTAAAAAATTAAGTTTGACCGTGTCGCCGAGTCCTATTTTTTTGAAAATTGCCGAGTCGCCGTGTCGTATCCGTGTCCGAGTCCGAGTACGTGCATCCTTGATACTTGAATGTTGTACTTAAAATTTTACAATATTCACTTGAATGTTGTACTTTAACATTTTACACTATTCCATTGCTTTAGATACACAATATTCATCTACATGTATTTTCATTTTTTGAAAAGATGTCTATTGACTCCAGGCCTTCGGTATATTCAACGGCCACCTTAACACATTGGTATGGAAAAGTATGATAGGCCTTTGGTATACTGTGTTACACATGTTTTCGTTGAAACGAGGGTCTTAACAAGGAGAGGTATCGAAGATAGGAGTGTTGCTTAAGTTGTTCACCTGGTAAGATGCAATGAAATCTACTTGTGCCCTATTTGACCAATGTGGGAATTGGTCAGATTCCAATCGACTCTATGTCCTATAAAGTTACCGAGAGCCTGAGACAGCATTCATCCAATCAGGGATTACAGTGCTCATCCAAAAAGGCATAGACCTCAAAGTGCACCTCAAACCAATGAGGCTCAAGCCTCAGCAATGGGGAACAAGGGTTAACCTTTTGATGTGAAGCATATGCCTGTCCTGTATATGCAATTTAACCAAGGATGCACAAACTCGGATGCGCATGTCGTGTTGGACACGGAAACGACACGGCGACTCATCAATTTCCAAAAAAATTACTTTGCTTATTCCTAAGCTGTAAAGCCATAATTTACTGCCCCGAAACAAATGTGTGGAATGAAGGGACGAGTCAGTTTAGTGGGATGGCCATGGGCAAGGAAAATGAATTTGAAGCCCAAAATTGAGAGAGGGTACATCTGATATTTTCATTAAATGCAGGGGTCAATTAGAAGTCAGTAAACATCAACCGCCATAAAGAGAAGATAAATACAACTAAATGATATAAGAGAAGAGACAGATCTCATCTCCTCAGGAGACAGATCTCTTGAATCAAAATAATTTGAGTTTGTGGATGTTTGCTCCACTTTTGCTTATTATTAATATCTCTCATCACTCACTCTCCCATTCTCCGTGTCTTATTGAAGTCCCATATTAGCAGATCAGATACCCCTCTCAATAATCAGCTATGGCTGGAATGCTTCCAGAAGTCGAGTTAGCAAGAAGGAGAAGAACCAATCACCACCAGTTTGATCATTCTCATTCTTGCCACCCCTCTCTTCAACGCCTCCAACCATCCACCACCAGCAGGAAAAATATTGTTCTATTATTCCTCGTTGTTTAGTCAGGACTACCCAACCCAAAACTGAGAAGATGTGTATGGAGAAGATGAAAGGCATCGAGAAATGATGAAAGGGTTCGAGACTTTAGCTGATCTTGATATCTACATCATCAACAGCCGGTAGATCGTCTTCAACAAATTGCCTTCAATAGCCGGTAGATCAGACGTCCAGCAAGCAGTTCGCCTTCAACAGGTTAGTAGATCTTCTTCACCAAGAACTTCTCGATTTCTCCGTCCCTCCTCTCTCTCCCGTCAGTCTCTCGTCTCTCTCCCTCCTTCAGTCAATCATCTCTCTCCTTTCACCCCCGATTTCCCTTCACTTCAGTCATCTCTCTCCCTTCACTTTGTGTGCCTGAGCGATTGATATAGTGAGGAAGAGAATAGGTTAAGACTGATATTTGCACCCAAAGAAGAAAAAAAGAAAAATATGTACTGACCGTGTCCGAATTGATCAACGAGTCCAACCTGTTGATCGCATGTCGAATGCGTGTCGAGCGCGTGCCACATGCGAATCCGTGTCCGACACATACTTGCCTCAAAATTCGGGGGGTTTTGAAGAGTCACCGCATGCTTGAATTTAACTCTTTTACGAGTTGAATTGGTTTTAGAATTTTAATTCTTATACACTATAATACAAAAATGAAAAAGGTGCCTGCCTTATTTTACTTGCTGTTTTTTTTTCTTAAGGCTTACTCCTCGAGGCTATCATCACCATTTCAAAGACAAATAACTCTTCCCTCCTCCAATCGAATAGCAGTCCCAATAGTATTAGAATTATGTCTCCAAATTCAATGTTTTGTTTCTAGATATGAGGAGAATGCTTGGTATCAATAGAGAAGAATGTAGCTCAACTATTTCTGAGGTTGTTCCACTACATGAGCATTCCAAGGAGTCATTTCATACAGGGTGAGTAACCCCAAAATCCCGTCCTCGGTTCGGATTGCAGGCTGCAACTCACCTGCATGAAGCTGAAATCTAAAGGTCCAAAGGAATTACTAATGAGGTCGCTCAACATTAGGAAGACCTTGGGAGTGTGCCTAACGTCACAAGCTCTCAAGGGGGATGAAGCGATCTCAAGTACATTTTAGAGGAGTATTTATTTGGAAGGATCTCGGAACAAACTACTAAGTATCCATATAGGACAACATGCACGGGCATTTGCGCGAAACAAGGTTTCTAGAGTCATCATCATCATCATCATCAAAGCCCATTCCCGAGATTTTCGGGGTCGGCTACATGAATTTTGGTTCTCCAAGCAATGCGATCTTCCCACATTTTCTCACCTAATCCAAGCTCAATGATATCTTCATTCACCGTCTTCATCCAAGTTTTCAACGGTCGTCCCCTCCGTCTACACCCTCCATTAACTTGCCAATCTAAACATTTTCTAATTGGCGCCGTGCTTGGTCTCCTCCGCACATGACCAAACCAAGTTAAACGTCTTTCTCTAATTTTTTCCTCTATGGGCGCTACACCTAAGTATCTCCTAATTCTTTCATTTCTAATTTTATCCTTACGAGTTTTACCACACATCCACCTTAACATACGCATTTCTGCAACTGCCATCCTATGCGTATGTTGTCCCGTAGTAGCCCAACATTCTGAACCGTATAGCATGGCTGGTCGAACAATTGTCTTATAGCATTTCCCTTTTAGCCTTGCAGGCATCCTTCTATCGCACAATACTCCTGACGCCATTCGCCATTTCAACCAACCAGCTTTAACCTTGTGGTCTACATCTGCTCCAATAGCCCCATTCTTTTGAATTATAGACCCTAGATATCGAAAAGCCTCACACTCCGGGACCTCGACACCTTCGATCTCAATTGCATTACTTCTCCCTCTTGGTTCACACCCAAAGTTGCACACTAGATGCTCCGTCTTCGAATGGCTAATTCTAAAACCTTTACTCTCTAAAGCCTCCTGCCACTTAACTAATTTCTGACCTAAACCTGCACTAGTCTCATCCATTAAGACAATATCATCTGCAAATAACATGCACCAAGGTACATCTTCTTGCAGATGTCTCGTCAACTCATCCATGACCAAAGCAAAGAGATATGGACTTAACGCCGACCCTTGATGTAGTCCTACTGTCACTGGAAATTCACTAGACATCCCACCTACTGAGCGAACACTTGTTACAGCCCCTTCATACATATCCTTAATAATATCGACATAACATTGAGACACTTTCTTCCTTTCAAGCACCCACCAAATTAACTCCCTGGGGACCCTATCATATGCTTTCTACAGATCAATAAAAACCATATGCAAACTCTTACGTGCCTCTCGATATTTTTCTACAGTTTGCCAAAATCCTATTAAAGAGCTTAGTTAGCCATTGAATTCCAACTTCTCCCAGACATTTCCATGCTTCAATTGGTATATCATCCGGTCCAACGGCCTTCCCTGTCTTCATTCTTTTTAAAGCTTCTCTCACTTCTGTGGCACTAACTCTGCGATGGAACACGCGATCTCTCCCTTCCTGTGAAGCATACCCCTTCTAGAGTGGCAGGGATAATTATCAATTGCTCGTCCAGTGATGTCAAGGTGAAGGTAGGTTTCGTATACAAAGGGACTTGAAGGACAAGAAGAACTGTCCTTGAAAAGAATGTTCGAATCACTAGTAGAAGGCTCCTGTTGGAAGTAGCAGCGTTCCTATGGCATTTGAGTCCACTCATTGACTCAAAAGTGGTGGGATTTAGAAATTTTGGTTATGGATGATGTTAAATCATAACACTAAATGTCTTTAGACATTGTGTAAAGTATCTGCTATTTTACCATCAATATATTGTACCTTCCCCCAATTAAGGGAGTTGGGGGACAAATAGTATATGACACACATATGAACTTAAATGTATAAGATTGAACCTGAATACCATGGTAGAGTGTGTATTCATGCGATAGGGCTGACGCAAGGTGGCTTGTTAGTTACATATTAAAATGAGGAAAAAGTATGTAGTTAAGTATTAACTAAATAGAACATATTTCACATCAGTGTGAATAATGATACTATACACATCTCAATTTAACCTGAAATAGCTCCGAATTAAGGAATATGACGTGATAGACAGAACAATAACAGATACAATCTAATCATTTCAGAGAGTAATGCTAAAATAAAAATCTTATTCGTGGCGCAACTTACCAAAATCAATGAGTACAACTTGATTTATTAATAGATATAAACCAAACAGACGACATGACATCTCAAAACACTATTAAACTAGTCAATATAACACTAATAACATGGGTGGCATGTCCTGAAAGAGTACATTGACAGGATTGTGATCTGCTAAATACTTCTATGTAAATTCACTATCGTAAATCAAATGCATTGCCATGAAGTACCTATTTAGTAAATGAGCAATTTGCAACAGTACAGTTAATCAAAAGATTAACACTGAACATTTTACCTGCATCATGTCAACTAAAAGTATGATCCTCTCAGCATGCTTACGGCATGTCAGGAAACCTTGTATGCATAGAACCTGAGGGGTTATAAAAAATCCAGAAAGGTTATCCCCACAATTGAAACAAAATTTCCAACAAAATAAGCCAAAATCTCAAAGGGGTAGCAAAGTACTTTAAAATAGTCGAAGAACTCGCTTGGAACTCCCTCAGCATCCGAATCCATGACCTAGAACAGCAAAGATATACACATTAGTTAAATCTAAAATTAAAATTCCATCCTTTAAATAACCGTAATTCAGCATATTTCTCTATCTTCATCTCCTTAATAAATGACACGAAATTAACTTTAAGAGAATTTTGAAGTGTATAAAATATATTCAAAACCTCACTACTTTCAAAATGACACAAAAGAAATCAAATAAACTTTTCAAAATGATGTTTTCGACAGCTTCCAAGCTCAAGTGGAAATGATCTCAAAAGTAAGCTATTAACGATGCATTGATATCTATAATTCTCAATGAAGTGGCTACATGAGCTGATATACCTCAAGCAGTTCACGGGTTAACTTAAATGGTGCACTCTCAAAATTTACTCCCCCAGGTGAGTTAGATAGCATAAAACCAAAATCAATATGTATAATATGCCCTTCTTCATCCAACAATAGGTTTCCATTGTGCCGATCTTTCACCTGAACAAAATAACACCGGTGATAAGCAATCATGAACTAATTAACCACAAAACCTTGGACTAGTACCTGTCCAAAATGACGAGAATTATGAATGAAAGTAAAATAACTGCAAAGTTAGACGTGTCAACACATACTTGGGAGAAAAAAAAAAGAATGATAAAATGTCTTTGTGACCCGATTAACTCATAAGCTAATCTTCTAACTTACATCTTTACTTTTGGATGAAACACAAAAAAAAAAAAGGGCAAAGTTAGAGGTGTCAACACATATTTAGGAGTAACAGTATTCCCTCGTGCTTTTGGTGTGCCTATAGCTCCCCCATTTACAAGCACATGGGTATGGATGTATTGACACTAACGTTTTTTGTGATTTTAATATTAACTTTTGAAACTGGTAAATACTAAATAGTTCTATATAAAAATAGTTGAGACATCATTTTTTTTAGATAGAGAATCTAAAACTATGGGGAATTGGTTTTTATTTTACTTTGTTGTTTATTTTCAGCTTAGGGTGGCCACTGAAAATACTAATTGGTGTCCTAAGCAAGAGAACGCCCAAAACTTTTAATGACCAAACTTGCTCTGTTTTTTAGTGGTGATGGTTGCACCATGCTGCAGTTCCACTCAACTCAAAGAGCAAATCTAGAACTCGACCCACCACAAAGAGCAGATATAGAAACCCCCAAATTTTCCCTTTCTCCATACCTTCTGCTGCCCTGGACCAACCCCTCATCACCTCCCTCACAAAGATGCCACAACAACAACAACAACTATAATTTTCAAAAAAAAAAAAGATGCCACAACTATCCCATTTAGAACCCAGTATTTTCCCTTCATCCACATCCACATCAACAACTCCGAGTCCTTGTTCAGCATCTGAACTAAATAGCCTTAATTTCTCTGGTTTAATGCCAACCAAATAGACTCCTTCCTCTCCATTAACAAACATTACTTGTGTCATTTCAGAAATTCCATGGCACCACTGTCTTCGCCCACTCTTCTTTACACTACAATTGACATCGCCATTGTTGATGGAGATAAAATTCCCTGGGTCTGATCTCCTAATAGAAGAGGTCCATATCTGTTCAGCAGATCTTTGCTTCATCAGATTTATTAAGGGGAGAGATAGACATGTAACAGATTTTTACTTTCTGCCATATCGGCCGCTGTGTGTCAGTCACTATCCATGCCCTGTCCCTTAACTTCCCATGAGCCTCACGGAGCCTGAGGCCCTGAGCTACTGCTGCCTGCCCCTTACTAAGAATATAAAAACAACATCGTGATGTTTGAAGACCACACGACCCCACCCTCGTCCTTGGATGAAGCCTCATCATTACCATCCTAGTAAGGCGTCCCCAATGAAACCAGGCATCCTCAATCAACCCCACAGATCTCATTTGTAGAATGATGAAAATGGATTCATAGTTGCAAGTTAATGTTGTGATCGACACTAAAAGACAAAAGGTTTACAAAGATAGAATACAAGAAGAAAAAAATTAAATGCAAGACTGAATCTGTTTAAATGTCATGCATATACAATGTAAGATGTACATGTTTTGATGAAATTCTGAGCAGTTTCACAAAATCCATTTGTAACGTGAAATAATTAGAAAATAGAAATAGCTTATAAAAATGCTATGCTGCATGCAAACTATATGCCCCATGCGTGTCCCATACTTCTAAAATCCCACACTGCAAATCCCCAAACATGAATATGTATGCCCATGAGAATGACCATGTGTGTGTGAGAGAGAGATGGAGAGATATAGGTTAATTGTACCTGTAGGAGATAACACAATATGGAATACCCAGCCATACTCTCAACAAAATTTCTCTGTAAGAATAAATAAGTAAGTAAAAGAAATGGGCAAAAAAGTCCCAGATGAAATAAGAATATAAACAATTCATTTCTAGCAAGTTTTTCCAACATAATTGGCAAAACGGTTTCATATGAGAAAATAAATATGAGAATGTCAATACCCAGTCAAGAGATGAGCCAATGAAGGATAGAAGATCCAAAAGAAATAAATGTACAGAACATATACTCATTATCATGATCATCCTAATTAATTAATTTCAGATTTTATTCGTCCTTAAGGTACGTGGCCAGGACATATGGATACAGACACGAGGAATCTCAAAGAAGACACGGATCTGGAAATAAAATAATTAGTATAGTTTTATCATATAAAGTTTAAATGCATACGTTAAGTAGAACTAACAGTTATCCAAAACCATATTAAGATGAACTTAAATCCAAAACATTCAAATAATTCATGTAACTCAAATTTATAATTCATGTCATAAGTCAGAATCTTACTACATTGGCATTAACTTCCAATTGTTCATCCTTCAAAATGCTTTATTCTTTCTATCACACCACATACTGACACTACACAAAAAATTGAGTTTGTTAATTACCAATTTCACGACAAGTATGTATTTATATAGAAACACTTTGTCTTGTTAGATTCAGATAGTGCAGCCCCCCAATCTGAACTCATGAGTCCGCCCCGGGCCTTGTTTATAAATCTAGTAACTACCAAATGAAAAAGGGACCAAAAACTCCCAAATAAGATATTACCAGAATGTACTGGCAATAAAACTAAATGCTGGTTTATGAAACTCAAGAATCGTGTTCCCATCATTCTCTCCAACCAAGAAAGCTAACCCTTGAGCTTAAGAAGTCCATCTATAAGAAGCATACCATCCTTAGTCAATTTCTTAACCTTCATTTGTAATTGGTCTCTGCACAAAGAATGACCAAACCAAAAATTGCACTGGTCCAATGATAATCAGGAAATGTACCACCAGGCAAGGCACTCAGCACAGCAGTTCCATGCAAGAAAGACTTGCCTCATTTCACCACAAAATTGGCCTGAATGGAGTCAATAATATAAAATCGAAATTGGGGTGATGGTGAATGACATGAAGTGTAGACATAACTCTGCTCAAGTGTCTAATGGGTTAAGGTCAGAAGACAATGGAATGGGCCGCCCATGGTAATTGGCTTGGGCTTTGCATATGTAGTGGATGTGGGGCTAATGAAAAGGAGGTTTGAGCTCTGTGAGATCAATATTAGAATTGTGGGGCTTTCATTTCTGACATTGCTAAAACAGAATCGTGGTTTATCTGTTCACAACCCAAAATTTCCAATCGCAGTTAAAAAATGTTGGTAAGTTCAATATGGAAATGTTAAGCAATGAGAACTAACAAACAAATTGTTCCAAAAGCAAAAAGAAACGTGGGGATCAATGGGGTTCTCACGAGGGTGATAAATGTTGCTTCTAAGGTGTAGATTTGCTTGAGAGTCCTCATCTGGAACACAAAATCTAGACTTTAGTAGATTATGAGTTGACCACAAGAAATCACAATGAAGAGGGTGAAGGTAATTTCTCTTCTTCCTGAAGGTCAATTAGGAGTTGATCCTAATGATACTTACACCTCACACCCTGAACTAACCAACTCGGCATGAATAGTCTTATGTTGTCAAAGTCGAGTGTCGAGCACATCTAGGCAGCTCATCCAAATCCCCATCCCCTCATGTTACAACCTTACCTAGGCGTACCACCGAAGTATGTTGTCGAGGGCGCTTCCCACTCCCAGCTCGCCTGGCCTAAAATTAGGGAGCCAACTAACCTCACATGCTCAGCACTTCATTCTTTTTTTGCCTTTTTTAACCCTCAAGTATCTAATGGGTTGTACCCCTGAAAATAAGGGTTTCGACCCCCAACTTTGCTGCTGCCTCACTGCTTTCTTCTCCAACTCTCCACTAACTCAACCAAAGGAAAACGGTAAGCATTCTCTCTTTTCGTCCATCTCTCTCTTTCTTCTTATATCTTCTCCCTGTCCCGTCTCTCTCTTCTCTCCCTCTCTGCCTCAATCAATTTTTATCTTGTACTTGGTTGACAACTTTGCATAGGATTGATCGAAACTTTGGAATGGATCATGGACATTTGATTGAATGGATGCTTATTATTTTAGTGCAATCACATGTACACAGTAAGATATACATATACAAACATATTAAAGAATAAACAAAATAAAAAAATGATAATTCGCTGGCCTTAAAGTACTAGGAATTAGGCAAAACTTGGGCATGCCCATCGGCCTGCATATATTAAGACTTCTTTGGACTTGACTAGCATAATCATGTATAAGAATTTATCCACGCGAAAACAAAAGATATACATAATATCAAAAATTATTAACAACCAAAAAACCAAGAAAGATTAGCAATGCTCAGAACAATTGGCAAATAAAACTACACAACTATGTACCAATGGATATAAAGACATCAACAAATTTCAAACTAGAAAGTACCTGAGCAAGCTTGAAACTTGGAGAATTTTCCTGATACTTTGCGACAAAAAATTCACGCAAGCTTGTAATGCTTGAAAACCGACTTTTGATAGAATGAATTGAGGCCTAAAAAGGAAGTAATCCATAAGCAACCACATGGAGAAATAACTTCTTTGATAAATAAAGTAACCGCAAGAAACTGTTTAGAAGGAAAAATAGTTACCGTATCTGGAATCGTTTCTATGAGAGCTGTGTAAGAAGAAGTAGCTAGCACTTCATATGGGCGCAACCACAATGGAAGACCAGCTTCTTGGAATATATCTAGAATAAAAATAAATAAGTTAATAAATAAAACCAATACAAAACCTCAATCAAACTTAAGAAAATAAGCAAAAAATATATAAAAATGAAAAAAAATTGCATTCAATTATAAGTGCATTTTCAAAATATTTGCAAGAAAGGTTGAAAGGAAGCCTCCTAAACTGGTTACCATAAATTAAAAATTCCTTAGTCTAAGTACAAAGGAAGAGCTATCAACGGTACCAACCATCGAAAGGGCAGTCTGACAAAAGCATTATTAAGATTTTCTCTCTCCAAGGCTGCCATCCTTGATGGTAGATTTGTATCTCTTGTCCTGCAACAGTTCATGTCTCCTACTGTTGTGATTGAATAGATATTCGCCTCACTGCTACTCCTGGATTCTCTCTTTCGATTGGTGTAAGTCCCTATAGTTCTTGATTGTTGAAACCTATGGAGTCCCTTACATAATGAAGTGGAAAACGCTGGGTAGTTTGAGACACAAGGTGATGCGACAGGGTCCATCTTAGTGTCATGCCTTATGAATGCATCGGCGAGCCTCAAGGTTGAGGCACCCTTAAAAAAAAATGCAAACTACTATACCATAAGAAGAAAAGAAAAGGGGATAACAAACCTATGCGATCGATTAGTCTTTGGGGCTTAATGGTTTTAAGGCCGTCTTTCAATGTAATATCATTTTTGAAAGCTAAAAAAAATTTAACTTATGAGTAGAGGCACATAGGAGGGATCAAGGCGTTAGGCTATCGAGGCAATAAACTAGACTAGCCTATGTGTAGATTGCATCACTATGTTAGGCAAGGCGGCAAAGTTTTGGATCACTCTTAGGCTAGCCTTTGATAGCACAAGAAAAACGGGAAACTAGAACTTCAACCCCAGTGCCACGACCCCATGTCATTCATTTGCCTTTTGAGAAGATGTGCTTAGGGAAGAAAATGCCAAAACAGCTAAGTGAGTACATAATCTCAAGAATTTCAAGGGTCTCATCTTTGAAAAATCTTTAATTCCACTCCTAAAGGGTGCAACATACCGTATACGGGATACACTTCCACACTAGTCGCCTGAAACTATAAGAGAAGTGCATCCCTACAATTAAGCTTCCAAAATTGAGTCTGAAACGAGAGGCGGTCTCGCTAGCAATGTTACACCCCACAAACATTCCGCTATCTGTAGCAATGAGGGCATCCCTAGTCGGAAGTCAATTCCATACACTTTGCCGCATGAAGATACACAAACTAATGGGAATGAGCTTCATACAAAAGTGGATGGGAAACTATTTGGAGCTCCATTCAGGACTCTACATTCCATCAAATTGATTGGACCGAGAACTTTCCTTTCCCCTCCCATTTACGCTTGCACCATTAATTCCATGCAAGGTGTGGCTCTCAAAGTGGGTCCGGGAAAAAACCAAATTGATATTGGCAATATGCTTGGGCCAGTCCTACACATTTTTGGAAGGCATTCCTAAGCTCTACTTGGTCTCATCAATGGGAAAGTGTGGAAGTTTGGTGCTTAGGTAAGTGATGAGTTCGTGTAGAACATTCACCCTGAGTGGAATACGTTTGATTGGGAGAGAGTGAAGCCATTCAAATAATGGGGAGAGTATTAGGGCTGTCAAGTAGGCTTCCATTGCTTTAAAGAATCGTAACAAACATTTCGCGATCCAATGATAGAAATTATGGGGTAGAGACTTGCCATATGTAAGCTTTTGTCTAAAGGCGGCATGCTTACTCTTATTAGAACATATGTTGACTTCGTGAATTCTCCATTGGTATTGGAACAAACGTCGTTAGTTTATTGGGGGTGATTAAATGTCGTCAGTTGATTGTGGTGATTTAATCATCGTCAAAGGAGATGAAAAGTACGAAGATAATACTTTACTGATCAACAAGACATACACCTTGAAGGTTGGAAGACCCTGATGCATGTTATAACTAGAGGCGAGGTTTTGTGGAGATGTTCTCATTTCCCTTGTGGTCATTATGGAAGGAGCAGAAGCTGCAAAACATGACCTTTTCAACAGTTTTTGAAATTTGAAGCAATTGTAGGTTTTAACGACATTATGGGGCAATTTGCATTTAAGGGAGTCAACTTAAGGTCTGTATATGCTAAAAGGGAGTTTTTTCTTTTGGGACCTCAGAGTGGTTTTTTTTTAAATAGAAAAAACAAAAATAATAATAATTTGATGGAGTGTAAAAAGGTATCAAAGGGTAGCAGGACAAAAAAAAAACTACACCCTCTCTGAGTACTATGCAATGCCAATTGATCATACAAGAAGCAAAAATTTTATCCATAAATTTTCACACAACCATAATCTTACTATCAACTTACAATTGCTCAATAGATTTTTGCACATTCTTGAAGACCTTGTTGTTCCTTTCTCTCCAAAACACCCAAGCAAAAGCATGGGTGGAAAAGAAAATCATAATACATAACCACAGTTGGACTGCTTGTAGGCCTCTGATATGAAATTAATTTCATTTACAATATCAATAATATAATTTTTTTAAATAATAATAACAATAAAAAGGTGTGGAAATACATTTATGATTATAAATATCTATTGTTGGAGGCCATGAAGACGGTGTTGGGAAATGGCGATAAACTTTAAGTTTCGGAACACATGGGTGGAGGATGAAGCCTTCGTCACACGAATACCTAGTCATTATGATTCAGAGTTTAGGCATTCGGTGTCTAGTAGAACAAATCCTTGTATTGGTGAATTGGTGATTTTATATCCCTCTCAACTTTGATGGATGGCGTTCCTTTCGGTGGAACTAAGGATGCTGGTTTCAGTTTCCCGATTAGCTCCATGAGAAAATTGGTGGATAGTTGTATCCCTTCGGACATGTTTATTAATTTTTCAATGAACTTGGCACGGGGAAAAGAGATTCTAGGAAGATTTGCTTCTTCATGTAGCAGGTATAGGGTAAGCGCCTTTCAACGCAAGTGTTGGCTCATTGAGGAATGCAAACCAATACCTCCAGTAATTTTTTCTGATCTGAGAATGAAAGTGCTTCATATCCTTTCCTGTTGTCATTCGGTTTGTGAAGTGTGGTATATTATTGGATACCAATGGTGTTGAGTGAACATTACATTGATTCGTGGAATCTCTATTGATGCCTTAGAAGTCACATTCTTTCCTTTCTTTCTAGTATCTTTTAAATCCTTTTGTATATTGGCACCATATACCATTTATAGGGCAATTTGACAAAAGAGTGCAATGCAATCAAGTGGGTTTGTTATGGAAATTCGAGTCATTCTTTGGCATTGGGCCTCTCCATACCCATGCTTAAAATGGATCATCTCTGACTCTTTCAATGCTCATTGGGCCATTCTCATTAGGGGGACTTAACCTCTTAAAGCTGTCTTTTTGTAATATTCTCCTATTTGAAAATTACATTTGAACCCTTTTAAAAAACATAAAAAGAAACAACAACAAAACAAACTTACTATTGAAATAGAAAACCTTACCATAGAAATGAGAAACTAGCTGAACAGCAAGATGCTCTTGCCTACAATCATCGCCACTTTTGACAATGACCTGAGTACAAACAAGAAAATGAGTATCTCAATAAAGGAGAATATAGTTTGTTATTCAACACAAAATAATTAATGAGAAAACTTTAGTGGAGAGGCATAATGAGCAACCATGTCTACTCATTGGGAAGACTGAACAAATAAATCTTTTAGAAAAATAACAAATGAAGAAGCCATTGAAGAAGAACTTAAAAGGTTCCATAAGTAAATCAAAGATGGAGAAAATGTGTTGCAAGTTTCCAATGAACACCAATAAACATAAATTTTGACTCTATAAATACAAATACTGGAAATATAATGTCCCTACATAAAATCAACCACAAACTCAAAGGTAAAAGGTTCAGTTGTATCAAAATTATTCAGACATATTTTCAGAAAGAATTCTTTGAAATGAATAATAGTTTTATTTGGAACGAGTTTGACTGAGAAGTAAGATTTCTTTTTGTTGTTAACTAGTTATAGATGAATACTTCATATCCTATGAATTTCTTTGAGTGTGGACTGTGTTTCTCACCGAAATCCATACCAAAGATATCCTTAGGAAGAGAAATAATATTTTCTTTAATGATCGTTCTTTCTAATTTTCTGTTTGGAATTCAAAATGAAGCGGACAAGGTTGACAATATATTTAAATCAGAGCCTAGAGCCCTCTTTCTACCTTTTGCTCCCCACCCATTCCCCCTCTCCTCATATTACACTTTTTGGCGCCTCAATCGCCTTGAGCCTTGGTTGATGCATAGAGCCACAAGGCAAAAACATTGTGGAATTTAAAGAAATATATTTTTTTTGGGTGGGGTGTGTACCCGTGTCATAGGCGCAATCCCGGAGAAGAATGGAGCCTAACCAAAATTTGCCAAAGGAAATTCTTCAAAGACCATTTTCAAGGGCAGCTTCAATACTAAAATTCGAGCAAATGGATCTCTCCATGCACCAAGACATCATGCCACGGGCTTTCTCGTGTAATTACCCTGGACATGCAGCCAAACTTCTCAAAGCTGTGAGCGGCAAATTCCATAATCATCCATGCCTCAAGAACCAGGTAATTATCCAGAAATAGCAATGCTACCTTTGTGAAAGCTACTTCTAAATGATAATGTATGATTGTGTTTTCTTGTTCTGATGCAGACTATTCTCTATGACCCCATGGAGAAGACTCTAATCCTACAACTTGTTTGAGGCGAAGGTTTCAGACACTGAAACAGACCCCTATGTTTAGCATTTGGTAACCTGAGGGTTTGCAGATGCTCTAAACTTTGATCGACAACATTTGGATTAGATGCTCTAAACTTCAATCGACAACATTTGGATTATTAGTGGTAAATAATATAAGATTAGTTGTTCAACCGTATTAAACTTACGTTTTTATCGTGGAGACAACTATTTGCTGAAGATTTTTAATCATATGTTCATGGAAGATTTTCCTTTTTTTATCAATCAAACAAACAAGAGAATACATTAATTTTAAAAACCAAAATGACTGAGAAAGTCACAAGCAATGGAATACAAAGCAAGGTAAGCAATTACACAGAAAGTAAACTATCATAATCAAACATGCACACATGAAACTCCACATTTGATATCCCAAATTGACCCAATGCCAAACCAATGCTTTAATCTCCTTGACCAAGGCTTAAACATCTTCTTTTACTCCCTTAAACACTTCATTGTTCTTTGTCAAATAACCCAAATACTTTCTTTTCAAATAACACAAACACCAGAAAGCAATACTTTTTTCCACAGCCAAAAACCCTTCACAGAACACCCTTCTCTGTGCCATCTTGAGACCATCCCCAGGAAACAATCAGCTCTAGGAACTGAGGCTTCACTACATATAATCTGCCACACAGAAGAAGCAAAATGACAGGAGAGGAACACATGTGAAATAGATTCTACTTCTTTTTCACAAAAAACTGCATCTGTTGGGAAGAACTAGACCCTCCACAAGACTATCAATTGTCAAGATTCTGCCATGCTCTACTTCCTAAATGAAGAAATTGACTTTGGGAGGCATTTCCTGCAGCCAAAAGATGCTATGACCAAAGGGTGAAGGATAAATGGGACTTGCAAGCTAATGAAGAATCGCACTTGCTTCGTATTACTTATAACTGCTTTCCACTGAAAAAAAACTTGACTTGTCATTCCATCTCCAATCATCTGGTCAGTCATTAGGAGTTAGAAGACGAAGCACCTCTAATAGCTGCAACTAGAAAGGTGGCTCAGAATCTCTAATTGCCATTCTTAACCCAAGTTCCCAAGAACTAGTGCTTCCTTCTACACCCATGAACATCTCATCAATAGAACTGTTTTTTTTCTAAGAGAAAGGATGATGATCACTATGAGTTGGTCTTTTGTTTGGGGGGGTAGGTATTAATTTTATATCCATTACCTTATGAATAGGAAATCTACTTCTCAAACTGGAGCTTGAGATTTATATAGCTCTTCACCAGGCAAAGTCATAAGGAGCAGTGCTAGTTCTAGTGAACCAACCCTTGTACTAGTTTATGGAAGATTTTCATTATAACAATAGACATTACAATGGTTCCATACTCTAACGAATGCACATCAAACACAAATAAATGTTTTCAGAAGACAGTTCCAATTTTCAAGGGATAAAATATTTGGAAAAGAAAACTTTTGATATGAAGAAACATTATCATCTTAACAAAACACAGACACAGTAATATTGTGCTGAAAAGTTTTGAAAATCTGTACTAGTGGATTCCTACATACTACAAAATTGAATTTTTTACATGGATTAAATTATTTTAGTTTAACAAAAAATAAAGCACAAAACTGAGAGACCTTGGACATGCATTTGAATAAAATCTGTGTTCTAAATAACATACATCTCAAAGGAATCTGAGGAGTGAGGAGCTATTTCCTGTTTTCTTTTAAACTTCCTACAACCTACCTAAGCATTTTTGTAAGATTAAGTTACAACAGAACAAGAAAAAGCTATCGGTTTTCAGCAAGATAAAATCTGAAAGTTGATGACAGACTCTTTCATGACACATATCATAAGGCGTATGCATCACAAGCATCTGCTTGATGCCTTTAACAAACCCATAAATGAAATTTATTAGTCCAATCAATTCATTATTTTGTCTATTAAAATTTGTCAAAAGAAAAATAAACAAAGAAACTGAAAACGTACAAAACAGAAAACACTTACAGAACGCAAATCCCAATCCGGTGATTTTCCATATACTGAATATTTGCGTATCCTCTCTTTTTTTGCTTCCCAAAGTTCGCCAGATAACGCATCAGTCGGTACAGGAACACCACTTGTGACCTATTAACAATAGACATCACCTTCAAATGAGATCTTACAACATGCTCATTCACTTGGCTAATCATATGGAACAAAGCCTTATGCTAGTGCCCACCTTTGATCGTGTATCAGACGTATCTTGACCTGCTCCTTTTAAAGGGAGTCCAAGAGGCGCCTCACCTTTTGCTGCAGCTGCCTATACAAAAAACAGAACTCACATGTCATGACCAAAACAATGCCCTGGAAAATCAAGAACAGAACCCACATGAATGTGACAACAGTTTTACAGAAAAAGAAGTTTAACAACAAATAAATTTGTCAACTTAGTTCATTTTTTCAACTAATAACTTGGATGTAAGCATTACCACATGTATGAGACAACTGGTATTACAAAAAAGGGAGATTTGCAAATTCATCAAATAGTTCATTTTTCAACTAATAACTTGCAGATGTTCTTTTGAAGGATGTTGAAGTAACGACGGAATGAGAGGTGAAAGATAGATCTAAATCAAAATTATAGTAATTTTACATGTCTTCATATGCATAACTTTCATCTAACATGAAAAATGCAAGTACTATGTACAATCCAGCAAAAAGAATTACATTCAACTTTATATGAAATTCGGACAAGGCCTT
Source organism: Berberis vulgaris (assembly GCA_963556465.1). NCBI lineage: Eukaryota > Viridiplantae > Streptophyta > Magnoliopsida > Ranunculales > Berberidaceae > Berberis > Berberis vulgaris. The sequence goes on along the minus strand of OY747131.1, from coordinate 71,260,454 downwards.
GCACCATAACTCCCTAACCAAAGAGCAACTATTTCTATCTTAATACACTGAATTTGAGATCTAGTCTGAAGCTAGGATTTACATTTTATTTTACTCATAGGTAAAAACTTTATTGAGCTTTCAACAATGACAATGCATTGGAAGGCAGCCTTAAAAGCATTCAGATCCAAGAATAATCTATCCCAATTTACAACCAAGGACTCGAAGAAAATCCTAAAAGTTACATCGTGGGAAACCCCACTCAAAAAGTGCATGACTTCCATAACCACCACCCACAATCCACTTCTTTATTAGAAAAAAAATTGTTATTGTGCTCCTTCAACAAAGTCCTACACAAAGCAAAAAGGAAAACACTCCACAACAGCCCTTTCAACTTGAGATGTCTAGGGGACCTCTGAGCCCTCAAGAAACCCTCCCTCCATAGATCGGGGGATGACAATGACCCAATGCCTAACCTAAAAATGGAAACAAAAAAATGCATCCAGAAAATATGAATCCACTCACAAAATGAAGAAGGAGATGACTCATATTCTCTGAATTATAACTTCATAGCATGCATGTCTCATTAATATCCATACCAGTCTGGGATGGAATCTATTTCCGTGCCGCTGTCCATATAAAGAAAGATACCATAAAAGGTACCTCTATTTTCCAAACGAATTTGAATCGTAAATCACTAAAAGCACCTAGAGATAAATTATCCAAAGCCATGAAACCCTTCTCCTTGTCTCAATTCAAATACGTCTTCCTCTCCCCAACACACCAGATAACAGAAACTCGCTAAGCTTCCCTACCGATAGGAGTCCTCTTTGATAAAAGTCTCACTCCATTAACATGTCCACCAAATTCTTCCACAATCCCTTGTTCCCTATTGCAAAGCACGTACAACCTAACCTAAGAAACCTTTCACTAAAAGTGTTATCCCTTTCCAGACATCCTGCCCAAATCTAACCTTATCACCCCTCCCCACAACTACTTTAACCCCTTTCATAAAATTTGCTTTACAATCAGAAATTGTTTTCCAAGTGCCACCATCATATGAAGTTGTTAGATTACTAGGAACAAGTTTAGTACCTTAGGATAATAGCTTTGCCTTCCAGATATTAGACCCTATGTGGCCATATTTAGATGACAGTATGACACTCCTAATAAGAACAAGTTTGCCACCTTAGGATAATAGCTTGGCCTTACAAATAGCAAGTGTTTTCCCCATAACTTCTACAACTGGATTCCATAACTGCTGCTTTCTATTTTTACTCCCAAGGGAAGTCCTAATAAACTGCTGACAACTGACCCACCTGACAATCCAACATGTCGGCACCCATAGTACTATTGACCCCTTCCACTACTCCATAAACCACACTATTGATCTGAAAGACCTGAGCACACTTCAAAAACCAGCAAATATACTTTGAATTCTCCGCTTGACCATTCTTAGGAGAGCATGTCATCTGTAACTGTAAAGGGGTTACTCCAGCTCTTCGTTGACCTTGACAGCCGGAGTGAATTTTGCCGTCAGCGAGGAAAAATTATAAAGAAGAAACAGTATGTGAAACTATCTTTCCAAGATAATTCTGAATTTTGAATACAAGAATTTATCCCTTCTTGTGGTTATAATGATGTGTACTGTATGCGAGTAATATCTATATCCTAGCTTAAGTATATTAGTACCCTGGACTACAAATGACTGCTAAGCATGATAACTCTATTCACCACAAAATCCATTACCATTTTAGTCTAATGAGATAATACAGACTCAATTATCACTGGCACGGGAATCACAAAACCACTCGTGATTAGCAAAGATAGGCAATTTTTTACTGCAGTGTGAAACTATTGCAACTTATTTAGTCTAATATGCTACTACCATATCTTCCACTTACAGGCCCACCTTTACTTCCTCTATGGCAATTGTGCTTGGAACACGGCGGTGTTGATTCCGACGAGGTGGCCCTTGAACCTCTATGTCTTCCATGTTGATCCCAGGATCAGCTGTCAGAACAACTCTTATCCATTCCACTTCATCATCCTGTTGTGTCGTCAATAACGATGTTGAACTATACACACTGTTAGGATTGTCTGCTGCTTGTTGAATGGAAACTGAAGTGGACCTAAAACCACCCTGCAGTGGACTTTGTGAATTAGATAATACACTGTTCGTCGACTGGGTACGGAATTGCTTCTCAACAGAAAGGCTCACATGCACAAAGTTCACTTTGGCCTCCCATAAATGAGCCATTGCCTGATCAATAGCTTGAGAAGTAGATCTCAGCATTCTGTCAGTACCATTGTGATGTACATCCTGCGAACTCCATAAAGGATATGCCCATGGAGGAGGCTTATGTAATTGTGCATCTCCATTTGCTAAAGGAATCCCTGCTCTCGAGAGCTTTTGAATGATTGACGTACCTTTTGAATGGCTATAGATCAAGAAGTCAGAATAAAAACGTTAACAATGCCTTCGGTGATAATACACATAAGACGACAGAAGCATTGATGAAATATATAATCTGTCAAAATTACCTTGGTGTTTCACCTTTTAAAACCTCGACACAAATCAAGTACGGTGCCTTTTCCCTAGAATTCAAAAGGACAGCTTCATCTTCAGGTATATGAACCACTCGATACATTCCCTTCCCCATCGGAAAGCAAACTCCTACATATGCATGTCAAAACTACTTAGAAGGAAGGAAGGAACCAACATTTTGATCACAAAGAAAGTGCTTAAAACACTAGCAAACTGAAAGAAGCTACTGTGAGTGCCGAACTAGGGTGGATTGTTATCAACATCCATAAATGAGATGAACACCAACATATATATGTATATTTCCCAAGATGAGAAAGTCGGATATGAGTAGTAGTATTAAATAACCACAAAGAATAAGCTAGATATGTGGCAGTTGTAACTACTCATGCATATTAGAGTTTGCAACATACCAAAGTCCAGATATAATCAAAAGGTCTTTTAAATCTGACTTAGATTTTGCCAAACAAACAAGTTCAGTTTATTCAAGCCAATGAAAACTTATGGAAATATTTGAACTGCGACTTAGTAATAAGGTGGCAAAACAATATCCATTTTAGAACCACTTTCATAGGGAAATACAAAAAATGTCATCTGTTACATATCCAGAGCAGCGTCAGATTTTGACAAATAAAAAAAATTACAGGATCCTTGTCAAAAAAAAATAATAATAACAGCAAGGATTATAAAATGTTCTGCTATTTTGTACATGAGTATTCCACTTAACCAGTCATATTTTGACAAGATATTTTGAAAAGATCCGTAAGGTACGTATTAATAAAAACACAATGTTACAACAATTGTAGCCCTTATCGACCAACCAGAGTCAATCACAGTATAAAAAATTATAATTAATACATAAAACAACCAACATCTGTCTATCATGGACAAAGAGTAATCTATCTCAATGTCGATTACTGTTAGTAGATTTAGACTGCACTTAGCAAATTTTGAGTATCACTGCGTATTCTTACTCATTACCTATTACTATTAGTAGAATTGAGCCATTGATAACCACATTTAATAAATTTGAGTGTCACCTTAAACTTTTCCAAGTATACACCCAGTGGAAAACACGTTATCAATCGATAAACTGTCAAAGGTGTGACGGCTCAATGATTGAGCAGTGACAGATGGTACCACTAGGTCACGGTTTCGAACCCAGCCAGCGGCATCTGGTGTGGGATGGGTGAAGAGATAAAAAAAAAAAAAAAAAAAAAAAATCGATAAATTATTTACCAATAATGTAGTTGGTTGACTTGCTTCTTCTTGTCTGACTATCTAAAGTGGGTATGTATTGCACAATGGTCTTTCTATTTGATTGATTGAAAGCTATGTTGTCTGAAGCGTTGTGAGGAGCTATTTTTCCAAAATTTTGCCTTGCCTCACGTTAATTCTGCCTCATTCAATTTTTTTCCGCTACAGCATGCCACAGCTCTACACCTTGCTTGGGGGCTCTAATGTGTGCCGACAACAAATAAAATAGTTACTATTTTTATCTTTTACTAGGGTGTGGACGCTCTCTACGTGCACGTACATTCAGTATTAAAGTTTTAAAAACTTAATAAGTGTAACTTAAATTTGATTTGACTAGGGATTTCTAAGCAAAATAATCATAAGACATTATTTATACTTTTATATTTCTTAATTAAAAAGGTTAAAGAATAGTGTAGTTACATATGTGCTAGTAAGTGCGTTGCACAAATTTTGCTTGTATACATTTCTTTATTTTTGTGTTATTCTATTTGTACGATTGATCATACGGTATAATTAGTATGTTGTTGACAGAGGTGGTTTCAGAAATCAAAGGAAAATTTAAAAACTTGACCCAAACAGAACTAAAAATGCCCAAAAACCTTTTTAGGATCGTATTTGACCCACTATACCACATTCTTCTACAGCCGGTGCCTATTGCTTAAATGAATATTAAATTTCCTCCTATTCATAATAACATGAAGGCAATGTAAAATGAGGATGCAGTAAAGAAAGATTCAGAAATTTCAATAATGTGATTCAAACATAGATATGTAGAGTTAGACGGAGTCACGGTGGGATGGAATTCTATCGAATAGTGTTGTCGAAGCAACGTCCATGGAGAAGGGGTGCTTGATAAGTTTGGACGGAGACAGTTAGATGGAATAGGTCAAATGGGTCAGGTCACGTCAGGAAACACAACCTGTTTCCTAACAGGTCGGTTTCATGTTTTAGTTTTTTGACTCGATAATCAAACGTGTCGTGTTCATGTCCTATACACAAGCCAACTCGCCTGACTCGACACAAACCCGACCCGACCCAACCCGTTGCCAGTTCTAGTTTTGACTTGGGTAGATCTCTCACACACCAAATATTAATAATTGAATTTCCAAATCACATAAATTTTGTAAGAATAAAACAAACTTTTGAAAGTTGGAAATTGTAGCTTTGAGATCACAGGGAATTTATTTTTAAGTTTATTATGTAGTGCAAGATAAATTTCGAAAGTGCAATTATTATTTTTTATTTTCATAACCTAATGAATGCCTTTTTTTAGATCGTTAATTAAACCATTAATTTTGAATAGAATGAATAAATTATTTTGGTAGGTTTAATGGGGCTCCACATGAGATAAAAGAGAGTTCAGACACAAAAGTCAAAATTCAAAAGGAGTTCAAGTTGTACAGTCATTAAATGGTCTCCATGTGTTTTTGTTGTACTTGACAAAAAAGCCCATGCAATCCTTTTCGTATGACACCACTTTGACTTGACTAAAATTTCCCAGAAGTTGGCTGGTGGATTTTTAGAAAAACAAAAGTTGTGCATGACAGACGCATCAATGTTCATGTGGATGAGGCCAATTTCGTTATAAAGGTTAGATAGTAATACACTTAACATGTAAACAATGATAATGAATAACAAAATGATGGCATTGGTCTATTTTTTTAACTTCTGCTTGCTTTACGCATTACTCATATGTAACACTACAAGTATCACTTACCAAAGATGTGTTCACTAGGCTACAATACAACTATAAACTCCGACTACTCGCCTTAAGTGAAGGTTCAGTCTTGGTGCCCTCATCCATATCCACGAAATATTTGACAACCCCTCCCCTCCCCCTTAATCTTATAAATTAGTGGATACTTAGATCTCGGGGAGCTCTACTTCCACACCACTTGTTCCTTCATAACTGCAGTTCATCTCTAATATGATATGAGATATTCTGAGTGAACTAATCTTCATTATACTTTTCCATGACAAAAACTCTACTCTAATTCATTAGATTGGCTGACATGACATGTTTTCATTGGGTGTTGGGTAACTTTTTGAAAAGTCAACAAGTGTGCGCCATTGAGCACACACCACATCACCAATGTCAAAATAAATATAAATTTTGAATGTTAGAGTTGCAGGACTCTTTCCAGTTTCCATAAAGCACGACCACAAGCAATCTTATCCCAAGCACTAGGTGAGCGACGTGAGAAGGGTGGCCTAGGTGCCAAGCACCTGGGCAAAAGGCAACAAGCTTAGGCGAGCACCTTTGACTGCAATTTTTTTTAACAAATTTAGGTGACGCCTGGGCTAGGCCATAGTCAGGTATAGTCCGCCTAGGTGTCTCCTGAGACTACATAAACTATAGAAACATTGTACTTCTCAAGAACCCAAAACTAGTCCGCCTAGGTGTCTCCTGCCGGACTCAAGAACCCACATTTCAACATTGTATTTCTCTTCCATGAGGACTTATGCTTGGATACAAATCTCCAAAGCCAAAGGAGGGTTGTTTGTTTGTCTAAGCTTTCTGATGCCCGAACCCCCATCAATCTCTAGTTTTTCAGATACAATGTCCTAGTCCGATATTTGCTATATGATAGTCCCAACTTCCAATCAGATCAAAACCTCGAATATTACATGTTCAATTTTGCAAACGGTTTCAACTCGTCATAAAAGTTCCAGTAGCCAATGCCCATTGATAAAACTAATTTCCTTCTAGAGAAAAACAACAATCAATAGTTTAGACCAAAATATCCCCAAAAAATTGAACAAAATAACAGCAAATAGCTGAATGCATTCTCAAAACTGCGTAGACAATATTGAACATATTACTAGTGATCACTGCCAACTGCAAAACATTAAACACTGTCAAGTTCCAGGATTTCTTTATTAGATGAAATGCAGGAGCTTCACAAAAACCTCAACCTTCTCTTCTCTCTGATACAAAATAATGAAAGACAGAATCACAAAACAATGCGGCTGTAACCTTTGCAAGAAACAATACAAACAGAAGTCTCCCAAAGAAAACCCACACAAGTTTCTTGTCAAGTCTTTGTAGTTTTTCTCATTAAAACCCTCATTGCACTGAAGTGTATTAATCAATCATAATGGCAGTGATGGTGAAGACAGTATTCCCATTCAATATCAAATACCAAAAGAAACAGCCGGACACGCTCGCAGCAGCTCTCGCTTTCAGTTGAATAAGTAAAAAGAAAAAAATTATTTGTTTTTCTTTGTCTATTTATTTTCACAGATCCAACAGTATCAAAATTCAATTGCAAAGTTAGTCAGCAAATAAAACAATTAAAATGCATAATGTTAGCTTTAGATAAATAAAAGCATCTAGAACCAACAAACAACGAAATAAAATACCTCCACTATTTTGAGCAGCTGCTACAAGGGAATTGATCTCCACTAGTGACTTGCAACACAGCACAATGACAATGTCAATATGAACCACTTACAAAATACCAAAAAGTTAAAAGTAAATCTTTAAAATAGCACGCCAAAGCAATAAAATATTATAACAACCTCGTGTAGAGCACTTTTGCGATCTTCAATAGGAAATATATCGACCAGGGCATATGATGTATCACACAAGGATTGGACAAAATCCAAGGAAGCATGATATGACCCTTTACGTACTTGAGCCAAGACATCATTTGGTAATGGAGGCTTCGCATGCAATTTATCATTCCGCTGCCGTGGGGAACCTGGGCGCTTCTACAAAATAAAACCCAAATGAAAAATATATAGCATTATATAAATAGCAAATCAAATCTGAAATCAGATACTACAAGTCTACAAAGAAATTAAGAAAAAAAAAAATACAGCTTCTACTAATGCTGCAGTGGAAGGGGGAGAACCGGAGAGAATTCGATATACCAGGGCAGAAATTTTCCGAAGAGGGAAAAATTCATATGATGCAAGGACTCAATAGTAAACACATGTTTTACATATATTAGGCCACGTAAGGAACACTTTTTAATTTATTATTTTATTTTTACCAATTGTGTAAGATCATTTTAGAATCCCTAGGCCCCATATAACTTCTATTCATTAATTGGGTTATCTATTGTTGCTTCATCTAAACTTCTACCAAAAGTGAATCTAGAATGATTAAAATGTTCGAGAGTTTGAGAAGATGGTGAATACAAGTGGCAATGTGGTGAATGTTTGTAATCAACTAGAGAAAACATCTAAAAAAGAGGGTCAGCAACAATAGAAGCCATATTTGCAGCATTAATGACGTAGATGCACCAACAGGATGTTGACCCCCAAAAACATTGATAATGAGAGTTTGTCTTAGCAAGTTGCCCAGTCGTCCCAACAACGCACCTTCTTAACTTTGATGTGGGACATCTTCAATCACTCCCGCAAAAATCAGACGACGTTGATGGTTAAGAACGAATGGTGTGATAAACTTGCTGAGTTATTGGCCTTAAAGATGAGTTATCAAAGGCCCTCCCGTCAAAAGTATATTCCAATAATAGACACATTCAGAAAAATATAGCTAGGAGTGGAATCATCCCTGTTGCTTCTTCCTTGCCTCATTATCGTATTTACACATTATCTTTCAATTTTCAATTTTTTCTTGCTCATTTCATGTTTGAGTTTTTATAATTCACTCATAATCCCTAGCTATCTTCTCCATCAAATTTCACTACAAAACATCCAACATCACTTTTTTTAGAGAAGGTTAAAAAATGCATTCATAGAAAAAATGCAAAAGAAACAAGACGAAAGCTCATTGACCCTCATAAAGTACTCACAAGTAATTAAGAAGTATTGAAAGCATAGAAATGTGAAGTAGTATGTGCTTAGGCACGTGGCGCAAAAAGGCGCAGAGGTGCACCCGCACCTGTGTTCAAGAGGCGCTAAAAAAGACATTTTTTATTCATTTAGGCACGAGACTCAAGGAGCTAAACAAGCACGCTTTTCGCACAAAGGCACATGGGCATTGTTTGGGTATTGTTTTGACACTATTTAGCACTCTAATTGTGAAAATTTTCACTATTTTTATTGTTCATACGCCTAGTCCTTGCGCCTAAGATAACATAGCTATGGACCAACTTTGAACTCCATATATTATAGAACTGTTATCTATGGAGTGTAATTTTGACTATTTGACGTTTAAGTTCGGAATCTTGGGTGCAAGTTTTATGGTTGATAATGCTAGTTTTTTTTTATCTTGAAATATTGTTGTTTTCTCTTATATGAATTTGCATGCTAGATATAAACTTTATGAGATATATTATTTATATTATTTTCAAGTGTTCTCAATGGCATTTTCCTAAAGAACGTTAGGCGTGCACCCTGCCTTGCTCCAAAAGCACAACAAGGTGTTACGCAGTGACTACACTAAAAAGCACATACCTAGCAAGGAAGGAAATGACATACATCGTGCGGTTAGTATGTAGAATGAAGAAACTAAAGAAGACATACTTTTCAACCATACCCACCTCCAACCATCTTCATTGTTACCCGACATCATAAAGAATTTAAGACATGAGTCTCCATCACGCTTCCAGCTTCGACCTCTTCCCATTCATGGGAGCTTTTCGATGTTGAAGATTCTAATCACTTCCCATTAGTGCCTTGAACACAGAAAACTTGAGCTCTCCCCTATCAAGCAATGAAACCCAATAAAGCCTAGGGATTTTGTCTTTGAGAGCCATAGAACCACATTTTCATGCCAACATCCTACCAACATTTGTTTGATTAAAATCCCTTGTATATCCTATTCATTCACAACATTAAATAATCCTCAATCTCAACCAATTCTATCTCCTAGCCTTCAAATCTATAATTGATCCCCCAAAACTCCTTCAGTTCCATCAAGCTCGAGTATATTTCCATAAAATCACCTTCTCCACCAAGTGTCTGATTTAAGTTTCATAAAACCCTCAATTTTGAGGTATCGTACATCAGAAGATGTATGTTCTCATTTGGATCAAAGGCTATTTGAATCTTTTGATTATTGATTCCTTGGTGTTTACTAGTTTAATTCACTAATATGCATTATTAGTTATAAGCGTCAAAGCAAAACATTTTTCCCAAGCCAAAAGCAATAGTTACAAGATACCATAAACCAATAAGTCAATGCATAATCAACCACGATATCCACCGCCAAGCCATGGCTACAATAAGAAACTAGTTGAAGTTAACTTCTGCCATTTGGGGATTGATGGCGTGTGAGAGGTATGGATCCGACTCCAAAGCAGTTTTGGTTTTATGAAGAGATGAATTCTACATATGGAAAACTTGGTTTTATGAAGAGATGAATTCTACATATGGAAAATGTTATCTTCAAGTTGTTTTGGAAACCGGTTATCTCAAGCCTGGATTTGAGAGAAACGTTAGCTTCAAGCAGTTGAATCGACTTTCGACATGAGTTTTGGTTTCTTGACAAGCTATTTAAAGAATAACTCAAAGAACTTTTTGTATCACCAACAATAAAGTGGGCCCAATATCTTAATATTTTGTCAATAGTGAGCAACACCGGGCTTTTACGGTTAAAGCTTGCTGACAAGCCCTTTGAATCATATTGCTACAACAAACTAATGTGATGAACTTCTCTACCCTTTTTCCTCTATAAAAACAAACATCACCAAAAGCAAACTTTTTGTGTGAACTAGTGCTGATGGAGGAATATTAACAGCGGAAAATGACTTTTAAGGCCTACTTTTTTCACAAAATAAACCATTTATACATCGTAGATGTAATGGCTAATTTGTGCCTACTTTTATACTTTTATAACCAACAATGACTTTTATTAACCCAGATGACTCTAATTTATTCTTTTTGTTATTTTTTACCTTTTTTAACCCTTAACCCTTCCCATCCCATGTCACTGGTAGGTATCGATATTAATGATTTTAACTGTGACCAACCAATTATAAGTTTTCATTAATTGATAAGTTAATCAAATTATTATGCTAAGGTTTGGTAAATTTTTCAAAATGTAGTTAATGATGATTAGAATGAATGGGTACCTGTAAAGTAATAAAAAGAAAACATAAAATTTGCTAGATTTTCCATAAAGTGGTTATGGGATTAGAATGAGGATAGGAACCAAATCTTCCAAAAATGTTTGCAGAGCTTAAGAATGATTTTCACTAGGCCACAAGGAACACAATCTCATCTCCTAATGCCATAACTAACAACAATGCACAAGCTATCTACCACAAAGCATGACCATAGCTTCATAGGTAAAATGAGAACCAATATTGAATAAAATAATTTCATGTAAACTAAATAGTGACAGAGCAGTAAGACTACTCGAATGGTAAACTATCTAGTTGATTTTTTTTCTCTTTTATTTTTCTTCTTTGTTCCTTTTTTTCTCTTTTTTTTGTAGCTTAGTTAAAGAGCGAGAGAAATACATGTTTTGTATCTTACTTGATTTTTACAAAATTGTAAGGCTGCAGACAGGGTAGGTTGTCTGGAAGTTCTTTGCCAGTTTCTTCCTAATGTCCCTTTAAGTCGATAAGACTCTATTCTTAGTAGAAACAGTCTATTGCTTTTTAAATTTTCTCCATGGACCGAATTGCTTTTAGCCATTTTAAATTCAAGAAATATGCACGGGTTTTCCATCCCAAAGCCCTCTCTCCATGGACTGAATTGCTTTTAGCCCTTCTAAGAACAAGAAATATGCACAGTTTTCCACCCCAGAGCCTTCATTGTAAACATCAAGAACATAAAATGAGTTGTGTCTTCCATTCTAAGGGGTAAGGGTTCGCTTCACATAAGGTGAAGTGGATTGGTTGAGCACCAAACCCCTATCCTATAGCATTCTCTGACTCTACGTACAGGCAATGTAGATGAAAGGGAATAGCAGCAAGGCACCTGGTGCTCTATTTTCTTGCTGGAAAAATTTATGCTTTCTTTTTATTATTTTACAGCAAGGATGCACGGACACGGACACGTGTGTCGTGTCGGACACGGACACGTGTGTCGTGTCGGACACGGACACGACACGGCGACTCGGCAATTTTCAAAAAAATAGGACTCGGCGACTCGGCGACACGGTCAAACTTAATTTTTTAATATATATTTTTTGTAACTCATCAAATTCAAACATATCATGATATCAATAATACATTCAAATTCATTCATTCAAATCTAGTAAGAGAGCCTGTATATTCTTTCTGACAATAGTTACACTTTCATCTAAGGTTTCCCCCACCTTCATTTGGTCTTCCTAATCTTATCACATGCTTCCAAAGATCATCTCCAGTTACTTGGCCTAAAACCAATTTTAATTTCTTATTTAGTTTTCAGTTTTCACTTTCAGTCAATACGTGCAAGTTCAATATGGGGTAAGGTAATTGAAGTATTTCATGCTTTCATATATACGAAGACTGAAGAAAAAGAAAAGAAAAAACCCAGCAAAACAGGAATCACAGTTAAAAAAAAAAAAAAAAAAAAAAAACAAATCATGAAGGGTCGAACAGCAATCGAATAGCAAAAACAAAAAAAAACAAAAAAAAACAGAAATCGAACGAGGAAGGAACAGCAAAAGCAGAGATTAGCAGAGAAAAAAAAAAAAAAAAACAGAAATCGATTCGATGATCAATCGATCGATGAAGGGTCGATGAATTCATGAAATAAATCACAGGAATGAGGAACCTAACAGTAACAGAGTTGAGAGTATTCAGAAAAGCAGAAAAAAAAAATAAAATAAACGAAATCGATCGATCGATCGAAAGTACCTGGTGTCGAGGAGGACGCCATGGTTCTTTGCTCCGAATTCCTCAGTCCTCAGTCCTCAGTCCTCTCTGTCGATTCTTTGCTCTCTATAGTCCTCAGTCCTCTCTGTCGAAAGAAATCGATCGATTCTTGTAGTCGAAATCGATCGATGATCCCTGTTCTGACTTCTTGTAGTCGAAATCGATCGATCGATCGATTCTTGTAGTCTTAATCGATCGATTTTGTAGTCGAAATCGATCGATTCTCAGTCCTTAGGGTTTTCGAATTTTGGTTTATGCTGTCGCTGTGTGGGAGGAGGGAGGAAGGGATCGGGTATGTAATAAATTTTGAGTCAACGTATTTTGACTAAGTCTGGACCGTGTCTGGACCGTGTCCAGACCGTGTCTGACCCAGTCAACGAATTTTGACCGTTGACCGCGTGTCCAATACGTGTCCAACGCGTGTCGTACGCGAATCCGTGTCCGACACGTATTTGACGCGTGATTCGGGGGGTTTTCGGAGAGTCGGTGCATCCTTGTTTTACAGGTACCATGCATTCTAATCATCATTAACTACATTCTGAAAAGTTTACCAAACCTCAGCATAATAATTTGATTAACTTTTCAGTCAATGAAAACTTATAAAAACAATGAGAATTTATAAAAACTTATAATTGGCTTGTCCTAACTAGAACATTAATATCGATACCTACCAGCAGTATGGGGTGGAAGGGGATATGGGTAAAAAAAAAGGTAAAAATAACAAACAAACAAAAAAAACTTAATTAAAATCATTAATAAAAGAGTCTTTGTTGGTTAGAAAAGTATAAAATTAGGTTTTTGATTTGTTTAGGACGCATAAAGATGTTTTATAACTTTATGAGTTAACCTGGGTTAATAAAAGAGTCTTTGTTGGTCATAAAAGTATAAAAGTAGGCAAAAATTAGCCATTACATCAACTACGAAATCTAGATGGTCTATTTTGTGAAAAAGTAGGTCTTTTAAGTCATTTTCCGTATTAACAATTGAGAATCTTGCTTGTAGAAATCACATTTGTGATCAACAGATGTAGCTTTTGTGAGTACGGGAAGGAATCAATTCAATTATTTTTCACGTGTCCCATTATTAAACTTTTTTTTATCAAACACACCACATTTTATTGAATTAGAAACAACTGAAACAGGCAGCTGAGGAATCGTTTCCTCAGTGGGTTAACGACTAGAGAAACCGCAACTTTAATGGTAAAGGGGGGTAGTGAATTTGGTTGCGGCCTTCTGAGCCCTGCGGAATTTAACAAATGAAAGAAAGGGTTTTCAACCGTACAGGGAAACATGTAAACCTTATCAGACTATCAGTGGGAGCATCAACAATCTGGTTAGGTTCTGGGGAAAAATGAAAGGAAGAAGAGGTACCATATCAGTGATGTATTTTTAACTGATTACAAGTTATTTTAAGCTAGCGCGGTATCTAATCCACTTTCCTCTTCTACTTGGAAATTCTCTCACTCGCAAGCTTTTAATACAATTATTAATATTAGCTTTGAAGCTGAGATAAATAATTATTTTCTCTATATATCGTAACTAAACAAGTCGAAGCAGATAAATTTTCAAATGGTTTTAGTTCGTGGCATGTGATCCCTAACTATTCATGTATCATGACTAGAATCATTTCAAACATAAATACACACACATTCTATATAAATAGGGTTTATCTAATGCTATAGAGAAAAACAAAGAACAGCTCCAGATGCTAATGTCATAATAATTTCCAAACCCCCCCCCCCCTATATATATATATTAGAACGAACCCTAAATTAATCAAACGCTATCAGGTCAGTAAACATTCACAAATATAACCTAAAGCTTTGACCCCCAAAATGAACTATCCAAAAACATAAAGCATTTTAATCTAAGAAGAAATCCTAAAACCTAGATTCATAATAAGAATCAAATTTATTCAAGAGTTGAATCTGATTACTTAGACAAGATCTAAAGATAAAAGGCAAACAAATATATTTTCTGAGCCATAAGAAATGGTGTCTTCCTAGTTCAACTTACACAAGAAGACCTCCTATAAGCAACAGTCAACTATAACAGCCAATGTTTTATGGGTAAAAGTAGTTTAGACTTTAGAAATCAAGTGAAGGCGAAGAAAGATACTTCTGGATATTAAAACCTACTAACATACATGACAACTTATATACACTAACCTCTATTTGCTTTTTTGAACCAAACAGGTCAGAATCTTCCACGGAGCGGTCACGATCTCGAAAGAGCTTGCGAAAGAAATTTTCTGTTCCAGGACTACTTTCAAATGGAGTTTCAGTATGACCGTTTTCAATTGCAGATGCAGCTTTAGAATCCTCAGATTCTTCCACAGACCGGTCCTTATCTCGAAAGAGCTTGCGAAAGAAATTTTCTGTTCCAGGACTATTTCCAAATGCACCTTCAGAGTTACCATTTTCAATAGCAGATGCAGCTTTAGAATCTTCATATTCTTCCGCGGAGCGATCCCTGTCTCGAAATAGCTTGCGAAATAAATTTTCTGTTCCAGGACTACTTCCAAATACACAATCAGAGTTGCCATTTTCAATTGCAGATGCAGCTTTAGAATCTTCAGGATGCACACGAAACAATCTACGGAACAAAGAAAACTCTGAAGACTCTTCCTCCTCGCCGTTTGAATTCCCCTTATCTTCATCGTTGGTCTTATCATTCCCATCTTTCTTGTCATCAAATTTTTCCTTAAAAAATTTACGAAAGAAGCCGTCTTTTTCATCTTCTTCTGCTGATTTAGAACCTACTTTGTCTTCGGAATCATTTTTATTATCACGGAAAAACCTCCTGAAAAATCCTTCTGAGCTTGACGTGAGATCCTCATCATCGTCTTTACTGTCCCTAAGAAGCCTACGAAAGAAACCTTCCTTTTCATCAAGTTCTGCTGTTCTTGGACCAGCTTTCTCTTCAGAATCATTCTTACTATCTCGAAACAATCGCTTAAAAAATCCTTCCGAGTCCTCCTCCTCTTCCTTACTATCCCTAAGAAGCCTCTTGAAGAAACCCTCTTTCTCAGACTCCTCATCATCCTTTTCCAACGATTTCCTAAACAACAACGCATCTCGAACTTTGGGTCCTGGAATAAACTTCCTAAATATCTTATTATCATCGGATTGTCCGGGGGATTGCTTGCCAGCCTCTTCCTGCAAAGAATTGCTTCCAGTAGTAGAAGTCGTAAACGACATAGACCGCTGAGCAGGTGGCGACGAAGTTAACGACAACAACCGCTGCTTACTCGACAATAACTTATTAAGCACTTGATTCTTACTCATGGGGCTAGAAGGAGGTTGTGGCCGTATCAAAGGTGGCCACTCCCCCATCAAAGTCGCAGCTATCTGACATTTCTCCTGTATCCTACTAATCCCCTCATTATCATCCGAATCCTCAAGCTCAGCCAACAAAAACCAATGCACCTTCAATGCCATCTGCAACGACTTGGAACACATATCGATCACAAACTTATCCAAGGAAGGACTGGGTTTGTGCACCATCATGTAACAAATCTGGAACAAATAGCTCTCGATCCCCGAAAGCGGCAATGTGTACATTCTATTACACAAATAGTCCCGAACCCCGGGATGATCATGTTTGTACAAATAACTTACTGCAATCCACTCGCAGAAGAAGGCTGAGTCAAAGAATCGAATGAGCCACCCACTCTCCCCACTCTCACTCGTCAAATTGGTCCGCGTGATTTCTCGAGGTGAATCGCATTCACCTCGGTTTAACCCTAGTAGCCTCACCATATTCAATCGACCATCACTCAATTCACAAACCCTAAACTAAAAATAAAAAACATTTGCTTTCCACCCAAAGTTGTCGAATTGCTTCAATAGCTGGAGTTGTAAAACCTAAAACAGTGAAATTTGTGAGGGGAAACGAGTAATCTTACCGATAAGCTGCGTGATTAGATGTTGATTCGAATGAGACAAGTTCGAACGGTTGAAATTGGACCTGGAATTGGGAGAGAAGATGGTTGCGTAGCGTTGTGAAGAAGCTTCAAGTGGTGGGAGAGAGAGAAAGGAAAGGTCGAAGCTTTGAGAGGAGAGAGGAGCAAAGAAGATCGAACCGTGTAATTGAGTTTGGTTTGGGCCGGGGGTTCAGTTGGGGGTTCGTGGTCGTTTTGTGGGGCTGTTCGTCTTCGTCTTCGTCTTCCTCTTCTTCCTTCGATATTGTTGTTGTTGTTGATGGTGGTGGTGGTGTTGGTGTTGTAGTTGGAGACAGATGATGCAAAGGACATCGCAACATTTTTTTATTTTGTATTTTTTTAATTATTTAATTTCTGGGCAATAATTATTTTGATTTAAAAAAAATGTGGAAATTTTGGTTGGAAAGGGCAGAGGGATCACTAACTTGCGCTGCTGGTAGACGGAAATGGCTTTCGGGTCGGGGTGATGTGTCACATATATATAACTATATAAGACACGAACATGGACTCGTTTGATTATCGGGTTTGAAAAAAAAAAAAATTTGAACCTGGAATGGATTAAAATGTCCAAACCCGTTTGCATGTTTTTAGCAAAGTAAAAAATTTTGATCCGATCGAAATGACGTTAACATGACATAAACTAAGACGAAACAACTTGTTTGAATCAAAAGTTAAGATATCAAACGGTTTGACATGGGTTAAGGTGCCAAACTCGAACAGGTCGTAACCCGTGTAATGGGTCAGATGATTCAACCTAAAATGACACGAAAATAAAATCATATGACCCAAACCCATTTATATCGACCTGGTTTAGGGTCGTGTTGGGTTAAATTGCCAAGTCTAGTTGTTGTTAGTTGGTACGCGTGATAGACACTAGATAGGTCACAACTAGGCAATGGGTCAAAGTATGCCGAGAAGCCACATTTATCACTTTTTATTCTCCTACTAAAAGCATCCACAGTTGTTGGCTAGTGGTGAGTTTCTAAAACTAGACATTAAAGCATATACAAGAAATTAGTTCTCGTGCGGATGAAAGTTCAATGGCAAAGAAACAATTTTATGTGGTTGTTCAATTAAATATTACAAGAAAAAAATTGTCAAGTTATCTACCAAGATTTGACATGAGAAATCAACTTTCTAAGTTTACAAACTGTGATTTTATAACATGATAATGTCTAATCTTGCCACTCCCACTATGACTCAATTTATGTTTTATGTGACATTGACAAGCAACTACAAACATTACAGATGCTCTAAGTAACACTACCAATAAGAAGGGAAACACCACCTAAAACTTTTAGATTGTTTGGACTGGAGAAGCACACCATCTCTCGCAATCCAACTACTTCAATCTCATCGAAAACCACGTGTTTTTTGGCATTTCTTTCACTATTTCGACTTTACTGTCTCATTTGTCCTACCCTAAACCTCCACTTTTGATTTTTTGAATAAATAGATAATTTTACCAAGTGATGATGATCGTGGTGGTGACACTTTTACTAAGTTTATAAGTGGCAATAAAGAATAAGAAAATGACCAACTACACTTTGAGGTAAGAACATATACCCAGTCTCTCACTTATACTTCTTCTTGTTTAGGTTTGCATCATTGCATTTCATGGGGTTTTGTTATTGTTGCTTGTGTTTTGTAATTAAATTTTTTTCTATATATTTGAACTCACATTGTTGCTGTTAGAGGTTCGTTTTTGAAAATTTTAGAGGTTGGTCGCACATAAATAGACCACTTTAGACTTTGGTCCCAAAAGACCAACATATTTTCGTCATGGTCGCAAACCGTGTGTTGACCATTTAGTCTAGGGTTAACTTGGCACATGTTTTACACGTGGTCAACAAAATGACAAAGTTATCCTTGAATTAGAAACATTACCAAAATTACCTGGACTAAAAAAACTGATTTATATTTCTAAAACAATCATATGGACCTTGAGGATAATGTTATAATCAGTGTTATTCCCGAAGCAAGGGAAATTAAACAAAATCATTAATAGTATGGGGAATCATAAAGCGCCTGGGTTAGATGGATTTCATGTTTTCTTCTTCAAACAATACTGAAATATCATTGGTGAGATGTTGTCAAAGTCATCAAACACTTATTCACCTTTGGGATCATGGAACACAAGCTTGATGAAACTTTTATTTTGCTCATCCCAAAAGTGGCTAGTCCTTTTTCTCCTACAAGTTTTAGCCTATCAATCTGTGCAACATGATCTACAAAGTTATGGCAACTAGAATGAAGCCGCTTCTTGATAAGTTCATCTCCCTGAATCGAGGAGCCTTCCTCCAAGGAAGATAAATATCTAATAATGTCAATATTGCTCATGAGGCATTTTACCAAATGAAACAATTTAGTAAACATCGACAATGATGGATGGCCATCAAACTTGATATGGGCGAAGCTTATGATAGAGTTGAATGATCTTTCTTGTTTGACATTATCAGAAAAGTGGGTTTCTCAAAGAATTGGGTTCAACTTATTCATCAATGTATCTCAATTACTTTTCTCTCAGTTTTTCTGAATGGTTTTCCACTTCATAAGTTCTCTCAGGACTTATACTAGGTGGCCCTCTATCAATTTCTTATTTTTTCGTCATTGTTGCGGAGGCCTTAGCTAGACTCTTGGCTGAAGATGCAAATAGGAAGGTGATTCAAGGCATCAAAGTCAAAAGACAATGCCCTTCAATCAATCATCTTTTGTATGCAAATGACATTTTCTTCAACAGAGCCTCTCTAGTAAAAAGCCATAACATTATCTTGGATTTTTATTTCTATGTTTCGAGTCAAGCAGTTAGTTTTGACAAATCTTCAATGTACTTCAGCCATAATGTTCACTAGAAGTTCACAAAAGATGATCGGGATAAGTTTGGGCACTAGATAATTCAAGCACGATGAAAGATACTTAGGAACCCCTCTTATTTTCTCCAAGAAAAAATGCCAATGATTTTTTTTTATTTCTTATTGAAAGTGTCAACTCTCGACTTTGTTCTTGAAAGCTAAAGTCATATCTTGAACGTGCAAATCTATAATGATCAAGGCAATTGCAAACACTATCGCAATTTATAAGATACATTCCTGTCTCCTTCCAATCTCTAGCACTACATAACTAGACAAGATCAATAGGATTTTTTGGTGGAAAGGTACTGACAAGAGAAAGGCTATTCGCCTCTACACCTCGGACCATACATCTAAACCATTATTTGCTGGTGCCATCAATATCCCCTTTATGAGTGATAGGAACCTAGCACTTGTTGCTAAATCAGTTTGGCACTATGCCCAAGTCCCTTTAGACCTTAGATTAGACAAAACTAGTTAAAGCTTTCACTACAATTCAATCCCTTTCTAGCATATTGATACGAGGAAAATCCTCAAAAAAACATATTTTACTTGGAGAGGTGTCTTGAAAATCATTCCTTGGTGTAAACGTTTTATTGGTTAGTCAACTACAACAGGTGAGTGTGTTGATCTTTGGAACGATGCATGGATCAAACCCAATTTCACCCTTCATTATTTAGCTTCATCTCATCGTTTCAACCATACTCCCATCATTTTCGATTTAGACCTCACCACTTATTCTCGTGATCATAGGGTTTCTAGGATAACTTAGTGGTGCACCGTGTACTCCTATTTTCGAACCCAGATTCAACTGATATTTTAGCAACCCCGATCAGGCTTGGTGATCATCAAGACAAGCTTATTTGGATTTATGATAATAAGGGGTTTTTTCTGTTTAAAATGTTGTTAAAGCCTTTCTAAACATTCATGGGCATGCCTCATTATCTACTTTCTATCCTAGTAATAATCATAAGATGAGGAGAAATCTTTCAGATGTCAAAGCTTATTCTTCGACTTTGTTTGTGGTTTGAAAATTCTTGAATAATATCATTCCAACTACTTCTAAACTCCATGATCATCACGTTCCCATTGAACATGCTGCCACTTAGAAGAGACTAGAACTCATTTATTTTTCAAATGTTTTTTCACCACATGATGGTGGATTTACTCTCTCATCCCCATTACGTGAGATCTCTTGAATATCATTGACCTAGTTCATGTGTTCTTTACAATTCTTGATATGTTTGCCTTGGATTTGCACTTAAGATGTGAAAGATTGTCTCAATTGGTGTTGGTTATCTCTTGCATTTAGAAGCTTAGGAACAACCTCATTTTCATATTTGTGCCTCCAATTGCCTTCATTTTTCAAATGTAGTGTGAGAAATCTTGGTGTTTTGGAAAAAAAAAATTTCTCTACAGCAAAGTCGAATTCAGGGGAGACTGACCCTGATAAACTCTTGTGCAAAAGTTCATTGTGTTGTTCAATAGAAACAAATCAATTCCTTCAACCATAGTCATGCCAAACTTGTCTCTATTGCTGAACATAAATATATTTATGTTGTTCCTATTTTTCATTTAAATGTGTCAGACCCTGTGTGGTCAACCCCTACTACATTATGTGATAACTGGTCCAGTGCTGCAATGTTGGTGATGTTAGTTTTTAAGTTCAATTGAAACATGGTTCAATTAGGTTCCAGTTTTTGCTTCATTGGATTGGGCCTGACAAGTGACAACCAATTTGCAAATAATATTCGACTATGAAAGCTTTGTGATCAGTTAAAATGGTCTTTCAAATATGTAAACAGAGATATGAATGATAGAGCTCACCTGGTTGCCAAGTCAGTTTTGTATGGCAGCATGAGCAAGTCTGTAATAGCTAGCATTTTTATTTTCTATATAAGTTTACATCTTAACATAAAAAATAAAAATTTTAAACCATACAAGGAGCAAGTTTTTAATTTCCCTTTTCAAACTCAATCAAATAGCATCTCACCACTCAATTTTAACTCTTCTTCAAATTAGACCAGCAACACAATTTACCCATCTCATCCTCATATTCCAACAACCATTTGAATCATTAAAAACATAACTTCAATGCCCCGTTTCCTTTAATTTTTTCCAACTCAAACTCTTAATTTGTAGCTCTCTTTTGCAATTTGATGCAAAATAGTCTCAAATCATGCCTACAAAATGAACATGTGATGTGCAGTGCTGGTAATCTTTGAATCACTATCTTGCAAAAAAAAAAACTATGTTTCCAAACTCATTCATACTCACATCCAAGCATACTTGAGAAGTGCGTTCCATAACTCGATTCAAAGTAAAGCATTTTGGATTCATCGTATGAAGGAAGCATATGACCTGGAGAGATAGGGGGAGAGAGAAAGACGATGGTGGGAGAAAGGAAAAAGATAGTATTGGAAAGGAGAGAGAAGGGAACCGATGAAGAAGATTATCGATAGTTGTTATGAAAAGATAATAAATAGAAAAAAAAAAAAAAAAAAAAACATATCATCCATTATGTTTCTTAGAGATGCACATAAAATCATCATTTCATTTTGGTGATTTCTCAAATTCAAGGGTTACTTTGTAACCTAAGACCAAAAAGTCAACTCACAATTTGAGATCATGATTAAAATATGTAGGTTTCTAGGGACCAAAGTCTAAAGTGGTGTATTTATGTGCGATCAATATCTAAAATTCTTAGGGTTTTTTTTTATATATATTTGTTTTTGTTATGTGGATTTTTTTTCTTTTCTAGTTTTTTCTTGGTCATTGTTAGTCCACTATTCAAATTTAGTCTCCATTACGATCGATTTGTGTGAAAGTCGTTCTAATGGAAGTCATAAATATTGGTATGCCTCCGAATGAAGTGGATAATCCAAAATTACTCAAAGCCTATTTAGAAGATACCAAACTTTTAAAGGTAATCAATAATCATTTTCTCTATTAATTATTATGTATATTAGTTGATTGTATATATAATTTGATTGATAATTTATGTAAAAGGATGAAGATCCATCACATATCGATGTTGAGATAAATGTTGAGCCTAATAGTGAGCTTATTATTGGCAAATGAGCATTGGAGAAACTAGTCGATGATGACGAGTTTTTCCTTATAGGAAAAAATAATATATATATAACGTTTCATGGAACGTTTAAGACTAATTACATGTTCAAGACATAAGAAAAGCATCCTTTGGTGTGTTGTTTAAAAATTTCAAGATTTTATTTTATCCATATTAATATGTGAATATCTTTTTTTTATAACTTTCTATGATTATAAAAAGATAATATCTTTACCTTCCATATCTTCGCTTAGAAACGACATTTCTTATGTCAATGACACCAAAGGGATATTAAATAAATGAAATTGGGATATGGATGAAATATAATGAAATAGAGCCACTTCGAGGTTCCCTATGAAATGAAGCATGGAGCGGAGCCACTAAAAAGCCTACTATCGGGATTGAACCGATGACCATCGCATTACAAATGCGATACTCAAACCTCTGAGCTATATTTGTAGGTACTCTCTTCAAGTACGATCTTAATTTTTTTGGTGAAAATGCATTCGTAAAGATAACATCAAAATTATTATTAACACAAAGTCTGACCTTGCAAATAATCGATGTAAAGGAATGATCGAATTTGGTTGTAAGATATTAGAGAAGTACAAAAGAAATCCAAAGTGTAAACATCCGATTCATAGTATCAAAACTCATTAAATGGTTACAAATAAGTTTGGTTGCCTCTTCAAATTAAAAAGGTTCTCACACGGTGGCGATAAATGAAAGATATAATTGCAAGGGCGGAATAGGGGGCGGGAAGTGGCCATGGCCCTCCCCTTGGATTTTTGAAAATTTCTATATTACCTTATAAAACTTATTAACTAATGTCCAATGGTTGAATCTTTAATCAAGTCCCCCTTTGTTTTCAATGCTAAAGATTGATTAATCTTAATATGTTGGGCCGTTACATTCTTTTGCTAAGTATAGCAGATAATCAAAACTATTTACGAGTCATTTAATTACTTATGGAGCTTCATAATTTAATTACTTATGGAGCTTCATAATTTAAAGTTGTGATAATTTAATTACTTATGGAGCTTCATATAAGAACTTGTGTCATTTCTCGTTTAACCTTATTTGTTGTAGTTTGATATTTAATGAACCGACGTATACGTCTCACCTTAACTTTGTAAATTATTAACTTGCCCCCCTTAGTGCCAATTCCTAGTTCATCCCCTGTAGGATTGGTGTGTTGAACCAAGAACAATCCCTAAACAAAATACTTGTTGGTTATTCGTATGTGGCCAGATTAACATAAGAGGAAGTAGATGTGATGGCCAATATGTCTAAGTAGGGTGTGAAACCTTGTCACACTTGAACAATATAAAATAAATATCAATAATAATGTGCCTTTTTTTTATAATGCAATTGTGAGGGTGATGACACTCCAACTGTAGGATATAACGATATTGTAACAAACTATGAATCTATTGTGCAGGCACGGATTCACGTGGGGGCAAGTGGGGGCACTTGCCCCCACTGACTTTTGAGAGAGAAAAAATTTATGTATACCCTAATTAGGTTATTTTTTTCTCCTTTAAAACTCTGCTGCAGTTGTGTTCCACTTCAAAACTCTGGAACAACCTCTGCTCTCCTTTGCTCAAAGCTTCTTCTTCATCTTCGTGTTCTGCTCTCCTTGCTCAAAGCTTCTTCTTCATCTTCGATTCTTCGTGTTCTGCTCTCCTTGCGCATCAGCTTCAGGAACATTGGTAATGGTGGGTTAAGCCTTTTATTTGAGTGTATCATGTGAGACCTCTCATTCTATCATTTCCTTTAGGAAAATTGTTATTGCTTAACTCCCAACATCAATACACCAGCATATCACCCATCCAAAATCACATAGCTTAGCCTAACTTTGAAACTAGTATTTCCTTACCTTATGGACTTGAAACACCAATATTGCCCACCATGCTTTACGCAATTGAAACCGAGCAGTCAAGGAACAATTAATATACTAATCAAATGGCACATAACATAGAAGTAGCACATCATTAAATCAAACATATAGCAAAGGTTACCAGAGTCAGTTTGCTTCTCTAAATGTTCTGGTGTATCATAGAAGTCTCTAAAGTAGAAAAGGTAGTAACCATTGACTTTTGAGAGAAAAAAATAATTTATGTATACCCCAATTAGGTTTTTTTTAAATTTTTCCATTTTAAAACTCTGCTGCAGTTGTGTTCCACTTTAAAACTCTGGAACAGCCTCTTTGCTCAAAGCTTCTGTGTGAATTGCAGACTACAAATTGATTCAACTGCTTGTGTGTCAATTGCAGCTTTGAAAATCTTCAATTTTGCGCGTTCTATTATTGGTGGCGATACTTCTATTGTGGTGTTTCATTAATTGAGGTATATTGATTTGTTATTTTGGAAATATGTATGATTTATTACATGAAAATATGGTTTTAATTTATTCATTTAAAGTTTTAGAATATATAAATATATAGAATGCAGTCTTATATAATCTTCGTTTTATTTCAGTTATGGATAAGTTTATAAAAAGAAAGTCAATAAGTGATTTACCATCTTCAGCACAAAATAAAGATGATCATAATTTATCAGAACCAATCTCAAAGAAAAGCCATTTAGAGGTTGACCTATCAAATCTTCCAACTGATCCTGGTTTAAGAATTCGTATTTCTGATTACCATCCGAATGATCAAGAGGTTGTTAGAAGAGTTTATTTGCAAAGGGGTCATTGTCAGCCAATAAACTACACATTCCCACAAAAAAAATAGGACGTGCGCTACGTCGTTTTAATGTAGCACCTGATATTCAAAAATATATTACACGTGCAGCTGCATGTGAGACCACTCTTGCTATACTCAAAGATCTTGGAGATGCATTATTTGCCGTTTTAATTGATGAGTCTCGTGATGTATCAGTTAAAGAGCAAATGGTTGTTGTCTTGCGCTATGTGAACAAGAAGGGATGTATACTTGAATGTTTCCTTGGAATTATGCACGTTTCTGAAACAAAGGCAATTTCACTCAAGACAACACTTGTAAAAATGTTTTTTGATCATAAGTTGAATATAACGAGGTTACGTGGCCAAGGTTATGATGGGGCGAGCAATATGCAAGGCGAATTTAACGGACTGAAATCTTTGATTCTCAAGGAAAATAAGTCTGCATTTTATGTACATTGTTTTGTGCATAAGCTTCAGTTAGCGCTTGTATATGTTGCAAAGAATCATCCTCAGATTGCTTTACTCTTCAACTTGGTTTCAAGTGCGGTGAACATTGTTGCACCCTCATGCAAGCGTCAGGAAAATTTTCGAGACAAACAAGCTGTTAAAATTCTTGAGAAGCTCAATAGTGGCGAACTATCAAGTGGTCAAGGGTTGAATCAAGAAACCAATCTCAAACGACCTGGTGATACACGTTGGGGGTCTCACTATAAAACCTTGATATGTTTGCTTCTTAATTTTTCTTCAGTGATTGATGTGCTCCAGATTGTTGTGAAAAATGGTTTAAACTCAGATCAAAAGGGAGAAGCATATGCTTTATTAGATTCTATGCAATCTTTTGAGTTCATCTTCAATTTGCATTTAATGAAGGATATATTGGCAATAACCTGGGATTTGTCAATAGCATTACAAAGAAAAGATCAAGATATTGTCAATGCGATGACCTTAGTTAAAATCTCCAAACAACGATTGCAAATGATGAGGGAAGATGGATGGGATATACTTGTGGATAATGTTGCTTCATTTTGTGCAAAGCATGATATTGTTGTTCTTGAGATGGATGATACATTTATACAACGAGGAATATCACGACGCAATACTAAAAAATTAACAAACCTATATCATTATTGAGTTGAATTATTCTATACCAGCATAGATATGCAACTCCAAGAGCTAAATAGCCGCTTTGATGAGGTGAACACCGAATTGCTTCTTTGTATGACATGCTTAAATCCAAGTGATTCTTTTTCAGCTTTTGATAGTCAGTGGTTGATTCGGCTCGCTCAATTTTATCCAGCTGATTTTTCAAATGTAGATCTTATGGTACTTCATGATCAATTGGAAACTTATGTTATTGATATGCGTTCCAACAATGAATTTTCAAATGTCAATGGACTCAGCGGTTTAGCTAAGAAGATGGTTGAGACCAAGAAGGAATTTGTCTATCCCATGGTTTATTTACTCATAACATTGTCACTCATCCTACCAGTTGCCACCGCTTCAGTTGAGAGAGCATTTTCTGCTATGAATATAGTGAAGAGTCGGTTACGAAATCGAATGGGAGATGATTGGATGAATGATTGTTTAGTTACGTATATTGAAAATGAAGTTTTTGATGGCATTGACAACGAAGCAATCATGAAACGATTTCAGGGTATGAAAACGCGTCGAAGCCAGTTGTAATATTTTTTTATTCTAACTGGGGAGGGGGGAGATAGAGTTTTTTGGTATTCATGGATGTAGATGTGTAAAAGTTCAAATTATAGAACTCTATTTTTTTATATCCAAAGTGGTCTTCATCCTTTTTTTGAATGAAAATCTTTTATTAGATTAGATGAAGTTTTGTATAGTCATTTATGTCTTGTTCAAGTTTTAAAAAAAAAATGTTAAAGTAACTAATTTTTATATTATATTTAATTAATTATGACATCACTCCGCCTTCCCTCAACAAAAATCCTGGCTTTGTCACTGTTATTGTGGAAAAATAATTATGCTGAGTGGAATAATCTAGATGATGAAAATAAGGTGACAATAAATCGAAACTATGAACAATATTGTGAAAATAATGAACCTCGGTGGAAGAAATATAGATGACTTAAATGAAGAAGAAGTAACTTATTGTCACTAGTCGTGAGTTCATATAATTATTTGTTTAATATTATTTATTTTCAGGGTCAAGTAAATGTGAAATTTATCTATCCTTCAATGATTTTGCATTGAATCTATATGCATCGATCAAATTGTTGATTGATACAAAAAAACTAAAATAGTACTAATACCTAAATTTTGTATATCGCCGATTAGTCTAACAAAAATATTTTGAATTTAATTTTGTGTGTGCTACTCATGCTATTGACCTATCCTTAAATATTAAATCTTTACAACATTATAAATATATATATATATATATATATATATAGATATACTAGAACTTTTGATTGGATGTAATTATTATGATTAAATGGTTTAAATCAATTTATTAAGTTTTACGTTTCTTCAAAATGCCATAAAAATAGGAAATTAAATTCATAAATAATATAGGAAAAAATAACTTAATCCTATTTTCTATTGGGCCCAAGACAAAAGCCATCTTATCTCATGCTACATTTTCTTTACGTACATAAAAAATTAGGGGCGGGCAATAATTCCGGTCCTGACCCGGTTCATCCCGGACCGTATGGTCCCGATCTGGTTCGAACGCGGACCAACTAGTTCCTTCAAATTTATTTTTCGTCTCGGACTGGTTCGAAACGGGAAGGAACCAGTTTCCACAAATTTGATCCCGGACCGTCCCGGTTCATCCTGGTATTGGTAGAAGTAGTAAGCCTAACCGAAGCCCAACTCTTCAAAACCCTTTTACATTCAAACAAAAGCCCAACCCTTATTTTTTCTCACCCCTCCCTGTTTTTGTTACTTTTATATTGTTATCTCTCTCTCATTGAATCAGAAAGGCATTAGTTTATGAACACTTCATCATAACCAAATTGTTTCAAGACACAATAAACAAAGGGATTTATTTTTACATTTGTGTTTGTTAATCACTAAACAATGGCCCTATTTCAACCCCGGATTGAGGGGGGCTCCTACGCACAGTGGGCAGGAGCAGCTCCTGCGCAGGCCTCCCAGTCGTTGGATCAGAATCCAACGGCTCAGATCATCTAAATTTGAAATTCAAATTTTATTTAAAAAAAATTCCCGCCAAAAACCTCTCTCCTCCCAAATGATCTGAGCCATTGGATTCTGATCCAACGGTTGGGAGGCCTGCGCAGGAGCCCCCCTCAATCTTCAACCCCACTCATGTTCATGGCTTGCAGGCCCAACTACCCCCTTCTCTCTTTCCAGAACAACATCCATATCTCATCAGCCCCTTCAACAAGGAAGATGATGGCTCTCAGACCTTCCATGTCTACGTTTCATCATCTTCAAACCTTTCTTCTCTTTCAGTTTGATGATTTCCTCCTCTTCTTCTTCTTGGTTTTCCTTTTACAGGATTTTAGATGCCACGACGAGAGAGATCAAACGAAGAGAGTTCTTGCCCCCTCCCCCTTTCTCATTCACTCACCAAAACCCAAAAAATCGATTCGATCTAACCCTAAAGTTCCCACCTTTCGCCCTCATCGACCAAACACCCAATTCAACCTTTCTGAACCCCCGAGTCACCATCACCTATTCCAGCTACGTCGCCCAGAACGTCGTGATGGTGGGATCTGCTTGAATGAAGGTGGTTGGTTGTCTGATGGTTTCAGATCTACAGATGGGTTTTGGTGTCAGAGGGGGTTGCCATTTGATTTGTGATATTTGAAATTGAGAGACTGAAAGGAGAGAAAAACTCTTAAATAGAGATTAGGAAAGGATAAGTTTGTTTGGTTTAGCCGTTTAGGTGTTGACTGTGGGATGAATGGAGAGTGAATGAAGTTTTTGTAGATGTCTCTGAAGAAGGAGGGTGGGTTTGGTAGTCGTAATGGTGTGGATGAAGAACCGGTTGTGGAAGGGTTTAGGCTGAGCTTAAAATTTGGTTAATTGGACTTTGGACAGTTTTTTGAACCGGGATGGCAGGGTCCCGTCCCGGTTCAAAACGGTCCGGGACCAACCAGGTGTGCCAAATAAAATCTACTATCCGGGACTGTTTCGGTCTCGTTTCGCTAGATCAGGATCGGGACAAGCCCAATCCTGGACCGATCCGGACCGTGCCCACCCCTACCAAACACTTAAAAAAGGTATCATTGGAATTGCTACATGAGCCATTGTAGTAGTGCATATTATAGTAGTATGGGCTCCACCAATAAGGCATGAGAAAATTAAATACATCCTTGTTCAATATTGCCATTCAAAACCTTTTGTTTTTACTAGTTTAACCAATTTATTTTAATTATAAATAAGATGAACTTTTTAGGGCAAAATGGGGAATCTAAGAATCAGGTTGAATACAAAATCAATGTTCCCCCACTTTTCATTTGGGAGAACGCGCGTTATAATGTCCAGATAGTTTATTTTAAGTTGACCGAAGAAGTATCTCTTACTACAATTTCTTGACATGTATAATCAAGTTTTGGTGCATTGAACGATTTAATTTTCATCTTGAGTAAAGTTGAGAGATTGTAATTGTGACTTTGATGTGTTTTTTTTATCACAAGTTCAAAGAGGAAGACTGGAAACATTATTATAAATTAGAGCAAAAACAATTGTTGGTTAAACTTGTAAAATCGGTTGAGTGGAGAGATAATGTAATAACGTATGATTGAATTATAAAATTCTATATATTGGATTGAGAGTGATTGAAAAAATTAGATCATTCACATGCAAAACCAAGAAGACTCATCCGAACGACAATTTTAAGAAAATCAAATAAAAAATGCACTAGTCAAAATCAACCATAGAATAAGTAAACTCAAGAATATTTTTTTTCCTTTTAACTCGGAGGATTGGCATTTGGCCAAGATGTGATCTATCTCTTTTCTTGGTTGGAGTGGAACTTTAGTTTTATTTAAAGAGGAACCATTTCACTCGGCGGACTGTCGATAGATCAAAGCGAATGCTTTAGGCATCTTTTGAACTTAAAGATATGAAGATCAATCTAACATTGTCAACCTTCAAGAAGACCAAGCCGATAAGGTTGAAAAGGTCCAAAATGGTGGAGCAAGAAATGCAGGCAAACGAAGATAGCCAAAATAGCTCATGGATGACTGAAATTCAAGTGAATAACCAAAAACTATTTAGAGGCAAAATATTTGGAAAATCAAATTTGAATTTGAAATATTATTTAATCAAAATAAGATATTCTCTCATGAGATATGCATATGGCTTAAAGAAAGTCAACATACAAAACCATGTGTAAAAAAGTACCTTCCCCATGTGACAAATGGATGTTTTTGTTTTAAAACTAAAATTCTAGGCATAACAAGATTGAATTCAGCTTTGAGGTATTAACATTAGCAGATAACAGTTCTGAAACGCACAAAACCGTTTTGAATAGAGCCATTCACAGAGAACAGATCATGACGTAGGCAAACTAAGTCGACTTCACCTCTCTAATTTTAGTCTATAAATAGTTGAACCCTCAGTTTCATAAATCAACTTTGGTAGTTCATGAGAACCTAGTGAGAACTATTTAAGAGCAACAGATTCAACAAGAAGAAAATCAAGTTTTGTCCCTAAAGTTCAAGATGAAATCTCTTAATCTTTCCACATCATCTTTGAGTGAGCTTCAAAAGAAAGAGAGAGATCTAGGGCTCGTTTACCGAATGAAGATCACACTATCATAGAATATGACACAACCAAATCTTACCGCTTGTTTGGGATCTTCTGTGACACTCACGGATTTTAGAACCTACACGAGGTAAGGGCGAGTTTAGGCAAAGACTAACACTAAAAAAGGTTTATTTCTTCTAGCGACACTCGTTTGTTGGATAAAGAGACATAAAAATCTCATTTACATTTACTCCCTCACACAACGGAAATGAAAGCTTTACTCAAGGATAAGATGAAATGGTTGAAGGCTCAACAACTCTCCAAATGAGGCATATACCAATTCAAGACATTCTTCAACTCTCCTTCCTTACTTCTCTTCTCTTTTATTGTTAGATAACCAAATAACTCACGAAGAGATAAAGGATTTCTTCCTAAAACACCATGGATCTTTCACAAGGTATATGGATTTTAAGTAAGTGAATAGATCTCTAAAAGGGAAGTCCAAAGGGAAAGGCTTCACGGATTTTGAACTAAAGAAATTTGAGAGGAGGTATGATCCAAAGAGATGAATCTCGATTCCTATTTATAGAACCTATCTGGACATAGTGAAGTCAACTTCACTGTCTCCACCACCTGTTTTTCAAAATCACTAAAATCAGAACGACTTTTGCTTTGTCAAAACGATTCTCTGCTGAAATGACCTGTCAGGGGGTGAAGTTATCTTTGCGTGCCTCAAACAATTTTTTCAAACAAAATTTTATCTTTTGTCACATTATGTACTTGACATGGACATCACCTTTTAGCACATAAGGATTTTTCTGAATGTCCAAGAGAAAATCCATTATCAAATTGGAGGAAACCCAAGTTCATACTTTGAACTTTGGTTCCTATTCATTTTCCCCCCAAATAGCTTTTGATACTTCATTTGAATTTTGGTTGTCCATAAGCTATTTTTGGCTAGTCTTGCTCTTCATAACTTTGACTTTTTTTCATGAGTTAACTTCAATCTTCTTATCATTTGACATGATCGTCATGAGTTGGATATCATTGAAATAATCTTTACAAAGCATAGACCTAATCCCAATCACTCTATCCACGATTTATATTTCCGACGTATATGTACATTGTTTTGGCATAATTCGCAAATACATTTTCACTCTTCACTATTTCATTTCAGCGAAGAAGAAACAATCAAAATTGTTCATCCCCTAATTGGCATCTCGAAAATTGAAGGTTCAAAGTACAAAATAAGAGTGCAAGGCATCTTTGGCTTTGTACATGAGGAGAGAACATAATGTTTTTGTTATCTCCAAAACTTTGAAGGAAATACATGTTTATTGATGCATCCTTCAAGTCAAATAAGCAACCACAAAATATTTAGTAAACATTTCCTTATTTAACAATGGATAGGTCGAAAATAGTTGAAAAAAACTTTACCAAGACTTTGATTTTGTTGACCTTATAAGGTAACATCTTATCATATATGATGAAGTCGAATCTTGTTCTCCTTGACCTTGACCTGCATAAGGTGAACACGTGAGCCAAAGACCACCGTTGTAGCGCCCGATGACACTTCGATGCTAAAGTCAGACAAGGCTTGAGAAATGCTTAAAGCTGTACACTGGGTTCTGTAGCGTACCTTTATTCATCAACCCTGTGTCCTATTTATAATGCGAGAGTCCTTATTCGGCTAGGCCTTTTTTGGCGTAGTTTAGGGAGAGAAATCTTGCTGAAGATCCTTTCCTTGTTGGGAGTCATCCATGTAGGTGAGTTTTCCTACACGACTTGTGCTCTTAGATCTGCAGAAGAGGTTTCCCTTTTGGAGTGTTGTCCAAGCAAGGGAGTTTCTATGCACAACTTATACTCTAGAATTTGTTTCCTAGTTGGAACCAATGTATTGTTGGTCTGTCCGTCTTAGGTCGATCCCCTAGATACTTGCATGATTAGGCCTTACGAGTTTTGGGCTTGATCATGTGACGTGTGGGCCTAGTACGGTGCTGCGATTCGGGTCCAATCTTCTGGATTTTTCCAAAGTGGGTTTAGTGTTGTTTGGGCTTTGCAAGGTTGGGTGGGCAATCAGGCCCACTTAGATCTGCTGAAGTTATTAGCATGACACATGTACAACGCTAATCAGAGGACAACTTGGTGTATCATCAGCTACTCTCCCTGAGTTGGTGGGCCGACTCGTCGGTCCACTAAGTCATGTCATGGAGGACCTGAATGATCATGATGGTTGAGTCTGAATCGTCTCCTCGAGCAGCGAGCTTCATTAATTGGGAGTGCGTCTGCTCGAAAAAGAAAAAAGGCGAGAATTCTATTTTCTATATAGATCCCCTTCTCGGCAGAGTTTATTTTCTTTGCTTTTCGATCTCAAAGACTATGCTTTATCATTTTGTTTTTTGCGTTTTTGACTTTGATCAACTTTCATAATCGAAAGTTTGTATGTTCTTCCATGGCGAGCCAAAATTAGTTTTTTGATGAATTGTTTGCTAAAGGTTGTAAGTTCTTTGAGGAGAGGTCAATCTCTAAATCGATTCTGGAGGGCCTTCGCAAGACATATGAGATTCCTGATGATCTAGTGTTATTCACATTGGTTGCAAGTCAAACGTCGTTGTCTCTTCCAGAAGGTTTTATCTGCCTGCACTGAGGTATACATCAATCAGGCGTCCTTTTTCCCTTCATCAAAGAGATTTGGAGCTTCTTAGCGTACCTCGGTATTCCGCCCGCTCAGCTGGTGCTGAATGGGTACATGACAGCGGTCGCCATTTTGATTAGGGCGAAGGACGTTGGTGTCCGAGTATCTCCGAGGGTGATCCAACTGCTCACTTCTATTGGATAAATGAACATGTTGTATGCGTGTTGACGTCGCTGAACTGCTTTGGCAATTTGCCTGATGATTTCAAGTTCTGGCAGAAATATTGCATTATGGCTTCTGTGAACTCGAAGTATTTCGAGTTTTCTGGTCGTCCAATCGAGCGAGAATTCAAGCAACTGAGTAAGTTTAGTTCCATTCTCAATCCTGCCAGTGTTGGTTGCATATTGAATTGTTATCTGTGCTTTTTGTAGGGAAGTTTCCAACTATGCCCCTTTCTTTTGAGGATAAATTTCGTGACATGCCTCAGATGTGGGTAGAGGATGTCGTCCAACTTTCTAATATCAAGCGCAGCAGACCGTGGGCTCATTGGTATGCGGCTCCCACTCTTTTTAGAGTTCTGAAGTGAAAGTCCGATAACAAACCCTATTCTCCCAAAGGTTAAGATTTCGAGCCCGTCAAGAATGGTGAAATTGAATGAGATGTTTTCTTCTTTTGTGCTCTTAAAGAAGCCTCGCACTATAACTAAGCCTACTTGTGAGCGTTCAGCCCCTTTAGAAGGGGGACGCAAAGTTGTGGGGTAAGTTCTTGGTTTGTCCGCTGGGGCAAAAGCTGTTGTGTCCGAGGGGCGTGATGCTCAGGCAAAAACACCTATTTCTCTCATCGACTTGAAGAAATAGTATATGCAAATGGTGGGGGTTGATAGTGTAGCGAAGATGAGTACTGAGCAACCGGAATTCATGAACAACATATTGCTGCAGGCGGGTATGGCAGCTTCATCCGATGCGGGTCAGACTTGTCATTTTTTGTTGAAGGATTTCAAGTACAACCCCTCCTTGGATCGCGAGTCTCCTCGACTTGTGGCACAGTTGTCGTACTATCGTTCTTAAGGTGAAAAGTCTTCTCCATGTCGCCTGTATTGTCCTCCCTCCTGATCTTGACCTCATATTGAGGTGACGACAGGTTCGAGAGATAACTCACTTCCTTCTTCCGAGTTGGCTCGTGAGAAAGAGCCGATCATTGTGAGCAAGAGGAAAGTGGTAGAGAAGAGCCCTGATGCGGTGAAGAAAGTGATGGGCGGTGCTAGATAAATTTCGGTCCCAGAGAACCTCCATCCGATGCGCGGATCAGCCTACTCGCCCCGGATGCCTTAAAGATGAGCAATCAGGCCGGACACCAGGAGGTTGATATTTCTTATGCTTCCAAGAAACATATTAGTAGATGGAATGACTGGTTAGCGAATTGTGCTCCAATGCCAAAAGGTGATATGCTGAGAGAGTGCATAGACAAGAGGAAAACACATCTTGTGCTAGGGATGTCATATCTAAACCAAGTTGTCGTCGCTGAGACGGAGGTTGAGGCTGCTTGTGAGAGTGTATACCATGGAGCGAGTCTTCGCGAATTTGCAGAAGTCATACTTCGATGCTCTTCACGAAATTGAATCATTGAAGAAGTAGCTTAAAGAAAGGAAGCCCGCCTAATCGGCCGTTGATCTGGAGGCTTGGCAGGTAAGATTTGAGGCTAAGAGGATTTGCTTGAAAAATGCTTGAGTCAGATTTGGTTGACGTAGTGTTCGCGAGGGACAAGTTCGAGGGAAAACTGAACCTTGTCCATCATGATTTACTATTTGTATAGGAGACTGCAGCCAAGGCGCAAGCTGAGATGTAAGCTATGAATGAGAAAAAGGCCAAGAAGGAGTACGAGTGGGCTGTCAGATGTTAGCAGTTGGAGGCTGATGTTGATTTAAATGCCAAGAGTGTGAGGACAGCGGAAGAACAACTCATTCTGGCTAAAATGAGCTTAGTGCATTAAAGGACAACTTGAGTACCGAACAGTCCAAAACTGATGCATTGTCAGGTAAACTGGAGCATCTAGAGCGAGAGCTTGGTAAGTCAAGTGTACGCGAGGAAGAGTTCTGCAAGGCCTAGGGCACGTTTGAATTCAATAGAATTGTGCATGGAAGATTGGAGTTGTTGCAGCTGATGAAGGAGGAACATGCTTATTGGGACCTCTTTTATTATAGAGAGGCATTCTTTGCTAAGTTTGGGGAAGACTCTGATCAATCAGAAGAAGAGGGTAATCAAGATCAAAGTATCCGCGCAGCGGCGCGTGCAGACGCATCCCCTGCTTATTCTCTTGCCAAGTCTAGCACCATTGTATCTGAGCCTCCCCTGACGAGGAATGAACTCTGTACTTTTAGATTATCAAGGAGAGATATATGTTGAGTAACACTCTGTACTTGTGTATTCTTTGGCTTTTCCTGCTTTGTCTTACCGCGATGTTAGTTTTTAGACAAGAGGTTTTGCTGAGACAGGAAGCCGTATGGTTGATCTGCTGATGAGAGTTCTGACTCCTTATTTGTGATAGTTCAAGCAATCATGGTCTGTACTCTTTAGAGATCGAGGAATTGCATCGGCCAAGTCTTGCAAGTTGGCTAAACTCCATGCGGGGGGATAAGCTTGGCTAGTAATATATTATTTGGACTAGGCCCTTATTCGTCCTTTTGATCTGCCAATGTAACCCGCCTTTTGTGGGCCAGACTGTAGATCAGACCAGTTGCTGTTGTTGCTAGTATAAGCGAACTGGTTAGACTGTGGTCAAAAGTGTGCATCACTGTAAGTGGTCGGTGGTTCTTGTGTGTCGTCCGAGTTAAGCTTCCTGAGCTTTGCTTGGACTTTAAAACCGTCTTTGCCCGCTTCTGGCGGACTAGGCTGTAAGAGGGACCATAAGTTATTGTCATCAGTCGTAATTGACTAAACTCATGTCAAGTTTGGCGACCATTGTTTCTGGCTGGACAATGGTTCCTTGTAAGCCATCTCGGTCGGGCATTGGAGCACTGACTAGACTCCTACTTTCTAATCCATCATCATCTGTGCTGCGAACTAGGCATTAGAGTGGATAAGAAGCTATCATCATCATTCGGAACTGACTAAGCTTTGGTAGAGTTTGAAAACCATTGTATGTGGTTGGACAATGATCCCTAGCAAGTCATCATGATCAGGCATTGAGAACATTGACTAAACTCCCACTTTCTAAACCATCGACATTTGCGCTCGACAAACTAGGCATTAGAGTGGACCAGAAGCTATCGTCATAAGTCGGAACTAACTAAGCTTAGGTAGGGTTCAACGATCATTGTCCGTAGTTGGGCAAAATTCTCTGGCAAGCCATCATGGTTGGGCATCGAGAGTGCTGACTAGACTCCCATTTTCTAAGCCATATCGACATTCGCGCTCGGTGAACTAGGCGTTAGAGTGGACCAGAAGCTATCGTCGTCAGTTGTTACTTACTAAGCTTTGGTCAGGTTCGGTGATCATTATTTGTAGTTGGACAATGATCCCTAGCAAACTATCTCGATCAAGCGTTGGAGCGCTGACTACGCTCCCACTTTCTAAGCCATCTTCATCCGCGCTCAGCAAACTACGATCTTAGAG
Organism: Berberis vulgaris; assembly: GCA_963556465.1. NCBI lineage: Eukaryota > Viridiplantae > Streptophyta > Magnoliopsida > Ranunculales > Berberidaceae > Berberis > Berberis vulgaris. The sequence goes on along the minus strand of OY747131.1, from coordinate 71,223,467 downwards.
CGGATCAGACATTATCATCATTAGTCGGAACTGACTAAGCTTTGATCGAGTTGAGGAATCATTATCTGTAGTTGGACAATGATCCCTGACAAGCCATCTTGATCAGGCGTTAGAGCGCTGACTAAGCTCCCACTTTCTAAGCCATCGTCATCTGCGCTTATCGAACTAGGTGTCAGAGTGGACTAGAAGCTATCGTCATAAGTCAAAATTGACTAAGCTTTGATCAGGTTAGGCCTTCGCTTGGCCTTGGGCGTGTAAGTTTGATTTGGGTGTCTTGACTTACTTAACCTAATAATTTGATACGGAGGTAAGATCGACTTGCGGATCGTCATAGGTTGATCGAATTGCGTTTATCCGGGTTTAATGAACAACAAGGGAATTCTAATAGAACATATACCTTGGATTTATTGACAATATCACTGTAGGCGTGTTATTCATTACATGGGCGCTTACGACCTTTGCCGCTTGTGTCTCTGCGTGTACTAGGCCGAATCTGGGGGGTATTTGCTTGGGCCCATTAGTTGGCTGGGTCCCGTTGTAAAGATTAATATGATAGGTGTACGACGTATATTACGAGACGGTTCAATATTGGTTACTCCCCTAAGCTAATGGGGTTGCTTGCAGCGCCATTAATTCGATGAAAGTGGACTCGTGCAGTTGCAATTGGAATCGTCGCCTCCTAATTTCTCGTACGACATTTAATGCTGACGTACCTATTGGCAGGGGCGGATCTAGGATTGCAGACAAATGGGGGCAAAAAAATTATAGATAATTTAATTTCTAAAATAAATAGATAAATATGATTCTTAACGACAAAAACATCACAAGTACCCACATGCTCTTTACTCTCAGATCTAAAAAGGTAGCAACACAAGCAGTATGCAGCCTCTTTCTCTATGCTATACTCTAACCATGTAGGAAATTCATCAAACCATGAAGGATTGAAACGCCGTAAGACTTTTCCTTGCAAACTTTGCTTAAAGTTATGTGTCCGAGGTTGGCAAGGACCTTTTTGCAAGTATGTTCTTCGAATTTCATCCCTTATGTTGGGATGATACTCCTTGATTGACTTACGTAATCCAGGGTCTGCTGGAAGAGTTTTTGGATCAAACTTAGTCTCAATACAACTCCTTTTGGAACTAGGAAGCTCCTTATCAGACCTATCAGTGACAGCCTGAGCAGTAGAACTAGAACTCACATTATTTATTCTTTTAAAGTATCTATCCATCACTCGTCAGCACAAGTGCTCAAATATTTAACTACACAAATACAACAACACAATCCCAATATTCATATTAATAAATGCTATCCCAGATTCCCAAATTATCAAATTTGTAATGTAAATCAATAATTAATACATGAAAGAGAAGAAACCTTACCAAATATTAAGAACTTGAGATAATGGCCTTTTCAGCAGATGAAATTAAATACTCACTTAAGCTTTAAGGATCAAATATTCGCTTTGTCAAAGCCTAAACAAATAAACAAATTAAATTAAATTAAAAATCAAAAATATTCCTATATAAAGATAACATAATAAATTAAATGCTTAAACAAATATGAAATACCTCATTAAAGCTTAAACAAATATGGTACAAAAGAAAGAAATTTACCATATATTTGAATGATTAAAATAATATTTTAAATAATTTTAAAAATAACAATCCATTCATAATTTCATTTGTCTTTTTTATCAAACCCAAGTTACCCAACCAAACCAAACCCATAGCCACACTCAACCCTATTTGTCTTTTTTATCAAACCCAAGTTACCCAACCAAACCAAACCCATAGCCACACTCAACCCTCACGCCTCACTTCAATCTTCTTCATCTCACTCAAAGTCAAACTCTTCATTCAGTCAAACAGAAAGAAAGTTCTTCTCACTCAAACAGAAAGAAAGCAAGAAAGCTCTTCTCACTCAAACAGAAAGAAAGCTCTTCATTTCATTTCACTCAAACAGAAAGAAAGCTCTTCATTTCACTCAAACAGAAAGCTCAAGGTCCTCATCTCACTCAAACTCAATCTTCTTCGTCTCAGTCAAGATTCAAGCTCAAGCTCACTCTTCTTCATCTCACTCAAACTCAATCTTATTCATCTCAGTCAATACTCAAGCTCAAGCTCACTCTTCTTCATCTCAGTCAAGCTCACTCTTCTTCATCTCAGTCAAGCTCACTCTGCATCTCACTGAGAATCAGGGAGATCGACTTCATCAGAAGAGAGATCGATCTCCATCAGAAGAGAGATCGATCTCCATCAGAGTTCATCAGAGTTTCTGATCTAGGTTTCGATCTCAGAAGTTTCTGATCTAGAGTTCATATGGGTTTCAATCAGAGTTTAGATCAGAGTTTCTGATCTAGAGTTTCGATCTCAGAAGTTTCTGATCTAGAGCTCATATGGGTTTCTCAGAAGTTTCTGATCTAGAGTTTCTGATTTCAGAGTTTCGATCAGAGTTTAGATCAGAGTTTCGATCAGAGTTTAGATCAGAGTTTCGATCAGAAAGATTAGAGTCTGTGATTTCAGAGTTTAGATCAGAGTTTTTGATCTCAGAGTGTCGATGTCAGAGTTTCTGATCAGAGTTCATCAGAGAAAGATCTGAGTTTCGATCTCTCAGAGTTCATCAGAGACAGATCTCCATCTCTCTCTGATCTCTCTCCATCTCTCTCTCTGATCTCTCTCTCGAGTTTCCGATCTAGGTTTTTTATTCATCAGAGCAATCCAAGGTAAGAAGAGATATTAAGATTAAAGTTGATTTTATTGTTCAATTGTTCTGTTGATTTCATTTAGAATCTATAATAAAAAAAACTCACCTTGTTTCACAGGGATGGAGAAGAAGCTATTGTTGAGGACCGAAAGCGTGGAGGCGGAGATTAGAAGCGTCAATTGTATTGTTTTTGTTTTTGTTTTTGTTCTCTTGAATTGTGATTGTAATTGTAATTAGGGATTGTAATTATGATATGTGATATGTAATTGAGATTTTTGTTTTTATAAGAGGGGCAAAATAAAATTTCTAAGGGGGGCAAGATTGAAATTTTATATTACTTTGGTAGATTTTTTTCAAAACCTAAGGGGGTCAATTGCCCCCCTTACCCAAGCTGTAGATCCGCCCCTGCCTATTGGTTGACTTTGTTTTGTGAACGTCGCGCCGATATATACGCTGATATTCACCATTTCAAGCATTACCATGAATGCAGTAGAACATGTTCTTCTAATGCATCTCTCTAGAAAATATGCTTCGGGTTTTTCCAAAGGCTAATGGAAGATCTACATTGTTGGAGTCTTCGAATGTTCTGACATTTGCAACGATGAGTCTTGACAAGACCTACTATTATATGGTTCCACCTAGTTTGGGTGAGCATCCAATTGGCTCCATGGGACCTTGTAATTTCTTCTTACATTTCGTGGAAGAAGTACAGACTCTCCCTCAAGGGACGAGTCCATCTTTTGCCTTCTGTTGCTTCCGAGTTGTCATCCACCACTGTTGTTGGGAGATGATTTTTACAACTAGTCTATATCTATTGGGCTTCACTCGTGATGCCACAACTGGATGGCAAATTGGCGGAGCGGAGTTCAGATGGACGTGACATGGGGCCCTGGGGTGCTAACTCTGCATCACCCCAGACATCCTTCGCTTGAGAGGCATCCTCATCTGCCTTCTTCAGCTATTCTTTTGAATCCTCTTCTAAAAAAAGATTGTCTGAGCAAAAAAGCAAGCGCGTATCTACAGCCTATTTCTTACTTTGGGTACCTTTGCTTTTACTTCTGAATCGCTGTCTCGACGTGTGTTTCAATGGATTCATACTCGCGTCTGACTTAGATACTTGTAGTGTGTAAACTTTTGTACTAGTCAGTGGGCAAGCTTTGTGACAACTTTCTTAGTAATCAATAAAGTCTATTTTATTATTTGAATGAATCTATATCATATAGGCTTGTGCGAACAAATCTTCTAAACTGAAAAAAACTCAAAATAATAAGATAGTTTGACTCTAAGCGGGGACTAAGCTAATCTAGCATTGAAGGAGACACGCATGGTCCTGGCTCAGATTGTGTAGCTCCCCGGGCAAAGTGTCACGTTTTGCCAATCCTAGCGAAGTTACTGAAAAGTGAACTTCGTGCGCGGGGGGGGGGGGGGGGTCGTTCCTCACTGGTTGCCAGTTTTTGGAGTAGGCGCATGTTTGATGAAGTGTTGTTACTTAGTTTTGTATTTGACTGGATTATGCCTCAGGGCTGAATTCTAGCTCTTCGTATAGCTGAGCCTCGATTGTCGGAGCTTTGTCTTTATCTTTGCGGGGTGATTCTTCCCCCTTATCTGGCCCAATGTTGATACGTCTGTCTCACGGGCTCGAGCTGTAATTGCTAGCAATCGAGTTGTTTCTCGCTGAAGGTTGGTCTCCTCGAATAATTCCTTGGGCCTAGTTGGCAGTGCACTTAATGCACTAGTGCAGAGTAGAAACTACTGCCTCCATATGATGGAGCCAAAGCCTTCCCATGATGGTGTTGTAAACGGACGGAGCGTCAACCACCATGAACTCTTGGACCAGGTACTTTCGTAACTGTGGCTCTCCTGCCACTACTATTAGACTGATCTTCCCAATAGGAAAGCATTTCTCTCCGCTGAACCCGATCATGGGGTGATTGGTGGGTGTTAGGTCCTCCTCATTGAGTTGCATATTGCAGAATGCGTTGGGAAACATGGCGTTTAAATAGCTCTTTGTGTCCACCAAGGCCCTTTTCACTTCCCACTTTGTATTGAGGACCGAGATGACCAGGGCATCAATGTGAGAAGACTGGACGCCTTGGAGGTCCTTGTCTGTGAACGTCAGTGGAGGGATCAGACTTTGAATACGTGAATACTAAACTTGTCTGTCCTCGTAGGTGGGCTGCATCTGCATCTCGAGAAGCGTCATCTTTCGAGTCTTATTGGATTGCTCACCTTCCGAGTATGCTCTATGGAGTACATATATGATGCTAGGGGCTTCTTTCTCTATCTCCTTGACGACATCTTCCATTTTTTTCACGTCCTGCCTTTTGTTCGGGCTAAAAAACTCCTTGAGTTTCCTCTTCTGGATCCAATACTCCTGAGACTTTTACAATTCTTAGTGTCATGGTCGCCTCCTTGTGTAAGGAGCAATATTTGTTGTTATCGCGTCGGGAGGGATCTTCTTCCTGCTTGGCGAGCCACTTCAAATCTCCCCAATTCTTGATGGAGTTGAGGATATCAGAGAAACTGAAGTTGAGGGGAGTGACAGATTTAGACCTAACGAAGTTGGAGGCTTTATCTTGCTCTCATTGCACTTCCTCTTTCTATCGTCGTCTTCCTGTTTCTTCCCCTCCTTATTGTCCCTGGAACCAGAGGGTTTCTTTTTGGACTCTTCCTTATTGGCAGCCAACATCTCATCGAGAGTGATATATTTCTGGGCACTCTTCAGCAACTCTGCCATATCAGTTGGAGGCTCCAGAGTGAGGAAGTCGTAGAAATTGCATCTCCTCAGACCTGAGGTGAAGGTCGTGAACGCAGTATCGTTACTGCAGCCGTCGATGAGGGTTAGCTCATCACTGAAGGGTGTGACATACTCCCTCAATGTTTCGTTCGACTTTTGTTTGAGGGTAAGCAGGTAATGCGGGCCCTTCCTGATTCGTTGGCTGCCGACAAAGCGTGTGAGAAACGTTGTTGTCAGTGTCCAGAATGAGTCGATGGACTTCGGAGGTAGGCTGTGGATTTATGTCAACGCTGACTTCTTCAGACTGGTAGGGAATGACCGACACATTACTACTTGGGACCCTTCTTTGAGCGTCATTACATACTGAAAGTGGCGTAAGTGATCGAACTAGTCTGTTGTCCCATCATAGAACTCCAGCTTTGGCGGAGTGAATTTCTTCGGCAGTGGCTCGTTCATGATGTGATCCATGAACTGGGGGACGGTGAGGTTGAACAACACGTCAGGATTGGTGGCCCCTAGCCGGAAGGGGTTCTGCGAAGCGGGTTTGTCTGTCCTAGATGCCGAGTCTCAATTGTCCGCTCATTCGCCTCTGGTCCACTGAGAACTAGCAGAGGCAGCACGACTCTCCTGAATGTGTTCTCTGGTGTCTTCTGAGGATGGAGCTCTTTGTTGCACCTCGACTCCTTCTACAGGTGGAGGGTTTCGCCGAGTAAGTATCTCCATCACTCGTGCAATTTGATGCATCTGGCTTGATATTATATCCACCTTGGGGTCCACCGTGGCTACTGCAGGCACGGGGGTCCGAGGTTGTTCCCCCCGTGGTGTCGGTGCCGTCGAAAATGGCGGCAATCCTTCAGTTCGAGGGCTCTGGGATGTCACCATTGTTGCGAGATTTCGTGGTCACCATCTTTCTGAACTGTGAGGGAGGGTGATTTCACTATTTTTAAAGGGAATTCGCCGTTCCCGATGGACGGCGCCAAACTCATGTAGTCGAATCCTATTCTCCTTGACCTTGACCTACATAGGGAGCACACGTGAGCCAAAGAAAACCGTTCTGGCGGCCGATGACACTTCGATGTTAAAGTCAGACAAAGCTTGAAAAAGACTTAAAGTTGTAAATTGGGTTATGTAGCGTACATTTATTCATCAACCTTGTGTCCTATTTATAATGCGAGAGGCTTTATTCAGTTAGGGCTTTGGTGGCGTGGTTTAGGGAAAGAGATCTTGCTGGAGATCATTTCCTTGTTGGGAGTCATCCATGTAGGAAAGTTTCCTACATGACTTGTGCTTCTAGATCTGCGGGAGAGGTTTCCCTTTTGGAGTATTGTCCATGCAAGGGAATTTCCATGCACGACTTATACTCAGGTATTTGTTTCCTAGTTGGAACCAATGTATTGCTGGCCTGCACGTCTTAGGTTGATCCTTTAGATACTTGTCTGATTAGGCCTTACGAGTATTAGGCTTGACCATGTGACGTGTGACCCTAGTAGGGTGTTGCAATTCAAGTCCAACCTTTTGGATTATGCCAAAGTGGGCTTAGTGTTGTCTAGGTTTTGCCAAGTTGAGTGAGCAATCATGCTCGCTTAGATCCATTGACGAGATTATCATGACATGTGTACGACGTGGATTAAAGGACGGTTTGGTGTATCATCAATATACATTTCTTATTTGTTGGTAATCATGTATTGTTTTTTCCTATTCTGCTTTTTACAAACAGTCACTCAATCACAACGATACACGTGGCATGGAGTAACCCTAGCATGTAAAAGGCTTTAGAGCAATCCCACACGGACCCATGCGCAAGCTACTGTTCATCCAGTAAGTCAGACGCCCAGGCCCAAGGCACGCCAACCCCAGAGGCATGGGTCTTAGGGCTTTGCCCAGGACAATAAGGCCCGTACAATGAATCTCAGAGCTGTTACAAGCTCGAGATTCACTCGAAATCTGCTCTAGCCCAATCAAGCATTGGGTCATAAACAAAGCCAAGTGCCGAAGAGACTCGATCATGCATAAGTGAGATCTTCTCCCTCCGTCACGGCCTCGATCATAGGGACAATTGGGATGAAACACTCGCTATAAGAGAAGATGAAAGAAGGAAGAAATGTACGCATACACACTGCAATATACATAGATCTTCACTCTTCCTTGCATCGGTATTTGACTTAAATATCGGAGTGCCATTGGTCACCACAATAATGGTCCCTGGCTTAACCAATGCTCATTTTTGCAGGTTTAATATCATCTGGATCAACGAGGACAAATTTGAACCCATTACTTTCATTCTATTTTTCTAATCGTGCAATGTTGTTATTTGTTAATTTTGTGGTTTTATTTGCTAAAACACCAAGCTTATTGTGGACATAGTTAAGACAATTGAACTTCTAGAAAGAAAAAAAAACAGTGCCCCAATCCCAAACTTGAAGGTTGTGAGTTTTTGACACCACCATTTCCCTTTTTGACACCACTATTTTTTTTTTTTAAATAGCCCTGCCACCTCACAACTCCATTGCTCTGCCTCAGCCCACCCTTATCGCAGCCCCGCCTCGCCACAACACCTAGCAGCCCAATTTCGTAATATGGGCTGCGAGATTAGCTTCGAATAACGCAGGAATAGCTGCGCAGGACGAGGCTGCATTGGCTGCAAGGGGGGTGAAATTGTGTATTTGTGTTAGACATTTGGATAAGAAAACATAGGGAAAGAGAGAATAGAAGGAGTGAAAGAGGGGGGGGTGTGATGAGGGACGATGGTGAGGGTGGCAGTGAGGTGGGATAGCAGACTCCAATTGTTTGACCCCCATTAGTTATTGTATTCCAGTCTAACCCCATGACCGTGAGTTCAAGTACGTTGACTCACAAAGTTTATCCAAAAATTTCAAAATGACCAACTTATCCTTATGCATGTGGTTTGCTCATGTTTTTAAAATGACTATTTTTTTTAACAAAGCCGTGGGCCAATTAGAAATTATATACCAATTAATGAAGTATTAGTTTGTATATAATTCCTAATTGGCTCCATGGAATGAGTTTTCGTGAAATTTAAAAATTTTTAATTTTTTTAAATTACGAAAAAATGCGAAATATAAATTTACATTTTTTGAGGTTTTTTTTAAAAAAAATTCGGGGCTTTTTTCTTCAGTAAAATTTGGTTTTTTTTTTTTTGCCAAAAACACAAAACTCAATGACCAAACTTTCATTTTTTTGGTCAAATTCAGAGTTTTTTTTTTCGTAAATTTCAAAATTTTTTTTTTAATATTTTTGAAACAAATTGAAATCACAATCCTTGATTGCCTCCTCTTTGTTAAAATAAATTTCATTTTAAAAACATATGCATAAAGGTAAATTGGTCATTTTGAAAATTTTGGATGGAGTTTGTGATTCAGTGTACTTGAACTCACGATCATGGGGGTTAGACTGAAATACAAGAAGTAATGAGGGCCAAATAAAAATAGTAATAAATTAATGACAGCGAAATGGGAAATAACCTTATAAAAAAAAAAAAATGGTGATGTAACAAAATAGGTTTAAAAATAATTTGAGGTGGCGGTGTAAAAAAAGTCACTCCCAAACCTGACTGAAATTGACAGCATCGTCTCTTCCTCTGTTTCATCATTCATGTAATCATCAAATACTTCCACTCTCACCTACCCTTCCCCTTTAACCTCCTCTTCAGTCCACGCACTCTCTCTAATGACTAATCCAAGAGAGAGAACATCTTCTTCTCATCTCTGTCTCTCCCTCTCTCTTCCTCAGAGCTTCTCCTAAATCTCCTGACCTCTATTTAGGAGAAATTCTAAATATTTTGAATCTCTCTTTAGAATCTCTCTTCTCTCAATATTTTGAACAGCTTTAACTAGGCTCCAGCCTCCAAGTCGCTCTTTTGGAAAATTTCCATTTGTGTGTGAAAACCATCTCTGTGGTAACTAATATACTGGAGTAAATTGATAAGTTTCTGCACTCATCTTGAAAGAATAGGAGGTGGGGTGTCTTGGGTCTGCTCATTTTTATTTTGGTCTCTTTGTTGCAGGTGATGTATAGGTTTTGATTATATAAACTTTTGTTCTTCATAGGGTGTATAGAGATCTTGTTACCAATAGAAAAGGAGGTACTTTCAAGAGTGACTTCAATTTACTTCCTTTTGTGCTTCCTTTTTAGTCAAAATTGTGTATTTGGTTACCCATTTCATTTTGCTTCCCTGCTTTAGGGTTTAGGGTTCTGTCAGATTTTTAGGGGTTTCTACCGAATTGCTTCCATGTTTTTGTAATCTGAAGAGGAATTTGAAATGGGTGTTTTTGGATTTTGAATTTGTGTTTTAGGGTTTTAGAAATTTGAGCTTGTAGTGTTTGAGAGCTTCAATTTACGTGGGTTTGCTACTGGGTTGTTTTTTATGAGCTCGTCTAATTTTTAGACATTTGGAGAGAATTGAAGTAGGGGTTTTCCGGGTTTTCAGTTTCAGGTCTGGGGTTTTAGAGTTTGAGCAAAAATTGATTTGAATAGAGGGTTTGAAGGTTTACTTTGCTTTGTTTTTCTAGACCTTGAATTTCATTCAATCCACAAATGTCTTCCTGTTTAAGTGGAGGGGGAAGACCCTATCGAATTGATATAGATATTGTGAAATCCCCATCTACATCGACTCAGACCTCACATTCGTCTTCTCCATTCTCCACTCTCTCCGAATCATTCAATTCTCCACTTGCAATCTCTACTCGAAAACCGCGAGCCCCTCGAAAGCGTCCCAACCAAACTTACAATGAAGCTGTTTCTCTACTCTCCACAGTCTGTCCCAACGTTTTCTCAATCAAAAACCTTAAAACCCCCAGCAAAAGTACTATGGTTTTGGGTTCATTTGATGATGAATTCTCCGAGTTTCTTCCCCCTTCGCCTACTTTCGGTGTGGAGTTCTTCCTCCATCAACAAATTCTAAACAAACCCATGTTCCTAAGCGACCTCAAACCCATGAATTCTACTGAGAAACCATGTCAAGGTCCTAATTGTGATTCTCAATTGACCTCTTCAAGTTCACCACCTACTCCTTCCAATCTAGAGTTCCTTCAGCAACCAATTCAGGATGATTCAAGCCAAAAGTCATGTGAAAGTCCTAATTGTGATTCACAATTGACTTCCTGGAGTCCTTGTGACACATATGACGAGGACTTAGATGCAGAGTCTATCCTGGATGAGGAGATTGAAGAGGGAATTGATAGTATCATGGGGAGTCTGACTATGAACAATGATTCATGTGAGGACTCGAATTCACCATGTTATAACAGGCAAACCAACCCTTACAGTTGGAATCCAATGGGCTTGGGTTTTGGTGGAAAATTCGACTTCGGGTTTGGCATGGGCAGGGAAGTGAAGGGAGCCTTGAGACAAGTTGATGATGGGGATTGGTGGAGGTACCCAACGGTCGACATCCTCGACATTTGGCCTAAATTGAAGAAACCTCCAAGGGAAAAGAAGAAGAAGAAGGCTAAAAGATTGGAAGAGATGAACTTTGAGCCTTCCAAGGTGACTTTCAATTCGATCTCGAGTTCAAGTGCAAATCCAAGCTTGAATTCTGCTCTCTGCCTCAAGTTGAACTACAAGGAGGTTCTCAATGCTTGGTCAGACCGTGGGTCACCATTTTCCGATGACATTCAGGGAGCTGAACCATCAGAATCTGATGCCATTGTATGTTTTTCATCTCTTGCTAGGAAATAAAAGTTCGTCTATAAATTTAAATGTTAAAAGGCGCTGGAAACAATATTTAGCATCCTTTCACCCCTAAAGTAACTAGTTATACTTAGTTTTTATGTCATTTTCAATCAAATTCTAGGGAGTTCTAAAGTGATGAGTATCTTAAATATATTCTAGTATTAAACCTCCAAATTTGACGGTATTGCCGAAAAGTCCTAAACCATTTGGAAATTTAGGGTGTCTTTTAGTTGTTCTAAGAACAATTAAATAGTTGGACTTTTTGGTCATTTTGGAGGGTTTAGAATAGAGGATCATGCTCCAACTAAGCTAAACTTGAAGCTCCAGATCACATTTAAATATGTGATACCAAGCACTGCAAGTCTTACCAATTAGGCTAAAAAACATACACTTTTGAAAGGATATTTGTTGAACCTTATATCATCATATACAATAACTCATAATGTTTCTTGATTGGTGCAGGGTAGATTTTGTTTGAAGGTGAGGAGGACCTACCCAGAATGATCAAGAGATGCGGAGCGGAGAAAACAGAGTTTCAGTGGTGAAAAGCTCCTTTTGGCCCTTCTAATTTTTTAGCTTTAGCTTTTTGTAATAGCAAACCTCCTTTTTTTTTTTTTTTTTTTTTTTTATGTGTGTATATATAATTTGTCTCAATCTAAGCTTTTTTGTTTGTTAGCCTTTAGAAGATGCCTACTTGCAAATGTATTCTATTTTAGGTGGGGAAAGAATACTGTTAGTTGTTCTAATAGCAGCAGAGAGGGACCTTTGAAACTTCAAAAAACTCTTTAATACTCTTTGTTGGGGAACATCAAATAGAAGTTAAATGAGAAAGCCTAGAAAACGATAATAACAGTGATTGCATGGGATTTTTTATTTATTTATTTGGATCCCCGAAAGATTTTAATTGAGAAAGCCTAGGAAATGATAATAACAGTGTGCATGGGAAAGTTTTGTTATTATTTTTTTTGGATCCTGGAAAAACCAAAATGCATTGATAACAGTGCCATTCCAACAAATTCAAATGTTAAGCAATGCCTGCATTAGCTAATGGGTTGTCGCCAACAATCAAGTCAAAGTGTGTTGACGGCAAAGTATCATTTCTAAAAATTTCTAGGCGGTGGGTGGGCAATGAGCTCGTGGCTTAAGCAGTTTTTTTTGGGTATTATAATTTATAAAATTAAGCATAATAACATATAAAATTACTTCTAATTCAATGTCAAGATAAATATGTAAAATGTATAAACATGAAAAATTAAGCATAATAACATATAAACTAATGAGTAACACAAACTCAACATTCTCTTCTCATTTTTCTCCAAGTATAATAGGCTTATCAGCATAGAGTTTTAATTTTTTTCAGAAATAAATTGTTTTAAAAAAAATTCAAAAATCCACTTAGCCCAGTCATCGTCCGAACCCGCCCAATCGCTGCATAGGCCCCTAGTCGATTTGTTCCCTGACCATCCATTAGTCTGGATGTTTCCCAGCCGCCTAGGCCAATTTTTAGAACAGAGACTACTAGCGGACAAGGGTATTGGCAATCCACCACTTAGATTGTTCATTTGCTAAAATTGAATGCTAGAAACTTGAAAATTAGAATTGAAACATCAAGAAATACAATCCTGTATTTCATTACTGACTAAATCATTTCAAAGAATAACTGATATTTGAATGATTGTGAAATAATAAAAATCCTACATATAGAATTACCATATGGCTAGAGCAACTAGTTCTGGGCAAGGATTGTGATTTTGTTTTTCGGGTTAATTTCAGTCTCCTGATTTTAAGAAATATATCGGTTTGTAAAGAAAAAATTAAAAATTTCGAGGATACATGAAATATATATAATGCATTTCAAGGGTAATGAAATATGTGAAAAAATGCAAGTAAATAAATCTATTAAACACATTAAATGAAACAAATATGAAATCAATTATAATTAGAAAATCAAGGGGTTGTTTAAAAAATCAATAAATAATTAGAAGAAATAATAATTAGAAAAAACTCAAATTTTATGACAAAACTTCGAAATTTGGCGAAAAAATGTTCACTGAGTTATGTGTTTTTGGAGAAAAAACTCGAAAATTTTTCGAAAAAAACCTTGAAAAACATGTAAGTTTATATTTTGCAATTAAAAAAACGAAAATTTCGATTTGATTTCGCGAAAACTCATTCCATGGTTCTGGCGGGTGGGGAAAATGTGTATTCAAGGTATACACTTGGTTTCAATGTTTACATTTGGCTAGACATTTTTTGACAAAATGTATAGAAAATTCTCCATTGTTGGAGTTGATTTTTTCTGGGAAGGTATATATGCATTCCCTACCACGGGAGATGCTCCGACAGTCATGACTGTCTGACTCTCTTGTGTAGGATTTTCATACCTAATCTCTAGACCTCCAAAATTTCCCCTCTAAGGGTGGGTTCAGAAAATCTTCTCAGACAACTCTCACAAAGCATTCACCACAAACTAAAGAATACAAAGAAGAAAATAGCAATCAAAAGAAGTTACCATCAACTGAATTTCTTCTCTGGATCTCTGAACCAAAGGGCAACTCCACATCTGTAGTCAAAGCAATTGATGGATCCCTTTTGGGAGCCAGACACCATTCTCCCTGAAATGGATATTTTGTTTTGTTCAAAGTGATGGATCACTAACACATAATCTAATCCAAAATCCGAGATCAAATCAAGAGGATCCTGTAAATCTAATAATTGTTCAGAAACTTAAATCCCATAACTGTAAAACATAGTCATTCAATCACATAAAGATGACCATGCAAAGGACATAAAAATAGTCAAGTCACTGCCCCATATGATCAACACAAAACAATCCAGAATAAAACTTAAAAGAAGAAACCAAGTCTAAGATATTTGAGACGATCACTCTCCATGCTCAGTAACAATCTTCTTGATATCATCGGCAACTGCCAGTGCATCCATGGAGATACCAGCCAATCCTCTCTGGGACAGTCCAACACAATATATCCCGTTTAACCCCTTCCAGTGGTTGGGGAACTTGGACTTCGGCATCCCATCACTCTTCAGAATATAGTCATAATCCTGCAGTATTAAAATTGTATTCAAGCCAATAAAATTTTCATCTATCAATAAAACTCAGAAAAATAAATACTCCAAAGATACATATTTTAGCAAAAATGCTCTGCAATTTAAGAAGAGTTATCACATATTTCAGTTATTACCTTGCAAGATTTAAGAAGGTTTGTTTATACCGTGAGACTTATTCTTTATAAGAGGCAACACAACTGCAATTTTGTAATCAAGACTGCAATACTGTCTATGGTTAGGGTTATCTTTTTCAAAGTAAAGACTAAAGACTACTCTTATTCTCTCTAATGGTTATTTCCATCACAAGAGTGCACTCATGAAATTTTTTTTTTACATAAAGTGAAATTACCCCATATAGTCATTCCACGACTTCATCTTCAACTAATTTAACTAACAAAGAAACTTTATATGTACAATTAAATGATCAGCCTAAGTTCTATTTTTGGTTTAGCCTAAGTTCTATTTTTGGTTTACATGCCTCCTATCCCTACTCTCTCTCTCTTTGGATTTTACACATACCCCCACACTAATTCGAAACCTGACACACTCGTGGAAGATGGATTACTAGAATACCCCTAGATCATCAGATTTCTATCGGGAGTTACTTTAATTTTCCATTTTGCCTTGCCAACTATTAACAAAAAACGAGCATGAAACTTAAAATTTTGATTATTTTTTCAAAACCCTCAAAATTTGAATTTTGAACATGAAAATTTAGGAAAAACAAAACACGTAAATTGCATAAAGAGTTTTAGTCAATCATGGTCTGGGTTAAATTATTATATGTTAATCTCATGTGGTTCATGTGAGACATATCACCATTATCCATATGGCACTATGTAAGATCCCACTCTGGGTGTTATTCAAAAGAATAATTCTAGGGAGCCCGCCTTGGTAGCCTGGGAGGCACTCCGGACCCTCCTGGGCACGTGCCTGGGAGGGTGGCTGGCACGTGAACCCAAGATTAAGAAAGAGAAGGAAGAGTATCTGCAGGAAATGGAAATGAACGAAGCACAGAGAAAGCCTTATGAAGAGATTGCAAAGAAAGAGAAGGAAGAGTATCTGCAGGAAATGGAAGTGTACAAGCAGAAGAAAGAGGAGGAAGTCGCAAGTCTTCAATTGGAAGAGGAGGAACACATAAAAATTCAGAAACAAGAGGCCTTGCAATTGCTGAAGAAAAAGGAGAAGGCAGAAAACTTGATAAAGGTTTGTTCAATTGATTCACTGAGATGATTCGATTGCCTGAACTTCTTTTAGATCTATTACTTATCTTGCTTTCGGAGTTGTAATGTACAGAAAACAAAAGCTACTCGCCAGAAGAAGAAGCAACAGAAGGGAGAACAAAAGAAAGACCCTAACAAGCCGAAAAGGCCCATGTCTTCATTTCTTCTGTTCAGCCAAGAGACTAGGAAGAACTTGGTGCAGGAAAGACCAGAGTTGGATCATTCTCAGCTCATTGCTCTGATTTCAGTGAAATGGAAGGTAAACATTGAATCATAGATGAGATACGGGGATATGGGTATGAAATATGGAATGACAAAGCTGAAGAAAAAGGAGAAGGCAGGAGGAGGTGGAGAAGGCTTGGGTTCACGTGCCAGCCACCCTCCCAGGCACGTGCCCAGGAGGGTTCGGACTACCTCCCAGGCTACCAAGGTGGGCTCCCTAGAATTATTCTATTCAAAATGTTGCTTGTAAAATTTTTGATGTGTCTTAACTTTTTCTAGCTTGAGGGTTGACACAAAATGCATTTATTTATTTATTTATTTATGAGTTTAGTCAATCCAAGGATCACCGTTGGGCGCTAGAAACATGCAAGCACCATGATAAGATGATATGGTTCCCTTAGGAAATGTTGATTGTTTATTATCATCCTTTCTGAAGGAAATTTAGTATGCTTGTAATGTAATTTACAAGATGCTACGTTCGTGGATCCATTTAATGTTTTATGTATGAGGCTTATTATTTAAACTTCTATTGGTTATTTGACTCGGGATATTAATAAATCATAGGGCTGAACAAAAAACAAACGAATCACCCTAACCAAACCGAACCGACCAATTTAATTTGGTTTTGTTTCGGTTCCATTTTTAAAATTTTGAAATCAAAGCGATTGGTTCGATTTTCGATTTGAGGTTAAAAAAATGAGGAAACCGAACCAATACTTATGTTTATTTATTAGATTATATATATATACTATTAAAATTAATAGATAAAACATAATTTTTGTCGGTTCGGTTTGAGTTTTACTTCGGTTCAGTGTGGTTCGATTGCAATACATATTCGGTTTGGATTTCTGTCAAACCAATTGGTATGATTTGGTTTGCAGTTTCATGTTGAAACTGAACCATGAACAACCCTAATAAATCATTAAGTTCTACCAAACCCTCATAAGAGCAACTCTAGTCATTGATACGTACCTATCATTGTCACCTAAAACCACCTACAATGGGGTTACAAGTTTTTCTACTATCATGAATTAACAATCCCGATTTTATATTTAGAAGTTAAGGAGCAATCGAAGGTACGAATTGGCTTGATGATGTTTTAGATAAAAAAAACGACCCAAACGAGTAAATGTTTTATTTTCAATTTGGAAAGATTCCAAAGGTTGATAAAACCAACCTTGTTTGTTGAATTAACAAACCCACTCACTAGCAAAATGAGAAAAAAACTTTGTTGATAAAACCAACCCAAACGTGATTTATCTTCTCGATTATGTGTCTGATGGTTGGTCAAGTGCTTAGTTGGTGACTTCGTGATTTAGAAATTTATGGAGAGCCGTAGACAATGGGTGCTTTAACCCCTCTCTTGCCAAAACAAAGGAGTTCGGTAAGAAAATGATTTAGAAAGTTTTCATTGATCTAATTAAGAGTCACTTCCCCGTATTCATCAAATAGTGTCATTCAAGATGAAATTTAGAATAATATATAGTTTTCCTTTTTTAGATTCAATACATATGTTTAATTGAAACTATATTCACTCTTATTTCTAATTTAAGCTGCGGACTTTTTCAATTGGTTTCAACGCAATGCCATAGACATGTTGTATTGATGGGCAATTAATGTTTATGTCTATTGTTTTGTAAGTCAATTGTGAATATGGTTGGAAAAATATCAAGAAAGCGATCTAAGATACATGAGCTTAGTAAGCCGGAATCTCGTAAATAAGTCACGATCTCTATGCCTAGCTAGTTGTAATGAAGAATCCTACCCCGCATCAATTACAATGATGAAGAAATCACTGATCAAACATGCTGGGTGAAACACCCTGAGTTGAAGAAGTCAGTACCAACCCAACAACAATCGGAGAAGAA
This sequence comes from Berberis vulgaris, assembly GCA_963556465.1. Classification (NCBI taxonomy): domain Eukaryota; kingdom Viridiplantae; phylum Streptophyta; class Magnoliopsida; order Ranunculales; family Berberidaceae; genus Berberis; species Berberis vulgaris. The sequence continues at coordinate 71,205,954 of OY747131.1, read as the reverse complement.
AAAAAGTAAGGAGGGGTCAGAAAATGCTGATCAGGAAGGCTTCAAAAGAGCAGAAAACAAGAAACACAAGAAACAATACTATCAACAAAAGACTACAAATCTTCTAGTCATTCCGGATTCGGCTAATGAACACAATGATGGAGCTGATACTAATGGGGCTAAGAACAAAGTTGAAGTTGAAATCAGTTCAGAAAAATTGAACTCAGCCAAGAAGATGGACTCAAATTGTGGATATACTCCTGAAGAACTAACACATTTGACGGATGCAGACAAAGCTATGCTCAACAACTTTGCTCATAATGTAAATGACATCAATGTTGCAATGACAGAAGAAAATCAGGCAGCAGTTGTAGAAGACCAGGCAATAGAAAAGAATGACAAAGAATTGGTTGAAGAACATGGAAGTAAGTACCCAAATGAAATTGTGCCCAACTCAAACGAGGATGATAAAGTAGGAGAAGTCAACAACATGCCGGCAACCAATAGTTCAGGTGCAAAGAAAGAAAACAGCTCCCAGGATGATGGTGAGAAATTCGGGCACCGCAGTGTGATACAACTCACCGAAGCAGAACTGAATAAAGCGAAAGGTTTCCTTCCTTTTCCTGAGATTGAATATGCGTTAACGATGATAAATGAATACGAAAAGAGGAACGTAGTTCCTTCTACATTGCAAGAAGCTATTGCAAGTCATGGCAAAGATGCAGTGAAGGCAAACTACATTTGGTTAAAAGATGTATTGGAAGAGAATAAGAACCACACATGCAATAGATTGAGACAGGAAATTTGTCAGGTTCCTGAAGAAGAGCATGAGCCAGGCCTCTCCAGTGATGATGATGTGTTTACAGAACCGGCTGCAAAGACGTTCTCTAACACCCACACCAAAGATTTTAGACTCTGTCCCCGGAAATCCAATAGAACTAAAAAAACAAACAAAAGGTACAAAGGCTGAGTTGGTTTATAGTCTAGGTTTGTTTTGGTGAATCCTCTCTTGTGAGAGTTTGTTTCAGTATTTGCTTTTACTTTTGTTTCATTTGTATAAAGGTTTTGGGGTATTTAAAACCCAGCTCAATTTCCAAAAAAAATAAAAAAATGATGAAGAAATCAACATTAATGTTTCGTCATAAGGGAACATAGGCAAATCTTTGTGCTATTATGGTTGGAGAAATACCACAACCAAATGAAGTAAGCAAATCAACATTGATTCTTCTACACAAGTTGTAATTGTAGTTACCCTTGTTGATAGATTTGTAGCATTTGTGATTGTATTGTTTTGGGTCTTTAATGAGCTTTGAATTGAGTGACACAAAAAGTAATTACAAGAAATGAATCATCATTTTCTCTTAAAATTAAAGATTGAACTCCTTAATTGGGAAGCAAATTATCTAATGAGTATTAAAAGATCGATTGAATGCTTTACAGATCCAAATCAAGTAGTACTTAATCTCATAAGTTTTTGAATTGAGTGACACAAAAAGTAATTACCGGAAATGAATCATCGTTTTCTCTTAAAATTAAAGATTGAACTCCTTAATTGGGAAGCAAATTATCTAATGAGTATTAAAAGATCGATTGAATGCTTTACGGATCCAAATCAAGTAGTACTTAATGTCATAAGTTTTCTTATCTAATTCTTAATGTCTCTCTCTCTATATTTGGTTAAGCTACTTTTAGCACTAACTAAATGTTGAGCTACATTTAAACAAAAATAAATGTGTATGTTCATTATGTCATTAGGCACCTAGGTTGGCACCAAAAGGGGATCTAATATTCTGAAAACTATTTTTTTTGCATATATCATAGTACATCCTAAATCCTACGCAAAGCTATCAAGAATTGAATGGAAGTTGACACTCAGCTACTCCTTTAAGGAAGCCATAGCTTATCAGCCACTTTGTTTGCCGCTCTAGAGTTGTGGTTGTCTTGGCATTGTTCCGCCCTTCTAAAGAAACATAATTTTGATCAACAAAGCTTTGGTTTCTTGTGGCGATTATGTGTTGTATTACAATATCTTGACTATTGTCTCGTTCCTTAAATGTTATCTTTCCACGTCAACCCATTTTGCTTGATGTATAAAATAAAAAACCTTTGGACATTTGAGTGTAATCATAGCTCATCTAGCCTTGATCGGACGAAAACCACTTCATGGCCTCATCAATCAGTTTACAACTCCACCCAATCAATTCTCCAACTAGAGCCACTTGCAAACCCCATAACTAAAAATATATCTCATCACGTCAATTGATGTGAATAAAAGACGCACATCTATTTATTAATGGTATTTTTCGTCTACGCAGGATCCAAAGTATCTGCTTTATAATACAAAATGCCTTCCACTGTAGGTTAACAACTAAATCTTAGTACAGATTTGGGTTATTTGCAAGAAAAATATTACTTACACCATTGGGTTCTTTGCAAGAAAAATAATAATTATACCAGAGAGGGATCTATAACTTTCATTCAAGCAATTCATATACTTGCGAATAATTTAATTAATCCCACTCCTGCCACAACATTTACACATTTAGATGCCATTATAGTACTATCAACGATATCCAATAGTTGGATTCGGCAGTAGAATGTGTAACTTCTACCAAAGAGGGACCCATAACTTTCTTTCAAGCACTTTATGTACCTATGGATGATTTGACTGACCCCACTCCTGTTGCACCATTTGTACATGCAGCTGCCAAAGGTATATATCTAGCAGTAGATCATTTCGAATAATTGGTGATGAACATTATAAAAATGCACAAAGAGGTAAACAAACTTAAAAAAAATATTCACAAAACAATGACCTAAACCTTTAGGATAATAAATCTTTGTTTGTCTGACTATTTGACATACGATGAATTTGTTGACCATGCAAATGGCAGGAGATAAAGGAAAATGTGATGAATGGCTTTATAGAAATGGAAATTGCAACTGAAGAAAGATGATGATTTTCAAAGAGGCATTCTATTGTTAAGTTTCATATTGTTCCATTTCCTAATATGCAATTGGGAAATTAAAAGCCCACCCATAACTTAATTATTGACCGAACCCGGCTTATTGCCTATACCCAGAGTTTATGGCAAAATAGATTCATCCAAGTTTTCCAGGGTTCATGTTTAAAGCCACCCAATGACAACATCACAAGTTTTACCATCCGTGACAATTCACAAGTAGGTGATTGCTATCTAGTTTTGAGTGAATTGCAAAGGAACATTAAGGAGAGAAGATAAGCTAATCATAGTTAAAACAAGCTAAAAATCACTTTGGGAGGATGAGGCAAGAGTGTTTGTTGAAATTCAATGCATCAGTTGTATATTTTTGAATGTGGGTCAAAACAGTAGGCTTAGGACACCAACTATACTATACAATTGGAGGATATGTTCAAAGGATGTAATGGATGGGCTAATAAAAGTAGTGAAAGTGCCATTTCTTCTTGTTCTCATTGATACTAGTTGCGAGTGCCCGCTACACGTGCATAGAATTATTTATTTTCATTGATTAATTAAATGATTTTTTTCTATCTTTCAACGATTTTGCATTGAATCTATATACATCGAGCAAGTTGTTGACACAAAAATGAAATAGTGCTAATACTTAAATTTTGTATATCGCTTATTTGAGTACGCGTTAGGTTTGCGATTCTTTTATTTTTATTAAGTGAATTATGCAGCGATTGATTATCATTTTGTAAAAATTAGATTGTTGATTTGAATATTAGTCTAAAAATATTTTATTAAGTGAATTATGCAGCAATTGATTATCAATTTGTAAAAATTAGATTGTTTATTCGAATATTAGTCTAAAAATATTTTGAATTTAATTTTTGTGCGCTTGTTATTCACATACCCTTAAATATTAAATGACTTAAATGAATATATTAAGTTTTAAGTTTTTAGAAATGCAATAAAAAAATAGGAAAATTAAATTCATGAATAATATAAGAGGTTTAAAATAATATAAAGGCTTATTTATAATTTATATATATTTGGGGGTTATATTAGGGCTTAGATACAATTATATAATGTTTGATAGGGGTTAGTTTAAAATGTAAATAAAATTGAGTTGGGAGGAAAAAATGGGAAAGTAAAATAAGGTTGTCTCAACCTGCAGTATTCATTTAGGCATTTTGGGGGAAGATTCGTTATAACGTTCACATGAATTGAATAGCAAGGGAAGATGACTGCAGTATTCAATACTCGTATATATAAGAAAATCGTTCATACGGCAGGTAGAGACTCGTATATATTTGAAAGAAAATGATGAAATGAGGGCAGGTAGAGACTTCCTGATCAATACTCGGACTTTCATATGTAGAGAAGGAAAACTGCGATCAAAGTGTTTATATATTATCGTGTTTAAGTTTTTAATTCAACAGAATTTCTAGAAAATTATTGTGTTTAAGTTTGTAATTCAAATTTCCATTTTGAAATATCTTATCAAGAATAAAAGGTTTATGAGATGCCTACAAACACAATATAGGCATATCAAAGTTAATCAATACTTTGGTTTCAAGTTAAAATTAGTCAATACTTTGGTTTCAAGTTGTGAGAATAAGAACATTTCTTCACTATTATGGCACGAGTAATGGATTTCCTTTTTAATACAATTTCACCATAGGAAAAAGACATACTTTATATGCATTATAAACAGGCTGATTCTACTAAAATATAGAAATTGTATATGAAAATGAGAGAAAGGATTAAGAATCTTAGCAATCTGTGATTCAATATACTATATATGCAGATATACCTTTAGCCAGGTAGTGATGGTGGTTTTGTAACCTGTTGCAAAAACTATTGTATCGAACCACTGCATGTCACCATTCTTGAATTCCAACGTGCTCTTCTCAATCCTCGATATTGCTGGTAGCACCTAATCAATAATCACCGTGTCATAATATAAAAAATTGTATTGAAATATTATTGTTGTAATATCATTGTTGAATACAAGCTTATAAAACTACTTCTGACCTAACCTTGTGAAGATAGGAAACCTAAGACTTCTATTCTATTCTATTCCGACTTTCCTAACATATTCTATATTGACTTTCCTATTCTGTAACATAGGTGGACTTTCTTTCTTTAACACTCTCTCGCAAGCTGGACATGTAGACGTAGACAAAATGTGCAGCTTGGAGGAAACTTTGAAGTCCAATTTGGTGATAAAATCATGACTGTCGAGTGAAGCTGCTAATGGTTCGACTCGAGACATCATGATTGTCGAATTCAGGAAAATTCTGAATGATTCCTGTTTGAAGAAATCATGACTTAATTCGAGTCAACACAGATTTTGGATGATTTTTGTATGAAGAAATCATGACTCAATTCAAGTGTTGGTATTGCTCAATTCAAGTCAACACAGATTTTGGTAGTAATCAAAGATGGTAGGTGTGAATAGCGAAGTAAAAGATATTCAAATTTCTTTCTTTTCCCTCCGTTTCTTCTTCTTTTTCGTTTCCTTCGTTTCTTTCCCGCTGTGCGATCGAACTTGTGACAGGGAGAAAGAGAGGACGAGTGAAAGATTGCGTGGTCTACATCTGTTTAGATGTTGCTGTCGTGTGCGCCAGAGAGAGACGTTGTTGCTGTTCTGCTTTTTTTGTTGAGTTGAGATTTTTTTTTGGTGGTACTGAGTAAATCTAGGGGTGCAAATAGCAAAAAGACAAATATCCCACTTTTCTTCCTCATCAAAATCATCTTATAAAGCACTTCTTTTTGGTTCTAATGTTCCAAGAGATTCAAGAGTCCATCTCTTCTTGATATGTGGCAAAGAAATGTCACACGAATAGTCTTTTGTTAGAAGTTCGTTGATTACCTCATCAACATGGGTCAAAGAATGGTTTCCATCTGCTAATCTTTGTCTCAATTTTTGATAATCGTTGTATAAAGGCTCAAGATACTGGTAAACATCAATATCCATTCCAGTCAGGTGCAAATAGAAGACGCCGAGCACACGAACATATTTATAATCCTCGTTCTTGATGAACTCGACAATGATCTCCTTGTGGGGCTGAATCTGGAGCATCTTCATGAGAAGACACATAAAGGGGGTCGACTTTCGATTCCTCCCTAAGGTTCTACCAAGATGGTCGATCTCCATGGCCAACAGTGAGACCAAAACACTGCTCCTTCCAATATATATTCTGATAGTTCTTCGTTCGCAATATCTTTTCCACAGGTTCTGCGGGTTCGTCCCACGTATGCTCTTCACTGCGGGGTCTGTGCGATTCGCCATTGATGCTCTGATACCATGTAAAGAATTGTATTGAAATATTATTGTTGTAATATCATTGTGTTTATTCATTGAGTGAATACAAGCTTATAAAGCTAACTCTGACTTAACCTTGTGGAGATAGGAAACCTAAGACTTCTATTCTATTCTGACTTTCCTAACATATCCTATTCTATAACACTTTCCTATTTTGTAACATAGGTAGACTTCCTTTTTTTAACACTCCCCCGCAAGCTGGACATGTAGACGCAGAGGAAATGAGCAGCTTGGAGGAAACTTTGAAGTCCAATTTGGTGAAGAAATCATGATCGTCGAGTGAAACTGGTAATGGTTCAACTCGAGACATCATGATTGTCGAATTCTAGATGATTCCTGTATGAAGAAATCATGACTCAATTCGAGTCTTGGTATTGCTCAATTCGTGTCAACACAGATTTTAGATGATTCCTGTATGAAGAAATCATGACTCAATTCGAGTCTTGTTATTGTTCAATTCGAGTCAACATAGAGAAATCATGACTCAATTCGAGTGTTGGTATTGCTCAATTCGAGTCAACACAGATTTTGGTAGTGACCAAAGATAGTGGGTGTGAATAGCGGAGTGAAAGAGATTCAAATTTCTTTCTTTTCCCTTCGTTTATTCTTCTTCTTCTTTGTTTCTTCCCTGCTGTGCGATCTGATGTGCGATCGAACTTGTGACAGGGAGAGAAATAATATGAGTGAAAGATCGCGTGGTCTACATTTGTTTGGGTGCTGCTGTCGTGTGCGCTAGAGAGAGATGTTGTTGTCGTTCTTTGTTGAGTTGAGAACTTTTTTTGGTGGTACTGAGTAAATTCAAGGGTGCAAATAGCGACTGGGTGAAGAGAAAATAGGCATTTCTCTTATTCACTGTTCGTTCTTGTCGATCGATTGGTCCAGCTTGCGTGCGTCGATCTGTGGTGAGGAAGAAGAAACCCCAGATGCTGTCTTTGTCCGAGCTCGCGGCGGAGTTTGAGCAGGTGGGGGTGCGAAGGGGACGACGTTCGTGATCAACACGATTGGCAGGGTTTGATTCCGACGAGATTGATTGGTTTGACCAGTCAGAGATCGATTGTTGGCAGGTCTGACATTCGTGGTCAGATATCGATTGTTTGATTGTTTGATTGTTGATGATCGACGAGATCGATGAGGTCGATTGTTTTGAGATTGATGTTGAATCTGAGATCATGAAGAAATATTTCTTCTTGGGTTGCAATCTTTATCTCTTTCGTTGAAAATTGAAAGTTTTTGCTTCTTCTCTTGTATTGGCTGCTGTGTGGATCTCTCATTGGTTGCAAGTTGACTCACTTTCGTTGATTGCGTGAGAGCAGAGGCGAATTGCTTTTGCTGCCTCGTTGAAATGAACTCCTCCTTGGTTGCGTAAAGAGTTTGATTGCAGGTGTTGTCCTGTTGCTGCTGCTCGTTAGAACAATTGTTGGTATTGAGATTTTTTTTAGTCTAGTATCTATTTCTCCTATTCCGGGGGAGAGTGTTGTTGAAAAGTTGAATCTGATGCTCTGATTATGATGCTCAACGATGATGATGGTGATCAGTATTGCAATGTTTGTGTGCGGAAGCTGCGATGTCAAATCTATTCGAGAGAATAAGCAAGGCGATGACTTGTGATTTCCCTTTCCCCCCTCTTGTGTCTATGGTCAAAGTGCATAGTCATCAGAGGGGGGAAGAGCTTGAATCCCCGTAGTTGTTTTAGGTCACCAAAGAAAGTTGCTCTGATACCATGTAAACAATTGTGTTGAAATATTATTGTTGTAATATCATTGTTGAATACAAGTTTATAAAACTAACTCTGACCTTACCTTGTGGAGATAGAAAACCTAAGACTTCTATTCTATTCTAACTTTCCTAACATATTTTATACTGACTTTCCTATTCTGTAACACTTTCCTATTCTGTAACATAGGTGGACTTTCTTTCTTTAACACATAAGTATATAGGGATGAGTGCAATGATTTTAATTCCACTTGATTCTTATTGGTCCTAGAATGTTAATCCTCGGTAACCAATAGTTCCAGTTCTCAAACAGGCAATATGAGTTCTGGTGGGAAAGATTAGGATTATTGGTTTCACTCATCCCAATTTATATATTTCATGATAAACTGTTTTGAACACAATGGTATCCTCACAATCAACAGCTGAAATGACGTATCTACCACTACAAAATCCGACATGTCTATCAGAATTTTTGCTTCAAACACGTTCTATTTTGAATTGCCTTTCATATGGTGGAGAGTTCTAGATAACTTTTATAAACTAAAATAAATTTCATATTGTTAATGACTAATAAAAGTAGATTTGTTAGCTGAAGATGGTAAACATATTCATACCTTAATCTCTCCATGTTTGATCCTGTTGACAGTACCAACATCCAACACAGGGGATCTACCGGTTGCAGCTTTCAGATAGAAAGGCCCTTCCCCAGGCCTATGAATGCCATGCTTACTTAAATCTCCATACCACATTTTGACGAGCACCATGATGAGAAAGTCCACCATACCACAGGGAAGATATTTTAACAGATGCATCCCCAAGCGAACCATACCCTTGGTTAAAACATGAAACTGTACGAACAAAATAATTATAAATTAAAATTGTGGACAAAGAGAAATTGATCATCATGTGTATCAGTTACTTCTAATAATAATTACTGAATGACTTATTATTTCATATAAATAATATATACATGTAATATCCTGTTTAAAACATTGAAGAATATTCGTGTCATTGAAAACTGAAGATTCTCTTAGAAGCTGGGGGTGAAAGTTTTTTTTTTTTTTTTTTTGGGTAAAAGCTGGGGGTGAAAGTTAAATGTGGTGGTTTTCACATTGCTTTGATTGTTAATCCAAAGGAGATCATTTTTAGCTATATGTAAAAATGAACAATAATATAAAAGGGACTTTAAAGAGCCAACTCATTTATGCCTTGATCATTTTATGTAGGAGATGATCTTTCTGATTAATTGAAAGAGTAGACATTTATCATAATTTTTATTTTTATCCTTTTAAATAGCAATCTTGCAAAAAAAATTCTATGCTAATGTGTAAAAGATCAAAGTTTCATATAAACTACAATTGCTGAGAAAGTACTATTGCTGTATTGAAATCGAAATGTTGAAATGAATATCAAGATTGTCCTAATTTTCAGTAAGAAAATAACAAGTATGATGAGGAAACAAAGTACTTAACCCATCTTGAAGTATCCTAAAATTTTAAACAAAGTTTTTTATAGGCGCGGAGCTTAGTTGGCAGTAGTCAAAGTGCTTAACCCATCATTCTCAAATAAAAAAAAAAATATGATGAGGAAACCCAAAACAGGTAAAGGATATTATTAGGAAACAAAGTTAGTTTAATTTTGTAATATGAGTGACAATTCCTGACTGCTTAAACTTTTGTGCTTAATCTTAAACCTTTTTTTAACTAAATTTCTTACAAAAAACTTCAAATGTATTGAAAATGCTATTTTGGTGATAAATGAAGAATCTGCCCCTTTGTAGTACGTTTGACAAGTTTGACTTATCTCTATCTATAATGAGAATTGAAAAAGTCGGTGTCCATGTGTCACCAATTACGAAACTCCCCTCCTCCATTCGCCAAATTAAAAAATACCCCTCCCAATTCGCCAAATCCCGAAAATGCTCCTCCCCATCTTCTACTGCATGTCCAGATTTTGAAGTTCCTAAAAATGGCCCCCCATATTTCATAAAATTAAAAAAGTTGGTGTCCAGTGTCACCAATTACAAAATTGCCCCTCTCCACCAAATCCCAAAAATGCCCCTCCCCATCTTCTACTGTGTCCAGATTTTGAAGTTCCTAAAATGCCCCCATATTTCATAGACCCCAAGCCAATCTAATATCTACTTTATGCCTCCACGTGTCACTCTCATATCCAAGCATATATTCATTGGGGCTACTTCACTCAAAGCCCATTAAATTATGATTGGACAAAATAATTTTTAGGCCCAATCAAGACCCAATCCAACATCTTACCAGATTAGCAAACATGGCCTCAGACATCTTAATTCTCCAATAATTTGTCAAAATTATGTTGTTTCGAGAATGCCCCTCACACTTTCGTTTATTTACAACAATCGACAATTCACCCTGTTAGCGTCCTGATGTGTCTAAATGTGTCAAGACTTTGGTTTTCCAAGAATGCCACTCCTTTCCCTTATAAGAAGCTAATCCCCAGCTAAGAGAAGGTGAAAGCAATATACTATAATGATGATGCGTATAAATAAATTATAATAATAGGTCAATGAGAATGAAAAAGGTATAATTAATCAATATTTTGGTAACCCATCATTTATTTTCATATTTGGTCCCAAGCACCCTCAACTTACCTCGACTTTTGCCACGACCAAAAAAACAGAGGGCATGACATTGTACCCGTGCACGCTATGTGAAAAGTGTATGTACTAGTAGCAAAATTTTTTCCCCTTAACCCCTCCCACCCCAGATGCCTCTGGTTGGTACACTAATAGCAGTTAACAACCATATAAATGGAAAGATGAAGAATAAGATTGGATCGAGTTTACTTATCTACATGAAAATTAAGGTTTGGGGATCCTCGAAACCCTTGATAGCTCTCAAAAAAAAAAAAAAAAAAAACTCTTATTTTGATAAGAGATGTATGTAGTTACCCTTCAAACCCTGCTCTTATTTGTTAATGGGGTTTCATCATCTTCACTTTAAACTTTAGTATAAAGAAAATTGAAATTGAGAAAGAAGAAGACAATATGAGGCTATGAGCAAAGATCAGAGAGAAAGAGACATTTCTAACGCGCTATGCTGCGACTGTAGCTAAAGCGAATGCTTACCTTTCCGAATAGTGGGGGAGAAAAAATGACTATTACGATTGAATGGGAAACAAAATTACTAAAGCACCCTTTGTCCATTTTAACCAAGACTCACCCCTAGTAGTAGCTAGGGGAACTTCAATTTCACATTTTGTACGTTTTTAACTTTTAGTTTTTCATTGCTCCTTTCATTAAGTTTTAAATCTTTGAAGAAAATTTCATATCAACCCACACCATAAAATAAGTATTTGCATCGACATTGTATAAACTTGATTAAGGCGTGTTAAATGAATTTAATCAATATAGATATGAATTAAATAAACAAGATCACTTACAGGGCTTCTTATAACTATAGAAGTGAATGCTCCATAGTTAGAGAGATCATAAGCGATTTCCATTCCTGAATTACCACAACCAACAACAAGTACCTTCTTGCCATGGAACATAGAACCTGATTTATATTGGTTTGAATGGAGTACTTCTCCTTCAAATTCGTCAATTCCAGGTATTTTTGGAATTAGCCCTTCACTATTTTCTCCTGAAGCTATGATTAAAAACTTTGCCACATACAATTCATTCTCGTTAGATTGGCTATTTCTCACAATAAGTTGCCAATTTTTTGTGGACTTATTATAAGAAGCTACTTCGACTGAGCGGCAGTATTTGGGCTTCACATTGAAACGTGAGACGTAACTGTCCATGTAGCCGATGAATTCTTCCTTAGGTATATACGTCGGAGTATTAGGTGGGAATGGCATATAAGGAAGGTTACAAAATTCCTTAGCAAGGTGCAACTTAAGACGATCATATGCCCGACTTCTCCACAAGGATGCAGAACAATTTTCTTTTTCAAGAACAATATTTGGAATAGAAAAGTGGTTAAGGCAAGCCGACATGGCTAGCCCAGAAGGTCCAGCTCCAACAATAAGATCTGGTTCTTCCATTTTGTTCAAACTCATTTCTCTGCTAGTTCCCCGCTTTTAAGCCCCCCTTTTTTTGCCTTCTCCTGGTTGCTAACACCAACCAACTGGTAGAGACACCACCCCAACTCTACCTCCTAGACAAAGCGAGAAAATTTAAAACAATCTTTAAAAATAAAAGTAGAAAAGTTAAAAAGTGTTTTTAGTATATTTTGAATGCAATAAATATCATATGGTCAACGTATCTCAAATGGCCCAATTTTATTTTAAAGAAGATTTTATGAGATTTCGAATACAATAAATGCATTTTAGTCAAAGTTTATAAATGACCTACTTTTGTTTTTGTTTTAGTGAGTGAATGCATTATAAGTAGTCAAGAATAACTAACATTACTTCATAAAACATAAACCTTTGACCATGAAATGTAAAGTAAAACTCACATGCTATCATCATTACTTTCATCCATTAATTTTTTTTATGGAATAATGTGAACTGTGAACTAATTAATTAATAAGTAGAAAATTAGTGTTAATTCAAAATACCATTGAAGGTTTTAATGAACATAGGAATCACACTCCTTGGTCCCCCAAAAGCATGTGATTTTCATGTTCATGGGACTTTCATTCTCACCATTGGTCACAAAATCTAATGGTGGGTTGGTGGGTGAACTTTAAATTAGCTTAAATTTAGGTAGTCCCTCATAGATTCTCATGACATAGGATTCCATGCAACCAAACACACCCTAAGATCGAATAATCTTGTCCCTGTCACTGACTATAGATGTAAGGACTCAATGAAGTCTAACAACATTGTTAACAAATGCGTGTGCAACTGTAGATGCTGTGAATGGACGACTTAAAGGAACAAAATGCACATAGTTGGACAGTCGATTGACTACCACCATAATAACTGATTTTCCTCATGAAGAGGGAAACCCTTCGATAAATCCATCAAGACATCAAACCACACCCTTTCTGGCATCAACAATGGTTGTAAAAGGCCTGTTGCTAGATTCATGTTTGTTGTCTTACATCTCTGGCATACATCACAACTTTTTATAAATTCCTTTATCGTCGTATGCATATGTGGCAAAAAAAACACGACTTCACTCGACTTAGGGTTTTGTGGTACCCAAAGTGTACCCCTACTAGCCTTTTTTTTTGTTAAAAGCCTTAGGCAATATATTACTAACTAAGAGCTATTACAACCAAGTCTGCCGTCAACCGCAAGTGACGAGCCTTACTATTAAGGCCTCTAGAAATATATGTACATTGCCAAAAAGGAAGCAAAAGAAGGTGTTTAATATTACAAATAAGAGGGCGTCAGACCCAATGCATAAGAGAGAGCTGTTGAGATTCACCATCTTGGATGAGGTCAATGAGATCATAGGGTTTCCAAAAATAAGTCTGGTCCTCCAATGTCACGCTTGGATGAGTAGCAAGGCTGCTTCAGCCGCGTATCCTTTCGCCATCGTGCTATCATAAACTTTGTCTCATATCTGACATGTAACAGAAGGCAGAACATTCCCAACCAAGTGTGTTGCTGAAACTTCTACGCTTCCTTGTTTGGTGGATTCAAAGAAGCAAACATTAAAAGTAACAATAATTGAATCTCTATCAAGGCAAAGAGGAGGTTGCGGGTGATTTGCTCTAAGATTAAGTTTATGTGTGCGGGCCGAGTGGATTTGGTCCGGACAAGCCGAGATGGTGAAGACACAGTAACATGAAAAGATCCCTCTGAGGCTAGGGCCAGATCACTAGAGGAACGGGATTCAAGCTGTTTGTCAGTTATCTATGTCTAGGATTTGTGGGATTGAAGGAAAATGGGATGTGGTTGAGTCAAACCTGGTAACGAACCATTGCTGCAATAATCGAAGGAAAATGGGATGTGGTTGAGTCCCCCTACTAGCGTTGAATGAGACTATCTGATAAAATTGCTGCAATCAAAGAAGATTTAGGACTCAAAAATATTTTTTCCTTTTTAAACCAAATTCCATTTCTTTAAAATATTTTAATGGGCTTGGCTGATGTGCCAACTCATATACTTTTTTACAGAATTTATCATTTTGCACTTCTTGTTGGAGCAGGGACAACCAATTGGCTACTAGAATAGAAGTTGCCAAGAACTCAAACTCAGCCGATTGGAAAAGAGCATATGCACCTTGATTTTCTTTGTTTTTTTATATTGAATAACATAGTCGTATCCCAAAATCTTTGGCAACGAGCGTGATTGTGTTGGAGTCACGTTGCTCATGAACAAACTTCAAACTTTTTTGGTCAGTCCGCATGATGAATGGTTTCCCCAAGAGATATGGTTTCCATTTGCAAATTGCCTTCACTACTGTCAACATCTCCTTTCTATAAGTTGAAAGAGAAAGATGATCCTTTCAATGCCTCACTGAAGAATGCTATAGGCTGCTCCTGCTAAATCAATATTGCTCCTATTTCAACACTACATGCATCACATTCAACAATGAAGGGTTGTGTAAAATCTGGTAATCGCAATACCGGTGGAGATGTTAATTTTTTATTTTAAGTTGAGAAAAACTTCTTGAACCTTTGTTGTCGAATGGAACCCGTCCTTGGTGAGTAGGCAAGTCAATGGTGCTACAATCCCTTCGAAACTGCGAATAAATTTGCGGTAGTAGCTTGCCAAGCCGAGCAAACCACACATTCCTTTTATAGTGTGGGAATTGGCCAATCCAAGATTGCCTTAATTTTTTAGGGATCCATTGCTACGCCTTCAAAAGATATCAAGTGCCCAAGATAATCCACCTGAATAACTCCAAAGTGACATGTCGATTTTTGTGCAAATAAATTGTTAGTCAATAAAATCATCGGGGTTGTGTGTAGGCGTTCTTCCCATGTTCAACTATATATGAAAAATCGTAAAATAAAATACAAGAATGAATTTTCTAGATGGGGTCTAAATAAATCATTCACGAGGCTTTGAAAAGTCGAGGGTGCATTGGAGAGACCGAAAGGCATGACAAGGAACTCGTAATGGCCTTCATGAGTACGGAATGTTGTTTTGTGAATAGAGTGAGGCTAGGAAACCATGTTTTGTAAACATGTTTTGCAACCAGGATGATGTGGCATCGTTAGAGGAGTTTTTTACAACTTTGAGATACACATAAAATTTTTGGGGATTTCATCATTCTTTCCAGATCATGACACGTCATCCTGGTTGCAAAACATGGTTGCAAAAACCTGGTTTCCTAGCATTTTTGTTGTGAATATCTTCTTCACATACAAGGATTTGATGGGACACGAGTGTAAGTCTAACTTCGAAAAATACTTGGCTCCATGTATTTCGTCAAGGAATTCATTTTATGACTGGAATATGGTATTTATCTTAGACAGTGATGCTATTCGATTGGGTCCCGGTAATCAACACAAAATCTCCACCTGCCATCACGTTTCTACAAACAATACTGGGGAAGAAAAGGGGTCGATACTATATGTAATTTAACATGAGGTAAACAATTCTTGTACCATTTTTTCTATTTATGTCTTTTGGTAGTAGGGGTAGTGGTATGGTCTAACATTCACAGGGTTATGGTTTGTTTGTAAGGAATTTAGTGGTCATGGCTGCGATTCGGTGGAAAATTGGTTGGTTCAAAAAATATGGTTTCAAATTTGGTGAGTATTTGATCAATTTCATTTTGGTGAACAGTAGGTGGAAATGAAAAACACATCATCAACGGTTGATAAACTTGGTGGCAAGGCGAGTCTATAGGCTAAGCTCCCTATTCAAGCAATGATCTCTAATGGTCCACAACTCTAGGACTCAACTTTCCTTTCCTACCAAACCTCAATACACCACGCATTGGTGAAAGCTTGAGAAAGACAAGGTGTGTTGCCGACTAAGCGCATCGACGACTACATTTCCCTTACCAACAAATAAACTACCAACATGAGCCGTGATCGTCGTCATGAAAAACTGAACATCATAAGAAGAAATAGCCTCAAGAAACTTCCACTCCTCCACCATGTGAAGTCATAATAGTGTGTTGTCGACTAAGCGCATCGACTACTACATTTCCCTTACCCGGGTGATAAAGAATCTCAAAATCATAACTGCTAATGAATTCCACCCACCTCTTTCAACTCTTTCTACGAAAACAAATACTTGAGACTCTTGTGGTCCGTGTACAACTCAAAATGTTCCCCATAAAGGTGATGTCGCCACATCTTCAAGGCAAACACCACTGCAGCTAATTCCAGGTCATGGGTAGGATATCACCTTTCATGAGGCTTCAACTATCGTGAGGCATACTACATGACCTTCTCGTTCTGCATCAACACACAACCGAAACCTGTGCCACTAGCATCAGTGAAAACCACCAACTTCCCACCTTGCACTGGAATAGTAAAAAATGGATGTTGTAGTTAGGCAACGCTTCAACTCCTAAAAATCCTTTTCACACTCATTGTTCCAAAAAAACTGAAAATTTTTGTCGGTCAACTTAGTAAAAAAGGCAACAATAATAGAAAACTTCTTGACAAATCTTCTATAATAACTAGCTAACCCTAAGAAACTTCTCACCTCAGTTGCATAAGTAGGTTGTTTTCAGTCCCTCACTGCTTTCACCTTATCGGGTTCCATAGCTATACCCTGACTAGAAACAACATGCTCTAAAATTTTCACATCTTTCTCCAAAAAATGGCACTTGCTGAATTTAGTATAAAATTTTTGATCTCTCAATGTCTGTAAAACTATCTTGAGACGATCTCTGTGTTCTGCTTCACTACGGGAATAGACCAAAATGTCATCAATAAAAATAATTATGAATTTATCTAGGTATGACCGAAAGATCTGGTTAATCGGATCCATGAAAAAGGCTGGGGCATTTGTCAACCCAAAAGGCATGACGTGGAACTCATGAAATCCATATCTCATACGGAAAGTCGTGAGAGGAATACTATTTTCTTCAATACCCATATGATGATACCCAATTCGCAAGTACAACTGATAAAATACGACTGTTCCCCTCAACTGATCAAGAAGATCATCAATTTGAGGCAACGGGTACTTGTTCTTGATAGTCACCTTGTTCAATTCTCTATAGTCGATACACATGCTCAAGGTTCCATTCTTCTTCAAAATGAATATTGTAGGTGCTCCCAACGAAGAATTACTAGGATGTATGAACCTGGTTCATACACACCTCAAAAGGATTACACGTATATACATTAACATGAATAAACATGTCAATAAGTATATCCAAATAAATCAAAACAAAAACACTAAAATTACCCTTTTTGTAACATCTCATCCAACTGGACTTTCATCTCGTTCAACTCCTCTGGTGCCATCCGGTACGCCGCTTTAGAGATAGAAGTGGTTCCAGGTACTAAATCAATTCGAAACTCCACATCTCAAATAAAGCATTAACATTAGAGATAGGAAAATCAAAAGTACCTTGGAAAATTTCCTGATATGGTAGTGCGGTAAATACACGCCATTGGCTGGTTTGACCTTGCCTATTATGTTGGGTGTTCCTGCCTTTAGGGCAATCTAGCATCAAATGACCCGGTTGTTTACAAGTATAACAAATATCTGCATATCTCCATGATGCGGCTTGGGTAGTCTGGTTCCACTGACCCCGTTAACACTGTCTCTGGTTACCCTGACGGTGGAATTAATTCGCATTCTGCCTCTGGTGTTGATTATTGTCCTGTCTCTGGAATTGATTATCACTTTGTCTTTGAAACTGATTACCACCCTAACCGTGGAACTGATTTCTTCCATGTTGTTGGTTCTGGTAACCATCTTGAGACCTTTGGTTTCGAAACAGTTGACCTCTTTTCCCTTGATCATAAGGATGAAAACGGTTACGATCACTATGATAATCTCGTGACTTACCCTGATAATGGGTATTTCCCAATGCCTCATCCAATTGGTTAGTTCCTCATGCTTTAATGCCAAGTCCAAAACTTTGTCCTAAATAGATAGTGATGCCAAAATTTGATTTTTTTTTGGGTTATCCACCAAATAAGGAGCATCATGCAACAACTTGTTAAACTTCGTAACATACTACTCCATAGTCATATTCTCAGTCTGTTTCAACATATTAAACTCAGCAGCCCATTGTGCCTTAACTGCATTAGGCACAAATTTACTCTCAAACCGATCCTAGAAGTCGTCCCATATCACAGCGGCAACATCAATGGAGGGTAGTAAACCCTCCCACCAGTAACTTGCAGCACCATCCAGATGATGTGCAACTAACTTTTTTTTTTGAACCTCAGTAAGTTGCATATTCCTAAAAACAGTCTCACAGCTTTAGACCCAAACATATGCATCTCTCGGATTATCTCATGTGAACCTCTTACTACCCAAGGTTTCAAACTCCTTAACCCTTCTAGCAAAAGGGTCACCCTGATTACTATTCTGTTGCAATCCTTGTATCAACTGTATCATCATAGTCTGACTTAACTGAATAGTATTCTCATCATGTCCATTCCCACTGCTTCCATTGTCATCTCCATTTGGAACAACATTCTCACTAATACTGCTACCGTTACCATTTGAATTCTGACGAGTGTGTCTTCCAGACGCCATATCCTTCAAAGAAAAATGGCAATGGTTAGATAATCCATAAGATCCACAAAACACTATACTGCTTACCCATAACCACATTTCAAGGATCCCCTAGATTCTCCCTAGCTTAGGGTAAACTGTGTTGTGATACCAAACTGTCACGCTCAAATTTTCAAAATAAAAAAACCGACATCCTAATATCCACGTAGGATAATTGATTTCCCAAAATTCAGGGCATGAAATCAATCCATGCATAGTAACAGTTCCCAAATTTTAGTAGTTATTTACCTTACCTATACTTACTCCGTGGAAGTTGATCATGGCAAGTCCAACCTACAAAAAAGTTAGTGGACTTGCCATCCTGCACGAATTGGTTAGAAAACAATAGGGGTAATATTCTAATTAATAAAAATTTATCAACCCATAAATTATTTATCTTAAACCAGTTATCCATTTATAATGAATTGACCTCTTAGACGATACCACATTCGCAACACCTCCGTGTGGAACATACATGTCCGTATGCCTCTTTCATATAAAGAGACATTTCTCCGTCATCCATACCTAAGTGGGAACATCACATATGAGCATGCATCACCAGATACCCCTAACTATATGAGTACATTAAAAGTCACTATTGGGCTAACAATACGCATAATTCCCGTCACATTTTTTACGGATAAATACCAAGCCTATTTTAGGCATTTCAAAATCACCCCTTTCCGCAAGACCTTACTCGAAGGTAATTTAGTTTCTCTATAAGAAATGAATGTCCTCCCCCGCAAGACTCAATCCGAAGGTTGTTTAGTTTCTCTATAGGAGAGGAAAGAACATAAACAACAAGATATGTAGTAATTCTAAGGAATACAATTCAATGTTTTTTAAAGATATGAATTCAAAGTTATTCATATTGCTTATTGTGATATCTCAAAATGTTTATTGTGATACAATGAAATCTTGTCAATCATAAACAAATCCACTCATTATTTGGGGAATATCACATTTTTTTATCCAACTTTTCTATATCAAAACAGGGATAAGACCTATATTTAATTAAACTATTTAAATAATAATAAGTTAACTAATAAAAGTTAGTCTTCCAAATAAAAATGTGGTTTTTAGCTAAGAAATTTCTAGGTAGCCCTAGAGTATTCATTTTATCAACCAATGCATAAAAAAAATATCACAACAATAAAACATTTCAATCATAGGATGAGGAATAGGATACCGAATTGTGCCGTCAGTGTGTTGCCTTGGAGTGATGATGCCGTCTTTGAGACGAATGCGCATAGGATGAGTTGGAAGAGGCACAACATCAAGTGGTATTGCAGGATCCAAAACAAGGGGCGATAGTTCCAAATTAGCTGTCGATTGTGTGGAACCCGATGCTTGAAAGTGAACTGGGCCCGAAATGTCTTGAGACGTACTTGTGTCTAAAGCAGGATCCAGGCCTGCAGTGAAATGGGAAGTGAGCAAGGGCTCGACAGTTGGGCCTATGGAGGTGCTGTCGGCTGGAGGCCGGTGCTCGACAGGGGCCTGCGGAGGTGTTGCCGGCTGGAGGCCGGTGCTTGGCAGGGGGTCTGCGAAGGTGTGATGGAGATTTTATTAACCTAAATTAATAAGTTAATAAACCCTACTTGTAATACCGCAAGTGCACGACTGTCTAACTAGTAGACGGTGGCAAATACGGGTCGATCCCACGAGGATTGACGAGACAGTGTCTAACTTATTTAAACTAATTTAGAGTTGGGGGTTACAGCAGATAAAAATTACTAAATTAAAAGAACTAAATGGACAACTAAAATTAAACTGATAAGATGATAAGAGAGTGGACCGAGACATTGAATCCACCACAGGTTCTTCGAAATTTGTGCAATCTAAATTATTGTTTTCAAGAATCAACACAACTAACCTAAAGATTAATCTAAGTTCGCAATTGATTTCAGCAAAGACATAAACCCCTAGCATTGCATGTCTTCTTACGGCACACACAATCACAGGTTTATTTTAACTAATTCTAAACCCCTAGCATTGCATGTCTTCTTACGGCACACACAATCACAGATTCAGATTAATTGATTAAAGCAAACTTTAAATATCAATAAAGGGAACTTCTAACTACCGACTAGTCTAGATAATTATTCCAGATATAATCGGTGAAAGCAAATTATTGAAATTCAGAAATCAACTGTGTTTAACATTCAAACATATGGTAAACAATAAATTCAAATACGACAAACTCTAGGAAACCCTGTGGTTTCATATTTGCCTCGGTGCGGGGTCTAGAAGATCATGGTGCATGACATCACAACATCAATGGAATCCATCTCAGCACAAGCATGAATCTCGAGAAATAGCTGCTGGTGGACTGTGGTGGCTCAGACAGAAATTGGGGGTGCAAATTGGCTGATTTGAAATAGTGACTGTGCGGTGGTACATAGCAGAAATGATGGGTGCGAATAGTCAACTGATTCGAAAATTAGTTGGTTCCCGCCCAAAAGACTGCGCTCTTCGTTCCCATCATTTCGCGCCTTGCGTTGCTTCCTCCGGTGAGCTTCCTCTTCGCTGAACCTGCTAGAGAGATGAATATTTGAGGAAGACATGAGAGAGGACAAAAGGAGGAAGAGAACGGGGGAGGTGAAGCAAGGAGGTGCTTCCTATTTCTTCCTGTTCTTGCTCTGTGTTCTCCTTCCTCAACCTGCAAAAGAGAGAGAGTGAGGGGAAACGAGAGAGAGACGAGAGTTGCGAGAGAGAGGAAGGCACAGTGGTTGGAAGAGGTTGCAAGGAAGAGCCGTGAGAGAGGGATGCTGCGTCTGTGGAGAAATTAGGAACATGAACTGTGTGACGGTGTTGTTTGGCCGGTGATGGTGGTGGTGTTGAGACGAAGGAATAGAGAGAGATGTCGTGTTTCTGTGATGAGGTGAAGAGAAAAATACAAAAACAGGGGAAGAAGAGGGGCGGTGATGGCTTCTTTGGCTGAAATGAAGGAACATAGAGAGGGAGAGGAAAAGGACGGGAGGTGCTCCCTGTTTTGTGTACGAGGACGTGATGTTATGGAGGAAGAGTAGGAGGTGGTGATGGCGGGATGATCGCGCTGCCGGTCCTCCTATCGAGCGAGGATCACCGGCAGGGTGGATGTGGCGTGATGGCTGGAAAAAGAGAGGAGGAGAAATGAAACGTGGAAGGGGAGAAATACCTCCCAAAAGGGGGAGAGAATGAGGAGAAGAGGAGAGAGGAAGCCTTAATAGGGTTATCCTATTTCTTTGTTAGGTTGGGTTTGGGTTTTTAGGTCAGCTTTTGGGCTTGAGCTTAGGTTAAATTAGGTGGACTTAGGTTTGTTTGGGTTAGATTTAGACATGTGACCCGCTACTTTGTACCACAATTAGAATCAACCAATTTATCATTCCTCAAATTGTCGCCTTAATGCGATTTCATCGTTCACGTTCAAATTCCTACAAAAACATGAAAACGAAATAATTAGAATAAAATATTATAATCAAAATACTAACATATATAAATTAAGGGATATATTATGTAATAATTACGTGAATATCAAATACCCCAAACCATATTTTGCTAGTCCTTGAGCAAAACAATAAAATTAAAATTCTAACTCACTTTCGCAGGAATCATCGGTTGCACTTACCTTAAACGTGCAACAAGGCTTTAAACCACTAGATTACTTCTAGTGGACGAGTTATAGTCTCGTGAGGGTTTTCAGAATTTACCCACAAACATTATGACTCAATAAATTTCAAAAAACATGGTAACTCGATCACTCTCTCTATTATCCTCAAAGTAATCATCTAATTGCCAAATTTTTTAGAAAACAACTAACATTGTCAGAATAATATATCAAAGAGTCTAACAACGATTTAATAGTACCCAAAGGTTAAATAAATTTCATCAATTATTCTCAACTCGAAGTGTGTGTGTGCATAGCCTTATCAACATAGCTTTTTTTTTTTTCAGTAAAGATACGACTAGATAACCTTTAGATAGTACGCTTTGACTACAAATCTCTCGTCACTCAGAAATGAATCACACAAAGATTGGTTAGTTATCACTCAATTTATATGTGAGAAAGAGAATTAATTATGGAAACACAAACATCTCACATATAATAATCATGAAAAATGGACTTTTAAAAGAATGAAATGAATATGATCTCATGGACAAAGATATCAATTACTTTGAGAATGTTGAATCAAACTCCATAGTTCTTGTCTATTTAATCTCCACGTCTATGAACCAGACCTTTACTTAAGATCAATTAGGTCTTTATTAAGTTGAAATGAGGCTAAGATTTTGGCGAACAAAAATGGAAAAAAGATATGCACAAATTCTCTGAGACTGGATACACCCTTTAATAAACACGTAGGGGGCTCTGAAGAGTAAACCAATGTTGTAAACCATTAATTTTTCTTCTTTCGAAATTATTCTTTATATTTTTTTTTATAAAATCAACGGCATGCTTTCCCCTTCTACACAATAAAACATTTTTAGTCCCGAGGATTCATGGAATATTTAGTTTCAGCTCTTTTTATTTGCTCATTCCAAAAATATATCAACCATACACATTCTCAGAGACATTGGATAAGGATAAAAATAGTATGGGATATTACTCCCTAACTGGAGTAGGTAATGGAGATGGGGTTAGCAAAGAAAAAGTCAATTCAAAGGCTCAAAGGGCTGCAAACGAATATTTATTATTAGGTAAGCTAAAAAGGCTAAAGAACGGTTAAAAAAATGCCTATATCACTTCCTAAGTTCTAGTCGGTATTATGAAATTTCAACTAAATAAACCAAGAAGTTGTAGTGTAATAATTCAATTTTAACATTATTCTCAAAGCAATCAATAAAAGAAACAAGAATAATGAGATCATCAACGAAATAATGCTGACTCAATAAAAGTCAGAGTTTATTTAATAACCCTTAAGAAAAATAGAATGTCTCGAAACTCACAAGGGTTAAGTCTCCACTATTATTCTAAGGTTTTCTAGTTAATATCGTACTGATTACCTTCAAATTATGCTAAATTGGCTTATAGTGCAAGAGTGGTCGAGTCGAAAAATATCATGAAATATATTTAACTTAAAGATAATATCAAACCATATGTTTTTCTATTGATATATAAAAGTGACAAGTGAAAGCATGCATTCCTCAAATTTAAAGGCATACTTGAAAGCACACCCTCTTCATTGGAAATGAACTTAGATTTTGAATGCATTTTCAAATCGAAAAATTTTCACACAATCATAATTAACTATGTATTCAATGGAGATTGAGTAGAATACAATAGTGAATTGTGAAATACATTTCAGTTCAAAATTTTCGAAGAATGCAGAAAAAACTCATAAACCTCACCCCCAAACCTAAACCAAACATTGTCCTCAATGTATAAAATGATGAGAGTTAGAGTGATATTACCATGAGAAAGTTTTTACCAATTTCGACGAAATCGTCCACCAATGAATGCTAAAAAACATAAGAATTGTTGACTCATCATGATAAATAGATAAAAACAATACAGGACACAAAAGAATATACAAATGAAAAAAGTCACATGCATCAGTTGTAAGTCAAAATTGTTACGGAGCTAACGAGTATGAGTGAAATGCAACTGGAAAGAACTCAAAAATCAATCCAGACTGACCATAATGACACAACTGAAGCTAGGCTGCCTCCTAGGAGCGCTTGGTTTAACGTCGTCAGCCCGACATATATTCTTCCTCATAAATGATGTAACATGAAATGACGAGGAAGAACATAGCGAACACTCCCCCAAACCTAAACACTTACTCACGATGTTGGCTAGATCATATAGCAACAACCGAAAAAGTTGAGGATCCGTCCAACATATAGTAGCACCCACATGCAGCACAACAGAAACTAACACATCCCTAAAACGACGAAGACGCCATGCAAAATCATAGAGAAAATGCAAATGAACCCGCGGTCGTAAAGAAATCATAGGGATCTGGAGCAGAAAGTTGTCACCAACATGGATATCCAACAAATAACTCTTTCCTACTCCTAAAAAGGTACATCCTATGTCTGGTGTCAAATCAGAAGATTGAATGTGTTGCACAATTGGATGGTCAAAACTAAAATCATCCCTTAAAAACAAGGGATTCACATAGGTAGCGCCAATCACTATTAAAGGGATGGAAAGAGGTATGTCTATAGATATATCAGGTGGTACAGGCTCATCATAACAAAATGAATTGCACAAAGATGATGAACTAGATAGCTCAACAACACCCCCAAACCTGGAATCGACACAATCTATGGGACGTATTCTCTCCAAAGAATATTGAGAATCAGACTTCATGTAGGAGTCACTAGGAGGACATATGTCAAATGGGTCATCATGAAAAGGCGAGAAAGGGAATAAGTCAGAAAGCCCAATAGTATCAGCAAACGGGTTCAGTTTTGACTCACTGAGTGGAAGGAGTTCCACTTTAGGCTTCCATGTGTAACTCGAATCCGTAATAGGGGCTGAATCAAGCAAAACATTCACTTCCCTAATGGAATCATCAATATCGAAATCTAAACCGAAGTGAGTCAAACATGTTGCTAAGGGATCATCTGATGCAGACTGCAATAAGGAATTCTCCACCGAACTCTCAATCATGTTAACTTCACAAACATCCTCCGACTCAGGAGGTTGTTGGCTTACATTAAAAACATTGAGTTCGACGGTCATGTTGCCAAATGACAGTTTCATGATTCCATTCCTACATTTAATAATAGCATTAGATGTGGCAAAAAATAGACGACCCAAAATAATTGGAATGTGACTGGAGGGGTTGTGAACAGGTTGTGTATCAAGAACTATGAAGTCCACTGGAAAATATAAATTTTCAACCTTAATGATCACATCCTCTATAACACCGCCGGGAATTCCGATTGACCTATCTGCCAATTGTATTGTTACTTTAGTCAATTTTAGTCCGTCGATACCTAATTGCTCATAAACAGTATGAAAACAATTTAACACTCACCCCCAAATCCAACAATGCCCTATCAATAATATTATCACCGATAACACAAGAAATAGTTGGGCACCCAGGATTTCTATACTTAGGCGGGGTTTTGTGTTGAATAATTGAGATTACTTGCTCGGCGAGGAAGGGTATCTTTTGCACAATGTAGCTTTCGCTTTTGTGTGCAAAGATCCTTCAAAAATTTGGCATAGATAGGAACTTTCTTAATAACATCGAGCAATGGAATATTAATGTGAACTTGTTTAAAGATTTCCATTACATCGTTAACATTTGTTCCTTTCTTTGCTGCAGCTAACCGTGAGGGAAACGATGCCCTAGGAAAATAAGATGCCTGAGTGGGGTCAGAGTCAAGAGACACATCTTTAGAAGGTGAGGCTTTATCAACCTCCTTGTCAGATGGAGATGCAACCTGTTTTGACTTAGATGGAGATGCAACGACACTTGAAAAGGGCACTTGTACCTGATTGTCAACCTGCTTTCCACTCCTAAGGGTAGTAATAGATTGGACATCTTCATGGCATAACTCAGATGTACTACCAACTGCGAATTGACCCTTCGGGTTTGGAACAGGTTGACTAGGAAATTTCCCCGTCTCTATCTTAGAAGAAGACTGAGTAATCTTACTCACAACTATCTCAAGTCTATTGAGGGCTTGAGATTGGTGTTGAGTCATGGCTTTCAACTCACATATGTCCTTAGAATTCTGCTTAATTATACTTTCTGAGCGGTGCAAAAACCGATTAACCATTTCCTCTAAACTTGATGTGTTGGATGGAAGAACTTTGTTAAGGTGGGGCCTAACAAGTCTAGAGGCTTGAAATGCCTGGGAGACAACAACAGGTCCCCCTTGGTGTGGGCCATGGGCCCAAGGAAGATTTGGATGTTTGGTGAACCCTGAATTGTAATAGTTAGGTTGCGGATTATTGTCAGGTCACCGCATCGCACTAAAAGAGTTGACTTGCTCCGCATAGTATGCAGGATAATCATTTTGCAAGTCACAAATAGCTATTGAATGACTAGGACTCGAACATGCAGCACATACTTCAGATGAAGCATTTGTGGGAAGTACAGGTTGAGTCAAATTCAAAAGTGCATCTATCTTTTCAGCCATGGTCATAACAACTGTTTCTAACTTCAAAGCAGAAGGGGGTGAACAGATGTATCTCTAACTTCATATACACCGCTCTTACGCCTATCAAACTCCTTTATCGAATAATTCCATTGCTGAGAATTTTTGAAAAGCGTTTCAAAGAATTCCCATATCTCATTGACACTCATATTCATTAAAGACCCACCACTAGTGGCATCAATCATATGACAGTTTTGAGGGGTTAAACTGTCTTGGAAGTATTGAACTAGCCGCCACTTCTCGAATCCGTGATGGGGACACCTGACAATGAGCTCATTGAACCTTTCCCAACATTCATAGAAATGTTCGCCATCTTTTTGTTGAAAATTAGATAAATCTCGTCGAAGGGCATTCGTTTTATGAATGGTTAAATACTTAGTCAAGAACTTTCTTGACAACACATCCCACGTTGTGATGGATCCCGTCTCTAATGAGTTTAACCACGATTTCGCCTTATCTTTCAGAGAAAAGGGAAATAACCTAAGACAGACCGAATCATCAGAAAAGTTTTGGTACTTCAGGGTAGCGCGGATGTCAAGAAATTCTTTGACATGAAGATAAAGGTCCTCTTTCTCGAAACCATAAAAAAAAGCAAGAGATGAATAATAGATGGTTTGAGTTCGAAACTATTTGCATTTGTCTCAGGTAAGACAATGCAAGATGGAAAACTACTAGGAAGAGGGGCGAAGTAATCCTTAAAGGCCTTCCCTTTAGCAATCTTAGTGGACAAGGATGATGAACCTAAATAGGTAATGGGGACTTCAAAGAACTCCTTGATAGAATCACGCAACCAGGCATGCATAAACTATTGGATATCGAAGGTTTAAAGTCAACACTCCTAAATAGGCTTCAATTTTTTTTTAATTACTTTTTTTTCTTTTTTTTTATGCAAGCCTAACCACTATATGAAGATGAACTAACTCTAAAAAAGAAAAACAACGGAACCCTAAGTGACACCTAAATGATGCGCAAACAAAATAAATGGCAGACGGCCTTAGAGCTTTTCTTTACTAATGCAGGGCTGAAATTCAATTCAATTTACATAACCGTGGGAGAGGCACGGTAATTTCCTATCAATCTGCCACTACAGAGTTGCTCCTACCTCTTTTTTCCACTTTCTAGCTCAAAGTGAAATGCCAGTTCAAGAACTTTTCTATATGGGATATGTTCCTTCACTCGACCACTTTAAGCTATCAAACGTCAAAAGAGGGTCCCTATGAGCATCACACATTATCTAGATAATTATCTTGCTACAAATTTTAAATAGTGAAGGCCTAGCTAACCCTAAAATAGATGGTGATTTACCTATCCGCGGGAGAGGGCACGGAAGTTTCAACTCAATCCTGCCACTATTCAAATTTTCATGCAATACTACAAGCTAAACACAAGTGATCACACATAAACCGCGTGTAGATGTGGTGGGTAGAAGTTACCTCCAGCATGAACCTCTTTCGGGTTACTTGCGACGCCGGGTAGAAGTCGATATTTGAGAGTTTCCTTGCGAATTGCAATATTTCACTTTGTTCCCACTTGAGTTCCTATGTGTGTGACTGCCTGCAAAATAAATGCAAAAATAATTCAAACTCAAGCAAATAAAACAAATAAGAAAGTGACTCGTAACACTGTTCCTAAAAAGAGAATTAAACCTAATTTATAAACTAGCAAAAACAACCCTAGATTTCGATTGTACCATTAAAATCCCCGGCAACGACGCCAAAAACTTGATTGAAATTTCATTAACCTAAATTAATAAGTTAATAAACCCTACTTGTAATACCGCAAGTGCACGACTGTCTAACTAGTAGATAGTGGCAAATACAGGTCAATCCCACGAGGATTGACGAGATAGTCAAATTCTAAGATTTATTTAAACTAATTTAGAGTTGGAGGTTACAGCAGATGGAAATTACTAAATTGAACAACTAAAAATTAAATTGATAAGATGATGAAGGAGTGGACCGAGACATCGAATCCACCACAAGTTCTTCGAGATTTGTGTAATCCAAATTATTGTTTTCAAGAATCAACACGACTAACCTAAATATTAATCTAAGTTCGCAATTGATTTAAGCAAAGGCATAAACCCCTAGCATTGCATGTCTTTTTACGACACACACAATCACATGTTTATTTTAAATAATTCTAAACCCCTGGCATTGCATGTATTTTTATGGCACACACAATCACAGATTCAAATTAATTGATTAACTACCGATTAGTCTAGATAATTATTCCGGATATAATCGGTGAAAGAAAATTATTGAAATTCAGAAATCATTTGTGTTTAACATTCAAGCATATAGAAAACAATAAGTTTATTTTCGACAAACTCTAGGAAACCCTGTGGTTTCATCTTCGCCTCAGCATGGGGTCTAGAAGATCACGGTGGATGGCATCACATCATCAGTGGAGGTGGAATTCATCTCAGAACAAACACGCATCCCGAGAAATAGTGCAAATGCTATGTGGTGGCTCTGACAAGATTTGGCGGTGAAAATAGCCTGATTTCAAAAATCAGTGATTTCCCGCTGTTTTCCTACGTTTTCTTCCTCCTGCGTCCATGAAATCTTTGCTCTTCCTTGTTGTTTCTTCGTTCCGGTTCACCTGCAAGAGATGAAAACAGATAATGGGAGACAAGAGAAAGAGAGAGTAGGGAGAGAGAGGGACGAGAGAAGAAGAAAACATGAAGAGTGCACGGAGAGGAGAAAGGGCTAGACGCTGCTCCTGTTCTTCTGTTTTAGTGAGAGAGATATGATGGTGGTGGTGCGTGGTCTGGTTGTGATGAAGGAGTAGAAAAAAAGAAGTGGAGGAGGAAGAGACCGTGGAAGAGAGAGGAACAAAGATGAACATAAGAGACAGAGAATCATGTGGCTATGTTTTGTTGCGTGGATGAAGCAGAGGCGGTGACGTTGGTTTGGCTGGTGTGTGGACGGTGGTGTTGTTTGGCGTGACGGAACAGGGAGGAGAAAGAGGTGGAAACAGGGAGGTGCTCCTGTACTCTGCTGCTGGTTCGTGACAAAGGCTGAGAGAAAGATAAGAAAACAGGGACAGCAAGTGAGATGGCGGCGATGGCGGTGATGGCGAGGTGATCGCGCTGCCAGTCCTCCTATCGAGCAAGGATCGCCGACAGGGTGGATGTGGAGTAGTGGTTGGAAAAAGAGAGAATGAGAAAGAAACGTAGGAAAAGATATGCCAGGAGGAGAAGGGAGAGAGGAAGCCTAAATAGGGTTCTCCTATTTCTTTGTTAGGTTGGATTTGAGTTTCTAGGTCAGCTTTTGGGCTTGGGCTTAGGTTAACTTAGGTGGACTTAGGTTTGTTTGGGTTAGGTTTAGACATGTGACCTGCTACTTTGTACCACCATTAGAATCAACCAATTTATCATTCGTCAAATTGTCGTTTTAATGCGATTTCATCGTTCATGCTCAAATTCCTACAAAAACATGAAAACAAAATAATTAGAATAAAATATAATAATCAAAACATTAACATATATAAATTAAGGGATATATTATGTAATAATTACGTGAATATCAATAAGCAGAAAACGGTGGCAGAAGATGTCGACATGGTCTTAGAACACAATGTAAATACAGGCTGAGGTATGATGGCTGATACATTGGTGAATGTAGGAACCAGTAAGGAACGTCAGACCAATTATGTGAATTTGATATTGGAAGGAATCTGCGGTTTTGGAACAGAGCGTTGATGCAAAAGTAGTTTTGGAACTAAGCACTGAAGTAGCAAAATTCCAGAAAAATGCAGAGTAGGTGAGTTTCCTGAAGCTGAAGGAAATTGCAGTGTGGGAACGGAGAAACGTTGCAGAGGCAGTGATAAAACATAATAATGAAGTAGCCGAAATTTTGAAAAACTTAGAGCATGGGCTGGCGGTTGAAGTATCAAATGAGGTCAAAGGCTAATAGATCATAATGATGGGATTGGTATTGAGGTTGATCGACCCTTTGCCTAATCCATTAAAGAAACGATTTGCTGGGAAGACTTGGGGTGAGAAAAAATCGATATGCAAGAGGAAAAAAATGCGTTTGAAGTTATTGAAAAGAATCATGGAAGAGAATAGGGAAATTGATCAATCAAACTTTGAGAATGATGTTAATTATGTAATCATCATAGATATGGAGTTGGGTACTCGTTCAGAAGGAGAACTTGGGAAGCAGGAAAAGAAGTCGACTTACCCAGAAAGTTATAGATGGTGATTGATAACTAATTATTCTTTAATGGTCAGGGAATCAGGAATAGGGAGACTCATAGTAGACTTAAAAAGATGGCCAGAATGCAAAGTTTGAATACTAATGGTTACATAACCTATGATAGAAGCTACTAGACATTCAGAAGTAGGTAATAAAGTGAAACTTCCCGAGTTTGTTTCAATCAAATAACTGGACGAAAAAATTTGGATTTTTTGGGCAAATGATCTGAATCTCACAGTTCGGTATATGACTGATCAATCTATCCATTGTGATGTGATGGATGTTGTTAACGGTCGTTCATTCGTGATATCCTTTATTTATGTTAAATGTTTCGTCATTGATCGTAGGTTGCTTTGGCAGGACTTGGAGGCTTTGTCATTCAGTTGTACTTCCCCGTGGATGGTTGGGGGTGATTTTAACACCAATATGTTTGCCCTAGAAAAAGTAAGAGGTATTGATCCGTCGCAGGCAAGCATGACGAAATTTACAGACTATTTAGAGGCTTGTGTTTGATTGATTATTGATTTCGGGTCCTTTCTTTACATGGTGCAATAACAGGCATGGTAGAGACCGCATTTTGGCCTAGCTAGATTGAAATCTTGTTAATTCTGAATGGTTGAATGTCATGCCTAGCACTCGAGTGGAACACTTCCTTCGCACCTGTTCTAACCATGCTCCGATCTTGGTATCTATTCCTTCGATGGCTAGGTCAGGGACTCCCCCTTTCCGTTTCCAACATATGTTGCTTGCTCATCTAAATTTTTTTGATCTGGTAGATAATGCTTAGAATATTGAGTTGAGGAACATGTTACCTTTCGATGGGATTGATGTGAAACTTAAATCTCTGTATAAGGCCCTGAAAGTTTAGAACAAGGAATTTTTTGTAATGTGTTTAGCAGGATTTGATAGTTAGAGGATGGGATAAGTCAATGGGAAGAACGTATGTTGGCTGGTTGGGGTTCATATGCTAATAACAAACTTCACTCAGATACCATTTGGGATGTGGAAGGGATTTCAAATCTAAACCATTGTCAGGCTGAATACAAGTTGGCCTTGAAGCAGGAAGAGTTGTTCTGGCTGCAGAAATCCGGCGAATAAGAAATCACAAAAAGTGAAACTTGTACCAATATTTTTGCATAAGTTAAATCTAAACAAATTCGTAGGGCTATCTCTAAAATTACCCTGCCTTCCGGGCGTCATATAGAGGACTCCAGGGAGATCATACATGAAGCCAATTTGTTTTTTAAGAATCTTTTGAGCTCACAAGAACACCGGGTTGATGAGAATTTGTTATATTGCATACCTAACAATAGTATTTACGAGGCAATGTGATGATCTAGTTAGAATCCAAACATTGGAAGAAGTTCGGTAGACTACATTTAGTATCTAAAAAACAACGCTTCTAGACCAGATGGGTTCATGGCCGATTTCTTCCAAACTTGCTGGCCAGTTGTGGGTGTGCAAGTGTGGGAAGCCGCAAAGCATTTTTTCAATGGTTGCGCCATTCCTGGTGCGTTTTTAGCCAATCTGGTAGCTCTTATACCAAAGACGGAATCCATTTTTTTGATTTTCGACCTATTAGCATGTGCAATATTAAGATTTATAAAGTTTTCAGTAAATTACTTTTCTCTAGGCTAGCTTCTTGTTTGCCAGAAGTCATATCGCACAAACAAGGAGCTTTCATAAGGGAACAATCCATTGTGAAAAATATTGGCTTTGCCCAGGAGTTAATGAGGGAGATTGGGAAAAAATTTCATGATGGAAATGTGATTCTCATAATAGACATGGAGATGGCTTATGACCGCATTGAATGGGGTTTTTTGTTATTGGTTCTCAGAAGATTTGGTTTTATAACCGGGTGTGTCATATCATTTCTAAAGGTTTTTTTTTTGTCTTCTCGTGGTTTGAGTCAAGGTGATCCCCGGTCACCACTTCTTTATGTGATTGCATAAGAGGTTTTGAATAGGAATTTGACTAGAGCGTTTGCTAGATGGGACATTGGTTATTTTCTTACTCCCAGAGCATGTGCACCGATATGTACTTACTGTATGCGAATGGCACGTTGATCTTTTTTAATCGTAGGAAAACATCGGTCCAAGGTTGTATCAAGTTCTTATAGCAATATTGTTTGGTTTCGGGTCAAAAAATTAATACCAAAAAGTGCTCATTCATACTATCAGAAATGTTTTGGTTGAAAAAGTAGTTGCAATTAAAAAATACTCGGGGTTCCAATACAAAGTCTCCCTGTTCAAATACCATGGAGTTCCTATCTACCAAAGGCAATGCATAATTATTTTCTTTGATGAACTAGTTAACAAAATTCAAAGACGTGTGGAGGGTTGGAAGGCAAAACTTCTATCACCTAGGGAAGACTGGTTTTGATTAAAAATTGTTTTAAGTAGACTTTGATTTACATTCTTAGTGTCGTAGTTGTGCCAAAAAAGGTTTTTGCTAGGATTTTGAAAAATCTTATCTGATTTCCTTGGAAGAGATTTTGAAGGAAAGTTGAAGAAAAAATGGGTGGCTTGGGACAAAATTAGTTTGCCATTGTCAGAAAGAGGATTGGGAGTTCGGAACCTATACCATGCCTATTATTTTGTCTTAAAGGTCTCTTGAATTTGGTGAACTCTAACGCTTTATGGGAAGTGTTTCTTCATAGGAAGTACTGGAAATCGGGATTGCCATTTAGGCAGTAGCTGGTTAAGACTAATTATTTTCCATTCTTCAAAGAAATGTTGTCCTTACATCCCACGTCGACTGAAAATTCATTTTGGAGAATCGAGAGAGGGAATGTCAGTTTTTTTTTTTTTTTGAAGAAAACTGGAATCCTGTTATGGGGGTTTAGAAGGCCTGCTAATCTGATTAGTCAGGAAGGTGGCCTAAGATTCAGAAGTGTGTAGAGATCAGTTTGATGTTTTGAGCGACAAGTGCAGAAAGTGGCAGTTGCAGTGTATGAATGGTTATGCACTAACACAAATGAGAAGGATTATTGTGTGTGGGTCTTGTCTGTAGATGGAAGCTTATCCTCTTGTTCGGTTTATGAGATTTTTAGAAATCATGGCATGATAGATAAATTTTACCGGAGAATTTAGCACCTGTTATTGCCAACAAAGATATCCATGTTAATTTGGAACATTGTGAAGAGGGGTATATCAGTTGATGGGGAACTGTACAGATGCAAGTTTAGCTTAGCGTTCCGTTACTAGTGTTGCTCATCACCTGGTATCGAGTGTATTAATCATCTGTTTGTGGAAGGGCAAGTGGCATCTCGGTTTTGTTGCATTTTGAGCTGATTTTTGGCATACATAGGCATCATTCAATTGAAGTTCCACATTTTTGCAGGTGTGGTTCCATCGTGTACACAGGTCGACTCAAGTGGGTGTTTTATATAAATTGACACCTATTTTTTGCGATTTGGAAGCAGAGAAACCAGAGTTATTTCGATGGACTAGCTTATAATGCCAATTTCGTGATCAATCAGGGTTAGAAAGTGGTTGTAGTTGGTGAATGTTGTGTTGGTTCCAAACAGGGGAGTCCTACCGCGCCTGGGCCTCCCTGAGATGGTAGTTCGTGTTGGCGAATCATGAATTCTTTATTGGAAATTCCCCCCAGCAGGTTGTGTTGCGGTAAAAGTGGATGGCTCGTCCTTTGAACATATGGTTGCAGGCAGCGTGGAAATTAGAAATGAGTTTGGCTATTTCCCTTGAGCAAAACAAGTCTTCTTTGGTGCGTGATCTAATAATAAAGTGGAAATGTGGGCTTTGTTAGAAGGTGTGAAGTTATGTAAAGAGTTGGTTGTGTTGAAATGTTTGACTCGAACAGATTCCTCTTTGGTTAAAATTGGTTTGATGGAGTTTTCAAAATTCCTTGGCAGCCAGAAAGCGATTGGTTAGAGATTTGAAGTTTGGATCGAGGTATGGAAGTGGTATGAATACATGTGTTTC
Organism: Berberis vulgaris; assembly: GCA_963556465.1. Classification (NCBI taxonomy): domain Eukaryota; kingdom Viridiplantae; phylum Streptophyta; class Magnoliopsida; order Ranunculales; family Berberidaceae; genus Berberis; species Berberis vulgaris. Next base: position 71,171,150 of record OY747131.1, on the reverse strand, counting down.
ATGACACGAATGCGATGGTTGATGCATTGGCCAGCCTGGCGTAGGCAGAGGCAATGACCATGACCTTCAGTCAAGTGAACCTTCCTGGAAGCCATTAGCTCTTTTGCGTCCTGATAAAAATCATACACCTTATGTGCGACATTATTTTTTATGTAATGTTTTGTTATATGGGTAATGTTGTAATGTACCATCGGTGTACCATTATCCATTTTAGATTAGTAATTAAGGTCTGGCAATCCACACGTGGCCCTCCATACCACCAAAGGTTTATTTAAAAAAAATAACTAACTAACTGGCAAACAATAGAACTAACAAACAAAAACAAACGTGCATCATATGGTGTATAACAAATAAAGCATGGCTACTCTTGATTTAATCAGTTCTTGTTACATGCAAGTACGACATGTCATTAGTGAGTGGCTTGGACTGACGTGTAAGTATCACCCCCAAGCCAATGCCTTACCTTTTGCAGCCCCCAACCCAATGCGTTGTTCGGAAGTCAATTTAGAGTTGGACCCATCCAAGATGAAGCACCACGTAAAAACTAAAAACTGGAAATGTTGTCCTTTCAGGCAATTGATTGTGCACTTATTAGAAGCAACTTTAGCCAAGTAACTTTTTATAATATTATTAAATGTATAGATATTGGCACTAAGTGTCAGTGATAAAGTAAGTGTGTATATGTTGTTATTGTGCGATGTGTGCAGATCTGTCCTTGCTGATCCCAATGATTTCCAACTTGCAAAAATGAGTAGCGGTTAAGCCCATGACCACTGTTGTGGTGGCCGAAAACATTCTGATGCTTAAGTTAGATATCGGTTCAAGAAAGAGTGAAGACTGTATGTAAAATTGTAGTGTGTATACTTGTGTACTTTTTTCCTCATTTCAGCGACTTTTATAGCGAGCCTTCCCTCCCTAACTGTCCATGTGATCGAGGGCGTGATGGAGGGAGGAGATCTCGCATAAGATCTTACATGTGCATGACTGAGTTCTTTGGCACTGTTTAGGACCCAATGCTTGATTGGGCTAGAATTGATTTTGTATGAGTGGATCTTGAACCTGTGACAACTTTGAGATTCGTTGTTCAGGCCTTATTGTCCTGGGCCAAGCCCTAAGACCCATGTTTCTAGGGCTGGCGTGTTTTGGGTCTGGACACCTGACTTACGGGCTGAACAATAGTCTTGCGCATGAGTCCGCTTGGGACTGCACTAAAGCCTTTTACATGCTAGGGTTAGCCCATGCCATGTGTACAGCTGTGATTGAGTGCATGTTTGATGTCTCATCAGCTACTCCCTCCAGTTAATGGGGCTATGTGCAGTTCCATTAATTCGATGATTATCGACTGGTGCAGTTGTACTTGGAACTTGCCGGGTAACATTTAATGCCGACGTGATTGTTGGGTGACCTCCTTCTATGAACCTTCGTGCCTATATATAGGCTGGTTCTCATAGGGTCAGGCATTTCCATGAGCATTGTAGAGCTTATTCCTCAAATGTGCCTTTCCAGAGAATGTGTTTTGACCTCTCTAGATGATGAAGGACAATCTCCATTGGTGGAGTTTTTGAATGGTCTAACATTTGCAGCGATTAGTCTTGACAAGACCTGTTATTCGATGAAGCCACCTGCCTTGAGTGAGCTTCCAGTGGTTCTATGGGACCTACGAATTCCTTCTTACGTTGCAAAAAAGAAGTACAGACTCCCCCTTGGGGCCAAACTTGTCTTTTATCTGTTGGTGCTCCCACGACATCTTTCGCCATCCAATTTGGAGAAATTACCCGCAGCCAACTTTGGATGATTGTTCCCACTACTCCTTCTTAGGCTTCAATCGTGATGTCCCAACCGAAAGACAGACTGGCAGAGCCGGGCTCTCGTGTGCAAGGCTTGCGACCTTGGAAAGCTAACTCTACATCACCCCAGACATCCCTTCTTTGAGGGATCACACCAACAACCAACTTTGGATCCTTTTGATTTTACTTCAAAATCCTTTTTTGAAGGCAGATTGGCAGAACAAAGCTTCGACATGTGTTCCAGTAGATCTTTACTCGCGCCTTGTTTTGCACCAAGCTCAGATACTTGTAGTGTGTAAACTTTTGTACTAGTCGGTCCTTCAAGCGTTGTAACAACTTTTTGATAATCAATAGTCTTTTTTTTTAATTTGCTTTCCTTGAATGCCCTGAATGATTGTGAATCATATTGGCTTGAGCAAATAAATCTTTTAGATTGTAAAAAAAATGAGGCAATTCGAGCTTTGAGCAGGGACTGGGCTGACATGTTTATGAACGAGATGAATGTGGTCCCGATTCAGCCTGTGTAGTTCACTTGGCAAAATCCTGACTCGCCAATGACAACGAAGTCACTGAAGAACGATCTTTGTGTAGGCAGGCTGTGTCTTGCGAGTTGCTCGCTTTCTGTTCAGGCGTTGGCCTATTGAAGTACTGCTACTTAGCTTTGTGTAGAACATGAGTTACAATGTAATAGTTTTTTTAGAACTAGATTCTGAACCATATTCTGAAACTCATTGTTTAGTTGAGTCTTAGTGGTCAGTGCATTGCCTTGGTCCGTATGGACTGGAACGATCAAATGCGTTGAGCCATCTGTTTACTAGACTTGTTAGCATGTGTGTTGTCTTAGTTCCTGAGGAGGACTAGGCTATCTGCAGAGCGGTGAACTATCCGTGGACTAGACTCGAGCGGTGAACTATCCGTGGACTAGACTCGCCTGATTGCGGTGAGCTGTCCATGTACTGGGTTTAGCATGTGCTGGAGTTCCTTGGCTATGAGGCGAACTAGTCACTTATGTGGCAAACTGTCGTTGTCCTGAAAATGACTAAGTCACTGATACGACAAGTTGTCGTCGTCCTAAACAAGACTAGGCTTGGATGCTTGTGCGCTGTCGTGACCGCCATATTCAGACCAGGTTCCTTAGAGAGCGGTGAGCCGTCCGAAGACTAGACTCGTTTCCTTGTAGTAGACTGTCCATGGACTGGGTCCGATCTGCGTTGGAGTTATTTGGTTCATGAGGCGGACTAGATCACTTATGTGGCAAGTTGTCGTCATGCTGAAAAAAACTAGGCTTGGCCACTTCCTTAGGAAGCGGTGAGTTTTCTGGAGACTGGACTCACCCGCTTGCGATGGACTGGGTTCGGTTCGCGCTGGAGTTTCTTGGTTCCTGAGACAGACTAGGTCACTTATGCAGCAAACAATGTCGTTCTGAAAAGGACTAGGCTTGGTCGTTTGTGCGCCATTGTGGCCCTCGTATTCAGGCCAGGTTCCTTAGAGAGCAGTGAGTTGTCCGGATACTGGACTCGCCCTTTTGAGGTCGATTATCTATGGACTGGGTCCGCTCCGTACTGGAGTTCTATGGTTCATGAAGCGGACTAGGTCACTTATGCGGCAAGTTTTCATCTTCTTGAAAAATACGTTTGTGGGCCATTGGGGCCCTGTATTCATGCCAGGTTCCTTTTTGGAGTGGTGAGTCGTCCCGAGACTAGGTTCGCCCTCTTGCGATAGACTGTCCATAAAATTGGTCTGCTCCGCAGTTGTGCCATTGTGGTTCTGGGGTCAGACTAGGCTATCTCTAGAGCAGTGAACTGTCCATGGAAATGACTCGTTTGCTTGTGGTGGAATGGGTTCGCTCCGCACTGGAGTTTTATGGTTCATGAAGCGGACTAGGTCACTTATGCGGCAAGTTTTCATCATCTTGAAAAATACGTTTGTGGGCCATTGGGGCCCTGTATTCATGTCAGGTTCCTTTTTGGAGTGGTGAGCCGTCTCGAGACTAGGTTCGTCCGCTTGCGATAGACTGTCCATAGACTAGGTTTGCTCCGCAGTTGTGCCATTGTGGTTCTAGGATCGTCCTAGGTTATCTCTAGAGCAGAGAACTATCCATGGAAATGACTCGTTTGCTTGCGGTGAACCGTCCATGGACTAGGTTTGGTCTGCATGGGTGCCATCGGGGTCCAGAAGTCGGACTAGGCATGTTCTTGGGTACAAAGTTATATGAAATATCAATTTTGAAAGAGAGTATCTTTACTCTAATACTTCTTCAAGTGTTCTACATTCCATGACCTTTTTAGATGCTTTCCATCGAGTTTTCTAGCCAGTAGATTCCTGGCCTTATGATTGTAGTCACCTTGTAGAGACCTTCCTAGTTCGGGCTTAGCTTGCCCTATTTAGGGTCTCTTGTATTTGGTTGGGTCTTTCTCAGTACTCAATTTTGAATTGTCGATGTTTGACCCTCTTGTTGCAGTGCTGACATGGACGGATCTACAACCACCTTTAAAATTTTAGGTTGTCCCCTTTAAAATTTTAGTTTATCCATTCAATCAATGAAGAGAAAAGAAATGAAGGAGTAGAAGAATTTAGGCGGAGAAGAAGAAAGAACTCGCTGAAGAAGACGAAGGAACAATATGCGCAAGGGGAAGAGGAAGAAGAAAACAAAGAGGGAATTTTTTTTAAACGTGGGTGGCTATTCACCCCCACATAACTTCTAAGGGCACCCTACCTAGACAAAAAAAATTTCCCCTTTGTCTGCAATCATGGCTCTGCCCCTGAGTGCTAGGCCATCTTTTGTTGATAAGCTACAATTCTGACGGAAGCTCAGTTTCTCCGCTCTTCGAGTAAGTCTAAGCCAATTCTCAGAGCTTAATCGTTGTCCTCCATCCTGAACTCCTTCATTATGAACGTAGGTATTGCTAGGTCTATTGGAACCATTGCCTCAGACCCATAGGCCAGTGTGAATGGTTTTTCTCCAGTCGAAATCCTCTTTGTGGTGTGGTATGCCTAGAGGATGCATGTTAGTTCAGAGACCCATAGCCCATTGGTTGCATCGAGTTTCCTCTTTATAGCTTCAAGGATAGTTTGGTTGGTGATTTATGTTTGTCCACCCTTGAAATGAGTTCTGTTGTCGCTGACCAGGATTTTCGATATTTCAAACCTTCAGACAATAAACTTTCAAAGAAAGTTCTTGATTTGATTCTCTCATATTTTAGAGAAAGGCTCTATTTCCACCCATTTGGTGGAGTAGCCGGCTGCCACAAAGAGATACTTTTTTCTTTCGGAGATGGGGAGTGACCTACGATGTTTATCCCCCATTGGGCCAATGGCCATGGGTTGGTCATTGGAACTAGGCTCTGCGCATGCATATGTGTGTACGGGGCGTACCTCTGACACTTATAGCACTTGCAAACCAAATGTTTGGCTTCTTGCTGCATTTTTGGCCAATAGTACCCCAATGTGAGGGTTTATGAGCAAATTGTTGGGTTAGTGTTGGCTTGAATAGTCCCACATCAAGTAAGGAGGAGTCATCACTAAGGTCTATAAAGGATAGGCCCACTCCCTAATAGCAACGAGGCATTTCAGAGAAAATCACATACCCACCAAGGCCCAGATGGATGGCCCAATATGGTGGTGTTTAAGTTTGGGACAATATCATTGATATGTATAGTGGACCAAAGGGTACACGTAAGTGCACGACGCCCTAACAAGTGTGTGCGGCGCACTAACAAGTGTGTGCAGCGCACTAACAAGTGGTATCAGAGCCGATAGTTCGGCGGACTTCGCGAGGTGGACGTGCAGACGACACATCATTCAAGAAGAATAAGCGCATGACAGCAAGCCAGATCCAAGTGGAGCGCAAATCCTCCAGTGAACGATCGAGGGCGAGGCTCCAGATTCACGCGAAGGGGGAATATCCTATAAGTCCGGATGAGGTGGAGTTAGTGCGATGGTTGCGACTTAGGTGGAGCCAACAACGCTGGGAATAGTCGAGCCGTAAATCGAGTACTACCCTCAGGAATCATGGTTGCGCAAGACATTCGAGGACAAGGTGTACTTCAAGATGTTGCGGACCTGACAGATGGATTGTAGGATGTGTGACAATTCACGCCAAAGGTGAAGATTGTTGGGATAGTATTGGCTTGAATAGTCTCACATCAAGTAGGAGAAGTTGTCACTAAGGTTTATAAGAGAGAGGTCAACTCCCTAATAGCAACGATGCCTTTTAGAGAAAACCTCACACCACCTAGGCCTAATATGGTGGTGTTTAAGTTGGGGATAATATCGTTGCTATGCATAATGGACCAATGGATGCACGCAGGTGAGTGACACCCTAACAAGTGGTATTAAAGTTGATGGTTCGGTGGAGACTTGGCGAGGTGGAGGTGCAGGCAACATATCGTTCAAGGAGGAGCGCAAGGCATATTTTTATCCTTTTTCTCATTTTTGGCACATCTATACACTAAATTCACAGACTAATTATGACGAATTATTTCATTCTTGTAGAATAATATGTAAATATAAATTGAAGGGTTCACCTACTCTTTTTTCCTACACAGATAACATGTATTATAACTACATATGACATGCTCACAATTTTATCATTTTCTAAATATTAAAATATTGATCCACCCAAACCTCAAAACTTGTTATTTCAACTAGGGGGACGCAATTTATGTGCGCGAATATTCAATTATTTTTTATTTTAAGGGCCTATGTATAATTTATAAATAATTAGAGGAATTCAAATAAATTATTATATTATGGTCTTAAGTATAATTAATAAATGTCTCAGAGGTATTGGATTTTTTTTTTTGTAAAATATGAAATGTGGATGACAAAATTAAAAAGTTAGTTATAAGAGTTTTTTATTATTTATAGATAATTGAGGGTTTGAAATAAATTATGTTAGGGGCTTAGATATAAGATATTTATGATTAATAGGTGTTAGGGGCTTAGATATAAGATATCTATGATTAATAGGTGTTGGTTTGGATTGTAAAAATTATAAAATGTGGAAGGCAAAATGAAAAAAATAAATAAAAGTTAGTTGTAAGAACATATTTATAATTTATAATAATTTGAGGACTTCAAATAGGTTATATTAGAAGTTTAAGTATAATTAATTAATATTGAGAGAGACAATGTTTGGTTAAAAATAATCTAAATTTAAGAGAGTAAAAGTGTGAAATAAAATGTAATAGTAATTTTTCAATTAAATGATATAATTACCTCTAAAACTATTCATTGTTTTTTCTATCTGTAATTATTAAGAATAAGTGAGGTCAAAATATGAATGTAAAGTTAGAGTTGAAAACATGTACTATGCATCTGGGGAACACTCATTATTGAATTCAGATTTATTTTAAAAAATCATCAAATTAAATAAATAAACTAAAAACTTTTTGTTCTCTTTTTAAGCTTACAGAGTGAAAACACCACTCGGCTCCAACTCTAGAAGATGCAAGCAGAAGAAGAAGAAGGAGGAGAAGCCCATGTCCATAGATGAGAAGAATTATTAAAACTTCCATCAACCAATTGCTTCCATCTCACCATGAACCACTTCAGAAATCATTCATCCATCTCTATTTCAAGGTTCGTTCTCACTCCCCAATCTTTTGTTTTTCCATCAAACATTACTTTAAGCTCCATCCAAACAACCTCAGACTTCTCCCCCATAGCAGAGGTTTTAGATCTTCTGTTGATTGGAAGGAGAAGGAGAAAGAAGAAGAGAAACCCATTATCTCTTCTTTCTTCTCTTCCTCTGGACTTGTTGATGAAACCAATCAAACACACAGAGATTTTCTGTTTTTAAAGCTGTCTCATTTATCACCCGAAACAATTCGTCGATTCTGGAGGGTTTCGACTTTGAAACCCCAACATGCGCTTGAAATATTACGGGGTTTTGAGTCAAATTCTGAATTGGAGAGGAGGAAAGTAGTAAAGGTCGATTTTTTGTGGAAACTGTTCAATTGGGTATTGTTTAATCAGAAGAGTAGTGAGGGGGAGATTGAGTTTAAGGATCATTTTCCCAAGTCCTATGACATAATGGGGTCGATGCTTATTGATGTTGGGATGCTTAGAGAAGCCAGAACCTTGCTGGGAAGAGGGGGTTTATTGGATGAAGTTTTGGGAAGTAAGATAATTGAGAGGTATGTTGATGGAGGAGACCTGGACAACTCTATTTTGATGTATGGTTGGATGAGGTCTAGAGGATTTGTCCCGTCAAGGTCGTGTTTTCGGGTTCTTCTAAATTATTTGATTGAAAGGAATAAGTCTAAATTGGCATTTGGTGTTTATAGTGATATGGTTGAGGTTGGGTTCACATTAAATAATGAGGATATGGCAGCTTATGAATTTGTTACTAAGTATCTTTGTAAGAAAGGAAAGGTTCGTGAAGCTAGAAAACTTGTTAGGAAGCTCACGTTTTCTGGTTTTGAGCCTAGTCCTGTAGTATTGGATACGCTTGCTGATGCTTATTGTGAGAAGAGAGACTTTGAAGACTTGTTGAATTTCTTCAAGGAATGGAAATGTTCACCTTGTCCTCGTGTCTGCAACAAGAGCCTGTCGTATCAGTGTAGGAAGTATGGTACAGAACAAGCATACTTGTTCATGATGGAAATGGAGCATTTAGGATTCATCCCCGATGAAGTTACATTTGGCATCTTTATTAGTTGGAGTTGTCGAGAAGGGAAGCTCAAAGATGCTTTTGTTTATCTATCAGAACTCTTGTCTAGGTGTCTAAAGCCAGATATACGTTTATATAATGTTCTTATCAGTGGGGTGTTCAAGGATGGTATGCCGCGACTTGCAAGAAACATCTTACTTGAAATGATAGAGAGAGGGTCAATACCTGATTTGTCAACGTTCAGGGTTCTTTTAGCAGGTTATTGTAAGTTTAGACTTTTTGATGAAGCAAAGGAGGTCGTAAGGGAGATGGTGAGCCATGATTTGATTCAGCTAACTTCTCTGGAAGATCCACTTTCAAAAGCATTTTCCATCTTGGGGTTTGAGCCTTCAGCCATTAAGGTGAAGAGAGATAATGATGCTGGACTTTGTAAATCTGAGTTCTTTGATGCACTTGGGAATGGACTATATTTAGGCACGGACCTTGACGAGTATGAGAAAACAGTGACAGAAGTTTTAGAAGATGCCTTTCTTTCTGACTTTAACTCGCTTATATTGGAAGAATGTGATAAATGTAATGCAAGGACTGCACTAACCTTAAAAGATAATATAATACGTCGAGGTGGGAAGCTCTCTTTGTCAGCATGCTCTGCATTGGTGAAATGCCTCTGCAAATCCCGTTCGCACAAAACAAAAGCTGCTGATCTATTAGAGGAGATGCCAGAACTAGCTTGTCAACTAGATCTAGAAACTCTCAGTTTGCTCATCCGAGTTATCAACAAGAAAAGAATACCATATAAGAGGAGGTTAATCTTGGAGGGGATACTTCAAAGGAAATCTCCCATTGATGATGAGGCTTACGCGGATTTAATCATGGGTTTATGCAAGAACGGGAGCCCAAAAGAACTTCGGGAATGCTGGGCACTTACTAGAAAAAACAAATGGTTACCAAACCTGAGGGATTTCAAGGCTCTTGTGGAATGTTTGTGCCAGCAGAAAATGTTTGATGAAGTATTAGAGCTTTTCATGAGCATGCTAGAGACCTCTGTTAACCTTGATGATATGTGCAACATCTTTCTTGAAGTATTCTGCAGTGTAGGCCATACGAGCATTGGGCTGAATTTTGTGCAAGAAGTTCTAGGAGAAAGGTTGGTCCTGAATGACATGGCTTATAATAATCTTATAAGAGGATTTTGCAAGGAAAAAGAATATCAGAAAGCCTTGGGGGTACTGGACACTTTGCAAAGAAAGAACATGATCCTGTGTGTGGATGTTTATATTCAGTTAATCAGCCAGCTATGCAACTCCGGCAGATCAGAGGATTGTATGATTCTAAAAGACATCATGTTGGAAAAAGAACCAGAGTCTTCTCTTTCTGTGTATCGTGCACTAATAAGTGGCTTATGTAAGGCAGGGAAGATTGGGCTGGCAACCCTCCAGTTCCAAGAAATGATTGAAAAGGGGATCATCCCAGACGGTGATATTTATAATATAATGGTTCAAGGGCATAGCCAGGATAATAACTCCAGAAAAGTAGGGGAGCTACTGGGAGTAATGGTTAGACAAAACATCAGGATTTCGCTCTTGAGTTTCCGACGTCTGGTGTGCCTGATATGCAAATGTGACACTGTTTTCCTTGTATTTAACTTGAAAGAATATATGCTGAGAGAAAACAAGTCCTCTCTTGTCATTTATAACATTCTAATATTTCATTTGAGTCAAACAGGAAACAAATCACTCATTGACAGAATCCTGCAAGAAATGAACATGAAGGGCCTGATATTTGATGAAGTCACTTATAATTTTCTTGTTTTGGGTTATTACAAGTGTAATGCTTTTCCCAAAGCAATGGAAGCCTTTGAATCTATGATCGGCAAAGATTTATCCCCAAGCAGTCGCAGCTTGACTATGGTAATCAGGCATTTGTGTAGTCACGGAAACCTTGATGAAGCCTTGAAGTTAAGCAGATTGATGGAATCAAGAGGCTGGGTTCATGGTTCGATTGTTCAACATGACATCATGGAGGGCCTTCTTTCTTATGGTAGGCTTCTGGAAGCAGAAAAATATTTTAATCAAATACAGGAAGGAGGTATGATCACCAAAAGTGTCAGCTTTGACATTCCGATAAAACAGTTTTGTTGGCATGGAAAACTAAACATAGCAGTTGATCTTCTGAACCTGGTACTGAAGAAAGGAGGCGTCCCTGGTCCTGCTAGTTACGATTCTGTTATCCAGGCTTTCTGTAGCTGCCATGCACTTAATGAAGCCCTCGATTTTCATGCAGAGATGATGGCTTGGAAGTTCAAACCAAGCATCAGGTCATGGGATATGCTTGTCGAGGGACTTTGTAGAAATGGATGGACTGCTGAATCAGAAAGGTTGTTGGACTCGATGCACCATTTAGGTCAAACTCCTACCAGAAATATGTACCAGCTAGTTATTGATAGGTACTGCTTAGAGAATAATCCGAGCAAGGCATCAGAGCTTTTGCATAAGATGCAACAGAAAGGGTATGTACCAGATTTCAGTACTCATTGGTCGCTCATAAGCAACTTAAGCAATTTGCAAAACAAAAAGAGCACTGAAACTGGAGGGTTCTTGAAAGAGCTTCTTTCTCTAAGTGGTTTTTCTCAGAGAAAAGATGCGAAAACCAAAGTGGGGTAGAATATCTTGGCTGTTAGTTCCCCAATCTCTTTGTGCATGGCATCCATTCAGTTATTCTCTTCAAGTGGTTCATCTGCCCTATACACGAACCTTATCCAAAAACTAAATATGACGAATGCAGTGCTGAGGTTGAGATGACTGTTTTAGGACAGACCACATCCAAGAATAGGTGAGAGCTAGCTAGCTTTCCACACTGGACTCTTTGGTGATATTCATACATCTATGGGATCTAATTGCCTTCATAGATGAAGCCAATCATTCATCGACAAGTCTGTTGCAAGTGAAATGGTGGGATCTTATTTTGGCATATTCTTCCAATGAGATTTGCCTCACAAATGGAAATAAAGTAAAGAAAAGATGGCTTCAGGAACTTGGTCAGTACACAGCCTTGATCACAATATGTACATTAGTTCTTTATTCTTGTGCTAACGTTCTCATGGTTCGAGTAAACAATGAAAAATAGTCTCTATTACTTTCAAGTTCAGTTTTAATGCCATCTCACTGCACAATTTAATCAAGTTTCTGGTTTATGTGTTCCTCTCCTGCAGCAAGTTGGTCCGTGGTTGTAGCAGTTGGAAGGTTCATAGTATGACACTGATGTCCACGAAATCTAAACTGCATTGCAAAGGTAATACTTGCATTTATCTTTTCTTTCAACGTGATTTAGTGGTTTGTCAAGGATACCATATCACTTTTAAGCTTGATAGACTGGTTTGTTCCTCCAGTTCTACTATCTAATTACACAATTACAGGTATTAAAAAAGCAGACCTTGTAAGAAATATTTTGTTTGCCCGTCTTAGCTTATTCTGCTTGAGGTCATTGCATTAACTGGCAGGGCTTTGTAGTCTTAATACTAATGTAGTTTTGAATCGTTTCAGGTCCTTGTTTTTCATGGAAATGCTCCAATACATAACAAACTGTTTTTCACCTGGCTATATACAAATAGCTTGCATAATGATGAGGAGTTGAGAAGGCTCTTTGGGATTGTAACTATTGCGAATCGTGGAGTTCTACCAAATATTTATCAAACATTGCTATAGAAGGTAGGGAGGAGCAAAGAGGAAGCTGTTGAGAATCAATGATTCTCCTATGATATAGGGATATGATTAGGATATTGTAGTTGTGGAAACTGAATTGTATTCTTATCAGAAGTTACCTAAAACTACTAGGATACTTCTTGTATAAATATCCTTGCTTGTATAATGAAAATTTTATCCTGACATATTATTTTCTCCATACCATTGTTTTACATTGTATCAAAGTCAGGTTAATCCTAGCTCTTGTTTCAGCCGCCAGCTATCACTATAGCCATCTTTCTCTCGTCATCCCTTTACCATTGGCGATAATACAGATATTGCTTTGGCTGGGAGGAACCATGAAACTTTTAGCCCTTTTTTTTATCCATAATTCTGATCACCCTGAAATGGTGTTTGTCTCCAAGCTTCTTAATGGATAAAACTACGCAACATGGTGTCGTTCTATGCGCATCTCCCTAAGCGCGAAATAAGTTAGGGTATATTGATGGAACGCTGGAGGTGCCCTCAGAAGAGACAAACTTGAACAAGTTTCTTATTTGGCAACGTTGCAATGACATGGTGCTTTCATGGATCCTTAATTCTATTGAACCTGACATCACAGACAATGTGATTTATCATTTACAGCACATGAGGTTTGGGAGGATCTCAAAGAAAGATTTTCCCAAAGCAATGCTCCAAGAATCTTTCAGTTGCAGCAAAATCTTTCCTCTCTTTCTCAAGAACAAATGTCCGCAGCAAGTTATTTCACAAAACTAAAAAACCTATGTGATGAATTGGCTTCATATAATGATCTGCCTTTGTGTTCTTGTGGTGCTATGAAAAAACACATGGAGCGTGATGAGCGCAATGTTCTGATGCAATTTCTTATGGGGCTTAATGAGTCTTATAGTGCAGTTCGTAGACAGATCTTGCTCATGCAGCCCTTGCCTACTTTGCGCAAGGCTTACTCCCTTATTACACAAGAAGAAAAACAAAGAGAGTTAGGCACATCCCGTCCTTCCATTGAATCTACAACCATGGCAGTTCGTCAAGGTACCAGTCCTTCCATTGAGTCCGCAGCCATGGCAGTTTGTCAAGGCCAAGCACCTACTAATTCCAGTAAGACACCTTTGCATTGCACATACTGCAACCGAGACCACCATACTGTTGATACTTGTTACAAGTTGCACAGATTTCCACCCAGACACCGTTTGCATGGTTCTAATAAGCCTAAGAGAAGTCGCAACAAAGGGGGAGCAAGCACCAGGATTGTGAACCATGTGAACTCGAACTCAACACTAGAAGAAATTCAAGCTGTTATGCCTAACTTATCTGAGATCCAATATCAACATATTCAAAATATGATGAGCAAAAAAAACTGCCACCAATTCTCAAGTAATACCAAACATTTTCATGATCTCAATTGGATTATTGATAGTGGCGCTACAGACCATATCACCTCAACTTCTCACCTGCTTAGAGCCAAAGCTAAAAATTCCTATATGCAGCCCGTAATGTTGCCAAGCGGAGATACAACACCCATTAGTTCCACTGGAACTTTATCTCTTAATTCTCATATTTCATTGAAAAATATTTAATGTGTTCCTACCTTTAAAGTCAATCTCATGTCTGTTAGTCGCATCACAAAAGGATTACAATGTTCAGTGACTTTTTTTCCTTCTTAGTGTATCTTGCAGGACCTGGCAACGAGGATGACGATTGATTTGGGTAAACAACGTGACAGGCTTTATCACTTAGTGGCGTTGGCTTCTGACCAAGCACATTCTACCAACAAACCATCCTGCCACCTTGCTTCCGCTTCCGCAGGCTTATGGCATCACCGTTTAGGTCACCCTTCTTTTCGCGTTTACATGTTTTAGGAAAAACTTTGTTAAATTGTTGCTCTAGTTTGAATAATGTTTGTGACACCTGTCATTTTGCAAAACAGACTCGCCCTCCGTTTAGCAAAAGTATAATTTCCACTATGAAACATTTTTCCCTTATTCATTGTGATATTTGGGGGCCTCACAGAACTCCCTCAATCTCTGGGACTCGATTTTTCCTAACAATTGTGGATGATTTCTCTCGATTTACTTGGGTATTTCTTATGCACTACAAAAATGAAACACAAGGACTACTCAAATCTTTTTTTTTCCATTGTTAAAACCCAATTCAATACCACCATACAAGCTATTCGTGTGGATAATGGGGGAGAATTTTTTTCAATAATGAATTTTTTTCAAAGATCATGGAACTTTATATCAACATGACTTGCGTCGCCACACCAAAACAAAATGGTATTGCCGAACGTAAGCATCATCATATCCTTGAAACTGCATTAGCCTTACGCTTTCAAGCTAACTTTCCCCTTCATCTCTGGGGAGAATGCATACTCACAGCAGTTCATTTGATCAACAGGTTGCCCACCCTACTTCTTTCCCACAAAACCCCATTTGAGAAATTGTATAATGCAACACCATCCTATACACATTTAAAGGTTGTTGGGTGTCTTGTATATGCCAAACATATCTACACTTTTCACAAATTTGATCCACGTGCTAAGCAATCTGTTTTCCTTGGCTATCCGCATGGGCAAAAGGCCTACAAACTTTATGATTTGTCCACTCGAAAAATATTTACTAGTCGTGACGTTTTTCATGAAAATATTTTTCCTTTCAAAACCGAGCATACCCAATTCAATCCTTTCCCTTCCTCGGGCCCCTTACCACCACCAACCCACCATGATGCCTTACCTACTAGCCTACTTGTTGACTCACCAGGGTTGTTCCCTTCCCCTACTCCAGCTACTCCTCTACCCGCTAACACATAACTCCTCTCTCTTACTGACCACACCCTTCCCTCACCAGGTAAACCTTCCCCTTAATCTGAAAGTTCCTCACTAGTGTTTCCTACTTCTCTCGTTCATGGCTCTCTACCAACAGCGCCACCTCCTCACCGGTCAGACTGTACCAGAAATTTGCCTAGCCACCTCCAGGATTATGTCATCGCGTTGCCACCATCCATCCAATCAGAGTCTTCGTCTCCAGTTCCCTCATCAGGTACTCGCTATCCCTTGTCCAATTTTATTTTTTACCATCGATACTCACCATCCCATCTAGCTTTCATTTATAACATAAGTCGTCATGTGGAGCCTCGAACTTATGAGAATGACGCCTCCGATCCAAATTGGCAACAGGCTATGCTCTTCGAACTTCAAGCGTTGGAACTAACTCACACTTGGACTCTTACTTCTTTTCCTCCCGGTAAGGAACCAATTGGTTGTCGGTGGGTTTACAAGATTAAACATCGCTCTGATGGTTCAATCGAGCGGTATAAGGCTCGATTGGTTGCTAAAGGGTACACTCAGATTGAGGGCATTAATTACCATGACACCTTCTCTCCCACTGCCAAGCTTATCACAGTTCGTTGTCTCCTTGCCATTGCTGCAGCTCAATCTTGGTCTCTTCATCAGCTCGACGTTCATAATGCTTTTCTTCATGGTGATCTTCATGAAGAAATTTATATGCTCCCACCTCCCGGTCTACTTCGCTAGGGGGAGAATCGGGTATGTCGTCTCAACAAGTCCCTATATGGCCTAAAACAAGCTTCTTGTCAATTGTTTGCTAAGTTCTATGATGCCATATAAGCTGCTGGTTTCGTTCAATCTAAAACTGATTATTCCCTCTTCACACGTAATAGAGGGAAATCATTCACTGCCCTTTTGATTTATTTTGATGACATATTAATTACAGGAAATGATTTGGGTGCCATCAATACCCTCAAACAATTTCTTCATAATCGTTTCCGTATCATGGATCTTGGGGATTTAAAATTATTTTTGGGTATTGAGGTATCTCGTTCCAAGAAAGGTATTGCAATTTCTCAAAGAAAGTATGTTCTTGATATTATTAAAGATGGAGGTTTATTAGGAACACTACCAGTTTGCTTTCCTATAGAACAAAATCTCAAATTGTCAGACACAGGTGAATTGCTTGCAGATCCACAAAAATATAGAAGGTTGGTAGGTCGCCTTATCTATTTGACCATCACCAGGCCCGATATTACTTATGCAGTTCAAATCCTCAGTAGGTTCATGCATGAACCAAGGAAACCACATTGGGATGCAGCACTCCGTATTTTGAAGTATCTTAAAAGTTCTCCAGGAAGATGTCTTTTTTTCCTTGCTCATAATTCTTTGCGTTTAACAGCTTCTTGTGATTCGGATTGGACTGGTTGTCCCACTACTAGAAGGTCAACAACATGTTATTGTGTCTTTCTGGTAAATTCACTGGTATCTTGGAGGACAAAGAGATAGAAAACTGTCTCCCTTTCTTCAGCAGAAATCGAGTATTGAGTCATGACGAGTGCTTGTTGTGAAATAACCTGGCTGCGCAACTTATTGCGAAATCTACAGGTGTCACATCCGGAGACAGCGATACTTCATTGTGATAATCAAGCAGCTTTGCACATTGCGGCTAACCCAGTCTTCCATGAGAGAATAAGGCATGTTGAAATAGATTGCCACTTTATTAGAGAAAAAATTCAAAATGGTTCAAATGAAACCTAGTATGTAACTTCATCTCATAGCGAACGTGCTCACAAAGCCGTTAGGAAAATACACTTTCAATGGCATGTTGCACAAGTTGAGAGTTCTTGACATCCATTCTCCAACTTGAGGAGGAGTGTTGAGAATCAATGATTTTCCTATGATATAGGGATATGATTAGGATATTGTAGTTGTGAAAATCTTAGGAATATTGTAGTTGTGGAAACTGAATTGTATTCTTATAAGAAGTTACCTAAAACTACTAGGATACTTTTTGTATAAATACCCTTGCTTGTATAATGAAAATTTTATCCTGGTATATTATTTTCTCCATACCATTGTTTTACAGAAGCTCTTTCTGCTTCTGGAGTTGTAAAAAGGATTTTGACTAAAAAGTGTGTGGGTCTGTGATGCTTTTACGTATTTGATCCTAAACAAGACCTTGGGTTTTTTTTAATATCATTTATGACATAACAATAAAAATTATACAAGTTATTTCGGAGAAATGTGTAGATATTTGTTGGTATGTTCTTTGCTAAGTTTTCATGTTTGTTTGGTTTTTGTCATTCTATTTCACTAGACTCCCTTAATGTTCCCTTGTTTTTTGCCTGGTTTGTATCAAGGCTCGAGATTATATGTCTTGAGGTTTGTTGGCTCAATCTGTGAATCAAAGTAAACGTAGAATTTTTCTATGTTACAACACGACTGCTTAGTCCTTAATCCTGAGAGAGTTGTTAAAAAGTTGAAGGTATCATTGAACATACAAATTAAACAGTATTGTACCATTGAAAATTCACAAGACTTCAATTTCAAGTATAGTTAGCATTGAACATAATTGGATATTTGTGCGGTGTTATGCAGTTATTTCTTTTAGTTTAAAGAAGACACCACAGCCAATTTCAACATTGTTTTAGAACTTTGATTCCAATACTCCCACAATTAAGAGCACACATTCAGTATGGTCCATATAGAATGCATAGTAACAGTAGTGGCACACCAGTCCGGTGAACTCTTCACTTTATTAAAATTTTCCTCTTCAAAGCAAAGAAGCAGCAAAGCATCTCACTGTCACAAGCACACCACATTTCTCATTCTCAACCTGCTTGCTTTATGCATTGTAAGTATATCATAGTAAGAGTTTTGCTCTTTCTTTATCTTTCAGACCTATCTGAATTTAGTAATCTCTCTGGCTAAAGTTTCCTCCTCCATTAATGGAGTTAAATGCACGGTGGGCCTTTTTGCCTTCGCTTGTAATTCAACTCATTAAGAATATTGATGTTATCTTTCTGAATCAAAACCCATCTAAAGTTTGGAATCTCTGCTCGAGTTTCACCCATTAATGAAGCGCATGAGCTTATTATAGAATATTGCTAATCGTAGAATGTTGATTTTTAACTTTCTAATCAAAACCCATTTAAAGCTAGGAATCTCTGGTTTGCTTCCTCCATTAACAATACCAAAAATGGCATAATGGGTTTTGGTGCCTTTTGTGCTTCTTGTTTTATACGTAATGTTCGGATCTTATTGGCTTGAATAGTTCCACATCACATGTGGAACCATGATCCCCCTCGAGTGTCTTACACAACCACTATCCCAAATCATCACACATCCTAGAAGGTGGAGTCAACAACGTTAACAATAGTCGAGCCCGTATACCGAATACTACTCTTAAGATCGTGGTTGCGTATGATACTCGAGGAGAAGGTGTACTTCAAGATGTTACGACTGGGTAGATGGATAGTGTGGGCTTGAATAGTCCCGCACCACAAATTTTGGATTTGTCACGAAGGATATAAGGAGATCATCCACTCCCTAACAACAATGATGCCTTTTGGAGAATTTCCCACACCGCCAAGGCCCAAGATGGGGCCCAAAATCATGGTGTTTAAGTTAGAGACAATATCATTTCTATGTATAGTGGACCTAGGTACTCTCATAATCGTGGTTGCGCAAGACACTCGAGGATCATAGAAGGTGGAGTTTCACGAAGGAATAAAGGGGGTGGTGGTTTACTCCCTAATAGCAACGAGGCCTTTCGGAGAAAACCCTAAACCACCAAGGCTCAGGATGGTGCCCAAAATCATAGTGTTTAAGTTAGAGACAATATGTATAGTAGACCTAGGTACTCTCATAATCGTAATTGCACAAGACACTTGAAGATCACAGAAAGTGGGGTTGTCACGAAGGAATATAAGGACGTGGTCAATCCCGTCCCGTCCCGATTTTTCTAATCAAACAAAAGAAACAAAGAAATTAAAATTAACACCATGTGTTTGATATCAGGGTCAATTGGAGAGTTTTGTTATGTGCAATTTGGCTACTTTCAGCTAGGGTTGGGCATCCCATCCCGAAATTCCGATCATGTTCCGTCCCGTCCCGATTTTTCTAGGTCTTATTGGGATTGATCAATCTCATCCCGATCTAGAGTGAGATGAGATCAGGATGAAGATTTTCAATCCCACCCATTCTAAACTGAAATTTTTATATTTATTATTAATATTTTAATTAGAAATGTTAATTACAAGTGAATGCTCCAATGTTGGACATCACAACCTACTGGAAGAACAGAAAATATACCGACTGCAACCTGAAAATTAGATGTTTCTTCTCATATGCAATCAACTTATGTTTTCTCATGCTGGATTTTTCATACAGGTTGATAAAGAAAACGCGGATGTCATCATAATGGATTATAATTTTAACATTGTTGTTAATGTTGCCAAATGGGGTCGTGCAATTTATATAAACATTCAGAAATTTGTGCAATTTCAGATGACAATGTTGTTGCTCTTATGATCAATTTTGTCTCAGCATGTCTCTCAGATGTGTAGGTCCATGTGGCCACCTTTTCCATGATCACGCTTGAGATTTCTATTGCGCAATATCATCCTTTGTTTAGTACTGGAAGTCTAGGCAGCATGGAAGAAGTAGGAAACATCTCAATGCAGAAATTGTTTAGTGCTGGAACTCTAGGCAGCATGGAAGAAGCATATTTCCTGCAGGCATATTTGTGTTTCCTGCTGATCTCGTCTCGTCTCGAACCCATTTGGGAGGGATGAGGTCTATCCCGTTCCCATTCAGAATGAACGAGATGGGATAGGGATGAGGTTCATCCCATCTCGTGCCCCACCCTTCTTTCAGCCAGGGGTAGACCTATAGAGGGACCAGAGGGGGCAGCTGCCCCCCCCCCCCTCAATTTTCAAATAATAATAATAATATATACATAGCATTTTTTTAATATAAACATAAAAATACAATATTATAAAATTTTGTTCAACAAAAGATGTACTATATCTTTGGTACAATGGTTGGTCTTTAAAACTCTATTACTAATGACCCGAGTTCGATATTGTTGTTGCGTAATAATTTTATATTTTTTTTGGTCTGTAATTGTTACCATCCGTGAACTTTATTTTTCATACTTTTATGCAATTATATGAATACATGAAAAATTAAAAAAAACATTATAGTATAGTAAAGACTTGTTTGTTCACAGGTAGTATGAAACTCAAACAAAAACAACGTTATAAAATAAAAACCCATAAAAATTATGTAATTAAAATCAAAATAACAAACTATAGAACTCAACCAAAATATATATTATTATTCAACTCAAAAAATTTAGTGGTTGGATTGGCTCGTAACATCCCCCCCCCCCCCCAGCACCCCATTTTTTTTTTCTATAAACTTGTGATTAAGATCTTATTATGTTCGAACATTTCAGATTTTTCCAAATGAAACTTACATACTTATCTTAATTATTTTACAGTTTTAATCATGTATTCCAATTATTAGGCTTATTTGTCTTTGTTAAATTGTCGATGAGTTGAACATAATTTGACTTAAATTGTTATACTTTGTTATACCTGATTCAGTTTGATATATACAATGTACTTTTTATAGTTGTACAGATTAATGAACAGTACTAGATTAAGTTCACAATATATACAATTAGAATTATATTTTTAATTTTAGTGTTTACTTGTAAATGTTAGTAGAAATTTGTTGTTAAATTATCAGTTCGGAGCAAGGATTGTGATTTCATTTTTCGAAGTAATTTTGGTGTCTTGATTTTATGAAATATTTTGTTGTATATACAAAAAAAGGATATCAAGCATATATAAATATGTGGACATGTAAGATACAAGTAAATTAACCTAATAAATATATTAAGTACATGAAAGGAAGCCTAAATACTTAAGTATCTCTTAAAATGTAATTTGATTCATAATTTACTGGGTTTTTGTAATACCCGCCAAATCACTTACCAATATAATGCTACTATCTTAGTAATTTATAATATTTATTTATTGGTAATATTTATTAATTGGTAATAATTACAAATATTTATATATTTTATGATTTTAATTTAGAACCTACGTTTAGGTTGGTGGTGGGTAAAAGAGGAGTAGTGGTTGTGTTTAGCTAAAGAAACCCTAATTAAAAACTCATTTAAAAGAAACCCTAGCCTCATTTTCTCTTTGGATACACATAGAAGAAAAGGAAAAACTTGCGTAGAAAAAAAAAAGGGAGGCGATAAAGGAAGAATTTTGCTCAAACTTTGGGATTTTCGCAAAAACTGTGAGTTAAACTCTATTGTATACTCCACTTGTGATTTTGATTACTCCTCCATCTCTACTTTTTTTTTTATATAATTGTTGTTGTTTCAGTATTATAATTTATGATGCACATTTTACAAGTCCTAATAATTAGTGTATAAAAATATGTTATACGTAAATAGCACATGCATAAAAGTGGAGTTTGGGTGGGTAAATTCATAAAGAACAATTTTTAATCAAATGAGTTGATTGATGATGGCTGAAAGGGGTAAGAAAGGGTCGATTCCTAAAAAGGAAAAAAAGGCGATGTGATGTTGATCTCTGTAAAAAATAAAATTAAAAAAAAAACAAAAAAAAATTATGTGATGTTGACGCAAGTCAAATTGGTGGGGTCCATAAGGGTTAAAGAAAAAAAAAAAAAAATTGGTCTCTGTTGTTCAGGAATCGTACATGTGGTTACTATATAAATTTCACATGATGTCATCCCATCACATGGTCTTATATCCATTCTATCACATAGTCTTATATGTCATTCTATCATATAATCTTATAGTCTTATAGTCTTATAATCTTATATCATAAAGGGTCAGCTGGAATGACATATAGAGATGTTGTGACTTTTGGTGTGGACAGTCTGTAAATCAACATGAACTTATTTTGTATTCATATCTTTGTTATGCACATGAGCAATATATTCCAGATACAGGTTAGAGATTTTGTTATTAAAAAAAAAAGGAGGTAAGAGTACACACCACCCTAATTATTAAATACCATAAAAAGTTGCAGTCATGGTGTTATTGTAAGTGAATTTTTACTGGATTCACCTGATGTAAATCAAAACAAATAGTTGTTGTTATTTGCAATGTTTTTCATATGTGTTATTATTCACCTTGTCATAATCATTGTATTCACAAATATAAATACTTGGTAATGTTGTTTTCCACAACTCCAAAGAAAAAAAATATTATTTTTATATACAGACTTGCTTGTATACGTGTGATATAAATTTTGGGTATGCAGACTTGCTTGAATATCTGTACGCCTTTCCATGTGAATTCGGTAATACGTGTAGTATTTAGGAAATACTTGCCAGGTATCGAACTTCGGGTGAGATGACATAACACTCGATGTGGCACCCCACTTGGGTCATGTACGCTCCGAGTGGCTTCGATGGCAAGGGAGGCACACTTGGGTGAGGTGTGTTCGACACAGGAGGAGAATGCGATTGTTGAAAAGAAGCTAAGAATTAGGAAAATAAAAAAAAAACCTTGAATTGATCATAACATGAAAATATGCATGGATGATTTTAGCATGTATTAGGTTAGCCTTGAAGGAAGAAACTAACAGCTCATTCGATTCTCAAATGAAAACTACCTGTCTTCCTTAAACTGAAATGCATATTTTTTGTAGGATATTTAATTGTCTAGTTGTGACATAATTTGTAAGTTTGCTCACACCAGTATTAATATATTGACCCTAATTTTGTATTGTTTTACAAATTTTGGTGCGTTCTTAATGAGCGTAGCCCCGAAGACTTATCAGGGTTAATTGGAGAGCAAAGGTGGTATTAGCTGTGTGGCGATAGCTGAGGATTCGACACATTTTTTTTAGATCTTGAGTTTATTGTTTTTCCTAGGTAATTAGATTTAGGAATTAGTTATTAATGCTCGGATTTTTTTTTTTTTAGTCATAGATTTATTTGGGGATTGATTAATGTAATTTTTGTTATGATTTAGATTGTGGCTTGGGTTTATAATTGTAGACCTCATTTTAAGAAGAAGAATTTTGAGGAAGGTTGTTATTTTATTTATTGCCTTATGGCTGTACCATTTAATTTGTTCCTATCGTGCCTCGGTTTTTGGACAATCTATTAATTTATGTTGTTTAAAAAACCGGTGTGTGACATTTTGGTATCAGAGCATTTGGTTAGCCTAAATCTAGGGTGGGTCTAGGTGATCCTTGGAAGTGTGGAAATGAGATTATGAACGTTTGGATTATTGAGTATTAACGGTTATTTATTTTCGCTTGAAGGTAATGGCGAACACTCGATCGAATGGTGCCAATGGGCAGAATGGTGATAACGGGCGGAATAACACTAATAGGCCAAGCAGTTTGAATGATAAGGGGAAAATTCTAACTTGGTTCAGGTGGATGTGGGAGCTATGATGATGCAATTTTTGCAAGTTGTGCAGAACAACCATCAGGATAGTCATGGTAACCCGTTTGCCAGGAGAAATAAGGAGTTTGGGAACCTAGGCGGTCAGAGGTTTAATGGAGAGACTGGCCCTATTGCAGTTGAGAAGTGGATTTGCAAGTGTGAAATCGTATTCAATAGGATGCAAATGACTGAGGTGCAGAAACAGGAATTAGCTGCTCATAATTTGGATGGTAATGCCAGGTATTGGTGGGATTCTATCGAGGAGAACATGGATGCGACTGTTATGACTTGGGAGACTTTCAAGTCCAAATTTGACTGTCAGTTTGTACCTAAAGCTGTGAAATCTCAGCTAACTTCAAAGTTCCTTAGTTTGACGCAAGGTACAAAGTCGGTGGCCTAATATGTGACAAAATTCAATGAGTTGACTCGGTATGCTCCGTACTTGGTTGATACTACTGCTAAGAAGAATCAGAAGTTTATCAGGGGTTTGGGTCATTATTTATCAAAGTCGTTTTTACCCTTTGATAAAGAACCCTTCGATAGAGTTTTAGACTTAGCTCTCAAGTTTTAAGAGCAAGACGCCGCTTTTCGAGAGGCTAGGGAAAAGAGTAGGGGAGGTGAGTCGTCTAGAAACTCGTGTTCATCTGGGAACCGATAGCAGAACAGGTATAAGCCTTATGATCAAAATCAACGAGGACTTGGATTTCAGTATCAGCCGAGGTTCCAATCTGGAGGTCGGTTTCAAGCCGCTGGGTGGCTTCAGGCCTCAAGGGCAGCAGTGGCAGAGACCGACATTTCAGAACCAGGGCTTGCATAGGCCATATCAGCAACCTCAACCTTATGTTCCTCGACCTCAGGCACCTGCAGCACCACGAGGGCAAACTCCCACTGATAGGTTATGCTACAGATGTAACCGGCCAGGGTATCTCATTCGTGATTGTCTCAGTGGGCGAGGCGCTCTGCAGGGTAGGCAGGCCCCACCAGCTCCAGCTCGTGCATTTGCGGTTTTACCAGGGCAAAAGAATGTTGAAGGTATCATCTCTACTCAGTTTCCCTTGTGAGTATTATTTTATTCTGGTGTTTCTCATTCTTTTATTTCTCGTCGAATGGTAGAAAAAGAAAACCTTAAAACTATGTTTCCCATAGGAGGCACTGTCACATTATCTGAGCAATGTAAAAATTTAGAGATTTCTTTAATGAGTCAAAAACTTATTGCGGATTTGATAGTTATGAATTTTGAGAGTTTTCATGTTATTCTTGGAATGGATTGGTTGGGTAAAAAACTATGTTACTATAGATTGTGCCGCGAGGACCGTTTTGATAGATACACCAGGGTTGCCGCGAGTTAGTCACTTTTGTGAACCTTGTGGGGACTCCATAATGACGAGCACTCTATACTCTATGGATATACCAGAGAAACATATTAGCATGGTTGAGGTGGTAAAGGATTATGTAGATGTATTCCAGGAGATTCCCGATCTACCACCCAAGAGAGAAGTCAAATTTTGAATTGACTTGTTGCCAGGGGCAACACCGATTTTGAAAGCTGCATATCGATTGGCTCCCAAGCAGTTGGATGAGATGAAAGTCCAACTAGAGGAATTACTCCAGAAGGGGTAAGAAATTGTACCCTCTTCCGCGGATAAATGATTTGTTAGATCAGTTGAAAGGGACGATTGTATTTTCACAGTTGGATTTGAGGACTGGGTACCATTAGATGGGTGTTGAAAAGCGGAGCATACCTCTGACAGCATTTCGAACTCAGTATGGGTTATATGAATTTCCGGGATGCCCTTTGGATTGACCAATGCTCCTGCTTTCTTTATGGATTTGATGAACCGTATTTTTCATTCGTACCTTGATAAATTTGTTATCATTTTCATTGACGATATTATGGTATATTCCCGAAACATGGAGGACCATCGAGAGCATTTGAAAGTAGTGTTGCGGACTTTAAGAGATCACAAGTTGTACATTAAATTTAGTAAGTGCCACTTTTAGGAGAAAGATGTGAGATTTCTTGGGCATGTAATTTCTAGTGAAGGGATAGTGGTCGATCCTGACAAAGTTGCAGCGGTTAAAGAATGGAAACAACCCACTAATGCTAGTGAAATTCGGAGTTTCTTAGGGTCGGCTGGATATTGCAGGAGGTTTATTGAGAAATTTTCGTTGATTACAGCACCTTTGACGAGTCTGACCCGAAAGGATGTCAAGTTTATATGGATTAAGGACTGTGAGACTGCATTTCAAGAGTTGAAGCAAAGGTTGACTACAACTCCAATTTTAATCATTCCCACTCGTGGCGGGAAGTTAGTGGTGTTTACAGATGCTAGCGGAACAGGTTTGGGATGTGTTTTGATGCAAGATCAGAAAGTAGTTTCTTACGCTTCTAGGCAGTTAAAGCCACATGAGAGGCAATATGCTACGCATGATTTGGAATTAGCAGCAGTGGTTTTCCCTGTAAAAATATGGAGACATTATTTGTATGGAGAAAATTTTGAGTTGTATACTGATCACAAAAGCTTAAAGCATCTATTTTCACAACAAGATTTATACATGAGGCAGCAAAGGTGGATGGAGTTCATTAGTAGTTATGATTTTGAAATCCTTTACCACCCAGGCAAATGGAATGTGGTGGCAGATGCCCTTAGCATGCAACATAGTGTGTTGACCGCTCTTATGGTGCAAGAGTGGAAGATTCTCGAGGTTATTGCAGCTCATGATGTTTTGACTGTTCCTCATGCTAGAGGAGCTTATGTTTGCAGTTTGACAATGAAACCTACCCTGATTACTCGGGTCATTTCAGTGCAGCACAGTGACCCATTTCTCATGAACAAAATGAATGATTTGATAGTTGATACGTTGGATGACTTCCCTACTGATTGGTCAGTTGACACAGATGGAGGATTGCGATTTCATTGTAGACTTTGTGTACCAAGTATTTCAGCGTTAAAAAAGGAGATTATGGATGAGGCTCATCGTTCTAAATCTACTATTCATCCAGGCGGTACGAAGATGTATCACGATTTGATAAGAAGTTTTTTGTGGTAAGGCGTGAAACGAGATGTTGGGGAATATGTCTCTCACTGTTTCACTTGTTAGCAAGTGAAAGTGGAACACCAGAGGTCGTCTAGTTTATTGCAGCCTCTAGAAATACCCATGTGGAAGTGGGAACACATTTCGATGGATTTTGTTGATGGTTTACCTAGATCTCGGAGGGGTAATGAGTCAATTTGGGTTATTGTTGACCGTTTGACTTAGTGTGCACATTTTATCCCCGTCGGTGCATCTCGTAATACCGACAAGTTAGCTGCTATGTATATCCGAGAAGTGGTAAGGTTGCACGGTGTTCCTATTACCATTGTGTCAGATACATATCCATTGTTTACATCGGCATTTTGGAGAAGTTTCCAACGTGTTATGGGTACTACCTTGGCTATGAGCACTGTGTATCATCCACAGACTGACGAGCACACTGAGCGGGTAAATCAGATTTTAAAAGATATGTTGAGAGCTTGCATCATGGATTTTGGTGGTAGTTGGGAGGATCATTTACCGTTGGTGGAGTTCTCATATAATAATAGTTATCAATCGAGCATTGGCATGGCACCCTTTGTGGCTTTGTATGGTAGGCCGTGTAGATCTTCTAGTTGTTGGGCAGAGGTAGGTGATACAGTATTGTTGGGACTAGAGATTGTTAGGGAGACTGCAGGGAAGATTGAGATTATTCCGGGAAGGATAAAAACTGCTCAGAGTAGACAGAAAAGCTATGCAGATTAGAAGCGAAAGAGTGTAGTGTTTGCGGTTGGTGATTTAGTTTTTCTCAATGTGTCTCCCATGCGGGGTGTGATGAGATTTGGCAAGAAAGGGAAGTTGAGCCCGCGGTATATTGGGCCATTCGAGATTGTCGGATGTGTTGGTCACTTAGCTTACAAACTTGCATTGGCACTCAGTTTGTCGATGATTCATGATGTCTTTCATGTTTCGATGTTGAGGAAATGTGTGAAAGACCAGACTCAGATTGTTCAACCAATCGCTATTGAACTTAATGAGGATTTGACTTATACAGTAATGATAATTGATCATGATGTGAAGCAACTACGACGTAAGAAAGTCAACTTGGTCAAAGTTCAGTGGAGAGAAAAGGAGAACGATGTCACCTGGGAGTTGGAGGACAAAGTAAAGCAGATGCACCCAGAATTATTCGCCTAACCCTTATCCTACCAAATCTCGGGATGAGATTCTTTTGAAGTGTGTATATTGTAATACCCGCCAAATCACTTACCAATATAATGCTACTATCTTCGTAATTAATAATATTTATTTATTGGTAATAGTTACAAATATTTATATATTTTATGAATTTAATTTAGGACCTAGGTTTAGGTTGGTGGTGGGTAAAAGAAGAGTGGTGGTTGTGTTTAACTAAAGAAACCCTAATTAAAAACTCATTTAAAAGAAACCCTAGCCTCCTTTTCTCTTTGGATACACACAGAAGAAAAGGAAAAACTTACGTATAAAAAAAAAGTGAGAGGCGTTAAAGGAAGAATTTTGCTCAAACTTTGGGATTTTTGCAAAAACTATGAGTTAAACTCTGTTGTATACTCCACTTGTGATTTTGATTACTCCTCCATCTCTACTTTTTTTATATAATTGTTGTTGTTTCAGTATTATAATTTATGATGCACATTTTACAAGTCCTAATAATTAGTGTATAAAATTATGTTATACGTAAATAGCACATGCATAAAAGTGGAGTTTGGGTGGGTAAATTCATAAAGAACAATTTTTCATCAAATGAGTTGATTGCTTCATACAGAAATCAAATGAGTTGATTGATGATGGTTGAAAGGGGTAAGAAAGGGGCGATTCCTAAAAAGAAAAAAAAAGGCAATGTGATTTTGATCTCTGTAAGAAAAAAACTATTGTGATGTTGATCTCTGTAAAAAAAAATATATATATATATACCCTATGTGATGTTGACACAAGTAAAATTGGTGGGGTCCATAAGGGTTAAAGAAACAAAAAAGGATCTTTGTTGTTCAGGAATCACATGTGGTTGCTATATAAATTTCACATGATGTCATCCCATCACATGGTCTTATATCCATTCTATCACATGATGTCATTCTATCACATAGTCTTATATGTCATTCTATCATATAATCTTATAGTCTTATAATCTTATATCATAAAGGGCCAGCTGGAATGACATATAGAGATGTTATGACTTTCTGTGGACAGTCTGTAAATCAGCATGAACTTATGTTGTATTCATATCTTTGTTATGCACATAAGCAATATATTCCAGATACAGGTTAGAGATTTTGTTATTATAAAAAAAAGAGGGTAAGAGTACACACCACCCTAATTTTTAAACACCATAAAAAGTTGCAGTCATGGTATTATTGTAAGTGAATTTTTACTGGATTCATCTGATGTAAATCAAAACAAATAGTTTTTGTTATTTGCAATGTTTTTCATATGTGTTATTATTCACCTTGTCATAGTCATTGTATTCACAAAAATAAATACTTGGTAATGCTCTTTTCCACAACTCTGAAGAAAAAAATTTATTTTTCTATACAGACTTGCTTTTATGCGTGTGATTTTTTGTATACAGACTTGCTTGTATGCGTGTGATATAAATTTTGGGTATGCAGACTTGTTTGCATATCGGTACGCTGTTCCGTGTGAATTCGGTAGTACGTTTAGTATTTAGAAATCACAATTCTTGGATTGGAAAATTTTCTAGTTTTGCCCCTGATAACTCCTATTATCGACAAGGATGTATGGACATAGACACGCGTATCGTGTCGGACACAGACACGATTCGCCGACTCGACAATTTTCTAGAAATTAGGACTCGAGGAAACATCATACTATCTTTTTAATGAGTCATATAAAAATAAATAAGAATATAATAAAGTGCCTTCCTAAAGTGTCTTTATCTTTGTTGCAAGTAGAAAAAAAGTCGAAAAAAATGAAGAAGACAAAAGTAGAAAAGAAAAAGAAGTGCAAAAGGCAGAGAAGAAGATGACACTATGTTTAAGAAAAAAATAAAGTATAGAAAAATTATAGTTGAGAAGAAGTGAAGGAGAGAATAAGCAAAGAAGATAAGAAGCATAGACTATCTATCTGTTTTAGCTATTTGCCCTATTTATCTCGAATCTCAATTGAAAGAGTCATTCATTTCAGATGGATCGACAACCACTAAATTAGATGATTATTTGCATACATATAAAAGTAAAAAATAAAATGAAGTCGGTTGCCGAGTCTTGACTGTGCCCTGACCAAGTTTCAGATGTATTGGAGGCGTGTCCAACACGTTGACCACAATTGAACATGCATCTGACACTTGCCGACACGTTGATCACGTGTCTGACGTGTGTCGGAGGCATGTTGAGATACGTGTTGGACACAGATATGTCAAGTTTTCCTAAGAACCTGTGTTATTGATCAATAATCCTTTACCATTTTGCCTCTCCTTGACTAAAATTTTGGTTCCGACAATGCTTTCAACATCAACATTAATATGGAGACATCAAAGGTTCGAAAACACAACCTTGCTCATGGGGAGCCGGGCTCTTTGAGGGAAAACTTTAGAGCCGAAAACAGAAGATACACATGAAAAAATGAACATCATACGCAGATGTAGTTGGAAGCCATGTATCAATGAAATTTCATCCTGCTTGGTAGGTTACTTATTGCCTCATAGCATTTTGTGTAAATATTGCTAAATGATCTTGTTAAAAGATGCGGCCAATTTGAATTTTATTGCCTGATGCGTCCAAATCTTGTCCTTCTGTAAATTTGACCTGCAAAACAGATGTTAAACTGCCAAAGACCACATTTTTGGTGGCCGAAGGCACTCCGATGCTTAAGTCAGCAACTTTGTTTGAAGAAGGAAGTAAATCTGGACAAAACTCAGTTAAAGTTGCATACCTTGGTCGATTGTTCCGTTTACCTTATATAATGGTCGTGGTTAATTCTCTGCATGACTTAAGCATGTGAGGCGCAACGGAAGCAGACGTTCCTCGCAACAGTCTCCTCATTTATGAAGATGTGTCCGTGGAGGTGTAACTCCCTCCATGACTCTTTTCTTATATAACGTTTCTCTTCTTTATGAGAAAACTCGTGTGGGCCCGAATTTGGGTCTTAATTATGATTTATTTTGATGGGGCCTGTTTGGGCTTTTAAGATTGGTTTTGCCTTCTTGGGTTTTATGAGTTGGCCCGGTAGGTGGGGTATTTGATCCTCATGATTGATGTTTTATGCCACGTATATGGCTGTGATGACAATCTATTTTGATGTATCACCAGCTACTCCCCCAGTTAGTGGGTATGTTGATGTGGCTATTAACTTCATGACGGTTGGTCTTTCAATTCCATCATTGCCTTGTATTAAATGTTGTCAGCAACTTTTGCTAGGTTGGTGTCATGATTTTCTGCTCATCCATTTGTTTTTGCGCACATTTTTGGGATTTTGTGTATCCATCATATCCCGCACGCTGTCCCATGAGCAATCCCTTCGTTGTTTGGTTCTATAAAAGGGGACGTGATGAGTTTGTTTTCCCTCTTTACGTTATATTTGAAATTAGGGTTTTTTTCTTCCTCCGTCTTATTCGTTCTCCTTGCTTCTCCATTTTTTAGCGATGTCTGCTGGCAATAAACTAAGCGGTAAGGCGCTAGCTACTTGCGAAGCTTATTTTTCTCCCAAACAAGTTTCTCAAGCGATGTTGGACAATCTTCATTCTAACTATCATTTGTCACCCGACCTCAAAATTAGTTTTCCTAGACAGTGCGATAGTCCTTGTCATCCAAGGTTTGGGTACATTGCACTATATCCGTGCATGTTTTCTTCTGGCCTTCGATTCCAAGTTCTAAAGCTATTTTGGGAGTATCTAGATATTTTGGGCATTCCTCCTGCCCAAATGGGTCCTAATGGTTGGAGGGTCATGGTTTTTTCTTATGCGATGGCTATTCTATCTGGCATTTCGTTGACTGTTAGAGTTATGTATTCGGTGGTTGGTCTAATGGTGACCAAGGATATATGCTTCCTCTGTTCCCCTGCCTATTTTGCGAAGCTTAATGATGACATCCGAGATTCGTCGAGGTCTTAGTTTTGTGCTTCTGTTAACTCTGGCTACTTCCAACTGCGAGGCCATCTGATTTTGCAATTGTTCCGAGTTCCTAACAAAGGGAAGGATCTACAGTTGACTACGGATGAGCAGAGGGCCAGTGACCAATTCTTGAGGCTTCCCGAGTTCCCTGTGGAGGCACTCCTCTCCGAGGACATCTTGGAGCATAGCGGTTTGTACACTATGAATGAAGCGGAGCGGGCCTTGCTTACTGAATCTCGTGCTAAGGAAACTTTCGCTCGCACTATTTTACTGGTGTTTGTGGTACTAGCATTGATTGGGAAGTGAGTTCGGACAGACGCGTTACGGATCTCAATGTTCCTATCAATGTCGTTGGCCTGACTTCTAGGAAGAGGAAGCTTGCGAGTTCCACTTGTCCGTCAAAGTGATTGTTGGTAAACCCTAGTCGGGTTCCAAAGAAGAAGTGGCTCTCTACTCGTGGTGCTGCTCGGATTGCATCTCGTTTGAGTTATTCCGGTAGGGATGTCATGGAAACTGCATCTCGTCTGAGTCCTTCTAGCAAGGATGTTAGGAAAAAGGATCGTGCATCCCTCGAGGAGGTTGAGGAGATGTGGTTGGTGCTGGAGAGGAGCGAGAAAGAGACCATTCGTCCGTTGGACGATAATGAAAAGATGTGTATTTTCACCTGCAGTGTTTCAAACGTTGTTGAATGGTCTAATGATGATCCACGGGCTATCGATGAAAAGATGCTCCAGTTGGTGGTGGAGCAATCTAAAGAGGTTGTCGGTAGTTGTTAGAGTTTCGAAGTTCTTCCTCCTCAGTCTCCTTCCATTAACGTTAGTGATGCAGCCATATTCTTAGTTTCTTCTTGCACTCGTTTGGACTCCCCTGCTCCTGCTGTCACTACTCGTTTGGGGGCGGTTCCTCTTTCTTTCGGATCCCCGTGTTCTTCATCCATGAGTTAGCTGGACTGAGCCTAGCTCAGAAGATATCCTTATCAAGTCGGAATGAAACTTTTGCTATTTTAGCCAGCTTGACTTGCAATATGGTGCGCACAGGTTGATAAATGAATGGCACTGGCGGTCAGTGGAAAGACCTTCGATGCCCGTATTGGATCCGAGCCCTCATCTTGATTACGGTCTTAATAGCATATGACAGATGGGATGAATCATCTCACTTTTGTAGGGGTGATGGGCTAGATTTGTCAAGTTGGTCGTGATCAGGTGGTTTATTTGGAGAGAAAGTTGGCAGCGTTGTTGCTGGTATTTTCTCACGTCCTTATCCAATTCGACGTGCTGAAAGCACGATGCGCAGAGTTGGAAAAAACTACCAAGGCTGCTCGGGCCTCGTTGATCGAAGTGAAAAGTACACGAGATAAGTCTGCAGTTGGGCTCAAGTCTTTGGGGACCAAGTTGGATGGCGTCTGTGCCCGTTTACGTGATGTGGAGAAGGAGTTATTTGCCGAGAAGGCAGCTTATGATGAGGTTGCATGTCTTGTGATTGAGCAATCCGTTAATCGTGATATTGCTGAGAAACGGGTGGAACAATTGACAGTTGCGATCGACAAAGTCAAGGCAGACACTTCTGTTATGCTTACCACCACTGAGGGACGACTTGCTGCGGCCAAAAATGAACTTGCAGTAACCAAGGACAAGATTCGCATTGTGGAGGCTAAAGATTGGAAGCGTGTTGTTGATGGGCGAATTGAGCTTCTTGATTATATCGAGGGGCTCTGTGTGAATTTGTCTAAGTACCACCACTTGGTTGATCAAGCTTTTGAAGATGATGACGGTAAAGAAGGTGCCCTGGACCCTTCAAGCGCTCAAGTGGTTGAAGAACCATTGCTTTCTTCTCTTTCCAAAGAGAGAGTTTTGCCCCCTCTTGCAGATGATGTCAGCAACGATGTAGTGGTTGCCTTTATTTCATCTCCGACTCCATATTTTTCCTCAGATGTAACAGAATAGTTTTATTAATGAAAAGAACTTCCCTTCTTCATCTTCTTGTCGACTCGTTGCATGTTGCTTGTACCTTTTTTAGGTCAGTCGTAGTTGTCAAAGCAAATAATTGCGTATCTCTAGTTTGATTTTTTCGATCAGCCAGGGAGCCTTTACGGCTACATTTTTTATCGTCTGGATTTCTTGACCCGAATTCCTTTATGGCTACTTTGTGCTTTGACGCATTGGTTGTCTTGAAGTGGGTTGGCTTTATCCTTTCTTCTTGATGTGTTGGAGTTTATTCCAGCAAGCTGACTTTTCCGTCTCGACTTTTACTTCGCATTGATTGTCCCGAAGCTTTTATGAGAAAGTTGGTTTGTTCGTCCAACTTTTACTTCGTTGGTTTGACGTACTAGTTGACCCGAAGTTGTTTTTTTAACTAAGTGGACTTGTTTGTCCAACTTTCACTTCGTTGGTTTGACGTACTAGTTGACCCGAAGCTTTTTTAATTAAGTTGACTTGTTCATCCAGCTCTTACTTCGTTGGTTTGACGTGTTAGTCAACCCAAAGTTGCTTTTTAACTAAGTTGACTTGTTTGTCCGACTTTCACTTTGTTGGTTCGACGTACTAGTCAACCTGAAGCTCTTTGAATTAATTTGACTCGTTCATCCAACTCTTACTTCGTTGGTTTGACGTGTTAGTCAACCCAAAGTTGTTTTTTAACTAAGTTGACTTGTTTGTCCAACTTTCACTTTGTTGATTCGACGTACTAGTAAACTGAAGATCTTTGAATTAAATTGACTCGGTTGTCCAACTCTTACTTCATAGGTTTGACGTACTAGTCAACCTGAAGTTTCTTTTTAACTAAGTTGACTTGTTTGTCCAACTTTCACTTCGTTAGTTCGATGTACTAGTCGACTTGAAGCTCTTTGAATTAAGTTGACTCGTTCGTCCAACTTTTACTTCATGGTTGATCAGACCAGAAGTTTATTATATATATCCAACTTGTGTCCTGATTTCTTTTGGCTTGATATGTCGATTGCTCTGTATTGATGAGTTTTGATGCCTTTATTCTTTGTCCATAGGTAAGATGGGGATTCCGAACTTGTAGTTTTATTGATATTCCTTTCTCGATATTCTGACCAACCCTAGCGATTGTTCTTCTTGAAAAGTTATGCTAGATTGTAGAGTGGTTTGCTTCGTTCTTCTGACCTTTGCTTAGTTGATGTCAATCCTTGTGTTGTTAGAGATTTACGTCTTTGATGCTTTGTCTTGCATCGCCTATGTCTTCAAGTTGTCAGATTTGCTATTGGCTATGTTTTGTTGTTCGTTGTATATGTTATTGTAGCTAATGGACTCAGGGTGATTTCTGACTCAGTAGTTGAGCAGTGTTGAATCGAGATTTGATCATGCTCACATCAGTGCCAAACTATCCAATCATGCTCACATCAGCGCCAAATTGTCCAATCATGCTCACATCAGCACCGAATTGTCTAATCATGTTTGCATCAACACCAACTGCCGAGGTTTAATCGAGTCCGTTGTCGTCAATTTCGTCATTGGTAATTCGGGTTGGGCTTGCATCTGTCTGTAGGGTCCTTGAATTGTGTTAGTTGGTTGATGCAAGCTTCTCCATGTTCTTCTACTGTGCATCAGTAAAATGGTTTGTCTGGTTTCGTTTGGCAATAGTATTCCTACTTCGATATAGATTAGCTCGAGTGGGAGGTGTTTCCGGCTGCTTCTTCAATTGGGTTGATCGCTTTGTTCCCTTCAGCCATTCAGTGTAGGGCCTATATTACTTCCCTAGGCTGTTCTTTTGATCCTATAGTGGTATCTGCTTTTTCTTTTCCTTTGAGCTGTTTGTCTGGCATTCCGATGAATTCGTCAAGTCGTCATCTCTGAACCCAATGCTCAATTGCATCTTTCAGATTATAGCAGTCTTCGGTATTGTGCCTGTGATCTTTGTGGAAGGAACAATATTTGTTTTTGTCTATTCATTTTGGGTCTCCTATCATTCTGAGTGACCAGATGACGTCTTCCCATTTCGCCATGTGTTTTAGTATGTCCGACTCATTTTCAAGGTTGTATACTGTTTGTATGTCTTTTTCATTACACTTGTTACCCACTCGTGTCTGAGCCTTGCTGATTGCAGCTTCTCGGACTCTTGCTGGTTGGATTTGGGCTTCCCATTACTTTGATGCCTCTTCGACTAAATGCTATCCTCCCAGGGTCCATCGTCTCTTCTTCTTTCCTCCATTTTTTCTTCTTTTTTAAGTGGTTTTGTCTTTCTTGGTCATTTTTTTTCCTAGCAGCCTTCATCTCCTCGAGAAAAATGCTATTTTGGGTGGTTTTTAACAGGATCACCATGTTTTTTGGGGGTTCCAAGTTGAGATCATAAAAAAGCTATCTTTTTAGCCCGACGGTGAAAGTAGTAGTGGTTGTGTCATCGCTGCATCCATCGATCATTGTCAGCTCGCTAGTGAAATGAGTGATGTATTCCCTTATCGTCTCCTCAGGCTTTTGACGTGAAGGAGATAGTGTGGTCATTTCCTCATCCGCTGACTTCCAATGAATCTTGTGATAAAGGCGGTAGCTAGTGCCTGGAAGGAGTCTATTGACCTCGGTGGTAAGCTGTTGAACCAGTTCATTGTTGTGGAGGTAAGACTAGTCAAAAATATTCTGCACAAGATTGACTTCGTAGTCTCCTTTAATGCCCTCATGTGGTGAATATGTCACAAATGATCTGTTGGGTCAGTGGTGCCATCATACGCTTCGAACTTTGGTGGGGTGAACTTTTTTTGCATGAGAATTATCATGAGGGCATCAGAAAATGGCGACTTGGCTAGTTCGTAGAATACATTGGGATCCGTGACTCCGATTCTAAACGGAATTTTGGCAGGTGTTCCGTCACTTTATGGAGTCTTACCCTAGGGAAGTTCATTGCTTTCGAGATTTCCTTGTTGAGATTCTACAAGAACCTCGTCGCTTTCTTGGGTTTAGTTGGTAGAGTTTTGCTGGAGCGGCGCTTGGATAGGGTCGGTTGACTGAATGCACTCTTGAGTAAGTTTTTCCAGCATATTTGTCACGTGGTTCATCTGAATCATAAACAGATCTACCTGAGAAAAAAAAACTATTTGGACCTTAGAGTTCAAATCCACCATAACACTACATAGCCACCACCACCATGGGCGACAATACAAACAGTGGTTCAAACACCACCACCTCACCATACAATAATCCTCATCACACATACTTTCTTCACCACTCCGATCAACCAGGAGTGGCTCTTTTTTCACAGCTGCTTACTCCTACCAATTACAATATATGGAGTCGAGCGATGACCATTACTCTCAAAGCCAAAAACAAATTGGGTTTTGTAGAAGGATCTATCAAAAAATCCGGCGACAAAGCCAAGAATGATGAACTACTATAATGGGATCGTTGCAACAGCTTGGTGAAATCATGGCTCATCAACGCCATCTCACCTGACTTCCAGGCAAGTGCCATGTAGTGTGAATTGGCCTATAATGTATTGGCTTATTTGAAAGAAAGGTATGCACAAACTAGTTACGTGCAAATTTATCATATTGAATCTGAAATCCATGGATGCACTCAAGGGACGATGAATGTGAGTGCCTACTTTACCAAATTGAAGGCTCTCTGGGACGAATTGGATGGTGTGGTTGGTTTTGTTGAAGACGCTATGAACACCATTCTTGCATATGTCCACACTCAACGCTCGATCAAGTTCTTGATGGGGCTGACCAACGCCTACAATTCTGTTAGGGTCAAATTTATTGATGGATCATCTTCCTCCACTCAACAAGATTTACTCCCCTGTGCTTCGTCAGGAACGTCAGCAAGAAATCTCTACTGGCAAATTCACCATACCTGAAGCTGCAACTTTTGCCATACGGATTATTGATCCAAAAGGTGCATGCAACATTGACAAGTCGGGAGGACCCCGAAAGCCCTTTAATCCCGACACCAAGGTGGAACATGTGACGGGGTAGGTCATACTGCTTCTGACAGTCGTTCTCATCTCACTTGTGATTATTGTGGATTGAAAACTCACATTGTCGATGATTGTTGGAAATTTAAGAAAGTTGATCCCACTAAACAACGACGTTTTCAGAAAGATCGTCCTAGGGGTAGTAATGTGTCTACTTCTTTAGATGTGCAATCACCCAATCCTTTTTCATTCACTTCCAAGCAATGCAAACAAATCATGGCCTTGTTGACCAACAATAAGTCCAAGGCTCACAATATTGGTAATGACCTTTCTATTACAGAATTGATAGGTAAAGTATTCTCTCTCAAATCGCATGGCTCTTGTTCATCTTGGATCCTAGATAGCGGCGCCACTGATCATATAGTTCATAACCCTCATTTACTCACATTTTCCAAACCCGTCCACAATCGAACCATTGAGCTTCCTGATGGTACACTTGTTGTTGTTATACACATTGGCACCATGACTTTCTCTTTTGTTTTTACCTTGCATAATGTTCTTTGTGTTCCTTTTTTTAATCTTAATTTAATTTCCATTAGCAAATTCACAAAACATTATCTTTTTCTCACCATTTTTATCAACAATTCTTTTTTGATATAGGACCTTCGTTCGGGGAAGATGATTGGAACAACAGCTGAGCTTGATGGTTTGTACTACCTAGATGCACCACCACCACAACTTCCACCACTTGTCACATCACTCAAGACAACAACCATGTCTTATGGCATAATCACCTAGGTCACCTTTCGGACAAAACTTTTCATCTCCTTCATGTCTCTTTTCGCGATGCTAGTACTTGTGTTTTCAATAAATATGTTATTTGTCCTTTGGCCAATCAAACTAGAAATAAATTTCCTTTATCCCATATTTCGAGTATTGCTCATTTTTCCTTATTACATGTTGACATTTGGGGAGGATATCACGTTGTTTCCCTTTCTGGAGCGCGTTATTTTCTCACCATTGTTGATGATTATACACGATGTACTTGAATTTATCTCATGAAACACAAGTCTGACACACGCACACTCTTAATTTCATTCATTAATTATGTTGAAAACCAATTTTCTTCCAAAGCGCGTTATTTTCTCACCATTGTTGATGATTATACACGATGTACTTAGATTTATCTCATGAAACACAAGTCTGACACACGCACACTCTTAATTTCATTCATTAATTATGTTGAAAACCAATTTTCTTCCAAAATTCAAACCATTCACAGTGATAATGGACTTGAATTTTTCCTCACTGATTTTTATGACTTTTTTTTAAAATTTTATTAATCCATTAACCCCGCCCACCCCAGATGTCGCCGGTTGGGTTCGACCATGTGACCTAGTGATACCATCCGCCACTGCACCTCCACTCGTGCCACCCGTGAACCATCTTATCTTCAACAATATCATATTGATGCTCGATTGCCTTCACGATCGTCTCACTCATCTACTTCGAACATTGGGCCTTCTACTGGTATTATTTACCCCCTTTCAGATTTTCTTTCCTATGACCATTTATCCACCTCTCACAAGGCTTACACCACTTTTTTTTTATTTGGTCAAAGAACCCACCAGTTTATGCAGGATCCAAAATGGCGTCAGACCATGAGAAATGAGATTGATGCTCTAGAAACCAATAACACTTGGACTTTACAGCTTCTTCCTCCTGGCAAGCATCTGGTTGGTTGTAAGTGGGTCTATAAGATCAAACTTAATCCAGATGGTAGTGTTGAGCGCTACAAAGTCCGTCTTGTGGCTAAATGATACAGTCAAGTTGAAGGTATTGATTATAAAATAGACATTTGCTCCTGTTGTTAAATTGACTATTGTTCGTTTTCTCCTTGCTCTTGCAGCCACACAGGGTTAGCATTTATGTCAACTTGATGTCAACAATGTTTTTTTTATGGTGATCTTTTTTAGGATATGTACATGAGTCTTCCTCCTGGATTCGGCCGAAAAGGGGAAGAGTCGAGTATGCAAGTTGACCAAGTCCTTATATGGTCTCAAGCAAGCCTCAAGACAATGATTCCTTAAGTTATCATCTGCTCTCATATCAGCAGGCTACAATCAATCTAAGGCTAATTACTCATTATTCGTCTGATCCAAGGGTAACAGCTTTACAACGATTCTCATATATATAATATTGGCAGGTGATGATCTTCAATACATTGAAGAAACAAAACAATTTCTGGCTGCAAAGTTCAAGCTCAAAGATTTAGGAAAATTGAAATATTTCTTTGGCATTGAAGTCGCGAGGTCATTCAAAGGAATTATTTTATCTCAACGAAAATATGCACTTGAAATATTGGAGGACACAATGTATCTTGGAGCAAAGCCTTCATGTTATCCTATGGATAAAAATTTGGTACTCACACAGGATGATGGAGATTTACTACCAAATCCCGCAACATACCGCAGGCTTGTTGGAAGGTTGATATACTTAACGATCACGAGACCAGATTTGGTTTATTCAGTACATGTCCTAAGTCAGTTTATGGAATAGCCCAGAATACCACATTTGGATGTTGCACACAAGGTCTTGAGGTATATCAAGGCTTCACCAGGACATGGTATTTTTTTCTCTTCCACCAGCTCATTACAGTTGAAAGCTTATTGTGATGCAAATTGGGCTAGATGTAGAGATACTAGGAGATCCATTACAAGTTATTGTGTCATGTTTGGCGATTCACCAATTTCTTGGAAAGCTAAGAAACAAACTACAGTGGCAAGATCTACAGCTGAAGCGGAATATAGGGCCATGGCTTCCACATACTGTGAGTTAACCTGGTTGAGGTACATTCTTAATAATTTGCACATTAATCATCCTCAGGCAGCCCTCTTATTTTGTGACGATAAGGTTGCACTCTATATTGCATCTAATTTGGTTTTTCACGAACAAACAAAGCATATCGAGATTGATTGTCATTTGATTAGAGAGAAGATACAAGAGGGTACCATTTAGACTGACCATGTTGGAACACTACATCAACTGGCAGATTTTTTCACTAAAGCTTTGAGCATTTATCAATTTTATAATCTTCTTAGCAAGTTGGGTGTTAAAAACATACACTCCAACTTGAGAGGGAGTGTTAAAGATAGAAAGTTTATATATGTTACAAAATAAGAAAGGTAGTATAGAATATGTTACGAAAGTCAGAATAGAATAAGAAGTCTTAAGTTTCATGTTTCCACAAAGTTAGGTCCAAGTTAGCTTATATAAGCTTGTATTTAATCAAGAAACAATAACAATTCAATACAATCCTAAGAATATTTTCTTTTCACGCTCAGTGGTTTTGTTCCCTGTTGTTTATTTGTTGAAGTCCAGTAGAGAACAATTTCTCCAGAAAATACTTGCCAAAATGCTTTACAGTGGGCAATTCCTTATTCCTAGACGTTAAAGGTGCTCTA
Organism: Berberis vulgaris; assembly: GCA_963556465.1. NCBI lineage: Eukaryota > Viridiplantae > Streptophyta > Magnoliopsida > Ranunculales > Berberidaceae > Berberis > Berberis vulgaris. The sequence continues at coordinate 71,130,353 of OY747131.1, read as the reverse complement.
ATATTTCTTAGGATATGGTGTATCAGTTATTCTTTGTAGCATCAGGTAGGCTTTGCTTGTAGGATTCATGAACTTGTCTTTACAAAAAAAATAGCATAAATTTACTTCTTTTGTTCGTATTATGTGTTGTTCTTGTGTAATGTGGACATTTCGAACACAGAAGGGAATTCTTACAAAAAGGAGATGTTGGATACCCCAAATGCATGGCTCAGGAAGGTTAAGAGTACTTACTGTTTTCACTAGTAATTGTTTGGCTTTATAGCATAGAATAATTCCTATCAAAAGAGCTCTGAGATTGATGTGCAGAACTGGTTCCTTTGAATTGTCCATGAAAATGTCAAAAGAAACAAACCGGCCTGCTTGGTCTCAACGCAGCCCTACACCTTAAGTTCAATGAGTGTCTATCAGAAGTACTTAATTTCAGTCTTGGTTGAGGATTCTCCAACCAACAATAGATAATTTGAGGGGCTTGACAGTGATCTATTTGCTAGAAAAGTCGGTGACTTCCAAAATTTTCAATTTGAGATATGAGGGTTTTCGGCAAATGAAATAAATTAATTGTAGTTTGTAATGTGCCTCAATTAAAAAACAGAATCCTCATAACTTGCATCTCCCGAGTATTAATATTATTTTGATCCAACAAACCATATTCTATCAGAGTTCATATGATCTGTATAATACCAGATTCTTAGCAGGCTAGGCCTGTACTTATTTTTCATTGGTCGAGAATGTTCTCCCTTTCCCAGCATCTCAATATGTTAGAGAAGGTATTTGACCCCTTGTGACTCGAACACTTTTCTTCTCTATATTCACCACCTCTGATGCATGTACAATGAGCATATTGTTTCGTGACATCGAATGAAAAATCAATGTACCAACATACAGAAAATGTATAATACTGTATTTGATTTTGTTCCTGAAACAATGTTTATTTCAGAGTTGACCCCAAAATAAGGTTTCAATCACTGGATCATTGATTTGTCCTTGGAGATATGTGTGCTTTCCTTGTCAATATTTAGGACAATTTGCAAGATAATACAGACATTAGTGTTGGGAACAAAGCCAAGCACAGTGAAAACAAAAGGTTGTGAAACACAATTAATTTGTAAAAAAAAACAGTTCATATTTAGGAGGACTGCATGATAGACGATAGAAACATTGACAAAAATTAGCTTCAAAATTTTAGAAACCTTCGCAGATACTGTAAACAATTCAGCATTGTTACATCCGGCCTATGTGAGTTACCAAAACATTATTTGATTAAGCCGGCTGCCTTGTTACAAAGCAATTAAGAAAACTGTAAAACTTCATATAAACCTCTCTTCTAATCATCCAAACAGTAGCTTGGCTGCAAAAGAGAGGAAAGATGATGAACTTCAAATTTTTTATCCTCCATGCAGCTTTACTAGCCCTCCTCTTTGCCTCACTTGGTGGTAAATATATCTATCCATCTTTGCATCATATTGGGACTCATCTCTTAGGGGTTTACTTTCTTATTTCATTCACATATTTGTGGATGCTTTTTTTACTTAAACCAACACTGTTTTCTAGTTTATTTATTTATTTAAATAGAAGCAAAGTATTATGGATCCCAAAACCATAAATAATTCGAAGGATCAATCAACCTATCATATCATCCGGGGCAAGTCTTACAAATAAGCTAAGTCGGGTATGGGAGAACATTTTTGAAAAATAAAGAATACTACTAATAAAATTGTAATGTTGGTTTGACGTTATATCAGCAATTCTGTTTTTTTTTTTTTTGAAACAGTTGTGTTCACAAATTGTATCTTGTGAGCAGAGGGGAAGGTGATGATGGAGTACATTGGAGCTACAGGAGTTCCAGTGACCTTCGACCCTGTACCTATCAGAGACGGCATTGATTTCCACTTCATTCTCAGTTTTGCCGTTGACGCTGATTCATCTGGCAACTCTCAAAATGGCAAGTTCTCCCCATACTGGGTCGACACACTCACACCAGCCTCAGTTCTAGAAATCAAACAAAGTCACCCCAATGTGAAGGTTATGGCTAGTCTCTCTGGCTGGAGTCTAGGCAAAAAAGTCCTACGCTGGTACAATCCAGCTGACCCCGACAAGTGGGTCTCCAATGCTTTCTCATCTCTCTCATCCATTGCCACCACTTATCACCTGGATGGCATTGACATAGACTACGAAAACTTCCCTAAAATCAATGCAACCTTCGCGTACTGCATTGGTGAACTCATCACCCTCCTAAAGAACCAAAGTGTCATTACCGTTGCAACCATTGCACCATTCCACAACACGGTTGGACCCTACATTGATCTATACACCAATTACAGAGATGTCATTGATTACGTAAACTATCAGTTTTACACAGATAGAGTGAGGGCTCCTGGAGGATATTTGAAGGCATTTCAGCTGAGAGCGAGCCAATTCAATGCAGAAAAGTTGCTGCCTAGCTATGAGATTGACGGTAGAGGGATTCAAGGGGATGCTTTCTTTGTGGCTTTACAGTTGTTGGAAGACAATGGGATGGATGTAAATGGAGTGATGATCTTCTCTGCTGATGCTGCCTCCTCTAATGGATTTTATTTTGAAAAGAAATCACAGGCTTTTCTACTCAATTCTACTAGTACTGCATAAATGCGTGTTTTCTTTGATGAGTTGTACTAGAACTTGTAACAAAATCTATATACTGTCATACAAAATTGATGTTGTTTTCTAATAAATTTGAAACAAATAATCATTTTTCTGTTCCTTGCATTAGAATAGTTGTATTGGCACCAAATTAAGGACTTTGATAACAGGTTGAATTGATGTAGAACTTTGCCTTGTTAATTAATCAAAGATTTGAAGAGTTTGAATTTTGAATAGAGTCGAGTCATCATCGGTTGTACAATTCGCCTCGGCTCCAAAAGAAAAGAAAGAGAACCATCTTTATCCCGTCAATCTGTCTGCCTAAAACAATGTCTGAAATGCGACCCAGGCGTTACAACCATGGCCCATGGTGCAAATGTAAGCTAGAGATGGTGATACCTAATTATGACATTGAAATATTGACAGTGCAACAGAAAAACGTCAGTTTGGGTATTTGTAATTCTAGACATCACTAAGTTTTGGTTTTAGTTCCCTTTAACCATGAACGGATTTGGTCAATTCACACCGTACAAAAGATGAAACTGTTCCAGTTTATGCTTTACATATCTCCGTATGAGGTTGTCAAGTGACGCAAAGAGATGACTGCTCTCTATCCTTAACACCGCTATGTGATTAAGTGGTAAAAGAGATGTCAAGTTATTTACCGATCAAACACCCTGTTTTGATGAGTAAGTAATGAATTCTGACATTTGGTGGCTTTTACTTGTGAATGGCATCATCACTTGGTGCATCTGAATTTCCCAGTTGTTTGTCCCACCTAAAGCTACTTAGCCCGTTACTTGAGAGGAAAAAAATATATATATATATATTTTACAAACCCAACCAAAAACATGTTTTTTTATTAAAAACATGCCCAAGATTGAGCAGAAAATGAACACCCAAAGCAAATAAAGCAATGGGAGAATTACAGAAACTTTGCCGACAAATAAGATTCATCTATGGTACACTGAAAACTCCCAAGTGCAGCTGCTTGGTGAAGAACCTAGGATTGTCATCATCAGCCCTTGGCAATTCAAGCCCATCCATCTCATCCACATCATTGACATGTCCTTTGAGCGACGGCCAACTCCAGTTCAAGAACATGATGGTGGAGCAGGAGTCAACACTTAGTAGCATCTATGGCTTCAAGTACTCCAGTTAAACGAAGTGTCAGGTCAATGTCGCACCATGAAATGATGAACTTGTTTCTGATGCATGCAAAGTTGACGGAAGAAATGACCGTTGCGTTGGAGATTCATTTGCAAGACCTAGAACTGCCAGCGTTGATCTGCTTCCAGAGAATAAAGTCACCTCACGAATTAGGATAAGCAGGAAGGCTAATTTTTTACATTTTCTAAATGGCATTAGTTTTGCAAACCATACAGTTCTCTCAAGTTCAGACTATCAAGAGGTGGGGTGGGAGAAGGGTACAAGGCACTGACAGGGTGATGGTGGAGCATAATTAAATTAAAACATAGCCATAATAAACACTAAAACATAACTAAAAATGGTAATGGCTCAGTCCTTGGATGGACAGCAAATATCTTGTCTACACTTGTGATGCCTCTGGGATCCCTCGCCACAAGGCTACAAGAGATCTTTGTGCCCCCAGAAAACAATAACTACACTGATCAGTGACCGCTTAGGCAGTCACTTCACGGCGATCAACCTAAAAAATAGGAGACTAAATTTGACAGCTGAATGATGGGACTATTAAGTAGCAATTTCAACTATGCACTCCTAAGTTTATAAAATCCCCCTTTACAGCAATTTAGTATAGCGAAAAATGTATATTGTAACTTAAGTTTGTTTTGACGGGCTTGAAGTGGGAGTCAGTAATTACCTTTGCAATAAAGATCTTGTACTGGGTTGACTAGCATGAGCAGCAAGGGGACCTCTAAGGTTAGCATATTTATTCAAAGCACTCTCAAGCTGCTGAGGAGGTAACTGTAAACAGAAAATACCACATAAATATGAATAACATATTATTTTTCTTAAATTACAATTGATGACTATTGATTTCACTATAATTACCTGCAACAACACATGGAAAGAATGTGGCTGTGTCTGAGATGCACATTTCAAGAAGCCCACCCACAACTTTGGCATCTTCCATATCTTAAAATAAAAAGTTCTCACATCAGTTCACGGACATCTCCCCGTCCCATTCGCACAACGAGCCAACATAAAAAAGAACAGAGGAAATTTTTTGTTTGCATACCTGTTTACTCACAAGCTTCAAAAGTATCTCCATGACAAAATCAACCTAAAAAATGAGTAGGATGTCAATAATGTCCTTTTGTTTCAAGGACAAACACAACTCCAAGACTTTCTAAACTCTTTTAAATTCTGAAACTGGTAAACAAGGATGCACGGACTCAGATACGCGTATCGTATCGGACACGGATACGACACGGCGACTCGGCAATTTTCAAAAAACTAAGACTCGGGGACTCGGCGACACGTCAAACCTTATGTTTATTTTATATTTTATTAAAAAACTATTAACATAATCAAATGTCATAACTCATAAACAATAATTAATAATCCAAACATATAAAACATCTAAATGCAGTGAGCTTAATTAATGAAATTATTTGAATGAATGAAAAGTTTGGATACATAAGTAGAAACTAGAGTAATGGATTCTAATATGGGTCGGGCCTAACTTGGACCCTACGCAACACATCAATGTAATCCAAATACACAATGGAAGAGAAGAAAACCTAAGCATCACACGAACACAGACACAAACGCAAACGTTTGTTCACTTTCATTTCTCTCATCTCTCTATCGCAAAACCCTCCCCATGTTCACTTTCATTTCACTCACGTGTCTCCCTCTCCCAATCCAAAGCACTAAACAAACTCCGAACCGACAACCGCCACGTGTCCGTACTTGTTCACTTTATTTTTCTTTTCTTCTCTCTACTGGAATCTCATCACTGTACAACAAAACATAACAGACACTCCACTCTCCTTGCCCACTAATTTCTCTTATTTTAAGTAAATAAACCTTCATCTTCTCCACTCTCTTCTTCTTCTTGTTTGATGCTTGATGTGCGAGCGAGACCCTACCATTACACCGCCACCACCATCAGATCATATCAGATCTGGCTCGTTCTCCCAATCTCAATTCGGAGATGTTGAATACCTTGGATTCTCCTTGGGTGAGACTCATCATCGCATCTCTTCCTCTCACCAGAAATAGAAATAGAAATAGAAATAGAAATAGAAATAGAAATGATGTTTGTTTTAGTTGCTAACTTTCGATCCAAAATCTGGTTGCGCAAGAGGAAAAAAATCGTCCCTATTACCTTTACCTACAGTCAGTAAAGAGGAAAATGGGAGGCGGAGGCGAGGTTGAAGAAACAGTGAAAGCAGTATCAGATCTGACCATGAATTGAGACAAGTCGATCTCTCTCTGGCTCGGTTTCTCTCTGTGCTCGATCTCTCTCTCCCTGCTCGATCTCTCTCTCCCAATCGATCGATCTCTCTTTGGCTCAGTCGATCGATCTCTCCCTGCTCGATCTCTCTGGCTGGGTTTCTCTCTCCCTGCTCGATCTCTCTCTGGCTCGGTTCCTCGTCCTTCTTTCTTTCTTCCTTGGTTCCTCCTCTCTGCAAATGGTTGGGTTTGTGGGTTGAGAAAAATGAAATCCGGGAGAGGAATTAGAGCTTTTAGATCTCAGCCGTCCGATCTTATCAAGATCTGGAAAAAAAATTATTAGCAACCGAATCCTGACCGTGTCCAGGCCGTATCCTGACCAAGTCACGTTGACCGCGTGTCGGATACGTGTCGGCCGTGAATCGCACGCGTATCCATATCCGACACGCGTATTACTAGGATTCGGAGGGTTTTTCCGAGAGTCCGTGCTTCCTAGCTGGTAAACTATTTGGTTGACTATAGTATTCGTTTGAGACAAACAAGAGGATATGTCAAAGTATGATTTTCAATACCATCTATAGAAACATCCTCCCCCCTCCTCCCCAAGATCATCCATTTGTTTCATACCAGTAACAAAAAGTCAAGAGGACCAGAATACTGATATGACAAGATAAAGTTTGAAATTCTTTCATTCATAAACCATATGTAAACCTTCAGTACTAACCCCATCATGAACCACACCGTTGTCTAAAACAAAATTTAGAACCAATGAAATAAAAAAAAACTTTCATGTCTAAATCATTGGCACTACAAAGATTCCAAAGTGTCTAGACACTGCATTCCTCGAACAGTTGATCAATGTGTGTGGAATGTTTGACCGGGTCACACACTAATTGGACATTGTTTACTTAAAAGCTTTTGCTAATACATTTAGAAAAGCAGATGTAAATAAGCAAAATGCACCTACATATTATGATAGGAATCGAAGTACACACTCTTTATTAAATAAGTAAGATGACACTGCAAAGAATATGAGACCATGACATCACTAAGAGACAAAGACTTAGTATATGTGCATTCCAACATTCAATGGAGAAGATATAGAACTCAAAATGGAGAAGCAAAAAAATTACCAGGGAGGGAAAAGCATCAATTGCTTGAATAATTGTTCTCATGAAGAGCAAAGGAAGTGGACTTTGGTCAACCTGAAAATAAAACAATTTTTAAAACAGAGCACATTAAGTAAATGGAAAATAACTACACATCTACATATCAATGACATACTGTCTACATACCAATTGGTTCAAGGCCTTTGCTAGGACCTGCTGAGTAAAGACTGTTCGCTGCTCAAAACAAGCTGAGCATGCATCCGTTATCTGCAATGATATCATTCGATTTACACACGACAGTTAATCAACAAAAATAAATCAATAAAATCAAATTTTACGTTGACAAAACCAATCTCCATCATTATCAAAGGTTTTTTGTGTTCTCTTCATTAATTAGTACCATATAACCTATCTGATGGAGATCTGACCACTCTCTCAAACAAAACAGATAAACTGTTGCAAGATCAGATTTCCTTCTTCTTAAATTTCAAATAACATATACCTTCTTCAGTGCAATCTTATCTTTTGCGGGGGTAATTTCATGGATTGCAACCAACACTTCTGCTGGTGTTAATGCTGGACCTGTGTGAGCAGAACCCTGTCATCCGAAATTTATGAACACTTAGAAAGCAATCAAAACTCAGGTAAACAAATAAACGGTTTCAGTCCAATTGCTTTAATAAAGATACCAAGTTATCCCGTAAACATCAGGAGTGTTGATTGGTAGATATCTTCCCACAAGATATATGAGATAATACGGTGCTATAACCAACTGTAATATTTACATTATAAGGTATTGAAAACTATTTGAATATCATAAGAAAACCTTAAATTGAGTATCAGATATAGTTCATTTTTCTTATTAAAGATTAAATTTCGTCAAAAATCATTTGAGATTAAAATGAAGCCCACTGTAGACACCTTACAAAAAAGTAAAAGGAAAAGTTGCACTTACTAAAGATTTATTTTAAATCCCCTTAATTTACCCCAACATTCCCCAAGTCCCCATCATGTTTGGAACATATAGATTTCTTCAAACTTGAAACTCAATAAAGATTAAAGAACTCAATTAGTATTGATTGATTTTACTTTTTTATTCAGTGGATGTACTTTCCCAGGACTCGAGAATAACTACATCCTTTCCCATAAAAACTGGTAAAACTGGAACCCTGAAAGGCACAATTTTGGGCCTCAAAGAGGGTGGTTAATTGGGAATTACCAGAAAGCCAGAGGCATAAACTGTTTCAGTACTAAAGGAAGCACATAAACAGGGAATACAAAAGAAGTGTTTGGATGAACAACCAACTTCAAACCATAAACATCTGGGGCTGCAATGCCTCAACCACTAAAATATTTAGTGGACCTCAACAGATCAAAACACCAGCAACAAAGACGTTCAAAAAATTTATGTTTCTTGTTCTCTTTCATATTGTCAGACTAAATCAGATATTATATCCATACTTATCAATATCTTACGATAACTACAATACGATACACAATATGTATCTAAGCTCATATTGTGGCCATGGGGGAGCCATATGAAGCCTAAGTCTCATGTACAGTTTTGCAATAGGATGAAAGGCAAAGGGCCTTTTGTGTCCTTTCCAAGTCGAGAATTTTAACCTCACACACTAGTAAATGTGCTCATCCCTCATCCCTTTCTTTATTCAATATTCTGGTGTCCTAGGCACAGAGGAACCAAACCAGTCCATCATGTACTTGATTGTTAAACTCAAATCCGATGACGATACTAAAAAATAACTTGACGCGAGGATGATGAAAAGCTTTGACACCTCTCATTCTTTTCTTTTTTTATTCAATATGAGAGACAAACTCAGTTCAGCTGAAACAAACCATCAAACTAACCCCATCCAAACCCCGTGGTGTTCTATGAAAGAAAACTTATTTTTAGACAAGTTGAACCTCTACCCCAAACACCATGGCTCTATTTCATGGCTTGAAAAAAAAGGACAATGTACACGTGACAAATGAATGGATGGTTGATACACAATAGTTTGCTTATACCAATGGAAGTGCTTTCGGAACTTCCTTGCTTGAATAAGACTTATTTATATCGTTTGTATGCTTAAATATATGATATATTTTTATGTCAATATATTTATTTTTCTCTGTATCTCACAATACACGATAAGATACTTCGATAACTATGGATATCATCTAACCATGAAATCAACAGTACCCAATCGAGAATCCAAAGAAAAGGAGGATTTACTGTTAGTTTTTGAAGAAACAGAAATAAGTCTTTAATGCATATAAATTGAGTATCACAAGATAACACGAAATCTGAGGAAAGCAGATCCCATTTCCATGAAGGGAAGGTAGGGTAATTAGGAAACTTGCATACCTGCAAAATACGAGCAAGGGCCATCTGGAACTTTTCCAATGGAAGATCTACAAGCCGGGGGAAAATTGGCAAAACCTGTATTTCAACTTTTCAGGTCATGAAATATTACATGCTAGAAAAATATAATGACAAAAAAGTAAAATATAAAGGCCAATAAAATATCAAAAAATGTCTAGGTTGTATGTTACTTTTTATATGCTTTTAAAACTCACCTAGAATTGATCCATGATTGATTTAAAAGCTTAGCAAAACTGCGCCCAAAGCCACGACTCGGAGAGACACTTACGACACAACTTCCAAGGCTTACTCCTTTTGTAAGCTTAAGAGAAGAAGTTGTGCACCTTACTTGATTCAATTACAAGCTAGGAAGCACAGACACCTCAAAAAACTCTATATACCACGACACGTCTCCAACAAGTGTCATAACTTCTTTAGAAGTGTTGGGGAAATGTTGTTTTTATGGGTTTTTTCTTACCTTTGACTATCTTTTTTTTTTCCTTCGTGGGCATTATACATATGGGATAGACATTGTTCAAAATTTGAGATTTTAGGATTTAAATATAAATTTACATATGAATTATTAGATAAAAGGACGGATGTGAATTGAAGCTTGATGCATGAAGTATTTGTTTACTGAATGAATCAATGACGTGATGTATAAGGTTTATTATTATTTTGTGGTATGAACCAAAATACTAATGAATTGAACCTTAATTTTCATTATATCGAGGTAAAAATAATATTACTCTCTTATCGTGTCCTTGTTGTATGTGTCTAAGTTTTTGGAAAATAGTCGTTTCCTTGTGTCCATACGATGTTTGATACGACTTTCTATGTCCATATCCACTCTTCTAAGAATACAAAATATTATGTGTTTGACTAAGTCACAGAATATACTTATAGATGGTACATGATATAAATTACATGTTGTTTTTAGCATAGTTTTAATTTTAGAGAATTAGAGAGTTCAAGGAGACTACTTAGAAAGTAATTTATATATAATCACACTTGTTTTTACCGAGGGTAGGATTGTCATTTTTATTTTTTGTCCACCAATCTCATGGCTTTCTAGCCTTGCAAAAAATCAATACAACCAAAAAGAATGGATTGATAGATAAAAAGAGGAGGATAAATGTGGATAAACATAGGTCATGGTTCTGGACGGAAACGATTAGAACCATTTAACAGCCCCTTTCAATTATTCATGACTCATATCTTCGGATTTACACCAAATCCTCAAATGTTTTTCATAGAGTAGGGTTCTTCACAGCGTGGTTCTCGATCGATTCGGCTTTCACCCAAGTTGTCTCGACTAAATACTGGCATCCCATTCTCTCTTCTCCAGTCATCGTCCGTTAGGGTTCCCAAGAGCTCAAGTATCTTCCCCGTTTCACATCTTCTCACAGTCTCTTCTATAATTGTTGGTATCATTCTAGGTCTCTGCTCAACGTCTGATGTAGTTTGGTATTTTGTGTTAATTGTGGCACTGGTGTGCGTTTGATAGAATTTGATCCTTTCACATATTGAGGTATCTCTCTACTTGAAATTGGGCACTTTGTGCTATTTGTGTTAATGGTGTGTGTTGGAACAAAATGGTTTAATCCCATACCTTCTCCTCTTTCTCAAACAAATCCAGAACCCAAACTCTAGATATGGCTACTAGGTCAACCTTCATTTCTTATTTTTCTGGATTTTATCAATTTTTCATTTGGGGTTCTTCAATGTTACTTTAATTGATAATATTTCAGAAGTTCTCAAAAAGAATGGTTAAGTTACTCTTCCAACTCCTTTTATCGTTTTTCTCCACTGCTACACCATGCCCCAATTGTGTTCGCTAAAATTCCAAGATGGTGATGTTCAATGTACTTGTGCCAACTTCAAGTTGTTTTTTTGTGTTAATAAAGTTTCTTTGATTTGTGTGAATGGGGATATTATTAGGAGTGTCTATAAGGAATTCTTAACCAAACAATTTATTTACAAAATATTGCATAAAAAACATTTTGCCATTTTTTCGAATGCAAAAAACTATTTTGTTTAAAACATTTCCCAAGCAATAAAGCACATCTTAAATTTGATTTGATTGCACTCAGAAAAAAATCTATTAATTTTGATTTACATAAGAAAATTTTGATTAATTCTCATCTTAGGAGACCCTCCAATACTGCTTTGGAGTAGGCATGTTTTACTAATGTAATGTTGTGTTGTACAATCTATGCAGTTAAAACGGATAACGGACTCATAATGGTCTAAGAGCGTTATAGGTTATAACGGTATATAACGAAATAGTTTTTTTAAATATATTTTTAATATCCCCACAAAGTATTATGTATTATAGAGTAAAAAATGTAAATCATGTTCATAATATTAAATTTAAAAACAAAAAAAATTAATAAAAAATATTTTTCCTTCGTATAAGAGTGCGATCGACACTTCGTCTTCTTCCCTTCTCTCATTCCCTGTCAAACTACGAGTCTGGTTCTCTGTCGATTGGCGACGGCGAGCACTAGTCCTTCTTCCCTATGAATCTAGAGTTTTTGTTCGAAATGGGTGATTTTTTTATTTTTATTTTTTAAGTGTTCTAACAAAACGTTAAAACGAAGTAATTAAAAAAAATTGTTATCTCAATAGCGGCCATATAACGCCGTTATATCGGAGCTGTGATACCTTGACGTGATGTCATAATGTAACGGCTCACCCCCGTTAAGCATTATATCAAAATTATATCGGCGTTATAACGTCGTTTTAACTGCACAGTGTTCAATTATAATGAAGTTTTTTTTAGGGGGGTGTATTGTATATGGATTCTTATGGAATTGATAAATAATTTGAAAAGTCCACGGACACTTTAAATTGTCCACAGACTCTTTAAATTGTCCACGGACTTCTGCTGATTTCTTAAATCCATAGACTTTTGCTACAGACTTTCTAGAGATTTATAAAAATCCACGGACTTTGTATGAACGACTTTTACAGATTTCTAATTATTTGCAAGATAAAAAAGAAGTTGGTAAATAGTGATGAAACAAAAAAACGTTCGTATATAATTAACAAAAGTGAGAGATACATGTGCTAAAAAAACTAGAAAAAGAAAAGGTCGTTAATTAACATCTTAAAAATAAGAAGTAAACGTCCATAAAATTGTATTATGATCATTCTTCTCCTTCATGATCATGGTCACTTTCTTCATTATCATTGTTAGCAACGTTAACGTTTGCTTGAGCTGTTGCCCACATCTGATTAGCAATACTCATTCTCCATTGATTAGCATTTTCTCTTTGCTGCTCTTGGGTTTGAATATCATCCCATTCAAAATTATCTTCATCATTCTCTATCGGATCATTTTCTGGTTCAGGAGGAAATTCATCTGAAATATTCTATCAATTGCCAGAAGTTTGCAGTAGTCAAGCAGAGTTCGGAAACACTGAAATTTCATTCTTATTTCCTCTCCTCAAATAATAATAATTTGATTTGCTGCGTTTCGGTTAGAGAGATCAGATCGGAGGAGACAGATTGTTGTCCTCCAAATACATACACGAAGAAGAAGCGAGTAGAGATAGAGAGGTAGATGTTATGATACAATGTTATGGGGTGTTTTATGGTTTATGGCTAGGGTTATGGTTGCTGCTTACCTCGAAATGAAAAGTGAAACTCGGAGGCTTGCTAAATGTGTGAACTATGTTGGGGCCGCTACTGTTGAGTATCTATATAGCATGGAAACTGGAGAATATTTTTTTTAGAGCTCAATCCCCGGTTACAGGTTTGTGAAATTTTATGCTCGTAATACAGAAAATTTAATACTTGTTTACTAGACAACTTATTAAGTAAACAGTTCTTCTAATTGATGATAAAATAATATAACAACTCAATCTTCAAAGAAAAGATAATTTGCTGCACTCGGATCCCTGTGAGATTGTGAAAGCCAAAATTTTAAGATTGCATACCACATATCAATAAGATCACTAATTGGTCGATAGATTTTTTCTTCCCATTTCAACTCACTCACATGGTGGAACAGCTGCTGGATTCGGTGGTGCGGTGCGTGCGAATAATTTCTTCCCATTTCAACTCACTCACATGGTCTTGGTCTTGGAATCTCTTCTATCCCTACATACATAGTGGTGATTATTTGATCGACTGACGATGCAGGATGATGAAGCTTGTTTGTTTGTTGTAAAAGAATCGAGAAAACAAGAGGACGAGAATCAACCTCTTCGTGGCTGGCACAAGGAAGAACTTTGAGAGACTTTTTTTCACGTTGAAATCTTTGATATGGAGGCTGGCAAATTATTGAACTTTGTTATTTATACCTAACACTACAAAGTCCATGAGAATCCATGATTTTCCAAATCCATAAATATGAATGATATTTTGAATACCCTAAAACTTTTGTGGACTTTCTGAAATCCATATTGAATACCCCTAGACTTTGTGGATTTCAGAGAGACTTTTTAAAATCCTGATTGAATACCCCTAGACTTTTGTGAACTTTTTAAAATCCAAATTGAATACACATGGATTTTCAGAATCCATGGAATTTATTAAATTGCCCACAAAATCCAGATACAATACACCCCCCTTAGTATTAGATTTGGTTATCTTGATTTGTGATAAAATAAAAAAATTCACAAAAAAAAATGCACATTGTAGCTTTTAAGCATTTTCTGAGGGGAGATCCTAAGTTATCAAAATATAGACCAAAAATTAACATTGAATTTGAGTCCAACAGCATGGGTAATATATTGGTTAAAAACAAAACATTACATGAACTTAAATGTTTATATGTCTTGTCTAAATTTTCTGCTATATATAGAATTTTATGAATTTTTTTATTCAATGAATCATGCATGGCAGTTTTATGCTTATGCCATGAGGCCTACGGCTCTAAGCATGGATTCTTAAATGCCACAAATCCTAATAACACCAACTGTTCAAGCGATACCATACACTAGTATAGTACAAACCTCATCTTTCGAGAGTAATGATAAAAGAGGAATAAGAATTGAAGCATCCTGCAAGAGAAGAAAAGGGATATTGTGTACAATTAGAATTGAAAATGAATAAATAACTTCACATTCAAAACTATACAATAATTCCAAGAGTAAGTTTGTAACCTTCAGTTTAGTTTCATATAAATATTTAACAGTGGCAATCAAGTCAGCAGAAGGTGTCATCTCTTCAGTCAATATTTGCAACACCTTCAAGGAAATAACATTGAAGTCATCATAATGTACAAATAATTAAACAAATGTAAGCAACATCACAAATGAACAACTCAGAATAGTGAGTAACATGTACAGAAATTAGCAGCACAAAAGAACTACCAGCGTCAGAAGGTTTTCACTTCCTTGTGGAGGATCAGAAATTATACGCAACAACTCCGAATATGATGATCCTAAATTTTTTACAAGTATAGGGATGTGCCTATGGACAGCCTGCATAAACCCAACAAGTTTAGTTTAAAGCTTGGCGAACTGAATGAAAGAATTATAGTAATAATTGTTTACTTCTATTGGCTAATAAGGAAAATCAAAATGACAAGAAACAGACCAGCTTAATAGTCTTCGGAGCCCGCCCATAAATGTCAAATACAAGTTTAAGAAGACTAGGTTTCTGCAGCAAAGATGAAAGCACTCAACCAAGCTTGTATGTGAAACCATCTAAAATCAACTTTTGGATGCAAAGAAACAGATGCAGACCTTTATACATAACGCGAAAAAAAGTGACATACGGCGTTGAGCTTGAGACATAGATACACTTGAAGGATTCGCTGAAACCTGCTGAACGCCTTTCACACTTTCAGTTTCAGAGCCTCCAGGCTCTGAATTTTGAGACCCACTCACAGAAGATTCTTGACCTCCCACCTGATTCCAGAAAAAGTAACAAACAGAATATTTTAAAAGTCAAATAGATAAATAAAATTAGAAAAAGCAACTTAGTTGAAGGCAGAATGCAAAAGAGATTTAAACATTTCAGAGACATTAGACGAGTACAGGGAAAAACAATTGTATCTTCCTCATCTTCTGTAAATGGATAACTGCCAAGTGAAAATGGAACTTCAATTCGTGAAGTTCGACAACAGAAAACCTATAACCAGAAGAAGTGGAAGATCCAGTGATCATAATCACTTTTCTTTCAAAAAAATTTCATGAAATTAATAAAAAAAAAAATAAAAAAAAAGCTCCCATGCTCGCCCTCACGGGGAGGTCAAGGGCTCCTTCCAGACACTATCGAGGACACGAATGAGGTCAAGGCTGTAAAAACGAATCTCAGTTAAATGAAGATGGTAATGTTGTTGGGTTTAAGGTTTGGTACGGCTCTGTTCCTGAGCTTCTTCTCCTTTGACCTGAATACTGTTGCTCTGGTCTTGCCGTGGGAATCATTGGGGACAAGAACGACTATGGACTGAATTACCCCCTTCACTTGTGCGTATCACCACCATGATTGACCCAAGCCACCCACCATGGGCAAAGCTGAGATGAAGTCGCAGTTTCGACTCTCGCAGAAGCCAGTCTCAATAGGCTAAGATCTGCACAGCTACCATGCATCTTGGGTCGAGGTATGATGACATTGAAAGGGGTAACCTTATTTGGATGGGCTAACTTAGGTGGTTCCCCCACCTGTTGGAATATGTAAGGTGGCAGTCCCTCATTCCAATCTTAAGCTCTTGTACAAATCCTAACTTATCATCATATCATGACCTTCGTGCCATCTCCTAAGCTCCTAATTCCTTAGTGACTAAGTCTCCTTAGCATATAGAATGCTCCATGTTACATATGTATAGAGTCTAGAGACAACAAACAGAGAAAAAAACAATATATGGGAGCAAATTTTGCCAGTTCTGATGTTCACCATCTAATGCTCTACTGCAACGTCATGTAGCATATGAAATGTTAAAATTGTGAGTCAAAGATTGCAGCTTTTCTTGATTCTCGAGCAATGTCATAAAATTACAGAAAATGGCTGCTGGAGCAATCATATCAAGCACATGGCAGGATAGGTAGAGATAGGATTGAAGCTAATCCCATTGGGCAGTGCATTCCTCTATTTTCCCTTCAGAGGTGCACATATTATTTGACAGAGAGAATAGTTATGAGCAAAAATAATCTGTTTATTTTCAAGAATAATTGAAAATTTCGTAGTCTGTTAGATATATACTATCTAGAAGCAGCTGTAGATAATCCAATTCACGCACATACAGCTTAAGTTCACCAATTTATAGGCTAATCAAGTAAGTTCATAATATATATGACCAGTTTACGAAACAAAATGCAGAAGAAGAAGAAAAAAAAAAACATACATTTCCTTCAGTTCTCGGGATGGTGTTCCCAGCTTGTGAGGATTCAACATTAGGAACTTGTTCGCCAATAACTGATAACAACATATTTGTCGCGAATTGCTCAATGTTTTCTGAAATGTAGCTAAGAGGATAGAGCTTATTTGCAACCTATTCAAGAAAAGGAGTAACAAGTCACAGCTTTGACTAGGAACTAGGAACATGTTCTGCAGCAATAATTAGTGCGATGCCCATGCCCAGTAAGCCAACACAAAGGAATGGAAAATTCATGAGATTAGCAATTGGAAGAAGAATATACTTTCTTGTTGGAAAACATACCAATCGGATAGCCTTCGCTCGAACATCTTCTTGTGCATGAATGCCACACTGACATCAAGAAACAAAAAAAATATATCAGACGGAAATGAAAAAACAGGTGACATATTTCACAGATTGATGTATGATAATACAAGCTCATGTGGACAACATAAAGACTAAGCACTGTGTCCTGCTGTAATGATCCCCTCACAAGAGATAGATATTGCTTACAACATCTGACAGATCCAAACAGACTGTTTTCCCGGTTTCACTTATTTTTCCAATTTTGAGCTGAAATTTTTTTAAACATATTCGCAACCCCCCTCTTCTCATGCACACAACGCGCACAAATTATACACATATACAAGGGCTGGGCCTACTCAAGGGCGAAATATGACTCAGGTGGATAATTTGAGATCTTAGGTAGTGCACCAATTTTAAATTGTAAATGTAAGTTCCGATTGGGTTCAACGAAAATAAGAGACATTCAGTTCAGTGAGCTCTACTCAAACAGGTAGTTGATGAGTAATGGGGAGGAGGATGACCCATGCAACAGAAAGTAAAAAAGAGTTTGATCCATAAGAAGGGTAAAGAATTATTTAAGCTTTAACTAAATTTGACCATGACAAAGATTTACATAAGATTACTGAAAATAATTGAGCTAAGAATATCTTGAGGACGTGGAAATGCTTCTCTGACTCAGAAACTACTCGGGCTTGATCGGAAATGAGGATGAATTTGATTTCGACTTTGATCCCTTTAGTGATAGCGATGGAGAGAACATATAAAAACTACTCAAGCTCTTGAAGATAGGTGACAGCAGGAAGTTGACTGCACTTTGGTGGATGAATGAGCAACAATTATTTTCCTTTTGTTGTTGGGATCAAGGGTAATATATGAAAAACTAAAAAAATTTGCTAAAAGAGAAAGGAAACAAAAAATGACTGTTACACTCCAAAGAGAAAACGAAGGAGCTCGAAAATTGATTGACCACCAAAAACCTCAAACCCATAGAAAGAAGGGATTGGTGGACTAAGTTTTTTAGACCAAGTTTCCTACTAAGTCACCTTTTTATATACTTTGAGGATGATAAACTTTCCTATAGATCACCTCCTTTGAAAATATGAAAATCTCTATAGCCCTATCAAAGACATTCTTAAAGTTAAGAGTTACACTTTTTGTGGTAATGAGATAAACCTCACAAAAAAATAATGAATTGTGTAGATGAAAGGTGACTTTACTATAAAAAAATAAAAAAATAAAAAAATAGATAAATAAATAAAATAAAAATAATAATAAAAACTTCAGTCATATGAATCCCTTTCCAATTTATATATATATATGTATCCAAAAATGCCTATTATAATTTATTAGAATGCACAACTGCACCTATAAGTCCGCACTAACCTGTCAGTTTAGTCCCAAATTGAAATAGAGCATAAGGGAGGGGATGAAGTAGAAGTCATGACAGAGCGTACGGGATGGATGAAGAAAAAAAGAGAAGTTGAGGTTTTCTCTTTTTGATTTTTTTTTGCCGTGCCCCCATTAGTTTATGCCTATTGTGCTTGATCCCTAATTGAAATAAAATGTAGACCATAACAGAACATCGAGGATATCCATCAAATTCAGCCATTCGATGATTTTGGTGGGTTTGTGGATCTTGCACGTACAACTGTTCAACGAGAGTATTCTGGTCATCTAATTAACTTGGATGTTGACTTGACGACTCCATCTAAAAATGGGGGTTAGACTCAAGTAAAGCTTAAAACAGAGGCCAAACTCTATTGGCCATAAACTAATGGGTCTAAATTCCCAAAAAAAAAAAATTTAATTAAAAACTGTATATATTTTCTCTTCTCGCATCAAGGTACCTAAGAATGACTACACGGAAGACCAACATATAATAAAATCCTATCAGTACAGGAAGACTTGGATATAATACAAATTAACATATGAGCATACAACAAGAACGAGTCTGAAAATAAAGAACAGGAAAAAGATTGTCACCCTCAAAGCTATATTCAAGCAGGCTTCCCGATTAACTGGACGCCCCAAAATCAAGCTCCATACTGCACCAAGGCCCTGAGTGACACGATCATCACATACTTCCTTTTCATGATGATCATCAGAAAAACAAAGGTCCTCCAACAGTTTCAGGGCAGAATCAGGCAACAATGGAACTTCACCAAGAAACTTACTAAATGACTTATCTGAAGATGGCAAGTTTTTCCACAACGACTTTGCCTGCACAAGAAGGGGAAAATCTTAACTGCTATAAAGAACGTCATCCACACTTAATGAAAATTAAGTTACAAGATACATAATGCCTACCACAGCAAGGAGAAACTTTTCATATATTCTGGAAGCGGAAGAAGAGTGTTCATCTGAGGTAGAAACTGCACTTGTATGCAGATAATATAGAACAGATAAAGCAAATTCAAGCCCCTGGAATTGAACAGCAAAATAGTTATTCAAGAAACTAATATATTGTTGGCGGAAGAACCTACAATGTAAAAACCAGAATAAAAGGGAACCCAACCACTTCTATTCCTCAAAAAACCATAAATAGTTTTACAATGGCGAAAGACTTATTGATAACTAGGTAACTTGCAGAAGTAACCTAAAATGAATAGTAGTAATAATATTAATAATAATAAAAGGCAACACCTGAGCAAATAAATGTATTGTGGCAAAAAGCTAAAAGGGTGACAAGCGGGTAAAATTTGGACTTATAAAGTGCATTAATGGAATTGGATGCAATGAAAACCAAATGAAATTAGAGTTTATCACCAAGACACTAAGATAGGCTGAAAGTGGTGTACTTAAGTGGCAGGGACATACTTATCGATGGTGGTGTCCCATATAATTAAGACCACTAGCATTGAAAATATACATATCTCGGTAAGACCAGTAACAATCTTTTCAATAAAATGAGGGCCAATAAAACAGAGTGTTCTTGCACACCAAAAACAAAAAGCATGTAAGCCCCACCGTCAAACAACGCAACAACAGTCAGTGGACTAAACATCGAAGAAATCCACAAAAATAACAACCTCTGGCAAATTGGCCAAAAAAAAAAAAAAAAAAGACCGAAATCATCTGTCTGCTACTCTGCTTTATTCATGTGAATACCCGAGGAATACTTAAAAGAGACAACAGAAAGTACAACAAAACGAGAAATATATTAGAAAAATGTTTATGGTCCAAAAGAAATGTTAAATGCTATGCAACATATAAATCTAGAACATGGTAAAGTGGTAGATGCAAATTCGAAGTGTTTTAGATGAAAATTTTCTTCTCTTCTATTTTTATCGGGAAACAGTTTGGTGAGATTCCACACCTTTCTTTTGATGTACTTTTACCAGTGTTCTAAAAAACGCTAGGCGGTGGGCGGGCGGCGAGCAGGTGCCTAGGCGGGCGCCTACGACTCCTAGGCGGTCTTAGGTTTTGTATTATAACTTTAATAATTTACAAAAGTTAAGCATAATATCTTATCAATTATATCCAATTTAATGCCAATATACATATGCAAAATTTAAAAACATGAAAAATTAACAATCATGAACAAAATTGATTAAAACTCAAATGACTGAAGTTGGTCATAATGGGTACTTTATACAAAGTTGAATTTGTGGACAAATATTCAAACCTACTCTTTTATTTTTCTTCAAATTGTTTGAATAAGCTCAGTCATGTTTGATAAAATCTACATTACTAAAATAATAAAATTGGTACCGGCAGATCCTTTGAGAATTCCATTAAGTAATCATCCTTCGCTACATTTAGACATATACTGAATAAAATACAATTAAATTGTTTATTTCTAAAAAAGAGGAAAGAAAAATAAAATAAAAACACAATCAGCCTTATTAAAATAAAATAAAAAATAAAAAAACTCGCCCAGACCGCCTAGGCCGCTCAGAACCCGCCCAGACTGCCCAGAACCCGCCCAGCCATTAATCTGGGCGTTTTTCTACCTTCTAGCGCCTAGGCTGATTTTTAGAACACTGACTTTGACACCTCATTTTTGTAACAACTTCGGGTTACGACCTTGAATGATAGCCTTTTTCAAACATAGGGGTTATAAAAAAAAATGAAGAATTGTTGAGTTTTGTCTGCCTTCACAAATTAGATAGTGGATCACATGACAAGACCCTTCATTTAGATTTTGCACTCAAAAGTTCAGAATAATTCCACTGTTGCCTTTGGGGGTGTCATGATTTGTGCCTAAGATTGTGAAGAACCAGTTCACATCCTACTTTTTTAAAGAGCACGCCACACCACACCCACTACTAGGAGGAAGTACGAATCCTAGACACGGGCACAGCGACACGAGGAATCTGAAAAATAAGAAAGAAGGATACAGACTCTATACTAATAAAATAATTTAAATGATTTTTATTTTTGTGTGTGAAAAAAGAAAGAATAAAAAAGGTTAAATATATCAAATAAAATTAACAATGGTCTAAAACCCCACTGGATAAAAGATAAAATCCAAAAGTATCACAAATTTATAAGGGTTAATTTGTGTTTGGGACCTATAGCTTATATCAGTTTTGAGTTTGGGTCCCACGTTTGTCATGCTTCGTTAACTCTCTGTAGAGTAATTGAGTGAATTTTTATTTTTTTGAAATAATATTGACTTTGGTATAGTTTAGGTCTCATAATTTATACCAACTTTGCGTTTAGATCATGTATTTGTAACGGAGAGTTGACCGCATTTTTATACGACACTCTTCTTGCATTTAGATAATTTATACCCTTTGGAATGAATATCAGATTTTTCTTGTTGCCAATTTTTTTTAGTGTCAGCAACTGCTGGAACTCTTTCCTACTCTAGTTTTTTAAGAGGTATAGGGTTGACGCAGTGCATTCTCTCTCTGCTGAAACTACAGTATTTTATGATGTTGGTGCAAGGATTACAGAAAAAAATTCCTATTGAAACTACAGTTTTTTATGTTGTTGATGCAAGGACTACAGAACACCCAGAAAAATACCTTCAGGACTGTCGCTCACATAAGCATATTCCACATATTGTCTAATGTTTGTGCCAATGCAAACTATACTGTCAGTCTCTTCGATATACATATTTCAAGCTTTTGGAGAAAAACAGTAGCAGACAACACATATTTTCCCAAGTAAAAAAGTGTCTATGTTATGGAAAACATGTTCCAACTACTCTAAAGTTCATCTCTACAATCAGATTCCATAGTCCAAAAAAGAGGTTGAAACCATTCACAAGCACAAGAAGCGACACATTCACTTTGAAGTAGACTTTACTACAAAAGCAAAGAAAAAGAATTGAACTCAAAAAGTAATAATAAATAATAATAATAATAATAATAATAATAATAATAATAATGATGATAATGATAATAATAATAATATTATTATTATTAAATAAATAAAAAGAGTACTATTCAGTGTATCACTGGGGGAAAATGCAAAGAGACCGTCACTCGTTCCAACATTAACCGCTGACAGCAACCCACACACAGAAAAACTTCCATAAAACAAAAAAATTACCAGAAAATAAGAATTTTCTAGATGTGACATTTGATTAAGTTTGCAAATGTTCTCACCTTTTGTTGTTGATAATCGAGAATTGAATATTTTTGCAGCATTGTAACAACATCATCGTCTGCATCAGTCTGCAAAAGGGAAATTTTAAATAAATCATAGGCATGTAATTCCACTGTTTATCAAGTATAAAATCATATGGGAGATTTTCATCAATTGAGAAAAATCTTATTTGAAATGTTTCGAGGTAAAGAGTTCAAAATAAAAAAAATAATACATGGACCTGAGTAAAATTGAATGGAGGAAGAGTTTCTCTAATAATCATATATCTGGTAGGGAGTGAAGGGCAGGCGGGCAGGCAACTTTTCTTTTTTTGCTCCTTTGCGCGAGGAATTAGCTGGCATAGTGGAGGATGATGGAATTAAAAAAAATTTACACTTGACAGAATAGGGTTGGAAGGTGACTATGTTGTGTCAATGTCGCTCAGTTTGTTTATCGTATTTTGTTATCTGTTTTTAAGACCTTTGATGTTGAACATGTTTTGTACTCTTCCCGGGAGAGAACACATGATAATCCCCATCATGGGTGCCTACCTAGTAGCAGTGTATGTAGGTGGGTATTGAGGCTTGATCTCTGTGTACTTAGGGTTTGGCCTAGGACCTCCTCTTGTATATTCCCTTGTTGCCTTTGTTCAATCTAGCGGTTTCCCCAGCTTATCATTCAAAATAAAAATAAAAATAATAACAATAGGTGGGGCAGTCAACATTACATGTAATGGTTTACAATTTAAACTCATAGGGTGTGTTTGGTTAGCCATTTCCCTTGTCATGCAAAGAAATTGATTCTTCATAAGACTTTTCCCACTACTCATGGGAATCCAAGTCCGAGGGGAGGCCACGGAATCGGATTCCTGAAAACGGTTTTAATTTCCATGCAACCAAACAACCCCATAGTTTTTCTATATGAAAGGAAGCTTGGAAGATATGCCAAAAGTTCATGATGGCATTTACAAATGCATAACAAAAAAAAAAAAAAAAAAAAAAAAAAGGATAGTGTAAAATCAAATTTTGAGAGGATGCATTGGGTTCTTTTGGGACTGAACATGTGATAGGCTAAGTAACAGCGACACGGCCAACACTGATACGAAGTGGTATCGGACACGTTGGCCAGAAAAACACAATAGGAGATACGCTAGGAGACACTTGTACATTTAAGTATTATTTACTTTTCAACAATAAATTTGAACTATTTTACCAATATTCATTCACTTGTAGGTCAATATTATTACTCGTGTACTACTAACTTGTCATAATATGCCTGTAAGATAAGTATAAAAAATTGAAACTTTTCAAACATATGTAAAAAAATACTAACTGACCATAATATGCTTGTAATATTAATATAGCATTGAAACTTATCATAGATATGTGAAAAGTTGATGATCTAAGCTGAAGTATCCAATGGAAGCATCCTTGAGTGTCGACACGAGTATCCGACACGATACATGTTGAGACCCTTTTTTTCTAAAAATAGTGTCGCTGATACATATAGGGAATCAAAGACTATATCCCTTCCAATTTTGACCTTAGCTTGAATGAAACACATCGAGTCCGTCGTCTGCATATTCTTTATACATATTCAAGAATATGCCAGAAATGGGTTATTAACTGCTAATTTGAAATCTTTGATCAGGCCATCCGCTTGTGCTTTAATAACCCATTTGCATTAATCCTTCATTGCAATGGAGAAGTGGAGGGGGTCTAATGTCCCCGAGTACCACGAAAGAAGCCATGAATCGCCCCATTAATAATATTCACCGAATCTAGTCATTGAAAGGCCATTTGAAACGATACTCCATTTCTTCACAAACTACCCTTTTTCAGAGAGAGAAATTCAAAATTTTCAAACATAAAATCTCATTCAATAAGCCACCCAATAATATGCACAAACCCCATTTTTCTAACATAAAATACAAAAAATCCTAGCTAAGGCAATCGAAACCCTTGGCAATTTCCAACTTGCAGTCAGCCCATCACTTTGACTTCTAACCTATGAATCCACAGGCTCATTAGCTATTAAGGCCACACTTGAAATTTATCTTCTGTGTATTCATTTGAGCAGAACGTTAGGATATATTTTGTTGGTGTAGGGCAGCACTATATGAGTTCAGGGAGCTCATTTCGAACATTTCACTGCGAATTGGAAGTAATTGTATTACTTTTAATTTTCCTCTTTGGCTGGATTTTGATCTCCATAAGTGGTATTTGTAGGCAATCTCAGCCTCTTTTTTACTCCGTTACTAGTTGTTCGGAACAGATGTATTATTTATCAACAAAAGAAAATAAAATAAACATACAACTTGAAACAAGTAAATCATAGGTGAAATTATCAACAGTATGAAATGTCTGATTGAAGAGATGCAAGGATGAGGATATCCCATCTAAGTCTAAAGTTTCCAAGTTGAGTGTTGCACTGTTGCTACAGTGCCTGCCTCAAGAAAACAGGTTTCATGCAAAGAGTATGGCCTAAAGTATGCAGAAAAATAATACTTGAAACAAAAACCGAAATGAACACAAGTTGTAGATAGCAATATAGATGATGAAATACATCACTACCTGTGCAACCAAACGAGCAATTAATCCCATGCGTGTCTGACTATAGCCTGTTGCTTGGATTAGTTTGCATGATTCAAATATTCGTTCAACTGCAAATTTACACACACTAATTTTCTGCTCTTTAGTCAATTCAACATATGATGGAACAGGGGGTAATTCAGGAGATGTCTCTTCATAGGCAGATGTACTGGAAATAGGTGGAGAATGCTGTTCAGACTCCATCACATAATAATCAAATGGTTCTATCTGTGTAATATCTGGCATTGCCACTGCCACTGCCTCCTGGTCAACAGTAGGAAGAGGAGAAAGTGCGCGCTCCAAAGTTGTATCAACCTCCACGTCTACATCAATTTTCAAACCTTCATCTTGAAGCATCAAATCTTCTGTAGGAATCAGCTGATCAGTTGAGGGAGACACTGAACTTTCAGAAGGCTCTTCCTCTGTTTTAGATACCAAAGGTAATGAAGTATCTTCGATCTTTGTCACCACAGGAAATGGAATGGGGCTACTCAAAGCCGTCATAGAACCATCAAAACCAGGCTGCACATCATTAATGTCCTCATTCACGGGTAAAGACTGTAATACGGAAGGAGCAGTAACACGCCGTGGATCAAGGCGCCGAGGATCCTGATAACACCACGATAAAATCAGCATCAACATTTCTTTCATAGTAATTCACAACTCAAACAGAAATTCAGTGAGCATTCACTTAAAAGAATTTTAAAAATCAATGCAGCATAAAGTTTTGAAAGAAAATAAAAATAAACACTTGTTACGGTAATAGAGAACCTTTTTGCTTTTGTACAAAAGCAATTTTTTTTAATAAAATACTGACCTCGCATTTAACAAAAGAGCATATACTGACCCCTCTTTGTCTCTCCCAAAAATGACAGTAATGAGGATTATGATAACAACAATATGAGGATGATAACAATAACAATAATAACGATAACAACAATAATAATAATTTAATAATAACTATTCCGTGGTGAGGATTGTAATTTTCCATGAATTTCCCATTTGTCATTCAACGACGAAACTTTTTGCCCAAGTTCTTTCTCTTTTTGTCTAAGTCACTTTCTTTTTTCTTTGTGAGTTTCGGCACTTGGAAGAAGAAATAGAAAAAATAGCAATACCAAAGTGTTTCAAAGAAGAGTTATCTTGACATAGGTCTGCCTCTAGCCTAGGATCAACCTAAGTTAAATGGAGTCTTTAATAATAATAATAATAATAATAATAATAATAATAATAATAATAAATAAATAAAAGGTATTCAGTTTACCCGTCGTGGATCACGCGTAACATCCGCTGGAAGATTAGACACTGGTGTCAAAGCAGAAGAAGCCATGTTGGTTGCTATAATAGAAGAAGACGGAAATACAACTTGGGATGTCGAAACTGGAAGCTGTTGTAAACCAGCCAGAGCGACTGGAGTCACTGCTGGTGGAACACTTGAAGAAGACATCTGCAAAATTACTGGTATATTCCCGAATCCACTAGACAAGGGTGGGGGGCTCTTGGGTAAGTGCTTCATATTAGCTATAACAATGTCAGCCATCAGATCAGCATGAATCTTTGAAATTAGAATTCCCAAAGACTCAGCACCTCTTTCCCCTTCTGCTAGTAAAGCGGCGATCATCGCAATCATTTGTTCAACAGGAGTCAAAGCATTATCCAATAAGGACCCCTTGGAAGATATTCCATTTGCAGTAATGCCATCCTGGCCAGATTCATTGGCCACCTGAACTGGCAAAGTTGAGTTACCAATGGAACCATAACAAGGACGCTTTGCGGGAAAGTCATCAGTATTAGTCAAGCCTTCCATATCATGGAGCATAGACCGTTTCCTAGTAAAGTCTCCAGAAACAGCTGGTTGGCCTGATGATTGATCCTCCTGATGATCAACCAAAACACACTTAAAACATTGAAATGAACTAATAGATCGTGACTATTGTTTTAGGTCAGCTCATAGTGGGCAAATAAATTAAATAAATAAATATGTGGGATTACCTTGCTGAATCTAGAATCACGTGAAACACGATCATTAATCCTCATCATTTTATCAACTTTGCGAATAACTTGATCAGCTGTATCTCCAGCATTCATTGCTCTCAAAGCCTTTAGTAATCTATCTCGAGACTGGAAAAAAGAAAAAAGATGATGGATAAGATGTGAAATGGTAAATATCATAAACACGGTACCTCCCTTGCTTTGAACTGTTTAAGGGTGAAGAAAGTGAGCAGAAGCACACTTATTTGAGCTACTTCTACTGGAATTTATTTTTAACAAGAAAAGGAAAATTATATTAAGTCTGACAAACTTTGCATTCACAATATGTATCTAAACATGCATATAGAGATTTACCATGTGTTTGATTATTCACTGCTCATATATAGGTATCATGAATTGAAATTAATAACAATTACCCGTCACTTCCAAAATGGAATACGCAATTTGCACAATTCCTACTCAGGATGCATGTGAAGGAAATATCCAGCCCAATCAACAAAATTATCTCAAATGAAAACCCATTGAAATTACTGGAGGGAAAAAAATGTGGTACATATAAGTATATAACATACCCTGCTGAAATAGGAGAAATGGTAACTCAAGTGAGCAGATGGATTCTCTATAATAAAACATTTGTTTGGGATTATAATCCGCACAGCTCCAGTAATACCATTCATTAATATTTAAATATTGCCCACAAAAAAACCAAAAGCATCTCTCTATGACTAGTAAACACTATCTTTGACACCTAGCCAAAATATTAGCAAACAGCTGACACCCGTAATGTATGAACTATATTACCCAAGCATATGAAACAGAACTCCTAATAAGTCGAAATTCTTACTGACGAAAATCCACATTCAATCCATCAAATTTTGTCCTTAATGTTAACCAAACTGGTGACTAGGCTGAAATTTTGGGCTTCCCCACAGTGGAGCCAGCAAAAGATGTGTTAAAAATTGGACACTAGACTTCAGCAAAAAATCATATCTCAACCAAGAGTTGATATCTCAGCCCACATTCTTCTCTCAAAGTGCTATCAGCCAAACGAGGAGGTTTAGACCAACTTCATATGTGCAGGCTTCGTGGGCAAAAATTTGATGGTTGAGAGAGTGCATGTATAAGCTTTATGTTGAACTTCCAAGAGACCTACTCCAGTGGCTTACATACTTTGAATACAGTCAACCAACCAAAAAACAGAAACGACAGAACAGGAACTGAAGAGAGAATGAAACCATAAAGTAAATGGAATACCTCCATAATGGCTGGATGAGTACATCGTAGGAAACCCAGTAGCGCAGTCCTTAATGCATATTGAATACTTGCAGCATGGCCCCCTTTTGATGTCTCGAAGTTTGGATCAAAACTAAGGAATGCTGAAATGATACTATTAAAATGAAGGGGGCGCTTCCTCCCAATAGCTGCAAGACTGTAAACACAAAACATTCAAATCAGCCACTACAAAATAATCAAAGTCGGTTAAGAAAGGATTATCACATTCACGTATCTCAACAACTTGTTGAAAAGAAAATAACTATTTATCCATTCGATACTATATAAAAGCCTAGAAAACTTAACAGATAATAAATAATTAATTTACTGTCATTGGTTGAATTGAAGTCTCAACTCTGAATCAGGCCATGTTATTAACCAATGAAAAGGACATAACCTCTCCAAACAATCCACCAGCAGAATCCAACATAAAATACATTTATATATTTAAAATATTGCGATACCCTTAAAATTCATTTTTATCATGCATTCAGACGTCAAAGAAATGTACAAACTCAACAATAGTGACACCCACCAACATAAATCACGGACGATTTATTGGATAATACAATCTTATTCTTATTCTTTTCTTTTTTTCCCTTGATCGGTAAAAGGAATTCATTCAGAAAAAGAAACTAGGATACAGGATAGGCTGAGCAAGCCCACCACACAACAACAGCACACAATTCCTAACACATTTACAAGAATACCCCAACAGCATCCATTTCAACAACTTTTCACTGGCAAATCAGACACTGAATGTATTTGAAACATACAGACCCTAAGAGCTTTAGCAGATTTAAAAGTACAATGATCAGGACACCTAAACGTCAGAAACCAAGGATATGAAAAGGCACATAACTAATGAGTTAAAGGATAAGAAACTCTGAACAGAAAGAATGAATTATAAGAATTAAAGATGTTTCAAACTTTCTAGAATCTTCAAGACACTTGCATTCAGGAACAAGGCTAACTTGTCTTGAACCCATCCTCCGAGACTGAAACCATTCAAAAACTCCACAATTTTATCAAGCATATCATTCACTATTAATTCCAGAGAAGGAAAGCTTGAGGGTTTAGTGTGTTAAAAGCAATACATCCCAGTATACCCAAAATCTCTCAAAAGTCAACCCAAAAAGCTCATTCCTTGTGAATGTCCAACGCCAAACAAGAACGAGACACTCCATAAAGATTTTGTCGAAGTCCATCAGATTTCCTTCCAAAGAATCCAACAAACAGCATATTGTTGAGATTCCTTGCAGTGCCTCAGCTCCAAATCACCTCCTTGAAGAGTATGAAATCATCAATAGCGAGCTTGAGATCTTTGAAGATCTCTCCTTCTAAATGTCCATATCACAAACCGAAAGCCTTTGTACCATAGTCATCACAATACCACTGAGAGATTATAATTTTCCAATGGACCAATAACTCTGACGGATACTCTGACCTGCTTGGAAACTATGGATTCAAGTATGAGTTCACCCCAAACTCCTTCAACATGCCTACAATTCAACAAGCAAGTGATCCAGCCTCCTTCACACAACACGCACTCACAAATTCGGCGATTCTCCATGTGCTCAAACACTTCATCCCACATGGCTTTGGATTTGTATTGGGCTCCTAATGGGATTCCCATATACTTACTTGGCAGAGTCATGAGCTTGCAATCAAATTCATCATTAAATCTGGAAGAGTTTGGGGTGTCAACAATAGCAAAGATGGAACTCTTACAAGAATTGATTTTCAACCCATAAACAGCCTCAAACCACAACAAAGTTCCATTGACAGAAGATGTTGAGCCATATCCAACCCACAAAAGACAATTGTAACATCCAAATATTGCAAGATGGTAATCAGAGAACCGAGGGGAGTTGCTTTTTTTTTTTTGAAAGGCGAGGGGAGTTGCTTTTAACCCTTCTTTGTGGCAAAAACTACACTCCCCATTGGATCGACAGGGATTGACCTTCCTCAATGATTGAGAACAAGAGAGGAGATGGTGTATCACCCTGCCTTAAGCCCTTCCAGCTCGAGAACAAGCCTTCACACCTCCCATTCACCTTGCCAGAGATGCCCGCAATGTCTGACATGATTTCAACCACCTTATCCATTGTTACACATCTTATCCTCTCCTGTTCACAAAATTCTGGTTCATCGATAAATAAAAGAGAGCAGAATGCGAGTTGCAATCTCTCTGAGCTTTAAACACAAACAAACAATTCGCTTCAACTACGATTATGATAGTATATCACTTGATCTCCCACATACTAATAATAGTTGAATACTTGACATACGTAAGCTCCGTAGTAACATTTCATACCTTCTTAATTGTAATCTTGCTAGCACCATTTAGAATGCATTCCTCGATATGAGGACGTTTTCCTAAAAGTCAAGATGGATGTGTCAAATAATGACCTAGCTCTTCCAGTATCCAATCTATTCAATGATAATTAGGACTTTGTCGACGAGCTTTCAGCAAAATTATTGTTTGCTACCATCATCTCTTGAACAGTTACAGTGCAATATATCTTTAGTAACATCTAGAATATTGTTAAGGATATCTCAGCAGAACAATTCTTTGCTACCATTCTCTCTTATGAATTCTACCCAGTCACACCATGCCTAATATGGATGCGATCAGCATACCCAACAGTGAACCAGGACCTTTTCCACGACTTACAGTTCCAAGAAGACATTGAACCTGTTACTTAGCTCAGCTAAAAAAAACCTGTGAGAGCCTTCCCATTACGGTCACAGAACCATTGATTACAGAGCGGGAAAATAATGGAAGTGACAACCAAATACTTTTCCATTTGCCATTGATTTGTAGTTGATATATGCTAGATTAACCTACAGTATAGGCTTTGGCTCTTTGCCTCTAAAACTTTGTGGTTTTTCTTTATTCATAGATCAAAAGGCTAAAGAATCCTGCAGGCTTGAAGTTCATCTACCCCCCACTAGGTTTTGGACTGGCAAAACAAAGCCATCTGCAGACTTTACAATCCTTCTCAGAAGGCCAAAGTTCATCTGAACTTCAGTCCACAACATACTGCCATAGAGTTGTACTCGAAGATCCGGTTGCTACAGACCTGTGGTTCACCACGGACAATGTAAAGCATGCAACTAACAGTCTCTAAAAAGGAATTAGTTGACATGAATCTGGTAGCTCCTCTCCTAAGAATTTATGGTTTCAAGTAGTTAACCGAGATTCAATCAACTAAATTTGAATGCACAGTACATGTTTGTCAGCCAGCTCCAAAAATTACATAGCCAAAACTCCCATAAGTTCAGCTGACTACCTCACAAGTCACCACGAGGATATATTCAGAAAGAAGAAGCTGAATGGACACAACTTTCGATCTACATCTCAATGTTCTTTTTGCATTCAAAATGTAAAGACATGGTAAGCTGGTAAGGTGTTGGTTTCAGCATCTTCACCAAACCCTCTAAAACATTAACGCTCAAGCCTAGTGTTATCCCTAAAGAAAATATTCTTCACAATGCTCACAATACAATAACTAGCAGGCTTCAACTACTGAACTTCCAAGAGCTGCAAGGATGGATTCAAGTCCATCCACATAAATAATGTGGCCTACTGAATTTTCTAAAAAGACCACCATATCTTGCTCCTTACTACTGTTGAGCTCCATCAGAACTGACAGTGGAAAGGCGTAGAGATAAAACATCCCTAAGGTCATGGCATATGTGGGAAGTAGAAATGAGATGCAAAAGAACGCTAAAATGATAACCAAACTTAAAGTTAGGAAAACAAGACAGGATCAGTTTTTAGAAGGATTTAAGGAATAGAGAACTCCCTATAAGAGAACTATCTAAAATATGATTGATGCTGAAACGTAAAGAACGCTACTGATGTCTACTCCAACTGATTAGGCCTCAGATGGAAACATTCTCGTCAGTGGAAGCCTACCTACCTCATAGCAAGAAAGAAATTTTACGGCCATGAAGTAGAAACAGAACGCCACAAAACACCCC
Organism: Berberis vulgaris; assembly: GCA_963556465.1. NCBI lineage: Eukaryota > Viridiplantae > Streptophyta > Magnoliopsida > Ranunculales > Berberidaceae > Berberis > Berberis vulgaris. The sequence continues at coordinate 71,097,878 of OY747131.1, read as the reverse complement.
AAACAAACCTCAATAACCCCTAGCAATACCAAGACCTTTTCTAAAAATGAGAAAACCAAACCACCCTGAACCTAAACTGGAAGTTCCACTATCATTTCACTGAAATTGCCTATTCCATCCAATTAGGTGATTAAATCAGTAATCGGCACTTAATGGTTCAAGAGCAACTACTCTGGTTCAGAATAATCAGAGGTCATTCTCAATGTATACCATTCCCTCTTCCCCTTCACAGATTTATACAATGTCAAAATGAGAAATACATATTTATCAAACATCAAAAAACCAAAAATGCATAATGATCAGAAATATTCGAAGATGACAATGATAACTGATGGTCAAAGAAAATAATAGCATAAGGCAAATCATGACAAAGTTCCAGGACCACCAGCTACTTGTGGTAAAGTTGGAAAGTCAGACATTTCTTACATTTCATTAGAAAAATCTCTGCCGCTACCATTTTATTGACACAAGTTTATCAAGAATAAGGGAATAAATCTTCAAAACCATTTCCCCATGAATGCGATTAGAATGATGAAAATGAAGCACAAGAGAAAATGATGAAAATGAAGCACAAGAGACTGAGGCTACAACCAGGGTCACTTGCACCCATGAATGCGATTAAGAAAAAAATGGATTATCATATAAATTGCATAAACAAAAGACATGATATGTATCAATATTTTTTAGATGATTAATCAGTTATGTAGTTGAAGGATGTATAATTTGGCTACTGTTATTTAACTTGTCTGAATTTCGAGTTATGATTGAGAACTACATATGGCCGTTGGAAGGATAGTTGTCTTAAAGGCTAAAAAGTGAAAAGCATAAAAGACTTGATTATATTAATGTTTTATGTATTATATGCGAAAAATATTGATGTTTCGATTGTTTATTTATTTTCATATATCTCTGTATAGTTTTTTAGATTCTACTGAATCGCTTGTATCCATGTTTATACAATCTTGTATATCTGGATTGCAAGCATGTCCTATGCAACTAAGAGATAAATAAACATATTGGTAATTGAAACCTTAGAATTTATAAATAGTATTTATTTTAACAATGACGCACAGACTCTTTAGAAAACTTGGCGTACCCGTGTTAGACACATATTAGACAACAACACTCACCAGACACGCTTCGAACATATGGTCATCGTGTCTGTAAGTGTCAGACACACAGACACATAGTCAGTGTAGTCAACGTGTCGGACAAGCCTCCAACACACAAAACTTGGTTAGAACAAAATCAAGAATCGTCAACCAACTTTATTTATTTTATTTTACTTTTAGGTGGACGCATATAACCACCTAATTTGAAGGTTATTAATTCATCTAAAGTGAAAAACTTTCAATTGCGATGCAAGATAAACATGGCGATGAAGCGTAGAGGTAATCTATGTTTCTTCTCTCCTTTGCTTCTAATCTACTCTACTTTGTTTTTTTCTTGCGACAGAGTGTAATCTTCTTCTCCACTTTTTTACATTTTTTCTCTATTTTTTTCTTCTTTATGTTCTTTGTTTCCTTTCCAGCACAATTTGCGCTACATTTTCAGCTTCATACTTGTTCTTTTTACTTAAATTCTTTCTTTATTACATTGTTTATCTTCGTGACTTATTAAAAAAAAAGGTATGACGTATCACCATGTCCCCGAGTCCTAGTTTTTGAAAAATTGTCGAGTCGACGTCTCGTGTCCAACACAAGCAGCGCTCCCCTGTCTGTGCATCCTTGATTTTAAAATCATACTTTAATATTTTTGGAGAAGTGGCGGAAATTTTAAACAAAATCAAAATTTTCTCGGAGATAGACTTCTGAAGTATAGTTGAGTGGAAGTTTTGCAGGACAAAACAAAAATCAGGGAATTCTCAAACTAATTTCCTCTTTTAGAAGGCCATTGCTATTCATCCTATTGACCTTCCTCTATATCCTAATGTCCTCCTTCGCTGGAACAGGCTACAGAAAACAGGGAAGGATCAAACTGGAATTAAGCGAGTACAATGTTCATTTAGTCTTTCTCTGTTATCTTAACTAATTATATCTCCAGTCGTAGCTTGGTCTTGCTTTCCCTTTTTCACTAAATGCAAATTTCTCCAACTGTGTAATGTCAACCACAAAAGGCAATGATAAAAATAATGAATTATAGACGGAGCTTGAGACCCAAACCTAAAATAACCCTTGATTATTAAATGAAAGATGAGTGCCAATTCTTACAAATATCAATTACAACAAGGATTCTCCCACATATATAGAACAAATGATCTTTGAGTCGGTTTACAATGCATAAACTGCAGCAAATGAAAATGTGCATTCCTTTCAGCATGTCAGATGGCAATTTCATCCATCTATTTTCTTATCACTCCACAGTGTTACTCGTATTGCTGTAATACCAACTGCTGCTTTATACTATCTATCCCAGCTAACTTCTTGAGCCACTGACGCAGCAATCTCAATCACAATTCCAATTGGTATCAACCATATTGTGTTTAACTCCACACGAGAAAGCTGGTTAGCATGCTGCAATAATGCCATATATGATAAATGAAAGAACCTGTTTCCAAACTTCAGAATCCCTTGAAACTTTTCATAGAAAAAGTAAAAGGAGAAACTTAGTACATGCAAACATATAACTTGTGGATCCCACCTCCCAATGGTAATGAACAACATCAGGTAAAGAACTTTCAATCAGAACTTAAGCATATTTCCCAAGAATAATGCAGCTGCATTATTAATCCCTAACTCAAAATGGCACATCTACTCTCTGGTGTAAAGATCGTAAAATATTATATATATATATATATATATATATATATATATATATATATATATATATATATATATATATATATATATTTAATTCCATCAACCATTCTGTTGGGGTCAAGGCTTAAGAAATAAATGGTCTAATGGCGAGCTTAGAAATGAAAAGGTTGAACATGAAAATGAATGTGTACTGTACTACTAGTTCGAGCAAATATGGAATGACTTCACCCTTTTTAAGATTTTCTTTTCTCTGCTCCTTCTTTATTGTCCCGTGATCTTGTTAGCCTTCTCAACCAACAAATATGTAAATGATAGTAAAATATTAACCAATCAAAGAATCAATATATAACTCTTAGGCATAAAAATATTTTATTTAACAGTAGCTCTTGTGCACTTAACATATCTATCCAAGGAAATCAGATACACGTGCTCAGTTCAACTTCTTAAACATAACAGATACCAATGCCTCATATCAAAAAAATGACACAGGTGTTTCACTCAAAGAATGATACATAGTTTATTAGTGAAACACTACCATTTCAACATTATATGACTCAGAGCAAACAAAGCTTCCAGCATGGGAGAAACCAGAACCGTGAGTGTTACAAATCAATGGCATGACATAAGATTCCATTATCTCCAAATATTAATTAAAACCAGTACGAACTATGAAGTAACAGGAAAAACTGAAATTTAGTATGGGGATGAGAAGTTGGAAAATCAAACAAGACCATTTGCGTATTTAGTTGCTAATACAGAGTCTAACACACATCAACAATCTGCACTTAGCACCTTATTAATTCTCAATTTTTTCACTCAAAATGAAGTGCTCAATATAATCACCCATAAGATGTGAAATCAAGGTCAACAAAAAACAAATAACCCAACAGATAATCGGGGTGTATTGCAGAGTTAGTCAGCTTACCAATTGATAATAGCAATTATGTGAGAACCACATAAAGTATTAGCAGACTGCAACATGTCCAGCAAAAGGCCAATAGTCTTGTTTGCTTCAAATGTGAGTAAGGATGGGTCCAAAATTGGATGGCCATTGACCACCCATGAAATATTAAAGGTCCGCCTCTTTCCTGTTGAAGAAAAATGTAACAAACATATAGAAGACTGTTAGTCAATGAATGAGTATGCAACAACTGTTTTAGTGATCAGTGAATCACAACAAACCATCAGAGTTTAAACTCCTAAAAGTCAAAATACAACACCTTCTCCAATAGATACATCACGATCATTGGCATCAGAAGTAAAAAGTAGAACATACACTTCAAAAAACTTTAGCGCCAACAGCTTCGCTCCAACAGAACCAGGCTACAACAACAAGCCCAAGTATAAACTCAAGTTAGCAATAAACTTAGCTTATAATACAATAGAAATCAAACTGCAGTAAAAATTACAAAGGCATTAACTGAGGCAAAAAGAAAATCCAGAAGACAAATACACCAATCTAAAAAGTGATTTAGGCCCAGGATTTCTGACTTGAGGCTATATAGCCTCAGGGTTATGAAACGAGCCTGCCTTCTTTATGTAAGGAGTTTCCTTTGTGGCTAGATCCTCAAGGCAGTGTGATACTATCTTCTCAAGTACACGAAGATGCATCTGCATGAGATTTTGTTTGATTTTTTTTTAAACCTTTCTCGAGTTTCTTCCCATTTCTATCCACTGATGATCAATCATACTCAATTTTATATCAAACCTAACGCATTCTCATGAGTTTCTTTTAGGTATAAGTTCAAACTAAGACGCAACACTATTATCTCCCAATTAACAGACAAAAATTCTCATCACTTTAAAGACTGGAAGATGACAAAACCAACTCCAAGTGTAAGAAGAGCTCCATAGATGCTTCCGAGTGTTACGACTTATTGAGTTATTTTCAAATTGTCTAACACCAAGCAAAACGGGTTTCCACAAAATCTTTTCTTTCTGAGACAGATGTTGTTTCGAAGTAATCGAACTCCTCCAAAGCGGTAACTACCAATGAAATAGTTGTGTCTTCGTGCTGAAATTAGTTAGACAGTTAAATTTGTCAATTTAATGTAATTAAGCTTTGCTTTATCTGCTGTAGGTTATTAACATAAGTTACATGTCCTCACTGACTTTTGTTTTTAAGAAATGAAATCAGGTTCCTCTTCTCCTTATGTCCATCCCGTGGGGTCAAGTTACTTTCACACTAGTAAGAACAGTTTATTTGTACTCGGTTTCAAAAGGCAGATACTGCACTATAAATATTTCCCCTTTGCCAAGAGAGATCAGTAATTAAACAGTGTGCTGGTACTAAATTATTGATCTCCTTACCTACGTTCCAAATGTTCCCAACTACCAATAGCAGTTCTTATATAGCCAAATCGCAATATAAAGATAAGTAACTAAATGAAGAATGGCCAAAAAAAAAAAAAAAAAATTCATTACCCTGCTAATATATGAATTTGGCTCCTACTTCACTGATGATGGAGATAGCTGGCATCTTACTAAATAGAGAATCTAGGAAAAGGAAGTGCTGGTGGATAGTAGCAATAGCCAACCCTGTTTTCAAATTTACGGTTGAAGGTCTCAGCACAGAAGTTTTTATTTTCATTGATCTTTTAATTTTGAATTAACTCCTAGTCCATTTATGTACTATTGTGAATACAAAGTTCCATATCATGATCAAAGAAGGAATTGTGCATTGTCGCGTTGGGTGGCTCTACATACTGTCCTGTGTCTGGTGCTTGTACAGGTTTGGAATTGGGCAATGATGCTGGGTTAAAGTCGGTCTTAGAATAAGATTGGATCTCATTGAGCTTATTTGCTGTATTGCTCTTTTGTACCTTTCAAATTGACAATGTTTCAGTTAATTGCCTTCATTGTTCATTGTGGAAGGACCCATTTTCTCAATTTTCACATCATACTTACCTTCAGAGAGAAAGGTAGCATGGCTATGGTGTTGTGATGCTTTGAGCTTATAAAGTGATACTGGACAATTATTATTTTCCTACTCAGTGTATTGGTAAATAAATGTACAATGTTTCTATGAGGCGGTCAGTCCCTTTTCTCTCTGGTCTCTCACTCCGCCTTTCCATACTGGACCACACATAACGGTTTCACACTTACATGATTGTTCCGCTGCAATAACAACATTAAATCTATTCATGTACACTCGTGCAGTATCTGTTCCTATATTGAGTATGCGTTTATATACTGATTATATGCATGCAAATAGCAGCACCAAATGCAACATAGTTGATGAACTGAAAAGAGATGCTACTTAAGATTTATTGGAGTGATAGTTTGAGCTAATATCTTACCTCCAAAGATATCCCAAAAATAGCATCCTTCAATTTAATCATCCACATCCAAAGTTCTTCAAGCCATCTCTCAACTTTACCAGATTGATGAAACTGTAAGAAATTGTATCAATTGAGATAAAACAACTACAACTATAACATGAAGGTTCAAGGTTGGGGAAAAAGATTTACAACATAAAAATATTTAACATAACACCCTTAAAAACAAAAATTTTGTTTCAACTCTGTGTAACCATTTCATGTCCAGAAATATGTGGAATACATGCAGAAAGTGAAGAGAGAAATATCGCTTGAATCATAATGCCAAAATAAAGCGTAAAAGTCATTTTACTTTATTTTCTCAGTGGTAACAAGTCCAAGTCTCTAGATGCAGAAAGTGGTTTAGTAGTAAGTAGTCAAAATAAGCATTTTCGGAAGTGCTTTCTCGAGTTAGAAGAATTGTTTCCAACAAACAATACAATGGAGTGGGCCATTTCTAGTAAGCATCTTGTCCTCAAAAAATATCTAACTTATACAAGACCCATGTCCACCCCATCAGTATCCCTCGCACTAAGCAACTCCCACAACTCTTAAAAGGCAATAGGAAAAACAAAAGAAAAGAAAAAAGTTGGCATGGTCTGTATGGTTGTCGACACATTTCCAATATTCCTTTGTAACCACAATGTCATCCGTCAACCATTATACAACATGGCAGAGCTATAGAGAATGAAAATTAAACATCCCATTCAATTCAAACCAGAAATCAAAAACTCATTAATCAAGATGTCTTAATATCAAGTCTAGCTGCTAAGCCTCTAACTCTAAGGTATCAAAAGTCAAATCTACAAAGCATGTCACCTAATTCCAGAAGAAAAATGGCAAGAGAGATAAGGATGAGCCTAGTAAGAGACGAGCACGAGTTGCCTTGTTGGCACTTTTTTTTACAAAGATGAAAGCGTTTTCCAGACGCCATCTTTGACAGTATAGAAAAATCCACCAAATCGTTTAGAGTATAGAAGTTTTAGGCTTTGAAGACTAATCCTATATAGGTATGAACGAACTAATATAGTGATTTGGGCAGTCTAAGATACATGCTCATATTATCAACACAAGTTGATAAAATTCAACTTTCAGATAGATATCTGCTTTGATAAATAGTATCATAAAGAATTTTCAACAAAAGGATTTTTTATTTATTTATTTATTTTATTATTATTATTATTATTATTATATTATTATTATTAAAACAAGGCTTGGAGGCCGGGGAAAGCAATACTAAAGCTAGAGAAGCTAGCCTGTGAGGAAACAAACAAAAATAAAAACTACTACCGATAAAATATGCCATTCCAATTAAATATAGGAAAACCTGATGATTCCCCAAGTAATTCCCTATTACCAAATAAAGGACTTGAGAGATGAGGAACTTTGCTTTCCCTTCGACAATTTTATCACTTCTCTCTTTCCAAAAAATCTAGATAATAGCCAAGAGGACTTTGTCCCATAACCAAACTCCTTTAACTGTAAGGCCACTTTTTCTCCAAGCTTTGACCCATTAAAATTGGTTGGAGGCTATTGGAGGTTGACAATAGCTTCTTTACAAATGGAAGCCCATATTCTCATAGAGAAAGGACATGAGAAGAAAATATGTTCTATGACTAAACAAAGCACACAATTGAGATCTTGCCTTGTCTCATGGCCTAGGTTATTTATGCGGCGATTTAGTGTAAATCGGGGATAGATCGAACTATGCAGTTAAAATGGATAACAGACTCATAACGGTCCAAGAACGTTATAGGTTATAACTGGATATATCGGGATATAACGGTATATAATGGAATAGTTTTTTAAATATATTTTAAATACCCCCACAAAGTACTAATGTATTATAGAATCAAAAAATAAATCATTTCATAACATTAAATTCGAAAACAAAAAAACATATTCCCTTCGTATGAGAGTGAGATCGCAACAGAGAGTGTGATCGACTCTTCGTTTTCTCTCGTTCTCTGTAAACGACGAGGTCTAGTTCTCTGTCGTTTGGCGACGACGAGCTCTAGTCCTTCTTTCTATAAGTCTAGGGTTCAGGTTTGATCGAGAATGAAATGGGTGATTTTTTTTATGTATTAGAACAAAATTTTAAAGCGGTGTTATTGAAAAAAAAACATTATCACAATAACGGTCATATAACGTCGTTATATCGAAACTGTGATACCATAACGTGATAATGTTATAACGTAATGGCTCACCCCCGTTCAGCGTTATAACGTCATTTTATTTGCACAGAGATCGAGTCGAACTAGGTATTTAGCTATTGGGTTTAATGGTCACCGATTAATTGGTGAGTCACCGATTATTCAGTGAGAAATCAGCGATAAACCGAGACTGTACTATTGGATGGTGGTTGACGTCCTGTTGGGTGGTGGTGGTTGTTGCTTAATGTGTGATGTTTTGGACATGATTACATAATTTTCTCTATAATATAACTTTTGTTGCTCTATTATATTTGTCTTATTAATCTTTATTGTCAAGATATGTTATTTATTATAATTTACATTAGTGAGAGTATAAAAATGTGTACTTTGAAAAAGTAGACAGATTAATCTGCTTAATCTTAAATTGGTCTTGAACAGTGAAGGTTCCGTTATCCGCATTTACTACATAGCTCATGGCCCAGACAAAGAAGTTGACTTTAGGGAAAACTTCTTTCTTCCATAACACCTTTTGCCCTATAGGAAGGGAGACCACTAAGTTGGCATGAGCAACTGTCTGAGTCTGGAGCTTTAAGTGAGAGTCAATGACAAAACACTTTCCTGACCTGTCAATCCAGCAGCAGATAGCTCAATGTGTTGGATTGTTTTGTTTCCAGCAGCAGCAAGAAGAGTGGGAAGTTCTTCATTTTCAACGAAAGGATTTGAAAACCCAAAAAATATGTCAAAAACTCGTGTCTTATTTGGGGACTACTAAAAAATTGTATGTTGTTCTACGGAGGGATTTATTTGACTGAGAAGTATGAGTTAAATTCCATCATCCTCAAAAACAAAGAAGGCTCTTGGGTGTCAAGACATGGGAGAAAATTTACTTACTCTGAAATCATTCTTTGAAAAGTAATTGAAGAATAATATTCCTAAGACCATTGTTAGGACTAAGTACATTCCAACCAAAGTAGCATTCTTAACATGATAATGTGTGGAACACTATAAGTAAAAGAATGTCCTAATCAGGAGCAGGATAGCTATTGGAAATGAGTCATAACCCAAATGCGCACATGGTGGAATTGCATGGTCATATCCATTGCCCACTAAAGGTTTTTCATCCCTTCCTAATGCATTGTGGTGTATCTTGGTATTCCGAGATAGTCTTAAGTACTCTGAAAATCAGAAGTATGAAGCCTTTCATGGGTTGCCGGCAAATTTTATGGATTCTCATCTCTCATGTAATATGCTGGCCTCTTTGGCTGGAAGTCCTCGAACGGGCTTTCAAGGATAAGAAAATGATGGAGGTTTAACGTATTCAACTATCAAAATTTCTTCGTTGCATTTGTAGCCCCATGGTAATTTCTCCTTTTCCATTAACTTTTAACCTTTTGGAAAAAAAATAGATTATTCCCTGGTCGCATCTTTCTGACAAACGGCTAAGATTTATCAGATTAAGCTGTATCACCATAACTACTAGGTCAAATTGCTTTCAACACAGGACATGTTCTTTGGACTCAACCACAACTCCATATATCACTAAATAAGACCCATATGGCACTTTCCTTATAATGTTTTGAATCTTTCATCACTTTATTTCCAAGATCATAAGAGTAGTTTTGTCTATATAAATAGATCAGATCATCAGAAAGCCCAAACATTGATATGAAATAATAAGCACACCAGAACATGAGTTTCATAGCTTTGGGAATAGAGAAACAAGTTTGTCGTTGTGTGATTTTAGCATACTGGTGAGGATGGAATGCCCAAGACTACTCCCTTGCTGCTGCGTATACATGGTTGTGAAGATGGCGTATAATATCAATCTATCAACAGAATTGTAGGCTGCAATGCGTATGTTTATGATGCTTCATGTTATTGCGATGCTCAGCTCTTAAGCTATAGGTCTATTGTTTGTAGTACTATTTTCCAGCATTTTGACCATAAAGCTTCAGCAGTTTTGAGTCAGCTATATTCAAGTGATTTATAGAAATCAGCATTTTTTTTTTCCATTTCGTGGCTGATGTTTGTAAGAAAACATTGACCACCAAAGTCCAGATATTATTATTCAACTGCAAGCACTAAGATGTTTCCAATAAATCACAAAGCTCAGTTCATCACAGTGGTAAGATGAGTACACAACACTGGTTTATCCCAAACTGCAGGCCATTTGCATTTAAGTTTCCTTTCTTTTTCAAGTATTTATTGAACATTTATTTCGGTATATTAAAATAAAACAAAATTGCAGAACATTTCTTCTCTTTTCTCAAAAAATGTCTTTTCAAGAATTAGAAGTTTCAGAAATGACACATGCAATATATACAAGTATTATAAACAAAAGACTTATGATATCATAACCAAGGGTTGATACTGGTTTCTAAGAGTTAGTGAGATCCCACGTAAATATAAATAACTACAAAGGCAAAAAGCATTTATGAGTGTGTCCTTTGAAGAAGACCTGTAGCGCCATCTCTTCCAAGCAACAACAAAAGACTTTTATGCCACTAATAATTGATTGTCTGACAACAACAGGAGCATCATCCTTTAAAAGAGTCAACAAGACTGGTAGTAACACAGATGACTGCTCGATCACCTTTGGACCAAGTTCGTTAATCAACCTGCCAACAATAGATGATGGGGTAAGAATAGACCAAAAAGGCATCCACTTGAAAGTTGCATAGAAAGGTGTTACATTCACAAGTCATATTTACTTTAATACGGAACATCAAAAACATTCAAGCACCCAAACAAAAATGAAAAGCAAACATACACAGTAAGTAAAACTCAATCTAATAGATTCTTGGCCCGCTTTACCTCATCTTGGGTAGTTAAATCACTTTGCGGTCCAAGACCGAATTACAATTAATCGGGAGTAATCAGATTTAATTGGTATATTTTTTTAAATCATATATTTTTAAATTTTAAATCATAAGTCATATATTTAATCGGTATATATTTTTGTTGTCAATCTAATGCTCACAAGCAATTGAACATGCACAACATTTGCAAGGAAGGAGCAAATTTGAACATCAGAAATCAGAACATGGCATACCCACAAAGCAAATATAAACACTGAAATGGGGGTTCAATCTCAAATTACAAAAAAAAAAAAAAAAAAAAAAAAGGAAGAATAAGAGATCTGGAATTTTATCGAAAAAAAAAAACAGATCTCAGATCTGAAAGACGAAGAAAACAGATCTTCTTCTTCCCGATTTTTCTACAGTTTACTTGGAGAAAATTAGAGAGGAATGTCAATCCCTTTCCCGACTTCGAATCCAATTAGGGATTTGAAAGAAGAAAAAGGGATCTGAATGAAGACGAAGAACAGATCTCACATCTGAAGGACGAAGAAAAACAGATCTCACATCTGAAAGAAGAAGAAGAACAGATCTCCTTCAGTTCAGATCCTTCAGCTCGACACCTCCTTCAATTCAGATCCTTCCATGGTACGTTCTTCTTCTTCTCAATCTTCACTTTGTTTTTCTTCCTTCTTCTTTCAATCTCTGGAAAAATGAGATCGATTAGGTTTGTTATTATTTATTTTTTTATAAAGACGATAAATTGGCGAGTCAAATCGGCCGATTATGCGATGACTCGCCAATTTTGGGCCAATTTATTTGAGTTCGTGAAGGCCCAGCGAGTTTACTCAATTCGAAACGGTCTAGATCCATTTTCCGATTAATGGCCGATTTAATAACTCAGACCTCATCCAATAAATATTGATAAAAAAAATATAAAAAAAACTCTCATCTTATGCTCCCAGCACACGCCCCAAAATAATAGCAAAGGATAAGAAACCACAACTTTTTCCCTTTTTTCTGTATCAATCCTTCAAAGGGAGGTCTCTCACCTCACATAGACAAACTCCAAAATCTGGAAGCGCTGAAGACCAAACATTGAGAGAATAGGGACAATAAAGAAAAAGATGGTCACTGGATTACCACTGTGAAAGGCATAAACAACATACATTAAAAACCACTTCCTTGTTTTTCTGTTCGTATTTGTTTCTTGAGGGGTGGTGATGTCATGACGAATTGGCAAAGCTGCATTTCATGAGAAATCTACCTATACATTACAAGGTCCAAACTCTTGCATCACCATCCAATGTTGAGAGTGGGGGGAGGCAAGCCTTTTGACCAAATTGGTCCTCCTAATAGACAGCATTTTGCCTGATGTAAGTCGTGGCAAGTTGCACTTCAAGTGTGGGTGTATGTGTCCTCCCAGAATCTGAATCCAATCACTGGAAACTTATCTCCCCCCCCCCCCCCCCCCCGAGTTCCATGTGAACCTGCCTAATTTAACAACTTTATTTACCAATTCCATTAGGAACCAGGAGTTTCCAAGTATGCAAAGATATGGCTCTGAGATGAATGCATAAACGCACAAAATAAATAAAGTTGCATGCAAAGATATGGCTCTAGTCTAATATGCATCCCTGAGCAACCACGTCTGCTTGGCTTCTTATTGATATCTTCAAACAGACTTTCATCCTACAACCAAGTCTTGTCCTGCTTGTCCAATGTTGACGCAGTATATTAGATACATGTAGTCTGATATAAAATACGAGAATTTGCCATCCTGGATCGTGGACTTATTCTCAAAATTTGTCAAGTAAATCTCTCTCCGACTTGCTGGGTTTCCCCTCTTAACTTCAAAAACTTTGACTTTGCCCCCTCTCCAAATTACAGAAGTGTCAGCCTTTCCCATCATTTCCCAATTTCGGCTATCCTCAAAAAACTACAAAACCCTACCTCCAACACCGTAGTTAAAATTACCCAACTCAACAATTCGGACGCATGTGTTACCTACCCTCCCAATTCATCCTAGTAATGCCATTGCTATCTAGTTTGACTCTTAACTTGCTGATTCAAAAACCCTTTGATTTAAACTGAATGTGAGTACCTCTACTCCCACAGAATTTTAAATCCCATAATAATCAATAGAGTTCAAATCAAATGAAAAACCCTAAACCCATGAATTGGGCCCAAACTGCGGAGAAAAATCCCATTCGTCGAAAATTACACACTAGTTAGTCAGAATCAAATTGAAGATCCAAAGATAACAAGATAAGAGAGAGAACTCACTCTGCAATAGACTTTCTGACTAAAACTTGGGAAGACGATTGAAGTTGAGCAAGGTAGGGGAAAAGGTCTGCAGCGGAAGAAGGGTCTAGAGACAATAGTATATCTTTCGCCTGTCTGAGAGACGAGAGCTTCACGACCACGTCTCCATGGTTAATCGCCGATGAGAGAAGACAGAGAGCTTGCTCTCGTCCAGCCATCAAGACCAACACGATTAAAACGAAGATGAAGGAGCCTTTTCTCTATCTGTGTAGCGGAGAGGGTGGAAATGTTGGGTTTTTGAAAGAGAGAGGAGGGACGTCTAGGGTTTTGCGAAGCTTTATTTCTCTGTCTCTCTCCGGTTTGACAAAATTTGAATGGCTTTGAGTTCAAGCGATAAAAATAGAAACAAAAAATATGGAGAGAGGAAAGACGGGGAGGCTTTACTGGGACAAACAAAATCCATGTAAAATGTAAGGCACCTTGGTGTAAATTGGGAGTTTTGCCTCAAGACAGTGATACAAGTTCTTGTAACTTTTAAATAGAAAATAAATTTTAAAACAAATACTTTTAAATAGAACGAGTCGCACACTTTTCACATAGCGTGCGATATAATGTCATGTCTTCAGCGTGACTTCAACATTTCCTAAATAGGTCACTAAATTATTAAATAGAAAACAAATTATGGGTTACCAAAATTTTGAATAATTATATATTTTTCATTCTCATTTACCTACTATTATAATTTATACGCATCATCGTTATAGTATACCAGCTTGGCCTTCTCTTTGCTCAGGCTTAGCGCTATGTTTGGGTTTGTCTATCTTAACTACCTTAGCTCAATAAAGCATGTTATTTCTAGATGATCAAAAAATGTTTACTTTGATTTAATAAGATAATCAAGTTCAAAATTTTGATTTTATTGGATCTATGTCTTCATTGGGCCTAATTTATAGGCTTGTATGCCCATATGTAAGATTGGGTTGAGCTGACACTATAAAGGAAAATGGGGCATTCTCGAAAACCCAAAGTCTTTATGTATTTAAGGACGGGGATGAACAATGTTCTCCAATTGGATAGCATTATTCATCATTTTAAGAGAGTTTAATAATGAAGTGAAATTTTAAAAATATGAGATAAGGATGGAAGAAGATAAAATGGGTTTTGTTGTTGCTCAGTGGGGGGGGGGGCGGGGGAGTCTCGTGGGCAGATCTTTAGGTGACCACGTGCTGAGAGTGATAGGCCCAAAGGATCATGGGTTGTTACTTAAATTGATTAGAGAAGATGGTGGGGTAGTTTTTTGAATAAGTGCATTGAAAATAAAGGAGAGTGGTTGAGTTGTAATTATAATTTATGAGCGAGGTCGCTTTTGAAAGTTTGAAATATTGACTCAAGCACTCCGACAGGTGATTCAGTTATAGATAGAGATATATATTATACAAAATGGACTTAAAATATATATTCTCTTCCTATTAGTACTAAAATACATACAATTTAGTACTTAATATAAATATATATATATATATATATATCAAAGTTCTAGCACATGAAAGTTTCTTATCTCACCTTAATTTCACCCACCACCACCAACCATAAACATGCACAAACATTTACTTTTCAGTTCTTCGTATATTCAAACCAAACCCTCAAGGTATCCAAACGAGCATCTTAAATCCTGCTACAAACACAAACAAATAAGCTAGCAATGAATATTTTGCACAAAAAAAATATATTACATTTAACATTCTTCTTGAATCCGTAGACAAAGTACTTGGCATATCTGTGGCTCATCGCGATGAGAAAAGTCTCGCAAATATCGCATAACAATAAGTTGTAACCTCCAGAGTAAATCTTCATTCAACTATCCACAATCAAACACCAAATCAAATTTCTAAACAATATATTTTCGTGGTGAACACTAAGCGAGATTGCAACCTTTCTCAATTTTCTTTGCTTGCAGTAATCAACCCTCAACACTTACAAGTCTCTCCGTTCAACTTTTTTTTCTTTATTATAAACTGAAAATGAACGGGGGGCTCGAACTGAAAGAAGAGAAAATGAATAAGAGGAGGAAAGTGATGGGATGGTTGTTGGAGTCAATTCGGTTTGACGGGGTGAGTTGTGGGTGTGTTGGTATCGGTGGTGGTGGCAAAAATGCATAGGGCGCATTTAACATCCCCTCCCTATTTCACTTCCCTTCCTAGTTCATTCGAAAAGTTTCACAACTGGCGGTTGAGCTACAATTAAATCAAGTTTTAATCTCTTACTTGACCTACATCACTCTTAATTTCATAAGAAATAAAATGAAAACAATATATAATAATATAAAAACATAAACTTGTTCAAATTGTTTTTATCTTTACTTTGTCCTTAAGAAAGCTATACTCAAAGTCAACAATAGTAGTTATCTCACTACTTACTTATTCAAATTACTTTCTTTTTTGCTTAACCCTTAAGCAAGCAAATTTTTGCCTTAGAAGCTTCCACCAACTTCAAGCGAAGTCACTTGAGGAGGTGCTGAAAACTTCTCCCATGTTCCACCGCATTTTCTCACATTTTTCAACAGTTTTCTACCTTGTTGAAGATTTCATAAATCTAAGCTGATCATCATGAACATAAGCAAACAACAAATTGCCAACAAACATCAGCAAATCAATAATGATTGTACAAAGTGAGGGCATCACCCCTCTAAACGCGCTCATAGGTGTCATACACTAGAATGTGTCATACTGATTATCCAAAGTGAGGGCATCACCCTTCCAAACGTGTTCATAGGCACCATACACCTGAATGTGCTCAGACTAACAAACCAACAACTCCACCTTGGCCAGGATGGAATTTCAAAACAAACCTTACGAAAACATATCGTGCACAAACATCCATATTACATATCTTCATACCAAATCCTCAAGGTATCCAAACGACCATCATTGGAGCTTTGTAACTCCACTTGAAGCAACATCCTTAGGGCCATCAACAACAAAGATTTCTTCAAAAAATTCAAATTTTCGATTATATTTAACTTTATTTCTCTGCAAAAAGTACTAGTTACCTTCCCGGACAACTTTCAAAACTTACAAGTGCACCAGAAAATACCCTCAGAGCTCTACTATTTCACACAACTTCAAACGTACCCAACAAAAAAAAAATCGGATGTAATACCAATTTGTTGTGCAAAAGTGTGCCAAATACCTACATGGAAAATTACCAAACCAAAACAACTAAAAACATATCCAACAGATTTACATGGTTCGACAAACCTGCCTACATCCACGATAAAATAGCAACTCTTATTGCATCAGATTCAGATGGCAAATATATTACAAACTTCCTCATGAAACTTCCCAGATATGCAATGTGTTGGACAATTTGAAATGAAGAACTACCAAAATCTTCAATGGTGAAGAAGTGATTCTTGGAAGATTTGGTGGATGTGATTGCTTGTAAACTTGGATAAAATTTGTTGTCAGCATCTCTAATCACAAAACTTTTTGAAAAGCTTTGACAATATGTCGAATGAGTAATTTGTAGTTGTTATATTTTTTTCATAAAGACTATGTATTGTGCAATTTTGTAAGCTTGTGAATACCACTTGTTGAGTTTTCTTAGGTGACATTAAGGTGTAGTGGCAGAGTGAGTGTTCTTAAATGTTTTTTTAGCTTAAGAGATTCAACTTCTATTCTAAATCTAAATAAAGAATTACATAGTTGGTTACTGGTGCTATTAAAAAATATAAGACATTTTATGATACCCAGACGAATCCAAATTCAATGTTTTTGAAGCAAACAAACTTAGCCTATAAAACATTCAACATGAATCTTGAGTTGCATATGCCTAACTTAATGTATAGTTGAATCCAAATACATACGTAAATAAACAAGCAAGTAATGAAAATTTTGCAAAAAAAAAATATTACCTTTAGCACACTTTTTGAATCGGTAGACATAACACTTGGCTTATTGTGGCTTGTCATAGTGAGAAAAGTCTCGTAAAGATCGCATAACAAGAAGTCCTAACCTCCAGAGTAAGCCACCATTCAACTATTCTCTATTAGACACCAAATCAAATTTCTAAACAATAGGTTTTCACACAACTTCAAACGTACTGTCACACCTGATTCTTTGATAAAATTTGAACACTTCTCAAAACCAATAAGGAACATAACAAAGTTCAACTACAACAAATATAACGATTAGTATAACTAAAAAACTCCAACACTACCGCTTAAACATGAAATTTTCGACGATGATCGGCCATTAAAGAAACTCCAATACTAACGCCCCAAAGACTCTCTAACCTGAGAAAGACTTTTTGCTACGTTCCAATACGAACGTACCTAAGAAGCATAAACTTACTTGAGTTAGCGATGTAGCTTGTATGGGTATCTTTATCTCTATTAAAAAATAAGTTACATAAACTACATACATAAAAAAACAACAATTCAAAGACATGTAATTTCTCAATGAGGCAAACATGTCCTCTAATAAGTTCTATCATACTTAATGTAAACATATATTTTACCTATGCTTACGCTATAAGGTTGACCTTGGCAAGTCTTACATTCAGAAACATTAATAGACTTACCATCCCCTACAAAATGGTTAAAAACAAATAGATGAAGTTTCTAGATTTATCAGTATTCATCATAAATAAAATTTTAGCATATATTTCAATACTGGTGTGAGCAATTTACTTTCAACAATATTACAAATCATAGTCATAATACAACATTATTAAACTATCAATAAATACACATTTCTCCTTAAGACGTGTAGTTCACATTCAATGATTGAATGAACATTTAATTTATTCTCTTAAGGAAATCATGCATTTATCCTAATCGAGTAATTAATACAGATTTCACATGAAAGTAAAATTTATGTGTTCATTATTGCACAAAAAACTTCGCTTTTTTTTTCACAATTGCATAATCCTCCTATGTTGATTACACTTCACCCAAGTATGCCTCAGTTGCCTTCAAAGCCACTCGAAGTGTGCATGTCCCAAGTGGGATGCCACATCAAGGGTCATGTCATCTCACCCGAAGTTCGATCCATGACAAGTATATCACCATACATACATCCGAACTCATATGAAAAGTGTACCTAGTATGCAAACAAGTCAGCAAACACAATCATATACCAAGTGTACAAGCAAGTCTGTATACTAAAATCATACTTTTCATTTTTTCCACATTTTTTTTGGAGTTGTGGAAAAGAAAAATCAACTAAATCTCAAAATTCTTATACGGTTACACATTGTCACTCATAAATAAATCTACCATAATATCCACTCATTCTTTTGGAGAAACTAGTACTTTTATAAACATGTAACCAGCGCGAGAATCAAACTCATTCAATATAAAGATTCATACCTCTTTGCAAGTCAATTTGCATAACAATTAAATTCAAGTCATAGTATAATAGTGCAAATACCAATTCGCATAACAATACAAATACCCAAATTCATCTCATTAATGGATGAGTCCTCACAAATTTTATTTCCATTGTAACTAATAACAAATTTATTATCTAGGGCGAACACGTAGAAAAATCTATATTGCAAATGTTATCTATATTTCCAATGTCACGCTTACCTTTCAAAAAAAAATGTATACCCTAATTTTAAAATAATATATTCATATATTTTTTCACATAATTTATATTAACCAAAATGAAAATATCCACTGAATAAATATTTTTATGGTTTAATCCCAAACATATTATTCGCTCCACATGTATACAAATACAATTTTAAATTTCAACTTCGTTAAATTTTTATGGTTTAATATGATTTCCCTCATATGATTCATAACCAATGACAGTAAGTTTTCCAATTTTCAATTTAATCCTCACTCTACTCATTAAATTATTTTCCCAATCAAGAACAACCCTAAACGCAAAAACCCAAACAGCTCAATACAATACCTCAATCACCAACTATATTTTACGATAAAATTACAAATAATTCATACAAAAATTAAATATAAAAATAAACAATTTATCAAAATCTCTCACATAAACAACCCATTGTAGTTTTTTTTTTTTTTTTTTGGAAAGCGAGCTGAGTTTTTATAGGATCCCATAACCTATCAACAAGGTGTGACCTATAGGTCAACACCATAAGAAAGTAACCATGCCGCCGCCGGGTCTCGAACCTAGGACGTGGGGGATAAACTCACACAGCCCTAACCACTCGACAATAACACCATTGGCAACAACCCTTTGTAGTTGAGAAACAACATTTCCTTAGACTCAGTATTAAGCACCTCAAATATAGATCACTCCACAACTCAGTTTGTCAAATTCATCTTCAATGTTAACCACCAAATACAGATCACTTCACCACTCAACTTGCCAAACAACTTAATCAAATTCATCAAAACCCCAAATTTGTATATAAATAATATAACCGACTCATCTTTCTATTTTTCAGTAAAAATCCATAAAAAACTTCACCTATTTCAGATCATGCAAGTTAAACAAAACCATCCAGTCTACAATATTTATGAGCTTATTCCATAAACTTTTGACACAGAATCTACAATATTTATGAGCTTACTCCATAAACTTTTGACACAGATTCTTCACTCATTCTCAAAAACCTAAGTTTTCAAGAAAACAAAATAAAAATACCAAAATCTCTAAAGTCTACTTAACTGCCATGAACCTTCAGCAAACTGTAAATATTTCAGACTTATTTACGTATTAAAGTTTAACCCAAATCCATAGATTAATCTACAAAAAAAAAAAAATGAAGAAAACACACTTCAACTATTATCTAACAACTTTACAAATACAGTTTACTAATTATAGTTGTTAGATAATAGTTGAGAAAATTTACTAAGTTCGTCTACAAATTTTATGTCATATACAGTACAAGTCATAGGTGGGGATAATACAAATTTTAATGCATTTACACATAAGTCAAAGAACACCGCGAAACAAACTTTGCAAAAGTATTAGGATTTCTACAATTTGACCAATGATGGTTTTCTGTGCCTCTAAGGGAATGTAACCGTTGGATGGACTCCAAACCCACGTCATATTTCTCATGCGTGTGTTGTAAACCAACGAATTTAATTTGAAAGGATTTTGACTACGGGAAGATCTCGATCCACTGGAAAACCTAGACAGCGCAAGGTTGTCTTGTATTACGGAATTAAAAAACTTTGGTTTTGAGTTTTCTTTTTAACCCAACAAATTCTCACAAAGGATATAATAAAACCCTTCATCAAAACATAAATTTTCAGACTTATTTACGTATTAAAATCTAACCTAAATCATAGATTACTTTAAACAAGAATATACAAGAGAATGAAAAACTCACCGGTTCTTCTTCTTATCTTTTCTCTTGTAGCACTGTAAGGATTAGATAATAAGAAAGAAAAAAAAAACGGTATCTTATTTTTGTGTGTGAATCAATGGTGCCACCACTATTAAACTCAACCAATGAGAATGGTTTTAAACCAATTATAACTAGAGTCTTATGTATGTTGGCACCCAAAAAATAATTAATTAATACCCGATATTTTGTAACTTTATTAACACTAAATCTCATTAATTATGTACATACAAATTAACACATTATTAATACTATGAACTCACAAAACATCCTTCAAAGACACAGATGAATTAGGTCCAATCATTACATTTAAAATAAAACAAAAATAAATACGAAAAACGAGGTCCTTATATTATACATACCTTGAAAGGAATATTGAAAAGTAAGATTATTAAGTGAATTTTGAAAAATAAATTTGGTAAACAAAATCAAATTTTAAAATAAAATTACAGCTAGGGGTGGGCAAACGGGTCGAGGAACCGCAGATTCAAACCAAACCAAACTGTTTTGCTCTAAATGGTCAGAATTTTAAATTTGTAATTTTGATACGGTCTAGATCCGTTATAAAACTCTCTGAATCCGATTCCAATTATTTAAAATGAAACGGTCCAATTCTAACCCGTTTTAAAACCCCAAATCTTTAATCTCCTATCTCACAGTCTCCGTCTTTCATTTCTTTCACTTCTTCTTTTATGCTATCACTTCTCGTTTTTTGTTGTTTGGGTTTGAATTAGTGTTTGGGATTGAACTGGCCTGGGTTCGAAGAGAAGTAGTAGTAGCAGGGTTGTGGTTCATTCGAATGTTGATTGTCGAAAGGTTCGAGCTCTAGCTTCATTTTGGGCGAAATCGAGAGTGGGTTTGGAGGGATCAAGAGTGGGTTTGGAGGGGGAAGGTTGAGATCTTGTGGGAAGGGAATTAACTAACCTCTTCTTCTTCTCCCTCACTCTCTCTGTTCTCTGTTCCATCAATGGCCGCAACTTCCATACCAGGAGCTTCTATCTCCTCCATCTTCTTCTCTAAAGCTTCTATGTTTCTTCAACTCTTCCACTTCTTTGATATTCCATAATTCCTTTTGTACCCCAACCCTTTCTCTCAAATTCCACTTTTTTTTCTCCCACCTCTTTCAAACAAGAAATTCAAGTTCCAGCTCTGCTCCGCAGTTCAGGAACTCACATTAGAGGAAACCCAAGACAGAAATATAGAGGAAGATGAGAAAAATAAGAAGTTGTTAATCTTCTATTTACTGTCTCTGTTACTGATATTAAGAATCTATTCAGCGAATGCGGCAATGTTAAAGATGTTGAGGTTCTTGTTCTTCTTGATATTTCTATTATTCATGTTTGTTATTTGCTTTATTATTGACTGTTATTTTTGGAATTTATTGATTATTAAATAATATTGGGATGTCATTTAAAGCTCTTAAGTGCAATTATCGATCAGAGATTGTAAGTAGGTAATAATTCTTAAGGTCCTAAGGTTTGATTCAATTTTGATATTTTTCCATCTCTCTCTTCTTTGTGTGCCTTTAAAATGAATACTTCATTTGAAAAGCTTATCTCTCATTTCCATAGCTTGTATGTTCTTGAGGTATGATGATGATACAGATTTTAAGTATTGAGTTCCTTTTATTTTTTTCAATTCTGCTTATTGAGTGTTCTGGATTTCTCATGATATTAACTTAATTTCTGATCTGTTTACACACACAATTACTGAATTACAAGTAGATACACACACATAAAGATTGCAAAAAGATATTGTTTGGTGGATTGGAACTGTTTGGAACTCTAGGAACCAGACCGTTCTAAACGATTTGAGTTAGGCTCGGTCCCAATGTTCAAAATGAGGGAATTCAGACCGGATCGGATCCGCTAAATTTAAACGGTTCGAGTTAGGTTCTTCCAAATTTGGAACTGATCCGGACAGTACGCACCCCTAATTTCAGCTGAGAAATTATTCAGGTCATATATTCATAGAGAAATTCCATAGCATACAAAACAAGACACCAAACATGACGTTGCTGCATGAATATATCTATATTATTTAAACAAGAACACAAAAATAGAGTTAGAACTTTATATAACAAAATATTTATCAAGGCAATAAAAAATGTGGGTATTACAGTTATTACACCTCAAAAGAAATTTCGTCTCGATATTCAAAAAGTAAGAGTATTAAGTGAATTTCAAAAAATATAACTTAGTAAAGAAAATAAGATTTTTAAACTACAATTTCAGATGAGAAATTTTTAGGCATTATATTCGCAAAGAAATTCCACAGCGTACAAAACACGAACCCAAATATGCATAGATACAAGGCTACTACATGAATATATATGTATTATTTAAACAAGAATACAAAAATATTGTGTTAGAACTTTATACAACAAAATATTTATTAAGGCAATAAGAAAAGTATGTGTGTTAAAGTATAGACACCTTAAAAGAAATATTCGATAAAAGAAACAACTTAGTAACATGCATGATAACAAAACCTCCAAAAAGAAAAACTAAACAAACAAATAATGTCAAATATTTATATATAAAATAAGATACGGTTACTACCACACATACAAGTCAAAGAGATCTTGTTGCAAGATTCAACGGAGAACAGAAATGATATTAATTGTTTAAGGTTCACCATCTGTCATCTACACTCTTACTGACATATATCCGCATTCTGAGGATCACCTAGACTCTACCTCAGTCTAGGCTAATCAAATGCTCTGATACCAAACTATCATACCCGATTTTCTAAGAAATTTTGAATATTTCTTAAAACTAACAAGGAAAATAACGAAGTTCAAATACAAAAAATATAACATTTATTATAAATTTGAAGTAAACAAAAAATGTTTAACCATGAAACTTTTCGACGATGATCACCCACCCAAGAAAACTCCAACACTGCTTCCCCAAAGACTCTCTAACTTGAGAAAACTTTTTGCTATGTTCCAACAAGAATGCACCCAAGAAACATTAACTTACTTGGATCAGCAATGTAGCTGGTATGATTATCTTTATCTCTAGTTAAAAAAAAACTTACATAAACTTCCTAAACAAGAAAAACAACAATTCAGACATATAATTCTTCAAGGATGCAAATATGTCTCTCTAATAAGTTTTATCTTAATTGAAGTAAATATATATTTTACCTATGCTCATGCTATGAGGTTGACCATAACAAGTTTAACTTGCAGAAATGTTAATAGACTTATCATCCCACACGAAATGGTTAAAAATAAATGGATGCAATTTCTAGATTTATCTGTTTTCATCATATATACAAATTTAGTCGATATTTCAATACTGGTGTGAGCAATTCACTTTCAACAGAAATATAAATCATAGTCATAATACACCATTATTGAAATATCAACAAATACACATTTCACTTTAAGAAAGTTAGGCAGTTCTCACTCAATGATTGAATGAGCATTTAATTTCTTTCCTTGAGTCAATCATGCATTTATACTAATGTGCCTAGACTAACAAAACAACAAACTCCATCTTGGCCAGGATGAAGTTTCAAAACAAACTTTACAAAAATATGTTGTGCACAAATAACCATATTGCAAATCTTCATACCAAACCCTCGAGGTATCTAAACGAACATCCTTGGAGCTTTGTAATTACACTAGAACAACATCTACAAGGCCATCAACAACAAAGATTGCTTCACCAAATTTAAAATTTAGATTATATATAACTGTATTACTCTACAAAATGTACTAGTTACCTTTCTGAACAACTTTCAGAACTCACAAGTGCACCATAAAAAACCTTTAGAGCTCTACTATTTCACACAACTTCAAATGTACCCAATAAAAAAAATTTCGACTCTAATACCAATTTGTTGTGAGCGGAAGTATGACAAGTATCAAAATGCAAAATAACTATAGCAGAGCCAACAAATTTACTTGGTTCGACAATTCCGCTTACATCCTCGACAAATAGCAACTCTTATTACATTAGATTCAGATAAGGGTTGAACAAATAATCGACCAAACAGATCGAACCAAACCAAACTGACAAATTCGTTTCCTTTTTACAGTTTTGGTTCGGTTCGGTTTAGAAAGTTGTAAAACCGATAAGCACGATTCGGTTTTCAATTTTGAAGTCAATAAAATCGAAATAATACATGTTTGAAATAATATGAAGTCAATTTTGAATCACAGAAGTGCAAAATACATGTTTGAAATAAGAGTGATACTACAATGCACTGGTAAAGTGCCTGGTAACTTGCCTGGTGGCTACCAGGCACCGTAGGATTGCATCGAGATAGGTGTTATCACTTATCTCGATGCAATCCTACGGTGCCTGGTAGCCACCAGGCACTTTACCAGTGCACTTAAGAAAAACTGTTGAAATAATATGAAAAAGCCCAAACCTAGAAAGTCAAATCAACCTCCCACCTGCACCCACAAGCCCATCATTTCACCTTCATCTCTCACTTTTATTGAAAAATGTAGTTTATTTTTTATTACTTTATACATGTCTCATCACTTCAACTTCATTTCTCACATATCTCGTCACTTTATCTTAATCAATGACGAAACAGAGAAACCAAGAAAAAAAGAAGTCTTCACCTTTATCTCTCACATGTCTCATTACTTTATATTAAGAACACTACTACAGTGCCTGGTGGTGTGCCTGGTGTTGTGTCTGGTGCCACCAGGCACCGTCTATCTGTCGCGAGATATGAAATAATTCACATCTCGAGGTAGATGGACGGTGCCTGGTGGCCACCAGGCACAGGTCCAGGCACCCTAGATTTTTCCTTATTTTAATCAATGAAGAAACAAAAAAAAGAAGTCTTTAATCGTCATTATTTCTTTCAGTCTCTCCATATCTTATTCTTTTTTTCTAGGGTTTTCTTTCTAATGCGATGGGTTCTTATTTTTATTTTTGTCGGTGAAGGACGACGATGAAGAACAAAGTATCAATCAATTCTGCACTTAAGGAAATGGGTTACGCCGTAGTAGACATAAAATTTTCCACTGATGTTTTCATTAGAGATCTTGGCTTCTTCGTACTTTTTCAGTAAACTCTTCCACGAAATTCAGAGGTTTAGTTCGTCTCCATCTTTGTTTCTTTACGCACAATAAAATTTAGGTATGTGAGGTCCACTTAACTTCTCCCCCCTATAGAAGGTTCAAATCTACTAGTTGTTCAATTAATTTTCAGACTTAGTTTTTCAAAAATTTGCAAAATCGACCGAGTCAATTCGGTTTGGTTTGTGACACAGCTGGTTCGATTTCGGTTCCTAAAATTTGAAATCAAAAATTTCGGTTTGGTCTGCAATTTCTTCAAAAAACCAAACCATGATTATAAACATATTACATAAACCATGGTTATAAACCATGTTACATGATTATAAACCATGGTTCGGTTTGTGACATAGACAGTTCGGTTTTCAGGCCTAATTCTGATTATAAGCATATTATATACTTCCTCATGAAACTTTTCCCAATATATGCAATATGTTGGAACATTTGGAATGCAAAAACTACCAAAATCTGCAATGGAAGGAAGTAATTCTTTGAAGGCTTTGTGGATGTGATTGCTTGTAACATGGATAAATTTGTTGTTGATAATCTTCAATAAAAAAACTTTTTGAAAAAACTTCAACAATATGCCGAATTAGTACTTTGTAGTTATAATTTTTTCTCCAATGACTCTTGTGCAAATTCATGAGTTTGCGAACACCACTTCTTGAGTTTTCTTATGTGATATTAAGGTGTAGAGGCTAATCTTAACAATTTTTTAACTTAAGAGATTTAGCTTCCATTGTCAATCTAAATACAATAGAACATTTGGGCATTGGTGCTGTTAAAATATATAAGACAATTTATGATACTTAGAGGAATCTAAATTTAATGTTTTTGAAGCAAATGAAGTTAGCTTATAAAACACTCAACAAAAATCTCGAGTTGCATAAACCTAACCGAATGTCAGTTGATTCAAATACATACTTTAAGAAATATGTAAACGATGAAAATTTTGAGCAAAAAAGAATCTGCCTTTAGCATTCTTCTTGAATCTGCAGACAAAACAATTGGCATACTTGGGGCTCGTCAGGGTGAGAAAAGTTTGACAAAGATCGCATAATAACAAGAAGTCATAGTCGCCAGAGTATGCAACTATTCAACTCTTCTCGATCAGACACCAATCAAATTTATAAACAATAGGTTTTCATGGTGAGCCCCGAGCGAGATGCCACCTTTCTCTAGTTTATTTGCTCGCAATAATCAACAGCTACAAATCTCTCCATTCATCTAATTTTTTTTTCTTAAACCCTAAAACCTAACTGGAAGGGGAGGGGACTGGAACTAAAAAAAAAAAAAAAAAAAAGAAAATGAGATAGAGGAGGGAAGGGATGGGTTGGTCGTTGAGGTCAATTCGGTTTGACGAAGTGAGTCGTGGTCGTTGGAACTAGTAGTGGCAGTGGCAAAATTCATAGGGTACATTTAATACCCTTCCCTATTTCACCTCCATTCCTAGTTCATTCGAAAATTTTCACAACTAACGATTGAAGTACTTTTAGGTTAAGTTTCAATCCTCCTGCTTGACCTCCATTATTGGTCATTCTCAATTCCATTAGAAATAAAATGAAAAATATAATAATATTGATGTAGTCGATTTCTACTCTCCTTCCTCGCTGCTTACCTAGACCCAAGAAATGAGATTTTGCTGAATTTTTCGTTTTTTAGAAATTTCGAAAAGAAAATATTCGAAATTTAAATTTACAGTATTTCGTGAGATTTTTTCGCAAAAAACCCAAAAAATCAGAGCTAAATTTACCTTTGATCGGTGGAATTATTTCGACGCTGAAACAAAATTTTTGACCCAGTAGAAAAAGGCGAGAATTGAAGCAGCGACACTTGTCTCTCCTATCAGATCGATCCTCTCCTCGCCTATCATTTTCTCCCCTTCTTTGCCTCTCTCTTCTCCACCTCTTTGCCTCCCTCTTCTCCACCTCTTTGCCTCTCATCTATCTGTTTTGTGGAGTGTTTTTTCAGAGAGAAGAAAGCAGAGTGGGTGAGTTATGATGGAGAACAATGTGTGTTTGGGGAGGTTATAGGTTTTTGGGGGAAGGAGTTTATAGCGGAGCCCACATAATGTGCATTGGCACCCCATGGCTCACACTTGCAATATTTGGAAAAATAATACTTTGACAATCGATCTTGGTGAAATTAAATCAAATTGAATAAATTTTGGGATTAATAAGTTTTGATCTTGAACTAATTTTGTGTTCTAAAATTGCAATTGATATTATATTTGAATAATTGAAATATTTCCTTGTTACACCTACACAATGCCTATTATGTCACCACTAAATAATTATATTGTGATTCAATTCATTGGTTGAGTTAATTTAATAGTTAATGTTATTGTTGATTTGGGGGACTAATGATAATCAATATATAAGTTAATGTATTTGAAGTGTTATAAGTTTGATCTAATGATAAATAATACATAAATTCTAAACTAACAAATTTAAGTAAGAACTTTACACAATCCAACCTTATCCCACTTTAGAATGATGTCATAAAGTGGAGTTTTTTTTTACTATATTAATTATGTCATGAATTTGTGAGATATTTGGTATTTATGCTTTATTTAATGTGTTCATAAGGTTCATTTATTTGCATCTTATTCTTTTCACATATTTCATATACCCTTGAAATTTATTATATATATATTTCATGTATCCTCGAAATTTTTACCTTTTTTCTTTACACAACGAAAATTTCTCGAAATATTTCTTAAAATCAGGAGACCGAAATTAACTCAAAAAACAAAATCACAATCATTGCCTAGACCTGCACAGGTAGCAAACGTGAACCAAGGAGCACCGTGTGGTGGCCGATGGCACTCCGAAGCTTAAGTTAGATAAAGCTTAGGATAGGCTTAAAACTTAAACTGGGTTATATTGCGCACCTCTAGTTCATCGACCTTATCTCTATTTTATAGTGAAGGAGTCTTGTTCGGCTAGGCCTTTGGTGGCATAGTTTAGGGAAAGTGATCTTGATGTGGAGATCCTTTTCTGGTTGGGAGCTGTCCACGTGGGATAGTTTTCCTACACGACTCATGCTTCTAGATCTGCGGGAAAGGTTTCACTTTCTAAGTGTTGTCCATGCAAGGAAGTTTCCTTGCTCGACTTATACTCTAATATATGTTTCCTAGTTGGATCCAATATGTTGCTGGCTTGCCTGTCTTGGATAGATCTCTAAGATACTTGCCTTAGAGGTCTTACGAGTATTGGGCCTGACCGTGTGACGTGTGTGCTTACTGACTCATTGCAACTTGGACCCAACTGTCTGGATTCTGCCAAAGATGGGCTTACTGATGTTTGGGTCCCATTGGATTGAGAGTGCAATCGGGCCTGCTTCGTTCTGTAAACGACACTATCATGACACGTGTACGGTGCTGATCAGAGGACGGTTTGATGTATCATTAACTACTCCCCCCAAGTTAGTGGGTCGTCTTACCGGTCCACTAGGTCCTTTCATGATGCAGCTGTGCAGTCATGATGATTGAGTCTGAGTGATTTTCTCAAACGACGCATTACATTAAATAGGTGTGCGCTAGCTTGAAAGCGGGAGCTCAACTTTCTAAATAGATCTCCTGCCTGTGGAATATAACTATTTTACTCTTTTGATATCAGAAATTATGCTTTGTCTATTGTGTTTTTAACTTTGCTCAACCTTCATATTTGAAATCTTGTACTTTCTTTCGTGGCGGGTTAGGATCAAATTTTTGATGAACTGTTCGCCAAGGGCCATAAGTTTTTTGAGGAGAGGTTGCTATCTGAATCTAATCTGAAAATTTTCATCAAACATTCAGGATTCCTGATGATCTTGTGCTTTGCACTCTGGGCGTCGATCTGACGCCATTGTACCCTCCTGAGGGGTATATCTGTCTCCATCGAGGTATGATGCAATCGGGTGTCTGTTTTCCTGTTAACTAGGATATATGTGAGTTTCTGGCGTACTTGGCATTGCACCCACTCAACTTGTGCCGAATGGGTATATGACTTTGATTGCCATTCTGATTAGGGCTAAGGACGCTGGTGTCCGAGTGTCTTCGAGGGCGATGCAATTGCTCACTTTTCCTCGATAAATGAGCACGACGTGTGTGTGCTGATGTTGCCGGACTATTTCAGCAAGCTACCTGATGATTTTAAATCGTGGCAGAGGTTATGTTTCATGGCTCTTGCGAACTCCCCCTACTTTGAGTTTGCTGGTCATCCGGTCGAGCGTGAATTTAAACCTAGTAAGTTGATTCCTTCTCCGGTATTGCTTGTGTCAATTGCATTAGATTGACCTGTTGTGATTTTGGCAGGGAGATTCTCTACTTCGCCTATTTCTGTTGAAGATAAAACAATTTTGGACGCGTTTCGCGACATGCCTTGTCTGGAGGTAGAAGATGTAGTCAAGCCTTCGAATGTTGAGTGTAGCGTTTGTAAATTTATTGCCACGTGACTCCCATTGTGTATCGGGCAAAGAAGCCAAAACATAAAGGTGCATCTGTTTCGTGGAAGATGAAGCTTCCCAAGATCAAGGTTCTGAGCCCTTCAAGGAGGGCATAAATGGATGAGGTGTTTCCTTCTCCTGTGCATCAGAAGAGGTCTCGTACTTTGTCTAGGTCCATAGGCAGGCGTCTGGCATCGTTCGAAGGACGTGATGCTATTGGGCAAGAGGCTGATGAGACTGTTGTTTCTGAGGGGCGTGATGCTCAAGCCATAGCCCCTCTCTCGTTTCCAGACTTGGAGAGAGAATATCGGCAAATGGTGGGCGTGGAGGATGTTACCAAACTGAGCACCAAGCAGACAAAGTTTATGAATAAGATGCTACTGCAGGCAGGCGTGGAAGCTTTGAACGGTCGACCTTTTTCAATAAAGAACTTCGAACTTCGCCTCTCTCTGGATCATGAACCTGTTTAAGAGTTGTCTGATCGTTGGAATCATGGTGAATGTTCTCCTTCTTGTCGCCCATACTGTTCTCCATTTTGTTCTCGTCCTCATGTTCAACTGACGACGGGTCCAAGGAATAACTCGTTTCCCTATTCTCCGTCAACTCAAGCTGGACCAGCACATGAAAGATAGTCGACTGTTGCGGAGAAAGGGAAAGCTATGGATGAGGGCCCTAATGCAGTGAAGACTGCTAAGGGCGCTGTTGGAGTGATTTCGGTTTTGAATGATCTTCACCCAAATGCTTGGATCAGTCTGTTTGCTCCAGATGTAATAAGGATGAGCAACCAAGCTTGGCATCAGAAGGTTGACATTTCTTACACTACGAGAAAACATATCGGCAGGTGGAATGACTGGCTGGCGAACTGTGCTCCGAAGGCAGTGGGAGAGATGTTAGATGAGCGTTTGGATAAAGGGCAGAAACATCTTGTGCTGGGGATGTTATATCTAAACCAAGTGGCCGCGTCTAGAATTAAAGTCGAGGTCGCTCATGATATGGTGTATACCATGGAGCAAGTCTTCGCAAACCGGCAGAAGTCATACTTTGATGCTCTTCACGAGATTGAGTCGTTGAAGAAGCAACTTGAAGCTTTCTCAGATACTGGAGCCGAGTCCAGGTTTATGATGTCAGAGGCTCAGAAGGCTCGTCTGGAGGCACTTGAGTCCGACTTGGCTGGGGTAGTGTCCGCGAGGGATCGGTTCGAGGAAGAATTGAACCTTGTCCGTCGTGACTGCAGCTTGCTCATGATTATGTGAATAGGGTATAGGCTGAACTGCAGGCTCTGCACAATGAGAGGATTAGGAAGGAGTCCGAATGGATTGTTCAATTTCGGCAGCTGGGCTAGGTAGCTCATGTTTGATTCGCTGTTGGGAGCTCTGACTTATTATGATGCATTAGTTGGTGCAGTTCTGGTCAAACTCCTTTGTAGAGATCGGGGAGTATAATACATCCTTTGTCTAGTGGCTTGGCTGTCTATTGGACCAGCAATTGATATTGATGTTGTAAGCATATTAGTCAGACAGTGGTCCCAGCGCTTGCACCCTTGTAGATGATTGGACAATAGTCTTTGTGAGTCATCTGGGTCAAGCTTTCAGAACTTTGACTGGACGTTTGATTCATTTTAATTGTTATTCGTAGAATAGGCTTAATTGGACTGGGGGTTGTTATTCGCCAGTTATGACTGATTATACCGGAGTTAGGTTTTGGCGATCATGGTGGTCTCTGGCAAGCCGTCTTCACCAGGCTACATGAGCATTGACTAAGCTCCCACTTTCCAACCCACCTTGATCCTTTCATGGAGGATTAGGAATTGGAGCGGGCTAGCAGTTATCATCGCCAGTTATTCTGACTAAACTTTTGTTGTCACCATCTCGCTGATTTTTTGAAAAATGGTGGAACTACAGTTATCTACGAGGAACTATGTCGTTCCCCATGGACGGCGCCAAACTGATGTTGTCAATTTCTGCTCCCCTTCCTCGCTGCTTACCTAGACCCGCACCGGTAGCAAACGTGAGCCAAGGACCACCGTGTGGTGGCCGATGACACTTCGATGCTTAAGTTAGATAAGCTTGGGAGAGGCTTAAAACTGTAAACTGGGTTATATTGCCTACCTTTAGTTTATCGACCTTATCTCCCTTTCATAGTGAATGAGTCATCGTTTGGTGAGACATTTGGTGGCGTAGTTTAAGGAATGTGATCTTGCCGTGGAAATCATTTTCAGGTTGGGAGCTATCCATATGGGATAGTTTTCCTACACGACTCGTGCTCCTAGATCTGCGGGAGAGGTTTCCCTTTCTAAGTGTTGTCTATGCAAGAAAGTTTCCTTGCTCGACTTATTCTCTAATATATGTTTCTTTGTCGGATCCAATGTGTTGTTGGCCTGCCTGTTTTGGGTAGATCTCTCAGATACTTGCCTTAGAGGTCTTACGAGTATTGACCTTGCAGACTGCGTGACATGTGGGCTTACTAGCTCATTGCAACTCGGACTCGATTGTTTAGATTCTGCCAAAGATGGGCTTACTGATGTTTGGGCTTTCCTGGATTGAGAGTGCAATCGGGCATGATTCGTTCTGTAGACGAGATTATCATGACACATGTATAGTGTTGATCGGAGGACGGTTTGATGTATCATCAAATATGGATATATAAATTTGTTCAAATTGCTTTCTTCTTTACTTCATCCTAATAAAACCTAATCAAAGTAACCAATAGTGGCTATCTCACCACTTACTATCTCACAAATTATTCAAGCTGTATTCTTCTTTACTTGATCCTTAAGATTTATCTCAGAAGCTTCCACAAACTTTAAGTCAAGTTACTTGAAGATGTGTTGAAAACTTTTACCATATTCCACCATTTTTTTTTTTTAATTTTTTTTATACTTTTCAACAATTCTTCACCTTAGTGATGATTTCACAAATTTGAACCAACGATCACGAAGATAAGAAAAAAACAATCATCAACTAACGTAAGCAAACCAATAGTGATCATAAAAGTGAGGGCATCTTCCCTTCAAATGCGCTCATAGACACCGTACACCCGAATGTGCTTAAACTAACTAACTAAAAAACTCTACCCAGGCAAGGATGAAGTTTTGAAACAAACTTTGCAGAAACATATTGTACACAAACATAAAATTGCAAATATTCATATCTTTAAACCAAACCCTTGAGGTATCTCATGAACATTCTTGGAGCTTTGTAACTCCACTAGAAGCAACATCCACAGAGCCATCAACAATAAAAATTACTTTACCAAATTTAAATTTTCGATTATATGTAACTGTATTCCTCTACAAAAAGTATTAGTTACTTTTCCGATAGGGATGACAATGGAGTGGATTTGAGCAAATTCATCCCCGCCCCATCAGGGATCGCGGATCCTCGAATCAGCCCCGCCAATCCATTTACATTTTTATTTAAAAACCATATTCGCCCCTCCAATACATTTACAGATCTGCGGTTTTGCTAGTTCCCCGCCCCGATCCGCCCCCTCAGGTACCAATTTCCTTTCCAACTCAAATCTCTTATTTTTTTTTTCTTCTGGGAACCCAGCCCCGCTTCATTTCCCATCTTTCCAAATATCAACTTTCAATTTCCTTGAAGAAAACCCCTCCTTCTTCTACTGATTCCGCTAAGAAATCGACCCCCAATTTTTGCTACTAAATCATCTAATTCAACAACAACATTGACATCAACGATGAAGGCGGGCGTTGTGGATGGGCTTCTAGCTCTTCTATTTGATCTTAGCATCATAAATTGGTCGAGGAGATATGGATGGACATGTTGTTGCTTTGTGAGACAAAACGAACAAAATAAAAGAGAGAAGAAGAAATCTACAAGTGAACAATAATGGATTTAGGGTTTTTTTTCTTTGATGGTTAGCCATTGAATTGAATTGAACTGAACCAAATCACAGATGAGAAGAGGCGATATCCAAGGTTCTCTCTTTCAAATCTTAAACCCTTAGCGAAAGATCCCCTTCTTTGGTCATCAAGGATGTGAGGGCGGCCGCTGTGGAGGGGCTTCTAGCTCTTGGACCTCGATGATCTCCAAGGTTGTGCCATTAAACACCCCCCCCCCCCCCAAGTGGCAGTTAGAGAAGAATCAGTTGTTGTAGAACCCTTTTCGAGAACCTCCATTGCTTCAATTGCTTTGATGATTTTGGATTGCTTTGAAGGGTTGCTCTGGGTTTGACGCCCCTTTGTTCGTCTGAAATCAATGAAAGAAGATCGTTTTTGGCTAAGAGTGTTTCTTGTTGGGTTGTGGAGGTAGAACAGAAGGTGTTGGTGGGTTTGTTTATCCATTGATGAGCTTTGTGAGGGGTTTATAAATATTTGTTGAGAGAAACGGAGGAGAGGTGAAAAGGAGTGGATAAACAGAGCAGAGGTGGTATGATAGGGCATAATTAGGCTATTTTTAGTACCATATTTCTATATGTATTTTTAGCTATTACTTGTTAATTATGGTATTAATTGCTATTTTCATGTTTGTGTAGGTTTTCAATTACAATATTTTAAAATAGAAGCAAATTTGCAATTTAGAAATACTAATTGCACAAGGAAATCACACAAGTAAGGAAATCACACAAACGAGGAAACAAAGAACCCACACCAACAAGGAAACCACAGAAAGAAGAAAACAAGAATAAAAAGGGGACGATACCTGGCTTTGAAAAAACATCCATCCACGGCTTCCATCGCCCATCCAGCAATAAAATCCATCCATCCACCGCTTCCATCGCCTACGCTTGCAACCACAGCAAGCCGTCACCCATCATCACCATCCACAACCACGCATCCATCCACAACCTCCTCTTCCACCCATCCTCGCAGCCGTAAGCCATCACGAACCCATCCTCACATATCCCTCATCGCAGTAGACCCTCAGTCGCAACAAGCCTCCATTCTGCCTTCATCTTCCTCTTCTATTCAACCGAACCATAGCCTCCATCCCTCATCACAGTTGCAACTCAACCTCGCAACCGCAACAACAAACCTCCATCTCTTCGCATTTCTATCTCTGATCTCAACCACACAACCCTAAACCCAATCGAGACACATCGCCACTTTGTTCACTTCCTTCCCTCTTCGTCTCTTCTCGTTCTTAGCCAAAGCCCTCGCCTACATCCTTCTCGCAGCCTCTTCTCACTGGATCAGATCGCACAAGTAGAAGAAAAGGAGGAGTAAAGAAGCAGAGATCGAAGAAGGAGCAAATCGCAGAAGGAAAAAGAAGAGTGTCTTTGCGCTATTCGCACCCTAGCTTCCACTCTCTACCACCACGCATAGGCAACAACGTTCTTTCTAATCTCTTTCTCTTATTTTTAGTTTGATATTAATTATGTATTGCTATTCGAACATAATTAATATGTCTAGCTAAACTCCTCTTAGTTAGGGGAGGATTCGAAGCCCCGAACATGTGCTTTATAAATTAATTGAATTTAATCTTCCTTGCTATTAGTGATTGTGTTTTGCTTAACTGCTTTATAGAAAACTTTTCTTTGTATGTTTGTTAAGGTGGCCAACTTAGTAAGCATGCTAGGATCTGGGGCTAGAGTATAGGAGAGTTTCACCTAATTGTTATAATCTTGTATTCACAAGTACTAAATACCAAAGAACGTTGGTAAGGTTAAGTAAAAACCTAGGCAAGAACAAGATGCTGATCATACTTGTAATTGCCTAGTCAGTGTTCATATTTTCCACAAAACTTAATGATCTTAGATTGTTGTCTAACTTGCGATTCCTGTTTAGATAGCATGATAAGAATAGTTTGAAAGCGACGCTTAGTTTAATTCAACGAACTTGGGAAAATAATAAGATTAATGTAGTGCGGTCACGGTTAATCTTGAGCATTGTTTCTCACGAGTTAACAAGTGATTATTGAAGATTGATTTATAAGCATATGTTTGGTGTGTGGAGATAAACCGTTAGCTAATTTCTCATCATTCCCATCCCTTTAGTTTTATTATCTTTACAGTATTTTTCGTAGTTATTTTCATAGTTTAATTTAGAAAATCCAATCCCCAATTATTTAATTAATTAGGTTGTTAGTTGTCGTTTAGTTATTATTAGTGTTAATTGACAAGCCCTCATAATCCCTGGTCTAGAACGATCCCTACTTATTCTATACTACAATCACAAAGTAGGGTATTAAGTTGTGTGCTACTAAAATAGCGCATCATGGTATGAGACAGAGAGGCAAAGTGAGAGATCGAATAGAGTTTTTTTGGCTTTTTAAGGGCCAGGGATATTCTGTAATTTCCAACCTAAACGGACATTTGTGGGGCGGATATGGCTAAATCCATATCCACCTCGACTATTTGACGAATGTTGTTTGGAAATCTATATCCGCCCTAAAATCCATTTAGGCACATAAAAAATTGCCCCAATCAGGGTAGGCGGGACAGATATCCGTGAAAATCTGCCCTAATGTCATCCCTATTTTTCGAACATCTTTTAGAACTTACAAGTGCAGCACAAAAAACCTTTAGAGCTTCACTAATTCACCCAACTTCAAACATACCCAAGGAAAAAATCTCTAGCTCTGGTACCAATTTGTTGTACGCGAAAGCATGACAAACACCGAAATGCAAAATTACCAAAACAACTAATAGCATATCCAACCGATTTGCGTTGTTCGACAAACCCGACTCCATCCACAACAAATAGCAACTCTTATTGCATCAGATTCAGATTACAAACATATTACAAACTTAATAAAGGAATTTGTTTTCCAATAAATGTGATATGTTGGACTATTTTTGGAATGCAAGAACTACCGAAATGTTCAATGTGGAGGAAGTGATTCATGGAAAAGGCAGGGTGGATGTGATTGTTTGTAAACTTGGATAAATTTATTGTTGATCATCTTTAATCACAAAACTTTTTGAAAACTTTGACAATGTCGAATGAGTAGTTTGTAGTTATTACTTTATCTCCTAAAGACTCTTGTGCAAGTTTTTGAGCTTATGAACACCACTTATGAAGTTTTTTTAGTGAGATTAAGGTGTAGAGGCTGAAGGAGTGCTCTAAACTGTTTTGAGCTTAAGAGATTTAACTTCCATTTTTAATCTAAATACAAAAGAACACATTTTGGTACTGGTGTTCTTGAAAAATATAAGTCTCTTATAATACCTAGACAAATCCAAATTCAATATTTTTGAAACAAATGAACTTAGCCTATAAAAAAATTCAACAAGAATTTCGAGTTGCATAAACCTAACATAATGTCTAATTGAATTCCAAATACATACTTACAGAAATAAGTAAACAATGTAAATTTTGAGTAAATTTTTTTAACACTCTTATTGAATATGCAGAAAAAACACTTGGCATACTTGTGGCTCGTCCACGATGAAAAAAGTCTTACAAATATCGCATAACAAGAAGTCATAACCTCCAGAGTATGCCGTCATTCAACTCTCATCGATCAGAAATGAAATCAAATTTTGGAAAAATAGGTTTTCATGTGAACCTTGAGCGAGATTGCTTCTTTTCTTTATTCGCAATAATCAACCCTCAACATTTACAAATCTCTTCCTTTATCTTTTTCTTCTTCTTTGATAAACCCTAACTGGCAAGGTATGAGGGATGGAATTGAAAGAAGAGAAATGTGAAAGAGGAGGGAAGGGAAGAAATGTGTTGGGGTCAATTTGGTTTGACGAGGTCAGTTATGGTCGTGGTTGTTGGTACAAGTGGTGGTGGTGGCAAAAATCTGTAGGTCGCATTTAACTAGGGATGGCAGTGGGGCAGATTTTCACGGATATCCACCCCACCCAATCCGTTTGGGGCGGTTTTGGATATGGTTGAATGGGTTTTCGGGTGGTTTTGGGTATCCAAAAAATATCCGTTCACTATTCGGGGCAGATACGGATTTGGCCATATCCGCCCCGCGGATATCCGTTTAAGTAATAAATTTACTAAAATACCCTCGATTAAATTAGTGAAATTACACTTTACTATATAAAAACCAAAGTTATTCGGTGAAATTAGTGAAATCACATTCTCCCCTCACTCACATTCTCCCCCCCCATTCTCCCCCTCTCACTCGGAGAAACCTCACTCACATTCTCCCCCCCATTCTCCCCCACTCACTCACATTCTCCCCCTCTGTCACAGCGATTAGCAAAGGCGAGGTCAAAGGTGGAGGCGGAGGCGGAGGTCGAAGGCTGAAGCTCGAAGGGTCGTCTTCGTCCCTTCATCTCCTTTTCAGAATCTCAGACACTCGAAGACGAAGGGATTACTCCTCCTCCCTTCTGCTGAGATTTCGCAAGGAAGATCCATCCTCCTCCCTCTTCCTGCTGCTGCTGCGTCTTCCTCCTTCCTCCTCGCGGTGATCCCCTCCCTTCCCCTGGTCCTCTTCGTCCCTTCATCTCAGAGAGATCTCTATTTGAAGATCAAGATCAAGATCACAGCGAAGGAGGTCGTCGCCCCTTCTCCTTCTCCTTCTCCTTCCCAGATCTATCTGAGATCAGATCTCAGATGTGATATCAGATCAGATCTGATCTGACCTATCCGATCTCATCAGATCAGACCTCGATCTCAGATCTCATCAGATCAGACCTCGATCTCAGATCTCATCAGATCTGATCTGATCTCGATTTCGATCTCAACAGATCTGATCTTGATTTCGATCTCATCAGATCTAATCTCGATCTCGATTTCGATCTATCAGATCTCGATCTTAGAGTTCAGATCAGATCAGATCTGATTTTATTTTGGTAATTTGTTGTAATTTTAGATCGAATTTGTTGTAATTTTTAGATCGGTTTTTTTTTTTTTTTTTTTTTTTTTGTAATTTGTTTATATTAGAGATTCAGATATCTGATTTTGTAATTTTGTAATTTTGTAATTTGCTATTGTATTGTTGCAGAGTTTTACATCGCAGTGTTCTGAGAAAAAAACTAAAAATTATATCGGGCGGGTCGGGTCGGGAATTCTAAACCCTATCAACCTATTTCATGCGGATATTCGGGGCGGGGCGGATATCCACAAATCCGTCTGGGGCGGGAGCGGTTTTGAAAAATAATACCAAACGGATATGCGGGGGCGAATTTTAATCCCCGCAATTCTCAACGGGACGGGGATGAATTTGCTTAAATCCGTCCCGTTGCCATCCCTACATTTAACATTCCCTCACTGTTTCACTACTCTTTCCAGTTCATTTTAAATGCTTCACAACTGACAGTTGAGCTACTGTTAGGTGATATATATATTTGGCTATTTTTTTTTGTTAATTATGGTAGTATTATACAAAATTTGTGTAAATTAAGCGGTGCAAATTGGTTTGAATGAAGAATTATTGCAAAAGGAAAATACGCAGAGAAGGGAACCTAAAGAAAACGATTATGAAGGGAACGATATTTGCTCTCAAGAGATCGCGGTAGCGACAACAAGCCGTCACAGCCACTAGCTACAAATTCGTCATCTTCCCTTCTCTCCATCACACCCATCCTAGCAATCACAGCTGCCATCGCCCTTCGCATTTCTCCATCAGACCCTTTCTCAGCTAATCACAAAACCCTTCACGCATACTCATCAATCGAACAAACCCCTTCATTCTTCATTCTTCACCTTAATTCTTCACCTTAATCGAACAAACCCATCGAACAAACCCCTTCATTCTTCACCTTAATCGGACACACAGTCCCTTCTTGCCAGGCACGACTACAACTGCCCACCTGATCGCATGCCCAACACCATTGAGTAACCTCGCCTTCCATCTCTTATTCGCACAATCTTCATCTCTCTCTCGCCTAACCTTCACCTCTCTCTGTCGCCCTCGTTCCGTCGAAACCAAAGAGATCAGATCGTGAGGAAAAAATCTCTAATCTCTTTTCTTCACGCTATCTGCACCCAGCACTCCACTATGCACCACCACGGATCATGCGACAACATATTATTCTTACATTTTCTCTTATTTTAGTTTGACTGTTAATCATGGATTGTTATTCAAATATGATTAATCTGACTAGCTAAACCCCTTTAAGCTAGGGGTGGATTCGATGCCCTAAACATGTGTTTTTGTGAATTAATTGAATTCAATCTTTCCTTAGTGATTGTGTTTTGCTTAATTGTTTTATAGAGAACTTATCTGTGTATATTTGTTAAAGTGGCCAACTTAATAAGCATGCTAACATTTGGTGCTAGAGTATACGAGAATTTCACCTAATCATTATAATCTTGCACTCACAAATAGTAAATACCAAGGAACGTTTGTAGGGTTAAGTAAAAATCTAGGTTAAGAACAAGATGCTGATCATACTTGTAATTGTCTAGTCAGTGTTCATATTTTCTATAGAACTTAATAATCTTGGATTGTTTATCTAACTTGCGAATCCTGATTAGATAGCATGAAAAGAATAGTTTGAAAGCGAGACTTAGTTTAATTCAACGAATTTGAGAAAATAATAAGGTTAATGCAGAGCGGTTGTGGTTAATCTTGAGCATTGTCTTTCACAAGTTAGTATAAGAATTATTGAATATTAATTCATGAGCATATGCTTGGTGTGTGGAGATAAATTCTTAGCTAATTCCTCATCATCTACTTCTCTCACGTTTTTATTAGTTTTACAATAATCTTCTTAGTTTAAACTTAGAAAAACCAATCACCTAATATTTTTTTATTTAGTTTGTTAGTTGTCTTTTAATTACTCTTTAGTATTAGTTAGCGAGCCCTCTAATCCTTAGTTTAGAACGATCCCTATTTATTTTTTACTACGATTATAAAACAGTGTATTAAGTTGTGTACTAGTAAAGCAGTGCATCATTAGGTCATGTTTCAATCATTATGCTTGGCTTCCATTTCTGATCAATCTTAATTCCATAAGAAATAAAACGAAAAAATATATAATAATATTGATGCATAAATTTGTTAAAATTGTTTTTTTTTTCTTTTACTTCATCATTAAGAAAAACTAAAGTCAAAGTGAACAATGGTAGCTATCTCACCACTTCTTGTTCATACTGTTTTCTTCTTTGGTTGATCCTAAATCAAGCTAAGACTTGACTTATAAGCTTCTACAAACTTGAAGCCAAGTTACTTGAGAAAGTGTTGAAAACTTCTATTATATTCCACCACATTTTCTCATACTTTTCAACAATTTTTCACCTCGTTGAAGATTTCACAAATATGATCAATCATAATGAACATTAGCAAACGACCAAATTCCAACAAACATAAGCAAACCAATAGTGATCATAAAAAATGAGAGCATCACCTCTCCAAACGCACTCAAAGGCGCTATATACCCGAAAGTGCCATACACGAGAATGTAAAATATTGATTATCCAGAGTGAAGACATCACCCCTCCAAACACGCTCATGTGTGCCAAACACCCGAATGTGCTAAGATTAACAAACCAACAAACTCCATCTTGGCCAGGATGGAGTTTCAAAACAAACTTTATAGATACATATTGTGCACAAACATCCATATTGCAGATCTTCCTATCTTCAGACCAAACCCTAAAGGTACCAAACGAACATCCTTGGAGCTTTGTAACTATAGTTGTAGCAACATCCACATGGCCATCAACAACAAAGATTTCTT
Source organism: Berberis vulgaris (assembly GCA_963556465.1). Classification (NCBI taxonomy): domain Eukaryota; kingdom Viridiplantae; phylum Streptophyta; class Magnoliopsida; order Ranunculales; family Berberidaceae; genus Berberis; species Berberis vulgaris. The sequence continues at coordinate 71,056,223 of OY747131.1, read as the reverse complement.
CACCAAATTCAAATTTTCGATTATATTTCATTGTAGTCCTATGCAAAAAGTACTAGTTGCCTTTCCGAATAGCTTTCAAAACTTACAAGTGCACCAAAAAAGACCTTCAAAGCTCTACTATTTCACACAACTTCAAACCTACCCAAGAAAAAACTCGGCTTTGATACCAATTTGTTGTGCGAAAAAGCGTGACAAATAACAAAATGCGAAATTACCAATCCAAAAACAACTAATGTCGAGATTCACACTCGAGAATTTGCCTTGACATGTGTCAAATACCAAAAGATATTGTTTATTTTTTACCTTGCAGGATGAGACACCTGACCTCGAGATTCACACCAAAGTATTTTCCTCTGGATCTGTATTAACTTGTTATTGACATCATGTTTATTGTTATGTACCACCATGCTGGTACACATACCTAAATACTGCTCAAGACATCTTAGCACCACAAGCTCAATACACTCTAGTTCAAGTAAAGACACCCCAACATAGCGGGCAATACTTGAGTTCCTATCAAACTGGGATAGACAATCTAACCCAGTACTTGCAGTTTCTAACATAGTGGGCAACATTTAAGATCTAAAAATGCTCAACTGAATCTATATTTTATCAAGTCCCAACCAAACTAGAAGAAAGTAGAACAACCCTGCCTACATTTATACATCCCTTGTATACAGCTACAAGGAGGTAACCAATCTAGCCCAGTACTTGCAATTTCTCTGTGCCTCATTCTGACTTGGGCATCAGAGTGTTCTTGTAGATACACCCCTCATCTGGTCCAGATATTCATTCCAACATCTTCATAAGCCAGCAGGCTTGAAAATATTTTTATCAACACAAGCAGTTGGATTATATTATGAAGCCACAATAAATTATAAATTCTCAATCAGACCATATTGAGTTTTGTACGGCTTGGGTGTATCTTTAACACATATCAAACCATTGGTGTAAACTTCTTCATTCAATTAGCTCTAAGCTTTCCGTTATTTTGTTCTATGGTTCCTGCACGAGTTTTCCTTAGAATCTTGTCTCCCGTCCTAGACCCGCGCCTTCATAGCTTTGGATCAAATGCTACCTTCACTTATCAGTCTCTTGGGTGTCTTGCGTTCTTCTACGAGCTCGAGGTCTTGGCTACGATGTCACAACTTGGTTCCAATGCTGCAGTTTTTGTTGTAGGTATCCTCGACTTTGTTGGGCAACAATTTCAGTTCCATATGCTCGTGAAAAAAGGTGAAATACCAGTAGACTGACAAAAGATTGTTCTATAAGCCCATAAAACTCTTGGTAGCTCTTGTGCCCAGTTCTATTTCGCTTTGTCCAACTTCTTTTTCAAATTGTCCAGAGCAATTCCATTCCTCGCTTCGGCCACATTCCTTTACTTAGTCCTTAGCATCTTTCTACATGTATAGCCATAACCCTTAAGTCAACGCTTTGTGAATAAAGCTCCGTCTGCCAGAAAATTTCCTGCAATCTTCTGCATGTGTTTTCCAGCTAGGTATTTGTCTTTAGGAGGCTTTCTTGAAGTGATGAATTTGAAGTAGGGATCTCTCAAGTCGGGAGCAATTTTAGTATCTGCATTTGTCATTTTAGTATCAATTGCTACATCTTCCATTCATGTCGTCCCCAGTGCGGTTTAGTTGTTGCATCTGCATCCGTCATTTCAGCATCAAGTGCTGCATCTTTCATTTTCACATCCAAGTCACCCCCATTGCGGTTTTAGTAGATCGTGCTTATATCGCCCCCACTAGCATGCATGAGTTATCCTTCGCCAAAAGATATGGATTTTCTAGCTAGGTATTTGTCTTTAGGAAGCTTTCCTGAAGTGATGAATTTGATGTAGGGATATCTCCAGTCGGGAATAGTTTTAGCATTTGTATTTGTCATTTCAGCATCAACTGCTACATCTTCCATTTTTGCGTCCATGTCGACCCCAGTGTGGTTCAACTTTTGCATCTGCATCCATCATTTCAACATCAAGTGCTACATCTTTCATTTTCACATCCAAGTCGCCCCCATTGCGGTTGTTGCGAATGGTGCTCGCTCGTGTATGCTAGGCTTTCATTGAATTGTTGATTTCACCCGAATATCTGATAGTCGTCAATAATTGGAGATGAACATTGGTAGCGCACTAATCTGAGTAAAGTCCAATGAGGATAGTTGTTGTCCTATGCAAGCGATGAGTTGTCTAAGGGATTGCATAAAGTAAAATAAATATATATATTTTTGCCCTCTTGGTGATATTCCCTGGTGTTACAAAATACCACATATGCTCATGCCACCTAGTGCAGGTATCTTAGCTGCTATATAACACCATCTTTTCCACTCTATTACACCACTACTCCATTATAACATCACAATTAAATAGGCAAATTCCTTTTTTCCCACACCTCTCTTATTGCTCTTTGTGATCTCTACACATGCAACTTGTCCTCTTGTTGTGACCTCCTCATGCGAGTTCTTACTCCTATGATGACCACCTCCCACTCCTCCCCTTTCCAACAACCCTCTTCCTCCTTCTCCAACAACCCTTTCATCTTCCTCCTGCAACAACCCTCCTTTGCCATTCCGCTCTCGTCGTCGTTGTTTCGCGTCATCTAACCACCTCCTCGATCTAATCTCGCAGGTGATTGTAAAAAATTTGAAAATGATGACTTTAAGAAAAATTATGAAAGTGTGAATCCTGGGAGATCAAATCTAAAGCTCACAGAACGGTGGACTCATTTTTTTTTGACTGAAAATCCGAGTTCTGCGAGATTTATGCAGTATTGTCTATGAAATTCAGCCTATACTGTGAGATTTTGCATAAATCTAGCAGGATTTCAAAAAATTATTGAATAACACCATTTGAATGTTGAAGCATTTGTGACAGAGTCTCCATGGAAGCATAATTGTGACACAACTCCCTACCATGGCACCATTGTCATGGACTTTGCAACCAGGGGCGGACCCAGGATTTTAGTCGAGGGGGGGCGAAATGGAAAATACTTATTAGTTGATAATAGTAGTTATCAATGGTAAAGCCAATTTTTTTTTTTACCGAAGCTAGTAACTAAAAAAAAAAAATTCAACTATAAAAAATACAATTTTAAACCAAAATAAGGTCACTATTGATAACCTTAGCAAACAAGCATAATAACTAGAATATATAACTAATATCACAAAAAAGTTTATCTAGGCAGCCAGACTTTAAAGCCATTTTTTGGCCAGGCTAGAGCATTTTTACACCTTTACCCATTCTCTTTAAAATACAATCACAAACGTTATCTATAAAAGGGATAGAAATGTAAAAAACTTAAAACCTGACCAAAAAGTGGCTATAAAGCCTGGTTGTCTAGAATTGAGAATCACAAAATAATTAGGATAAGTTCTAGGTGAAGCTAAAAAAAATTTGAAATTTGCGAATCTAATATGATCATAATACAATTTCAAAGAAAAAATAGTTTATATGAGGCTCAAATTTTATACGAGTTGGCTAATGGTATATATTTTCATTGAATTCTATCGTTATTATTTTAGATATTAATTTTAAATATTTTTTTGTTAGGGGTTTAATATTACTTGTGAAAAAAAATTCATTTATTTAATATTAATAAATTTTTATTAAACTAAACATTTTTTAATGTTTGCAATTACTAATAAAACTGCTAGGGGTGGGCAATGTCGGTTCGGTTCGGTTTTGAGCCCCAAATCGATTTCATTCGGTTTGCCCAAAACCCAAACCGAAACCGAATTTTGTATTTGTAAATCGATGAATTCGGTTGAACCGAATTTCGGATCGGTTCGGTTCGGTTAAGCCGAAATTTCGGGCTCAAGCACTTGAAAGACTTTCATTAAAACATGCCCAATTTTTTTACAGGCCTAATTTTTTACAGACCCAATTTTTAGCCCAAAATTGAAAACTTTGATAAAAGGAGGGCGATTCAGTGCAACAAGGTGTATTGCAGTGCATTTGTTGCACTAATCAGGTATTGACACACACCTATTATTTAGTTATTTATATATATATCTAATTAATCGCTCGGTTTGGTTATAAATCGGTTGGTTTAAAACCGTAAACTGATTTCGAACCGTTTATAATCGGTTCGGTTCGATTTAAATTATTTTCTTTCTACTCATATTTCGATTCGGTAATATTTGAAAATCGGTTCGGTCGATTAACTAAATTTAAATCGATTTTTGCCCACCCCTAAATATTGCATTGAAAATAAAATAAAAAATGCACTCGAAGAGTATCGAACTCAGGTCTTTTACTAAAAATGATAAACCTCCAACCACTACACCAACAAAGACATGTTTGAATATTTTCATAAACAATTAACATATTGTATTCTACATTATATAATCGATTTTTTAAGACTAAAATATATATACTAAAAATATTTTAAAAATTGAGGGGGGGCAGCTGCCCCCCCTCGCCCCTTAGTAGGTCCGCCCATGTTTGCAACACCCTCACCTACCTCCCTACTGATCTCTATATGGTTGTGGAAGCATTTGTGACAGTGTATGCTCGAATTGACTCCAGTGAGGAACCACCCCCGAAACTATTCTGTTTGCCTAAGAATCCTATAAGAGGCCACTTCAACCTTCCATCGGCCGGTCACTTTCAACTTTGTCGCCAATGTTGCAGTCAGGTGAAACATTTGTGTTCTTGGAGGACATCAACTCGCATTGCTTCCTCATCTATCCAAGCGCCTCAGATGTAATTTTTGGGATTACAGCCCAAATAGGATTTAGAGTGAGCTATGACCTCGAAGAAGAAAATACCTCCTTCTAGCCCACTGACTGGAAGTGAATCAAGTTGAAGTTGGGATGGTGTTGTGTGCTCTTGCTGCTGATGGTGAAGTGTGCTATTTTCTGTTATGTTTATGTTCTCTTTTCTACGTACAGTGTATCTTTGCAAGTGCGCATTGAAGTTGCTAGCTTGTCTAGCACATTTTCCCGATTATATTATAATAGGGGAATGCTTCGGTGCATACACAATAAATTTGGATGTACAGAACATCCGCAAAAATTACCACCCAAGGTACATCAATTACCACTTGGTCATCGTATGACAAAAGTTACCACTAACTAATTACTAACATGATATACAAGATGCACCATGAATCCAAAATACTTGGGTGCAAAGAAGATTTCGCATATACAACATAGTGTAGATAGTATTATCTAAATTGTGTGTTTTGTCTTCACATTTATACAAATTAACTTTTTGTCTGTTGCAAGCAAATCCCATATTGTTAATTATATAGTTGCAAATCTTACTCGAGTTCCATTTACCAATGTGCTGTTATCCCTAAAAATGATCAGAGAATTGCAACTTATGTCGATGCAGAGAAACATGAAGAATTGAAATTGCCGTAAGAAACAGAATGGTAATTGGTTAAATGTTGGATGAAAGTAGTCATAAACTCTTGGCATGAAACATAATTTACAGAGCATTATCCTGATTTATAAACACAACCTAACTAAAGGTTTAAAAAATGGGAAAAAAACTAAAGTCTATAGATTGTCAAGTGCCTGCTGCATCATATCTTATTGAACCTTACTCCATTTCTCTTCTCATACGAACTTTCAGAGCTGGAGTAGCTAAAATAGATCTATGAGTAGCCTCCCATGGAATAAGGGTAATTGTGTTGGTACTGTGTCATACCAACATGACCTTGCATGCCACGCGTAGCATACTGTTGCCACATCGTTTGCTCCTCCATCAATAGCTTCTGTTTCTTCTCCATATCTGACATTTGCACATATGAAGGTGGTGCCACTGATAGCGATGCTGCAAATGGGTCTCCACTGATTTCCGTTGCTACACCACCATTGGAGACTGGTGGTGCTGGCAATGCCAACATTGCTGGCCTGCCAGCCGACCCTAAAGCAACACTACTAGCACTCCCTGTAGCATTGACACTGGACATGGCTGTAGCCACTTGTCGTTGCTGGTACATGCTATCTAACAACATTGTATTGAACCCACCTGCCAGTTCTGGCTTCTGGCCTGATAAATTAGTAGCTGATTGAACCAATGCTGTCTCCCAATCTCCTGAGCTTTCAAATGCTACCCATGGTGACTTCGATGATGTAGCTTCTGATGCTGGAGCTCCACCATCAAATAATGCCAATGCCAACTTATCTCCGTATACAACACTTGTGTTTTCAGTAGCATCGTATAAGTTCAACAAATCACCCTCAGTTTGGGTTTTCTTAGGAGATTCCTCCTTAACAATGATCTCTTCTTTTTTCGGTTCTTCTTTAACTTCAGGCTCAGGCTCAACAAAAGTTTCTGGAGCAGGCAATGCTTTCATGTTATTTAGATCTTCCACTTCCTCTTCATGTTCTGGGTTTTGCTCTGCTTGGTCTTGTTTCAGCATTTCACTCATGAGGTTCGATTGCCTAACCTTCTTGCCATTTATCATAGCTGATTTTTCTCGAATGAAATCGTCCATGATATCAAGCTTCTTCTGAGTAATTCTCTCAATATTTGGAAAATCAGAGGACCTGGCTACTCCCACTTTCCTGCACCAACTGTAGAAGTGGTCAAGCTCATCGAATTGCTTTCCAATTCGACTGAAGAGGTCGTGCATCTTCACACATTCTGGAATCTCCAGCTCCATGAACCGATCAATCAAGATTCCAGTTATTTCTGTTATGTCATAATATATCTGGATGCTTTCTTTCACGACAGGGTAAAGCGCTACAAGTATCACCCTATTGTCCCTTCCATCACCTGTTCATTATCAATAACCATGATCAAAGTCAGCATAGTGCTTCACAAATTTTAAGTACATATGTTATTTACGCATGCATATTTGTACAGACTTTGCATGAAGTAGAGTTACGGGGAGATCATGAAGATCATCCTCACAAAAACTCAGTTCATTGACTTCATTCTGATTATTTTAAATTTTGAATAACATAGGAGGGTCGACATTCTTCAGTTTTGATGTAATTCTTTGAGTCCCAATCATAAAAAAGAGTCCCATATTCGCCAAAATGTTGTTCCGTCATTGATGGCTGAACACGGGGACCTTCGGAATCAACAAAATGATTATATTTTCCTAAATTAACAAAAAATTCCCCCAAATATTGTGTTACCATTATTATAACATGCAAAGAAACTACTTACCTGTTGGTCTGCATGCTAAAAATCGCTCGAGGAGGTTAAGCAATTGGTTGGTCTTTGTAAAGATTCGTGGAGTCTTCATGTCACGTACAGGAGTGGCCCTCAGGCACATTGCGGTCTTAGTAATTTCTTCTTCTTCCTCCTCTTCCTCAAATGACATACTCCTACTTCGCCTCTTACGTCTCCCTTGCATCCTATACTCAAGTCGTTCATCAAGATACAATGCATAAGTGCGCACAAATGAAGAAAAATCCCACGACCCAGACCTTGATGTATCACGAAAATCTGACAAGTTGAGTAACCTTGTTCCACGCCTAGTCGCAAAGAAGATCTCTTGCTCGTAAGCGGCATCACCATCTATAAGTAGGCGATGAATCAACATTAGAGCCTTGAGTGCAACCACCCAATTCCTAGTTTTATTGAGTCTCCTTGAGATAATGTTAACACAAGCACTTATGAACACGCGCGAATAGCATGTTAAGCTAAGAATCTCCCTAAGATGCCTCTCGTCAGCTGGGTACTCTTCATGGCTTGTTGCCTTGACAATGGCAACCTCAAGATCTGACAACGAGGTGCTGTTGCTCACCATAGCAATGCCAATGCTAGTTTGGTCCTTAACCGCACCCAACGCCTTTCTTATGCTGCTCGGAGCCATTTTTCAATGAATGTGTTTGAAGGGAAGAAGAAGGATGAAAAGAATAATTTGGATTCAGAAGAAAAAGAAGAGAAGAAAGGTTTGTATTGCTTTCTTCTCTTCTCTTCTCTTCTCTTTCTCTCAAATGGAAACAATTAACCCTTCTCTTCCCCTCCCTACCTCTCTGTGTGTCGTCTTTGTTTTATGTTTTTTTTTTTTTTTGGGGACTTGGCCAAAATGACAGCAGATTTGAATCAACCATAGAAATACAACTTGACTAAGGATTGAACATCGGAGACTCAAAGGACCCAGGTCATTCTGTTTTCATGGCCATCAAATCTCTTATTTCTATTTTTAGATCCAACTGTTCATAATCATACATGCTGTTGACCAGTTCCAACTCTTTTCAAAGCCACGCAAATAGGCCTTTGGGGAAGGTTTTTTTTGTTCTCTGTTCCAAAATTAGCCAAAACCATTGCTTTGTAGATAGTTTTTCCAAGTATATTATTAGGATCCAATCATTCTTCTAGGGAGTTGCTGCGGTACTCGACTGTTTGACATTTTAGTTTTAGCTTTTGAAAATTGTTTGGTGTATCCAAATACATTTTGTTAACCCTACAACAAAACATTGAGAGAAGAAGATTATTCATGTTGTTGTTGAGACTGGGGACTTTATATGAAAACACTCCTAATGTAAATTTTTGAATTTATGATTTTTAGATTTCAAATGTAAATTTTTTCCAATATTTTGAAATTGATGTATTACATTTATACTTTTAATATTTATTCGGTTTGTCAACCCCTATACGGACATCATATCAGACTCAAATCACTGGCCACACATATGAACGTATCCAATGGTTGTAAAATTTTATAGCAGGCATAAAATCTTAGCTAAATAAAGATTGGCTTGGCCCAAGCCGATTTGGTTTACCTAGAATCTCTCCAACTTCTACCAATAATCTGAACTATTTAACTCATATTTCCCAAATGAATATTAAAAAGTATGTCTTCAACTCTAACTTTACTTTCCCATTTTGCCCTTTCATATTCTTAATAATTACATGTAAAACAAAAAATTAATGAAAGTATTTGTGTCTTTAATTGAAAATATTATTACATTTATACACTTTTGCACTCCCAAATTCAGATTATTTATAATCAAATTTAACCCCTCTCAATATTCATTAATTACACCTAAGCTTCTAACATAATTTATTTGAAGCCTTTCAATTATCTATAAATTATAATTATATGTAGGCCCTTAGAAATGAAAATACTATTACACATTTTTACCATTTTACCCTCTCAAAGTTAAACTATTTACAATCAAAATAAGCTCTGTAACCATTCAATAATTATACTTAAGCCCTCTAATTATTTATAAGTTATAAAAATAAAAAATAAAAACCTTTATATCTAACTTTTGGATTTCTCATTTTGCTCTCCACATTTCATACTTTTACAATCAAAACCAGCCTCTCTCAAACATTGATTATTTATACCTATGCCCCTAACATAATTGATTTAAAGCCCCTTATTTATTTATAAACTATACATATGCTCTTAAAATTATATATAATTATTTTGTTTAGAAATTCAATAATATTTTTTTCTTATTATTGAATTATTGCAATAAAATAAAAAATATTGAATATTCACGCGCACGTAGAGCGCGTTGACACCCTAGTCTCTTATATACTATGTTTGCTTGTAATTGTCTCTCTGACCAACTTTTTTCTCCAATTCTTATTTGGTATTAAACTTTCCAATTTTAATGTTCAACATATTATATCAAGATTATGAGCATTCCACATACACATTTAGATTGCTTCCTCCCTATGCAATAAAATGACACTTTTGCATTCATGGCACCCAATTACTTGCAATTAAAAATCTCAAACAAAGTTGCAATGCTCCCACGCAAACATGGATCTGCAAGGCTGCGATATCACCTTAAATTATCCCCTACCATCTATTTTCTTTTCTACCTTCACAACTTTTCTTGTTCTTCTGGCTCATTATATATTCATTTATTTGACTCAATGTCACAGTTGTGGTAGAAAACAAGTCTTCTCACTCCTTTTTTGCAGTGACTTTTTGACACCACCAGTTTTGCTGAAAGACACCTTTTTTTATGTGTTGAAGGACACCACCAATATAAACCCGTCTCTCACATGTTCATATTTTCTTCCTTTTGTCTTCCCCTCTTCTCATTTCTTCTCTCTCAAGAACAATAACCACCACCACTCCGCTACCACCTTCCTCTCTTTCTTTCTCCTTTGTTGTTGGGGTGACGAGGCGAGGCAGTGCGATGGTAGTAGTGGTGCGAAGTGGTGTTGTTCCCTGAGAGAGAAGATAGGTAGTGGTGTTTTATTTATTTATTTATTTATATTAGTGTTGTCCTTCAGCAAGTGGTGGTGTGCTTTAGAAAGTAGGAAATGGTGGTGCCTTCAGCAAAATTAGCGATGTCAAAAAGTCATTGCCTTTTTTATTTCACACTTAAACACAGATGCCTACAAGGGTATGGTGCAGTGTTGCCATTGATTTTGATCTATAATAAGGATTTCATTGTGGGAACAAAATTGATTCATTAGTAACTTAGAAAATAATTATTTCAATATTTTGATCACTTGAATTTGCAAGGGCGTGAATTGAGAAATGCAAATATATTAAAAAGAGTGAGAACTCAACGAAAGCCTTGGAAGGTCGGGACCATTTTTGTGTTGTCGCTTTGAACATTATAGTTCCAAACATGGTTGAGCCAAGCCGGTCTTAATTTTGCTATGCCAGCTATAAACTTTTACAACCATTGGATGCCTTAAGATCTGTGGCTAGTGATTTTGGTCTAATATCGAGTCAAAAGCTTGTGTCTCAGGATCTCGACCCATGATTTTTTATTAAGTTGGTGTTACATACTATAGGTAAGTTGAAACATCCCACAAATACCGGTGCAACAAAAAGTTGGGACAACCGAGCCAAATAGTCGAGTACATGTGACAACTCCCTTCTTTTTATTATGGATGTTATGTTTTGTTTGATTATCCAATACGATTGCATAACTTAGAATACTTCCCCCATAGATCAACATCTAATGCTAATAATGTAGGGTTTACATTTAGTTGAAGGTTACATGGAGTCAAGGAACAAAAATTGTATCTCCTAAGAAGAAAGAAAGAAGGCACATAAAAACAATGTGCCAACCCAGGGCTAATCGAAGCTACCAAATATCAAAATGCTAACAACTTTTCAGGTGATCTTTTGCTTCAGTTTATAAAAGTAAATAAATAAATAAATAAATAAATACATATATATGAAGCAAAAGATCTTGAACAGAGAACTACCAAAGAAGGAATAACGATAAATTTGAAAACTAAATGAATAAAAAGAAAAACTACTCTTCATTGACAAAATACAAGTATGAAGCACAAAAGGGAGTTGCTGCTTTCATACATGAAGTGCCCTCAGACAGATTGTATCATAGAAATCAAACTAACTCCACACTGAAGACAGAAACCTCTGGATATCAATTTTGATATCAAATGAAAGGAAATAAAAAAAATCTATGTTACAACATAAAGGGTCAAATCTACAAATGGAATGAATGTTGGTTCCTGAAAAAGAATTAACAGGGAGAACCTACAAAGTATCAGCCTTCCACTGGTTGATTTTTGTCAGTGCTGCAACTCTATACTACTAATGCTGTATTCTTGTTGTTGAGACAGTCATCTTCTGTGAGACGGAGAGGGTTTATCATCACCCAAAGTGCTGTCATAAGAATTGGGGCAAAACTATCAGAGATTGAATTTACTTTAAAAAAAAAAAAAAAAAAAAACAACAACAACAACGTAACAAGCAGGTTTCCTTTACAATAGATAATTCATAATGTTGCAAAAATTAAAATATTATGGGTTGACACAAACGATGGCAATCTTTTGACAGAAGGAAATGGTGCTGCTCACGAACCATGAGCAGTACGACACTAATCTCATAACCATAAATATATAAAAAATTAAAAAACTACAAATGCTTTAATTACAAGTGCCACTGACCATAATACTTATATTCTTCCAAAGATTAACAAAGAATCAAATTTATGGAACCTAAGCAACAACCGCACCGATTTGTTTGTGAAAAATGCATATTTCAATTGTAATGGTAAGCCGAAGAACAAGTAATGTGTAATGAATATCATTGGCCTATAACTTGTTTTTTACCATCTAAATGCCAAGTTCAACTAATGCAAATCTTACGAAACAGAACATACACATAATGTGCAGGTGGGTGTCACAGATCAGACCTGTCTGCACTAAACATTTTGAAGTTGTAGTTCATCTAAGGGAAGAATAACGTCAAGATCATTTGGAAGCAACCAACTTTTGGGATAAACAAGATTACGTGCTTCCAAATGTAGATGCCAACTCATTACCCTACCACAACCATGAGGCAGACCTTCCATTTGAAACTCATCTTCCACCACCTGTTCTATAAATGTTGTCTCCTGCAAAATAATATAATATTTGGAAGCTCAATAGATGTCTTAGCAATAACAGAATAATATGTAGAACATTTACAAGAAAAAGGAAATCTTCTAAATGGGTTGTGTACATACTTGAAAACCTTCTTTCACTGTATCAAGCTGTCTTATGGGATGCAAAGTAGTCCGGTTCCATCTCTTAGGATCCCATAAGATAGTGCTGTTGAATGCAAAACCTGACATGTCAACATGGAATCTTCGAAGCCGTTTGCTCTTTTCATTAGTATGCCATCCAATTACTTGACTCCCATTGCATACTGGACCTTCCAAGATAGCCTTGCTTTTGCTTTGAGCAAGCATAGCAACAGGCCAAGTGCCAAATCGCCTGAAAATCATGAGGACGATTTCAGTGGTAATGAAATAGTCATCATGAAAATGTGATAAAAAAATGCAGCTTCGCCACAGAGAGATGAAGTAATGGATTAAGTAAAGAAAACGAAACTGGGAGCAACAAAGGCAGACTTCATGTTAAGCTACAAGGCTACAACGAAGAATAATCACAGGTTTCATAATACATAACAAAGAAACTGAAAGGCATGTCAGAGTCTCCAGCACAAGTATGTGTAGTTCATACACCCATTTGCAGCAGATAACATTATTAAAACGGTACAAGCAATATAACTGCAAAGAGGCAGTTGTTAAATTAATGAAAAGGGAGAAAAAAAAAAAGATGATAAAGCTCAAGATGTAAATCCACCATGCATCCATCATGAGAAAAAACTGCAACAGTTAGCATCTCACAATGGAAGATAGGATCATGCCTAGCCATCAATAAGCCAAATACATCATAACCACCTAAAGCATATGATCACCCCCACTTAATGGGTAAATATACCAGTAGACAATCATGTAAACAGGAAATTAGCCTACCCGAAAATTTCAATATCTCATATTTGCAATACATAGAAACTGGACCATGGCATTAGTTATGGTAAGGAAAATCCTATACAAGCACGAGGCTAGACTTCAAAACTGCACTTGATAGCCAGAGCCATTCAATACTTATATTCTATCCCCAAAGAATTTCCCGATCCCTTGTTTCAATTATACACATCACAGTGAACATTATAAACATGAGCTGCTATGTATAGCCGGATAGATATTAATTTTTTTTCAAAGAAGATAAACATAATAATACTAGGTCCTTTTCTTATTCTTCTTTTTCTCTCATGCAGAAACCAACTACATCCCTCCGCTCTCCCTATCTATTCTTCTTCCTCTCCTCGACTTGCTTTTTCTAATTCTCATCTAGTCATCTCTATCTTTTTCTGCATTAATTGAAATAAAACGACTCACCAAATCTATGTCAACAAGGGTGGGCTGACACTACGATTTTTTTTCCTTTTATCTGTATAGATTGACAGAAAATTAATTCCCAAAATTTTGCTCAGTCAACAACAAGAAACTTTTTTTTTTTCTGCTGAGATAGCCATTTTCAACCAGAGTGAAGAAAAGGGAAATGAAGAAACAAAACAAATGGAGAAATAGAACATAGGGAGATGGGGAAACAAAACAAATGTTGAAATAAAACGTAAAGTGAAGACAGAAGGGTGGGGATGTTGGTGTTCGTGCAGGATCAAGAACAAAATGACCGAGTGTTACTAAGCCCCAAATATGTGGATTTGAAAACTGCATTTGATCTTAATCTGAATACAAAGCTCTTGCATTTCCCAAGTCCTAGTTTGAATTATAAACCTGACCTGCGACGCTTAAATGTATATCCAATGTCGGAAGGATATGAATGCTAACACCCATATTCAATTTAAGTATCCGTTCCCTTCAAAACATCCTTTCTGGTGCAACAAATTTTTCTATAGATGACTCATATTACTTAAGGATACCAAATAATGGAAAGAGGCTAGCTTTGCCTCAAACCTTTAAAACTTGAAAAGAATCCCCTTGGCAAAATCCAAAACTGCATTGTCTGAGAAATCTATTGCCCCCATTCTCCAAAAGGATATTCTTTTCAAAACGTACAACTAAGTGTTAAAAAATATACATCAGAAGAGTATGTTGGAACTTTCTCACTACCTTAACAGCTCAACTTCATCAATACCCCAAAATTATCAACACTTGTATAAATCCAACAAAAAGTGTGTGACCCTGTATATTTAGACCTACCAAAAACTAATTCACAACATCCATGATTCCCTCCTTAGAATTCTCTCTCCAACCGCCCTTTCAAAGATCCTAAGATAGCATCAAACTGCAAACAGTCCAATGTAGCTCTCTATTTCTCTAATTCTTTGTAGAGATTCTTAAAACTCCAAATATTGATAGTAAATGACTGCTCTAGTCTCCATCAGAAAACTCCCAATGTTCATCTTTGACAAATCATTACTCTTTTTTCTCAAACTATCATAAGCATGGAAAACGTAAGAATTATATGTCCTATACCACTAATTGGGGACTCTTGTTGTTTTGGATGTTGCGTTATGCTTAGGCTTTAAGGCTGTAGTTTGTCTCCTAATTTGTATTTTGCACGCGTATGCGCGGCGGGGGGTTAAAGCCTTAAGAGGTCTCAAATTATGTTTTGTCATATAACATTAATTCATCGATGAGTGATGCAAAACTCTTACAAGAATTAAAATCCAAAAAAAAGGTGTCAATTTAAATAGAGAGAATAAAAGAAAGACTCCATTAAAAGGTAGATTAAGTACAACCCAAGCCCAAACAGTCACCTGAACGGTCATTGCAAATTTGCAATACCACTTGGTCATTAGCCACATTGTTGAAATCCGATTGTTTTGTTCCTTCCACTCCACCCAACAAATAATAAATCATAGCACCTTACCTTCCAAAGAATTTTTATTTTAGTGGGCATAAACAAAGGTGTTTTCAAATTCTCAATAAGGTGTTTTCAAATTCTCAATAATCTGAAAACACCCTGAAATGTCTCAAAATCAAACTTGCCCAAGAATCGTGAAGAATCAGGTGTTTGGAACTCTTTGACTCCATAACACACATGCACAGGTGGCATCAACATCCATCCCTCTATGAAACATATCCTAAATCAACCTCCATCGAAATAAGGGACTCTTGGCTCGATCCCCTTCAAAGCATAGAATCTTGATAATTTATCCCTCAAGTTTCATCAGCCACCCACATATCATGCCAAAATTCCAGTTCATTTCCCAATACCCAACTCCATGTAAGCCACTTGGTGTATCTCGTTGTAGAGTAAGTCTAGCCAGCCTTGTTTGCTGGCCTCTTTTGAGCATTTTCTTGATTTTTTTACACGTTTACCCTTCCTCTTTAAAACACAACCACAAACATCACTTATAGAAGGGGTATAATTGTAAAAAAGCCAAGAAAATGCCCAAAAGAGGCCAGCAAACAAGGCTGGCTAGAATTGTTGCTCGTTGTATGCTCCGGTTTTGACGTTTCATAAATTTTAACCTTTTTTGATAAAAATTTTCTTCAAGAATCTTACTCTGATCAATTCCTTTGAAAACACCAAGGATTTATTTATTTATGTGGAAGGCAAGCGGGATTCTTCTCTTTGGACTAATTCCACAATCTCGTCCACAAACTCCTATTTTTTTTCCAATCTGGTGCAGCTATTAATTATGCAATACCCATTTTTTAACAAGAAAAACATATATTCAGTCCCCACAAACAAGTACAAACTTCTCTCAAAATGATGTCTGCCCAGACAAACATAAAAATATTAAAATTTAGAAGTAACCCAATTGTTCTGAATGACTTCCCCATCTCCGACAGATTTCTTTGATATATAAGAACATCTGGTGCTCATCTTGCTTCTTCCCTCAAATATTTGCATATTCCTTTCTACCCAAATACACCGCACAATTGTTTGTGTCCTCATCCAAATCCAGTTGCCCAATAGAGAAAGCTTATCATTTTTCCAATCTTTAATCAATTGAGTTACTGTTACCATAATCAGTTTCTGTCCTTAATTTCTCCTAAATTTGTCTAGCAAAAAAGTAGCCCAGACAGAGGTAATCAATGGGATTTTTCACTGCAATTCATGCCACAGAAGACATCCATATGAAGAAGCTGTTCGAGGAGGAAATGCTTAAGCAAAATGCATTTATGACTCTGAAAATCCAAGGCAGCTGAAAGCGCCTTATGGGGTATCCATAGGAAGCTTGTAAATGAATCTACAGTTTTCACATCCAAAGCTTCAGGAGAGTAAGCCACCCCAACACAGATGAAACCAAAGATAAGTCTTCGAGTCATCATGTCTGAACGTGAACTTATGATACCAAGCACCCCTAAAGTCCAAAATAATCCATGTAGAGGGTGATACCAACCTTGGCAAAGCATCCAATAGCCAGCCACTTGTACAATATAATAATAAAAAAATCTAGTGCAACTACCTTAAACCAAGCTTGAACTAGAGCACAATCCCCTTTGAATTTATACAAAATAGTTGTGATTACTGATTACCCAATCAATACAACAACATATTAACTAGTGCAATACCGCCGAAATAACATACACCTTCAAATAAGGTCAAAACCTGATCAAATCAAACTTGATAAGATGACCTTTATGTATAAGCATAACTTTTCAAACAAATAAATACATTTTTTGACCAAATCCCATATCCAGCACCACCTAGGCAGTTTGAGGCATGAAGTGCTTCATCCTCGAATCACGCCTCACGAGTGGCTAGGCATGCTTCAAGATTTAAGGGCTGCAAAATTTAGGAGTCTACTATAAACTCTTCAGAACAAATGAACAATGAATTTAATTATGAGGTAACGTAGGATTTAATTTATTTATTTCATTTAGTTTAGTTGTTGGGTCGGGCCTAAGTAAGCCCATTCTAAGTGGTTATTAGGGCTCCCATAGCATTTAGGTTTAAATTTGCGAGTTAGATTTAGTATAAATAAGGCCAATAGGCCATTGCTTGTTTAGTTGGTTGAATGATGAATATGAATTGATTTATTCGATTATCTTTATTTTAGTTTATTTGTAGATTTAGGTTAATTAGATTAGTTGTAGAATACATCAATTGGTATCATAGCCGAAGCGGTTCATGTTCGTTGATTTGAAGAAAGAAGAGAAAAGAGAAGAAACAAAGCTTGATTGAAGATTGTTGGAAAAAAAGGAATCACAATAACTTTTCAAGATGAAATCCATTGCTATCCGTTATTTACACCCTAAAATTTGTTAAGGTACCCCAGCAGTGAAAAAAAATAGTGACCTATAGTAATCCACTAATCCCAATATCCATATCCCTATTATTCCTATCCATACTGATGTAATTATGATATTAATATTAGCAATAGTTGCATTTTACCAATATTAGACATTCTATTATTTTTGTAATGGTGGTTCCAATTAGGGTTCTTACATTAGTTTCCTATTAGGTTCAGAGTTTGATTTAGAAAGTAGGTTAATTATAAATAGGGGTGTAGGTTGCCCATTGTTAGTCAATTGATTGAATAAAGTTATTTTTTTATTAGTATATTTCATTTATTGTCAATTTCATTTATTCCCACCCCTAAATTTCCAGTCCACCCAACCAGCCCTCAATTGTTATTTGCCCCCAGCACATTCTACTGACCCCACACAATCTCATTCGGGTTATTCGCACCATCACTATTCTCGTCGTTCCACCCACCTACCCCATTCCCAATAGGTTATTTCCACCCCGCCAGTTTTTTGCAACTCCGTCGCCCTCGCCTAGAAACGCTCTCTTTGAGTCCTTATGCCACACAACACCTCAATACTTCTCCACAGACAATGAATGACCCTAATTTCAGTAGTTGGTTGAACCCTGATTATCTGTCACAATATCAGCGGAACCAATTTCAATTTTCCATTACAAAACCCACCTGCCCCTCAGGTTAATTCTTTTACTAATGTGTCTGTGCAGTTTGATATCTCTCTTGATTTGTTGCAGATATAACTGAATTACCACATGAACATCCTAGAGATCCTACTCTACCTTAGCCACATGTTCAGTTTGCCCTCCTATAGGACAAGGTAGAGATTTTGGCAGTGATGGTACTCCTTTTCGACCACCTACATTAAGCGATCAGAACTGTGGTGGTAGAATCAGGATCAGTTCACGACTCAATACTATTTGGAGCATCGAGATGATACACGTCTAAAACTCGATGTGCTTTCTAATGATGGACTTGTCATGGGTGATGCTTTTATGGATTGGTCCCTGAAAATTGTCTGCATACTTGACTTCAAACATATCCTAGGTTCGAAGGCGGTAAAGTTAGTGGCTACAACATTGAAGAATACTGCAAATCATTGGTGGCGGGAGGAATGTGCATGGCAAACAACATTGAAGTTGCCTCCTGTTAACACTTAGCATGATATGCGTGAGTTGACACGGTATGTTTTTATGCCTATGGATTATGAGCGTGAACTGTTTGGACGGTTGATGGGAGTTGCTCAGAATGGGCGTACAGTTACTGATTGCTGAGTTTTGTACTTTGTGTATGCATGCTAAAGCTGACGAACTAGAATGACAAACAAAATTTTGCTTTTATCATGGTTCGGATGCACGATTTCAATCCGTCTTAGCATTGAAGGATTTTGATACCCTTGTGGCGGCTGAGAACATGGCAAAACGACCAGAAACAAAGTTACAGATGCAGGACCAATCTGAGAAGAAGACATTGGCACCCCTTCCACATACTTTCACTTCTTACATACCGCGACCCATTTCTGAGGGCCCTTTTAAATGCTTTGGGTGTGGTTAGACTAGCCATATCCGCAGTAATTGTCCAAAAGAGAAATTTGTGTTGCTGACGGATGAGATTGATGAACAAGAATTTATGGAACAGGCTCCTCCGATTGAGGGTGAAGGCACCGACTGCACCCTGTAAGCTTGAGGACAAGTTTCATCAACCCGGGGAGGTTGATGCAATTAGGATATTAATTAATATCAGCAATAATAGTATTTTAGCAATATTAGACATTCTATTATTTTTGTAATAGGGATTCCAATTAAGGTTCTCAAATTGGTTTCCTATTAAGTTTAGGGTTTGATTTAGAAGGTAGGTTAATTATAAATAGGGGCATAGGTTGCCCATTGTTAGTCGGTTGATTGAATAAAAGTTATTTTGTTATTAGTTAATTTGTTTATTGTCAATTTTTTAACTTTCGATTATCACATTATTTCAATTTCGTTTATTTACTAGTCCGAACGATCACATACCCATATATTCTCTGTCCCCATACCAATATTCATATAGCCCAAGTCCAGTCCAATACCTCGCGGTGTTCAATAGCAACCACAACCGCAATACACCTATGTCCCCTAACCTGAACCAATTACCCCTACACCACCACCACCACCCCCAGTGACCAATGACATACGTCCCACTACCACCTCCAATGTGATGTAGGTCGAGATATAGAGAAGTTTTCGAAAGATTTAGCAAAACGGATTGGCGCCTGCCTTGCCCCATTTTCTATGCTTGGAGATGATAAGCAAAAGCAAAGGCGGAGAAGATCCAGCGGAGGAGAGCAATATTGGTGGAAGGCGAACTTACTCAAATGCGCAGAAAGCCGGATGAGCCATACTGTTTGTAAGAACCCCTCCAGCTTTTTTAGGAAGTTAAGGGCACCATTAAACATCACACATACTTGATTTCCAAAAAGTAAGTAATTTGACTTATGCAATTTCTTCCCTATTATTGGTCAAGAGGAAGATGAGGCTCCCATAGAGGCAAAGGCAGTGAGTGACGATGGTTATATCGACCCTTACTAGGAATTTTCGTGACACGAGCTTATGCTCATGATTCTGCTCAGCAAGTATGTTTCAAATTATTATTCTTTGAATCACCTTGCAAGTGTGTATCGTGGCAAGTTTTGAGGTCGTCTACTTCGTGTACATTTCACATTGTGTTCTCTAAGTAGATGTTTGTGTTCGGCGGACTTTTTTGACTTCAAGCTCGAGGACGAGCTTCTTCAACTCAGGGAGGGTGATGTAACGTAGGATTTAGTTTATTTATTTAATTTAATTTAGTTGTTGGGTCGGGCCTAAGTAAGTCCATTAGAATAAGTGGAAATAGGGGCTCCCATAGCATTTAGGGTTAGAATGCTTGATTTGCAAGTTAGGTTTAGTATAAATAAGGCCAATGAGCCATTGCTTGTAGCTAGTTGCATGATGAATATGAATTGATTTATTTGATTATCTTTATTTTAGTTTATTTGTAGGTTCAAGTTAATTAGATTAGTTGTAGAATACATTAAATTATGTTAATGTGTAGTGTAATTAGTAGATTATTCCCTACATCAAACTTAAGGGTAAGTGTTTAACATGAACATGAACAAATAATTATCGATTATGAAAAGCATCACTTCACTAATCAAGTTACAAACTGCAAGCATGTCTCACAATCATAATAAACCCATCACAAACCCAACCTAATAAGTAATGTGCATCACACTAGTAAACATTTTTTAAAGGTAAACCATTTATTGAGCAATAAGCATGGTATTACAATACAAAAACCTTAAAATATTAAGGTCTCGAAACTAAAGCATCCTAATTAACGGTCAAATTCTTAAAGAATGTGTCACGCCCGATTTCCGAGACACTGGGAAACAAATTTAGGGTGGAATCACGTCTCAGTTTTCGAGATATTCCGGTGGGGCGAGACATAATATCACCTTGAAAAATGGAAGATGGGAAATGCATTTCTAAAGAATGACAAGAACCTCCATGATTACTGACCCAATATGTGACGCGTTGTCACAAAATATCTTGCTATCACATTCCTTCCGTACTATGATACTATACATGTAATGCACAAGGAAGTAACCTCCAAGTCTTTTTCCCTTTAAGGGAAAGATGAATCAGCACCTTCCAACTTCTTAACCATGCCTTCACGGTTCCAGGCATCATCCAACTAACACCAAACAACCCACCGCAATGCACATATGCCTTGTAGATCCACCCTAGTACCAATGGTATTGTCCCCACTACTTAACCACCTCCATGGGGATGTGGAGGTTTAACTCAAACAAATTAATTAATAAATTGGTCTTGAAGGGTTCATTTCTAGTAATGAGTCCGTAAGCAAGTTAATGCTTGATTAGATCGAGTAACTTCGTCAATTTTGCGCAATAAGGCATTTGTTCAATGTTTGGACACTTATGAATGGGTTAGGTTATTTATTATATGCAAAAGGCTCACCTACTATGGAATGTCAAAATTTCCATCCTGCAAAACCTCATTGAAGTCTCTAATGGCTAACAGTCGTACTTGCTCTAACATTGAATAACTCATATTTGTTTCCATTAACATTACTACACCCATGCAGAATCCGTTAATTCTTTTAACAGGCTTCTTCAATGGGGATCACAAGGCCAACGATTTCCAAGATAGAACATGAATTTAGATATGATTTTCAAAACCCAAAATACAAGCAACCAGGAAAGGTCTATGGACATATAAAAATTAAAGGATTGCTAAACGACTCATCGTGACTCCAACCATAACCGAATTCAATACTAACTCTACCATTGAAGTCAATTAGTTGGAATAAAAAAGAAATGGGGAAAGGAAATAATTGCCCAAATGGTGACTACTGTCGTTAATTAAGAAGTTCCAGAATACATTCTCTTCATTGCAAATGAAAAGATTTTATTAGCTCAGAGGTCCTAAAAAAGATTTTCTAAATTGATAACTCATGAGTTTAATTCTTAAAAGGGAACTGGCGAATTGGATAGGTATTTGGTCGAAGGAATAGTTGAGCAACCAAAGATGGGTGTGGTTCATGGTCTCTCTGGAACTGATAAAGCTAAATTGGACTACCAATACTTTATCCTGTTTTTTGCATGGTTCTCTAGCAAAACGTATAAATTAAATGGTTTCCTAAGATAAACAATTGGATAGAAACTTTGTGATGGGAAACCCTATAGCTATAAATATATCATATCAAGATAAAGGTTGAGTTGAGAAGAACCAATATTGATAAATGGCTAAAAGATAGATTACTGTGAATACAAAGTAGCGCAAAATTAGACAGGAGTTCCTAGACATATAACCATTGAGGATTGATACTTGGATACTTAAAACAATCATTGGCAAAAGTGTCAAGAAAGCATGCCCACGAAAATGGTGCAAGAAAAGGCATATGCAAACTGAAGAAAATGTTGATCACTTTCTGTATTGTGTAGCATATCATAGTAAACTTTTTAAAGCACAAGAGATTTCACTAAAATGTTAATGATTTGAGGCATTTAAGAGTTGTAGCTACCTTTGGAGTTTGACAACGGGGAATTTTCTATAGCAGAACACAAAGTTATCAAAGTCCTCATTGTTGCTTTGCACCCTAAAATTAGCTTGGCCATAGCAGATAAATTGATAGACACAATTTTAGCAGAAATTGCTAGAGACAAAAATAGATACGTATATATCATGATCTATATCAATTAATTTGTATGAGTATACATTATTATATTAACCACATGTCAGGAACCACATTTGAACTGCTGACACGAGGATTTTCAGTCCTCTGTTCTACCAACTGGCTCTGAACTTAAGTGCCTATGACTTCGTTTCCCAAGAAATCAGTGCATCAGAAGATCCAGAATTTAACTCATTTACCGGCCATTCCATGAATTCGCAAATTATAAGAAGATGCTAGTAAAAAAAAAAAAAAGATAAACACTATAACTTAAAACAAAAAATAATATAGTAGAGGGGCGAAGAACAATAGCTTACCTGATTTCTCTCAACCTCTCAAACAACTCGAGAGAATAGATATTATCATCATCTGCAAAGTACACAATCCCATCAAGCCTATGCTGCTGAATATGATCAAGAGCAGTGTTCCTCTGATGAACCCCTCTATCCTTAATATTTGTCAAATTCTTGGTACACACAAGATGCCTATTCATAACCCCAATCTTCCTCAGTATCTCTGCAGTCTCATCCTCCTGCTCATTCATCTCCACCACAATCCACAAAACCGGAGGCGGAACCAGCCTCAGCACCTGCCCCAATCTATTCAAATAATACCCTTGAAGTGCTCGATTAAATGTCGGTGTCACCACAATCAATTGCTTCCTAGGCTTAATATCAGAACTATTATCGTCCACCTCCAGCTTCTTCATCTCTAAACCTAAATTCACACTTTCTAACACAACATTTCTTCGAGAAACGACTCCGCTCAATGGCAACGACGGCGATTGTTGTGTGTTCCTCATCATCAAGAACTCTTTGTTTTCCTCTAAGTTCCGAAACGGAGACAGACCGTATAATAAACCAAGCATGAAACATAGCAAGAACCTCCATCTCCAGAGGTGATTCGGCTTCCGCGAGTGGCGTTGAAGGAAGATTCCTGATACAAGTTTCCTTAGGTTATGGAAGAAAGACTGTTTTGATGAGTAATAGTTCGAGGCGCAGAGAAGCTTGTGAGACGAAGAGCGAGTAAACGGAGTGTCGAAATCGAAGCCGTTTGTGTGAGATCTGTCACGGTAAGCTGGCGATTGTGTTCGCCGAATCGACGCCATATCGATATCGATCGATTCAATTATCCATAAAGAGATTCAAGGAGTTGGTGAAGAAGAAATGATTGTGTGTGATGTTTAATTTCGGCGCGGGACTCGGAATTTAATAATGGGAAGAAAGTGTATCGATGTTTTGATATGCTGTTCAGGTAGTTGATTTGGATTTCTGCCACTGATTGGAAGAATGTGACGTTCAGAAACCGTGGATGTGAGTGATTTTGATCTCGAGGAGGATCGATGGTTTGGTGGAAAAATATATTTTACGCGTTGTGGGCGTATAAGGAGAGAACGAGTGTTGTGTCTGACAATGTAGTGTAGTGGCTTCTCTCTCTTGGTATTTTCTTTTGCTTCGCTGGAAATTCGGGAGAAGTTTCAGTGAGTTAAACAATGACAATGATGGGATTCTCTAGTCGGTGGTTGGCTTCCTGGGAAGAAAGCTTCCATAATTTAGTATTAGGTTGTGTGAAGATAAAATAAAAGAATTTGTCTTGGCAGAGAGGAAGAACATACATTTGTTGATATCATGGGACTGTCTCGAGAGACGTATCAAGTAAGATTGCATCGACATCTCTAGAATAGTAGTTAAATTTAACTAATTGCTTCCCTAAAATTTTGCTATTTGTTTCTTGCCCCCTCTACTTTGCCACCCTGTGAACATGCTGGCTTTGCCCTTGTTGATATTGGATGACCATTAATTGATACTTGACTGCTCATGTAAATGTATCCTTGATCTTGATTGACCGTTAAAGTTTAGTGTTTGATGATGAGTAGTACTTTGACAATATGTCATTTTTGTAACAAACCGTTTTCCAAGTTGACCATTTGATTCTCCTTGTTTCAAAAGGAAGTTGACGACATGTAAGCCCAATTTTGAGGTATCATCATAACATTTATATTCACTTTAATAGTTTCCAAATGTTATTTCCACTATTTAGTCACTAACATCCCTTTCTAATGGTTGAAATTGAAATTCTTTTGAGTCTTGTAACAAATGGTTTAAGATCAGGTCAATCATGAAGAATTAATTAAATTTTTGAATTCACCAAGGACATGGAAGCCTTTCCCAAACTGATTTTAGCAACCACGAAAATTTAAATGCATTGTATCAAAATGAAATTAATGCATGTACACTCTAACACCGTAAATAAAAATGGAAACTTTGAAGGAAAAGCTTTAGTAAGCAAAAACAAACACATTTACGTTCCACTTGGTACACTGTAAATAATGCATTTTGCAAACTAATGCAAATGTATTAGTTTGCATATGCATTATTTTACGAGGACTTGGTAGTATTAAAGAAAATTAATGCAAAACTAGACAAGTATTTGATTTATATACTTGGTGTTGTTAGTGGCAGTTGTGGTGGTGGTAGTAGTTAAAGTGGTAGCAGTTGTGGTGATTGTGCTATATATGGTAGTTGTTGTAGTGGTGGCGACAATGACAATATGGTAGTACTGGTGGCGGCAACGACGATGATTATGGTGGTTGTGGTGGTATTATTAGTGAAGGTGGTGGTGATTATGTTGTTATGCTATGGTAGTTTTGGTGGTGGTAGAGGTGATGCAATGATGGTAGTAGTGAAAGTGGTGTTGGTTGTGATGTTTATGTTATGGTAGTTGTGATGGTGGTAGCGGATGCGATGCTGTGGTAGTGACAATGATGGTTGTGAAGTTGGTGATGGTTGGGGTGTTTATAAAGAAATTGAGAAAGAGAAGATGATGATGATGAAAGTTTTGTCCCGTAAAACTCTCGTAAAGTTTTGCAGGATTTTATAACTAGAAGATGCAGAGCCTTAGAAGAAAATAAACAAAATAAAAAATAAAAATAAAACAAAAACCTTAATGAGCAAAAACTAATGCCAATAAGAAAAAATAGGCAGTGACTATTTAACACAATAGATTCCTCTCCCTCACACCACCAATTTAATTTTTTCTCTCCCACACCACCCATAAAAGGAAAAACCTAAATTCATATTCTCCCCTCCAAAATTTAAACTTGTGAAAACTCCCTCTCCCCTCCCAACTTCCTCTTATTCCCTCCACAAATACTTTCTCCTCAACTCTCTCTTCTTCCCCTCCCAAATTCAAACTCCCTTTCCCCTCCCAACTTCGTCTTCTTCGCTCCACACACTCCCTTTCCTTCCCAATTTCCTCTCATTCACTCCACAATCCCTTATTATTCCCTCCCAGTCACCCCTCTCCCTCTTTGTGTTTTATTTTTTTTATTTTTGTTCTCCTCGCCCTCGCGGTGGCCTGTGTTTCCCTACTCGCTGAGGGTTGTGAGGGCACAGGTTGCCTCGAGGGCAAGGAAAAACAAGAAAACAGAAAGGGAAGGAGAAGGAGAAGAATAGGGGCAATGGTGGCTGTTGTGGTTGTGTGGGAAAAGAATAGAGAGTAGGATTATGATGGACATGCAATGATTGTAGAACTGGGAGAGGGGAAAGAGAATAAGAAGATAGAGAGGGAAAGGAGAAGAAGAAGATGTAGAAGGGGCGACGGTGGCTATTGTAGTTGTTGCCCCATCTCCTCGATCTCCCGCTGTCGCCGGTCATCTCTCATTGTCCCTCGCAATCGATTATCCCCATTCCTGGCTACCCCCTTCAATGCTGTTGTTGTTCTTGAAACGAGAGGGTGAAAAAGGAAGAAGATAAATAGTGGTTTAAATGAGTGCGGTGGGTTAGCAAGCAAAAAAAATTGGTGATGTGGGAGAGAGGAATTTGTGGTGTTAAATAGTCACAAATGGCCCTCCCAACCCTTGCACTCACGTAACTCATGTTCCTCTGACTCTGGGAGTGAGAGGAATTGGTGAGCAAAGCAATTCCCTCGTTGCAGGAGCACGCTTTTTGTGTGGTCAACTAGTCATAGATAGTAAAAGCGAGTTTGAGTTGGGCGAAAGTGAAAAACCTACTTATAAGCGGAATCCAACTTGCAACAACAACTTTGCTTTTCCCTCGAATGTAATCCCATCCTAACAAGCAAACAAATCTTCCTAGTATATTTCTATAGTTAAACTCTTCAGTAGCCAAAGTTCCACTTCGACCCTCCCAATACGTTACTCTTTTTTTCTGTACTATTTGGTTTTGATTCACAACAAGGAAACTTGAGAGCTTTCTCAAGTTCCCTCCTCTCATCTCCCTTGTCAAACCTTTTCAGTATATAAAAATCTAATCTTTACACTTTGTAGAAGAACCCCTGTTGTTGAAATTTTTGAGATTGTTTTTTTTTTTTTTGGAAATTGAGCAGGGGTTATTTAGGATCCCCAAACCTGAAAATGAATAAAAAGATCAGCATTACAATCTTAAGTATATTTTCCCCATTTTATCTTCTTCAACAATATCTTTGATGTCCTCCGCAAAGGAGCTAGGTATGATTTCTAGAAATTCGGAACTGGGAAGCAAACTCGCCAGCTTATCTGCAATCCTGTTGGTCTCCCTAAAGTCATGAATTATATTATATTGGTCGAGTTGGCCCAACATACTTTTGATCCTTTTGATAACGTGCCTAAGGTTCCAAGCCACATCCCTGTCTTTGGTTATGTACTCCAGGACAGTAGTAGAGTCTGTTGATATTTCGATCTTCATAATATGGTGTAGTCTAGCTAGTTTAAGCCCGGCTTCTAGTCCTTGAAGTTCATGTTTAATAATTGTTTGCCCATTGGAAGATCCTGAGCATGCGGCCACCACAGCACCAGTATCATCTCGTATGACAGCACCGTATCCTCCCCTGTTGCCCTGAAGTGAGCCGTCTGAATTGATCTTATACCAGCCCACAGTCGGTCTCTTCCACTTACATTGTATCGGTCTCTTCAATTTGTACCCTGACTCCAGGTTCCACTTGCTAAATAGCTGCCTATTCTGTGCACTGTCCTTGACTACAAGCTCTTCTGAACTGCATTTCAGTTTGATGTCTAGGTAGATGCGCTTAACTAGCTCAATTCCAGTACAGAATTGTTGCTCATACAACCTTTTATTCCTCTCAACCCATAAAACATACACTGTTGCATTTAGTGTAAGCTTTTTAATTGTTGTACTGGTGTTATTACCTGCAAAGTGTCGACTACACCACTAAATTTCCTCTTCCCATCCTGAGACCTGTCTCGAATAATTAAGATATTGCAACATTTTGTTCCAAACAAACTTAGAGTAATTGCACTGAAAAAAGAGGTGCTTATCAGTCTCGCTTTCCTGGCTGCATAGTGGGCACGTATCAGTCTGGGTTACACCCCATTGCTTGAGCCTACTTAGAGTTTTGAGAGCTCCATGAATCAATACCCATGTGATGAAACTATGCCTAGGAATGTTGCCTTTGAACCAAACCAATTTTGCCCAGTCTACCCTGCTCCTGCGCCTCCTTATGGCTTCATAGGTGGCTTTCATTGTAAATGCTCCATTGCTCCCTGCAGTCCACAATACCTCATCCTGCCTACTATCATCTAGATCAACTTCGCCTAAGCGACTAGCTATTTCAGTGATGGAATTACTCACACTCTGTGGTATTCTCCAAGCATTCTCATTGATAATGGCTGAAACTTTAGCATTCTTATGAAGAGACGAATCATATTGAAACTCCTGTGGGAACTTATCAATAAGGATTCCCATGGGGTGCCATGGATCCTTCCAAAAGAAGGTGTTTTCACCATTTCCAATTGAATATATTGCCAGATGGGATGCCTTGTCCCTACATTCTAGAATCCGTCGCTAACACCATGAGGCTTCTTTTGGTGATTTCATTATCCAGAAGTCTTTGTGTTTGATCAAATACTTCCGGACCCATTTGACCCAAATAGAGTCTCGTTGAGAGACAATACTCCATATATGTTTAAAGATTGTTGCTTCATTCCCCAGTGTAATGTTACGGATTCCTAGACCCCCTTCATTATATGGATAACATACCTTGTCCCAACTCACCATGACTTTTTTTGAGGAGACATCACTACCTGACCATAATAATGAACGTAGAATTGCATTAATGCTCTCCAACGTTTGTTTAGGTAGTCCATAACAAGCAGTCCAGTATATGTGCATACTAGCCAATACTGTTTTAATGAGGACCAGTCTCCATACATAGGTAAGAAACCTATTCTTCCTGATTTTATCAATAATGGGAGCACACTGATGGTGAGATAGGTATGATGAAATCATGGGGAGTCCAAGATACCTTACAGGAAGATTGCCAATTGGAAACCGGAGTTGTTCAACAATCTGCACGTGTTCCTGACCTGAGACTCCTAACAAGAACAGTGAACTTTTATCACAGTTCACTTCAAGGCCACTGCATGCTTTGAACAGCTCAAGGGAGTCACATAAAGCCTTCGCTGATCCACTATCTCCGTAGAAGAAGGCTATAAGGTCATCTGCAAAGCATAAGTGCGTAATGAGTGGGTCCTGGCATCGATAGTGAAGCTTATAATGGCCTTCCTGCACTTGTTTCCTTAGAATCACATGCAACACTTCCATAAGCATGACAAACAGATAGGGTGACATAGGACACCCTTGTCTTATCCCTCTTGTAGCTTTAATATACCCTTTAGGAGAACCATTCAGACAGATTGAGAATTTAGGAGTTGAGATACACTCCTTAATCCAATCAACAAAAACTGTAGGGAACTTTAGTTTCTTCAGTAAGTGAAGGATTGCATCCCATCGCATCATATCATAAGCCTTCCTCAAATCAATCTTTGCAGCACACCTAGGAGGGCCTGTGTCTCTGTGATAGTTACGCACCAACTCATGGGCAAGCATTATGTTGTCTTGAATATATCTTCCACTGATAAATGTTGATTGAGAGCCACTTACCACCCTTTTGACCGCCTCCTTCATTCTACTTGCTAGGATCTTAGTAATACATTTATAAGCAACATTACAACAAGCTATAGGCTTGTATTCACTAAACAGAAAAGCATTAGTAACTTTAGGGAGTAAAGTGACATTTGTAGCATTTACCTCTCCCAATAGTGTAAATCTTCGAAAGAAGTCCATGATTGCTTTGACGAAGTCATTCCCAACTATACGCCATGTATACTTGAAGAATAGAGACGAAAACCCATCTGGCCCCGGTGCCTTGTTGGAGTCAATTGTTGCTAGAGTTTCAATTATCTCATCTCTGCTTATCTGTTTAGTTAACTCAGTTCTTATTTCCTGTGTTAGAGTGTTGTCAAACTGTAAGTTATCTATTATATCTGGGTCATAAGCAGTGTCATGGGCTCCAGCAAAAATCTGTGTAGGAGTAGTTGTTCTCTCTTCCTCCATATTACTCTCATGCCTGTCAGCTTCTATTATCACCATCTGTTGGTTTTTCCCATCCTGCTGTTGCTGATCTTTTTCTTGCTGTTCATGTACTGGAACCACCTCCTTACTGGTTGATGGTTCTGCACAAACACTCGGTTCTTGAACTGAACTCGTGTTACGTGGTTTGAAGGCTCGTCTCCCACGGGCAATGGTCCAGCCCTCACTCTCTTCATTCTCCGTCTGGATCTCCTTCCCTGCAGGTTTCCACACTCTGGTCACTGTCTTTTTATGTTGGACGGTTTTAGGGCAATGTTGCTTTGTATGACCAAAGACAACACAAGTGCTGCATTGTGCGGGAATCTAAGCATATTCTGCCTCAACTACTCTCTTGATTCCTTCATTGATGATTACTGGTATCTCCTTGTGGAACTTGTTACTGATGTCCACTTCAATGCAGACTCTCGCAAATGCCAGTTTTGTTCCTTCTTCAGTTTCCTTGTCCAACATTATTGGGACTCCTATGACCCTCGCAATTTTTTGTATTCCTTCTGGGTTCCATAGAAACAGTGGAACTTTCTTCAGCGTGATCCAGATAGGTATTGAGGTGAGCGTTTCAGCGTCCTCATCCATAGTAGGAGCCCATGCTCTAATGATAAACATGCGACTAGCAATATGTAGTGAACCAGTTTCCAATACTTTGCACCTTTCAGCGTCATCTTTGAACTTAAAAACAAAATTCTTTTCACCATTAATGTTCATATCAAAATTCCTGGGCACAGCAGTAGGCCTCTGCACGGCCCCATTGGTGGTGGAGTTTGTCTCAATTTGCAAACTGGTAGCCGCCACAGAAACATAATCAGATCTAGTACTCGACTCTGTGTTAGGGCTCATCAGTAACCTTATTAGCGCATCTTTTTGTTCCTGGTTTAATAAACCTAGCTTTTCCATTAACTCCTTAGATTGCTCCGATCCCCTTTTATCATTAATAGAACCTCCATAAGGGTTAATAGAGGTTCCTGTAGTTTCCAGGTTCATGTCAGATCAGCAAGGGTGATACCTCATCCAACCGTAGTTCTTCCAAGATCAAGCATGTCAAACCCTAGTTCTTCCAAGATCAAGCATGCTAACCTATGATAGCATAGGTTACTTAGTAGGAGTTTTTAAGCATTTTCATTAAAAAAAAACAAAAAAAAACACAATGCCTCACAATTTGCATATGTATATCATATTCGTTTAAGCAACAATGGGAGGAGGAGAAGAACCATTTTCCTCCAAAGACAAACTAGTTGCAAAAATGGGGGAAGAAGGACTAAAACCCTCATACAAAGAAGAAGAGCAACCCAAAAAACCAGAAGACATATCAGTGGTTATCTCCATTGGGGTCAAAGGAGGCGATCCAATAGACAACCCTTCTTGGTTTACACCAAAAAGGTAACAACTTGTATCAATATCTGTTATTTATTTAATATAACTGTCGCTGTTTTTTTAAGGAAGGAACAGTGGGATTCTTGGGTAGGCTTTGTTGTTGTTTTTCAACACTTTTGGTTGTTTATGAAGTTGAACTTGTCGGTAGACTAATTTGGATTTCTAAGCAATATCCAATCTGCCTCACTGGAGTAGAAAACCACAAACTTTTAAGGGGAGCATCCGTATTTTTTTATACTTATTAAATTTCATAATATATGTTTATGTGTTTGTCTTCATGAAGTTAGGTGCATTTACATGTGCTACTTACTTGTTATTGTTTTGTTCGATTGTTTCTTAAAAGGTTGTTAGTAGAAATTTTAGTTAGGATTGGTCGGTAAGTGGTAGCTTCTCGGGGCGAGATTCCTTTTGAGGTATATATATTGAAACACTCGTACATTTTCAGTGAACTTAATAAATATTTTTGTAAATAAAGTTTCAATTTATTATTTTTTTGTTCTTGTTAAAATGATATAGATATACGCATGTAGCAACCTCGTGTCTATGCATGTTTATTGTGTGGCTTTGTATGATGTGGAATTTTTCTATGAGTATAAGATTTGTATAATTTCCCATCTGAAAATGTATTTCTAAGATCTAATTTTTGTTGCCAAGTTGTATTTACGTTCATAATTCACATGACTCCCTTAACTTCCGAATCTCAAGACGAGGTTCTTTTAAGGTGTGTATATTGTAATACCCACGTAATTACATAAATATAAATGCTATTTATTCATTAATTTGTAATGTATTATAATTTTATATATAATGTCTAAAACCTTGTTTTACTTGTAGTGGGTAAAGAAAGTAGGAAGTGTTGGTGGATTTAACAAATTATTTGTGAAACCCAATCTGGGCTCTGTTGGATTATAACATGGTTTTGGGCTTGTGTGATTAGAATGTGACTTTAGGTTTTGCTTGGTTATAGAATTGTTTTTGGTTATTTTTATATTGGATTTTGGTTATTTCTTATTTCTTTCATTAAAGTATTGATTAGGGGGTTAGATTATAAGTTTCTATTGGGCTTGGGTTCGTATTTTTTTATTTTTTATTTTTATTTTTTTTACTTTGGACTTGTGCAAATGTGTCATTAGGGTAGTGATAGAATTTTAAAAGAGATGGGTGATTTTCCCATCTCATCTTTTATAAAAAAATAAAAAATAAAAAACAAAAGGAAGAGAAGAGAGTCTTCTTTCATCCGTACAAGAACAAAAGGGAATGAAGAAAATGTAGAGAAAAAAAAAAGAGTTTGATCGAAGGTTTCGCCGGCAGTCTGAGCAGATCGGCTCTGATTCCCCTCTCTGGTGGTGTTGGCTGAGGTGTTTGACGTGAATATGACCACTATTCTTATTTGCGCATTTGAGATATATGGATAAAATGAAAATTTTATTTTATTTGAATATTTTTCATTGAGTTTTGGGGTGTAGTATCAACTTGATTTTTAGAATTTATTTAGGCCAAAGGTGTGATGACTTAGTAGTTGAGTAGTGATGGATGATATCACTAAGTTAACAGAGTCAAATCCAGTGGCAGATGGGTACTTTTGTAATGAAATTGGGTGTGTATAGGTTAGAAGTTTATCCAGACAAATAGTATGGGTTGATAGATCCTGATCTAAGGTTTCTATCGATAAGCATATCGTTGAAAACGGGTAAGAAATAAGACAATTATGGCTGTTTGAATCTGACTTTGTCCAGAAAATTAAACACAGATCATGGAGGGGGGCCCCCATGTTTCCATAGTGGCTCTGCCCATGATCGTCACTACAACTGGAAGCAATCTAAAGCCTCTCCATGGTCTGCTTTCTTAGCTTTAGTCCATCCACGAGCTTCATCACAAACCATAAAGAATCGGGGCTCTATAGCAATCTATAGGGGACTACTCCCAATGGGTCGCGAGGAAGGGGTGAGACCAATCGATTCTCCTTGGAATGCTGACATGATCACATTTAGTTCTCCGTATAGTTCAAGGGCACATGACTTTCATGAGGGCTTGTCTTGTCTATGAAACTGGAGGACTTCAACACATAAAGCACGAGAAAACCAAGACATACATGCATAGCATGAGTTTCAGTGCTTGACAAAGCTTCTTTACCTCCTTGGGATTTAATTGGGTAGGTATACAGTTTTGAGTTTTTTTTTTTTTTTTGAAGAGAGAGAGTTCTGATAGGAGTTTTCTGTTGACAGTTAGAGTTTCTTGATGTACATCATTCATCATTTGGGTTAAAGAAGTAGATTATTAATATGATTATAGGAGGGTGTTCACCACATTCATTGAGAGGGAGATGAAAGGAGAGCTATGTTTTTGAGAGGGGTTGTTTGTGGAGAGTTACAGTTTTTTGAAGAAGGTTATTCATCAAATTGGTTGAAAATGAAGATTCGTTCTACGGGGTTATTCACCACCTAGATTGGTCGACATATGAAACATAGATGTTGGCATTCTTGAAGAAATGCAAGGGCTAAGCGAGTTTGATCTTTTTATGTCATACATTCCAATTGTTTCTCATTCTCACTGAATTAACTTTCCTAGGCCGGTGATAAGACAATCAGAGGTTTTCCTCTTTTAACCACATAAAAAAGAATCGGTCGCCTATCTTTAATTAGAGCTTACATTCATGTTTTTCGAATGATTGGATGTGTTGAGTGTGAATTACATGTCAAAAGTAAGAATATGCTTGAAATTCAGGTTGTAGCGAGTTAGTAGTGGATACAAAATTTCAAATGGTTCACATGTATTGCAGTTTTAGTCTTTGTGAAATGATGGTTTTATTTTTAGCTTGAACTTCTGAACTAATGCATACATTTGTTTTCATCAACTTGTAGGTTGGGGGAAGTTATAATTGGTTACGCATTCTTTGGGGAGGCGATTTTGATGGTTCCATTTGCTATTTTGGGTTTTATTATGAAACCTTTGCATCTGAAAGGTGCCTCGATTTTCGTTATAGAGGTGTGATTTGTTTGATCTTGTAACATCTTGGATGTATCAATATGAAAAATGCAGGATTTTCTCCTGTGTCTAGAAAGTTATCTGGAAAGAAGCTTTCTTCTGAAGTTGAAGGAACCCTTTACACCTTTATTTGATATAGTTGTTGAGTAGCTCAACAAAACCTGTAAGCTATTTTCTTCTGGTAGGACATGAAGAGCCACGTAATTAATGGGCTAGGCGCAGTTAGAATTCCATTAATATCTAATTTAAATTCAGTACTTTTGAACTCTATATAAACCTATATATTTTTTGTAGCTTTTGGTGTATACTCTTAGGACTCCGTTGACTTTAACATTTTCAGATTCCTGAATAACGACATCCAGTTTGAGATATAAAAAGCTCTATATAAAGCTCATTCCATTAGGAGAAACATGAATCTTTAATATACTCTTGAAACTCCACTTTGAAAGTAGTTCCAGTCCCTGCATTCAGTTTTTTCACGATAAATAAATTACTCGGTCATATCTAACAGACGAAACCATGACCTTAAAAGCTTGTATACTTTGTGCCTAATCTCATTGGCCTTGTTCATTGGTTTATTCATTCCTTTTTTATTTGAAATAATTTCTTTTCTCGATGATCAATAAATGTTGATTGCATGATTTGAAACACTATTGTTGTTTTGGTTTTGATCTCTTCAATCCTCATCCCACCCACCCCAAAAGAAAATGACGAGTTGAATACAGATCCAATTCCATAAATTTTCAGTAGTCCCACACTTATGTCTTTTTTATTTAACAAAGTTGAGAAAATATAATCTCTCTTGCATGGAATATTTGGAGTTACTAGTGGTTTTTAATGAATATTAGAGATAAATATTAAAATGCTCTCTTTTATTCATAACAGACTCAAGTAATATATATACAAAGAGATAGCAGTAGTGGCCTACAAATATGGAGATAAAACAGGACCCTCACAGCCACATAGTAATGCACAATGTACACGATCTGCAAAAGACTAACTAAATGATAGTTGTGCTGATATATAGCCTAAAATCACGTGCTATCATGCCCCCGCAAGCGCAAGACATTTGGAAGAATGTTCAGCTTGGAACGATGAGATTGAAACAATGTTCTGGCTAAGGGCTTCGTTAGAGAGTCAGCTAACTGATCAGCAGTATGAACATGCGTAACCCGAAGTTGATTTTTGGTAATTTGATCTCGAATGAAGTGAAAATCAATGGCGATATGTTTCATACGAGAATGAAAGACAGGATTCGCACATACATATGTTGCTCCTACATTATCACAATAGACTGTGGGAACAGCATGAAGATTTCTGAGAAGATTTCTGAGCCTGAGTGTAAGTGTTGGGTTCGATGGGGGAGGAGTCGGTCAAGGTAGTGTGGAGATCAAGAATTTTCTTTGGTTTGTGAATGTTATTTTGAGACCGGGTTGTTGGACGAGAAGGGTGAGCAGAAACAGGGCTGGTGGAGGGGAGATCAAAATGTTGGTTAGGTGAGGGAGAGGAGGAAGGAAAACATACCTGAGGAGGTAGAGTAGCGTGGGCATCTGGAGGTGGCAACGGCGAGGAGATAGGAGCAACCAAGGGGGCCGAGAGACTAGGCGAGTTGGGCACAACAGGATCAGAGGATGTGGAATCAGCCAGAGCAGGGGAGTGCGATAGTGATGCCAAATTATCTGTGGAGGTAGGTAGAGAGTGGTGAAGATGACTAGGAAACATGGTGGTAGTCGGTGAAGTTGGTGCAGAAGGGGAAGTGGGGCTGGGCGGATCGGGCTTGGAGACTGTGGGATGGGTTTGAAGTGGGCCAACAATGAAGTGGTAAAATTCTGTAGGAGTGGTTGGAGTCACACGAGACGCTGAAGAATCAAGATTGTGATAAGGGAAAACATGTTCTACAAAATTAACATGACGGGAGACAAAGACTTTGTTAGTGTGTGGGTCAAAACAATAAAAGGAGTGATGAGCAATAGAGTACCCAAGAAAGACACACGGGCGAGAACGAGGTTCCAATTTATGGTTAGTATAGGGACGTAGCCATGGATAACAGAGACAACCAAAGACACGAAGAGAAGTGTAATGAGGATGGTGATGAAATAATTTGTGAAAGGGAGTGTCAAAAGCAATAGCGGAGGAGGGCATGCGATTGATGAGATATGTAGCTGTTTTAAAGGCAAAGGACCAAAAGCGAAGAGGTAAGGAGGCTTGGTGAAGAAGAGTAAGACCGGTTTCAACAATATGACGATGTTTTCGTTCGGCGGAGCCGACATGTTCGGGTGTATAGGGAGGGGAAGTGAGATGTTGAATACCAAATTTAGAAAGTGTGTGGGCTAAGGCTTGATATTCACCACCGCCATCAGTGTAAACGGTTTGAATATGTTTATGGAAGAAATTTTCGATCAAAGTTTTGAATTTCTCAAAAATAGCAGGAACTTCAGATTTGACTTTAAGAGGATAGAACCAAGTATATTTCGTAAAGTAATCGACAAAAATGACATAATAGCGAAACTTGTCAATGGAAAGAATTGGTGATGGACCCCAAACATCTGAGTAAATTACCTGAAACGGTTCATGACAATTTAGTGAAGAAACTTGAAAAGGTAATTTATGACTTTTATTACAAGCACAAGAATTACAGTGAGACCGAAATTTTGGAGATGACTCAGAACAAGTAATGTGCTTGGTGGCAAGGAGCTTTTGTTGGATGGAGTGAGAAGGATGGCCGAGACGTTGATGCCATAAGGCAGATGTCGTGGTGAAGGAGGTCGAGGGTGAGACTCTGGGAGATGGAGAGAAGGATGGCCATTCGTATAAGTTGTTCCTATTCCGGCCTCGTGCCAAGGATGCCCCCGTACTCAAATCCTTCACAAGAAAATGGGTTGGAAAAAATTCAACAGAGGTGTTATTGTGTTTACAAAACTGAGAAACAGATATGAGATTTTGTTTAATAGATGGAGCACACAAAATATTATTCAAAGTGAATGTGGTATTAGGTGCAGTAAGTGTAGAGGAGCCAGTATGAGAGATAGGAATACCAGTGCCATCACCAACAACGACATCTTCATTCCCGACATAGTTGGAGTGCATGGAAAGGTTTTGCAAGTCAGAGGCAATGTGATGAGTCGCACCCGAGTCGAGCACCCAATTGCCATTGGAAGTACTAGGGGCACCGGTGGTCAGATGAGCTTGTGGCCAGGATGTATGGTTTGGTTTGGGGCGGGAGCGACACACCTTTGCTGTGTGACCAACCTTGTCACATAGTTGACAGACTACACGAGGGGAGCCCTGCTGAGTATTAGGCCGCCAAGAGTTGGTGGATGGAGAGAATGATCCAGAGGGATAGCTGTTACCAGGAGGAAGAAAACTATAGGACTGGTTTTGGTTGGAGGAGGAAGGATGAGAGCTTTTGTTGGTTGTAGTGAAGTTTCTGTTGTGTCCACCTTTGGGCTTGTAACCGCTGCCTTTGTGAGTGAATTGAGCAGTGATGGACACCTCTGGCTTCTTGGTTTCACTCCGTTGCTGGATCATTTCTTCGTCTAGCAACTTGTCATAGAGGTCTTCGAAAGAGATGGTAGAATCACGAACCCGAACAGCAGCAGTGAGTTCCTTGAACTCATCTTGAAGGCCATTGAGGGTATGGCTTATGATTTCTTCATTGCTCATGGGATGACCAATTAAGGCTAAGTCATCAATCACACCTTTAATCTTAGTCATATAGTCGGATACAGTGAGACCTGCTTTCGTAGTCCGCATTAAAGAGGTGAGTAGCGTTAGCATCCGTGTGTTAGATCTGTTGGCATAGCTTGTTTGAAGCTTTTCCCAGGCAGCTGCTGAAGATTGACAATTATTGATAGTGGGACCAATGGCGATGTGAACTGTGGCTTGTATACCAAGGAGGACAAGCCGATCTTGCCGGAGCCATAGGTGGTATGCAGAATCAACTGGTGGTGGACAAGGATGTGAGCCATCAACAAAACCAAGGAGATCGTAGCCAAACAGCAGGTTGGTCATCTGAGATTTCCAGGAGGCATAGTTGGCTCCATCTTTCGCTAATTTGAAGGGGATCTGAGAGGAGGCATTGAGGGATATCAGATTAGTACCAACAATAGTAGTGTTACTTGACATGGTAGTGTGCCCAACGGTTGGTGTGGTAGCAGGGTTCTGAGGAGGAGCGACCTGAGTTTCCTGTGAGGAGGCTGAGCGTGGAGAAGAAGGATTGGACATGGAAAAATAACAAGGAGTCAAGGCAGATCTGAGTGAAGAAAGAAGAATAAGTTTAAGGAGTGATTGGAATTTGAAGAATGAGATAGGAATTGAACGAGTAGAAGAAAAAGAAGAAGGGCTGTTCTTGTGACAGCTATTGCTCTGATACCATAATGAATATTAGAGATAAATATTAAAATGCTCTCTTTTATTCATAACAGACTCAAGTAATATATATACAAAGAGATAGCAGTATTGGCCTACAAATATGGAGATAAAACAGGACCCTCACAGCCACATAGTAATGCACAATGTACACGATCTGCAAAAGACTAACTAAATGATAGTTGTGCTGATATATAGCCTAAAATCACGTGCTATCAGTTTTCTAATTCATCATTTGATATACCATTTAAGTCATTAACTATAAAATGTAGCTTAGTTTTTACAGTTAAGATCTTCATCCCATATTCACGCAATACAACTTTCCCTCACCTTTGGTCCGGCCCAGAGTCTTGGCCAACTAGGGAGCCGCCTAGGTCTCCCATTGTTTTTCACGATTTTAGGGCCCATTTTTTGGAGGAAATACACCCCCACCGCCCCTCCCCCCCCGCCCTTCACAAAATGACATTATATTTAGAGCCCCATTTTTTGTACCATGTTGGTATTGCTTATCTTGGTGGTTTGATTGTTTGTTTTGTTTTGGAGATATTTAAGGTTTCAAACCTGTCACACATTGTTTTGGAGTGCTTAGAACTGGGACCCATTTCTACGATTTTGCCTAGGCCCCAAAAATCTCAGGCCAACCCTGCTCACCTATGTGACTATATCTCCTCTTTTGTTCAGTTTGGTGGATGCTCGGATCGGAGTTGCTCTAATTTGTGCATGTTTTTTCTTTTTCGGTTTGTCGAGTCACATTTTATAAATTAGAGGCTTGATAAACAATTTTATGAACCTAACAATAATGACATCCCAACTGCAGACACACAGGTTTCAGACAAAAAAGTTGTCACCCTCGTTAGAAATGAAGGTTTCAGTGATCAAACTCCCAATCAAGTTCCATCGTGAGGGTTTCTGACCAGCCAATCTTGTTTAATATCGTGTTACTTTCTTGTTTCATGTGTTCCTATTTCTCATGGTTCATCATCTGATTTTGCAATGCTAAACCTTTGATGATGACTAGTGATGGCAATGGCATAGTAGAAACATCATATGAATGCAATGCTTTCAAAAGCAACTGGCATGAAGACAAAAAGAAACATATGTAGTTTGTCCCCTTAGACCTCTCAGTTGATTTCGTTAGGTTCTTTTGTGTTAATGCAGGTCAAAGGACAAAACGAAGGCTAAAAATCACTTTTCCAGATCATGGAAATATCTAAAAGCCTTATTTGATAAGGTTTTTGTGGTTAATATCTTAGGTAAATAATTATTTGAAGTATGCTTTCTTCCAAGTTACTTTTGAAGAATGAGATAATGAAACTATACTTCAAGCTATAAGGATACTTATGTTCTTTATCATATACTTAAATTTGACATGTTGGGTAGGTCTTTGTACAAGGGATTTGTTGTTTTTACCAACTTTTTAGGTTTTCCGGTTGATATTTAGTAGTTTTTGTTAGGTTATTGTTGTTTTTTTAATTATTATTACTATCTTTAAATACAATTAAATGCCCTCTATTGAAAGAATATATGCTTTCAGGTTACATAGCTTACAACTTGTCATTGGAGCTTACTCATATTGGGGACCAAAGGCTAGGTTACATAGCTTACAACTTGTCATTGGAGCTTACTCATATTGGGGACCAAAGGCTGGTAAAGCTATTTATCACATGGTAAGTTCTCTATAATTTTCTATTAGGAAAAATGACTTATAATCACTACAAGAAATTCGCAAAATAGCGGCAGTGATTTAGCGACGTTTTTGAAAACCCATCGCTAAATACTTTTATCTAACGACGGTTGAACAGCAGTCGCAGAATAATATTATTTAGCGACGGTTATAGTTATTTGCGACTATTTTTAACTGTCGCCATTAATAAAAATCATTTTTAAGCAAAACTTAGAAAAAACCTATCCCTTATCTTGGCAATCTCTGCTCTCCCTCCTCCCCTCCTCGTCTGCTCGTCCACCACACACCACCACTATCACCACCTCCCCTCCTCGTCCACCACACACCACCACTATCACCACCACCAACCCCAAAACAAATTTTAGCTCTTTAAGCTTCAACTTCTTCTACGTGCGTCCGCTCGCCAGTCGCCTCCGCTCGCTCCAGCCACTGTCGTCTGCTGCGTGCGTCTTCTTCATCAGGTGAGTTATTTACTTCTTCTTCATCGACTCTTTTTCTTCTTCTGTTGTTATGTTCTTCATCTTCAGGGAAGTGTTTACTCATGAAAATGGGGTATCGACATATCTTGTATTTCGATTCGAGAGATCTCAGATCCTCTCGGCTACACTCTTGCTTCCCAAGGTCAGATTTTATCCATCTTTCTTATTCTTTTTCTGAATCCCCAATCAATTTTATGTAAAAACAATTTTTGTTGTATTTTCGATTTGGGTTTTTTTTTTGAGGATTGAATCATCCTCATCAATTGAATCATCCACAACTGAATCCTCATAACCTGAATCATGCTCATCAACTGAATCACCCACAACTGAATCATCCTCAACAAATTTTGTTGTATTTTCAATTTGGGTTTTTGTTTTGTTCTGAATCCCCAATCAATTTTCTTTTTCTAAGGATGATTCCACACTCAGTAGGCAGAAGAAGGATAAGAAGGATGCAGAAGCCAATTGGAAGTCTCAGGTATGTATGTTTCAGATTTGGGTTTGTTTTGAAAAGTGCTTAGGGTCAAATACTTGTATTCTAAAGTGCCCATTAGGTCTTTGACAATTTGTTTTAGAGATCAAATTGAATGGAGTTCTCGATGTTAAATTTTCATGTTTAAATTGGCTGCAAATTGTGACTAAGGTTGCTAATTGTAGCACCTAGTGAA
Source organism: Berberis vulgaris (assembly GCA_963556465.1). Lineage (NCBI taxonomy): Eukaryota > Viridiplantae > Streptophyta > Magnoliopsida > Ranunculales > Berberidaceae > Berberis > Berberis vulgaris. The sequence continues at coordinate 71,014,634 of OY747131.1, read as the reverse complement.
GGTGAAACCATATCTACTAATGGGGTGATTTCATATTTACTTCCCAATGGGTCATTTACATACCCACTCACATGGATGGGAGCCTTGATTATTCAGTTTTAGGTCAAGCTGAGTTGTGAAGGGACCTTTCAGTAGTAATCTCATATTTTTCCGGATAATGATCCCAAGTAGAAAGGCGTTGCTTCGACCGTGTTTATTAAGGAAGCGACATGTCTTCTTGTTTCACTGATTTAGTGGATTTGTGTTATTGAATTTGTTGTGTTGAGTAGCTTTCTTTAGTATTTTACGGTTTTATTTTTGTGGTTTTATAGTGTTACTTATATTTGCAGTTTCTGAAATTCAGTTTTGGTTCTCAAGACTAAAATCTTGCCTTGGGTGTTTGACAAATAGTGTCACTTACATATATACTGTTGTGAACTTAAATTTACTCAATAACAAGACGGAGATTCACTAAGTTTTGCATCAAAACTTGCAATGTCGGTAAATGACCCAAATACAAAAGAGATTGTTGAAAGACATATTCTTGAGGATTTGGAGTCATCAAGGCAACGACTTATTGCAACTTCTGGCTATTTGAAATGCATTCAGGTATATACTTCACTTTTCTGATGCAGTCATGTTAATATGTTTGATTCGCGTTATTATTGATTTATCACTCACTGCCATAAGTGCATCCAGTTATGAATGTAAGACTGGATTGTAGCTCTGCACAATCTCTTGGCTAATGTTTTGTGACTCCCAAGTCGATGTAGCATTATGTGTTTCATATTGTTGTCTGCATTTGTTTAAGTTTTTAATGTTGCTCAAGTTGGAACGTAGATTATCTTTAATTACTGAACCTTTTTTTTTGGTATCTTTTTGCAGAATAATTTGCATGTTACTGTCTCGAGCCTAATTGCAGCTGCAGTTGTTTGGATGTCTGGGCTGCCTACTAAACTTAATCCAATTATACTGCCTTTGATGGCTTCAATAAAAAGAGAACAGGTGATAATTCTTGCAGTTCTATGTATGATATATCCATATAAATCTGCACAAGGCCCATACTCGTGTAAATTTTTTTGGCTTTGTTGTGCTTCAGGAGGAGATACTGCAGCAGAAGGCAGCTGAAGCACTTGCTGAGCTAATTTCTCATTGTGTTGAACGTAAGCCTAGTCCCAATGATAAATTAATGAAGAATCTTTGACTTAATTATCTAATGTACTGTTTGACTCTATGTATACTAAAGTTCATTTTTGAGGTGTGACAATTAAACCTTTTTGTGTTTCTATTGCTGATAGTAATTCATTCCTGATTTTCCAGGTCTCCATGGTATCAAGACTGAAAAATGAAAATGTTGTTGAGCTGATTGGTTACTGCGTAGATGGAAGTCTCCGACTCCTTGCCTACGAATTCGCAACTATGGGTCCTCTTCATGACATTCTTCATGGTTGGTACCACTAACAAATCCTCTTCCATTTTAATGATTATCAAAAGTGCTCCAGGATCTGTTCCTCTGAATGCTGTAAGGGCAGGTTAACTTTGAGTCAGATACAAGTTCTTACTAGCGTGTGATGCCTAAGCTTGAACACGAGATTAGAAAATTTAGATGTGTTTCATGCGTCATACATAATTGTGATCGTTCTTGAACAAAATAATGCAAGATGTTAACTCAGTCAGTTAAAGATTACATTATGATGATTGATGATTATCATCAAATAAGTCCTGAATTTAAGAAATGAACATACAAACATCAGTATAACTTTTCATACTAGGAAAAGGCCTGAGCGATCCTATAGATTTGTCTCTATATGCCTAATAAATACATGCATACAAACCAATGACTACTTGTTAAGTAGAAATTGATATACATAGATCTTCATTAAGCCTTTGTAGTCTTGGGTGCTAGGCGAGGCGAAGCGTAGCCTATCGGCGCCTCGCCAACCTTGCACCTTGAGCAAAAGGCAAGATGCCATGCTAAAAAATATTAAATAAATAAGCAAACAAAATGTAAGCTTAAGCCGCCAAGGCGAGCGCCTTTGATATTATTATTATTTTTTTAACATTTAGGTGTCGCTTAGGCTAGGCAAGCTGGTGAAGGTCTCCGTTTTTGCCTGCCTAGGTCACCTAGGTGTTGCCTGAGACTACATAGAATAAAAATCATACGCTCACATAATCAGTTTAGTTGATATATAAAGCACACACACAAAAAAATCACTCTAGCCATGAAAAACTTTTAATAAATCAAGCTAATTTAATAAAGTCAAGCTAATTTTCTCTGAAAAATGAAGTCAAGTAAACACATTCCCTTTGTGAAAAATGACAGTGGAGGCTTGAGTTAGATCCTCTAATAAGTCCTTTTAAGTAAAGTTTAATGGTAAGTTGATTTCTTGATCCTACTCTTTTTTTATACAACTTTCCAAACTAGTTTCCTGTTTTGTTAAGGGACATAATTGTGACAAAAAATTACTTAATGTTTGACCTTTTCCAGGTGTTTTCTAGCCATGTGTCAAAATTTGCATTCAACTTTATTTATTTCTTATTTATGTTGCATTTGTTTTGGAATGTCCACATGTTAGGATACTTTTTGCGAATCATGCTACGTGAAAAGACTGGTCTAGAGTTTGTGGATTTTTATTTATTTATTTGCTATTTGTTAAATGGAAACCTTATTTAATGATCAAAGGATGTGAAAATAGGAGTGTGAACTGCAAAGCTAAAGGTTTGACATCATTATGTAGCTGTGTCATGATCCAATTTTCTGGATCTCAATGACTAAAAGGCAATATACCTACTCAAGTAAAATAATATTGCATGTTTCTGGCATGCCTTTGTCTTTAATGTTGTCAATTTATTAATGTTAGTCATAGTTTAGATATATGGCAAGTCTCTTATAAAAATTAACATTATGTGTCATCTGTTCATATAGGCAGGAAAGGCGTTAAAGGAGCACAGCCTAGCCCTGTCCTAACATGGGCCCAACGAGTAAAAATTGCTGAAGGCGCAGCTAGAGGACTGGAATATTTGCATGAGAAGGCGCAGCCTCATATAATCCATCGTGATATTAAGTCCAGCAATGTGCTACTTTTTGATGATGATGTTGCTAAGATTGCTGATTTCGACTTGTCAAATCAAGCTCCTGACATGGCAGCCCGGCTTCATTCTACTCGTGTTCTTGGCACCTTTGGTTATCATGCTCCAGAGTAAGTTTTGCGAGTCTTTCCCATGTGTAATTGACATTTTTCTTACTTGCCTGTAAATAAAATTTTTGGTCTAGTTGGCTGCATACTTAATTCTTTCAAACATTAACTCGAAGTCTTGTTGTTTATGATATTGCAGATATGCAATGACTGGACAACTGAATTCAAAGAGTGATGTCTACAGCTTTGGAGTTGTCCTGTTGGAGCTCTTAACTGGCCGTAAACCTGTTGATCATACATTGCCGAGGGGGCAGCAGAGTCTTGTGACATGGGTATGTATCTGCATGCTTTAACATAGAAATTAATATCTTGTGTTCTCACTATGTTTGATGCTAATTTCTGGAAATTTTGAACATTTTAGGCCACACCAAGACTTAGTGAAGACAAAGTGAGACAATGTATAGATCAAAGACTAGGGGGAGAGTACCCTCCCAAGGCAGTTGCTAATCCAAGTTATAAGGGTTTCAAAGATAATTTGAATTGTTTTTATTTAATTTAACAATAGAAACAAAGTTTCAAGTCCTCATTAGTTTTTTTTTTCTCTTATACAGTTGGGGCTTTCAGTATTGATACAGCAAACCTCATTATACCAAGAAATAAAAAATTCCTTTTGGCTCATGCTGATTTTTCTGTTCCTGCAAGTCCGCTTCTATTCATGTTTCGGTATGTTGCATATCAACCTATTATTCTTTCTCGGTAAAATGATGATGGTAGGAACATGTTATTAAACAAAACTGCCAAATTTGCAGATTGCAGGAAATCCCGTTGCACTTGAAAAGAGCTTATGGACTTGTAACAAGGACAGATGGATACCTTTCTCAAATGTGAATGGACTTATTGTTGATGGAGTAGGACAGATAGATGGACAGGGTCATACATGGTGGATAAATGCGAGTAAATCTAGCTAGGCTTAAGGCAGATTTCGTTATTACCAACAAACTACATATTTGCACTGATTCTTGATATGAATGTCTTCAGGATGGTATTCAGGAAAACAGTTGCAATCGTCCTGTGGTAAGTCAACCATCCAAAAATTAACTTTCAAAACTCAATGTTAAGTTCCGTGTATTTTATGCTTCTCATATTATTCTAAACTAATTGTGCCTATTTGTGGATAGAGCTTGTAAATGATGAATTTGGCCAACGACAGAACAAACCCCGCAGGCAAGTCAAACTTTTCGCATTTTCCAACCGAGTGTATTTTAATATGTTACACTTATCAAATATGTTTTTACTTGTGCGCTGCATGGAGTGATTGACAGTGGCAAGGGTATTCCTTTTTGCAGATACTCAGAAATGAGCTTTGGCCAATGATATAGAAGTTGAGGTCGAGTGTATTTGAATAAGCAATTACAAGTAGGTTGTTCCTCACATGCATGACTAGAGGTTTTCCCTCTTCTGGCTGGCTATTTGAAAGTTTCTTAGTAATGTTAACCTCTGATGCTTCAGGCTTTACTCATGACCCACTATGCCGTCCAGCTTTTGCTCAGGAGCACTATGGGCAGTGGAATGTCTCAATAGAAACTAGGTAACTACTAGCATTCTAGTTTTTCCCTCTCCTGCCCATTATTGTACAATGTAAACCTTAATTTCTGTTGCATCCAAATATTCAAATGTTGCTCAGAATATAAGATTGTTTGACAGTTTTCTCAATCGTTTTTACCCTTGAAGCTATATTTCGAAATACATGCTCAAGTTATGATCGATGTGAGAAGATGACAAGGAATGGTAGATTTGCCATCCCGTCCTAGGATTTGCTATCCCATCCTCAACTGTCAATTGATCCAATTTGGCAAAGTAAGTCATTTTAGTTTGTCCTTTTCATTTGAAATGTTTTCAACTATGCAATTTCTTTTCTTTCCATTGATCAGTGAAGGAGATGACAAGGAATGGTATTGACTAAGAAAATTTGATTCTGTCCATGCCTTGAGTTTCTTGGAATTGATGTTCTGTTTAGATCAGTTATTTATTTCTTGTTTTTTGCTTTAACAGTTTTTTGGCTGCCACTTGACATACAATTGTTTGTAAATTGTCAGACTTCAAGGGCATTCCATTCCAGGCCTTTCTGATGAGCAATCTTAAGACTAAACTTAGATAGCTTAATCTTAGCCAGCAGCTTACTGATGAGCTCAAGGTCGGTGAGGCCCTGTAGACAACGCCCCTGAGACAACCATTGTACAACTTCGGTTTTGGTTGTTAGATGTAAGCATTGACAATTTGTAACAATTTTAATTTGTATTTTTCTTCTGGACCATGTATAATATTGATTTTGAAATGAAATTAAAGTTCCCCTTAATGTATGATGATGGTATCATATGAGTTTAGTTTAGTGTCGTTGTTTATATTTGATTTTTGACTTGAGTCTAAAAGTTGTAGTGCATATGTTGGATAGATTATCTGCACCCAATGAAAAGAAAACACTACAGGTTGAAAAATGTGATTTTTATATGGTAAAAAAATTTGAATTATCAAAGGGAATATAGCGGCGGTTGTAGATCGTCGCTAAAAGGCAAAAAGTTGGATTGTTCATCGAATTTTGGCGACGGTTTATAACCGTCGTTATATTGTATTTAGCGACGGTTATAACCATCGCTACATTAAACCGTCGCTATATAGTATTTAGCGACGATTATGCCAGCGGTTGCTTAAAACCGTCACTAAATGACCTAGTGACGCCTTTATTAGCGGCGGTTGGCCAAGCGTCGCTGTATTATTTAGCGACGGTCAGAACCGTCGCTAAATACCTTTGGCCACCGTCGCTAAATTACTGTTTTCTTGTAGTGAATGCATATTTTTTATAATTGTAGACCACATCATACTCTAACCATTGAAAATGCCTCAAAAGGCCTATTTTTTGTAATTAAAGACTTTTAAACGCCACAGACTCAACCCATGGTTCAAAAATAATTAGAAAGACATTCTTGCCCTTTAACTTAAGTTATCGATTTTCAAAAACAAAATCACAGGATTATATCTTAAGCCTTGACTTAGCTCAGTACAACTCTCCGCCGCCATTACTCTTCTTTATCTATCTCTAACCTCAACCTCTCTTTGGATTAAGAAACCCCATTCAATCTTGAGTCACTTTCAATCTCGTAGATACCATCACCACCTTGATTTCTTCTCAACTACAATTAATATGGTTTCTGAATATAGCTTTAACACCTAAATTGAAAATGCATTAGAATTTGTTTTCAATCTCTTGAAACATTATTTAGAGCATACTGATTTCCATATTGACTTCTTATATTTGAATCAGGTATTATTAATCGAAATTCATTCACCTTCTTAAAACCAATCATAAGTTTGCTTTCAGATTTTTTTTTATTTTTTTTTACTTCCATATTGCCCAGCAAGAATCTATCAGTTGTGTTTCCGGAACATTAAACAACTTTGAAAAATATATCAAATTGTGCTAAAAGACTGCACATTTCGTTTGTTTCAATGTAACTGGAATTTGAATACATAAATAACAACGCTACGCCAATATGGGTATATTTGTCTTTTTACATATCCTTTAGCCATGGTTTGAGTTTGTGGCTTTTAATAGTATTGAATTACAAAAAGTAGGCCTTTTGAGGCATTTTCAATTGTTAGGGTCTTATGTGGTCTACAATTATAAAAAGTAGGCCTTATAAGTCATTTTCTCTTTCTATTATTTTCAATGAGTGTAAAACTCGTGGTTTTCCCACACATCTCAAATTTTAATTACATACTTGTACAACAGGTTTTGGAAATGCATGGGTGATTCTTTATATCATGAGATAGAATTAGTAAGAGCATCATATGCATGAGCTAACCTTAAACTTTTTTAATGTCCTAAGTTTTTCTTATGGTCTTTATAACAACATAGACACGTGTCAGTGTCTGGCATGGACACGAGGTGTCGGATGTGAAATACAGAAACACCCAAAAGTGACCATTTTATTTGTTTTTCAACTATACACTTTATTATATCAGTCGTGCTTTATACTTGTAGATATGCATCTACATATTCATTAGTAATTTGTCATTGAAATAATAGAACATTATAAAGAATTAAAATCTTCAAAAGATATATAAAATAGTTTATTTTATGATCTAAGCAAGGAGTGTCCAACACATGTCCAGGTATCTGAGTAACTAATACATGTCTGACATGAGATTCTTTATATATATATAAATATGAAGTTTCCTTGTTACTAGCTTACTTGTAGTTGGTCTTCTCAGTTGTATGTTTGCTTTCCCTAAACTTAAGTTCTTTGTTTGTCATTTTTATTTTCTTCAATGTGAAAGAAGGCTGCACTTAGATTTTTTATTTATTTATATTTTTTATGAAGACCAGTGGATGCCTTAGAAGGTTGCACACTTGATGTTTTCAAACGAATAGGTTGTGTCGACAATGTATCCTATCTTCTTGGATAAGTATGTCACTGGCTTAACTATCATCCAACATCCCAAATTACACAGACTATACATCAGAAGTCGCACAAAATTACTATCTTTCTCTTCTTTTTATATAAATGTAGGGTTTTGTTTAATTAGATTCCAATTAATTAGACACAAGGGCATAATAGAATCCTAAAGAGATTTTAGAGTCACTTAAAGCCTCTATGTCAAATGAAGTTATTATAGTTTGAAAATTGTTTAAATTTTGTTCTTACCATGGAGTTTCTATGATAGGCATCGATTAAAATCTATCTTGTGAATGATTTTAAACAAACTTCTAATGCCAATTCCATGCTATGACACCCATTCCATAGTGCATAAACTGATTACTGGCAATAGTATAGTAAGCACATGTTCACATGGAGAACAAAAATAAGCTTAGAGAGATGGAAAAGGGATCTTATAGAAACCTACCATCAGATGCCTACCAACTAAAGAAACAGATAAGAGAGATCTAGGGAAAGAGGGGGAGAATTTTTGCAAATCTTTGACGAGGAACAACTGGTGAAGGAGGAGATCTGAGGGTGGTTGAAGGATAAATAGTTGTTGAAGAAGGAGGAGGAAGACCGGTTGATGATAAAGGTTTCGTTGAATGTAGATTCGTTGAGGAAGATAAAGGCGGGTTAAAAGGCCAACGCGTGTTCTGTCTTTATTTTACAACAGAAAGGTTGTGTCTTACAGGTTTAGTAACAACCCGTTTGTGTTCCAAATCTCCCTTTGCTCATTATTATTATTATTATTATTATTATTATTATTAATTTGATTGCTGGTTTGTGACAGAAAAACCCGAATATGTTTTTTGGAGCGATTACAACTGTTTGTGGGATTTTCGGAACACTAGCTAGAGGCTTCGTTCTCGATCGCATGAATTCTACAATCAGAAATGCTTTTAAGGTAGGAAATGCTTTTAAGGTAGGTATGGCTGCATTTCTCCCACAAACAATATTACACCAATTTGTTACATGGACATTTCAGATCATTTTCAATTTGATTAGATTTGTTCATCATAATTAGTTCCTGAACAAGCTACCATAAAAACATAAATTCATTCAATCTAAGCAGAAAGAGTTAGGTTTCTCTATCTCTAGAAGACTTCTCTATCATATGAGCAAGTCTAGGGAGCCAGGCCTAGTGCGCCATGCCTAGCTCTCTACCATTTCCAATTCTCAAGATGTGGAATTATGCACATCTCGAGAATGTTGAATGGTAGAGAGCTAGGCCTGGCACAGATCTGACACACCAAGCCTGGCTATCTGGAATTGGGGCTTCATATTGTCTCATGTGTCTTGTCTTGAGGGTTGTGGACCTTATGGTTGAAGTTGACCTTGCATCTGTCTTCTTTCCAACCTTACAATATATAGTCCTTATTCTTTGAGATATACCTTGTTCACAAATTTTGTCCTATATTTTTTTACAACAATTCTAGTCAGCCTTGTTTGCTGGCTTTTTTACAATTTCACCCCTTCTATAAGTAGTGTTTGTGACTGTGTTTTAAAGAGGAGATGTAAAAATGTAAAAAAGCCAAAAAAAACTCAAAAGAGACCAGCAAACAAGGCTGGCTAGACTTACTCATTTTTTTTATTAATGTAGGAACAGTACTCTGCCCATCATACCTCATTCAGCCATTTATGTCTTTTAATTTGGCAATCCAATGGAATTCATTTATTCCACTCCATCATTGTGCCAATTCTATAAGTTCAATTGCTTTATATTGCATACAAGTTGTAGGCAATAATGTATTAAATAACTGGTTTGATTCTTTGGCAGCTTCTTTCTGCAACAACTCTACTGGGAGGAATATCTATTGTTGCTGCTTTTTGCTTAAGTAACTTGTATGGGTTCGTAGCGCTTTTTGCCGTTGGTCAACTACTTTTCTTTGCCACACAGGTTGGTATACGTTGATTTGCAATGAAAATGTATGTCATTCTCGCAACTTCAATTCATTACATAGGCCATTATTCTTCTTACATAGCTAGCACACATTTTCAATGAAACACATAGGTAGCTTGAACACTTTCTCCATAATATCCAAATTGTCTTCACCGTGTAATGCCATTTTCTTTTGGTACATTGTTGATTTTCAACACTTATCTCGTTCCATTAATACATTCGTAAATTCATGTGGGGTTGACAATGAAAAATCTGAAACCTGACCTGCTGACACCCCTATGTGCTGGTTACGACTAGTCGACTGCTGTTCTTGTACCCTCACCATATTGAGGTTTAGTCTACAGATTATTGTATTTTAGTACTACAGTAGTCTAGGTAACATTATATTTTAGAAGAAAATAGTTTGCAAATGAAATAGAGAAGAAATCTTTCAAGCGAAAAAATGTTGGTAACTGTGGATTTTTCTTCTATATCTCACAAATAAAATAAAATAAAGCACCTTTACCACCAAAAGATGAGGGTGAAGTGAACCAATGAGGTACCTATTCCACCAACACTTCCCCTAGGGTTTGACTGGTTAGGTGTCACTATGCTGTCACCACACCCAAATGTCCACCATGAAAGAGCAATACATACTTGTGAAGAGTAGAGTGAAAAGAGGAAAATAGTGTTTGAATAGCTGTGAGTTAGGTTGTGTAAGAGAATCTAGGCAAGGATCAGTAGAGTGCTTTTGTCTTATAGTTGGTGTTGGTCTATGTTGCATTTAACCATATGACCTTTTGAACTTATGTAGCTGTAGACAATCTGAACAAACTTCTTTTGAACTCTGTCTTCTGAATAATGTAGCAGATGGACAATCTGAAAGCAATAAATATAATTGTTGACGATTGAATTATGGTTTTGCAGTCTCCTATAAACTATGTGTGTCTCCATTGTGTTAAACCCAGTTTGAGACCACTGTCAATGGCTCTGTCAACAGTTTTAATACACATACTGGGTGATGTTCCCTCTTCTCCATTAGTTGGGCTTCTCCAGGTTTACCTTAGCCTTTTCAACTACTTCCCATCCTTATCGACTGTTTTAATCATGCTTTCACAAGAGTAATTTTCCATTTTTTGAAGTAAAATGCTCTGAACACACCAACCAGTATCCCGCCTTGAGGAACCGGTTGTGGTTTTAGTACCATGCAATTAGGAACATTCAGACTAGAAACCACCTATATGGCAAGGGGTTGTTTAGTAGTCTAGCTACCAGAAGGGTTTTGCCCTAAGGGGAGAAAATAAAACTGGGTTTCTCAGATGGTTGATACCCACAAAATTATTTAAACATGATTTTTAATGGTTTTGGTTTGGTACCATTATGTAGGACCACGTTAACAACTGGAGGATGACCGCTCTTGCTCTCACATCTGTTCTTTTCGTAGCAGCTGCTCTATGATTTATAGGTAAGTGTCATTTGTTGCTACTCCAATATCAAATATACATTTGTCATTCTGTTGCTGCTCCAATATCAAATGTACATTTGTATTATTGATATCATAGTCATACAATTGAGCATGACATCAGTTAAGCTTTTACTGCGGGGTTGTGTTCTCTTTAAGTTGTGTTTGTTTCAAAGGAAAATTTTGTATTCTCTTTAGGTTGTGTTTGTTTCAAAGGAAAAATATTTCTTAGAGAAAACAACAAAAATAGAGTAGAGATGAGGAAAAGTTGAGATTGAGGATTACCATATCTTTTGAGAAAATATTCTTTGTTACTTGCCACTCTGGGGTAGAGATCATCATCAACAAACTCATGTTTTCCATTCTCTCTCTCTCTCTTCTCCCCCTATTCATTTTTGGCAACATTTCTTGGGAAAATATTCTTTTGAAACAACACAATTTTGTTTTCATGCTTGAGGTGCAAGCACAGTAAGTATTGAGAGAGAAATGAAACATATACAGGCTATGGATCACTATTTTACCATTGGGATCTCAGTTGTTGTGTGTAGGAAAGAATCATGATGAATTGGTAAAAGTTAAATATTATTTGTATATTGGCAGGTATCTTCCTACCCAGCATGGACAGATTTGATGAAGAGGAAGAGCATCAAGTCCCCACAGGTGGGACGGTCACTCAATGAACCATAGAACCTTGCATTTATATCTCGTTACCCTCATTAGGCTTGGAGATGGATTCAAGTGAAATCTCCTTAGTGTTTTGACCAGCTGTGTAAACATTTATTATATATCTTATCACTACAACACAATTGGCTTTTAATAGCATTTGAGCATATCATTTTTTACGCTCATGCTATAAAAGCCCAAATTTTAATAGCATTGTAAGAGTAAAACGCTATGAAATTCGTGGGAAAAACTAAAATTAACGCGGCTCGATTCCCTCCCATTTCTTCATTTGCTTCCCTCTCAGTTTCGCTCTCTTTCCCCCCTCATTCACAGCAGATCGAAGTGATGCTCTCCCCTGACCTCTCCTCCTCTTTGCCTTTCTGCCCCTCTCTTTCTCTCTTCTTCCTTGGTGCATTCTCTCCCTCTTCACAAATCTCTCTCAAAAACTCATCTCTTCTTCATCTTTCATGGCACCCCAAGCATGATTTCTTCAAGCAGAATAGTCTATTGTTCTCATCTCTTCCTCTCCCCACTTACAAAGTTGAAAAGCTAGGGTTTCCTCTCCCCATTTGCAAAGTTGAAAAGTTTGGGTTTCCTCTCCCAATCTCTTCCTCTCACCATTTGCCTGATTTGTTGTTGTTGTTGCAGACATCGAGGATGAGATCCAATCCAGCATCCGTTCGTTGCAGCTCGACTCAGCAGGTAAGAATTCGTTGAATCTCATCCTTTTCCGTTCGTTCGTTCGTTCTCTATCACTATTGTATTCGATGATGTACTAAACGTAAGGTTTCGGTTGAGTTTTGTAGAAGAGAACAACGGTGTGGTTTCGATGGATGAAGTTAAATCTGAACAAGTTAAGTCGAAAGAAGTCGTAAAATCTGATAATATGGAAGAAGGTAAAGTGTAATTAACCTAATTCTTCTTTTCATTGAGATTGAGCTTATCAATATTACCAAAACTTCCGTATATTTACGGTGAAGAAGCGATTCATAGGTTCTAGTAATTTTTGGTGCTTGAACTAGATTAAAAGATGTTTTGTTGAAGTGGAAAAATTGATTGGAGGAAACTCTTGAATTTTTTGCTCTTTTGTCTTGATTTCTAATGTCACATGTTAGATGAACCTATTTCGATGCAATAGAGATCTTTGTCTAATTTGAATTGAGAGAAACTTATGTCATTGTATTTATTGGAACAAGTAGCTCTTGTTTTTCACTTGGGAAGCAATGGTTTTTTCAGAAGAATATAAATTTTTTGTAGTGATTGGTGCTATAATTAGTAGATTTGCCCCCTGGTAGGTGAATATTAGGATTCTAGATTGTTGAAAGCTAAAATTTATATAACTTGTGTTAATATCCAGAATTTATGATTTGTTGTATGCTTATTCAGTATCAATAGCATTTTTCACATTCTGCATATGCATCTGTATCTCTTATTTATTGTAGATATCAAGGAAGATGTACAACCTGTTGCCCAACCCTCAGGACCCTCACATTTTGGCTGCAGATGCTGGTAAGTCCACCACTAAATGAATATTGTACAGACATGATTGAAGTTTGAATGGATGCAGAGTTGCAGCCTTACTAATTCTAAATGAATATTGTACAGTGTTGATAAGAGGTTTAAGACTCTTCCACCATCAGAGTCACTTCCAAGGAGTGAACCAGTTGGTGGGTATATCTTTGTTTGCAATAATGATACGATGCAAGAGAACTTGAAGAGGCAACTCTTTGGTAAGCTTTCCCCCAATTTCCTTTGCTTTTTGTTGTTCAAGTTCAATTTTTTTTTTTTAATTTATTGATCTTTGTTAATTGATTTGAGTGATCATTTGAATTTAATTTGATGTTTTGATCCATGGGTATTGATGGGTTTTATTGAATTTTGGAAATTGGGTTTTATTGATTAATGGGTAGGCATGATTTGTGGATACATCTGATCTGATATTGTGTTGTTTGTGATTTTGATTTTTCAGGGCTCCCTCCAAGGTACAGGGATTCAGTGAGGCAAATAACACCAGGATTGCCTCCTTTCCTTTACAACTACCCCACTCACCAACTCCATGGAATTTTTGAGGTTTGTGGTCTCTTTCCTTGTTTGTATGTTTTCTACTTTGTGAATTGATGTAGATACTAGATACTAAAGTTTAGTGTTGAAGTGAAGTACATATCTGTGGTTTAGTGGAAAATTTTCACTTCAAGGGATAATCTGATTGATTTATCATTGTTGCCCTTGTTTAATGATACTACAAATGAAGAAATTTAAGATATGTGAGGTATATTGCCTAATATACATATTTGAAGCATGCTTAGATCAATAAAGGATGTTGGATGTCAAGGGTAGTAGAATGATACTACAAACCTTTTTCTCATTCATTCATAGTTGTTTCCCCTGCAAAAGGAATCATTCAGATCTATTTTTTAACTTGCAAATTTTTTTGGGGGCACAAAACATCTAGGTTTAGATAAGCACTTCTGATCTGAAGGGTATTTTCACAATTGAAAGCTTGTACGTGTTCTTGGAAGCTAGCCTACATTCTTCATATGCACCTACATTCTTCATATGCAGTGAGAACCTTGGAACTGTTCAACTTCCATTTGGGATCCCAGATCACAAAAGCACTAATCAGTAATTACACTCTACTTCCCTGAGAATTGAATTCCAAGCAAACCAAATTTACCTTAATACCATGTTTTCTTATGGCATTAATACTTTGACTTTTATATTCCTCTAGTTTTTTTAGATAATCTTTTTCTTTTCGCTGGTGTGTAAGGTCAATTGTTGATAAATTCCATGTTCAACCTGTACTTATTTTCAGTCAGAAAACAATTCATTTGAAAAAGTTCTGAAAGGAAAAAAAGAAAGTTATAGGTCCTCTGTTGATAAAAATCAATATGGGGAGGGAGTTACCCAATATGAAGAAGCCCCCATCAGCCCAGTGAAGCTTAACCAACTTGTAATTGACTTTCCATCTCAACTTTTACATATATCAAATTGCTAATAATGCACTTGACTACTTTGTTAGCATAAATTTGACACTTTTTCACTGACTTTTGTGATGATTCAAAAATCTTCTGTTATTGGATTAAGGTAACTCATCTTGGAATCTTCTGTTATTTGAATTATAATGTCAGCATGATGTTGTGATCTCATAGGAATTTTGGGTTGGAAATGAAGAACTTGTTCATATCTATGAGAAAAGGCTGGGGGATGCTAGTTATATCAGTTTCAAGCTTGCACGGACAAATAATCGTGGGGATGGTACGTTTATTACATATATTTGTGTAGATAATAATTTGACACATTTGATTGAGCGACGTTCTAATTTTAAAGGGTGAGCGGGCCTAACATTTTGCATTGCCGCAAGACACACGTGTCTGCATCCTTGTTAAGCAACTAGCTAGCCTCCCCACCACACACACTCACACGCAGTCTTCTCAAGAATCTGTTGTAAAGGGAAGTATCCAATGTTGAATAATTTTCAACAGCACATAATGCATGAATGAGTCCCACACACAGTACATCGTGATTTATTTTTATTTTTTTTTGAGGATTTTTCCTTTCTTTTGACACATTAGAATCACGTTGATACTTTCTACTTTTGTCATTGGAAATCATTTTAGTACCCTTATTGTGAAGTTTGGTAGTTGTCATTTAACTCTCTTTTTTCCGCACTTGATGGTTCTGTTGAAAAAGCAAGTATCCTAAAGTCTGGCTTGAGGGTCTCCCACTGATCAGCTATGCAGCAGGCTTAGCAAATACATAAATTTTGTGAAAGAATAATCAAGTTGAGATGGTTTAGTGCAAAATCCCATTCTTAGTTTATGAGGTGTTCTTTCTCTCACACACTTAGGCCTCAGTAAACTTGATTCCCATTTCGTTCAGGCCACAAGTTATACTGAAACAAGGTGTTCTAAATCCTATTCAGATCTGCTTTGTTGTTGTTGTGTGGGATTGTTTATCACTATTATTACTTATTTATTTAGAAAAATGTTACGTTGGTAACAGGTAGTATTGTACCTCGGATTGAACTTTCAAGTTGTCATTCTGAATGAACTAGCTAGGTTGTTACTGATCTCTTACCCATGAGCTTTAAAATAATGTCTCTGACTTGTTTTAATAAATTGTATCATTCTGCTACAGGTTTGCTGACTGTTGTTCACAAGGACTACTTCAAGATTGTAGACTATCAAGAGTTGCTTTTCAATGACTTTGGAGATCGTGTTACTCAGCTGCTACAAAAGTCCATTGGTTCATCTTCCCAGGTGATTATGTTCGTCTAGCTTTTAAATAATTCAAGTGAAGTAAAATTTAGTTTTATATTTTGCAATTTGGATTTTGTTTACTGATAGTTCTACATTAAACTTTATTGATTACCAATTTCTAGTTGAACTCTACTGCAAATTTTTACTGGTATATTCCCGAGGCATTATGATCCTCCAGATGGTTTCGTATTTGAAATTAACGATGTTTCTCCTCCCATTCAGGTAAATCCTATTTTAAGTGATCAAAATGTGTTTTGCATCAGGAACTCATTTTTTTGTTTCTTCACTGAAGGACGATGTTTCTCTGCTTGATTATAATGTTCAAGAGATAGTGAATGACTTTGTTGCTGCAGCTATAGCACAGGTATGTGAATGCATTTTTCTCCCTCACTCTACAAATCTGAACTGTTTTTGAAATACTGCCCCAACAATGCTGCTTTCTGTCAAATATTGTTTGTTTTTTCCTTAAATCTTTTTTAGGCTTACATCACTACCAAGTGCTGATGTTCAAATGGCTACCATGATCTAAAAAGTTAGTGTGTAAATTTCAAGGTCAAGATATAATCTAAAATATTACAGTGTATAAATTTAAAAGACAAGTCTATTTTCATATAAAAAAAAACATGTATTCCATATTTATTCACATTATTAGTCAAGACAAACATTCTTCATGTTGATTAACAAAAGCCATATTTGACATGTATTCCATTTTACTTTTAATGAAAAGTGTATTTTTCAGTTACACTTATAACACTAGTTGAGTGGGTTTCTTTTATTTTATCTCCTATAGGAGCCCCTCATGCTTTACTAATGTGAGTTGTTTGGTGAAGAATACTTTTATTTCATTTGAATTAGACTTATTCAGAGTTGATGATACCTTGTATAGCTTTAATATGAGACTGTCATCTACAAAAATACATAAACAAAAAATTTCTGCATATTCCTAGAAATTTGATGATTCTTCGATGAATTGTTACTTGAATTTGATTTGTTATGTGTTTTGAATGCGATGGAATTGAATTGGAACTGAATTGATTTTTCCCGGAATTGAACTGTTTTTGTTCAATTCAATTTGGAAATGATTGATCCAACAAACCCTAATTATTAATTACATGTGTTGAAACTTGAAAATGAATTAAATTTGCGACAATTTGGTTAGTGATTGATATTCCGTTCCCGAATTGTACATCCACATCACTTGCTTGCTGCTTAAAGGTTGATACGAAAGAATTGGGGCACTTGGTAGATTGCGAAACCATGTCCAAGTAAAGTAAATGTTGTCCCCAACTCTTAGAAACAAGTGCTTTTGTAAAGGGTATAACATTAGTATATTTTCCGAATTTATCCATAACATCATTGTCTTGCATGCAGAGTTCTTTTTCTATTGTTAATTTGACTAGACTGTTTTTCTTCCAAATTATTTTTGTGCCACAGAATGTTGAATCATTGGCAATAATCCCATATGCTCTCCTATATTTGATCTTGTTATCTAATTTAGTGAAATATCAGAATTCTAGATACAAGATCGTGTTTTTGTAAAGCATTCATCGAGTCGTGAACCATTGTTATAGCATTGGATTGGCACATACATACATTGCAAGTCAAATACATGTATCATAGAATTGATAAACCAAGCATACTGTTATAAACACAATACCTTTTATGAACTGTCAGATTTTGCTCGTCTTCTGCTGTGGAGTCAAATACTTAAGACTGATGGATAAAGATTTGGAATTTTTATTTGCTATGCATGAACGTAATGTATCTGACATTGGAAAGCTCATATGGCCAACCAATTCCCGGAGATAAAGAACACAAAGAGGATGATCCCAAATCTTCGGAAACCTCATGTAAAGACACTCTTCATTGAGACACCATTCACCTTCAGTACAGGGGAGGATCTACATCTCAGGTAAGTTTTTAATTGGAAACATAATCCTTTATGTCATATTTCTTTGAGCATTGCATTTATCTAAGAATGTTCAATCAATTGATGAAAACCATTCAACTATAAAATTTGAAACGTAAATTTAGTTCTATCGTGTTATAAGAGTTTACTTCAGAATGAATCACTTCTCCCGAATTAGTTTCATGGCAACCCTTTTTATTGTCTTTTTGCTCGTTTAGATTGGTTAAAGTCAGCTAAGAAGAAGTTAAGAGTGCTAGAGTTTTAACTTTAAAAGGCTTGTAACCTAGTTTATGGAGAAAACTTGCTAAAGTGATTAATGTAGTGCCAAATGTGATCATAACTTTTCTCTGTGCATCATTAAGGTTTTTTAATTAGTCCAGTCTGTTGCTGTTGCTGCTTCTGTTGATGTGGTTGTTGCTGCTGGAGCTGCAACTTCTGTTGCATCTGTTGTTGCTGTTGATGTTGTTGTTTCTGCTGTTGTTGCAGCTGTAGATTAATAAGAGTTTGTCGCTGCTGCATGGGGCCACATAAGCTATGACTGTGGTTAAACTTATCAATTTGTTGATTATGCTGATTCAGTACTTTAGAAGCATCTAACTGAAATCCAGGAGTAGGCAAGGCTTGTGATCAAGGTACTTTCTTCATCAATTAATAGTCTCAGAATGTAACAAATTTACTTTATTTCTTCCCATATTTATATTTATAACTATATGTTTTGCTTCTTTAGGTTATTCCTTTCGTATGGTACATGGCCTTTGCCACCTTTCCTGCGGGAATACTAGGTAGGTTTCAGTGAAGTTGTTTCACTCTTTAGATCTAGCCACTACCCTGCTCGAATTATCTAGGTAGAAAGTTCAAAATATAATTCATGTCCTAAAACTTTACAGAAACAGAGATTGTTTTAATATGTTTCATAACGTCTGTTTCATTTTCAACCAACATTAATGCATCACATATATATATATAGCAAATGTTTTCCAAAAAGTTACATATATCTCATCGATGCATGCATGAGGTTTTACTATTTGAATGTACCAGAGGTTGGATGTTGGATGTATGCAAGTGAGTGACAGACAACACGTTTGAGATTAGCATTCTTCAGAGCCGTTTTGAGTCAGGATATTGGAGCTTTCGATACGGATCTAACTAATGGAAAGATCATTGCTAGTATGACTAATCACACGAGTGTTATTCAAGATGCTATTGGGGAGAAGGTATTGTTTATTGCATACTGTTAGCTTTCGAGTGCTCATTATACTTCCTTGTGTTACATTTGTTTTCAACAATTGGGCTTTGATAGCATAACAAGCCTTTAACATGGCAATGAAAACTTTTTTTTTTATATGCTTTTACCTGCATCCATTTATATTCAAGTTATGTCATTAACTGACTTATATGCCACTTTTTGTTGACTTAATTATCTTATCTTCGATTCTTATTGTTTTGTTTATTCTTTGAGTTTTCATGTATCTCCAGTTTTTCAAGTGTCATTCTTCTTCCAATCTTTTGAATATTGATAATCCAAATGAAGAATTCTTGATTAATTTGACTGTAAGGAATGGATCTCTATTGTCTGTCCCGCATCCCTCCATACCTTGTAAATTATTTCAGTGCTTTCTGCACTAGTTTTAAGCTTTAACATCCTGCTCCTTATTACTTTGTAGTAAGAAAGACTATGATTTTCTACTCTAGGCAACTAAATGAATGGGTAGTATTTCTGTACCCACTTTCTCTATTCGTATTTCTCTCTGCTGATTACAAATTTGCAATTTTTACTGTCATGGTTATAGGTGGATGCTGTGGTGTATCTGGTTGATGCCTATGACAAGGAAAGGTTTGCCGAATCAAAGAAAGAGCTAGATGCTCTACTATCAGATGAGTCCCTGGCCACTGTTCCCTTCCTAATTCTTGGGAACAAGATCGACATACCTTATGCAGCTTCAGAAGATGAGCTACGCTACCACTTGGGTTTGACCAACTTCACCACAGGTAAGGGGAAGGTGAACCTCACAGACTCGAATGTCCGTCCACTTGAAGTCTTCATGTGCAGCATCGTTCGGAAAACTTAGAGATATACGAAAAGTGTCCATGATCTAAGCATGAAGTGTCAAATTGTGTTTGTTAGTGTCCAATACACATCCGACATGGGATTTTTTTAAAATGAAGTGCCCTTGTTATATAGGCGAAGACATTACAGATTCATGACTACCATTGACATGATTATATTTGGTTATTTTACTGCCATTTCTTGCTCTTCTTCTTCTTGCTTTCGTTCCCTTTTTTCCCTTGAAACGTTATGTACATTCATCATCACAAAAATGTTTAGATCATTCAACATTTCTTTCAGCAAAAGGAAGTGAAAATAATACACTTTATTTTCTTTTGCTTGATCACCAACATGGTGTTTCTTGTCTTTGTCACAATGAACTTCGAGTGCTCAGGCTAATGCATACATGATAAGATGTAATAAAAAGTCAGTTGATAGCAAAAAAAAAAAAAAAAAATTCTATGTATACTTACCATAGCGTTTTAAAAACGCTATAAAAGGCCAACTTACCATAGCATTTCAAAAACGCTATGATAGCCCCTGTTTCTATTATAGCTCCGGCTGTCATAGCGTTTTTTAAACGCTATTAATCAGAATTTTTCTTGTAGTGTATTCATTTTCCTTATTCCCATTTCACTGCATTATGCTTTCCATAAAAGACTAGTTCAGCGGCATTGGATGTCTTTTATCTATGTTGTTGCTGGTGTGTGGTCTTTTGGTGGCAAAATTCGAGCAGAGCAGTACACTGAATTGCTATGGAACAGCAGCTCCATGTACATTTATATCCTGGAGGTAGTTTACAGGATAATTTGATCAGACCCACATTGGTTCTGTGATACTGCCTCTATCATAGTGGTTGTCTTCTTTGCCTTCATGCCTCATCTTTCTCTGCTACGTCACCCAATTTGGAACTATCGGGAAGTTGGGCTTCGCTTTAGCTGTTTGAGGACATCCTATATTTGCCTGAAGCTTCTGTACCTAGAATAAATTAGATGAATTAATTTTCAAGCTACGGTTTGGGTTTCTAGAGGGAAACAAAATGGCAATCGGGATCTACTTCCAACAACCTTTTTTTATCCCCAGAACAGTATTGCAGTATTGTTGTCCTCGTTTAAATTTGACAACCCAATGTCACGCTTTCCTTCTCGACCATCTGACACCACCATCACCACCTGATTCAGCCACCAAAACCTATCATGACACTGTCACAACCAGGGGCGGACCCAGGATTTTAGTCGAGGGGGGCGAAATGAAAAATACTTATTAGTTGATAATAGTAGTTATCAATGGTAAAGCCAATTTTTTTTTTACCGAAGCTAGTAACTAATAAAAAAATTCAACTATAAAAAATACAATGCATATATCAAATTGGATCCAAGTGTAGTCAATTTTAAGCCAAAATAATGTCACTATTGATAACCTTAGCAAAGAGCAAACAAACATAATAACTAGAATATATAACTAATATCACAAAAGAGTTTGTCTAGGCAGTAAGACTTTAAAGCCATTTTTTGGCCAGGCTAGAACATTTTTACACATTTACCCATTCTCTTTAAAATACAATCACAAACATTATCTATAGAATGGATAGAAATATAAAAAATTTAAAATCTGACCAAAAAGTGGCTATAAAGTCTGGTTGTCTAGAATTGAGAATCACAAAATAATTAGGATAAGTTCTAGGTGAAGCTAAAAAAAAAAATTTAATATGCGAATATAATATGATCATAATACAATTTCAAAGAAAAAATAGTTTATATGAGGCTCAAATTTTATACGAGTTGGCTAATGGTATATATTTTCATTGAATTCTATCGTTATTATTTTAGATATTAATTTTAAATATTTTTTTGTTAAGGGTTTAATATCACTTGTGAAAAACAATTCATTTTTTAATGTTTGCAATTACTAATAAAATAAAAAATGCACTCAAAGAGTATCGAACTCAGGTCTTTTACTAAAAGTGATAAACCTCCAACCATTACAACAACAAAGACATGTTTGAATATTTTCATAAACAATTAAGATATTGTATTCTACATTATATAATCAATTTTTTAAGACTAAAATATATATACTAAAAATATTATAAAAGTTGAGGGGGGACAGCTGCCCCCCTTCGCCCCTTAGTAGGTCCGCCCATGGTCACAACCACCACCCCTAGTTCAACTATTGCTACATATGATTCAACACTATCACCATGGGTTAGCGGATGTTAATACACGAAACAACTTGAGAGCAAGAGAGCATCTTATCATAAGAAGTCTAATTTGACCATCCAATTGCACTGTAAATGTCTGAATTGTCTGAGTCGAACATCTTTTTGGTACACACCATTGACATTTCACATTCTACGTTTCCAAGTGTCGAACAAATTAAGTTTCGTTTGTCAAGTTTCATACCCCCCTTACTTTCTTTTATCATCGGTTTTTATGAATTTCTTGCATTGATTATCAAGCTCTCAAGAATATTAATACTTCGAGTATTTGTTCATATACTCATTGCATTGTATTGTTGTAATATACTGGCACAAAAGTGTACATATTATTAAAATCAGTGATTCTAAATGGCGAGGGAGGGGGATGTGACCCTCCATCCCCCTCGAGATGCGTGCCCGTGTGAATCTCGAGGGGGATGGGGGGTCAAACCCCCTCCCTCGCCCGTTTCCTCGCCGCCTAGAACGACTCTATTAAAATTGAGCCCCTCACGATGCAATAATGATTGCAACCATTCGTCTGTCTCCAAAGTCAACAATTATTTCAGGTTGTATCACAGCATTACAATGCAATGAGTATAGGCACAAATCAAAGTAGTAATACTCTTTGTTGAGCTATCCAGCCCAACATTTTTGTGTGATTCATGTGATGAGCCTGTACCACCTGATATATCTATAGTTACATCTACATTGACCAGGGCTAATTATGTGGATCCCATGTTCTTGAGTGAGGATTTCAATTTTCACCATCCTGATGTGAAAATTATTCAATCTTCTGATTTGGAACCAGACTTAGGATGTTCCATTTTAGGAGTAAGGGAGGATCCTTTGTTGCATATTACTACTTGCGACCCATTCATGTTTAAGATCCTTACTGATTTCCAAGGAATGCGAGCTTCTTTACAATTTCTAGATGATTTTAGATGGTGTCCTTGCAACTTTTGGGATGTGCTAGTATATCTTGTGTCGCATGTGGTTGCTAGTTTTGAGTGGACTGATCCTCAACTGTTCAGGTTGTTGATATACGACCATGGACTAAGTGTTGCTATGTTCTTCCTTGTCATTTCATGGTACATCATTTATAAGGAAGAATATATGTCGGGCTGATGACGCTAAACCAAGCGCTACTGGGAGGCAACCCATTTTTTGTTGTAAAAATGCATGCTGAGTGTGTATTTTATCTATTTCTATTAACTAATCCACAATTCTTTTGTCTCTGAGCTCTCATCGGTGGATTACTTGTGGAAATTGGTAAAATCTTCACCGCGGTAATATTGTTCTAACCTCCTCTCATGTACTTATTTCATTCATTTGTAAGAATTATTTTGTTAAACATTGAGGACAATGTTTGGATTAGGTTTGGGGGTAGGGTTCATGAGTCGGTGAATTTTTCGTAGTATTTTCTTTTCTTATGCTTAAAAAAAAAATTGCCAAAAACTTGTTGCGGATTTTATTAACCTAAATTAATAATCAAATAAACCTCACTTGTAATAACCGCAAGTGCACGGTGTCTAACTGGTAGACAACGGCAAGTACGGGTCGATCCCACGAGGAAGGTGAACTAAATTGAATTTAATAATTTAATTAAACTAATTTGGAGAAAATGGGGGGTTACAGTGTTTAAAAATCCGAGTTAAACAAAAGTAATAAAAATAACAATAAATAAAAGAATTTGAGGGAAACCACAATTTGCAAAATATTTTTCAAGCTCCTAAAATTATATTCAATTTTTCTTGTTATTCTAATTTTTCAGATGTGCCACTAATTTCAAATTGACCATTTGGGTTGGAAATAGGTTGGCTAGGGACTTCCTCTGACTCTATCTCAAGACGTGACTCAACTATTTGACTCAAAGTCATCTCAAGTTTCTTGATAGCTTGAGAGTTTTGTTGATAAATAACTGTCAATTCTGTGATATCCTGAGAATTTTGCTCAAGCATTTCTCCTGTTCGCTCTATAAAAAGGTTCAAGATATCCTCTAACCTTGATGTGTTGGATGGAGGAACAACTTGATGAAATTGAGACTCATTATTAGGAATGAAAGCTTGAGGAGTCTGAGGAGTGTCTAGAGGGCCTTCATGGTATTGACCATGAGCCCATGAGAAGTCAGGATGATAGGCTAAACCTGGGTTGTAATAATCTAAATATGGATCATAATCAGGTCGTCGCATGGCATTAAATGCATTGACTTGCTCAGGAAATCAAGATGGATAATCCCTTGTGTTCATATATTTTTTTAAATCACTAACTCTAAAAATATACACAGACTTACACGCAATCAGCAACCAATAAATGCACAAGAAACATGCCTCCCTAAGCAATCAACGTTTTTTAGATCAATTATATTTTTATCTTTGGGGGACAATTATTTCTTATGTAATCTTTATGACAAAGCAATGGGTGCTACAAGTTGATCCTAAGAATGTACACTTTACACCGCAAAGTTCAAAATCAGTAGGCTAGAGTTTTGTTTCAAAGAAATCGGATCATCGCACAAGAGAATGAGGTCACAATGGTCCAATTAAGTACTTCCTTGTGCTACCGCTCTATAAGCCAATAGATGTGAGAACGATGTGATGTTAAATGTACACTTGAGGCTTGTGTTCCTAACCCAAAACTGTTAGTTACACCAATTCTTCTTGTGGATCGTAGCTTACTTATGACTCGGCGTATCGGGTAAATTACCCTTGTGGCAGTGGCCTCTCGGAGTTCATTGAATGATTAAACCCATCGTCACTTTTAGCAGCGGTCAACACAAAAATTATTGGATTCACTTTGGTCTTGGTTGTCCTATGAACACTGTACCTAAAAGATGGCTCTATCTAACTTGCTAATTGATTTTAATTATGTTAGGCTATTGGTTGCACACAGATGGAGTGATGAGGTGGGGATATCAAGTCCCACCAGTTTCTATTTAGAAGCTGGGTGTGCTTATTATGAATTACTAAAGTTTAGCATCCACAATTACAGAAATTAAACAACCAATCACACAATTTCAAACAATTACACAAAGCACCCGGGTCGCTAATACGTTGTATGTGATAGAAATACTTACAGACTGCGCATTCTGTTTTGCACAAAAAGTTAGCACAATAAAAAAAAATGTCCGACTTCTTTTTATCCGTTTCAATCAGCACATAAGCATATGCAATCAAATTACTGGTCTTGGTCTTAGAAGTCGGATTTCTAAATCATAAAAATTATTGGGTAACAATTAAAATTGTTTCCCTATAATTTCTTTTAACTTAGAAAATTTTGGGTTTTTTTTTTTTTTTTGGTGATTAAACAAAATGAAAAACAGTAGAGTTCTCAAAAATTATTACACCCCACACTCGTAAAACGAGGTGAAAATAAAATTAAAACTCTCCTCACAAAATAAAAAAATAAAAATAAAAAATTTCTTGATGTTTTTTGGGATCGTCCAATTTCCTCGAGAAGCGTGTATTCTGCAAAATCAAACAAATAAAACGAAATGAGTGTAAAAAGAACTTAGCAAAATAAAAATAAAAATTTATTAACCTAAACTACAAATTAGTGAAAATAAACTCTTAAATTCAATTACACCGTTACAGTCCCCGGCAATGGCGCCAAAAACTTGTTGCGGATTTTATTAACCTAAATTAATAAGCAAATAAATCTCACTTGTAATAACCGCAAGTGCACGGTGTCTAACTGGTAGACAACGGCAAGTACGGGTTGATCCCACGAGGAAGGTGGACGAAATTGAATTTAATAATTTAATTAAACTAATTTGGAGAAAATGGGGGGTTACAGTGTTTAAAAATCCGAGTTAAACAAAAGTAATAAAAATAACAATAAATAAAAGAATTTGAGGGAAACCACAATTTGCAAAATATTTTTCAAGCTCCTAAAATTATATTTAATTTGTCTTATTATTCTAATTTCAAATAAATGACTCTAGCAATGTATAAACTCCTAGCATTAATTGTCTTTTTATGGCACAATTAATCACAAGTTTAATTATTCAATTAAAACATGTTTGATTTATAACATAATATTTTTCTAACAACCTAAGATGCATGACATATTAGGTGAAAGTAAAATATTATAAATCGCGAATCAATTACTATTAATCATGGAATAATAAAATAAAATGAAATTAATTCTAGAGTTTGAGACTTAATTCAATGTGGTGTTACAGAGCATTCAGCAGGGTGCAAACAAGAACATGTCCATTGTGGCTCAGCAGATCTAGTAGTGTCAACTTGATTTACGACACGAATCCCGAGAAAATGAACTACAAAAAAAACAACGCCAAAAACATATCCCCATCACCATAAAAATATTCAAAAAAAAAAAATGAGAATCAGTAGTGGATGGAGGTGGTGATGAGGGATGAAGGAGAGAAAACCTAGATTTGCTTGGTTGGGATGGTGATGAGAATCACTCTATGAAGGAAAGAGGATTTGATTTTCTACTGATTTTTTTTCTTCCCTTATCTTCCTTCCCTTTCTCATCCATTGATTTTTTGTATTTATAGAGAATTAGCAAAAAAATGAATATGGACAAGTTAAGGGGAGGATTCAACGAGTGATTTAAGGAAAAAAAAAATCAAAACTAAATATGGGATAATTGGGAGAATATTCTTTGGGTTTGCTTGGGCTTGGCATTGGGTTTGGTTTTGGGTTAGCATTTTGGGTTTGGGCTTAGGTTAAATTAGGTGGACCTAGGTTTATTAGGGTTAGATTTTCGGTTTAAGTTATGGGCTTGGTTTTGGGTTTAAGGGTTTAGATATGTGACCCTCTACTTTGTACCACTGCTAGAATCGACCAATTGTCATTCCTTAAATTGTCGCCTTAATACGATTTCATCGTTCACGCTCAAATTCCTACAAAGACATGAAAACGAAATAATTACTATAAAATATAATAATCGAAACACTAACATATATAAATTAAGGGATATATTATGTAATAATTATGTGAATATCACTCTTGCACTCCGATTGGAATAAACTTTCAGAACATATTTAACGCAATCACTAAGTCATGATTTGAAAGAATCTATTTTAGGGTTTTTATGAGTTTGACCCTTATTAGTTTATGCCTAATTGAGTTTAGTACACATTTTAAAAACTAATTCAGTCTAACACTCAAATTGTTATGTTGACTTTGTTTAAGTTTTTTTAAAATCCAAAAATATCCTTCACTTAGAAGGCACATGGAAGACACGTGTCAAGTGAACATCTCTTAAATTCATCTAAGGACCAAGATATATTGACAACTATTTGAGAGATGTAATGGTCATGGTTAATAAATAAATAAATAAAAATTTATCTCCCTCGCTTCTTTTTCCCCAAAACATCTTCCAACTCCTTCGTCTAATCATCTCTAAAACCAACAACAAATCAATAGCCCCACAACAGCAAGAGACACACTGCGGCAAAACCAGCAGCAAATGTGCCTTCTAATTTCCTTCCAATTAAGTTTACTACTCTTCAATTTCACTGTAAGTTTGTAATGCATTTGGGTGGGGTGTTGGTCTTGGAGATGATTAGATGAAGGAAGTGAAAGATGTTTGGGGAAGAAGTGAAGGAGATAGATTTTTATTTATTTATTTTTAACCATGACCATCCACATCTCTCAAAGAGTTTTAACTCAACATATCTTGATTCTTTGATGAATTTCAGAGGTGATCGTCTGACATGTGTCTTGCATGAATGATACTTTTAGGTTTTAAGAAAACGTAAACAGTCAATGGAAGTCAACTACGTTGACTTTTGAGTGTTAGATTGAATTAGATTTTAAAATGAGTACTAAACCTAATTACACATAAACTAATGAGAGCCAAACTAAAATAACCCTATATTTTACGCAAACTTTTGGCTACATTTTGAAATATATGTGCCATATGGTAACTTGTCGAAAGCACTGGATACTGACATTTGCAATCCAACAATTTTTTTATAAAAGCATATTGCATATAGATACTAAGAACATCGATTACAATACTGATGTCCTGCCATAGTGGCTAGTTTGTGAGCCTCATAATTGAGATCTCTACTAATAAATTTACAGAACCAAAGGGGATGAATAGTAAGTAGTCATCGTATGTTGCTGATGAAGGGATGCCATTCCCAGTCTATGGCCACTAAAGGGTGCTGCAAATCATCATGCAAAATGGAAATAAGATTTTTGGAATCTCCCAACACAAAACCTGTACTCCACTTTCAAGCTTGAATGAGAAGAAGAGCCGCTTCGGCTGCATGACATTCAACCATCATACTGTCAGTAACCTTTCCTTCAATAGGGCTTGCCATCTGAGCAATAAGATTACCTTGGAGATTGACCGCAGAAACACCAACTGTGCCTTGTTGAGATGAGGCAATGAAACTAGCATCATAAGTAACAACAATTGTATCCAGGTCCTGGTGGAAAGGAATGGGACGGAGATGATGGTATCTAGTATTCAGAGGGTGATTTCTAGCTTTTTGGATTTGAACATGAAGAAACTGAATCATGGTTGTGGCTGACTCAGAAAGAGGACCATAATAGGAAAGTTGGCCTGACTCGGAGGGTGTAATGAGTGTGTGGTTTGATCGAAAGTTAGTAAATGATGTAGCAAGGACATTGTGAATGGAATCCATTTTGTCACTATCTAGATTGGGCGAAAGACATTGATGACTTGGAGAGTTGATCTTCGTGGGAAACCATTGGTCTTGCCAGGTTTTTCAAGTATGATGAAAGGAGGATAGGAATTGCCGAGGGCAAAACTTGGTGTTGTTGAAAACCCTATCATTCCGAGTACGCCAAATGGTCAGGAGAAAGGCGGTGAATTGGGCAAGCATTTTATCTTTGTGCATGTTTGTAGTATCCCACATGAAGTTGAGAAAAAATGTGGTATTTGACATCGCAAAGTTGTCATTGAGCCAATCAATTGGGATATGAGAGACCTGCCACAATTGGTGAATGACCGGGCAAAGGAAGAAAATATGGTAGTTTCATCTGTGTGGTTATTACATAAAATACAACAATCTTCGATTGGAGTGTGAAACTGTTGTAGATTGGTCATAGAGGGAAGGATATTTTGATTGAGCTTCCACAGAAGGAAAAGGGCGCTTGGAGGCGCTTTAATTCTCCACATTTCTCTGAGAATTTTGGTATTTAATATGTGATTGGCAAAATAAAAGGTGGAGTAGTCAAATTGATCATTTGTGAATGCCTTGGTTGCATTTTTGACTGAGAAGATTCCTTTTTTATTTAGCAACCGGATGAGCTTATTGAGACTTTTAGAGAGACTAATCAAGATATCCTGAATGTCTTTAGCAACCAAGGGAGGGAAAAGAGAGGTAATGAGAACAAAGTCCCAGTGAAGGTGATGATTGGAAGAGGTGGTCCAGAGATCAGGGATCCAGGCAGGCATGCTCAGTTTCTGAAAGTTAGGAATGCAATCAGCCAGCACCAATCTAGGTTTGACCCAACAATCTTTCCAAAGGTCAATAGAGTCACCTGACAAACTTGCCAGACGAAATGGCGTTTCATTATGGCAAGCACTGGAAGATTTACACGAGGCAATTGAAGGGGATTTAGAGATTTGAGAGATACTCTTGGTATGAAAGTACATAACTTTGAGTTGTTAGACCCAAGCATTAGTGGGAGAGGAAAGCGCTTGTCAAATACTCTTAGCCATCAGAGCCAGATTTTTGTTTCTAGTGGGAGGAATGTTAAAACCTCCCAGGTGGCAAGGCTTAGAGATGCGATCTTAGGTGCAAAAATGTTTAGTTTTACTGTCTGTTCTCCCATTCCACCAAAAAATACGGGCAATGTTATCAATTTTTGTGAAAATAGAGATTGGGATAAGGAAAGTTTGCATGTTATAAATTATGATAGAGTTAAAGACCGCTTTGATCATAATTGTACGGCCAACCTGGGAGAATACTCTAGCTTTCCAAATAGAGAGTTTAGCATTGATCTTTTCTAAGAGGAATTGAAAATCATTGGCTTTCATTTTAGAAAAGCACAAAGGGGATCCAAGGTAATTGTCGCTAGGGTTATACAATTTAGAGCCTAGGATCCTGTTGATGATTTTAGCATGCTTAGGATGGACATTTGAGCTGTAATAAATAAAGAACTTATCAAAATTGGCTCCTTGCCTCGGCGCCAAACAGTATTGGTGAAGGATATCCTTAAAAGAGTGAGCTTCAGCCAGTGAGGCTCGATTGATAGACGTGGAGTGTTTTTTGATAACAATACCTTTGAGGGTTCCTTCAGATTCAACACGAGCGAGAAGACGGGAAAGGACTTTGACAATAATAATGAAAAGATAAGGGGATATGGGATCTCCTTGCCAAATGCCCCTTGATGGTTTGATAGGAGCAAGAGAAGAACCATTAAGCATGACTTGATTGTTCGATCAATTTTATCCATTCAGAAGCAAAACCAAGCCTATTAAGAATTTGGAGTAGGAAGGACCATTCCACTCTATCATAGGCTTTAGCCATGTCAATTTTTATCGTCATTCAACATTTTTTCTTTTTACGAAAGTGCTTCATTTGAAAAAAAAAGGTTTCGTGAGCAATGCTAACATTGTCTGCTATGGATCGACCTTTAAGAAAAACTCCCTGATTAGGGGGATTTAATATCATCTAAAAGTGGTTTCAGGCGATTTGCCAAGATTTTCGAGATAACCTTATAAATAACATTACAGACCCCTATTGGACGAAACTTGTTCGGAGTTACAGAGTCACTACACTACAACACAAATACTCATTAATAGCGTTTCAAAAACGCTATTGTAGGATATCATAGCTTTTTAGAAAACGCTGTCTGCTGGAGCTATAATAGATACAGGGTTATTTATAGCGTTTTAGAAACGATATTGTAAGTAGACCATTTATAGCGTTTCTGAAATGCTATAGTAACTGTATTTATAACGTTTATGAAACGCTATAGTAACTGTACTTATAGCGTTTCTGAAACGCTATTGCGTAGTTACCAATAGCGTTTCTGAAACGCTATTGTATAGTTACCAATAACATTTCAAAAACGCTATTGTCTTCCCTCATGTAGCATTTAACAAATGTTATTGTATTAGTTTCTATAGCATTTCTCAAGGCCCTTTTTTTTCTATAGCACTCATGAAGTACTATCAAATGACTTTTTATAACATCTTATAAGTTTTATTTCTAGAAAATAAAAACCTAAATGTGCCAAACACTTGAACATTTTCTTGAACGACAATGTAATTAATAAGATAATGTATTACATCGACTCACAAAATCTATCAAATGATAAAGATTAGACTACATTGAATGACATTCATGCTTCTTTGAATGGCAAGGAATATGGAGTGGGATGATAACTGGAGTAGGCTTGCAGACATTGATCCTAATAGGCATAACATTTGGCACAAATTGGAACAAAGAAGCTCAATTAGCAGAGTCCAGACCAATAGTGGTGCAGTTGTTCTCGGCAAAGCAGCCTAATAGCTCCTCAACCAAGCAGAGGAATGGTGTCAGAGGAATGGTGTGATAGGGGCATAATTATGCTATTTTTAGTACCATATTTCTATATGTATTATTAGCTATTATTTGTTAATTATGGTACTAATTGCTATTTTCATGTTTGTGTAGGTTTCCAATTACAATACTTTAAAATAGAAGCAAATTGGCAATTTAGGAATACTAATTGCACAAGGACTTCACACAAGCAAGGAAACCACACCAACAAGGAAACCACAGAAAGAAGAAAACAAGAATAAAAAAGGGGACATACCTGGCTTTGAGAAAAAGCAACCACCCATCGAGCAATAGCATTCATCCACCGCCTCCATCATCTCCTTTTCCTCCCTGATCATCCTCGCACAAACCCTAGCCGCCATCATCCATCTCCATCGTCCTGAACGCAAGCCGTCACCCACCATCCAACAACCCATCCCATCCACTGCATCCATACACATCATCCACACTTACAAACCCTAGCCGCCATCAACCATCCTCACCAATCCTCAACCAACACATCCACAGCTTCCATCGCCATCACAACCACAGTCTCAGTTCATCATCCACGCTTGCTACCAGAGCTACCCACCTTCATCGTCCTTTCATCACAATCACATACCACCACCGTCGCCCGTTTCATCTCTCTCTCCACCCACCTGATCTCCCTCTCTTTCGCCTTCACCGTTCGCCAACTCTGACCACCTTCGTTCATATTGCCCTGTCCATCTGATTTCTCTCTTACGAAGTGGAAGAAGCAGAGAGACTGAAGGAGCAATTCGCGTGAGGGAGGCGAAGGAGCAGATCGCGAAAGTGAAGGAGGCGATTTCGCGCTATTCGCACCCCAGTTCCACTCAGTACCACCACGGATCAGTGTTTTGTTTTCATCTCTAAACATCTCTTTCTCTTAATT
Source organism: Berberis vulgaris (assembly GCA_963556465.1). NCBI lineage: Eukaryota > Viridiplantae > Streptophyta > Magnoliopsida > Ranunculales > Berberidaceae > Berberis > Berberis vulgaris. The sequence goes on along the minus strand of OY747131.1, from coordinate 70,982,236 downwards.
TTAGTTTGATTATTGATTATGGATTACTGTTTAAACATAATTAATATGTCTAGCTAAACTCCTCTTAGTTAGGGGTGGATTCGAAGCCACGAACATGTGCTTTATAAATTAATTGAATTTAATCTTCCTTGCTATTAGTGATTGTGTTTTGCTTAACTGCTTTATAGAGAACTTTTCTTTGTATGTTTGTTAAGGTGGCCAACTTAGTAAACATGCTAGGATCTGGGGCTAGAGTATAGGAGAATTTCACCTAATTGTTATGATTCTGTACTCACAAGTAGTAAATACCAAGGAACGTTGGTAAGGTTAAGTCAAAACCTAGGCAAGAACAAGATGCTGATCATACTTGTAATTGCCTAGTCAGTGTTCATATTTTCCACAAAACTTAATGATCTTAGATTTCTATTTAACTTGCGATTCCTGTTTAGATAGCATGATAAGAATAGTTTGAAAGCGAGGCTTAGTTTAATTCAACGAACTTGGGAAAATAATAAGATTAATGCAGTGCGGTCACGGTTAGTCTTGAGCATTGTCTCTCACGAGTTAACAAGTGATTATTGAAGATTAATTTATAAGCATATGTTTGGTGTGTGGAGATAAACCCTTAGCTAATTTCTCATCTTTGCCATCTCTTTAGTTTATTATCTTTACATTAATTTTCGTAGTTATTTTCATAATTTAATTTAGAAAATTCAATCCCCTTTTATTTAATTAATTAGGTTGTTAGTTGTCTTTTAATTATTATTAGTGTAATTAACAAGCCCTCTAATCCCCGGTCTAGAACGATCCCTACTTATTCTATACTACAAATCACAAAGCAGGGTATTAAGTTGTGTGCTACTAAAATAGCGCATCAATTTTTGGCGCCATTGCCGGGGATTAGAAAAGTTGTTGATTACTTAATTAATTTTTATTATTTATTTTTATTTTTATTTTTATTTTTATTGATTTTTTTCTTCTTTCTTTCTTTATTTCAGGTACTAGTTCATGCACAATAGGAGATCCAGCGAAAACTTAGTAGAACACGATTCAGAGCCTGAGAAAACATTTAGAAGACGAAGAAGACGAAGAAGAGAAACAAAAGAACTACAAACATCTAGCTTTGAATCTGAATCTGAAGAGTTCGACATGGGAGATAATAGATCTATTAAAGAACTTTCGGCATCCACCTTGGACAATGCCGCACCCTTGTGCATTCAGTACCCATTAGCCGCGCAGGGCAAGACTGAGTCATTCGAGCTTAAATACAGCCTACTTCATCATATTCCGAAGTATCATGGTCTTTCTATGGAGGATCCAAATAAACATTTAAAGGAATTTGAAGTTGTATGTTCCAGTATGACGCCAATAAATGTGGATGAAAACATCCTAAAGTTGAGAGCATTCCCCTTTTCTCTGGCTGATAGGGCTAAGGATTGGCTCTATGAACTACCTTCCGGAACAGTATATTCTTGGGAAAGCATGAAGAAGGTGTTTCTAGAGAAATTCTTCCCAACTTCCAAAATTATCTTATTGAGGAAGAAAATCAGTGGCATACAGCAAGGTCCAGGAGAATCATATCCGGCTTACTATGAGCGCTTCAAAACTCTCATAGCATCATGCCCGCAGCATCAGATGAAGGAGGAGCTCCTGATTCAATACTTTTATGAGGGATTGCTTCCTCTTGATCGACAGATGTTAGATGCAGCGGCAGGAGGAGCTTTGGTTGATAAAACTCCAGCAGCAGCAAAAACTTTGATTGCAAACCGAGCCTTAAATGCCCAGCAGTATGAAGGAATTGGAGAGCCTTCACGCCAAGTCAATGAGGTAAGTACTAATTCTAGTTTGGAAGCTCAAATGGCTAATCTTACCTCACTTGTGACTCAGGCCCTAGGGAAGCCGAATATGCTAGGAGTTGCACAGGTTTGTGGCGTGTGTACAAAGCCAGGACATCCATCTGATCAATGTCCTCAACTGATTGAGAATGGCGGTTGGGAGAATGTCAATGCAATAGGTTTTCAGGGGCAAAATCACTATAGGAATAATCCTTATTCGAACACCTACAATGAAGGTTGGAGAAATCACCCAAGTTTTGGATGGAGAAATTCAGAACAACCTCAACAACAGACTTCGAATCGGCCACCCCCTGGTTTCTTTCAAAGACCACCTGAACCACCTCAGCACAATTCAGGTATGCCGCTTAATTATGATGAGATACTGAAATCATTAACTATTTCTCAGTAGAATTAAGCAAAAGATATAGCAGATTTGAAGCTACAGATGGGACAAATAGCTGAGTTTATTGGACAAATTCGCGAGCAAGGAAAACTTCCTAGTTCTACCACTCCAAATCCGAAGGGCGGGTTTGAAACTACAAAAGCAATTACATTGAGGAGTGGTAGGCAAATTGAGAATGAGCCAATAGTCCCTAAACAGAGTCGAAATAAGAAAGCTGAGTTACAGAAGGATGATCCATCCATCATTGAAACACCAGAACTCCAAGGTAAGAAGGTGAGCATTCCAAATTCAGTTTCTGCTAATCTTGTTCCACCTTTTGTGCCTTTTCCAGGTAGGTTTGCCAAATCTAGGAAAGATGAACAAGATAAAGAAATTTTGAAAACCTTCTGAAAAGTCCAAGTTAATATTCCTCTTCTTGATGCTATTAAGCAAGTGCCTAAGTATGCAAAATTTTTGAAGGAGCTTTGCACAACAAAGAGACGTTTTCGAGACGGAGAGGTAGTTAAAGTAAGTGAGAATGTCTCCGCAGTTCTTCAAAGGAAATTGCCACCGAAGTGTAAGGATCCAGATAGTTTCACTATCCCTTGTGTTATCGGTAATATTAAAATTGAAAATGCAATGTTAGACTTAGGTGCTTCAATTAATGTTATGCCGTATTCTATTTATCAATCTATGAATCTTGGGAAGTTAAAAAATGATGGTGTTATTATTCAATTGGCTGACCGTTCTAATGCATATCCTCGAGGTTTGTTGGAAGATGTGTTAGTGCAGGTTAACCATTTGATATTCCCAGCAGATTTCTATGTGCTTGAGATGGAAGATTCGGAATTTTCAGCACCTTTGCCTCTTCTTTTAGGGCGCCCCTTCATGAAAACTGCGAAGACAAATATTGATGTACATGCGGGGAAACTAACCATGGAATTTGATGGTGATGTGATTGGCTTCAACATCTTTGAAGCCACGAGATATCCTGATAAAAATCATTCTTGTTTTTCTATTAATGTGAATGACAATTTGGCCCAGAAATTGTCAGACCTCAAAAACGAGGATGAACTTGAGACCAACATCACTACTGCCGTTGGATATGAGAGCAATGGAGTTCCCTATGACACAAAGAAGCGAAAGAAATTTCAGTTGAATGAGCTTGAACAGATTCAGGATGAGGCTTATGATAGTAAAAGCAATTATAAGGAGAACACCATAGTTTTTCATGATCAGATGATCCATGGAAATACTTTTGTCATTGGAATGAAAGTCTTGCTTTTCCAATCATGTCTTAGAACTGGTAAGTTACGTTCTGAATGGGTTGGTCCTTTTATTATTACTAATGTTTTTCCCCATGGTGCTATACAGATTAAGAGTGTCACAACCGGGAAGGAGTTTAAAGTGAAACATCATCGACTTAAGCCCTATTATGAGTCATTTGTGGAGAATGACGTGGAGGACGTATCACTCCATGTTCCCACTTATTCTGAGGATTAATTGGAGATACCGTCAGGCTGCACGACGTTAAGACAAACGCTTCTTGGGAGGCAACCCAATCAGATTTGCTTTCTTTATCATTTTATTTTATTTTCATAATTTTTGTTTTTGTTTGTTAGTAGTTTGTTTTTTTTCGCGTTTAAATCTTTCGTTGCATGTGCTATAATCTATTAACATTGAGGACAATGTTAGGTTTAAGTGTGGGGTAACAACACATTGTTTTATTAAAAAAAAAAAAAAAAATTGTTGGTTTTTATTTTCTTTGTTGGTATTAGTGTCATAAAAATAAAAATAAAAAAATAAAAATAAAAAAACAAAAAAAATATATATATATAAATAAAAATAAAAATTAAATTATAGTTGTTTTGAGTCTTAGGATACTTTTCAACACAATGATGAGATTTGATTTTTAATTGCATGACTTTAAGATGATTTATAAACATGAATCAAGATCTAATATTATTCTTTGGTTAATGCTTATTTATGGTTATCATATGCAAATTCACATGTAATCAACTTAGTAATTGGTACTCATAGCATGCTTAGTTGAATTTAACTCATTATAATCCATATGTGAGTTTTGAGCCTATTGTTCCTTTGATTTTGAGAGTGTTTAGTTAGGTCATCTTTTATTTCTTTTGTCAATAATAATTCGTTGCATGATCTCAATTTTGTTTGCTTTGGTTGCTACTTGGATTGCTTTCAAAATTAAGAATTAAACACTAGAACTTGTATTAATTTCGTTCAAAGCATCATATTGAATTGCATGACATGCTTGACATGACAAAGGCACCTAGTTTCCACAATTGCCAAATAAGCCTGATCCATAATATTTTTCCTTTAGGTTAACCCCATTGAGCATGTTATTAAGCCTTTTGTTTTATTACCCTCATTTTCTATCCCTAACCTAATAAAAAGAGTGGAGCATAATTTGGTTTGCAGATACTTTATTGTGGTTCAAGGTATGTTGAAAAACAAGTGTGGGGGAGACCCTTGTGGTAGACAGTTCAAAAAGAATGAGTTGCAAAAAAAAAAAAAATTGAAAAAAAATTGAAAAAAAAATTGAAAAAAAAAAAAAAAATTACAAAAGGGATACAAGTCCTTATCTTTATCCATTCAGTATTATAGTACCATACAGATAGTTCAATTTTTTTCAATAGATACAGAATAATTGTTGAAGCTCTTCATTATCAATGAGCCACCTCATCATTTTCCCACTTATGTCTTGAACCATATGATTCTTTGCTAATGTCTCTAATCTTATTGCATGCTTTCACAATTTCTTCAAGCCCTTTGAAAACTTCATATCCGTTCTTTCTCTTCCCTTGACCCCTGGCCCCATTACAATCTGAATTAAGACCTTTTGATTGAGTGTGTCTTGCAATGTCACGATGTGGAGATTCGAATGAGGTATGAGCATATGGTGTCACTAGTTCTTGCATTTAAGTAGTAGCATTCCTTCCATGAGATCATATATCTAAAATAAAAAAATAAAATAAAAAAAAAAAAAAAAAAGTCATAAAATGCCATTCTTTCTTGTTATATCATATGTGAGCTATTTGTTTCCCTTTCACATCAATCCTCTCACATATAGCTAGAATAGGAAGAGTGATTTTACCAAACAATCAGTGAAAAAGAAAGGAGTGTATCTAGTGAGATTTTTTGGGGTAATTCTTCTTGGCACGCGCTTGAGTTTCACAGTCACTTGGATTGATTTAATTGTAAATTTTTATATCATTGCTATGAACGTGTATTAATTTTCGAATGATGTGGATTTAATCTCGTGTTTACAAAGAATCTTAACATGTCATGATCCGTTGAAAATCTCTGAGACAAATGTTGGAAAGTATAGATTGAGTCATTTGAGTCTTTTATTTTTGTTTCTTGGATTTGCTCGAAGACTAGCAAAAGATAAGTGTGGGGGAATTTGATAGGGGCATAATTATGCTATTTTTAGTACCATATTTCTATATGTATTATTAGCTATTATTTGTTAATTATGGTACTAATTGCTATTTTCATGTTTGTGTAGGTTTCCAATTACAATACTTTAAAATAGAAGCAAATTGGCAATTTAGGAATACTAATTGCACAAGGACTTCACACAAGCAAGGAAACCACACCAACAAGGAAACCACAGAAAGAAGAAAACAAGAATAAAAAGGGGACATACCTGGCTTTGAGAAAAAGCAACCACCCATCGAGAAATAGCATTCATCCACCGCCTCCATCATCTCCTTTTCCTCCCTGATCATCCTCGCACAAACCCTAGCCGCCATCATCCATCTCCATCGTCCTGAACGCAAGCCGTCACCCACCATCCAACAACCCATCTCATCCACTGCATCCGTACACATCATCCACACTTACAAACCCTAGCCGCCATCAACCATCCTCACCAATCCTCAACCAACACATCCACAGCTTCCATCGCCATCACAACCACAGTCTCAGTTCATCATCCACGCTTGCTACCAGAGCTACCCACCTTCATCGTCCTTTCATCACAGTCACAGACCACCACCGTCGCCCGTTTCATCTCTCTCTCCACCCACCTGATCTCCCTCTCTTTCGCCTTCACCGTTCGCCAACTCTGACCACCTTCGTTCATATCGCCCTGTCCATCTGATTTCTCTCTTACGAAGTGAAGCAGAAAGCGAAGTGGAAGAAGTAGAGAGACTGAAGGAGCAATTCGCGTGAGGGAGGCGAAGGAGCAGATCGTGAAAGTGAAGGAGGCGATTTCGCGCTATTCGCACCCCAGTTCCACTCAGTACCACCACGGATCAGTGTTTTGTGTTCATCTCTAAACATCTCTTTCTCTTAATTTTAGTTTGATTATTGATTATGAATTACTGTTTAAACATAATTAATATGTCTAGCTAAACTCCTCTTAGTTAGGGGTGGATTCGAAGCCACGAACATGTGCTTTATAAATTAATTGAATTTAATCTTCCTTGCTATTAGTGATTGTGTTTTGCTTAACTGCTTTATAGAGAACTTTTCTTTGTATGTTTGTTAAGGTGGCCAACTTAGTAAACATGCTAGGATCTGGGGCTAGAGTATAGGAGAATTTCACCTAATTGTTATGATTCTGTACTCACAAGTAGTAAATACCAAGGAACGTTGGTAAGGTTAAGTCAAAACCTAGGCAAGAACAAGATGCTGATCATACTTGTAATTGCCTAGTCAGTGTTCATATTTTCCACAAAACTTAATGATCTAGATTTCTATTTAACTTGCGATTCCTGTTTAGATAGCATGATAAGAATAGTTTGAAAGCGACGCTTAGTTAATTCAACGAACTTGGGAAAATAATAAGATTAATGCAGTGCGGTCACGGTTAGTCTTGAGCATTGTCTCTCACGAGTTAGCAAGTGATTATTGAAGATTAATTTATAAGCATATGTTTGGTGTGTGGAGATAAACCCTTAGCTAATTTCTCATATTTGCCATCTCTTTAGTTTATTATCTTTACATTAATTTTCGTAGTTATTTTCATAATTTAATTTAGAAAATCCAATCCCCTTTTATTTAATTAATTAGGTTGTTAGTTGTCTTTTAATTATTATTAGTGTAATTAACAAGCCCTCTAATCCCCGGTCTAGAACGATCCCTACTTATTCTATACTACAAATCACAAAGCAGGGTATTAAGTTGTGTGCTACTTAAATAGCGCATCATGGTGTCATTGATTCTCGTTAAAAACCATGTTGCATTTGCAATAAGAGAGAACTCAAATTGAATACTTCTTGAAACAAGGTTTATATGAAAGCCACAAATTTTATAGATGGTCACTGTATGTACCTTAAAACTTCGCTTTTGCATTTTGCATTTGACCCTTTAGCAGCCTAATAGCTCAACTAAGCAGAGGAATGGTGTCGTTGATTCTCGTTAAAAACCATGTTGTATTTGCAATAAAGATAGAACTCGCATAAATGCTTGAATACTCTTTGGAACAAGGTTTTCACTATTGCATTTTGCATTTGAGCCTTTGAGAAGTTGACTTCCGATTGTTTTCTTCCTTAATTAGTGTAAAAAACAGCTGCATTAAGAATAACATCACCAAAATCACCATCTCATAAATATATCAACTGTTTTATGTTAAAAAAAGTTTATAAACAAAACAATTTCACTAGAACACAAAAAGTTAATTTTGCAACGGGGAACATGATCTCACCTCTTTCAGAGATATTTCACTCCCTCACGAAGGTCATTTTAGAAGTGTGGCCTTGCAACTCCATCCAACTTAGAGACATTGGAGAGTCTCCAAGAAGTCAGTGGTCATCACCCTGTCCATGAAGAGCATCAATATCATGTCTAAATGATTAACCTGAAACATATGACCATGTACTATTGAAACAATAACTTTCAGTTGACTCACTTGAAATTCACTACTGAAATTCTAGTCACTTAATTGAGTTCAGTAATGAGCTTCCAGTTTCAAATACAGCTAGCTGCTGCAAGATCAGCAGAATAAGAAGCAAAAAATCCAGTCAGCTGGTAGAATGCCAATTAAATGACCTCCTAATTTCAATGACAAATGGATTGAATGAGAACCTGAATTGTACTTCAAGATTCCTGATATTACCCCTTATACAGATTGTTTACAAATTTCTTCAGCTTCTCTGTTGTAAATTTGAAGTAAACTTGATAGTAATTACTGTTTGTAGCTTACCTTCCCTATGGAGCATGCTAGTGGCCTATGTCATGTGCATATCATTATCTCATCAACTACAGGAGGCCAAAGTTAACTTTTTTGCTTCTCTGAAACGAGTTGGTAATCAATGTTTGAATGCCATCCTGATACATTTAACACTTTCAGCTCAAAAGGAATTGTCTAGGGATCAAAACTCAACAATAACTGCTAATCCATGAATGCTGTAAGATCACTAAAATTCCTCTACTGCTACTTAGATTTTGTTTATGAACCAACTTGATAGAAACAAGAGTTTGTTGAAGTTGAAAAATTCGGAGTATTGTACCTTCACTTTGGAGTTATAGCTTTCCACTTAACATTCTTCACGTCTTTCTCATTTTGAAGTCATCCTTGGAAAAAGTGTGTTAGATTCATTGTCAATAGCATTCAATACAAAATGTAGTTGACCACCCTAGAATCGATACGATCATGGTTTGCCTGAGGGAAAATGTAAGATCAATCGAAACATACTCAAGACAAAGTTGAAAATAGAAAGGATGGACCATATCTTACAGCAGAATGCACAATCATGAATGCACGGCCGTGGGTGAAGTAGGATTCTCCCAGTTGCAAAGTGATGCCCAACATACGTACATGATTGTATCCTTTTAGAGTGGTTTCACCCCTTTTGCAAGGTCTAGTTTTCTAGCCTTTTAATTATGTCATCTAATCACAAGGTGGGGGGGGGGGGGGGGGGGGGAATAAAAAAAAATCATGGGACTAGGACTATATACACATGCGGGTATATGAAGCCCAACATACAGGATGTTAGTATCTTTTTTAACTGGGTGTACGCACCAACTCGGTTGATATGCTGCTTAATTAGAATGTCACATTGTCTTCCAACATTTATGCATTCCCTACTAACATACCGTAAGTCCTTGGCAAGTATCTGTTATGCACACAGTTTCATCAAGGGGTTCACCTATACCTTTCCCATCATCGTAAATCATTTGCCTGGGATAGAAATGAAGAGTAATCAGTTTAGAATGATAAAATGAAAAATGACAACTAAGAATCAGATGTGTTACCTACCTATGAAACATTAGCTCCAACTCTCCATCCTCAATGCTGGCACCTCCAGTAGCACGATCAACTAAAACTGATAACTCAGATGTCTTATCTGATGTATAAATTCCAAGGTTGAGCTGAACATGTGAAAAAGAAAATCTTTGTCAGGATAAGAACAAAGAAATCACAATCCTCCATGTTAGACGTTAGGCAATAAGAAAACCAACAATATTGCAAAACTGTGTTGTAGGTTGCAACACATACTGAAGCACTTTCGCTTCTGTATAAGCATCACATTCGGAAAAAAAAACCTGATAGTAATCGAGTCGATGAAGCCATTGTCGGTTCTTCATTCTTGGCTCTTGGAACAGTATACATGAACACTAGTTGAATATTTCCATGTTAAACCCAATTTTACAGCATGAAGTATATTGCATGAGCATAGATAGTTTTGTTTGTATTTAACGCAACTGCACCAGAGAGAAATGGGCAAGAAAATAACAATGTGGACATGGTCCACTAGAAGGATAATTGGATCAAATGTCAAGAATTCAGTTGGATGACCTGAACAGGATGTGATAAATTTGACACTCCTGAGCACCTAATTATTTCAGATCTTTTCTTCAACGAAATAGGACTCATGGAGTGAGCAGGTTTCTCGTGCTCCATCTTCATGAGCATCTAGTTTGTTCATGTATGGAAAATATATATATATATTAAAAAACGTATTTTCTACCAGTAAATGGGTTTACTTTCTGTAAAAGTAAATGGTCACAAGATTTACAGGGTAGTAATTTTCGGCAATGGGTTGGGTGACTGAAAGGGACCAGTCAGCTCTATAATCTCACACCTGCAAATCCAAATGAATAACTTTGTAGCAAAAGATGTATAGAAAGTTGGAAAAGGCTTATAACTGCTTCAAAAAATGACTCAGGAAAAAGAAAGAAACATATTCAGTAATTGGTATTGTCTGACATCATCATTCAAAAAATTGAAAAATTGTAAGATACCCGCTTAAGAAAATCCCTCCCGTTAGAATCTGTATAAAGCGTCGCGTTTGTGGTCATATTCGCTGTCAATCGCGTAATGACCTCCTTTCCAATACCGTCCTCCGTGGGAATTGGTCCGACCTTCATTGGAAAAAGATTATCAGAAATAAATTTATAATATATATAAACAATACTTTGAAAAGAAAGAAAAGAAAAACCAATTTGACCCGCTTTTGAATCTTAAGATCATATACAGAATTATATAGGTGCAGAAACTCACAGTAAATTCAACCTCTGCATGTTCTTTGTCTTTGTAAAGCCTGGTCACATGGGAAAATGTTTATAACAGATGAGAGCCCCTCTGAGGTCATGAATGGCCATAAAAAGATATAAGAAGCACATGGATTGTCTACTTACATGAAACAGTATAAAAATAATTCCTTGAATTTGGTAAGAAAATGCATTTCAACCACCCAAAATGGACGAATATCATTCCTTATCTTATAAATTTATAATGGTTAAAAAGAAATTCCAGCAACATTACTTAGCCCCACAAAAAGAACTGAATGAATACTCTGAAATCTGAACTTACTTCTGTAACACAAATTCATATAAAGATGCACATTGCTAACGTTCTAAACCTTGTCAGCCCTCATAGCTCAAAGGCGACTCAAAGAGAATGACTAATTAAGAAAAAGGGAATAAGCAATCGAACCATATACTGTATATGTGAAAAAAGTAAACGAGAAATTGGAATTGGTAATTACAGAAGAATACAGCCCCAACAACACTTGAATAAGAAGGTTCTCATCATGTTGAATAAGAGTACCATCAAGCTTTCATGCAAAAGATTGGCAAGCACCTCAACAGTTTTTGGCAGGGATGCACTTAGTACACATGCCCACCACATCCTTATTAATGGGTGTAGTTGGTATTTTGGGGGCCTTCAATAGTTTCAGATACTACCTTGGTGAATTGTAGGTGAGTTGTACATGACCACACCTATTGCTTTTTAAACGAATCCAACTTGATTAAGATCCTTTTCCCATGTGGATGACTACGCAACGAGGAGTAGTGCATTTTAATCCGATCAAACATGAAATTGAAAATGGATATCTACATTGCAAACAAGAGATCAAAAATTAGATATAAGAAAACTTGGCTTCAATAAGCCACCAAAACTTTATAATAATAATAATAAAATTAAAAAAATAAATAAATAACCAATGCCCAACTAACCTTATAAGCTTCCTCCAAAGCAGTCTGAACAACATAGTTGCCAAATGCATCTTGAAGCAGCGGAATAATATCTTTGCCATCAACCAACTCCTCTATAATCATCATGCATTGTTCGTGGTTTGATTCTTTTAAACACTTCTCAACAACATTACTACTGAATTTTTGAGTAGAAAGGCTAGCGAACTTCCCTTCAAACTTCTTTAATAGCTTCGATGTGGCATATTCTTTTCTAGTATGTGTTGAACAACATAGTTTCTAAAACCAAAAAAGAATAAAATTAGAACTTAAAATTAATACCAAAAATTACTTCAAAGGAATAGAGGACAAACCCATAAGGATCATTTGCTAGGACCAATGCATTTCTTATTATTTCAGTGAGAATGTGCTCCATTATCTCTCCTTGAGCGTGGTCTACACAAGTTTGTAATACACAACATCCATTGCAATCCGTTGCAATATTAACACAATTTTCTGTTACTGCTTCCAAAAGATACTGTCAAAAAATTGTTATTAGAAAAACGACATATAAATGCATTAGTGACTAATTAAATAATCTGAGATGAAAGTGCACACACCTGAGTGTAATCTATGGAGAAGTGCTTCACACAATGTTGAATTACATGATGCCCATACATGTCCTTAGTTAAATGAACTGTTACTGGAATTAAAGCATTTACAATTATCGCAATTTGATGCGAGGTGCTGAGACGCGCCAACAATTTCTGCATGACACAGGTTCTGTAAAAAAAGAAAAACACAGTTGTTAATAATTTTTTGAGGTTTTCAATCTAACCTTTTGCGTTCTTACCTAATGGCTAATTGTTTTTGTTGCCGATAGACAACTAATTTAAATGAGTTCCCAAATGTAGCTAATTCATACAAGCTGTCAAACACAGTTCTAGCTGCAGTTTTGTTCTAAGTAGAACCATATCAGCATGCTAGCATTTTTACTAATTTGCTGTTTTGATTCATATCTTCAAGTAAAACTGGCCGGCGGACGATGATTTCTGTAAGTTCTAAGTTCTAAGTTCAATTTCCATATTAGAAATTGAAAATGGCCCTAAAATAAATAAATAACCGCAGTGATTATGTAATTGAAGATGAAATGACAAAGTAGTGACACAGATATGCAGAGCTACAATGTCTCATAAACACAGATATGCAAGAGGTCAAAGTGAAATTAGAGCTACAGAAGAAGAAGAAAAAACAGCAGGAGTGAAGTAATAAACATCAATGTAGCAAATTTGTGGAGCATCACATGACATGAACAAAATCATAAAGAGACAATGAAACGAGATAAAAAAAAAAGGGAAAACGATGGTGTGGGGTTCTTCCGATTGATTTTTACTTCAATTTCAAAAACCCTAGAGCTTCAAACAGTGAATGAAATCCATAAAAAAAAATTAAAAAAAAACATAAATTTCTTCTTAATCCAACAAAAAGAACCCAAAAAGAAGAAGAAGTAAACCACATCTATCAGAAGAAGAAGCAAACCTTGTTGTTGTTGAAGAGATGGAGGTACTGAGCCATGGTTTGCTGCGAAGAAGAGAAGAAAGGAAAAGGAGCATTGGCAAGTTGAAGCCTTTTTTAAGCGAGCCAAGGTTTCGCCCGGATCTCTCTCTCTAGAACCGCCGAACTAGATAAGATATAAAGATAAGATGAAGATCTGAAAAAGAAAACCTTATCTTAGAGAGAGGAGTGCAGGGTTGAGAGAAGAGTGAAGAGAGAAGCGCGGGGAGTGTCACGTTGCAGGGGAGTCTCAAGTTGAGTGAAATTTGGGGGAGAAGAGAGATAAAATCGGGTGAATTTTTTTTTTGAGCGGCGCCAAAATCCCTGCCCAAATTAGATAGCGTTTTCATTTTTAAAACCATTAAAATTTGATTTTTCATAGCAAAATTTAAAAACTGCTATGAATGAGAGTGTGTGATGTAATCATAGCACTTTGGACAAAAACGCTATAAACATGTGTTGTAAATGAGGACTTTTCTTGTAGTGCTAACTCGGAGGGAGTCACGCTAATGCTGATGCAGTATTTTGACGCTCCCTGCTTTGACCTGGTTCTTGCTGACCTGTTGACCTACACAAGTAGCACACGTGAGCCACAGACCACCGTGGGCTGACCGATGGCATTCCGATGCTAAAGTCAGACAGGGCTCTGAGGAAAGTGTAGTGCTGTAACAGGGAATTTGTAGTGTACTTTAGCTTACCAACCTCATTTCTTATTTATAGTGCAAGGCGTCCTGGTTCTATCAAGCCATCGTAGGCGTAGTTTAGGAAGGAGATCTTCGTGGAGATCCCTCTCTAATTAGGAGTCGTGTTGTAGGAGAGAAGTTCTATGTCTGTGCTCCTAGATACGCGAGAGATAGTTTCCAATCCAAAAGCAATCCGTAAAAGGGAGTTTCCCTGTGTGGAAGATACTTTGGTGTTTGCTTCCTAGTTGGAAGTAGAAAACAGCTGTAGTTGCTCGTCCGAAGCTGATCTTCGAGATACTTGCCTGAAGAGGGCTTACGGATATTGAGGATAGTTGTGAGACGTGTGGGCCTAGCATACTGTGAGAGTTCGGGTTTGCCTGGTGAACTGCAGTTGGGCGGGCTTAGAACCGCTTGGGTCGGATCAGTGTTGATCTGATGCTTGAGGCCGTAATTCCTCGAAATCATCATGACACGTGTACGGCTCCAGGGTGTGATTTTTTTTATGTATCATCAACTACTCCCCCCGAGTTAGTGGTCGTCACATCGGTTCACTAAGTCATCTCTTGAAGGGATGCGCCACTGATGATGATTGAGTATGAGTCGTTGCTTGAGCCACACACTACATTAATTGAACGTGCGTTGGTTCACCAGAAAAGAGGCGGGAAGCCAACATCTATTTAGGTCATCCGCTGTGTAGAGTCTGATTCTCCTACTTTCCTTGTTTTCGAAGCTACCGCTTTGATTAGAAAAATATTGTTCATCTTTTTTCATGGCTCAAGAAAACCTTCTTGATGACGCTGTCTTGGCCGAGGACCTGGAGTTTTTTGATGACAGGTTGTTGTCTGAACCTGGTCTCGCCAAAATTCGTACGAAGTTTGGGGTCTCTGAGGACCTGTCGTTGTATCTCCAGACGGGCGGCCAGACGCCAATGTCACATCCGACTGGTTTTATCTGTTTGCATCACGGGATGCTTCAAATTGGAGTGCATTTTCCGGTTCTGGATGTGATCTGGGAGTTTTTAGACTTCTTAGGGATTCCTTCTGCTCATTTGGGGCCCAATGGATATAGGTTCATCCTACTGATTATGGTCAGTGCTAAGGAGGTCGGTGATTCAGTTGTTGACCTCTCCTCGGCTAAAGAGTAATGTTGTTTGTAAGATGAAGTCACCGAATTGCTTTGTTAAGCTGCCTGATGATTTCAAGTTCTGGCAGAAGTACTGCTTCCTAACCCCTGCCATTGCAAGGGTCGTCCGCTCGAGCGACAGTTCAGGCTGTTTCGTAAGTTCATCTTTTTTCTTGTGACTTTGATATGCTTGATAGTGGGTCGATTAACCACTGCTTGCGTTTTTCTGCAGGAAGGTTTTCCACTACTCCTCTTACCATGAAGAAGTTTTGCGTCCTGCCGAAAAGAAAGGCGATCGATGTCATAAGGGTTTCCAACTTCATCTATAGTGGGTTGTGGGACAACTGGCACGTTGCCCCCACTCTGTATCGAGATTTGCACATTAAGTTGGAAGATGGGGCCCCTTCCAGGAAGAGGAAAACTACTGGGGCCAAAGCTCCAGTTCTGTCTGATGCAGATGAGCCATCTAAGACTCTTGCCTCCTTTGTGAGGAAGATGTCTCCCGTTAGAACTGGGCTGTCTTCGGCACGACCAGCTCCGGTGAAGGGGGAGTGCGAGTCTGCTAGGCCTGTTGAGGCGGAGACAAATGTTTTTGACTTGGAGAAAGATTACCTTACGATTGGCAGGAGTTGTAGACAGGTCGAACCTTAGTGATGCGCAGGTCGAGGCTCTGAATGACCGTCTAGTGGGGGTTGCGATGGTTGCTTATGTTGGTGCTAATTCGCGTGGGGCCACTCCGGCAGAAGGCTCAGGTGAGGATTTGCTTGAGGTGATAGAATCTGATCGCCCCATAGTTGTTTCGCCTGATAGTGGTTGTGGTACCGGTCGTGTCTTTTGCAGTCTGCATTGCTCACTGTCTTGCTCTATGCCTCAGCTAAAGGCGTTGGAGGGTCCTTTGGATACTTCACTGCCTTCTCTCCCTCCGGATCCCATTGAGTCGTCTTGCACAAAAGGGGATGTTGTTGTTGACAAAGGAAAGGCCACGGAGGAGAGCTTGAGGACGGTGGCGACCGTGAAGGGCGGTGCCAACATAGTTTTTGATCAAGGAAAGCTTCATCCGGACACACGGATAAGCCTGTTTGCACTGGATTTGATGAAGCTTAGTTCACAGGTCTGGCACCAAGAGGTGGACGTAGAGTATGCTTCGAAGGGACAAACTTAGGCATGAGTTGAGCCGTATCCGTCGAGAAGTCGAGGTTGCGCAGGAAGATGTGGCTAAGGCGAGTTCTAAACTGTTCTCTTTCGCTGAAAAGAGTGCTTCGAAGAAAGCCGATTGGGCTGCTGAGAAGCAACAATTGAAATCCGATGTGGAGTTCTATGCTCGAGAAATGAGAAAGGTCGAGGACCAGCTCGAATTGGGGTGGCATGAACTTAGTGTCGTGAATAGCAGTCTGGCCACATAGTAGTTTCAGGTCGACGCGCTGACTGGTAAGTTGGAGCTACTGAAGTTTGAATTTGTTGATGCAAAGGTGAGAGGAAGAGCTTCTCTAGGAACAAAGCAAATGTGAGTTCCGTTGGGTTGTAAATGGACGGCTGGAGCTGCTGGCGCTGATGAAGGATGAGCATCCGGAGTGGGATATTAGCCATTATAAGAAGATGTCGTATGTGGACTTGTCTATTACCTCGACGTCATCGAGCGAGGAAGACAGTTTGATCCCTGATGTTCAGGTTGCAGTGTGTGTGGATGCAGCTCCTGCTCATTCTTCCACTAGGTTTAACTCTTCTATTTCTGTACCCTCTCTTGATAAGGAGTGAACTTTGTGTGCTTGTACTCTTTTTGTCTTTGACCATTAATGAAAACAGTTTTATCCGTTTCGTACTTGTTGTCTCTATTGCATGTTTTTCGTTTCGCCTTGTCGTCTTGCTTTAACATAGGCTGGTTGAATCAATGACGTTGACTGGTCTGTCTACAGTAGAGAGCTTGACCGCTTTGTGTTGTGAATGACTTGGGGTCATCGCGGTGTAGTCATGTCCGATAGTGGGCATGTTACGAACAGTTTAGTTGGGGTTAAGTCATCCGAGTTGTGCCCTGTCCCCAAGGTAAACTGCTTGAGGGTTACCTTGCTTGTCTAACCGGTCAGCTGTAGCTACTGCTGTGAGCGAGTTTTGATGGCCAAGCGTGTGTGTCAGAGCGTTCATGTCGAGTCAGGCGTCGTAAGCTCGGGTTGGCATCCTAAGTAGCTTTTATCTGGGCATTGGTCGTACGATCTTTGTATTGGCGCGAGTGACCTTCGCTTATCATTAGAATGTCAGTCCGTTTGAGCATGAAGATGCTGACTCAGATAGATTCAGGTTCGTGTCCGCTGTTTTGAAGGGAAGCGGAGGTCGTGTGGTGGGCTGCTTAAGGTCCCCACCTTCCGAATTGTTGATGTCCGAGCCATGTGGACTACAAATTCGGTGAGTAAAGGTTTGGCGATCAAGCTGAAGAGCAGTGGCCCCGTGGCAAGCCGTCGGAATCAGTTCGGGACTAACTAGGCTCCCACCTTCCAAATCATTTATGTCCGAGCATAATAAACTACAGATTCGGGGAGTAAAGGTTTGGCGACCAGGCTGATAAGCAGTGGTCCCGTGGCAAGCCGTCGGAATCAGTTCAAGACTGACTCGGCCCCTACCTTTCGAACCATCTACACCCTCCCCGCGAGGTGGGGGCTACGAATTCGAGATGGGTTTGGCGACCAGGCTAAAAAGCAGTGGTCCCGCGGCAAGCCATCGAAATCAGTTCAAGACTGACTAGGCTCCCACCATCCAAATTATCTACACCTGAGTGCATCAAGCTACAAATTTGGGAATTTTTCGGCGACTGTGCTGAAAAATAGTAGTCTCGTGGCAAACCATCGGAATCAGGTCATGGCTGACTGGGCTCCCACCTTCTAGACTATCTACACCCTTGCAGCGCGGGCTACAAGTCTAGGTTCAGAATCAATTCAGGACTGACTAGGCTCCCATGTTCCAAACCATTTACACCCTCGCAGTGGGGGCTACAGGTTTGGGCTTTGATCAGAAGCTTTCGTAGCTGGTCGTCACCAGCTAGACTTACCTTATTAGGTTCGACGATCACTGACCGCGGATGGAGTAGTGATCCCTGGCAACTCGTCGTCACCAGGCGTGGTAGCATTGATTAGACTCCCACTTCCTACACGTCGATGCCCACGCTGAGCGGACTAGGTATCAGGATGAATCAGAAGCCATCATCATCAGTCTTGGCTGACTAAGCTTGTCTGGTTTGAATAGAGGTTCCGCCTGCTAGGGGCGTGCGAACCTAATCCATCAACATGTTGCATGAAGTAGATGAAATTACCTTAAATCAGTTGGTGATCTGTAGGTACAATCCGTATGTCAGGGTTGACTAGGATCTCTAGTGCTTGTGCCAAGCATGTGACAGAGTGTTGTTTGAATAATAGGTTGAGCCCATGAGCTCGCAGAGGAAGGGCTAGGGTTTTTTGCATGGTGCATTGTGTGTACGGTATAGATTGCACGGTGACACATGTATGGCGTAGGTTGCGTGACGGGTGAGTATCAGTTACTCCCCCTTAATTGATGGGGTTGCGTTTAGCGCCATTAAATGATTGACGTGGTCTATGCAGTTTCCTTGGGAACCGTCGTCTTCCAGTTTCCCGTACGGTATTCAATGCTTGGCAGTTAATGCTTGAGTGCCCGCTTGATGAACCATCATATCTGTATAATGGTGTTTTCCAATTGTTGTAGGCACTATCTTTCGCAGAACTTATCTTCTGTAATGTCCTTGCTTGAAGAAGATGTTTTGGATTTTCCAAAGGCTGATGAAAATGCTTTGGGTTTTCCAAAGGCTGAAGTTGAATCTCCGTCTCTGGAGTCTCCGAATGTACTGACATTTACTCTAATCAGGCATAGAGATAGTTGTTGTTATGTTCAGTCACTTGTTATGGGTGAGCATGTAGTTGATCCGCTGAGGTCTCATAATTTCTTCTCATATTGCGGAGAAGTAGTACAGATTTCCTACCAAGGGAGATGCCTTGGTGTTACACCGTACCACTTTTGCCTTTGTGTGCTTGAATCCCGCTGCTAACCAATGGCTGATCGAAGTGTTAGTCGACGTGCAGTGTCTCCGGGTGTGGTAGCTCTCAGTCACACTTGCCATCGCATATGAGAAAAATTGGTCTCTCTTGATAGCATTGTGAGACCGTAGTTGCATCGCTGCTTGTGGCCATCCTCATCTGCCTTATTCTAACCTATTTGAGGAAGTTAGAAGGGGGGGTCGGATGTCTCTTGAGAAAATTAGCAGCCCGTTGTGAGGTCTACAATGCTATAGTATGAGCACTTTTTCGGAGTGATTTGTCGGAGCAATCTGACCACTTAGTCCTTTCAATCCCTTCTGCCACTTTGTTTTTATCTTGGGAAGGGATCGAGCGTATCCCGTTTGCTTACCTTTGCTGTCACTTGCAGATTGCTCGCATCAGACGGTTTGCAAGTCTTCGGCGAACGCTGTCCGTAGCAGAATTGTCTAAGCGAGTCTTTTACTTTAGTTCGCACTGTATTCAGATGCTTATAGTGCTCAATCTTTGTATCCGCCTCAGGGTGTTCATAATATGTAGCCTTTTGTATCTGCCTCAAGGTGCTTGTTGTTACATCTTTCCAATAATCAATAGAGTTTGTTTCTGTAATTCTTCATTTATTTCTTAAATGATTGAAAATCCCATAAGTGTCTTAAGAACTAAAACTCAATATTGACTATGAAAAGAGAAACAAACAACTTAAAGCAAACTAACTGTTGACAGATAGACATTAATCCTGACCGTGAAGTGAATTCAGGTTGCTCTTGTGGATCCTTTAGCGGATTGCTAAGGCGCCACACAGGTTACTGAAGAGTAAACCTTGGAAAATGGTAGATCCCCACGCCGACGGAGCGTCGAGGGGATGTGTTCCTGTCTGTCGTGGTCTTTCTCGCCTCGCTGAGCAGAAGGGCTTGTTGCTCCTGTACCGCTTGAAAGTGATGTCTTCGCTGTTATCTAGCCCGACATTGGTTCGGGTTGATCTGCAAGATGTAGCTGAATCTAGGAGCACTCAATCTATTTCAGTACGGCGTAGTGGCAACCTCGTGCTGCAGGTTGGTCCCCACGTATTGTTCCTTCATAGTGGTTAGCAATATACTTAACACACTGGTGAAGGGTGGAGACCATTGCCTCCATTTGGTGGAGCCATGGCCTTCCCAGGATAAGGTTGTAGGACGATGGCGCGTCTACCATTATGAAGTCAAAAAATAAGACCTTTCTCAGCTGCGGTTCTACGGCCACCGTAGCTAACCTTATCCTTTCGTCAAGGAAGCATTTCTCCCAACTGAACCCGATCAGCGGGTACTCTGAAGCAGTGTTCTAAAAATCGGCCTAGGCGGCTGCCTAGGCGCTAGAAGGTGGAAAACCGCCCAGATTAATGGCTGGGCGGGCAGTCTAGGCGGGATCTAGGTGGGGTCTAGGTGGTCTGGGCGATTTTTATTTATTTTTTATTTATTTTATTTATTTTATTTTTTAATAAGACTGATTGTGTTCTTATTTTATTTTTCTTTCCTATTTTTTAGAAATAAACTATTTAATTATTTTTTATTCAGTATATGTCTAAATGTATCAAATGATGATTACTTAATGGAATTCTCAAAGGATCTGCCGGTACCAATTTTACTAATGTAGATTTTATCAGACATTACTGAGGTTATTCATGCAATTTGAAGAAAAATAAAAGAGTACACAAATTCAAATTTATATAAAGTACCCATCAAGACCAACTTCAGTCATTTGAGTTTTAATAAATTTTGTTCACGGTTGTTAATTTTTCATGTTTTTAAATTTTGCATATGTATATTGGCATTAAATTGGATGTAATTGATAAGGTATTATGCTTAACTTTTGTAAATTATTAAAGTTATAATACAAAACCTAAGACCGCCTAGGCCCCTGGGCGCTAAGCACCTGCTCGCCGCCCGCCCAGCGCCTTGCGATTTTTAGAACACTGCTCTGAAGGTGTTAGGTTTTCCTCCTTGAGGTCCATGCCGCAGAAAGCGTTGTAGAACAGAATGTTAAGTGAACTTTCTGTGTCAACCAGAGCTCTCTTTACTTCCCACCTTGCTATGGAGACCGAGATGATTAAATCATCATTGTGCGGCGCTCAGACTCCATCGAGGTCCCTGTCCGTGAAAGTCAAAGTGGGAACGGGGTTCTGAATTCTTGAATAGCAAACAAACTGTTGACAGAGAGACATTAATCCTGGTTGTGAAGTGAATTCAGGTTGCTCTTGCGGATCCTTTAGCGGATTGCTAAGGCACCACACAGGTTACTGAAGAGTAAACCTTGAAAAATGGTAGATCCCCACGCCGAAGGAGCGTCGAGGGGATGTGTTCCTGCCTGTCGTGGTCTTCTCGCCTCGTTGAGTAGAAGGGCTTGTTGCTCCTGTACTGCTTGAAAGTGATGTCTCCGCCGTTATTTGGCCTGACATTGGTTCGGGTTGATCTGCAAGATGTAGCTAAATCTAGGAGTACTCTATCTGTTTCGGTGCGGCATAGTAGCAGCCTTGTGCTGCAGGTTGGTTCCCACGTATTGTTCCTTTAGAGTTGTTAGCAGTATACTTAACACACTGGTAAAGGGTGGAGACCATTGCCTCCATTTGGTGGAGCCATGGCCTTCCCAGGATAAGGTTGTAGGACGATGGCACGTCTACCACCATGAAGTCCATAAATACGACCTTTCTCGGCTGCGATTCTCCGGCCACCGTAGCTAACCTTATCCTTCCGACGGGGAAGCATTTTTCCTAGCTGAACCTGATCAGCGGGTACTCTGAAGGTGTTAGGTTTTCCTCCTTGAGGTCCATGTTGCGAAAAGCGTTGTAGAACAGAACGTTGAGTGAACTTTCTATGTCAACCAAAGCTCTCTTTACTTCCCACCTTGCTATGGAGATCGAGATGACTAAGGCATCGTTGTGCGGCGCTCGGACTCCATCGTGCTGTAGGAAGGAAGTTTCCTGTTAGCTCTGTGCTCTTAGATTCACGGGAGATAGTTCTCAATCCAAAAGCAATCCGTAGAAGGGAGTTTCCCTGCGTGGAAGATACTCTGGTGTTTGCTTCCTAGTTGGAAGCAGAGAGCAGCTGTAGTTGCCCGTCCGAAGCTGATCCTCAAGATACTTGCCTGAAGAGGGCTTACGAGTATTGAGGATAGCTGTGAAAAGTGTGGGCCTAACATGATGTGAGAGTTCGGGTCCGCCTGGCGTACTGCATTGGGCGAGCTTAACTGGGCTGACACCTTCCACAGACAGACCTACCTTCATGGGCTGACACCTTCCACGGACAGACCTACCTTCATGATGACACCTTCCATGGACAAACCTACCTTTATGGGCTGAATTCAGGCTGTGAGAAAGAGGGAATCCTCATTCTCTTCAAAGAGAGACCCAATTTACTTCCCATGTTTGAGAAAAGATGGGGAACCGAGGTATCCAGTTCTGGCCAGGATGAAAGGCGATTGTTTCAACCGATAAGGCCTCCTCTCGCTGCCTGTCGAGATGGTTGGGTTCCCCTAATTCACCGCCGAGGTGATCCGAGTTCATTACTCCTGTAAGCGACCGATTCTCACAGCTATGTTTTCCATCGAGGCCGTAGAACTATCAAGCCTGTTTGAACCTTCGTGATATAGATCAGAGAGATAACCTCTTGAGTACTTTCAATGGATGAATGGATATTTGTGTGTGAGAATGTTAATATTAGAGCACTGCTAGTAGAAGGGAGTTGTGGGTGGTGGATAAGATGTGATCGGTAGTTCCATATGGAATGGCATGGGTAAGGGGGAGGCGGTGTAGCTCTTATTGGCTTTGAATTTGTGATTGAGGTAATATGTAGACCTGAGGAATCCATTAGTAAGTAGATGTAGCAATGATGTGCCTGGAAAATGTATGAGCTGATACCATAGTTGGATGGGGAGCTAGTGAAAGAATGATGTGGATGTGAAGAGGGGGAAGAAGGTGGTTTGTAGATGTGTGTTGGTAATATGTTGGAACTAGTATAAGGTATATGAACTGGGTGAGTATTCATGGTGATGGAGTAAGGATACATTCAAACTAGAGTATTAAGGAGGGACATGGTATATGGCTGTGAGGGGAGGAGGCAAGAAGAACAGAAAAATGGAATCGCACTGCTCCGGAGACTTGCAAAAACAACAAACTTAAGGAAAAAATGGTAACACGACAATCGAAAATCAGGGAGCCCGCACAAGAGAAGAAAGAAGAGTAAAAATGAGGTGAAATCAAGGATTTGGAAGGATTAATCAAGTGAATGGAAAGATGATTATGTGATAGAAAGATAGATTGCGGTTCGAGTTTACTGGTAATTAAAACTCAGACAACCAGAAAACCACAGATTGCGGTTCGAGTTTACTGGTAATTAAAACTCAGACAACCACTTTATGGGAACACACATAAGTGGAACTAGTCTTTTTCTAATATGAAAATGTTGAGATCAACTCAAAGATAGTTACAATCCAACAATTTGATATGTAGAATTTATAGATTCACATTGTCCCAAATAGCATAGTAACTAAACAAGTTATATCCGTCGTATCAACTTCAGTCAAACCCCCTTTCCACAAAGTGTTGTTAGTCGTTGTTGTTTGTTTTGAAACTTGAGTCAAAACACATGACATAGCTAAATGACCGTATAAGTCACGTGTTGTCAACTTTGCATCACAAAAAAATAATTATCTTTCCTTTTCCTTAAAACAATTGCTAAGACATTTATAGTTGACTTTAAAAAACAAAACTTTGAACACATTCGTAACAATCATAATCGATTGAAGTTCATATCATGTGCTTCAACAATTTCATGAGTTTTATTTTTAAATTACCCACATGCTTTGTCCTGAAGAATTTAAAATTGCCCACATTTTTTTCTTTTTTCTTTTTTCTTTTTTCTTTTTTCTTTTTTCTTTTTTCTTTTTTCTTTTTGTTCCTAAAGTCCCTGTCCCACTTTTTTAGATGCTATAATCGAGGCCACTAGAAACAGGCTGGTAAATAGCTGGAGATCAAAGTAAGTTTGTTTCCACAAACCACACAGCCAAACCCAACCAACTACATTCCAACAGTATTCCTTCAACCTTCCAACAACCCAATGCACTCGCATATTCTCTTTCTCTTACTTCATATAAATGAGGGAGAAAAAAAGAAGAAACTCTCTTTTACGAAGTCAAAGTCCCCACCTTTTCACCTGTCAACAGAAGAAACTTGAGAGCTTTTTCAAGTTTCCTCCTCTCTGGGTCTCCTTTTCAATACATAAGTATTGAATCTTTACACTTTTTAGTGGAACCCAGAGAGAGTGATTGATTGATTGTTAAGCAAACAATGGGTGGTGGAGGAGGAGAAGAATCCCATTCCTCCAAAGAGGAACAAATTGCAAAAATGAGGGAAGAAGAGCTAAAACCCTCTTCCTTAGAACAACAACAATCCACAATTGAAGAGCATACATCAGTGGGTATCGCTGGGGATCGCGAAGAAGGCGATCCAATCGACAACCCTTCTTGGTTTACACCCAGGAGGTAAAAATTTATATCAATGTCTGTCATTTTGATTTCTGGAAATTGGTAAAAAAAAAAAAAAAATTGTATTGGAAGAATTATGAGATTCATGGGTGCAATTTAGCTTCATTTCTAAGGATTTGTTGTTGCTGTTTCAATATTTTTCGTTGCATGAAGTTGAATTTGATTGGCTGAGTACATTTGCATTTGTAAAAAAAATCCCATGCTGTTAATTTTTTCTGTTCTATAGATTAGTAAACCATAAAAAAAATTGAACTTCATTTACTGGACAAATAAAAAGAAAATTATTACTTGGGTTGTTAAGTTTCAGTTGGGAGAGCCTTAGTTAAAAAGTGACTTTTTTCCTCATGTTTGGCAAATAATACACCACATCGTCATCAATATTGAGCTTAGATATACAAATATCATTGCTGTTTTAACAGGTGACTAAATAAGTGAAGGAAAGAAAACTTCTTTGAATCACTTATTAAGAGTGTGCATTGAACAATTTAAAGAGGGTACTAAACATGTATAAATGGTTATGTACATGATACATTCAATCAAAAGGGAGCTTATAGTTGACGTCCTCTGAATTGGGAGTCTGGGACCTTCACATGAAGAAAGATGAAAGAAAGGGATAGATTTAACTCAAAGCTACTCTTTTTATTTTATGTTATCTTTGGATGAAATTATATAATTATGAACAGGGGAAAATGTTTATGGTTGCAGGTTACTCTTTGTCTTTTGTGCAATCAACTTGTTAAACTATATTGACCGAGGAGTAATTGGAAGCACTGGTATTAATGGCAGCCCTCGTGAGTGCATTTATGGTGTATGCCTTGAGGGCACTGGAATTCAGTAAGATATATTTTTGTGTTTGCTCTGTTGATTTGAATGGCTTTTCTGAGGATTACCCTTTGTTCAGTTATACTCATTTGCAGTTTTCTACCATCACGAGTCATTCTCAATGCTTTACATGGAAACGTATGTTGATCGATGCTTTATTTCATGTCAATGATATCAATTCTTAAAGAATTTTGATGCTGGTGCGATCCCTATGCCAACAAAAGAAACACTAGAATAAAAAAATGTTGGTAAAGGAGGCTAACTGTTAGAATGCTCAGACAATTTACAAAAAATTATCTGTGTTCATGGACTGTTTGCCTTCACTAATTATCATTTAGTGAAGGTAAACCTTTACCTTCACATGAAAACATTTAGCATGAGGAAAATGATACTAGACCTAAGATGTGGGCCTTAGTGCTCAACAGTGAATATACTGCAATTACAGCATAAAAAATTATCTTTAAAGATAATTGACTTTTACAGCTATTTAATGAGTGTATGCAAAAAAAATACTTTAACGAGGAGGAGGTTCTTTCCAAGCTTTCAGCAAGGGAAGGTGAAAGCTGAGGTTGACTGATTCATTATCCAGTCCGTCATTAGATATACTAAAATAAGAACATAGCTATGGGATAGAATGAAAGAAATGTACAGGTAAGTAGGAAAGTAATTATTATGTAACTGAAAATAGTAGTTTCTGATATTTGTTCTTTTGTCATTGATTGCTTTCTCGATCGACTCTTACGATGAACTATTAGAAGACACGTGAACATTTAGATGCCTAGAATGTATGAATTTCTTGATATATTTGTAGTTTCGTGCACATGCATATGGTTAGACACCTAGACTAGTTCCTTTAAGTGCAATTTCATATGATAACACTGATCTTTTACAGGGGAGATTTTAGACTAAACAACTTTGAAGATGGCATTCTTTCATCTGCTTTTATGGTTGGACTTCTTGTGGCTTCACCAATATTTGCATCCTTGGCCAAGAGGTATTCTTGTAAAAATGCTCTTCTTGCTATTTCCAAACTTTACTGCCAAAGTCAATTGTTCACTTAATGTGGCAGAGGAATTACATGGACTATTTTGGTGTTTAATGTTTTTTCTATTTTGAACTTATCCACACTAGCACAACCATGCCACGAGCTATGCTACAGTATTTGTTTTGCCACATCCTTCATGATGTAGGACATCATATTAAAATTTAACTACCTGTTGAATTTAGGTTTTTACTATTAAATTGTAAAATAGATAAGCTTCGTTTCTAGTGAAAGTCTGCTTATCCACATTCTACATCTCAAGTAGGCTGGATTTGCTACTTAATTCTTGCATCTTTTGTGGGTTACATTTTGTTAACCACATGAGGTGGTTCATGTTTTCATTCATCAACTCCATAAAACAGTGTATGTGATTATGCATCAGAACTAAATTTAATCATTTGTTACAACCTTGTACAATGGAAAAAGCAGAGGATGCCACCCCAATTTCCAAAATCTTTCATGTTACTTTCTAGACATCTTAAACACAGATGTTAGTTTACATTATGCGGCCCCTCTCCAACTCTTTCCACGTATATATTTGTTAGAAACGGTGAGGTTCAAATAAAATATTTTCTCATTTGAATGTGGGTTGTACCCTACTAAATTTGAGAAACGATTTTTTAGCTCCAGTGTTATCAAAGAAGTTCACACCACGGGCAGACCGATTTTTATACTTTTAAATTTTATTTTATTTATTATTTATTTATTAATTTTTTTTCTGTGGCCAAAACATTCTATTATCTGTAAAAACATTATAAAATACTCTATCGTGGCATTGTATAATTAGACCTATAGCTTTACTTATCCTTGCGTTGTTTCCCCGAATTAATGCAATCTCCCACTCCAAATTATTTCCTCCTCTCATCTCACAAAAGGCATATAAAAAAAATAAATTAAAAAGTAGATAATTACATCTTTTTCTCATTCCCTTCAAACTTTAGAAAGGAAGCTCTCTCAAGTCCTCTTTTGTACGAGCGATTTTCTTCATATTTTTTTACTTAATTGTTTGATTGAGTTGGTGATCTCATATTTATCAATTATAAGTTACTTAAACCTTTTTAAAGTTTAGCTATACTTCTTTGCTATTTGGAAGGAAATAAATACCAGAATTTTCAAATGCTAGAAGAAAGACTCCCTCTCCTTGGAAGTGAATTCTTTTTATTTGGCAATTGGGAGCCACATGGGGAGTGCTCAAAGGCCTGGAATTCCATGTATGTGTGTTCATTGGGATATCATTTTCTATTTGTAAAAGGCTCTAGGCAATATATATATATTTTTTTTAGCTTTGTTGTCCTCTTTGCTTTAGCTATGTGACCTTTTCACTCACTAGCTTGTAACTTTCCTTCTTTTTGCTTTTACTATATGGCTTGAGTTTGATTGATAAAAAAAAAAATCAATGTTTTCTAGATTTTTTTTCTTTTCCAGAAATATTCATATTAAAGTTCATCCTTTTTCTGTGTCGATGCATCAATAAATTTTTTTTAAGGTTTTACTGAAAAAAGGTTTTGCTTGATTCGTATATAAAAAACGTACACTTAAAACAATATATTGTGTACTAAACTTTGTGCAATATTAACAAGCCAAATTAGCACTAGTGCACAACTTGCGTCCCTGGGTAATTCATTGCCGCCCTGACCTTGTAGATTGTCGAGGTGGTCTTATTTGCTGCCAAGGAAGCAAATACTCTTCGAAACCTTTCCGTACACGTGTCTGACATGTATCCGACATCGACACTCGCTCGACACGCATCGGCTGGTGTCAGACACATGGTCAACGTGTCGGACACGCTTCCGATACTCAGAACGTGGTCAGGACACAGTTAGGACTCAAAACCAATTTTGTTTTATTTATTACTTTTAGATGTTTGCAAATTATTATCTAATTTAATGGTTGTTGATCCATCTTAAGTGAATGACTCTTTCAATTGTGATTTCAGACAAATAGGGCAAAAAGTCATTAAAGCATAGAGGTAGTCTATGCTTCTTTTTTCTAATTGGCTTCTTCTCTCCTCTACTTCTTTTCTACTATATTTTTTCTCTACTTTATTTTTTTCTCGCAACAAAGTTTATTGAAGACACTCTAGGAAGACACTTTATTAGATTATTATTTATGTTTATATGACTTACTAAAAAAATAGTATGACGTGTCTCCGAGTTTTAATTTTTGGAAAATTGTCGAGTCGACGTGTTGTATCCGCATCCGACACGCGTCGTGTCGATGCATCCTTGTTTGCTGCTAAAGTCTTCCATTTGCACTTCTTGGAAGCTTGTAACAGTGAGGAAAATATCTGAGTGGTAGCCATGCATTTTGTTTCCAAATCTTTCTTGCACAATCAATTTTCTGTAAACACGTCTTATAAGTCCAATTGGTGCGGCACGACTCATGTTGAATTCTATATTATGTGTATCACATATCATAATGTAGTCCTGAATCCTGATAATAATGACCAGCAGCATTAGAGTAGTCTGCAATATAACTGAGGAGTACTTATTTCAATTTTTCTACATTCACGAATAAGCTTACTTTTGCTTGCTCTGTTGTGGCTATTAGTTGCGGCAGTGAGAAATTTCTATTGCTTATTGGCTTAATCACCATATAGGTATATAGATGGTACGCCAAAATTTATATGTGCTTTTATAAGCAAAATTGGCACTGTTTCTTAACTGGAATATCAATTGACAATGTCTCGACATGAATTTAGCGCTGACGCTTCACTATGTGCTATTCAGTTTCATAGGGAAGTGGTTAACCTATAGTTCCCTTTCTGATATGAGTACATTTCTTTTGCAGCATCAACCCTTTTAGGCTTATTGGTGTTGGGTTGACAGTCTGGACACTCGCTGCTGTTGGTTGTGGTGTTTCATGGAATTTTTGGACTATTGCTATTGCCCGCATGTGAGTGAAACAGTGTCTGTACTTCCAAGAATTATATGGTGAATGTGTGTTTTAATTCTTGCTTAATGCTACACTGTTACTGTTGTCTTTTTAGGTATGTTGGTGTTGGCGAGGCTTCATTCATAAGTCTTGCAGCTCCTTTCATTGATGATAATGCACCAGCTGCTAAGGTTTTATTTTTAATCTTGATTTTCGTATATTGGTTTGGATTGGTCTATGAATTGATTTACTTAATGTTCTATCATACTAATGACGTAAACGACAAGGGTAAGGGAAACTAGGGAGTTGCTACGCGTACCCAACTGTTTGGCTCGATGCCCCCAACTTTATCTTTTAGATTTAACTCTTAAAAATTGCTTGGTGTAACCAAACACAGGGAGATAAAAATTACTCATGTTGTTAATAGTAGACTTTGTATGAAGGATTGATAATGTAAATTTTTCGATGTAGGATTTTCTTAGGTTTTAAATACAATCTTTTCAAATGTGATATTATAGTTGCAACAATTTTGAAATTTATGTATTGATTAAAATTTTTTAATTTATATTTAATACATATTGATTTTGTCAAACCCTCTATGATTGATCAACACATTAAAATTTAAAGAATACATGATTGACTTTTAGTTTAATAGATAATTGGTACTTTCGTTCTTTATTTTAAGAGTCAATTAACGCTCCTAAACAA
This sequence comes from Berberis vulgaris, assembly GCA_963556465.1. Taxonomy (NCBI): domain Eukaryota; kingdom Viridiplantae; phylum Streptophyta; class Magnoliopsida; order Ranunculales; family Berberidaceae; genus Berberis; species Berberis vulgaris. The sequence goes on along the minus strand of OY747131.1, from coordinate 70,952,297 downwards.
GAAAAAATTCATCATCAAATGATTTTTATTAAAAATGATAAGTCGGTGCTATACTTTAGGTTGGTGCAACAAAGTCGAAACATCCTCAAACATCGGTGCAACAAAGAGTTGGTGCAACCGAGCCAAATAGTCAGGTACATGTAGCAACTCCCTGAAACTATCATGAGAGTTTTGGTTTTCTAAATAATACCTCTGAAAGTTCCCCAAGAGTTTTGCCATTTTCTTTATATGGTAGCTTGAAATATAAATTGCAGATTCTTAATTTGCTTTTTTAATTCCGATATTACCATTTTGGTTGACTTAGTAATTTTGTTACGTTAACATAAAATCTTCCACCACCTAAATCTTACCAATTCTTTCGTCTTCGACCTTGGATCACGCCAATGGCTGCTAGCTTGGCTGTTAAGATTTGTGTTGGATGATATCTCAAGTCTTAGCTTCGAACCCTGCCAAAGACATTTTATGGTTCATGAATCCAATAAAAACCTTATTTTCCCTTGGACAAAAAAAATCCTCGGGACTACCTCCTGATGGATGTTTTGGCTTTTCTTTGGTACATGTGTTCCTCTCACTTTAGTTTTAGAGGCTTGATTCCATGCTTTCATTTTAGCTTGAGAGAATGTTTTTGTGGTTCGATAACTCCTTGTTATTGTACCCAAGGGCCTTGTGCCTTAGTTTTCTATCTGCTAGCTGAGATATTTTAAGGCACCCCTATTTACACTTTTAGGTGCACTTGTTGGTTGAAAATAATCTGGAGTATGCTCGTCTTCAGATTGCAATTATATTACACTGCACTAACAGGATTTCATGTAGAACATATGTTATCCTTTCGTCTTACATATGGTTGGAGTAGTTATTTTCATCATTGATCCTACTAGCATATCATGTCTTTTCAACTTGTGTTCGACGTGGTTGATTGTCTTTGTGGTGGTTTGCTTAATCTCTTTAAACTAAACCTTAAAGAGCTTCTCATGGATCTCATATAAGATAATCTGTCAATTTTTTAATGCATGTCACATAATTTTTTATACTATAATGTTTCCATATCATGTTATCAGAAAACGGCATGGCTTGCGACCTTCTATATGTGTATCCCAACTGGAGTTGCACTTGGTTATGTCATTGGAGGATGGGTAAGCTTTTCTTCATTGAATGTAGAGATTTCAGATGTTAGATACACATTTTTATTTTATTTTTTCCTGTAGATCGAATGGAATTTGATTGATGTTTGTTTGTTATATTCTAGTACTTTTAGAGTTTGTTAAGAAATTAAATGTGTTCTTTATATGGAAGGGTTGATGTTGTTTAACGTTCCTGCCAATTTATTGAAATTCTTGTAAGTGGGAAACTATCCTGAGATTTGAAGACATTAAATTAAAGTCATTGTTAATATAAATGAGGAATCTCACTTGACTACATCTACTGCGCTTTGAATGCATAGTGCCATGGTAAATGTTATCTATTCACATTCCTTTTCATAATTCAAAATATTTTATTTCTTCATAGGTCAGAACGCCTCAATGAGGGTGTTTACTGAAATGTAGCTTTCATGACATGAATCAAATTAAGAAGCCAGGTGACTTACACATATAGCTCACCTGCAAGGATAACACATGGCATAACTGGTCCCACTAATTTAGCTTGTTAAGATTGTCATACAGCTGATGAAACCAATGAAAAGTTGGGATGTGCATGGTAGAAAATAGAATGAAACTTCACGGGTTGCACCAATTGATTCTCCTTGAAATGCTGACATTATTAGTCCTCACTATAGTTCAAGGGCACATGATTTTTCTGAGGGCTTGTCTTGTCTATGAAATTATAGGATTTCAAAAAGATATTCTACAAATGGGTCAATATATTTAAAGCATGTGGAACACATGCACTCACAACATGTGCTTGACAAAGCTTTTGACATGTTTTTTTTTTTCTTGGAGAGAGAGACTTCTTAGAGGAGTTTTCTGTTGACAGTTAAGGGTTTCTTGATGTACACCATTCAGGATTTTGGTTGAAGAAGATTATTCATGTGACGTGTGAGGGTGCTCACACATTAAACGGGAACTACTTTTTTGAGAGGGGTTGTCTGTTGAGAGTTATACTTTCTTGGAGGTCATTCATCAAGTTGGTTGAAGAAGATTCTTTGTATGGGGTTATTCACCACCTTGATTGGTATAAAAGGTAGATGTGTTGGAGTTCTTGAAGAAATTCAAGGGCTAAGGGAGTTTGATCTTTTGAGGTTTCAAATTGTTTATCATTCTGAATAAATTTTTTTAAGCTGGTGATAAGACAACTGGAGGTTTTCCTCTATTAAGAGATATTTACCACATCTAAAACGAATCGCTCTCGTATCTTTAATTGCTTTATAGATTACATTCAAGTTATTTGAATGATGGGATGTGTTCAGTGTGACTTGCAGGTCACAATAAGAATATGCTTGAAGTTCCACGTTATAGCAAGTTAGCAACGAAAATTTTACATGTTTCACATGTATTTACTTTAATATTTTGTGCAATGATGGTGTTATTTTCGATTTGAACTTCTGAATAATACCTTTGTTTTCTTCAATTTTAGGTTGGATCCAGTTATAATTGGCGCTATGCATTCTTCGGGGAGGCGATTTTGATGGTTCCATTTGCTATTTTTGGTTTTGTCATGAAACCTTTGAAGCTGAAAGGTGCATTGGCTTTCCATATAGAGTTTTGATTTTGTTTGATCTTGTAACATCCTTTCATGTTTATCAATTTACAAAATGCAGGATTTTCTCCTGTTAAAACAAGAAAGCCATTGCCATCTGGAGAGAAACTTTCTCCTGCAGTTGAAGGTACCCTTTGCACCTTGATTTAATACAATTTTTTAATAGCTTAACAAGACCTGTATTTATGCTTCACCTCTTGATGAATGGAGTCTCTTAGGACATGAAGAGACAGGTGATGTTGCTAGGACAATATGAATTTCATTAATATCTCGTTTAAACTCAATACTTTTGAACAATATAAAATTTGGATAAATATCTATTATTATCAATTCTGTCTGGCACTTCGTCAAAAATAATTTTTGTAGCTTTTGGTATATACTCTTAGGACTCTGCTGACTAGGTTTCCAGATACTACATATTGACATCCAGTTTGAGATATAAAAATTCGATATAAAGCTCACTCTACTAGGAGACACATGCAACTTTAATATACTCAAGAAATTCCGCTTTGAAAGGAGTTCCGGTCTGTGCATTGAATTTTTCACAATAAATAAGTTATGTGATCGTATCCAACAGATGTAAACATGACCTTAAAAGGTTGAATGTAATTTCATTGGCATTATTCTTGGTTTTATTCATTCAGTTTTATCAGAAATAATTCCTTTCTCAATGGTCCATAATTATTGAATGCATGATTTGGAACAATATTGTTGTTTTGGTTTGATCTCCCCCATCCCCAAAAGGAGACAAAATAAAACAAAACAACTTACTTTGGACTTGTTAGTGAAAGGGTGAGTTAGATATTGATCCAACTCCATAACTTTTGCGGTAGCCCTTTCTCCTGCAGTCGTATTTCCATTTCTTCGCAAGTTGAGAATATAAATCTCTCCTATGGAATATTTGGAGTTACGAGTCTGCTTTCTAATTAACCAATTGGTAATAACACTAACGTAAAGTTAGGACAGTTTTTATAACTTGTCCTCCCCTATGTCTCCTTTTTTGGATTTGGTGGATGCTCAGAGTGGAATTTGTTCATGTTTCTTCATTTTCTGGTTTAACAATTTTATGAACCTGACAATAATGACATTCCAACTGTAGACACACAGGTTTCAGATAGAAAAGCTGGTATCTTTGCTGAAAATGAAGGTATCAGTGATCAAACTCCCAAGCAAGTTCCATCGTGAGGGTTTCTGACCAGCCAAGCTTGTTTAAAAAGAACATATGTGTTTTGTATGAACAGACATTTCACATTTGAGCTGATTTCATTAGGTTATTTTGTTTTAATGCAGGTTGAAGGACAAAGGGAGGGCTTCAAAACACTTTTCAAGATTATGGAAGGATCTAAAAGCGTTATTTGATAAGGTTTTCGTGTTCAATGTCTTAGGTACTTGAATAGTTCTTTAGAATGTTTGCTTTCTTTCGAGGTACTTTTGAAGGATGAGATAGTGAAACTGCGCTTGAAGCTACAAGGTTTCTTATGTTCTTGATCATGTACCATGTAGGTAGTTTCCTTTTTTGATTTGACATGTTGGCAAGGTCTTTGTACAAAGGATTGTTTTTTTTACCAACTCCTTGGGATTTTGTGGGTTGATATTTAGTAGGTTTTTAATTTAACTTTTTATTTTTAGAAAATGCTCTTTTATTGATAGAATATATGTCTTCAGGTTACATAGCTTACAACTTTGTCATTGGAGCTTATTCATATTGGGGACCAAAGGCTGGTAAAGCTATTTATCACATGGTAAGTTCTCTATCATGTTCAGTGAGTGTAAAACATATGGTTTTCCCACACCTCTCAGGCTTTTGTTGACCATTTGTGCAACCAGGTTTTGGAAATGGATGGGTGACTCTTTATATCACGAAATAGAATTAGTAAGAGCATGATATGCAAGAGCAAACTTAAACATTTTGAATGTCCTAGGTTTCACTCATAGTCTATATAATGACACGGACACATGTGACGTGTCGGTGTTCGCCATGGACTATAAACTATTATATTAGTCATACTTTATACTTGTAGATGTGCTTCTACATATTTATTAGTAATTTCTCATTGAAATAAAACCTTCGAAAGAAATGTTAACTAGTTTAGTTGATGATCTAAGAAAGGAGTGTCCAACGCATGTCCAGGTATCTGAGTATCTAATACATGTCTGACACAAGATTCTTTATATATATATATGAAGTTTCCTTGTTGCATAGCTTGTAAGTAGTTGGTCTTCTCAGTTGTATACTGGCTGGCTTTCCCTAAACTTAAGTTCCCTGCTTGTCATTTTTATTTTCTTCAATGTGAAAGAAGGCTGCACTTAGAATTTTTTTGTTTTTTATGAAGACCAATGGACGCCTTAGAAGGTTGCACAATGTATCCTGTCTCTGTCCATGTACCCATGGAAATTAAGTATCTTCTTGGATAAGTACATTACTGGCTTAAATATCATCCAGCATCCCAAATAACACAGACTACACCGTCAGAAGTTGCACAGAATTACTATTTCTTTCTCTTCTTTTTAGATAATTGTAGGGTTTTTTTGTCTAGAAAAATTAAATATCTGTAAAAGGTTCAAAATAATTAGATACAAGCGCATAATAGAAAATTTTCAAAGCAATTAGATACAAGGACATCACGGAATCCTAAAGAGATTTTAGAGTCACTTAAAGCCTCAGTTTACAGTCGAAGTTGAGATAATAACCCTTGCAGAAAATGGAAAAATTGAATGTGTCAGAGATTGTACTTCCATGGAAATCGCGTGCTGTACAATAGGTCTTAAGAGATTCTAGAGTCACTTGATCCTCTCCCATTCTTTAATTTACCTTAATTGTGTTATAATACGATCCTAGCGGCGTAGGTTTGGTGTTTTCTGCATTTAATATGGTAGGACAGCAGTACACTTGAGACTCTCTTGTCTCTTCCACAGAAATTGATCTACTTCTCGAAGGTGTTTTAGTCACTACAAAGATTCCATCACCAACCCCATCTCCTCCTCTCTTTAGTTGCACCTGCTTCTAAATGCTCTTCTCCAGTTGGCTTTTTGCCTCTCGTAAGTTTATCTCGCCTTAAAATTTAAAAAATTGAATTCTTTCCTGATATTGAATCTACATCAGTCTTATCTTCAGGTTTTCGCCTTCAAGCACCAACTTTTACTGATCATTCATGTATTAGAAATAGTATTTCCCAACACTAGCGTCCTTTTCCACTCAATTCACTGCTATCATTCCCTCTTCAACCACTTATCGAGTCCTTCAAATCCTTGACAACTCACTAACTTGATCTTTATGCTTTACAAATGCAAAATGACAAAGGAAAGAAAAAAAAATCCAGTTGCAAAAACTACCTCTTGTGGAGAATCATGCACAATCAAGATCTTTACAGTTTGTTGATGAACTAGTGATTTCTTCTCAATATCTTCAACAGAATGAACCTCACACCTTGGATCCTTGTTACACTACCTAGAGTCAAATTGAAGAATATTTTCTCCATGCTTGTGTTTGTTTCATTTGTAATCATCCCTAATACGCTTATATCACCCTGCCATGTGTCCCAAGATTCACTATTGGGTTTGTTCGACTATCCCAAAAAATTTCCTCACCCACCCACACCTCCTTGCCACACGCACTCAATTTGTAAGATTCCTTTTTCTTTATATCCTTTTTTATTTAATTTTTTAGTGCAATCATATTTTTGGCTCACAAAAAGCTCAAGATATTAGGAAATAACTTATTAAATAGCAAGAGGTGTAAAAATAATATGATAGTACCGTAGCGATCACATGGCCTTAATTTTGAAAGGATTCCTTTCAACTAGTTGACTGATAGTAAGTTACCTTATAATGTTTCTTATCCTGCTTATTGCTCGCAGTTCATTTCCTTGTATGTTTTGTTATTGTCATGATCATTTCTGCTTTATAACATATTTTCATTCATTTTTCTCTAGTACATCTGATATTGATCTTATGACAAAGTTCAATTGCATTTTCTCCTCCCTGATTTGCCTTCCCACTCTTACTTGAAATGCCATGTTTAATTATTTTATGATGTTTTATTATTCTTATACTGTTGTTATACTATTGTTATTGTTATTATTATCAATTTTTCTTACCATAATATATTAATTAAATGAAGGTTTATGACAGAAAAATCCGGATTTGTTTTTTGGAGCAATTACAATTGTTTGTGGGATTTTCGGAACACTAGCTGGAGGCCTCATTCTTGATCGCATGAATTCTACAATCAGAAATGCTTTTAAGGTAGGTATGGTTACATAATGTAATTGGCCTTTTTTTCTGTCCTTTCTTTATTCTAGGATTTGTGTTGGCTTTAATTATTCATCATAAGCACTATTGTCAAGCCTAGCATATTTGTGTAATTATCTATTATTTCTTCCAGAATCACTATTCTTCCGATTTTGACACTCAGATCATTGAAATTGATTAGTTTTGTTCATCATACATATATTTAGCTCCTGAACAAGCTGCCTGAAGACATAAATTCATTTATTCTAAGTAGAAAGAGTAGGTTTCTCTCTCTCTTGCTAGATGACTTTTCTATCACATTGAAAGTGTCTCATGTGTATCATCTTGTGAGTTGTGATTGGAGTTGAACACACATCTGTTCTTTCTACTCTTATTATAATTCTTGTTACCTTCACAATATTTGTCTCATTGATGAATAAGTTTGAAGTAGGAATTTAAGATTGATTTAGAATTTTAAAGTTTTCATCAAGAGAAAAGATTCTTATTTCAGTGTATCTAGGTTTTTCTCATACACTTTTTACGTATGCCACCAATTCTCGTAAATCTGGAAACATCTGGTCATATCTACACGAGGTGCCAAAGAGCTTTATTGCTAGGGCTTGCATGAACCAGCAGTTCATATTTTACCTAATGTTGGTTTTGACCTAGATCAAGGGTAGTAGGTATGATACATACACTTACTTGGCTAAAGACACTGATACATATGCTCATATTACACCTATGCATTTATACATATGCAAACATCAATTGCTCCAACATATATCAGCTTCTGATCCAATTCAAATATTCGCTTGGTTTTTGTCAACCAAGTTTTGCTCGATCTGCTTACCACTTATCCATCAACAGGACAGAAAAAAGAAGGAAAGTGACACTGTATCTTATCAAATTTGCATTGAATCAACGTTCACTTTTATTGATAAGATTATTGAGACTCGAGATGCATCATTTTACATACATCTAAGTAGTACGAGCATCCCTGTTGAAAATATTTACAAACTAAGTAGAATTAAAATTGGTTGAGCAATAAGAGTGGATTGTGTAGGTTGTGAGATGTTCTTGCAGAGCCAAATTTGGATTTGTGTAGTCATATACTAAGTTTGTAATTCGTATTGGTGTTGGGATGTCAGGAAGGAATTTTCACATTGGGCTTGTTTATAGAATTTAGCAAGTATTCATTATGTTTAAGTTTCCTAGTCCTAGGTAGTTGCTAAATTGTCTCCTTTATTGGCAAGTAACTCTTGACCTATTAATAGACAACTTTTGTTAGCATTTTGGTAGATGAATTAGTAATACCATTCAGCAAGTTATGTAGTTTATTCTATCTCTTTGATTTAACAATCCAATTGAATTCATTTATTCTACTCCATCATGCCAATTCTGTAACTTCAATTTCTTTGTATTGCATACACTTGGTGAGTAATTATGTATTAAACAACTGGTTTGATTCTTTCGCAGCTTCTTTCTACGACAACTTTCCTGGGAGCAATATTGTGTTTTGCTGCTTTCTGCTTAAGTAATTTGTATGGGTTTGTAGCGCTTTTTGCCATTGGTCAACTTCTTGTCTTTGCCACACAGGTTGGTATACTTTTCTTTGAAATGAAAATAAGCGTTATTCTTGTAACTTCAGTTTCATTCCATAGGCCATTATTCTTGTTACATAACACACATTTTTAACATAAATATTTAGGCAGCATGAACAATTTCTCCATACCTTCACCGACTAATACCATGTTCTTTTAGTAGACAATTTTTTCTATGCTATTATTGTTGATTTTCAACACTAGTTTGATACTTTCTTACATATGCTGTTTGGAGTGTGAGTGGATGGATGTAGGGTTGGGCTACACCTAAGTGCTTACTACTATGGTTATGACTACTGTTGTACTGTACCCCTGCCGTATTGAGGCTTAGCCTATAGATTATGGTGGTTTGGTAGGATAGTAGTCTACAAAACAGTATATTTATGGAAACCAAAAACGAAAAAGAGAAGAAAACTTCCATTTGAAGAAATTTGGGAACGACTTAAAAAAATTCATGACGAAAATCCCTAAAACTTTTTTTAATTAAAAAAGAAAAGAAGAAAAGAAATTTAAAGGGATCCATACCTCGAGAGTTCTTGGATAGAATTGTTTACTCAAGATACTGAAGTTTTTCCTCAAGAATGCTTCATGTTTGATGGTTTTTTTCCGAGTCAAATTCATTTAAGCCCGAAGGCAAAGATTATATATGCAACCCATGATACTAAGCAAGCGAAGAATAAAAAAAAATTCAGAAAATTACATCTCGTTCCACAATACCCCCGTGATCATCATTTTCTAAATCAGCTATTGCTTATTGCCCATCCTTTCGACTTCTAAGTCAAAACCCCAAGATATCAAGATCCCCTGGATCTTCAAGGTCTTACTCGCTGCTACATCATGCTCCTAAGGGACCAAGTATCTTTCCGACTTCCACCAACTAGATTGCTTCTTCTTCCACCAAAACCCCACCCATGGTGTCTGGAATTTCCAAGTGCTTAGGCTGCCATTAATCTTCTCGTCTTTATTATCAACCTAACCCATTTATTGTCTTACAAATCTAACACATTCATTCAAGTTATGAATGTTAGGAAAGTAGTCTCTCTGCTACACACTTGGTAGACAATAACAAATAAACACGGAATCTGAAAATGATAATAAAATAAATAGGCAAGGCAAAATTTGTATTATTTGTCCTTACGGCGAATATCACCCCGTCTATGGTGCTAAACGGTTTAGTGGCGAACGTCTCCCAGGATACAATGACTTACCTTCCTAATGTAGAAACACTTCAAACAAAAGGAAGCGGTGAACCAAATTCGTATTGAGCTCTCTCGAGGACAATGTGTCAATACTAGAATAATGCAAAAATGAATTGAATGATGAAAATGATGTCATTGGTGGAATTATATAGATATGGAGACCTCTTAGAAAGGTCATGACATGTTAGAATAGTCATGGTGCCATTAGGAAGGACATCAAAACTCATGGAAGACGAATCTAAAAAGAGGCCCAAAGCTCAACAACAACAAGGGCTTGGCTATAAGCCTGATCATCCTATTTCTTTATTCTCCATAAAATGGATAAAATAAATATCACAATTTTCATTCACCTCATAACGGATTCCCTTTTTCCAACAATAAACTCCTTTAATTTATTCTCAATCTTGATTTTCATCGCAATTACATTGATGACAACAACACAAAAAACCAGCTCCTCGACCACCTTACCCTGACCCACTAGGCACTAACCATAATAACCATTGAGGGGCCACAACGAACAACAAGGAGGAGAAGGAGAAATGCACTTACACTTACTTGATGCAGATCTTAGGTGGCGTTTGTTTTTTTTAAGTGCTTAGAAGCTAACTTCTAATTGGAGTTAGAAGTTCTAAATGAGCTTTTGAATGAACTGTTTGTTTTGCTTCTGAATGGACTGCTGATTAGAAGCTGTAAAATTAAAATGTGTTTGTTTTTAGTTACTGAATGAGAACTGTTTGACAATTTTGTCCCACTGAGGAGACACATACAGGAATAGAGACATGGTGGTTTGGAAACCCAACATTATACGATGGTGATCAATTTGTCAAAGCTTTCAAAACTACATGCTACATAATGAAAAATTGAAAATATACATGAGAGGAGAGTTGGAGATATGAAGAAAAGCTTGGAAAATACAGAGAAATGAAACAAAGATGAAAGAGAAAAATGAAATAAATTTCTTACCGTTGAAGAGTCAGTGTGAAGGTAGATAGAAAGATAATGCTTGGTGAAGAGAATGAAGGTATGCCATCACAATTTAACCCTACTTATTTTTAAGAATATGAGGGAACCAATTGTCATTACTAAATTATTTTAAGGTTACTATTAGAATAATTTTTTTAGTCAACACTTAACTTCTGATCAGAACTAAAAACAAACACTCTAAACATGGTGTCCCACCCAAAATCTCCATTAATGGAACTGCCCACAAAATGAGATCTAATGAATGCAACTTGAATTCAATCTCTCTTTCACATCCTTTATTTTCACTCTCCGCCAATCTCTTGCCATCAAAGCATCACTTGCTTCATCCATTTCCATGTGCCACCTGGAGCATATTCCTCCACCTCGTTAAAGCAACATCAATAACATCAAGCCTACTTAAGATCATTTGAAGGATCTCAAAATATTAATCTTCCCCACCCTTCTCCTTCCACCTACTCATCGTCCAAGACTGACTCAGTGGACGAACCTTTGTGCCGACTGCTATTGTTTTGCTAGATTGTAGATCCTAATAAAAAAAAATGTAAAAAGTGATAGCACTATTTAGCAAGTGCTGGAAAATGGAAACTGTGAATTTTCTCCTATATCTTGCAAGAGAGAGAGAGAGCACTGTTCCACCAAAAAGATGGGGGTGAAGTGAAACAATGAAGTGTCACTATTCCACCAACACTTTACCTAAGTAAAGAAAAGCACAGCCCTAACATTTTAGTGGTTAGGGTGTCACTATGCTGCTACCACAGTTGAAACCTCCATCACCAGCAACATCAATACCACCGCAAAGTGTCTATGCAGCATGTTGGATATAATGAAAGAGCAATATGTACATGTGAAGAGTAGAGTGAAAAGAGGGATAACTATAGGTCTGACTCAGGTTGTGCAATAAGCAAGAGAATCTTGTCAAGATAGTAGAGGAGTGTGCTTTTGTCATGTAGGTAGTGCTATGTTGCATAGTGACAATTACAATGTGACGGGATGGTGATTAATGGCTTGTGAAGGACGGGCCTTGTACGCTGTATATTATTTTCCTATGCAAGGGGCAGGATTTGAAAAGACGCTAGTCAAGCTCTGTCACGACCAAGGCCAGACATTACCGCCTGAGCAACAAATTAGTAATGTCTAATTTGGAGGCCCTTATTTATGCATAGTATCTGATAGTTAGGTGTCCCAAAATGTCAAAATTTGGTAGGGGTCTGATGTGCTGGATCATCACAATCTGTTCAAGGCTGGGCCTGCTCCCTTAGATGGATTATGGACATCCCTCTTGGTTAATTCTTATTTGCCAAAGATGATGCGAATAAACCTAGATCATGTGTATATAAATATAATATATGTGTATATAAAATAATCTAGAATCGACAGAATGCATTCTCAGAAAAGTATACCTATTCCATGACGCTCATTGATGGGACAAATCATTCAGCACTTCACAATGATCTTCCACATTGAGCTAATTATCTACCTGTAGACAGTCTGAACAAAACTTCTTTTGAACTCTGTCTTCTGCAAAAAGTGGCATCTTCCTAATCTGAAATCAGTACACTTAACAATTTTAACAAAGGAATTTTGGTTTTGCAGGCTCCTGTAAACTATGTGTGTCTCCATTGTGTTAAACCCAGTTTGAGACCACTGTCGATGGCTTTGTCCACAGTTTTAATTCACATATTGGGTGATGTTCCCTCTTCTCCATTAGTTGGGCTTCTCCAGGTTTGTCTTAGCCTTTTCATTTATTGACTGTTAATTTTAGCAATCATGCTTTCACAAGGAATACTTTTCCATATATTGAAGTAAAAAAATTGTAGTACCCACGTTCGTGAAAAGGGGTTGCTTAGTAGCTTAGTAGTCTTACGACCAGAAATGTTTTTGCCCAAAGGGAGAACATAAACTGTGTATGCTAAACATATTGTAATCTTGTTACTGTAAAGAAGAACAAGGTTCATGTTCTCTCTTTGTGGATAGCAAAGATGGACCTTCATTTGAATCCATAAAGGTTCATGACTTCTCTTTGTGGATAGCAAAGATGAACCTTCAATTGAATCCATAAAGGTTCATGACTTCATGTTCTCTGTTTTGAAATATGAAATAACATGTTGATTATCAACACTTATTGTTTTGCTGATACAAAAAATAAAATTATATATATCTGAAATAATGTCACATAAATAGTTTAGCCTGGTGGTAAAATGCTTTAGTAAAGTGTTGATTATCAATAAATACACAAACACTGAGTAGTTAGGATTTGTCCCTCCCCAACTGTAAATAAATAAATAAATAGAAATCACATCTCTAACGATGTGGTCCAGAAGAGCTAAAGCACGACACAACCATTTGCCAACAACAGCTCGATATGACTTGAGTGATAAACATATACATTTAAAATATCAAACTAATGTAAATCTTGACTTATAAAATTAAATATAGATATAACGACTGTACAACTATGGCCTGAGATAGACTCAATGAGCTAGACAAAACCACATCCCATTAACACCGTATATCAAGTATAAGTAGATTAGAACGAATCACGAAAATCATCAAATAAATCAATGAACCTGACTAAGACATTTCATTCCCATAAAACAATATAATCATTGTTTTTTTTTTTTTTTTTTTTTTTTTTGAAAGGCAAGCAGGGTTTTTATAGGATCCCAGAACCCATAAAGATGCCGCAAGCTGGGTTTGAACCCATGACCTAGTGGTACCATCCGCCAAGCTCTAACCGTTGAGCTGTCATGCCATTGGCATATAATCATTGTTTTATCCAAACTAAAATCTATCAAATGTTAAAGCTAACCAACTAAAACACCAAATTCTCAACCAAAAGTCTCCAAAACTAAAACACAAAATCCTCAACCGAAAGCCACCTGCAAAACTAATCCAAATCAAAATCAGCTCCAAATTCAGTTTCAAATCACAACCCAAAGTGGCCTACAAGCCCAAGCAAACAATACCGAAATGAACAAGTTGTCATGCTTGACAAGTAGTCACTCAAGCGTACATAACTCTCACATTGGAACTCCAAATTGAATACCATTTTGGGATATAGAAAGTAGACACAAAGAGATTTCCAAACATATAAGGCATGTCCCATGATTATGTCATATGAATTACCAGCTTCAGCCCGAATTCAAGACTACTGCAATTGTCTACAGTTTGACACCCTGTCACAAATGAAGGAATATCTGAGTCTACAAAATTTTGATAAATTTTCGATATGTTATAGAAACTAGACACCATAAGAAAATTTTTGATATATAACACAACCCGATACAATCACATATACCCACTCAAAACTCCTGTCGAATTATTGCATTTCTTGTCAAAAAAACAAGACCATTTTACTCATTTCGAAAATTGAGTCCCAACTTGAGTTTACATGCTGTGAAATCTAATCATTTCAAGCCACTAAAAGTCACTATTCTAAACACTAAAGATATTAGGGGAATTTCATACAAAAATCCATTAAACAATTGAACCCACAAATTAATTTCTGAAGGTTGATGAACCATCCATGTAAGTAACTAGGATTCCTCTTGTTCTATTTCCTAGCTCATATGCAGTTCAATCTCAAACTACTTTTACATTCCAGAAATCACATTAGCAACAACAAGAACACTAGGAGGAAGCATGAAATAAAGATGGAAAGATTACACAATTCAACTCAAGAGAATAAAGCCATGGTTTTGTCAATTTAGTCCAAACTACATATCAACAACAAATTGTTAATTGAAAGAGAGTTCTAAACTCCCAAAATAAGAAGAAAATAGAGATATGGAAAGAAGAATTAAAGAACAAAGCCCTGGTTTCGAAAACAACAAGCTATAAAGCTAATTTTCGAATTTCAGTAAGAATTAACCAAAAAATCAGCCTAGTTAGAGTCCCACACACCTGAAACTGTCCATTCATGACCTTACTAAGCCTGGAACTAGCTTTGATCCAATGAATAGCGTTCGAGAATCTCATCGATTTCACACCAGAATCGACATGCAATAATAATGACAACTACCAAACTGAGTTTTTTTGTTTTTCCACTGACTCAAAAAGGATGAAAACAAGGTGAGGAGAGGGAAATTAAGACCCCAACTTGCTCTAGGCCAGAATCCTTAAAAAAAATCTATACAAACTCTCTTTGATTCTCCTTGATCTCTCGTTAAAGTTGACACACAAAAGACGGGGAGCAGCAACAGAACTAAATCCTCCTATGATAGATGAAATTGAAGACAATAGAACTAACCCAGAGGCAATAACCCCCAAACAAGTTCTAGACAGGAACTCTTCGAAAATCAAGCAATATCTCCTTCGCTTTCCTTTGAAATTGCCATGCATTGATGCGGAGCAGCAACTGAAACAAAAACCTCTTGAATCGATTGAAATGGATGAGAAAGAAATGAAGAAGAGAAGTGTAAAACCCCCCAACCTGTCCTAAATCCAAAAGCCTTCAAAAATCAATGAACCCTTTTCGTTTCACTCTAGTTTGAGGATGTACAAGTTGTTCATTCTCTCACCCTCCAACTAAACTCTGAGATGAAGAATAAGGGGAAGAAATAAAGAACAACCCTTTTTTTTAAAGTACTGTGGCTATATGCCACCACATGGTGTCACATAGTAAAACTGTCATCAAATTCTAAACAGGAACCAGAAACAATCTGATACATATTCAACACTTCCTAGGTCCTATCACGACTAAAAAGTGTATATCCACACTCACACGAGCCACGAAAATCATGGGCTACCCAAACCATAAAACTGCCCAAAACGCCAATCATCCGATGTTACTATTTAAAACTAGAAAAGATAATGTTTTTCAAAAAATATATATATAATAAGAGAAAAGAAATAACGGGGCTTCACAGGATTATTCTTGGAAAATAAGATTGGTGTTACTATTTGAAAAAAAGGTAATTTTGAACTAATTTCATGACATTATTTGTTTGTTTTTTTGTTAAAATAAAATTGGTATGTTTAAAACAAATGTCTTGAGATCTTTCAAATGAGACCATTTATCGGTACTAAAATTAAAAAGAAACATATTTGTGTGGAAATCACATGCAACACTAAAAGCATTGATTGTGATAGGCATTGTGGAATGACATGGAAATAGTAAGTTGTGTCAGGCACTTTTTATGAACTGGAAACTCTTATTATCAATGGCATACCTCGTTGTTTTTTGTTTCCTTTTGCAATGCCTTCTGCGTATCTTTTCTTGATTAATGCAATCCTTTTTTCTACCTTTTTCAAAGGCAAAAAAAAAAAAACATAAACATTGGAGGCACGAGCTTCTCATGCCAAAATACACTATATTTTCTCCTTATGAAGCATACCAGCCTTCAAATTTATATAGGCAATATTTCTCATGATATCACACTGCAAGCTTCAACATGATACTTCATATAAAGGTGTCCTTTTTAGATGCTCTTAAAATGATTTTTCTTTGCAATGATGATTTTTGTATGTTATGAGGTTTCTCATAGATAGTTAATATCCACAAAGTTATTTAAATATGATTTTAACTGGTTTAGTTTTGGCACCATCGTGCAGGATCACATCGAAAACTGGAGGACTACGACTCTCATTCTCACATCTGTTCTTTTTCTAGCAGCTGCTCTATGGCTTATAGGTAAGTGCCATTTTGTTGCTACTCCAATATCAAGTATACATTTGCATAAAGTTGATCTCACCAAACTATAAGTGTGTTAAAAAGTATGCTACCAATAAAACAAACAAAATTGAAAATAAGATAACATATACAAAAACCAAAATTTTGTGGATGCTTAATCTAATAAATAAAAGTATGAACATAGAGAATTGCAAACAAGCAAATTAGTGAATAACATCCCAAACTTGGAGAGCTCAAGTTTTGTAGCTTCAAGAATACCTGCAATGGCTAGAAGAACTTAATTGTAGACTTTAAGATTGAGAAATATCAAACATTGCTCTAATGGTGCTAATCCAATCAAATACATTTGGAATTAGCGATGTGTCATGCCTCGAGAATTTGTATGTGGTTCAAAGAGATTTAATAGCATTCTAAATATAAGTTGTATCATTGACATCATACAATTGAGCATGACATCAGAAAGGCGTTTTACAACGCGATTATCTTTAGGCTATTTTTTAGGATTAATTAGCGATATCCCTATTATAAGTAGGAAACTAGTGATGACTCTCCTAGATATCATAAATTAGGGTAAACTCCAGAACTAACAGTCAATGATGGTTGACTCCTTGAGAACTATTCATATAAGAAAACTGCCCCTAAAAATTAACGGCTTAGATTGAAGAAAGAAAGAAAAGCCAATAATTGATCTTGATGTGATCTAACAGGGATGATTGTAAAATCTACCTCGAGATACTATTACACATCTTGAGAAGGCGTGATGGTGAATTCAAAAAAAAAAAAATCTTTCCTCTTCTATCAGACCCATACTACATCCACATTCAACACCCCTTCACCTATCCCCACATCAGTTACCTAAGAAGGCAGCGACATCCACAACCTCCACCTTCAACCAAACCAATCCTCTTCACTAAAGAAGAGAGAAGATGAAATTGATGAACTTCGAGATGATTGGGAAAATGATTTACAACTCTGTGAACTTACCTTATCCTGTACTCTTTTTCGCGGCATTGCTTTCTGAGAGAGAAGAGGTTGGGTGGTGGTGGTCATGGTGTTGGAAGTGGGAGGGTGGCGGTCAGGGAAGAAGATAATTTTTTTTGTCAATATACCATCGTGCCTCCTTGAGATATGGGTAGTATTTCGAGCCAGTCTTCTTCACTTCTTCAATCCTCACTGTTAGATCTCATTGAGATCATTTCTTGTCTTTTCTCCCCCTCTCCAAATCTAAGCCGTTGGATATTTTAGGGATAGTTTGTCACACAAATAGTTCTCAAACAATCAACCATCATTGACTGCCAGTTCTGCGATGACCCTAATTTATGATATCTAGGGTTCATCGCTAGTTTTTGATTTATAATAGAGGATAGTGCTAATTAACCCTTTTTTGTGTGAAAAGTAAGCAATATTTTTTTTTAGTGAATCTTCGAATCATTTAAATGTCTCTCGTAGGGTTCAGACCCTGGATTCGTGATATCATCCGTTACAAGTCTTTCCTATTAAAGTTAGCACCAATTGGCATGTTTAAGGCTTAACATATGAGGAAATTGAGCTTGATGATCATATATTTTGAGAAAATACTGTTTCAATCAGTGTCAAACCCATTCTCTCCTTTCCTTTTTCAGCATTGATAATTTTTCTAGCGAAAATATTAAACGAACGCATCCCTAGTTTCATACTTGAGGTGAGATAGTTCAGTCTCAAATTGGGATGCAGTTGAGCCCATTTTATCCAGCCTTTCTCAAATTTGAATT
Source organism: Berberis vulgaris (assembly GCA_963556465.1). Lineage (NCBI taxonomy): Eukaryota > Viridiplantae > Streptophyta > Magnoliopsida > Ranunculales > Berberidaceae > Berberis > Berberis vulgaris. The sequence continues at coordinate 70,934,206 of OY747131.1, read as the reverse complement.
GTTGTAAGATTTGGGGTATGTAGGATGGATACGAAAGCACTGTAGAGAAATGAAACATAGAGACTAAAGATACTACTATTTTTACCGATGAGCTCTAACTGATACCAGAAATTCTAAATGGCGAGGAAACCAGCGAGGAGGAGGGTGTGACCGCTCATCCCCCTCGAGATGCACGCCTGCACCTTCGAGATGCACGCCCGCACCTTCGAGATGCACGCCCGCACCTTCGAGATGCGTATCAGTGTGAATCTCGAGGGAGATGAGTGGTAAAATCCCTCCCCCTCGCTGGTTCCTCGACAATAAGAAAGGTTCAACTGATACAGATCCAAGGCTAGGTGAGACCAGTGCCTCGGTGATTATTTTGTTAAGAATTGCATTTTCTGTTGTCATATCATTCTTACACTTTCATTGTTTAATAATCATGTGAAGGAAAGATCATGATGAATTGGTAGAGATTAATATCGTTTGTGTGTATACTGGCAGGTGTCTTCCTACACAGCGTGGACAAATCCGATGAAGTGGAAGAGCATCAAGTCCCCACAGGTGCACGGTCACTCTTGGACACGTTGGACCCATTGCTTGCAGGAAGTAAAAGAGAAATGCATATCTTTAATGTTCCATAGAACCTTGCATTTATGATTGTTACCTCGGAGATGGATTCAAGTGAAGTTTCTTTCCTCAAGCTTTCTGAATTCATCCTAATGTAATTAAGCGTCATTAGTTTATACATGAGTTTCTAATGTAGTTTAGAGTAGAAAGAAGAGAAAAAACTCTCTAGCTCAGCAGCAGCTGGTGTATTATTGTATTTTGTAATTATGTTGTTTATTTATTTATATGTTATTTTTTCCTTTTCCTATTTCCCAACATTTTGTCAAAGAAGAGTTTTTCTATGAAAAGAATAACTCTGCGGCATTCCATACCTTTCTATCTTTGCCCTCTCTATCAGTGTACGAAGATGCTTTGCAAAGCAGCCCCATGTCCATTCATATTTGGGACAGTTCACAGGGTGATTTGTTCAGAGCTGCAATTGGTTCTGTGATAGTGGTTGTCTATCATTGCTATGTTGTTGTTTGCCTCTTGATTTGATAGGGCTAGAGTGCTACTCCTGCTGAGCCACCCAATTTGCTTTGGCAACGAGTACTCCACATCACCTAAAGCAATGTCTCACACTGCTATTTACTTTTTTTTTCTACTAATCCACCACCCAAAAAATTGTTTTTGTAAAAAACAGTAACATAAAAACATGGTAACTTTCGACCAATTTAAACCCTCAATTAAGACCGATTCTCAAGTTCATTGTAACACAAAAATTGTAGTACTATGGGTTTTCTTATAAACACAATTTGAATCACTTGAAAATGTTTTGAAATGAGCAAATTATGGTCATTTTACTAAAGTCGCGCAAATCTGTCTTGCAATAAAAACGGAGTATTTCTAACTTTCGGTCAACTTATATGCTTGATCGAGATCGATTCTCAAGCTCATCAAGACGAAAATTGTAGTACTATGAGTTATCTAATAAACACAATTTGAATCACTTGAAAATGTTTTGAAATAAGCAAGTTATGCTCATTTTACTAAAGTCGCGTAAATCCGTCTCACAATGAAAACAGGGTAGTCTCTGACTTTCGGCCAACTTATGTGATCGATCGAAACCGATTCTCAAGTTGATCAAACACAAAAAATGTAGTACTAAGTTATCCAATAACACAATTTTAATCACTTGAAAATGTTTTGAAATGAGAAAGTTATGGCCATTTTACTAAAGTCACGCAAACCTGTCCGAAAAAAAAAGTTTGTTTTCACCCATTCGCATTGAGCAATGTAAGGATTGGGCAAAACTTCACCCCAGACCAATGCAAAGTTTCTCCCAATCCTCGCATTGTTTAATGCGAATGGGTGAAAACAAACTTTTTTTTGACATATTTGCGTGCATTTAGTAAAATAGCCATAAGTTTCTCATTTCAAAACATTTTCAAGTGATTCAAATTGTGTTTATTAGATAACTCATAGTACTACAATTTTTGTGTTTTGATGAGGTTGAGAATTGGTCTTGATCGAATATATAAGTTGGTCAAAAGTCAGAGACACTATCATGTTTTCATTGTGAGAAAGATTTGCGCGACTTTAGTAAAATGACCATGACTTGCTTATTTCAAAACATTTTCAAGTGATTCAAATTGTGTTTATTAGATAGTACTACAATTTTCATATTTTGATGAGGTTGAGAATCGGTATCGATCGAGCATATAAGTTGGCCAAAAGTCAGGGACACTACCTCGTTTTCATTGCGAGACAGATTTGCCCTACTTTAGTAAAATGACCATAATTTACTCATTTAAAAACATTTATTTGATAATTTATAGTACAACAATAATCGTGTTTTGATGAGCTTGAGAATCAGTCTCAATTGAATGTTTAAATTGGTCGAACGTTACCCTGTTTTTAAGTTTAACCAAAGTCAGGGATAATACTCTGTTTTCAGAGACAAGAGGGTGAGAGAGGTGGTGGTGGTGTTTGATGGAAAAAATAGAGAGAAATGTGGCGGTGGCGGGAGGGAGAGACGTGGCGGTGGTGATGATGGTGGGGTGATGGCGGTGTCTGATGGAGAAGAGAGTGAGGGAGGAAAAGAAGGGAAGAAAAAAATGAAGAGGGGAGGAGAAAAAATTTAAAATTTTGAGTTTTTATTGGTGGTATGAGAGAGAAGTGGTGGTATGGGAAATAAAGTAAGTGGTGTGGGAGAGAAAAAGTTGATTTGGTGGTATGAGATAGTACTTTAGGTGGTGTGGAGTAATCGTTGCCATTTGTTTTCTCAAATTGGAACTCTGGAAGCTGGCTCACCCCGCCATTTAAGGACATTGAACTCTGATATTCTATATTTTGGCTGAAAATGAGCATCCATCTGGTGTAGTTAATCTCATTGCAGATTCAGATTTCAGTTTTGTGAACATATTAATTGCCATTGGTGGATACGAACTGAGTTTTTTTTTTTTTTTTTAGCGTAAGACTGGTGACGTGAATTCTAATGGAACTAATAGAGCATACCCAAAATTTGTAACCACCCCAAGGGCATCCTCCAAGTCTCCACCTCCACTTTAACTCTCATTTTGACTTTGTGTGGCAATTGACATGGAATCTTTTGTTGGCTCCAAATTTTTGATCTTTTCACAATTCAAATTCACATTTGAAAAAAAAAACACAAAATATAAGCCAATGAATATTTTTTGTTAAGAAGCAAATTATATTAAGTTTGTGAACTGTCAAACTACTACAGAACATAAACCGAGTTTCATGAACATCATCATGAACTGCAAAATTTTGATCCCTATTAATATGAGTTACATTCCAAAAGGGAAGTAAATAAGCAAGACAGAGAGCATTGAGCACAATCAACCGAAAACTCCATTCGATAGAAGAGGTTTCGGCTTTGTCGATCCAATCAACCGTGTTGATGAAGTCACAAAAAAAGGTTTCGTGAATCCATCCTTTTCGATCTAATGAGAACCAATATGGACTCGGACGTGATAGAACAAATGGATCAAATGCATCGAACTAGAAATGCTTATATGGCTGGATTCAATGCACTGTGTGATTGAAGATTATATTGAAGATATGATTGAGATGTGATTGAAGATTAGTAGGATTTATTCACTTGTTTAGATTTTGTTTTATAGTAGAATCTTTAAGTTTGCTCTATTTATATACTTTTGTTATTAATGTAATCATCTAAGAATTATCAATAAACAAGTTCTTTAATATTGTGCTAGGAAACCAGGTTTTTACAACCATGTTTTGTAACCAGGATGATGTGACGTGATCTCGAAAGAATGATGAAATCTCCAAAATATTTGTATATCTCGAGGTTGTAAAAAATCCTCTAACAATGCCACATCATCCTGTTTCCCTAGCCTCACTCGTTTATCAAAAATAGATTCTACACTGACAGTTCTAGCTGATGGTGAAAGGAGCTAAACATGTTTGTGTCTTGAACATGTCAGAAGGTTTTTTTTTTCTCAATATTCCAAGTGCACTTGAACTTCATGATAAACTTGTGATCAGATAGGGCGACTTTGTTGAAAACACGTCGTTTTTTGTATTCCAAATGCACTTAACAATCGTAGTGCATTGTGCTAGCATGTTGTCTTTTCTTCAGGGGTCAGTTGAAGCAAATTCTCGGATGGATTTGAAAGCCTCTTCAATTGAGTCGAGATGCACGACTTCCCAGCTATAGGAAATGGCAAGGAATGAGATTTCGCGAAATCTCGTGAAATTTCACTGAAAATTTTGTTTTTCTGAAATTACGAAAAGAAAAGGGCGAAAGAAATAATTACATTTTTTGAGATTTTTTTTCGAAAATTTGAGGCTTTTTCGTAAATTTCATTTTTTTTCATAAAATACAAAAATCAGCTACCAAAATTTACATTTTTTTCGAGGGTTTTTTTATGAAACTTTTTGAAGTTTGTTCGTAAATTTTGAGGATTTTTTTTTTATAATTATCATTTCCTCTAATTATTTATTTATTTTTGAACCACCCCTTGATTTTCTAATTATCACTTCTTCTACTTATATAGATTTTTGAAATCACTCTCTAATTTTCTGATTATTTATTGATTTCATGTTTGATTCATTTCTTGGTATTTAGGCTTCATTTAATGTGTTTAATAGATTATTTAATTGCCTCTTATTTTTTTCACATAGTTCAAATACTCTCGAAATTTGTTATATATATTTATATATATTATGTATCCTCAAAATTTTATATTTTTTCTTCACACACCGAAATTTTTGTCGAAATATTTCTTAAAAATAGGAGACCTAAATTAACTCAAAAAACGAAATCACCATCCTTGGGGAAATGGTGAGGTGAACTACCATTTGATAGTGAAGATGCATTGGAAGAACAAGTGCAATGTGGTTTCTTTATGCATAAGGCAAGTGGGGGCAAAAGTTTACAATAGGCACAAGAGTTAGAACAAGAGCAGAGTGGTGGGGAATTTTCGAAAGGAGGGCACTAGGAGGGGTAGCAGATATTTCCAATATTATTTTGAAAGCTTTCACCTAGCTTTGGTAGGTCTGGGTTCATTGTTTGAGGAGGTGGTTGGGGGTACGAGTGGGCATCTCATTCCGCGATCTTGATATCGTCTCGATCTCATTCTATCTCATCCCGATTTTTGGGTCCTTTTGGAATTGATCAAACCCATCTCGATCCCGTCCTGTCCCGATCTAGAGTGGGATGGAGATTTTCAATCTCGCCCATCCCGTCCGGTCCCAAATTTATTTATTTAATATTTATTATTATTAATTTTAATCAAACTACTCTTCTATATGAAAGTTTAGAATGTGTTGAAATTAATCAAAACATCTGTTGTTTGAAAATTTACTTGTTTGATTTGGTACTATTTGTTTAGATAGAAACTTCAGTTTCGATATTTTAGATTAAATAAAACCAATGAAAAATTTATGTTTTTTCACATTTTAGATTAGTTATAGGGACAATTATTCTCGTAGAAAATAAAGGCAAATGATTAGTTTTGCACTATGAGTTATGTAGTTGGAGAACGTTGCTCCTAATTGTATCTTGTATGAATGATATTTCAACTTTTGAAGAAATATGCAGGACGAATCTATGGAGGGGCTAATTCCATCTCCCATCATTGACTTGACAAACTTAATTCCATTGTAGGCCTCCACAAATTTTATATGACATTTAATATTATTATGATGAAAATTATATGTACATAAATTTGGCATTATTGGTGTGTGGCCCATTTGAAATGAAATTCTTTTATTATTTTTCGTTAGAGTACTATTTAGTACATGCTCATCCCATCCAGTGCCCACCCCTTGGTTGGGGTTTCTCACTCTCTCTTTGATTTTGGAAGTGTTTTATAGCACTTTGAACAAAGAATCTACCATGTTTATCTAGGACCATTTGATTGTATTCTAGTGATCTCTTTCTCTAAGATGACTATCAAGAATGTCATTCACAATGGGGGAGGGAAAATAGAGTTGATAAGGGGTTCATTCCAGTGAATCATACCACGAGGACGTGCAATTAGGTTAGGTTGTTTATGGTCCAAGAAACATGACCTAGGCATGACGCGTTGATGGTCGAACCCTGGTTTAACTCAAGGGTTACTCCAAATGTGAATGGAAGTGACATTCCCAATTGATCATTTGGAAAAGCAACCATTAGATTTTACCAAGAATGTGATTTCTCGAGATTTCACGAAATATTTCTTATTTTGAAGGTACCAAAATCTCTTTTGAAATCCAAAATTTGTCAAAATTTTCTAAAAAAAAGAAAAAAAAAAATAATCTCTGTATATTTTAACATAGATAATGATATTTTAGTATCAATAGTTTGTTACGTTAGTGATTCTTATATAATATGTAGTCTTTATGACACTACGAGTCATGTGAGACTTTTTATGTAGTATTTAATAGTTTAAAATGCATAACGTATATTGTTAAATTGCAACTCACAATCGAAATCTTTACGTTTTTCTACCAACAAAATATTTCTTAAAATCGGGGGACCGAAATCAACTCGAAGAACGAAATCACAATCCTTGGTTTTCACTTACCTCTACCACAAGATGAGGAGAGGCATTTGTGAACAAAGTGTATGGCTTTGGTTTTGTTGTAAAGAGTAATGAGAAGGGTGAATCTAAGGTCATTTGAGTTGTGGATAGCTTTCCACAAGGTTTTTACTTTTTACCACTAAAACAATATTTACAAAGGTGTCTAGGTTTAGGAATCCTATCTCATTTACAAAGGTGTTTGCCCTCGTCTTGGTTGGTGTCATTCCACCATAAATCTCTATGTATCTTATCAAGTTAGGTAGTGATGCCACGGGTAGTAGGAAAGATTGCATAGAGTAAATAGGGGTGGAGTTCATGGCAACTTTGATTAGGGGTGGGCATGGGACGGGATAGACATCATCCTGACCTTGTCCCATCCCAAACGAGCTCGGGACGGGACGGGACGGGATGAGCATGGTTCAAAAATCATAATTTTTTTTAAAAAACTTTATATAAAAAAATTAGAGTAAGATCTTTTTATTACAAAGGCGACTAAATATCCAAATTAATTTTTATTATCAAATACCCAAATTAAAAATAACAATCTCCTATTTTAGTTAGATGAGACAAAAACAAACTGTCGTTGACAACATATTATCATTATTGACCAAAATGCTTACTCTTATCAATTGTTTGATAATGCAAGACAATTGGGAGGGGGATTCTTCTTTATGTATATATGAATGATGAATCAATAACTATAAATGTAATTAATTTCAAATTTTGATAGTTATTATGTTTTTTTTGTTATTGGAATAATAATTTCAAACTTTATATCAAATTGACTTTTCTTTCGATTATAAAATTAAAATATTAAGATTAATAATAATAAATATTAAATAAGTTCGGGATGGGTGGGATTGAAAATCTTCATCTCGATCCCATCCCACTTTAGATCGGGATGAGTTTGATCAATTCCAAAAGGGCCCGGAAAAATCGAAATAGAACAGGATGAGACCGGGATGGGATGGAGATCGCTGGATGGGATGCCCACCCTTAACGTTGATCATCACCGTTCTTCTTGTCTGCAATAGAACCTTACCTTTCCATCACGAAATCTTAGCGTTGATTTTGTCAATAAGGCACTACAAATCAACTTCTTTCTTGCACAAGTGAACAACCATTGAACAATTTATCCAAACTCATAAACTTAGTGAATCCAATTAAGAATTCATCTAACTTCAACAATCATCATCATTATCATTGATGCGTCCAAATCTCGTCCTTCTGAGAGTTTACCTACAAAACAAATGTTAGACTGTCAAAGACCACATTTTTGGTGGTCGAAGGTACTCTGATGCTTAAGTCAGCAACTCTGTTGAAGAAGGAAGTAAATCTGGACAAAACTCAGTTAAAGTTGCATAATTTTGTTGATTTTTCCCTTTACCTTATTTAATGGTCGCGGTTAATTCTCTACATGACTTAAGCATGTGAGGCGCAACAGAAGGAGACGTTCTTCGCAACAGTCTGTTTCTTTATGAAGACGCGTCTGTGGAGGCGTAACTCCCTCTACGACTTTTTTCTTATGCAAAGTTCTCTTTTTTTATGAGAGAACTCACTCAAGACTGAATTTGTGCCATAGTTATGACTTCCTCTAATGGGCTTTTATGATTGGTTTTGCCCTCATTGGGCTTTATGAGTTGGCCCGATTTCGGGATACCTGATCCTTGTAATGGATGATTTCTGCCACGTGTACGGTAATGATGATGGTCTATTTTGATGTATAATCAGCTACTCCCCCTTAGTTAGTGGGTATGCTCATGTAGCCACTAATTGTGTGGTAGTTGGATTTTCAATTTCATCATTACGACGCATTTAATGTTGTCACGCTACAAGAAAACTGTATTTTAGCGACGGTGGCCAAATGTATTTAGTGACGGTTATAATCGTTGCTACATAATACAACGATGGTTGGACAACCACCGCTAATAAAGGCGTCACTAAGGCATTCAGCGACAATTTTCAACAACCGCTGGCATAACCGTTGCTAACTAGCATATAGCGATGGTTGTCAACAATCGTTGAATACCATATAGCAATGGTTACAGCCGTCGACAAAACCTGCTGAACTATATTTTTTTTTAGCAATGGTTATCAACCGCCGCTAAAATCCATGAACACACTGTGACGGTTGTAACCGCCACTAATTCCTTTTGATAATCCAATTTTTTTTACCAAAAAAAAAAACCACATTTATCAACATGTAGTGCTTTCTTTTCATAGGGTGTAGACAATCTATCCAACATGTGCACAACTTCTAGACTCAAATAAAAAATCAAATATAAATGACACTAAACTCATTTGATACCATCATCATACATCAAGAGGGACCTTAATTTCATTTCAAAATCAATATTATATGGTCCAGAGGAAAACTACAAATTAAATTGTTACATATTGTCAATGCTCACATCTAACAACCACAACTGAAGTTGTACAATGGCTAGCTGGTTAGCTTAAAAGAAACTGAAGTACAAAATGCTCTACAAGCTTTGGTGTTCATCACTGATCGTGCTCTCCCTACATTGGGCAATCACAAAAAAATATGAGAACATTTCACCACAAAACCAAAACAAAGGAATCCAAGAACAATGAATTGAAAATAAAATCACATTTCAATCCTCTATGCCCCATATGGCCATATTATCATTTGGTTAAACATTGTCTAATAACTGGTGGCAATTTTATGGATAAAATCCACAACTAGAATCATTGATAAAGGAAAAGGTGAACATGGCTGCAAAGGAAAGCATTGCCTCCCTCCAACAACATGAACGTACTTTTAAATTTATATGCTTTGTATCCAAGAAATATACAAATCCAATATTGCATAACAATTAAAACAATCAAGTACCAATTAATTCTATCACAGTTATCAGAAATGTGAGGCATTTTGGAGACACTTTCTTAGTTGATATGAAGTTCATAAGTTGCTTTTGTCTCTCTAATGTTTTGTCTGTTTGCTCGTTTCAGCATGATTTTTGGGATTTCGTGCAATTCTCACATTTCACACGTTATCCCAATAGCAGACCTTTCATTGTTCGTCCTTATAGAAGGATGAGTTGATTGCAGGGTTCTCCCCTTTACACCCTTTTTATTTTCAGTTGTTCATTCCTTTATCACTTGTTTTTGCTTTGTAACCATGTCTAGCTTCAGGGTTTTGAGTAGCGAAGTGTTTTATGCTTGTGAGACTTTATTTTCACCTAAGTGGGCGACACATGCGACTTTGGATAGCATTCGTCATGATTATTCGTTGTCGGCCGATCTCGAAATTATTCTCCCTTAAGAGGGCGACAATCTCTATCGTCCAAAACATGGCTATATTGCTTTGTACCTCGGCATGTTCCATTATGGATTTAGGCTTCCAGTTCCTAAAATCGTCTGGGAATACTTAGATTTTGTGGGCATTGCTCCTGCCCAACTAGTTCCTAATGGCTGGAAGGTGATGATTGCAACCTTAGTGATGGTCGTTGCATCCGGTATCCATATAAATGTCAGGGTTTGCATTCCTTGGCGGGGTTTGACGTAAATGCTAATCCCACTTGCTATCTCTATTCCCCATCTTGTTTCAAGAGTCTGCGAGAGGAGTATGGGGGCTGGTCGAGGCCCAGGATTTATGCGTCCATTGCCTCCGACTATTTTAAGTTGCAATAAAATCAAATTTTGCGATCATTCTGAGAGCCTAAGAGGATCAAATTATTGTTGTCGTTAGAAGAGCAGGATTCTGTACCCGATTTGACAAGTTTCCTCGAGTCTCCGTGGAAGATTTTCTTACTACAGATGTTATTTTTGGTAATGGTGTGGCGGGTCGCACGAGCTTACGATAGTTCGTGCTTCAGAGGTGACTGCTACACATGCTGGTGATGTGAATGCTGGCTGGAGAGCGAGCTCTGTTAAGGAACTTGTGGGCCGAATTGCTTTTGTTGCTGTCAGAGACTCTATGAGTGTTAGCTCAATCGTAAGAAAGAGGAAAGTTCCTAGGCCTCCCAGCTCATCTAAGATGCTGGCAATTAGTCCTGGTCGTGTCTCGAAGAAGAAGAAGCTCACCACATTGGTCCACGGTACCATTAGGGCTCCCTCTCCTCCTAGGCTTCCCGGGAAGGGAGGTCGTGGTGCGGGTGACTTTGCTGCCCGAGAAGATGAGGAAATTAAACAAGCTTTTGAGAAGAGCAAAAATGAGGTTTCTCGTCCTTTGGACGATCGTGAGAAGAGTTTTGTTTCTTCGTACGACTTTCCTATTTCTGCCAACCTGACGATCGACGACTCTCGCGTCATTGATAACAAAATGCTTTAGCTTGGACTCGAGTAGTCTAAGAATCCGAGTAGTACCAAGACTTTGTATGATTTCGAGTACGATATCAAGTTGTTTCTCGAACCCAGGGCTTCAAATCCCCCGTGTCTCCTGATGTTGCTGGGACATCGGGATCGTTAGCTACTCCCTCTGCGTCTCATCAATGAAAATTTTATTTTGGATTGATTGTGTCTAGTATGTCTAGCTTATTAGCTTTTTTGTTTTTGATATTTTTGGTAGAATTATGACTCGTTCATCCGAATTTTTGTGAATGGATTCAATGTTTGACATACTAGTCGTGTAGAAGCCCTTTTTACGAAATTCGATTAATGTCTGGATTACGATGTCGTACATTATATTCGGCGAGAGAAAGTTCGACTCGTATGTCCTGGTACTTTATTACTTCATGGTTGATCAGGCTAGAAGTTTCATGTTTATGCCCAACTCGTTCGTCCTGATACATATATTTATTTGTTGCTCGATACTCTAGTCGTGCTGAATGTTTTCACGAGTGAGATTATTTTGTTTGACTTCTTCGTCCCAACTAAACTTTTGTCACTTGAACTCAAAATGGAAGGTTGCGCGAAGAGTTTTATTGATAATATCTTTCAGGTGCTCTACATTGTTTTCTAACCAGTATGTTCCTGGTCTATTGATTTTTATTACTCAATACGACCCTTCCCAATTTGGGTTTAGCTTGCCCGCATCTGGTTCCTTTGTGTTGAGCTGGACTTTTCGGAGCACCCAATCACCAATATTGAAAGTGTGGGCCTTTACCCTCTTATTGTAATATCCGGACGTATGCTGTTAGTTGGTTGCCACTTTGATAAAAGTCGTTTCTCGCTTTTCTTCAAGGAGGTCTAGCCCAACTCGCAATGCCTCAACATTATCTTCGGCACAAAATTCTTTAGTCCTGAACATTGGCATTCCACTCTCCATGGGTATCATTACTTCGGATCCGTATGTGAGGGCGAAAGAAGGTTTCTTCTACCAGAGTTCTTTTTGCTGTTCTGTATGCCCAAAGGACACCAGGTAATTCGGATGTCCACAATCCTTTTGCTGCCTCAAGCTTTCTTTTGATCACCTTCAAGATTATTCTGTTGGTAACCTCAGCTTGCCCATTTTCCTGTGGATGGGCGGGTGGCGAGAAGTGTTGCTGGATGTTCAGGTTTTCACACAGCTCTTTGATATTCCTGCCTTTGAATTGTTTCCCGTTGTCAGTGACAATTACCCTTGAGATTTCGAATCTGCATATTATGTATTTCCAAAGAAACTTCTCGACTTGGGTCTCTCCTATCTCTACTAGAGGCTCTACTTTTACCCACTTAGTGAAGTAATCTATTGCTACGAGGAGAAACTTTTTTTTGTTGGATACGATGTCTATTCCCTATTGAGTGAATGGCCAGGGACTACTCATCGGAATCAGGTTTTTGCCTGACATGTGAGTGTATGGGGGAAATCTCTAGCATTTGTCGCACGTGCGAACGAGTTTATGTGCATCCGCTTGCATCGTTGGCCAATGGTATCCTAGTGTGAGTGCTTTATGTCTTAACGTTATCCCTCCTGGGTGATTCCCGCATGTGCTGTAGTGGATTTCTCGTAGAACATACTCAACATCTTCAAGTGAAAGACACCTTAGTACCAGACTGGTGGCAGATCTTCTATAGAGTCTGTTATTGATCATCGTGTATCATGCTACTTGATTTCACAGTTTTCGAGCCTCCATATTATCTGTTGGGAGTTCTTTGTTTGATATATATGCCAGAATTGGAGTTGTTCAGTTGTTTTCTTGGTTTGTGGCGCATGCCTTTTGCACCTGGTTCTCGAGTATGGAACTTCCAGGCATTATGACGAGTGGATTATCACTCTCTTTAGCTTGTGATGCCTTCTTTGCCTGTTCATCGACCCTTTCATTCACTGCCCTTGCACACCACTGAATGATTGCGGCCTGGAAGACTTCTATCAATTTGATAGACTTTTGGTGGTAAGCTTTCGCTCGAGCGCATTTGACATGGAATTCGTCTTTCAATTGATTGACCATCAATTTAGAATCAGTAAAGACACTGATATCTTTTATTCCCAAGTGTTTTGCTAATTGTAGCCCGACTATCACTGCTTCTTACTCGACTTTGTTGTTTTTGATATACTTACGGTCGTCAAGAATGAAGTGGTGTCGACTTGAGCCGGGCTCTCGTCAAGAATGAATTGGTGTCGACTCAAGCTAGATTCATTGAGTGACCATATTGTTGATGAACAATCATCTCATCATCTGTCTTAGCTTGCTCCATCTAGTAATGCTACTGCTAATGTTAATGCCCCCTCTTTAACGCCTCTCTTGGCACCTTTGTAATTTTTCCTTTTTAAAAGATCAATGAAAATTTTATTTTGGATTGATTGTGTCTAGTATGTCTAGCTTATTAGTTTTTTTGTTTTTGATATTCTTGGTAGAATTTTGACTCGTTTGTCTGAATTTTTGTGAATGGATTCAATATTCGACATACTAGTCGTGTAGAACCCCTTTTATGAAATTCGATTAATGTCTGGATTACGATGTCGTACTTTATAGTCGACGAGAAAAAGTTTGACTCGTATGTCTTGGTACTTTATTACTTCGTGGTTGATCAGACCAAAAGTTTCATGTTTATGCCCGACTCGTTCGTCCTGATACATGTATTTATTTGTTGTTCGATACTCTAGTCGTGCTGAGTGTTTTCATGAGTGAGATTTTTTGTATGACTTCTTCGTCCCGACAAAACTTTTGTCGCTTTAACTCAAATGGAAGGTTTTGCGAAGAGTTTTATTGATAATATCTTTTCAGGTGCTCTACTTGTTTTCTAATCAGTATGTTCCTGGTCTATTGATTTTTATTACTCTGTACGACCCTTCCCAATTTGGGTTTAGCTTGCCCGCATCTGGTTCCTTTGTGTTGAGTTGGACTTTTCGGAGCACCCAATCATCGATATTGAAAGTGAGGGCCTTTACCCTCTTATTGTAATATCGGCCGTACGCTGTTGGTAGGCTGCAACTTTGATAAAAGTCGTTTCTCACTTTTCTTCGTGGTGGTTCAGCCCGACTCTTAATGCCTCGACATTATCTTCGACACAAAATTATTTAGTCCTAAACGTTGGCATTCCAATATCCCCGGGTATCATTGCTTTGGATCCGCATGCGAGGGCGAAAGAGGGTTTCCCCTATCGGAGTTCTTTTTGTTGTTCTGTATGCCCAAAGGACACCAGGTAATTCGGATGTCCACAATCCTTTTGCTGCCTCGACCTTTCTTTTGATCACCTCCAAGATTATTCTGTTGGTGACCTCGGCTTGCCCATTTGCCTGTGGATAGGCGGGTGCCGAGAAGTGCTCCTGGGTGTGTAGGTTTTCACACAACTCCTTGATATTCCTGCCTTCGAATTGTTTCCCGTTGTCAGTGACAATTACCCTTGAGATTCCGAATTTGCATATTATGTCTTTATAAAGAAACTTCTTGACTTGGGTCTCTCCTATCTCTACTAGAGGCTCTACTTCTACCCACTTAGTGAAGTAATCTATTGCTACGAGGATAATTTTTTTTTTGTCAGATACAGGGAGTGGTCCTACGATGTTTATTCCCCTTTGAGTGAATGGCCAGGGGCTACTCATCGAAATCAGGTTCTGGCCTGACATGTGAGTGTATGGGGAAAATCTCTAGCATTTGTCGCATGTGCGAACGAGTCTATGTGCATCTGCTTGCATCGTTGGCCAATGGTATCCTAGTGTGAGTGCATTATGGACTAACGTTCTCCCTCCTGGGTGATTCCCGCATGTGTTGTAGTGAATTTCTCGTAGAACATACTCAACATCTTCAGGTGAAAGACACCTAAGTAGCAGACTGGTGGCGGATCTTTTATAGAGTCTGTTATTGATCATCGTGTATCGTGCTACTTGATTTCACAATTTTTTGAGCCTCCATATTATCTATTGGGAGTTCTTCGTTTGATATATACGCTAGATTTGGAGTTGTTTAGTTGTTTTCTTGGTTTGTGGCGCATGCCTTTTGCACCTGGTTCTAGAGTATGGAACTTTCATGCATTATGACGAGTGGATTATCGCTCTCTTTAGCTTGTGATGCGTCCTTTGCTAGTTCATTGGCCATTTCATTCACCGCCATTGCACACCGCTGAATGATTGCGGTTTGGAAGACTTCTATAAGTTTGATAGTCTTTTGGTTGTAACCTTTCATTCGAGCGTATTTGACCTGGAATTTGTCGTTCAATTGATTGACCACCAATTTAGAATCAGTAAAAACACTGATATATTTTATTCTCAAGTGTAACGCTAATTGTAGCCCGACTATCACTGCTTCGTACTCGACTTCGTTGTTTGAGGCTTTGAAATTGAATTGTGTCGCCTTCTCTAACGTAACGCCCTCCAAGTTGTAAGGGACCAATCCAGCTCCACCTCCAGCCTCGTTGGATGCTCCATCACACCAGAGGATCCATCCATGGGTGTTTTTTTTTATTTGCCCTTTCTCGTTTTTGCTTTCTGGCTGTTGATAGTAAATTTAGCAATGAAATTTGGCAATGCTTGGGATTTTATTGCGGTTCTGGGGGCATAGCTAATATCGAACTATCCGAGCTCTACTGTCCATTTCACCATTCTTTCAGATAGCTCTAGTTTGTGCAACACCAACCGAAGTGGTCGCTCGGTCATGAATATGATTGGATGCGCTTGGAAGTATGGTTGTAGCTTTCTCGAAGACACAATCAAGGCGAGTGTCAGTTTCTCTATAGCCGGATAGTTGATATCTGCATCTACAAGTGTTTTGCTGATGTAATATACTGGTTTTTGTGCACCTTTCCCCCCCTGTATTAGCGCTCAGCTTACCGCATGGTCAGATATAGATAAATATAAATACAGTGCTTCCCCTGTGCTCGGTTTTGTTAGCAGTTTTGTGCTCCTCATATATGGTTTTAGGCTTTGAAAAGCTTTCTCTCACCCTGCATTCCACTCGAATGTCTTGTTTCCTTTCAAAATTTTGAAGAAACGTAGACATTTGTCTGAAGATTTGGAGATGAATCTGTTCAACGCTGTTATTTTTCCATTAAGACTTTGTACGCCCTTTATGTTTGTTGGTGACTACATGTTGAAAAGTGTCTGCATTTGCTTTGGTTCGGCTTCAATTCCTCTTTGATTGACCATGTATCCAAGGAATTTTCTTGATTCTACTCCAAATGTGCACTTTAAGATTTAGCTTCATTTTGTACTCCATAGCTAGGAGAAGTCTGCTCGAGATCTTTGATGTGGTATGTTCGGCCCGAGCTCTTAATAAGCATATCATCGATGTAAACTTCCATCGTCTTACTAATTTGATCTTTGAACATTCTATTCACCAGCCGTTGGTACGTGGCTTCCGCGTTCTTTAATCCGAAAGGCATTATCCGATGGAAGTATGTACCTCTTTCCATTATAAAAGATGTATTTTATTTTTTGGGAGGGTACATTATCTGTATCTGATTGTACCCAGCGTACGCATCCATAAATCTTAGGAGTTCATGTCTGGCGGTTGCATCCACTATCTGGTCTATTCATGGGAGTGGAAAACTATCTTTTGGGCATGCTTTGTTTAGATCGGTGTAATCAACACATACCCTCCAGTTGCCATTCTTTTTCTTTACTAACACTGTGTTGGCTAACCAGTCCGAGTAGTAAGCTATTGGCATTTTTTAAGTAGGCGGTGCACTTCCTCGTTTATTGTTGATGATGTTCTGGAGCTATTGGCATTTTTTATGTCGAACCAGCTACTTGTCCGGGTTGATATGTAACTTGTGGGTAATGACAGACGGGTCTATTTCCACCATGTCCTTCATCATCTATGCAAAAATGTCCTGATTATCTTTCGGCAGTTGGATTAGTTTCCCGACGAGCTATGGGTGAATCTTTGTGCTAATTCGAATTTCTTTCTCTTCTTCATCATCTAGGTAGACCACAATCGTTTCTTCTTCTAGCTGTCCGGTGTTTGGTCGATCCCTCAGACTGGGTGGGGCCGTATTATCATCTAGGAGGCCGGGGCTTATCTGACCAGGTTTGTCGTGGAGGCTCCTCTGGTCGTTGCAACAACTGCTATTTGTAGGGAGCTTTTATCGTGGCGTAATGACACTTACGGAACACTAGTTAGTCTCCTTTGATTATCCCGACGCCATTGTCAGTATGTTACTTCAAGCTCTGGTGCATGGTTGAGGACACCGCACCCATTTTGTGTATCCAAGGCCTTCCGAGTAGCATGTTGTACGCAGATGGAGCATCGCCAACAAGGAAGTTCGTCAATAATACTCGTTGTTTCCCTAATTCTCCTATTTCAACTGGCAGTTGGATCATCCCCAGCGGGCGACATTGTTCTCCGCTCAAACCCACCATTGGTTGATCGTTAGGTGAGAGCGTCTCGTTAGGGAATCACATCCTTCAGAATGATGTTAGGTATATGAGGTCGGCTGAGCTACCCATATCAACCAGCACACCTTTAACCTCCTACCTGGCTATCAATACTGAAATCACCAAGGCATTTTGTGCGAGAAGTGAACTCCGTCCGCATCTTCATTGGAGAAGGTTAGAATTCTTTGTATCGTTCTTGCAAGTTTTGCAGATGGCTTTTGGTATCTAATCTTTGCTTGTAAATCCTGGACCACACGCTTACGAGATCGATTGGATTGCTCATTTTATCCAGTTGCGTTATGCAAGACGTATATTAGCTCCCTTGATTGCCATTCTGACGTGGTTATTCTACCTTCGAACTCTCTTAGCTTAATGAACTCTCCAAATCGTATTTCTCTGACATGGCATTCAATCTCATCTTTCAAGTTGTAACAGTCTTTGGTATCGTGTCTGTAGTCATCGTGGAAGGAACAATATTTGTTTTTACTTCGCCTACATGGATCTCCTCTCATGCGGCCACTTGACCTCTTCCCATTTTGCTATAGCTTTAAGGACTTCGGCTCGACTTGTTTTTAAGGTTGTGAATGATTTCCCTGTTGGTCATTCATGTTTGGACCTCCTCAGTTGTATCCTTCCAAGCTTTTATTAATCGAACTTAGAACTGTCAGTGATTCGATGTCTCTTAAGCTAGGCACTTCCTTCTCGAGGCTTGTTGCCTTCCCGCTCTCGGGTGAGTTTATATACTATTTTGATCATGCGGTTCATCTGGGTCATGAGCACATTCACACGAGGGTCCAAGGTAATTCCCTAAGATGTCAGAGATGTTTGAATCGTTATATGTTGTGGCTCCCTGCTTTCCAGCACGGTTGGTTCGACGGTTGTCGCCGGATCAAAATCATGAGATGTTTTGCGTCGATCATTGCCAGATTGAGGGTCTGTAGAGTATTCTGTTTGTTCTGATGGCTTCTTTGATCGCTGATCAGAGTTGCTGTAGATTTTCTTTTTCAAAAGAAATTTGTCGTTCCCCACAGACAGTGTTAAACTGATGCGTCCAAATCTCGTCTTCCTGAGAGTTTGACCTACAAAACAGATGTTAGACTGCCAAAGACCACCTTTTTGGTGGTTGAAGGCACTCCGATGCTTAAGTCAGCAACTTTGTTGAAGAAGGAAGTAAATCTAGACAAAACTCAGTTAAAGTTGCATACATTTGTCGATTGTTCCCTTTACCTTATATAATGGTCACGGTTAATTCGATGCGTGACTTAAGCATGTGAGGCGCAATAGAAGGAGACGTTCTTCGCAACAGTCTTCTTCTTTATGAAGACGCGTCCGTGGAGGTGTAACTCCATCCACGACTCTTTTCTTATGCAACGTTTCTCTTCTTTATGAGAAAACTCGCTCGGGCTTGAATTTGTGCCTTAGTTATGACTTCCTCCGATGGGCCCTGTTTGGGCTTTTATGATTGGTTTGGCCTTCTTTGGGCTTTATGAGCTGGCCCAATTTCGGAATACCTGATCGCTGTGATGGACAATATCTACCATGTGTACGATAGTGATGATGGTCTATTTTTATGTATCATCAATTATTATTATTGATGCATCCAAAAAATCGTCTTCTTGTGATTTGACCTGCAAAACCACTATTATACAGTCAAAGACCATCTTTTTGGTGGCTGATGGCACTCCGATGCTCAAGTCAGTAACTCTGTTAGAAGAAGGAAGTAAATTTGGACAAAACTCAGTTAAAGTTGCATACCTTTGCCGAAAGTTCCCTTTACCTTTTATAATGGTCGTAGTTAACTCTCTGCATGACTTAAGCATGTGAGGCACAAAGGAAGGATATATTTTTTAACAGTCTCCTCCTTAATAGAGATGCGTTCGTGGAGGCGTAGGTCCCTCCACAGCTCTTTCTTGGTGCAATATTCTTCCTTATTAAGAACGTGTGATGGGCTTGGATTTGGGTTTTGATTTTCCCGGGCTTGGATTCGGGTCTTGTTTATGCCTCCTTAGAGGAGGGCCCAGTTCGGGCCTATATAATTGTCCTTAATCCTTCTGGGCTTCATGAGCTGACCCAATGGATCGGGTGTTGTATTCTCGTGATTGGGTTTTATGCCACATGTACGACTGTGATGATCAGTTTATTTTGATGTATCATCAGCTACTCCTCTCTTAGTTAGTCAGCATGTTAATGTGGCCACTAACTCTGATGACAGTTTGTCTTTCAATTTCATCATTACCTTGTATTTCATGTTGTCAGTCGTTTTTCGTGAGTTGGTGTCTCGATCCTTTGCTTGCTCGTTTGTCTTTCGCGCACATTTTTGGGTTTTCTCATAGCCATTATATCTTGCACGTTATTCAATGATATTTATTATTATTAATTTTAATCAAATACTCTTCTAAATTAAAGTTTAGGATGTGTTGAGATTAAATCAATGTAAGATGAAATTCTATATGAAATCTAAATGAATTGAATCATTAATTCTAAATGAAATTTAATATTTATTTGCATTCCAAAAAAAAGTTTAATATTTATTTATGTAATATCTATTATTGTTTATGATGTAAGTTATATGTATATAAATTTGACATTATCGGTGTGTGAGTAATGTGAGATAAAAAAAAATTTGTTATTTTTTATTGGAAGACTATTTAGTACGTGTTCATCCCGTCCGGTCCCGATCCCGTTTGAGATGGGACGAGGTCGGGATGAGGTCTATCCCGTCCCGATCCCGAATGAACGGGATGGGTCCATCTCGTCCCGTGCCCACCCCTTATTCTGATTATAGTCTTTAGCCTGACCTTGAAATTGTTCTGCCCGGACGGGGCTATAGCCCTTGTAACCTAAGGGCTGGATACATCGCATCATACTCGTGCATGTTCTGTTCTGGCTTTCGATTCCCCGTTCCGGAGTTGTTCTGGGAATATCTGAATTTTTTGGGTATTCCTCCTGCCCAAATGGGCCCTAATGGAGGGAAGGTGGTGGTTTCTTCTTATTCGAGGGCATACTTTAACTGCTAGGATCTTGCATTCGGTGGTTGGCTTGCTAGTGCACAGAGACATTTGTTTCCTTCGCTTTCCTGATTGTTTCAAGAATCTCAGTGATGACATTAGCGATTGGTCGCGGTCTTGGTTTTATGCTTCCGTGAACTCAGGCTACATCCAATTGCGAGGTCGATCATTCCGAGTTCCTAATCGGTGGAAGGATATTTTTTTATCCGCTGAGGAGCAGAAGATCGGTGAACAATTATCAAAGCTTCGTCATTTTCTCGTGGATGCACTTCTTTCTGACAACATCTTGGAGCATAGTGGTTTATACACTATGAGCGAAGCAGGGTGAGCTTTGTTTACTGAATCTCGTGCTAAGGTCCATGCAGTTTGTGTTGCACGTGCTAGCATTGATTGGGAAGTGAGTTTGGTCTGAGACGTTACATATCTCAATGCTTCTGTTGCTACTTCTGTTCCTGTTTCGCGAAAGAGAAAGCTTGCAAGGTCTACGAGTCCATCAAGAAGATTGCCTATAGATCTTGGTCATGTCCTGAGGAAGAAACGACTTTTGAATAGTAGTTTTGCTAGGTCTGTCATTCGTGAGACTGTTTTTTGCCTGGGTCCTTCCCGTGATGCTGCTGCAAAGGGAGATTGTGAATCTCTTGAGGAGCTGAGGCTCGTATTGAAAAGGAGCAAGAAGGAGACTACTCGTCCATTGGATGTCGGTGAGAAGAAACTTTTGTTTGTCTATGGTGTTTTGGATACTGCTGAGTTGTCTAATGACGACCCTCAAGCCATTGACGAGAAGGTGTTCCAGTTGGCAATGGAGCAGTCTAAAGATATTGCTGGCGGTCAGCATTTCAGGGATCATTTCCCCTATCCTTCTATTGATGTTAGTAAAGCAGCTAGATTTCTAGTTTCTCCTATTCGATAGGTTTCTTCTGTTCCTACTACTATTGTCGGTCCTTCCCTTGCCACGGATGCTCATCGAAGGGAGGACAAAAATGGCTTCTCCATTGTTACTATTATTCCGTCTGTTCTTCCCGCAGTTGGAGGTGGTTCTTCGGTGATTCCGGATCCTCGCGTCATCCATCCATGGATTAGTTGGAATGAGCCTGGGCCAAAGGATATTTGTATCAAGTCTGACGGCGAGTTATGTTGGTTTACCCATCTCGGTGTGCAAGATGGAGCACGTAGACTGATAAATGAATGGTACACACGGTTGGTGGAGAGGCCTCCGACGTCTGTGCTCGACCCGTTTGATCATATCGACCGTGGTCTTGAGCAGATAATGGACGAGATGAATCATCTTGCTTACGTGGGGGGTAATGGGATTGGTTTATCGAGCTAGTCGTGACCAGGTAGCTCTTTTGAAGAGGAGGTTGGCAGCGCTATTTCTGGTATTTTCTCATATCCTTTCCCAATTTGATGTGTTGAGAATGCAATGTGCGGGCTCAGAGAAAATTGTTGCGACTACTGACGTAGGCGAAGAACCTGTGGGATAAATCTGCTGTTGATCTTGAATCTTTGAAAGCTAAGTCAGGTGAGGTTTGCTTCTTTACTATGTGGAGAAAAAATTATTCGCTAAGAAAGCGGCTTTCGATGAGACTTCTTGTTCTGGATTGGAGCAATCCCTTATGTGTGACGCTACCAAGGGGTAAGTGGAATAAATAACTATTGCGTTTGATGATGTTAAGGCAGATGCTTCCGGTATGCTCTCCATTGCTAAATAGCAGCTTGCCGTGGCAAAAAATGAACTCGCTGTTGCTAACGATAGGCTTTGTGTGGTCGAAACTGAAGATTGGCAGCGAGTTGTTGACGGGCGGGTTGAGCTTCTAGATTATATCGATGGGTTCGGCGAAGTCGTGTCTAAGTATCGTCACTTGGTCGGTGAAGCGTTTGAAGATGACGACGAGGAGCTTGCTTCAGTAGTAGAGGAGTCATTGCCCTTTCTATCATCAAATATTTCGAAGTCGTTGATGCTCCCTACTCCCGAAAAGATTTCTTATCTAGTTCCAACTAATCCTGCCATTGCTCCTGTTTCTTGTCTCGCTTCTTTATCACCTTCTTCGAATGTAATAGAGTAGTGTTTATCAATAAATATTAACTTTTGTTTTGTAACTGTGATAGCTTTTGTGTTGAGCTCTTTTATAACTGATTTCGTGTTTGTTTCTTGTTTAGCAGCTTGTCGCAGTCGTTATTTCTGATTTATGTGTAAAAGATTGTTTTTCGCCTGTATCTTTTCAGACTATTGATTCTTTCTCTCAGCTCGAACTTTTTGTTTGCCTTTAAGGTGACTCGCGTGTCCAACCTTTACTTCATTAGTTTGACATTTCGATTGATTCAAAAAATTTTGTGTTTAGGTGACTCAGGTATCCAACCTTTACTTCCTTAACTCGACATCTCGGTCAATTCAAAATTTTCTATGTTTAGGTTACTCCGGTGTCCAACCTTTACTTCGTTAACTCGACGTCTCGATCGATTCAAAATTTTCTATGTTTAGGTGACTCGAGTGTCCAACCTTTACTTCGTTAACTCGACACCTCGGTCGATTCAAATATTTTTTTATGTTTAGGTGACTCGGGTGTCCAACCTTTTACTTCGTTAACTCGACACCTCGGTCGATTCAAAGTTTTTGTGCAGTATGAATCTGGTGTCCAACTTTTGCTTCGTTTTGTGCGACACTCTGGTCGACTTGAAGTCAGTTCCTTTTAGTTGACTTGTTCGTCCAACTTGTACTTTTTTGGTTGATCAGACCAGAAGCTTATCGTGAATATTTGACTAGCATCTTGATTCTTTGTAGGTTTTTGCACCCATTATTTTTTGTAGCTTTGCTATGAAGTTGTTTTGCTTTTGTGAGATGTCAATTATGAAAATGAAACTTTATTGACTTTTTTCAACCATGTTAGTAGGCGTTCTCCTAGAGTGGCTCCGTTACATCGTGGAGCATTTATTCTTTTATTCCTGCGTTGCTAATGTTTACCCTTGTGATGGTGCTCGTGCCTTTGCTTGTTCCTTCTAATTGATGTCCTTATTTGATTGCGTGGTTACTGTTCTCCGTTTGCCTCTGCTTGTTGTGGCCTAATGTAGTTTGTTAGTTCCTTTGCAATTGATGTTGGTTGAATTTGTCTCTACTGTCGAGGTCTTTTGAGTGTTGGCCTTTCGACTTCGATATAGGTATGTTCGGGTGGGAGTTACTTCTTTCCCAAGGCGAATTTTGTGTATAGCATATATAAATTCACTTTCGCTGTTTTGATCCCGTGGCGGTAGCGTCTGCTTTTTCCTTGCCCTTGAGCTGTTTATCTAATGTGCCGACGAACTCGTCCAGTCATCCTCTCTGCTTATCTCATTATGCTGGTTATTCACTCATGATTGGGTTGTGTCGACTACGATTTTTTGGATTCCTGCTGGTTAGACTCTGTCGCTTCGATGTTTCATTAAATGACTGTTGTCTTCCCGTGATCCGTTATCTCGTCTTTTTCTTCTTTTCTTTCTTCCTCGAATGGTTCTCTCTCCTCTGGTCGTTCTTTTTCCTTACAGCTTTCATTTCCTCGAGGGAGATATGTTTTTGTGTTATTTTTAGCCGGACCGCCATGCCTTTTGGAAGTTCCAAGTTAAGGGCGTCGAAAAAGGTACCTCTCTTCAATCCTGCGATGAAAGTCGCAGCGGCTATGTCATCGCTGCATCCATCAATCATTGTTAGTTCGTCGGTGAGACGGGTAACATATTCCCGTATTGTTTCGTCCAACTTTTGTCAGATGTGAAGAAGGTAATGGGCGCTTTTCCTCATTCGCTGGCTCTCGATGAATCTGGTAATGAAATAGTGGTTAAGGCCTGGAAAAAATCTATTGACCTTGGCAGTAAGCTGTTGAATCAATTCATTGCTGATTGGGAACGTACTACACATCAAATGGGAATGTTCTGCTCAGGATCGACTCTGTGGTTTTCTTTAGAGCCATCAAATGGTGAAAGTGTTTTAGGTGATCAGTCGGGTCAATTGGCTGTTACCGTCAATTGTATCTTCCCCAAAGGGAATTGTTTTTAGCCGCTGAAATCGATCATCAGACGGTTATTCGGGGTTAATGCTTTCTCCTTTAGTTGCATGCTATGGAACATACGGAGAAACATGATGTTCAGTGAGCTCCCGGTGTCCACCAAAGACCTTCTTACTGCCCAGCTTGCCAGGGAAATTGTTACTACCAGGGCGTCATTGTGTGGTAGTTGCATACCCTGGAGGTTTCTTTTCCATAAATTCCAGTGGCACGGAGTGGTCATGCTTCTGAACATGCAGTCCCAACTACTCGCCGCATATCGCTTGGATCCTCATACCTCAGAGAGCCTTTTTCATAGACCTATTTGACAGTTCGGACTCGGAATGGGCTCCAAGAAGCATGCATATCCTGTTGATCGATCTTTCCCTGGGGTTGGCTTTGTTCCTGGCTGCTCATTATTCTTCTAGGGAAATGAAGATCAGCCCTTACCTTGCCAGGTCTGTCATGCTTGTTGGTGGGTCTAGAGTCAGGAAGTTATAAAACTTTCCTTTCCCCAGACCGTCTATGAATGTTGAGACGGTCGTTGTGTCATTGCACACGTTGACGGTGGTTACCTCATTGTTTTTGCGGGTTAAATACACCTTCAGTGTCTCGTCAGGTTTTTGTTTCATCGACCTGAGCATCTTTATCATTGACAAAGCCTGACATATGAAAAGTGACCATGGATCCGATTCAGGGTCCGTTGGTGTTGTCGCTGTTACGGGAACGCCAATTTGATGTCTGTGCATTATATGCATTGTCGAGGGTGGTGGAGCAGCGCCAGGTTGAACGCCCGGCATTTCCTCTGTTCTCCATTGTTTCGTGATCTAGTAGTCGCCATCTTTCCATATTTCAGAAGGAGATGATGCTAGTGAAATGTTAGGAACTTTGTTAGTCCCCACGGACAGCGTCAAACTGATGCGTCCAAAAAATCTTTGTCTTGTGAGTTTGACCTGCAAAACCACTGTTAGACTGCCAAAAACCACCTTTTTGGTGACCGAAGGCACTTCGATGCTTAAATCAGTAACTATGTTGGAAGAAGGAAGTAAATCTAGACAAAACTCAGTTAAAGTTGCATACCTTTGCCGAAAGTTCCCTTTACCTTTTATAATGGTCATAGTTAACTCTCTGTGTGACTTAAGAATGTGAGGCACAACGGAAGGAGATGTTTTTGTAACAGTCTCCTCCTTAATGGAGATGCGTTCTTAAAGGCGTAGGCTCTCCACGACACTTTCTTGGTGCCACGTTCTTCCTCTTAATGAGAGACGTGTGACGAGTTGGAATTTGGGCTTTAATTCGCTCGGGCCTGGAATTGGGTCTTGTTTACGCCTCCTTAGAGGTGGGCTCAGTTTGGGCCTCTATAATTGTCATCAATCCTTCTGGGCCTTTACTTGCTGACCCAATGGATCGTGTGTTGTATTCTCGTAATGGGGTTTTATGCAACGTGTACGGATGTGATGATCGGTCTATTTTGATGTATCATTAATTATTATTATTGTTATTACTATTATTATTATTGTTGATGCGTCCAAAATCGTCCTCTAGTAAGTTTGACTTGCAAAACAATTGTTAGATTGCCAAGGACCACCTTTTTGGTGGCCGAATGCACTCTGACGTTTAAGTCTATAACTCTCTTGGAAGAAAGAAGTAAATCTGGACAATCTCCTCCTTAATTGAGATGCATTCGTGGAGGCGTAGGTCCCTCCACGGCTCTTTCTTGGTGCAACGTTCTTCTTCTTAATTAGAAAATGTGTGATGGGCTTGGATTTGGGATTGCTCGCTTACACTTCCTTAGAGGTGGGCCTATTCCGGGCCTCTATAATTGTTCTCAATCCTTTTGGGCTTTATGAGCTGGCCCAATGGATCAGTCGTTGTATTCCCGTGATGAGACTTTATGCCACGTGTACGATCGTGATAATCGATCCATTTTGACGTATCATCAGCTATTCCCCTTTAGTTAGTGGGTATGGTGACATGTCCATTAACTGTGTGACAATTGGTATGTCGATTGTGTTTTTGCACTAACCTTGATAACTTTTTGTTGCTTGATCGTCTCGGCTACTTCGTTGTCTATTCGTTTTCACGCATATTTTTTAATGCGTCGTTATGTCCCGTATGTCACTCCGTGAGCGGTCTTTTCGTTTCCTAGTCGCTAAAAAGGTGTTGTGACTACTTTGCTTCTTTCTTTACACCATCTGTAGTGTTATTTCTTTTCTTCTACTGCCTCTTTTTCCTTGTTCGTTCTCCCCTACTTACGATGCCTGCTGGCGATATTTTAGTCGGTGACAAGCTTTTCGCTTGTGAAACTCACTTTTCTCCAAACAAAGCCTCTCAGGCTACTTTGGATAGTGTTTGTTCCAACTATTCTTTGCCTGGGGACCTTGAAATCATTCTTCCTCGCAAAAATGACAGTCCTTGTAGCTCGAGGAAAGGATATATGGCATTATATCCTCTCATGTTCTATGTCGGTCTCTGGTTCTCTATTTCGGAGTTGTTCTGGTCATATCTTGACTTTTTAGGTATTCCTTCTGCTCAAATGGGGCCGAACGATTGGAGGGTCATGGTTGCCACGTATGCTTGTGTCATTCTTTATGGTATTTTTTAACACCTCGAATCTGGCATTCCTTGGTGGGGTTCAACGTGACATCCAAACATATCTGTTTTATGTATTCTCCTGCATATTTTGGTAACCTTAATGACGACATTAGGGGCTAGTCGCGGGATTGGTTATATGCCTTTGTTGGTTCTGGCCACTTCAATTTGTGTGGTTTTTCGATAGTAAGGTCTTTCCGAGTTCATCTCAATCATCAGAATATGAAATTGACTGCTAAGGAGCAGATTATCAGTGAGTGCTTCTTGGGGCTTTCGGTGGTCCCGTTGGGTTCCTATCTTACTGATGATATGGTGAGGCACAGTAGCCTATACGTTATGAACGAGACTGAAAGGACTTCGTTGATTGTGAGGCAGGCTGCGGAGATTGTTGCCCGTGCGAGTGGTCGTTGATTGAAAAGTGGGCTCTGATGTTACGGATCTCAGTGCTTCTATTCGTACTGCTACCAATCTCTCTAGAAAGAGGAAAGTGGCGAGGCCGGTGATCGATCTCAAACCATATCGCAAGCGCACGATTATCTATTGAGTTAGACAATGGCAAATACGGGTCGAATCCCACAAGGAGAGCTATAAAATTTCGAAAACTAATCTTCAAATCTCTTTTGAAATTTAACCTAGTTAGAAAAGAAGTGATTGGTAAAGTGCTTGAAATAAAAATGCAAAGTAAAACCTAAATGTGAGAGTTAAGGCTTTGAGTTTACCATCATGAGTAGATGACACCTTTAGGCCATTCTTAGATTAATTATTCCAAATTCATTAACACACCCTAAGGTAGATTCTCATCTCACCTTAGATGGAAAATATGGCTTTATGAGCAAACTGATTTCAAGCTTTAAATATATTAGTAATCTAATAATCAAATGTGGATTTAAAAGCATATAAGGAATTCATACTTAAATAAAACATCAAATATCTAACAAATCAAAATGAAACTTAGACCAATAATATGTAAACATTATAAGTAGGAGCTTGTAAGAGAAATTGAAATGATAGAAACTTATCTAATCTTGAACTTAAGAAGTAGAAGAAGAAAACATGAATTGAATTCATATGATGAAACACAAAACATCTAACTTACCTCATTGGTTCATGACATAATCAAGTTACAAGATCAATCTAACTACTTGTTTTTCTAATACATAAACTTGGAAATAAATTAACTAGAAGAGAACCATCTTGGAGCTATCCTCCCATGGGCTCACCCACACCCTAAGGTGAGATGTTAGCCAAACATGGTAAGCTCTAGGCCTTTCCTCTATTTATTTCTCTCTAAACTACAACTATTTCTCTCTCGAAAGTGTTTCAAAGTTTTTTTTTTCAAGTGTGCTCATGTGTGGGGTATTTATAGATGAAAAAGGGTGAGATTTATGTGTAGAGATAATGGGGTGGAAGGTGAAGTGTTGGAGTGAAATAAGGAAGAGTGTTTGAGTGAAATAAGGTAGAGTGTAAAATTGATGAAGTAAAGATATGGAAGAGTGTAAAAGTGAAATAAGGTGGAGTGTAAAAGTGATGGAGTACAAATGTAAGAATGGATAGTGGAGTTTCTAGAGATTCTTTGGCTATGATGAAGTTTCCATGTGGATATTCAAATCTTCAATTTGGTTTCCTCGAGATCCGTAAATGATGATACTTTGTGGGCTTGACTTCATGGGTTTTCAGGCTTGAAAATCGTTGATCTTTGACAATGCATATGTGAATTTCCAATTGGCTTTTCTAGTTGTTGATCTTAGCCTTATTGTGTCACTTTGTGTATGATTTGAGATCAGTGCTAGAACTTTTACAAAATACACATAATGAGATGTTTTTATTAGATAATTGGACTTAGAAATTGTATATTAAAGGGCATAAATTGTCTCATTTATATGCTTATCAACCGATTAGTCCGTCGAAGCGGTTGTTTCTATATTCCGATCGCGTGCCGAAGAAAAAACGTGTAACGACCCGATCCGCACAGTAAGATATTGTCTGCTCTGGGCCCAACCAGCCCGCACGACTTTAAAAGGTCTCTTAATATGGGGATCCAACCTCGCACATATATAACACATCCCCCTTCCGCACCCAGGCGATGTGGGACTATCTCCCCCCTTTGTAGCTTGCTAACCCTCTTGGGCCTGGGCCTGGGTCTATTGGGCTCCAACCCTCCCCCTCCTCCTCAGGTCCGCCCACACAAGGGTCTCCACAGTCCACCCCCCTTGGGGCCCAACGTCCACGTTGGCACACTGACCCAACGTCCACGTTGGCACACTTTCGGCTGGGTTGGGCTCTGATACCATTCTGTAACGACCCGATCCGCACAGTAAGATATTGTCCACTCTGAGCCCAACCGGCCCGCACGGCTTTAAAATGCCTCTTACTATGGGGATCCAACTTCGCACATATATAACACATCCCCCTTCCGCACCCAGGTGATGCGGGACTATCTCCATCCTTTGTAGCTTGCCAACCCTCTTGGGCCTGGGCCTATTGGGCTCCAACACTCACCCTCCCCCTCAGGTCCGCCCACACAAGGGTCTCCACAAAACGACTTGTTGATTTTGTGTGTTGCACGACTCTTTATTCGGTTTCTATGGACAGAGATCCTTCGATGGGTGACCGGTGTTTTCTGCAGGAGGCGGAAGAGTTGAAGTTGGCTCTGGAAATGAGTGAGAAGGATATTGTCCATCCCTTGGATGATGGTGAAAAGAAGCTTATCTCTACGTATGTGGCCTTAACATTGTCAAGTGTTTTAAAGAGGATCCTCGGTCTCTGGATGACAAGATGCTCCAGTTGGTTGTGTTCAATCTAAAGAACTTGGCAGTCGAGGTCCGGCCTCTGAGTTAAAGTCTCGTCCTCCTCTTTCCCCTCTTGCTGACGGAGGGATGGAGGTTCCTCCTTCTGCAACCTACTTGAATCCTTCGGCTGTTATTCGTTTCATCTCTGTCGAGCGACGAGATGGGTAGTGGTGGTTCCTCTATACTACCTGATCCTCGCGTTGGAAGGAACCTACTTCTGAGGAGATCTGAGTTAAATCGAATGGAAAGTTTTGTTGATTTTCTCATCTTGGTGTGAAGGATGGTGCACGCAAGCTGATAAATGAATGGCACAGGCGGTCGGTAGAGAGGTCCCCTGATGTCTGTGTTGAATCCAGACCTTCACCTTGAGGATGGTGTTAGACTCGTAATGGAGTGGAAGAATCACCTTGCCTATGCAGGGGTGACAGGCTTGAGTCGTCAAGTCAATCACAATCTTATGGTTTCTTTGGAGATGAAGTTTTTCGTGCTTCTCCTGTTGTTCCCCCATATTCTTTACCAGTATGATGTGTTAAAAGCGCGATGTTCTGACCGAACCAAGGCGGTTGAAGTTGCTTGGGCGTCGTTGGCTAAGGTGGAAGGTGCACGGGATCGGTCTGTGACGGCACTCGAATCTCTGAGAGCTGACCTGGAAGGCCTCCGTACACTTTTGCTCGATGTGGAGCAAAAGTTTTCTATTGAGACGGCGCCCCATGATGAGAATGCGCGGGCCATGATAAAGCATTCTAAAAATTGTGATATTGCTGAGAAAAGGGTGGAGCAATTGTTGTCTTTGCTTGATGAGGTCAAGGCTGATTCCTCTGCGATGCTTTCTACTGTCGAGGGCCAACTTATCGTTGTAAGAAGTAAGTTTGCTTCTATTAAGGATAGACTCTGTGTTATGGAGGTGGCAGATTGCCAACGCGTTGTTGATGGTCAGACTGAGCTTTTGGATTATATTGAGGGTCTTGGTGTCGATTTGACCCATTATCGTTCTCTGGTGCAGACTTTTGAGGACGTGGAAGATGCCATTGGAGATGCCGCTGAAGATCCCCCGGGTGTCCTACTAGTCGAATGACTGCTTCCTCCTCTTGAAGAAGGAGTCCATGTTGTTGATCCGGCTCCTGCGGATGATGTTGTCAAGGATGTTATAAATGTTTCCCATTATTATTCTGTTGTTGCTTTTGTAATTTGAGCGGATTTTGAATGAATGGAATTAGCTCCTTTTTCATCTTTTTTCACTTGTCGTTGTCTTGAAATTTGCACTTGATGTTTCACGAATGTTTGTAGTAACCTTTCGGTGGTATGATTTTTCCCATGCTTTAGTGCGCATGCCTTGATCTTGTACTTGTTGTTTCTGAATTGTTGTGGAAGGTTGCTTTGCTTGCGTATTTTCTCATTTGAATTATTCGCCTGATATCTAGTTTTGCTAGCTTGTTGTGATACAAAGTTGTTTCATTCAATTGCCTCGTTTGTTCAAGGTGCAACACTCTAAGTAATTCAAAGTCGTTTCATTTAGTTGAAACTTTTACTTCGTTAACTCGATTTCTCGATCGATTTGAAGTTTTCTCTCTGACTCGGGTGTCCAACTTTTGCTTTATTTTGTGCGACACTCTGGTTGACTCAAAGTCATTTCCTTTTAGTTGACTCATTTGTCCAACTTTTACTTCGCTAAGTCGACACCTCAGTCGATTTGAAGTTTTTATTCAGTTTGACTCGGGTGTCCAACTTTTGCTTTGTTTTGTGCGACACTCTGGTCGACTTGAAGTCATTTCCTTTTAGTTGACTCGTTCGTCCAACTTTTACTTCGTTAACTCAACACCTCAGTCAATTCAAAGTTTTTGTTCAGTTTGACTCGGGTGTCCAACTTTTGCTTCATTTTGTGCGACACTCTGGTAGACTCGAAGTCATTTCCTTTTAGTTGACTCGTTCGTCCAACGTTTACTTCGTTAGCTTGAAACCTCGGTCGATTCGAAGTTTTTATTCAGTTTGACTCAGGTGTCCAACTTTTGCTTCGTTTTGTGCGACACTTTTTAGTTGACTCGTTCGTCCAATTTTTACTTCGTTAACTCAGCACCTCGGTCGATTCGAAGTTTTCGATCAATTTAACTCGGGGTCCAACTTTTGCTTATTTGGTTGATCAGACCAGAAGTTTATCATGAATATCTTACTTGCATCTTAATTCTTTGTGGGCTTTTGCGCCCATTGTTTTTGTAGCTTTGCTATGAAGTTGTTTTGCTTTTGTGAGACGTTGATTCCAAAAATGGAACTTTATTGAATTTTTCAACCATTTTAGCAATCGTTCTCCTAGAGTGGCTCTGTTACATCGTGGAACGTTTCTTCTTTTATTCTTGCGTTGCTTATTGTTTACACTTGCGTTGGCGCTCGTGCCTCTGCTATTCCTTTTAATTTATGACATTATTTGCTCGCATGGTTGTTGCTCCTCATTTGGCCCTGCCTGTTGTGGCCTGATGTAGTTTGTTAGTTCCTTTGCGATTGATTTTGGTCGAATTTGTCGCTGTTGTTGAGGTTTTTTTAGTGTTGGCCTCTCGACTTTGATATAGGTATGTTCGGGTGAGAAGTGCTCCATTGTCGGGTGAGAGGTGCTCCTTCACCCTCGCAGAGGTTTCGATGGCGAAGAAGAAGAAAAAAAACGACAAAGAAGGAGATAAGAAAGGGAAAAAAAAAAAGAAAAAAAAAAAAAAAAGAGAAAAAAAAATCAGAAGGAAAAAAAAAGGAGAAGAAGAATAAAAAGCCAGAGATGAAGATAGGGAAAGATGAAAAAGAAAAAGAAGGGAGGAGGAAGCGGTGGTGATTGATGGAGAATAAAGGAGTGGTAGTGCAGCTGAAAGTGGTGGGGCGAGTGGTGCTGCTCCTGTGAAGAGAAAAGAGAAAGTGGAGAAGGAAAGGTAGTGGTGTCCTTCAACAAATCCATAAAAAAGTAGAATGGTGGCGTCCTTCAACAAAAAAGGTAGTGTTATTTAGCAATGGCCCATTCAATGCCTCCTCCTTCAAGAATTTTATGTATAACAAGGGGTATGAAAGTAAATGTATTTCAATGGATTCCCTTATTTGGGGGAATTACAATTATTTGGAGATCAGATCATCTCATTTCCCTGATTTGGGAAAATACTCACTTTTGTTCTCAAAAAGCACACGTGCCAACTTATTCCCCATCTTTTGATTGTCTTTGGTTTACTCAAAACCCGGTGATTTCCATGGAAACACCATGAACACACAACCTTATCTTTTGAAGCTCAAAGAATTGCAAAGTAAAACGGGGTTTCAGCGAATTTCTACTCCAATCCTTTTCTTGAACCCCAAAACATAGAAGAATTCCTGAGTTTTTGTCCCCAAGAACTTGGGGACTCGATATCAAAAAACTAAATATGCAAGCCAGAAGTTAAAGTTGCTCAGAGTGGATTCGCAAATGTATTTGCACCTGGAGACGATCCTAAATTTGATACCAAATTGGCCATTTGAACTCCCACCAGTGCCAAACAACCTGGTATGTACTGCCCAGCTCTCTTCGAGAAAAGTAGCCAGTGAGACCAAAATGAATAAGATAAAAAAATAAAAGTAATTCTCATTATCTTACAAAAGTTAATGAATATTGCAGGTTATAGCGAAAGTGACTAGGAGAAAACTCATTTACCATATACATTTTTGTGGAAACAATTCTTGCCGCCCTACATTATGAAATACACAAACAAATTAAGGTCTAACATCTTCAGGATGGAAAAATATCACACCACAAATCAAGCTGTAATTCTGACGAGTGCCCAGAAGTCTTGGCCATTCTTTGAAGCATTCCCATCAATATGAAATTATCTGTGGGAGTTCAGATGGAAAATTTAGTAACTTGGAATGTATGCCTTCTTGACTGCAACCTGCTCAAATTTTTTGATCGCTGATTCATTCTAATCTCTTCTAGAGCAGTCTGGACAAATATCGTACCCACCCGAACATTGTAAAGTGTCACTAACAATCTTATTACTGAATGTAGTTATGAAATCTAAAACTAAGCCTGCAACAAGTACTTCCTTAAAATGAAAAATTGTAGCCTAGGTATTATGTAAGTTTCGGTTTCAGGCCTTCTAGAAGAAGATCAAACTTACATGGCGCAACAAAGTTCATTTGGGTAAAGTGAACTATTTGGGGATAGACACATTAGACTTGGTGTAGTCATTTATGTACAATTTGATTGGCTACTACTTCACATCCAGATAACATTATAAACAATAAATAGTCCAAGAATGCATGTATCAAGTGAAATTCCACGAGCAGGAAAATAAGCACATACCGGTCTTCCAACTTTTTATAACTCTGCATGTTTGGCTCTCTGGTTACTTGTATAACCTACACAACGAAGGCATTAAGCAATTAAAATCAAGATCATCAAATCCTCCATTTCAAAGAAAATAATAAAATTAATTAAAGTAAAATATTGGTGCAAATTAGTGTAATATTAAATTTCAAGTTTTTTTTTTAAAAATAGGCCCAAGTTTATAATAATTCATGTGTTGCAATAAAAACAATGGCATGGGTACATGCATTAAATTTCATCAGTTTGTAATATACCTAGCTTTTTAGGGTTTACCTCCAAAATATAACAAGGCCATCTCCTGCTACCCTCGCCAATTCGGGAGAGTTTTATTGAGGTACTTTGGAAACAAATAATCTAACGCATCTTGACACAATAACAAGATTAAATGATTTAGCTCTGTATGGCAGAGGAAACTTGATATCAGCCACTCGAACGGTTCGTTAGCGAATGAGACTCTTGCAGTTGCCATCAGCATCTTTGATGTCATGTGCCTCAACCCCCCATGCTTCAGTATCCTCTTCTTTTTAGCAATTTAGAGACCACTGAACACATTGAAGGTCCTATATGCAAAAATTTACGCATGTCTCTACATATGCTTTCTTGGGAATAGGTACCGCCCTCTGAACTTCTAATGTGCATGAAAGATCACCTGCACATATTGACATAAAAATAAAGAAGTTCAGAAATCATTTATCCTTTATCGGTAACTTGAAACCCTTACTTAAGAAAACATACGAGGAGACATCGTGGGAATTCAAAATCCCTAATTTTTTTCCTAAAGAAAGAAATCAGATTAGGAAGGCAGCTATGCAAAATACTTCACAGACAAGTAAAGTAAAACCACAAAAGAGGTAGATGATGATGGCTTTATAAAGGTAATGGGGAAGAGGAGTCTTCCAAGATATAAGGCCACTATACTAGAAGATAAATCACTAATGGTTTTCTCATGTCCTTCCCCCCGCCCCCGTGCGCTTCAGCGCATGCCTTCCAACTTGCTATGAGTTAGAGCCAATTTGTTGCTAGCTAACCTATTGGGGGTTTGAGGTTATGCCACTTCAAGGTTTTAGTCTTCCAATCATAACTACAAGAGAACAAAAGTTAGTGGTTTTCTCTCAAGTTATTACAGCCACTGGAACCTTATGATGTGAGCTTTACTCGTTCCAGTCAAACACCTAGGTAAAGGTGGGGGATATAGTAATGGTTAACAAATAATGACAAGTGGCATCAATAACGAAAAAAAGGATCCCAACCCCATTTGTCACAACCATTGTCTACGAACAAATAACTAACAATTAAACTAAATCCTTACTCAGAATGTCATTATTGCAGTCAAATTGACAATAAAATGTCGGCTCAAACCATTAATTGCATGATTACAAGAAAAACAAGCTTTTACCTTCAAGCTTACTAACAACATGTTTATCGCCGCTTGATCCACTATCCACAAAGCGTCTAGAAGGATCCACTGGCCTCTTCGACAATGCTTTATAATTTAATTACCGACGATCCTACAAAATTTTATGCTGTTTGAAAAAGTAATGAAAAAGAATCAGCCAAATTGATAGAAAAGTACTCATATGCAGTGTGATCTCTAGCTATATGTGCAATATACCTGACATGATGAACATTCTCAGAAGGCGATCACAACATTCTCTTCAAGTGGCTTGGATACAGATTTGTTCTTGAACTAAAATGAATCCATTGGTTAAGAGAAATGCCAGATCTGTAAGCCCAATGATAGACATAAATAACAATTACCAATAATCCCCACAAGAACAGCTGCCTTCTTTGAAGCAATGGAACCTATGTGCATCTCTAACTGTAATTTCCCTATGTGTAATGGAAGAGATGAACTTTATTGCATTGTGGCAGTCTCCACAAATCCTAAGGTTCTTCACTACAAGAATAGGTTCCCCTTCTTGAGTGCTAATCAACCCAAATGCTATAGCTAGCTTCTCACTGTGGTGTCCCAACATCATCTCCTTTTCCCCTTCTACCTCATCCTTAACTAAAGCCCACTTCACATCTGGAATATATCCAATAAGCTTCATCTTCCTGTACATTTTCTTCAAGAATTCATGTATCTCCTTTATCCTTGGGTGTGAACTATCCTCGGCAACAAAGACATGAATCCGCTTTTTCACCTCAATCCAACTACACCCTGGTAATTTCCTCACCCCTCTATCTCTCATCATTCTTCTAATCATTGCATTCTCCTCCCATTTTCCAGCACTGGCATACATGTTGGCCAGCACAACGTATGGAGCAGCATTTGTAGGCTCCAACTGAATAAAATGGTTAGCTGCCTTAGCCGCAAGCTCTATGTTTCCATGTGTCCTACAAGCACCCAGCAAAGATGCCCAACCAATTGACCCTGGGTCAAATGGCATTGATTCTATCAATCTCTCGGCTTCATCCAATTTGCCTGCTCTACCAAGAAGATCGATCATACACGTGTAATGTTCTGTAACTGGTTCAATCCCAAACTTCTCTTCCATCAAACTAAAATATTTCCTCCCTTCCACCAACTTTCCAGTGTGAGCACAAGCTGATAGGACAGATATGAAGGTTATGCTAGTAGGCAAATTTTCTGATTCAAGCATTCTCTGAAACAAAATTAATGATTCTATCCCGTGCCCATGTTGTGCATAACCTGCAATCAACGAATTGAATGAAACTGTATTATGTTCTGGCATCCTCTCAAATAAATGTCTGGCATCTTGGAGATTCCCACACTTTGAATACATTGTGATTAGTGCGTTGTTTACCGCTATCTGATTCGTGGGGATATCGGATTTCAATACCAGTGAGTGCAATTGTTTACCCTGAGATGGGGTTGACAAATTTGAGCATGCACTGATAACGCAAACGAAGCTGCAGTCATCAGGACGGTAACCCACACGTTGCATCTCTCGGAAACATCCAAGTGCTTCTTCAGAGAGTTCCTCATTTTGTGAATAACCCGATATCATGGTATTCCACAAAACCAAATCTGGTTCTCGAATTTCTTTGAAAACTTTCTTAGCATCTGAAACACCTCTCCCACACTTTGAATACAAATCTATCAAACCACTCCCTACATGTGAATTTTGATGAAAACCAGTTTTGATCAATTGGGCATGAAACTGAACCCCACCCCTGTAATCTGCCACACAAGTGAATGCAGTCAAAACACTCGCCAAAGTGAACATGTCAACATTCAGTCCCATGTGAACCATTCCCTGAAATACCGCCAATGCTTTTAATCCCTCCCTGTGCTGCCCATACGCCACAATCATAGAATTCCAAGAAACTTCATCTTTTATCTCACCCATCTCATCAAAAACTCGTTTTGCTTCCTCCAAATACCCATTCTTGCTGTAATAAGTCAACAAAGCATTACCCACAGAAGTATAACAATCAAACCCACTAGAAATTCCCATTGAATGAATTTGCTGGATTAAATCAATATCATCACAACAAGCGGTAATTGCACCAGAGAAAGTGAAACCATCCATGTCAAGACGCATTTGCCTCATCCGGGAGAACAAGTTGAGTGCTTGAAAAGTCTCGCCTCGATCAGCATAACCAGAGATCAAAGTGTTCCACGAGACTAAGTCTGGCTGGGGAGTTTTATCAAACAACTGTTGCGCAATACGCATTTGAGATTCTTTGGCGTATGCAGAGATGATTGCATTAAAAGTGAAAACATTTGGCGATGGGGTCTGGTCGAAGGTCTTGCGAGCAGTATTTAGACGTCCGCATTTGGAGTATAGGATAATGAAGTGGTTGGAAAGGTAGGTCGAAGAAGGGATGAGAGACTTTATGTAGAGTGTTTGAAGTGATCTGCCTGTTGAGATGTCTCTCGCCACAATGCATGTTTTCAAAAGATGGCAAAACCGTTGGACGGTCCATGTGGTTTGGTTCATCAGAAGTCACTCTTTTATATAGTTACTATCTAGCATGGGGGGGGGGGGGGGGGGGGGGGGTGGGGTGTGGAGAAATTGCAGCAACCAACCTGAAAAATGTAAATGGAAACTGTCACGTAGGGAGCATGTTATAGTCTTTCTCAATAACCAGTTGATTTCTTTTCATCGTATTACGGTACATTGTCAATGTAACATAGAAATTAACAACACCCGCAAGTCTCTAACTAATGGTTATTGTTAACAATGCATCAAAAAACCAAAATCCACTAGAAATGTACTGCATCATTAGAGATTGAGGGCACTCCTAATACTTTCAAAGACGTAGGATTCATGTAAAACTGATTTGATTAGAAAACATGTATAACACAGCCAGTAAGCAAATTCGGCAAACAAGTACCAATCAACATACACAATTCTAACACTCCTTTTCCACCAACTTCCAAAACATCACGCGTGCGAAGATAGAAAACCTAGTCACAGAAATAATGTAACTCCAAAAAAAAATAACCGCGGACGACCTATCATAAAAAAAACCCGTAGACCCCATCGGTTTCATGGAATTCCACAATCATGTTAGTTGATGTGCAACACATATATCTCTTAAGCATTTCATCAAACACCTCTAATGTAACAGATTTTACTCTCATTCAATTCAAGATGCTTAGTGAACAATACAAGATTGACTAATCCAATCACCCACTTAAACAGACATAATCATATAACAAATAAATAAATGTAGGAGAAACAGAATACGATGAAAACGCTACAATGTCCAATCAAATCTCTCTCAGTCTTGCTGAAATGAAGAGTTTTGAAACAAAAGTCACCACCGAGAAGAAGACCTTACCTTCACCGATCGAAGTGAGAGAAATGCTGATCGAAGAGACTCTCTTAATGTGGAGGGCAGAATGATAAATTCATGTAAATGTTTTTTTTATAATTTACAGATAATTGAATAGTTTTAAATAAATTATATTAGAGACTTAGGGGGGTGTATTGTATATGGATTCTTATGGAATTGATAAATAATTTGAAAAGTCCACGGACTCTTTAAATTGTCCACAGACTCTTTAAATTGTCCACGGACTTCTGCTGATTTCTTAAATCCATAGACTTTTGCTACAGACTTACTAGAGATTTATGAAAATCCACGGACTTTGTATGAACGACTTTTACAGATTTCTAATTATTTGCAAGATAAAAAAGAAGTTGGTCAATAGTGATGAAACAAAAAAACGTCCGCATATAATTAACAAAAGTGAGAGATACATGTGCTAAAAAATCTAGAAAAAGAAAAGGTCGTTAATTAACATCTTTAAAATAAAAAGTAAACGTCCATAAAATTGTATTATGATCATTCTTCTCCTTCATGATCATGGTCACTTTCTTCATTATCATTGTTAGCAACGTTGACGTTTGCTAGAGCTGCTGCCCACATTTGATTAGCAATACTCATTCTCCATTGATTAGCATTTTTTCTTTGCTGCTCTTGGGTTTGAATATCATCCCATTCAAAATTATCTTCATCATTCTCTACCGGATCATTTTCTGGTTCAGGAGGAAATTCATCTGAACGACATTCTTGTTGAAGAAAATTATGCAATCCTTTACAAATAGATCTGCTTCTCTATTGCAAATTATGCAATCCTTGTCGAGGAAATTTAAAGGTCTGAAGCTCCCACACACACGCCCTTTACAAATAGATCTTCTTTTCCATTGCACTGATCTGATCTATCTTGGGGGGTGATGGCAAAGACAGCTCCACTGGGGTGTGAAGCAGTGGTGGGGTCATTAACACCTTCAAAGAAGAGAGAGTACAAAATCACCAACAGATTACAGGAAGGCAAACGCCCCCTCTATGCCATCACTTTCAACTTCCTTGACTCCCGTTACTTCAATGTCTTCGCAACTGTCGGTGGCCATCGGGTAATCTCACTCTCTCTCGAATTCAATCCATTTTCGTTGCATAAAAACAGGATCAAATTAGATTGCTGGTCATTAATTTCTACTATTATTTCACAATGCAACTCTGCATTTTCATCAATCACTGTTTATAAGTTTTTTTTTTTTGTTCTTGTGAAGGTGACAGTGTATCAATGCCTAGAAGGGGGTGTAATTGTTGTTTTACAATCATACGTTGATGAAGATGTAAGCATGTATAGCTTAAATTCATGTCAATGTTCTTGTTATAGTTATAGTGTGTTGATTGAACTTATAAGATTGTGAACAATAATGTGTTTGTTCTTTTGTGTTTCTAAAGAATGTTTTGGGTTTCCTATTTGCGTCCTAGTTCAGAAGGAAGAGTCGTTCTATACAGTGAGTTGGGCATGTGATATTGATGGAAGTCCGTTATTGGTTGCTGGTGGAAGCAATGGTATCATTCGGGTTATTGATGCTGCTAAGGAGAATATATTAAGGTATTTTATACATGATAGCATCAGCAATGCAGTAGCTTCTTGCTTGGTATAAACCATTTGTAGAAGTTTACCAATGAAATAAAATTAAAACAATAGCTGAAAAACTACTCTGTTTGGTGTGCGATATTGAGTTCATACAAGCACGTTAATCTGATGCAAACCAAAAAACCTATGATTGATTGAATAATATAAAATATATAACAACTTCCAGATTTATAGACCCTAATCCAAACACTAACCCAAAATCATCAACGATGCAACTATGAACACTTTATGCAAAGATAGAAAAAAAAATCGAGAAAACAAGGGGATGAGAACCAACCTTTTCACGGCTGACACAAGGAAGAACTTTGGGAGACTTTTTTTCACGTTGAAATCTTTGATATGGAGGCTGGCAAACTATTGAACTTTGTTATTTATACCTAACACTACAAAGTCAATGAGAATCCATGATTTTCCAAATCCATAAATATGAATGATATTTTGAATACCCTAAAACTTTTGTGGACTTTCTGAAATCCATATTGAATACCCCTAGACTTTGTGGATTTCAGAAAGACTTTTTAAAATCCTGATTGAATACCCCTAGACTTTTGTGGACTTTTTAAAATCCAAATTGAATACACTTAGATTTTCAAAATTCATGGAATTTATTAAATTGCCCACAAAATCCAGATACAATACACCCCCCTTAGGTATAACTATTGAATTTTTACATTGACTTATTTTGATTGTAAATGGTTTAATGTTGGGAGGATAAAATGTGTAATAGTATTTTTAATTTGTAAGGGTCTATTTAAATTTATATATAATTTGAATACTTTAAATAAATTATATTAGAAGCTTATGTGTAATTAATGAATATTGAAAAGGACTGAGTTTGATTATAAATAATTTGAATTTGGAGGGCAAGAGTGTAGAAAACATGATAGTGTTTTTCAAATAAAAGACAAAAATACTCCTGAAACTATTCATTGGTCTGTTGGCTTCACATGTATTTTATTAGTAATAGAGGAGGGCAAAACGGAAAAAATTGAATTAAAGACATACATCTTCACTGTTCATTTGGGGAAGGGGAGTTATATAGTCCAGATTTGAACTTTAACCAAGTCTTCCATTGAAAAGAGGTCGATTGATTGTACAAAAAAATGAACTCTCAATAATAATAATAATAATAATAATAATAATAATACATCAAAATGGATCGATTATCACGACCGTAGACATGGCATAAAGCCTCATCACGAGAATACATCGTCTGATCCATTCAGCCAGTTCATAAAGCCCAAAAGGATTGAGAACAATTACAGAGGCCCGGGATAGGCCCACCTCTAAGGAAGCGTAAGCGGGATCCGAATCCAGGCCCAGACGAATCAAAGCCCAAATCCAAGTCCGTCACATGTTCTCTCATTAAGAAGAAGAACGTTGCACTAAGAAAGAGCCGTGGAGGGACCTATGCCTCCACGAACGTATCTCCATTAAGGAGAAGACTGTTACAAAAACATTTCCTTTCGTTGAACGCATCTCCATTAAGGAGAATACTGTTACATAAACATTTCCTTCCGTTGCGCCTCACATGCTTAAGTCGCGCAGAGAGTTAACTATGACCATTATAAAAGGTAAAAGGAACTTTCTACAAAGGTGTGCAATTTTAACTGAGTTTTGTCTTAATTTACTTCCTTCTTCCAAAAGAGTTATTAATTTAAGCATCGGAGTGCTTTCGGCCACCAAAAAGGTGGTCCTTGGCAATCTAACAGTTGTTTTGCAGGTCAAACTCACAAAA
The DNA here is from genome assembly GCA_963556465.1 of Berberis vulgaris. Lineage (NCBI taxonomy): Eukaryota > Viridiplantae > Streptophyta > Magnoliopsida > Ranunculales > Berberidaceae > Berberis > Berberis vulgaris. Next base: position 70,892,098 of record OY747131.1, on the reverse strand, counting down.
GGACGATTTTTTGACTCATTAGTTTGGTGCCGTTCATGGGGAACGACAAATTTTCTCTTTTCCAGAACAAACTGTGATAAAGATTCATCACAACCCAGCAAAAGGCTAGCCAACCATCAGATAAAATAATACAGACCTCGGATCACGACAACTCTCCCTCCGAAACACCACTAACAGCCGGAGGAGAAGACACAATCCGAATCACTGAACCATTAGCATTCGAAAACGCGAATCCACTACACGCAATAGTTCAAACAGCCCAGACGGCCATCGGCGCTGCCGCGGACCCATGAGTAAACTCGCCAATGCCCATGAGGAAATACATAACGAAGATACTGAAAAAAATCGCTCAAGAATGTGTTCAGCCAGCTGACCCTACTTTAGCACCGCCTCAAGGGAGCGACGAAGCTTTAGCGGAACCCCAACAGGGAAACGTTGAGGGCAGCGAACTCAACCGAGACAAAACTCCGCAGTGCGGCGGAACAGTTGTTGAGGTACCGTTCAGGATCGGAGTCACGGATCCCAACATATTATACGAATTGGCCAAACCACCATTATCTAACGAACTCATGAAGAAAGCAATGCCAAAGAAGTTCACTCCTCCAAAGTTTGAAGTGTACGATGGCATCACTGACCCGACTGATCACCTAAGACACTTTCACCATATGATGGTTCTAAAGGAAACCACAGAGTCGATCATGTGCAGAACGTTCTCAATCAGCCTCACTTCCACAACAATGAACTGGTTCAACAGCTTACCGCCAATGTCAATAAATTTTTTCCAGGGCTTAACTACTGTTTTCATTACCAAATTCATCGGGAGCCAACGGATGAGGAAAGAAGGCCATTACCTTCTGCATATCTGACAAAAGTCGGATGAAACAATACGGGAATATGTTACTCATTGCACCAACGAACTAACAATGATTGATAGATGTAGCGACAACAAAGCCGTTGCGACTTTCGTCGCAGGATTGAAAAAATGTACCTTTTTCGATGCCCTTAACTTGGAACCTCCTAAAGGCATGGCGGTCCTACTGAAAATAGCACATAAACATATTTTCCTCGAGAAAATGAAAGTTGCGAGGAGAAAAAACGACTAGGAGAGGGATAACCATTTGAGGAAGCGAGAAAGAAAAGATGAAAGAAGACGAGATAGTGGATCACGGGAGGACAATAGTCATTTAAAGTAATATCGAGGCGACGAGCACACGGAGTCCAACCAGCAGGAATCCAAGAAATTGCAATCGGCACAACCCAATCATGAGCGAATAACCAGGTGTAATGAGGAATGAGTATAAACCATACACAACCTTAAAAGCAATTCGAACCGACATCTTAAAACACATATCAGGTAACCTGGCGAATAACCTGGCCAACAAGAATGAAAGGAGAACCGGAAGGACAAGACAAGAGCAGATATTGCTTTTTCCACAAGGATCACATGCATGATACTGAGGGCTGGTACAAATTAAAAGAAGAGATTGAACATTGGATCCAAAGAGGACGACTGGACGAGTTCGTTGACACATCAGATAAACAGTTAAGGGCAAGGAAAAAGCGGACGCTACCGCCACGGGATCAAAAGAGCAATCAAGGGAATTAATTTATGCCTTAAACAACAAAGTCGAAACCTCTGCAAGGGCGAAGGAGCACTTCTCACCCAAACAAAAAGGAGGATGAGAAGAAGAAGAAGAAGAAGAAGAAGAAAAAGAAGAAGAAGAAGAAAAGAGAAAAAACAAACATAGAAGAAGAAGGGGATGGGCGGAGGTGGGATGAAAGGTGGCAGTGGTGATTGATGGAAAAAGAAGAGGGGAGGGGGAGGAGGAGGAGGAGGAGGAGAGGTTGCAGTGGCATGGTAGTGGTGGTGATTGAAAAAGAAGAAGAATGGAAAAAGGAGGAATATGATAGGTGGCAGTGGCAAAGTGGTGGTGGTGGTGGTGGTGATTTAAGAAGAAGAAAAAGAATAATATTAAGAAGATGAGGAAAAGAGGTGGCGGTGGTGATTGATGGAAAATAAAGGGAGAAAGGAAAATAGGGGTTAGAGTTTTTTTGTTTATATTGCTGGTGTTTTCAACAGGTGGTGGTGTCATTCAGAAATGTGGTGGCGTCCTTAAGAAAATAAGGGTTGGGGTGGTTCAATTATCCATCGATTCTAGCTAAATTGTTGTGCCTACTTGTCCCATTCCTCTCATAACTCATAAGTCATAACAAATCAATTGACTAAAGCCATAGTTCCTCCGACTCCCTGCCACTGCCTCATCCTCACAAAGCCACCATTCCGACCCTCAACCCTTTTTTTACTTTGCCAAATGAAAATACAAACCAATTGGGTTGAATTGTTGAAATTTCTGGAACAGAAAATCATCTCATTCTTTAGCATTGTTAAACCCCAAATCATTATTGGTTTCAATTTTTATTTTTTTAATCACTCACGTGATTCTCATGTGAGATTGGTGATCCTTCCTAGGGATGGCAATGGGGCGGTTTTGGACAAATCCATATCCGCCCCACTAGGGAGTACAGATCCCCGAATCCGCCCCGAATAACCGATTAACTATTTTAGCTAAAACCATCCCCGCTCCGTCACGGGTGGCGGATATCCGCCCCGCCTCATTAACTGTTTAACAAAAAAAATTAATGTAATGTCTCCATCATTTTGGGTTCCCAAATCCTGATCCAGATCAGAACTGAAACATTAGCAAGATTGATATCAATCAAGATCAAATTCAACTAGTTTGAATCAAACTCCACAACAATCAAGAAGTCAAAACTCAAAAAACATTGCATTGATATTAGTTTTCAACAATTCAAGTAAGCTGTTTACATCATTAGCTATCAACAAAAAAATTTCTTCAATGAAACACAACTTAAAAATTGCATTGCCATAGACTGAAATAAGATCAGACCAACTACATCGTTTACCTCCAAAACCCACATATGATAATGGCAATCTAGTCAAAATAATCAGACACTACAACTAACCCACCCAAACATCTATTTTCAATCAGATCTATATCACCATCACCGCAAACAACCAACCCACCCAATGAGCCTTCTATGGCGAATTTTGAGTCTTCTGAGATGCACCACTATCAGCTCAACCCTTTCGACCTTCTTCTACAACAAAGCACTGTGAATGCTAGGCAAAACCCCACCGCTCGCAATCGTCACTCCACCAAGCAACTTCCCCAATTCTTGTTGTCTCTTGCAGCATTTCCAGCCAACTCCAGCACCTGAAATAAAAAACCCACGTTAGAAACACAAAGAATAAGAGAAAAAAAGGGGAAAGGAAATAGGGAGAGAGCATGCGAGGGATGTGGCTGGCGTGAAGGGTTGTTCGACGGCGAGAAGGGGTTGATCGATTGTTGTGGCTCAGACAAAGGGACCGTCGACTGCGTGTGAGGCGAGGGCTGGGCTGTGAAAGAAGCAAAAGCAGGGAGAGAAGCAGAAGAGGGGAGCAGGGATAAGGGTTCTCAATGTGGGCGATGGAGAGTAGATCTGGTGAGTGGAAAGTAGTGATGATAACAATTAAAGTTTTTATTGTATAAGGGCATTTTAGTAACAAAAGATAAATAAACGGATATCCGCGGGGCGGATATGGCCAAATTCGTATCCGCGTCGAAACAGTAACGGATACAATTTTGAGCCCTGAAACCGCCTCGATATCTATTAAAGGAAACTCAATCCACACCAAACGGTTCGGGGCGAAGCGGATATCCGCAAAAAACCGCCCCTCTGCCATCCCTAATCCTTTCGATGAGTTTCCTGAGATAACATTAAACAAAATGTGAGACCAAAAATTAGGCCAGATTCATTTCCACTACACCGACCTAAAGTTTTGGAGTTGAAATTCTCCCCAAAACCCAATATTGAGAGCTATTTCGCTTTCTGTGTACTACCTGTGACACAACACAACGGCTACCTTTTGTCAGAAAGCAGCAATGGCGAGCGCAAGAATGATACCATCATATGTAGCAGTATCAAAAGGAAGAACGCATACCACCACTTGTGCTATCCTTGCACCCAAACACCTCCCATTCAATCTCAACAACCCAAATGTCTACTTCACCAAATCAATCAAACAGTCTAACAAGACCACCACTAGGAGATTGTGCTCTTCTTCTTCTTCATCAGTTGTTAGAGCTCTATACAAGCCCCATTATCAGATCAAGGAGGAAGGCTAGCCAGAAACCCTAGACTACAGGGTCTTCTTGGCTGATAATGAATCAGGGAAAAAGGTCTCACCTTGGCATGACATCCCATTGAAATTGGGTGATGGGGTTTTCAATTTTATTGTGGAAATCCCAAAGGAGACTAGTGCTAAGATGGAGGTTGCCACTGATGAGCTCTCCACACCCATTAAGCATGATACAAAGAAAGGGAAGCTTCAATACTATCCGTAAGAATACTCAGATACCCATTTGTGTTTTTCCTTGTTGGTTGACGGTCTCTTGTTGATTCCTTGATGGGTGGGTTTTCAATCTTGATTGTTATAATTTGGCTTTTTAAGTTCAAAATTGGGTTTTTCTTTACTAGTTAGTATCTTTGAACTACTACTTAAAAAGGAGGGGTGGGAACTTTCATAAGAGATATTAAGGGGTGTTTGTTTTGTGTCTCATTTAGACATAAATCTCCTAAAAAGAAGTGAGGGGAACTTTCATAAAAGATAAATAGTGTCAACTGACAAGAAACATGAATTTATTGAATTCACTTATTGTCAGACAAGTCAGGTTTGAGCATCTCGAGCTCCAAGCTTCTCAATGTCATAGACATAATCATCTCTAAATAATCGAGATGCATCCAAAGCTTAAAGCTTGATACCCCATTTAAGAAGGAAAACTGCAAAACATTGCAGCATTTATTATTTGATTTTATTTTCTATATTTTGAGCTAGATAATGACTCTTTGGTTCTTACATTCTGAAATATTTCATCATGTCTTGTAGATACAACATCAATTGGAACTATGGATTGCTTCCTCAGACATGGGAAGACCCATCTCTTGCAAACGATGAAGTTGAAGGAGCATTTGGTGATAACAATCCAGGTATGCTTTCTTCACTATTTGAGCTTTGGGCTTGTTAATTGTGCTACCCTAATTTTTATGCTCTAAATTGTTTTTACTTATGAAACGTTAATAGTTATCCTTTTTGACATTTTCAATAACTTGCAGTTGACGTTGTTGAGATTGGAGATGCCCAGGAAAAAATTGGTCAGGTTCTCAAAGTTAAGCCTTTGGCTGCTTTGGCTATGATTGATGAAGGGGAGCTCGACTGGAAAATAGTTGCCATTTCATTGGATGATCCAAGAGCATCACTTACGAATGACATTGATGATGTCAAGAAACATTTTCCGGTATGCCCCCTTTTGTGTTATTACTAGGTTCAGATTATTTATTTAGTTATGATTACTTTATTATAACATAAGATGGATTTGTTTGATCGAAGAATCTATACGGTCCATTTGTTGCATTTTGTTCATCATATAACCCAATCCTTAATGCTTAGTTGATATTCTATGTAACAACGACACTATGTATCTACCAAAAAAAGTGTGTTGACACGTTTCGTGTCGAAACTCAGGATACTCACATAGAACACTTCATGCTTAGATCATCAATTTTTTCACATATCTTTGAAAATTTTCACTTCTTTACTAATGCTATACAAACATATTTTTGGCAAGTTATACATGAGTAGCCATATTGACCTACAACTGGATGAATATGGCTAAATTTCAAAACTTAAGAAGAGACTCGAGATGATATTTTGCATTATTTATAGTTCTTATTTGAAAAATCATAAAACATTGGAAAATCTATTTGGGAGCATCTAGTTGACTTCAACATCTTCACGGAAAATTCACATTCTTCCAATCTCTTTCAACCACCAATTTGGCTTTTTCTTCTGTTGTCCTCACATTTCAGCCAAAAATTGAATGAGGAGAGGTTCTTCAGAAGTCTCTTTATAAACTCTTTAAGAATACAAACAGAGTGATCAAAGGCAAGAGCTTCAAGCGATTTCTTGGTAGGAATACAGTGTGCGCCAAACAAAACTAGCCTCTTTAAGTGTGTTTTATGGTTGATAATCAATCTATTAATTATCTCCGTCATTTTTAGACATTTGGCGTCGATTTAACCACTTTAGGAGGAGATTTGATAATTTTCATGTTAATTGGGTCAGGGTAAATTAGAAAGCTCTAAATCCTCATTTATCTTATCTTGCTCTATTTATGCTTTAATCGATTTTACTCATCTTCAAAGAGATGTTAAGGAGGAGAAATGCGATCATCATGGAAGCTATTAAGAAGTCAATGTGGACGCGTAGATTTGCCTCACTTTATTCTCACATCCTTGAAGAGTGTTCACCACCTCTGAGTACTTTCAACGGTTTCCTATTCCTGAAGTTTAAAGGATGTACTTCCATAGGTTTGCTTTTTCACGCTGGAAGTTGTTTGGAACTATCTGGCAACCTGCCAATGACATGACAGCTCAACGGTTAGAGCTTGGCGGATGGTACCACTAGGTCATGGGTTCAAACCCAGTTTGCGGCATCTTTAGTGGGTTCTAGGATCCTATAAAAACCATGCTTGCCTTTCAAAAAAAAAAAAAAAAAAAAAAAAAACTATCTTGCAACCTAGATGGGTTAGGTGCAAAAGGGGGATCGTTGTGCATGATATATAAATTTCTTATATTCAGTGGAACCTAACTCAAGAGATACGGAATTCCATCCTTGCTCATTTTGAGGTGAAAGAGTTGCTATTGCTATGGTCTCTTACACCTTACACTAATTTTTTATGAAACAATAAAACCTTAGATGGTGGAGAAGTATTTATGAAAGCTTTGGGATTTTTGCGACGTTGGTTGGCCTCCTCTTCAATATGGTATGCGTTTAGACCCTTTTGTTTTAGTATCCAGTCAGATAACATTCCGTGATAGCAATAATCTTGTAACATTGTCCCACTTCCAAAGCTTTGCAACTTATGTCTATGTAATGTTAATTTCATTGATAATTTCCTTCAAAATTAAATAACTAAATAAATGATTTAAAAAGAAACACAGAAATAAATAGTTGTGCATACACAGTTATATAACTGTTCATGGTTCTTTTATATTGGATTTTATGCTTTTGGGCAGAAAATAGATAATGTTGTGTTGTTTCTAAAATGAATATCAGATAGCCATTTTATTTTAAGCTGGCCTTTAATACATTAACCTATCTAAAGGTAATATGACCTATAAAATCATCATTCTTATTTGCATTCAGATAGTCTTGTTTTGATTTCAGAGTCTTGTAGTTCCAACTTTCATCCGTAGTTGAGAATGTTGTTGTTCACATTTATACGATCTATGGTAGTGGTTTTGGGTTGTTAACTTATCGATGTGTTTCCCTTTTTCACGTGTAAAATTAAATATTAAAGATATCTTCAATGGAAAATTAAATTCGGATATTGATATGTTTACCATTTCTAAGCCCCAGATAGGGATGACAACAGGGCGGATTTGGCAAATCCGTCCCTGCCCCGCCAGGGATCGCGGATCTCTGAATCCGCCTTGAATAACTGATTAATTTATTTTGTTAAAGTCATCCCCGCACCGTCACGGATGGCAGATATCTCCCTCTCACCGATTAACCTTGAAAAAAAAAAAACCTAAAATTGTCTTTTCTGTCCTTCTCCCTCACTGAAACCTCATCTTCTTCCTTTATTTGATCCAATGGTGGAAGGCATAAGAGAGACCTGAGGCGATGGTTGTGGACGAATCCATCTCTTACCCTTGATTTGTTCTCGAGACCAAAGAAGAAGAAGAAGAAAAAATGGTTGATGTTTAGGGGATTTCAGGGGTTGGATCAAACTCAATTTAGTGGAAAATTTTAGAGAAACCACTACAAAGAACAAACAAATTGATCAAGAATGGATCAAACTCAATGCCAACCCTACCCCCGGAGAACAAATTGGAAAAGAAACCTACAACCTTGGATTAAGAAAGCACTATTATAGATACATTTGCATCAATCAGATCGTCTTGATTTAATTTGAAGCATATTATGAAAACTTCCACACTATTACTACTAGTTCGTCTTATATACAGTAAAGATATGTGATAGTCAAACTTCCATAGTATAGATCATAATTACTTTTGAATGTTGTCTTCTTAGCTACTAACTTTGGTGATTCTTGTCATATAAAGTTATGGATATCCAAAGCAACCTATATCACTCTTCACTGCTGTGAAAATGATTGAGCTGGACAATGTTCCATCATTGGAGTGCTTGTGGATTTCATATCAAATCTAGGCATGTCATTCCACTAGTCTAATGATTTGGAAATGTTTTTGAGGGTACTCTCACTGCAATTAGGGACTGGTTTAGAGACTACAAGATCCCAGATGGGAAGCCTGCCAGTGATGGCAAGTTAGTAGGTCTGCAAAGAAATTGTTTATTTTTCCCAGTGATGGCAACCTCTTACGAATGCTACCATTGATAGCTTATAGGGACTGAGCTCCATGTCAGCAATCTCTATGTGATTTTCTAAGTGAAGAAACCATCTTGCTGCAAATATAGATGCATCAGTGTGTCTTGTACAGTAGCAAGTACTTGTGTGATTTGGTAGACTCTGGTCCATGAAATTATGAAATTGTTAGTTGCATTAGGTTTGAATGTTGTCTGTAATAAGAACCAAGGATTGTGATTTTGCTTTTCGAGGTAATTTGTTGATTTTTAAGAAATATTTTGTTGTGTATAGAAAACACATAAAAAAAAATTGGTTGTAATTTTGAAGTTATTAATATAATTTAAGCATTTTAAACTCTTACATATTACATAAAGAGTACCACAAGACTCATAATTTCATACAAACTATATAATGCATAAGAATCATTTATATAATTGATGATACACCAAAATGTTCACATCCCTGAGCCATACACGTGTCATGATGATCTCGAGGAATTACGGGCCCCAACGTCAGCCCAACACTGACCTGACCCAAGCGATTTTAAGCCCGTCCAATGCAGTCCGCTAAAAGGATTCGAACTCTTACAGCTCGCTGCGCCCACGTGTCTCACAGTTATCCTCAATATCCGTAAGTCCTACTAAAGCAAGTATCTCAAGGATCAGCTTCAAACAGACAACAACAGCTCTCCGCTTCCAACTAGGAAGCAAATACTATAGTACATATCACGCAGGGAAACTTCTTCTTACAGATTACCCTCTTATAGGGAACTATCTTCCGCATATCTAGGAGCACAGGGCTAGTAGGGAATTTCCCTTTTACAACACTACTCCTAATTAGAGAAAGATTTCCACGAAGATCTCTTTCCTAAACTATGTCATTGATGGCCTGGTCGAACCAGGAATCCTGCACTATAATTAAGACATGAGGTTGGTAAGCTAAGGTACGCTACAAATTCCTTATTTACAACATTACACCTTTCTCAGATCCCTGTCTGACTTTAGTATCGGAGTGTCATCGGCCACCACAACGATGGTCCGTGGTTCACGTACGTTACTTGTGCAAGTTAGTAGATCAGCATGACTAGGTCAAAGCAAAGAGCGGAAAACGATTGCATCAATAACAAAATTTTAATTCTAAACTAAGGTTATAGTGGGTTAAAATGTACGGAAAATTGAGATTGGCCTAATTAAAAGATATAAATATTTCAGATTTCAAAAGAAATTTTGGTAGCTCAAAAAAAAAGAAAATTGTGAAATTTCGACAATTTTCGAGAAATCACATTCCTTGATCGGAACTTCTAATTCTTGGATGAAATATACATACAAATAAAGCTCATATATATATTTTTTCCATCTAGATATATCTTTAATATATTTTATGAACAGGATTATGCTCTAAAAGTTATCGCCGAGACCAATGAGTCTTGGGCTAAGCTTGTGAAGAAATCAGTTCCTAATGGAGAGTTGTCACTTGTGTAAACGAGGTTTCATTAAAGTTGGAACTGCCAAAGCTGCTGCTATCTTGTCGGTGACTGGGTAATTTGATTGCTGGAAACAAAAATGATTATATTTAATCACTGAGCTTATATTTTAGCTACGTAAATGTGAACGTAGTCTTCATGATGAAGCTTAAGGGTTTTTGGTGAGAATAGTATCTTGTATTTTTTTTTTCTCTTTAGTTTGTTTATGATGTGTAGTTTGAGAATTGAGAATCGAGAATTCAGTAAGTATTGATGTGGGATCTGATAGAGTTCAATATATCTCATTTGGTTCACTACAATGCCCCAACCAAGCTCGTCTTTCATGTATCATATGGTGACCTGTGACATATCAGGCCTTAAGATACAATGCAAATTTATATATCTTCTGCCTACAACCTACAAGTGTAAATCTTTTTCATTGTTTTGACTTGTTTCGAATGATTATTGTTGTTACAATACAATATCCTTACATGCATAAACAAATTGGAATAAAATAAATACGAACCTTTGTTCCAAGAAGATGAGGATTGCTGCCAGAACCAAAAACCACCTCAATTGCTTGAGAACAAGGTATGCTTGTCCGTCATTTCCAAAGAGTTTAGATGAATTTCACCTGTGGCAAAACATTGTAAACAATTTTGCATTTTTAATCTTTCCTAATACCAAATTTCTTTGTTAACTGCCAATCATTGCAAAGACTTGATCTAAACAGTGATGAGAGATTAGTATATGTATCGCTTCTGACACTTCATGTGAGAAATGTCAATATGATTTCTGTGCAACGAGAAAATGTTAATTGCAGGAATATAGCTTCTTAGACTGATTCACCTAACAAACTTGAGTACTGCTTTTCCAGGCCTCTGAAGTCTGAACAGTTTGTAACTATAATATTAGTGATCACAAATGATATGTGATTGTATTCCGATATTATGGCTTTTAGGGTGTGTTGGTTGCATGAAATTCTATGCTACGGGAATTCATGATGAGATTCCTATATTTTAGGCTAAATTAATATATCACTCTACATCTACCATTTGATTTTGTGATCAATGGTGGAAATGAAAATCCCATAAACATGAGAATCCAACTCTTTGGTCCCCTAAGACACGTGATTCCCATGTTCATGAGAATTTCATTCCCACCATTGATAACAAAATCAAATAGTGCATATAGAGTTATATATTAAATTAGCCTAAAATATAGGGGTCCCTTCATGAATTCCTATGACATAGGATTCCATGCAACCAAACACACCCTTGAGCGTAACTATCTCAAGCATAACTGAAGTACGAGGTTTGGAAATTTAATCTTGGATGGGCTCATGGCACTGTCGTTGTTATAGACCCATCTCTATGAAAGAATAGCTCTTTTAGTTACTTTGGTTAAGGCCCATTGGTATTGGGTGCCAAAAGGACTGCTCTCCATTTTTATTTTTCTTGTAAGATCCAGGTTGAGAACAACTCGAGTGGTGATACATAAAAAAAGTCTCTCTCCAATGGCTGGTACCACCCACTATACTCCTAAATATGGTGTAACTTTATAACATGGTCGCAGGGTAAAAGTTGTACTACCAACAGTGCTGTGGTTGAGTGGCAAAACTCAATATCTTAAGGCGATTGGGGCTCCAGAAACAGTTAAAATGCCGTTTAACCTTGCACCATGTTGAACGTTTCAGTTGGAATGCTCGCCGAGTTCATGGGCCGAAGCTCCAAAGAAGCTCGGAGCAATCTTGTAAGTCCCCATTTTTATATTTTAAAATCTTTAAGGATTTCTTACAAAGATTCCATGTGGTGTAATTTAATGTGGCAAGGTGACACAGATAGGCCCCTGCATATAACAGATTATATAGAAAGAAAAAGTGGGATAAGCAAAACAATATAGTTGATTGTTTCCATGCATCATCATCATCAGTAGAAACCAAGGAGCAGAAGAGAAGCACCTCTCATTTTCATTTTTCTGTCCGTCTCATGTATGGATCTCAACAACTTTTGATTGCATCGTACATCCTCTAAACAACTAGTTGTTGGTGTTGCATTTGAACTTTTAAACAAGAAGTTATTACCAAATTTACTATCCAATCCAATGTTTTGGTTTTCCGTTAGTAAAATGTCGGGTTCAAAATGATGACAAGTTATAGTGACTACGGGTTTACGTGCGTATATATTCAGTATTAGTTTTATTTTAAAAAATTACTAGGTACAAATTAAAATTTTAGGTGTTTTTGCTAAAAAAAAAATCTTAAGTTGCTTAAGAAAATATTATACTAATTTTGAGACCTTAGTTAGAAAAATTATGCGGCCATTATGCTTGTATTAAAAAATATAATTTAGTTTTTACTAAAAACAAAAAAAAAAGTTGGTGCACTATAGCATATTATATGATTTTTTTATTTCTCCAATGATATTTATAATCCATGAGAGTTTAAAAGAGCACAATCCATGAACACATAGTATCAAATTATTTGGGCTTCATTAAAAAAACAAAAGTGAGACCAAAGCCCATGAAAAAAAATGACCTTTATCCCAATTGAATAAAGAAGTCCGGGCATTTTCTAAAAAAATCAAAAAATTTCCACGAAAGCTACGAGTATAAGCACCGCCCTCTTTTGGACTCTACTTAGTCTCCCGCTCTTCCGCGATTCATATTCACGCACGCACTAACACTCAGAGAAAATAAGAAACCCGCCTAATGATGATCTCTTCTTCTTCAACTTGTTCTTGCAGAAGGATTGAAATTCCATCACCCGTCTGTGCAGAAGTCTTCCCCATCAACCATCTTCTACACCAAAACCATTCCCCTTTCTTGCACTTCCCACATCAATCCAGTGTACGTAATTCAAAAGAAAGTATTTTCATGCATGATTTTGAATATTGCAATTCCATCCATCCACATTTACTCTTGTTCAAGATATCCAGTCCAAGAAAATTGGCTTGTTTGTTATTCAACAGTTTTGGATAATTTCAAAATTGATCGTCGGTCCTCTAATTTTATGGTGGTCTCTAAAGTAAACAGGTTAATCAATTAAACAAATCTTTCACATGCATGTCGGACTTGACTTGCGATTCTCGTTTGGAAATAAAGTAGTTGTCCACTTCTATATGAATCTTTACAACATTACTTAGTTAATAGTTAAGTAGTTGTTGTTTTCCCTTTTAGAACCCACCAAATTGCCCACACAACCGACTAATACAACAAAATCCCACTGCAATGTTTAACATCCTGAATTTGCATATTCTGCATTGCCCTATTTGAAACCTATTTGAAACACTGTGAATCTACTTATACTGCTCTCCCTTTATTTTCATTAACTTGGTTTCCTCCAATATTTTATAAACTGCGATAAAATTGTAAACGTGACATTTGTATTTATGATACATTTTTACTCATTATACATCTTTTTACTGGGTGACAAACAAGAATAACTTATCCTTAAATTTGTATCTACAAGTCACACCAAAAGAATGACTTGATATTTTATGAAAACTTTGTGAATTGAGTTAATAGGTGCGTTAAACATGAAAAAAGGATAAATGAACTTTTATTTACAACATGTTCATATAATGCATTAATTGCATAGCTAAATGCAACCTAGCCAGGTGGAAATTGTAACAACTTGTCACATTTCTTATGAAATGATTTTTTTTATTAATTTATTTTGATTAATTTGTTAATTTATCGATTCTTGTTACTCACATTATTTTTCACTAAGGTTTTGATACTTGGGTCATCGAATCACATGATATTAAATTAATTTTTCAAGGGGTGGTCCTATAATCAATAACATACTATTGAGCGTCGCCGATACATTGCACTAGTGCACGGGCCAAGCTCAACCTATAGAAGAAGAAAAAAAATCAAAAGCTATGATGGTTTGAAAAATCAAAATATAGAAATGTCACATATGAATAATTCTACAGAGCCTGTGTTGGTTGCCTGGGAGAATGCCCGGATCATCCTCGGCACGTGCCTGGGATGGTCTGTGGCACGTGATTCAGTTTGGGCTCCAAAATCTTGGCTCCAAAAAAAAAAAAAAAATTCAGACGAAAATCAAACCTTTCATCTGCTCCTCTGCTCAAACCCCTCCTCCTCTGCTCACACCTCACGCCTCCTCTGCTCAAACCTCTCCTCTGCTCACACCTCACGCCTCCTTTGCTCAAGCCGCTCCTCTGCTCAAACCTCTCATCTGCTCACACCTCACGCCTCCTCTGCTCAAACCTCCCCTCTGCTCAAACCCTTCATCTGCTTCGTCATTAAGAGGGTCTGTCTGCTCAAAGGCCGCTCCTCACGCGCAGATCTGCTCAAAGGCCGCTCCTCCTCAGCTCCTCGTCACGCCTCCTCTGCTCCGCTGCTCGGCATTTGTAGGGTTTCTTATTAAGAGGGCCTCTCTTCTTCTTCATCTTCTTCTGGTACGTTTTCTTCAACAATCACTGCTTAATATCTTAAAATTTGAATGATAATGGTGGTTTGTGTTTGAGCCACACCATTTCTAGGGTTCGTAGAGATTTTTTTTTTAAAATTGGTTTTTTACCAAATTTGGGAATTTATTTTTTTACCAGATTTGTTTGGAAAAAATCTGTGTTTCCAGATTTGTGTTTCGAAAAATGTTTTTTTACCAAGGAATGCTGATTGGTTTCAACAGCCTGAAACCATGTCGAAAAAATTTGTTTTTAGCTTTCTTGCATATCTTCCTTTTCTTGCACAAATAGATGTTTAGTAAATGGTGTTACAATCACTAATAAAAGATGATTTTTGTGAATTATTTAGCCCTAATTTGTCACCCCATTTTGCCAAATTGTGAAACTGACCCTTGTGAGTCTCTGAATCACCCCATCTTGCATATCTTCCTTTTCTTGCACAAATAGATGTTTAGTAAATGGTGTTACAATCACTAATAAAAGATGATTTTTGTGAATTATTTAGCCCTAATTTGTCACCCCATTTTACCAAATTGTGAAACTGACCCTTGTGAGTCTCTAATCACCCCATCTTGCATACCTTTATGTTAATTTTTTTTAGCGTTATTGGCATCGATAGCTTAATAAAATAAATTTTTTATGTTGAAATAAGGATCTTAACCCAACAATGACATACAAGGCATATGTCGTATACCGCGGTCATGTCCCTGGAATTTACGAAACTTGGCCAGAATGTTCAATCCAAGTAACAGGGTATAAAGGTAATTTGTACAAGGGTTTTGCCTCAGCTGCCGAGGCTCATGCTAGTTATATGGAGTGGGTTCGCTCAGAAGTGGTGGAATATAACGACGGAGCAAGCTCATCATCTGCTGCAGAGGTGAAAAATCAGTTTGACGCTCGTGCGGGTGAAGCTGAAGCGAACAATGATAAATGGGCATTGACAAGGGATTTGATTAATGCACTGCTAGTGGTGTATCTTATGATAATGGTAGTTTTCTTGTTTAAACTTGTGGCTTTTTGAATGAATGTATATTAAAGATGTGATGAGAGACAAATTCTGTTTTGTTAACTAATGCAAAATAGTATAAACACATCTTGAAAGTGCAAAATAGTGTACTCTTGTTGCTTGTCTACAGCATCAGTCCATGGCGATCAACTAATGGAATGCTTTACTTGGCTTTATTCAATTTACTGACATGAATTCAGAGTTTACATTTGTAACTTATTGGCTTGATTCACATTTGTAACTTATTGGCTTGTATTGCCACTGTCAGTGTTTACTTGTATTGCCACTGTCAGTGTTTACTTGTATTGCTTGTATTGGCTTGTATTGCCACTGTCAGTGTTTACTTGTATTGCAACAAAGGGCAGGTCAGAGTTACTTGTATTGCCACTGTCAGTGTTTAATATACTGGTCGAAATACATACTCACTGTCTGAAGATTACTAGCTTAGCTCGGTATAATTTTTTTTGCAATGTCTTGTTCTAGTGGTGATAGTAAGCTGGATATCCAATTTTATATGGTTTTGGGCATTTCTCTTGGTGTCTGCCATGGATACGTAATGTTGACATGTTCACTTAAATGAGTTTTGACTTGGAAACTCAATTAAGTGAGTTTGATATGAGAAATACCCCCGATTATCCAATTCATCTAATTCTAAGAAACTTGAGTGTTCTTGTTACATAGGTTGGATGAAATATGCAATAGAAAAATCATATCAAACACCTTGGTTGATGATCCCTGACTGCTTTCTTATTTTATTCTTTGAGGTCTCTATAAGCATTCATGTTCTACCCCTTTTCGGGAATTTTTTAGCTAGTGTGGGCACACTTTTGGGAGTTTGATATTTTTGACCCATGGACTGACTTGTATTGAGATCAAATTCGTTGTGTATCAGTTTTAATATACTGGTCGAAATACAATTTGTTGGAGGATCAAACTGCTGAAATGCTCAAATGCTGAAACTGATAAATCACAATGCTCAAATGCTCACCTGCAGCAAAGAGAATCCAACTGCTGAAATGCTCACAATGCTCAAATGCTGAAATGCTCAAATCCAACTGATAAATCACAATGCTGGAATGCTCAACAGAAATCAGATGAATCCTATCTAATGCTCAAACTGCTGAAATGCTCAAATGCTAATGCTCAAACTACTCAAATGCTCAAACTGCTCAAATGCTCAAATGCTAATGCTCAAATGCTCAAATCCTAATGCTCAATGGTGAATAAATAATCCAACTTCATTACAAAGCCAATCAATCAAATAAGGCAGCAAAGAGAATTAATCATGTTGGCTGATTGCAAGTTCACACACATTTGCATTCTCTGAAATGGTGTAATATTACAGGCTTCAAGTTCACACCATTTGTTGGCTAATATTCAGTTACAAGTTCACCATTTGGTTGCATTCTCTGACAGTTGCATTCTCTGACATTTGCATTCTCTAATAACCCAGGCAAATTGCAGTTACATTCTGCTGATCAACTTCAACAATTCTGCTGACGGGAGCTGTTGGTTTTTTATCAACTGAAGGGTTAGGTGCCCTGGTGGGCTTCACCTGTTCACATCTGAGAATGAGAATGTCAGGAATAATTCTAAAACACTCAGGCTCAAAGTGTACAAATGTCATATGGCAAATTCGAATGAGAATGAGAATGTCAGGAA